>JALAZF010000643.1:0-1462507 GCA_022829125.1 Lathyrus tuberosus
AAAACACAAATACGCTTATAGCTTCAATCTTGGACTTTGAACAAGACACCAAATCTCTCTCTCTCTCTCTCTCTCTCTCTCTCTCTCTCTCTCTCTCTCTCTCTCTCTCTCTCTCTCTCTCTCTCTCTCTCTCTCTCTCTCTCTCTCTCTCTCTCTCTCTCTCTCTCTCTCTCTCTCTCTCTCTCTCTCTCTCTCTCTCTCTCTCTCTCTCTCTCTCTCTCTCTCTCTCTCTCTCTCATGCTTACATTTAATGACATAGATTAATTTAGTGACGTGTTATTTAATTTTCTATCTTTTGTCACAACATGGATTAATTTAGTGACGCGTGTTTTAATTCTCTATCTTTTGTCACATTATTTTGCTTCTCTGTCTCAATTTAATTTATGGTATAGATTGATATACAAGTTTTCTACAAAGTTTCCTCATGTGTTTATTGCTTGGTTGTGGTTACAGAGAAGAATCAAGAAGGGTCAAAGAGGTAAAGCATTTATTGCATAAACTATGATACATTAATCTTTCCTTATCACATAATAAATGAATTGCGTCGGTGGCAATAATCTGTGTTGTATATCCGTCCAAAATAAAAATGACATGGCACATTTTTGGGTACTAAGTATAAAAAAAGAAAAGAGTAATAATACAAAAATAATTAGACTTGTAAACTTCAATTAGGGCCCTTAATGTCTATATGATGTCTCTTACACGTAATCAAAGCGGTTGTTATTTTGCTTTAACTATTAAGTGACCTTTTCTAAAAGAAAGTGTCATTTGAATTCTTTAGTTTTCGTTGCATCTAAACCACAAGTCTAACTAGTATATGTCCATGGAAGAGCATATATGCATATGTAGTTGATTCAATTTTCTGAACAGTCATAAACAAAACATAAACAATCATATTGGACATCCCTATTATAGAAACTAGTATAATACCCGTGCGTTCGCACGAGTATATGTCTGTGACGCGCATTTGTTCTCAGAATGTATTTGTTCTTATAATGTATTTTTGCAGAATGTATTTGTTTTACATTTAAAATAAAAAAAATACAAAATATAATTAATAAAAAATATTAAATTTTGGATTTACTAAATATTAGTATGATACCCGTGCATTCGCACGGTTACCCGTCGGTGACGCGCGTTTATTTTCATTTAAAAATTGGGAAAAAATAGAATTAATAAAAAACAGTAAATATAAAAAAATATAATTTATATGTTTAAAAAATAAAATCAATACTCGCAGACATCAGTTGGTATCTTTTATAAAAATATTTACGTAATGATTTCGTTTTATAAATATCAAATAATATTATAGTATTTGTAAATATTATTTTAATTGTATAAATAAATATATTTTATGTAAGCTATTATTACAAATATCTATTTCGTGAGATATCCATATCACTACACGTGTGATCGCCCTATTATGGTATGTTAAGCGCATTTGATTTATTTTTAAAATAGGATTAATAAAAATTAATAAATATAAAAAATATCATTTATATTTAAAAAAAAAAGTATCACTAAAAATATTTATGCAATGATTTAGTTTTATAAATATCATATAATATTATAGTATTGTATATATTTTTAATTTAATAAATAAATATTATTTACATAAATAAATACTTGTGTTCGCCCGGGTACTGTTGTGACACGCACGTTTTTGTTTTAAAATATAATAAAACTATAAATATGAAAAATCAAATTATTTTACCAAAATAGTTAATTATTTTTAAAAGAAAGACATGTTTTTAAAAGAACAAAATTGTTTTACCAAAATATTTTTACATCAATAATATATATTTCAATTTTCCATACATTATGTTTAAAAAAATTGTATCTCAAATTAAAAATAATTTCAAATATATTCAATCATTTAGTTTTATAAATATCAAACTAATAATATAGTATTTGAAAATATTATTTTAATTGTATAAATAAATATTAGTAACATAAATAAATAAAATATTCAAATCAATAGTAAAGTTGTTCCTATTATTATTTAATATTTAAATAATTAACTTAATATCAGGATGATACGCATGTACCATATCAGTACCCGTGTGTTTGTCCGCATACTTGTGTGGTTCGTACACTTTTGTTTTTAAAAAGTAATAAAAAATATAAATAAGAAAAACAAAATTGTTTTACCAAAATAGTTTATAATAAATAAAAATTTGAGTAATTATTGTTGTACCGTATCAGCACCTGTATGTTTGCCCGTGTACTGGTGTGGCACACACGCTTTGGGAATAATTGTGAGAATGATTTGATACATATTATTATTATTATTATTATTATTATTATTATTATTATTATTATTATTATTATTATTATTATTATTACCGTATCAGCACCTGTATGTTTGCCCGTGTACTGGTGTGGCACACACGCTTTGGGAATAATTGTAAGAATGATTTGATACATATTATTATTATTATTATTATTATTATTATTATAAAATGAACAGAGGTGAGGTAGTTAGATGGCATGAATATTTAATCAGTCAAGGGAAACGGACCAAGTTGGTCATTTGAAAATCCTGATTGACTATGGGATTAGGACTGTTTCTTTTAACAAATGGTCACCAACATATTTATCAGGGAATGACTTCAGTCAAAAAATATCAGGTGCATTGTTGATTTAAGTTGACAAAAAATATGAAATAAGGTTTATGTTAACCAATATTATCTCCAAGTATAATAACCAAACATAGACGAATTAAGAAAGCAATTGATAACGAAAGCATTATATGACATCCTTAATCAATGAGTATAATATGGTAGCAGCTTTGCAGAATGTGTGGAACGTGACTTTGCCGTCGAAAACCAGGTTTTCTTATGGAGGTTGTTTTGCAACAAAAGTGAAGTAATAGCAGGATTTTTAGCTAAATGTAAAATATATATATAAGAAGCAACGAAAAGACCATGGCAACATAATTGAGAACGTGGAAGAAAATTATGAAGAATATGGTAGAATATTCCACCCACGCAACTGGAGACGCGATAATACCACGAAGGAAAAGCTGTGATTTCGACGGCATCATGTCCAAAAAAAAACCGCTAACCAAAGGTCTTTAATCTGAATGGCATTGTCATTTTCCAAATGTGGTCGAAGAAAGACTTGAATCATCACCAAAACTCACAGCAGGCAACAAATCAAACAAAATTTTTATCCCGGACTCACCGTGTAACCCCCTTGTGCGTGAGGAATTCACACCACTCTATCCCTCAGCGAACCATCCAAGGACACCGTATCCAGCCGCTGTTTCAAAATCAGAACTCTCGCCACAGCAGCCGGGAACACATCCAAAGGAATACCAAAGTCGCCCCATAAACACCTGCCATTACACAATCTGCCCATGCTAGCAACAGAAGAATGTTTTGAAGAATTGATAAAGAACAGATATGCAAAATCCTCCCTTAAACTATTACTACCGTTCCAAACACTGAACCAAAACGACACCGACACACCACCTCCCACAACAACCTATAGTTCGTAATAAACTTATCCACCCCACACTTCTTCCCCAAGGATAAAATATCAGCCCACCAAGTAGATTTAGAGACTAACCTACTGCTACCATCTTCCAACAAAATCTGAGAAACAATATCACGGTACCGCGCCTTTAAAACAATAATCCCCAAACTCTTTTTCCCATTCAAGAATCCGCCACCTCCATTTCAATAATAATGCAGTGTTAAACAAACCCACATGCTTCAACTTGTTTAATAACGACTTTTTCGAAACAATCCTCCTGGGATTTATTCCAATGGGAATCCCTAAGAAAGAAAAAGAAATAACATCGATCTTGCAACAAAGGGAATTGATCAAAAGCATCCTCATCATCTCCCACACTCATGATCCTTGCATAGCAATTTGGCATACACTGTATTAACATGAACCTAACAATCAGTAAGAGTAAGACCAATATACAATTTTGCGGATTTATAAAAATCTATTCAAGTTTTAGGCTGACTCACAGAATGGTTGATTAGACGTGCTATATTCCCTTTATCAGTGGCATCTACCACCACTTCTTCGCTTATCTTAAACAGCTGCAAAAATAAGAGGGTGAAGCATTTTAGTGTGGTAACATGTGATTATGAATAAAAGAGATGACTTTGATACTTTCATATGTAAAGATAGAGAAAAATTAACTCACGTAGCAGTCTTTCCCTTCTGCTCTATAGCGCGCCTCCCTCAAATCAGCAATGTTGCGTCTCACTTGTTCCCCACGATATTCAAGAACCTGCTCAGAATTAAATCAAGCTCATTATTGTTGTATAAAAAGGTGGTGATGTGATTCACTGGGAATCTAGAAATACGACCAATACAGAAAATACATTTCATGAGTCATCATATGTCTCAGTGATGATGATTGATCAACAATTCAACACACAGGAGCATGTCATATGATTTTGTAATATTAAAGGTATTTGTGCATGAAATCCATACCATTTCTCCTTCTTGAATATTCCTACGTGCAAAGAGGCCTCATCCATGTATGCTAGATCTACCAAAGCAAACCCGTTCATTTTCGGTTATCTGAAATCATACGAGTGTACCGACAAAAAAGTCAAAAAAATAAACCACTGAAACCAATAATCTAACCAAGATAGAGAAGCACCTGTAAGTGGTAAAGTCGTTCTCTGAAAGAAGAGAAAGCTTGAGGCTCCTTTACATTGGCAGTGTTGTTAATTCTTTTCCAGATTACTGACATGATCATCTGGTATTCATGACTGAACTATGTCTGCAAGAAGTGTTCCATGAGGACCCCATGGTTCATTGTTGGTAGCATCAAGAACATGGTAGAGGGGATAGAAATCAACAAATCTAATTTAGTTATACAAAATTGACAGACAACATTTACTTCATGAAAAAAGCATAATGTGAAAATATGATTATACTTCATGTAAATACTTACACCCACTTTCACAATATGATTGGTAAAATCATGTACATAGTTTCATACCAAACTTTCCAAATAAGAAAAAGTTTACCTTCTGTTCAATTCCAGGAACTTTGAGCACTTTCTTGTTCACTTCTCTTTTACTGCAAGAACGGGGACAAATAGTAAGACGCTATGAAATAGGATTGGAGTCTGAAATAGTAATAAACACCCAAAGTAGCAACTATATACTAATTAATGGCAACACTTACAGGTGCCTAACAGTTTGACCAATAAGCTTTTTCATTATAGAAGTTGGTGTTCAGTACAAGCTACCAGCCAACACCAAAAGGCTCACTGCTATCTACAAAATAAAATCCACTTCAAATTTCGCCACGTATCCAAATAAAAGCTCAGAGTTCCACAACAGCAAAACCTTAACTTGAATTCTAAAAAAATTATTTTGAACCATCATTCTCTGATTATCACATACACTACAAAGGTCAAAACATCACAAAGTTTGCTAAAAAAAGAGAAAGCTGAAAGGCTAAAGGGAAGGTAAAGCAATCTCAAGCTATGAGTGCTCCAGAACCACTCCATATACGTCTTTGGTGACACTGTTCCGCCTCTCATGCTACTCAATCTCAACCTGCATAATGTCACGATAATATTATATATGAGGAACAGTTGAAAGTGTGGAGTACAGAAATTGTTCAACACAAGACCAAACTCAACCTGCATGCTCATTTTGAAGCAACTGAGCGTGAGGAGAACAAATACGCCAGAGACAAGAAGTTGCTCGTCAAGTTGCTTTGGCTGAGAAAGCCAGGCGCAAGGCTGAAGAGCAAAGGAAAATTCAGATGGAAAGAAGAAAAGATAAAGAACCAGAAAACAATGCACCTTCTTGCCTCGCGGTACCATGGTCTCTTCATTAATCCAAACTCCATGTTCTAACATCATAGCCAAATTCCTGAATCCGTATCTTCATGTTTCCCCTAAAAGAAATGAAAAATGAATAGTTAAGAATCTTTATATAAAAAACCATTCTAATACAGGTGCATCAATGTTGAGCCATGGAATATGTTTTACCGAAGTTGACTGAGTGTTGAGTTGAAGTTCGATTTCCTCTGCAAGAAAGAGCTCATCAAATAGTTCTTTAAAGTTTGGAAGAATATACCAATTCCAATACCTAAATATAGGAAGATGAGAGCAATCTTGATAACCCAATTGGAGAAGTAGATCCAATGCAATTTGAGCATGCATGCCTTGTTAGTCTAAATGATGCCGGTGATGAGTTTTATGATGTTATGGAACCATCAATCTGTGGTGAGTCAGAAAATGGATGGATGACAGAAGGTAGTCACCAGAAGTCTCAAGTTATTCACCACCAAAAGTTATCATCTGCTGCAATTTTCATGAATACATCAGTTGAAATTCAAAGTTCAACAGCTACATAGGCAAGTACAACGTCATGCTTTAACTTACAAAGTAATTCATGCTACAATCTATAAAGGTATTTGCAAAAATAAAAGCTAAAAATCGTATGTGTTTGCCAAGCCATCAAGATTGTTTGTGACAACGCTTCAAAGAAGTTTCACTCGTATGCCAAGCTGTTGTTGTTTGCCAAACGATCATTATTCCAAATTGCTCCATAAATGCACACATGAAAAGAAAAATGAAGTGGATGATTAGTGTAGATGCAGAATCCTTTCATTATTGGATATGTAAGTCTGATATATTAGAGAGAATGTATCTCTCTGTTGAAAAGTAGATAAATCAATGAGGAAATGATGTTTCCATACGTTTTGTAGGTGCAACACATGGAGCAGTTTGTCGGTGGATTTAAAGCAATTTGAAGCGAGGCTTATCTGCAGGGAAAGAATAAAAAGCTGTCTAGTGAATAATACTGCCAAGACCACATGCTGTCAATTGAGAGCTATAGTAGTGTTTATTCCAACATCTCATTTAGTTTACAACATCCTAGCTCTTTGAATGGCCTGTCAGTTGTATGGTGTTTTGGAGATCATTTTGTAATTTTCTCAAAGAGCCTTTAATCAACCGACCTATACTTCCTGTAACTTCTCTATGCTTGTATCATGACTCAAATGTTCAGATGAAGATTTTAAGCTTTGCTTTAATTTTAATCATTAACTGCAGCGGGTTGCCATGAGCAATATAGGATCCTGGAATGATTCAGGAGGATTTAATTCTACAGCTTGAGTGGATTCAACTCCTTTGTGTTCTGAGAGTCCGGAGTTGTGCCTCTCTAACCATATTCATTTAAATGGTCTTTTATTTGTATTTTGCTGCTTTGGTGTTGAGGCTTTATATCTGCAGGCTGATTCTGATTGTGTCAGGATGCATATTCCTTGTAGGCTCCCTGGTGATCAATGGTCATGGTTTGCTCTGGTTAGGTGGGCATTTGTGTTACTATGGCATCGTTGTGGTATGGTCTGCTGTATTATAGGTAGGGTGTTTGTGGAAGAATTGGTGGGTTAGTCTGGTATAATTGTGGTTGTCCAGTTTTTTGGATCAGTTGCTACAGTGCTGTAGGTGGTATATAGTTAATCCATTAACCAAGTCTTTAGTGGTAGCCCTTGTTAGTTGATGGTCAGTTTCGCAGGCTGCAGGATTGATCTTCTTGGGAACGGTTCTGTTCTTTGGTTAGCAGTACTTGGACAATGTTCAATAACAATCATAGTAGAAAAGAAAAATAAACATAATATTGCATCTTAGATTCATCCTTTTCTGAGTGATATCTTATCATCCCCCAGTTGTACTTTCCCGCTTTATCACTTTGTTTAAACTACTATTTCTATCGAAAACATTACTTAGTTTTTACCGCAAAACATCTTTTAGGCCAGAGTGCTCTACTAACACATTTTGATGGTAAATAAGCAAACACACCAGAAACAGAAAGACCACACATGAGAATAGCAACATACCTTAATAGTTTTTCTAGATTTAGGCGATATCGTCTGAGGCAGTCGAGGAATCCCATCATTGACATCGTCCATACCCAGCCCATACAGAACCTTCTCCAATCCACTAAAAGAAAACGACTCTCGTTGATGCTTATCAAACTCATCAGCAAGAGGAAGCAGAGTCGAATTACTATTTATATTCGCAGAAACCGACTGATACGCCATTCCATTTCCACCTTCATTGTCATTATTAGCATGACCATTTGCAGTATGTCTCGAACTGCGCATTATAGAAGGGGATGATCATGAATATACTTCTTATCAAGATGAATTCACCAGTTTAGTTTTGGACTTTATCAAGGTTCATAATGATAAGGAAATCAATACATCTAAGCAGACACGATTCAGAACAGTAGATAAACCTATCCATTCACGGTTCTAATCCTTTGGAAACTGGTACCATGAACTTTGCAAACTCTAAAGGATCTTCTACAGGTACAGTTTCATCCATGGATCCATGAATTGTCAACACCCTGTTTCAATACTGGTCAAGTAATTAGTAACAATAAAGCATAAAGAAGTGTTTGATATCAAATTTTATAAAGAGAATGATCTGTATGTTATTAGATGTAATCACAAACCTTACCTGCAATTTTCAGGGATTGATAAACAGGCAAGATGAGTTATAGTATTTAGACGGTCCATTAAACTTTCTTCAGTTACACGAAACACAATCTTCCCTACCACAAGAAAAGCAATGTATTGATGAAGAGGTGTAACATTCAACAACAATAGAGATTATCAGAAACGTGAGAGTATACAACTCTCCCTTTTTTTCCATTTTAAACATAAAGTCAAAATGTTAATGGTAGCAACTGAATAAAGAAGCGAGAAAAAGTTTATCAAGACATGCTTACTTGATCCACAAATGATAGATGAGTAGATGATAGATGAATATTTACATTTCATAGCTCACCTCTTTTATTTCAATACAGTCCAGTCAAAAACATAGTCAAATTGATATCGTGCACGAACAATGTCCACATTAGTTCACAGCTACTAAGCACACTATGTTCCAGAAAAATAAACTGAATACATTTTCCATATTGAATATTTGAGGCAACAACTTACCTTCTCGAATAAATAGATCTCTGAAAAGTCTCTTTAAATATGAATAATCTGGCTTGTCCTCAAACCTCAATGATCGGCAATAGTGGAAGTATGATACAAACTCAAAGGGATATGCTTTACAGAGCACCTATTTTTATAAAAGCGCATAATTCAAGAATATCAATAAAATTAAGATTCTATCGGAGACAAGACAGAAGGGAAAACGAAGAGGAAAATTTTACGAAAAACGTACCTCTATCGGAGTTGACACCTTTGTCTCACTGATTTTATTGTATTTTTGTTTTTTGTTTCCAGCTTTCAGTCCCTGCCAGGGAAGACTGGAGAAAGGAAATGTTTGAAAGATTGATCATACTGTGAATAAAGTTGTAATAACATTAAACCTTTTTGCTTATCAATTAACCAACCTTCTTCTTAAGAAATACATGAGCACATAACCAAGAGATTCCAGATCATCCCTTCTGCTTTGTTCTGCCAGCACAATCACACACAATTAGTATGTAGAAAACACATTTGATTCTAATAGTGTAACAATAAGTCATTTCGAACTAATGTTTCTAAGCGAGAAAGGAATAAACCGGCATAAAATATTACTAACCGATTCCAAGATGAGTGTTGACACTTGCATAGCGTGATGTGCCTGTAAATTCTGTTTCAAAACACACTCATAAAAACTTGGAAATAAAGGCACTTGCAAATTCTATTTCAAAACACACTCATAAAAACTCGAAAAACTCCATCAATATAACCTAGCTATTAGACATTAAGAAAAAAAAATCAAACTCAAATACTAACAGTATGAGCTCCATAAGCTTTAGCTAGAGAAGGTATAATATCTTCAGGCTTCCCAAGTTAAATAAGCAAATTAAGTGCCCGATTCATTAGATTCTTCCTCAAGTCAGCCAAACTCACCAACCAATTTTCTTGCAACAACTCCTAATGAACAGCTGCAACATCGTGCCATACTCACCAACCAATTTTCTTGCAAAACAACACCAAATTCAAGCCATTACCGCATCAGTTTGCGCAATTACCGAACCAACCGCAAGTCAGGTTTCCTCGCATGGGATAAGCTATGCCATGCTATCAACCATTCCAATGACGTCTGCCAAAAAGATTAAAGCAACACAAGAGTATAACAACACGTTAAGCACAAAGGTGCAAGCAAAACACGAACAAAATATGAACAACGGTCTGTTACCTATCAGGACATCTTTGACAAATCTGCCGGTGCTGTAAACTTTAGTGGTTTGAGCGGTATTTCATGTTTATCATCGTCACCAACGGATGTTCCTCCAGTAAACTTCACCATAAACTTGTGCGACGACGGTTTGAATGTTAACACGTTAGCCTGAACTTTGAAGTTGGACACGGTGTAAGTAAGGTCCACAGATAATTTGTCATAAAACGCAGCCATCTGGGTGGTTGGCACAACAACATGAATATCACCCCCCTGTGGTGCACACCAGAGTCAGTAACACAGGAAATGCCAAAATAACAAAAACCATGCATGAGAAAATAACAAAAACCAATGTTATGAAAATGGTTTTCAAACACCATGAAACGAAGAATTGCATAAAGAATCATAACTCAGAAATCAAATAAACACCGACACTGACAGAATGAAACCTACGTCTTTCTGACGGAAATGTACCCAGATCAAATTCTATCTAAAAAAAATAGCAACAGAAATGATCCGAATTCGCAACTATGGCCTTGGCTCTCTTGACATCCAAGTTTGTGGAAAACATTCTGACATCACCTTAAGTCCATCAGCAATATTTTCTTCAATACACTTCATATTATAAAAAACATAATTCATAATTCAACTTGATTTCATGAAGGAAGTGATGTTATATATCAGATTCAGAAAGAGCTAACATATGTTGTAGAATAAATAACATAATAAGGAAATATTAGAAAAACTCAAACCTAAAAATTTACTTGTAGGTTCCAGACAAGAAGAAAATTAGTGATTAATAACCATAATCATGTAAATTTCCAGTTGTAGATTTCCAATCCAGTTGTAGATTTCTAATTACCAAGCGACATCTTTTAGGGTTTCGTTACGGATGTCGCATTTTTACGCTTATTTGTATTTGGTTCAATGAAAAAACAATAACAATAAAAAAACCCAGACAAAACCCTAATAATTAAGTTAACTTAACAACTTACCAACAGAAACCACATTTGCAGCTTCCGATCCGTCAACCCCATACGAAGCGGCATCGTGATTGTCGCATATCACCACCTGATTTAAGTTTGGTTTCGATACAAAAAAATAAGAAGAATGAAGAAAAAGAAAAGGAAGAAGAAAGAAGAAAGAGTGAGAGAGAGAGAGAGAAAGGAGAAGAAAGGGAAGAAAAAGAGGAATAAGGAAGAAGAACAGGGAGAGAAAGGACGAGAGAGAAAGAGTGTTTTCTGAATTTTCAATGCAAAATTTTGTTTTGGTGGCCAAGCAAAAGTAGTAGAGCGTTTACAAAAATAGAAAAGGATTTGTAGAAGCGGCCACGTGTAACAATACCAAAGCAGGCATGTGGAGGGCTGTGGGAGCAGAGGGGTATGGTGGTATTTTTGCTAGGCATAAAAGTTCTTATATGTAAGATAGAAAGACCTGTGTGAAAGATCATTTTGATATTTTTATTTAATATTAGAAAATTTAGGTAAAAAAAACGAATTAACTCAAAAATAATTTTAAATTTGATATGATAACTAATTTATTAAATTTGATTTATGGACAAAATAAATCAAATTTAAACTTAAAATTAAACTTATAAAATAAATGAATTGAGTTCGACTTGTTTTATTAATGAATTAGACAGATATTAATTTTTAATTAATTTATATAATATTATTTTTATATCAAATAAAATTGATTTGAAAGTAATATTAAAAAATTATATTGAAAAGATTCAATCATATTTTGAATTACAAATATAATTGATTTGAAAGTAATATTCGAAAATATATTGAAAAGATTCAATCATATTTAAAATTTCAAATATAATTTTAAAACAAAATATTCATCATTTAAAAGTTATCCATTTTACAATATAAAAAAAGACCCATGTGTTTCTTGAAAGAAGGAAGACCCCACTCTCTCTTTAAATTTATCGCGTCCTTTTCTCTTTCCTATTCGCCTTAGGGTTTATAGTGGCGGTAAAAACTTAAGTTGTTCTGGATCTTCCCCAAACTTTTGTTTGGTCCTCTTTCTCTGTTTCCAGAGGTAGTTACTCTCTCAATGTTGTTTTAACTTAGAGAAATGGAAGGATATTCCATTATCAAAAGAAGAAGAGGAGGTGTGACAGCGGCTGCTAAAGAAATTAGCGGAGAAGAAGTCTTTCAAAGAACCCTAGCAGGTAAACTTTGGATGGATAACTGTTTCAATGCAAGGGCCTTGATGAGTACAATGGTTGAGGCGTGGAAGCTTAAGAACCCAGTTGAAACTCAGGAGCTCAACAAGAATCCATTTCTGTTCAGATTCCCAACTAAGCGAGATCTTGAATCTATTTTAAGGAATGGTCCTGGAGTTTTGATAGGAATCTATTGGTCCTGGCTCGAGTCTCAGGTGAAGAACAACCATCGAAACTGAACATGTATTATGGTGTTTTCTGGGTAAGAGTCTATGACATTCTCAAATCTGAAACAATGGCGAAGAAGATTGACAATATCTTTTGGCCCTTCGACGAGATGGATTTGAAAGAAGCACACCGTAATGGCGGATTTCTCATAATCAAAGTTTCCATGGATTTGAAGAAACCATTAAAGAGTGGTAAAATAGTGCACTTCAAAGACAAAAATCTTAGGGCCCACTTCAATTATGGGAGACTATCAATATTTTGTTTTGTGTGTGGAAGATTAGGTCATCAGATGAAGGACCGTGAAGCGGTGATTGAGTTGGGTGGGAAGAAGGATGTGAGGATCTAAATGTGAAAGAGCTATCGTATGATCTGTGGCCGAGGGCTTCACCCCTACCAAAAGTCTTTAAGGAATAAAAAAAAGAAGGCTTAATACCCTTTTTGGTCCTCTAATTATACCCTCGGGTCCAATCTGGTCCTCTTTCTTTTAAAAGTTCCAAATAGATCCCTTATGTTGTCTAACTGAAGCATAAAGGTCCTTTCCGTCAAATAAATGCAAACAGTGTTAGTTTTGCGTATGTGGAGTTTGAGTTGGCATGATGGATGGCTTAGTCAGCACCTTTTAATTTCCACGTGGATTTTTGTATTATTTTTTATTTTCCATGTAGATTTTTTTATATATTTATTTTTTAATATTTTTTATATTTCTTTTTGTAATATTTATTTTTTAATTCTATTTTTATAAGTTGTTATTTTAAAAATAATTTTAATTGGACCAAATCAAATCAAATCCACACACAAACCCATCTAGAACCCCAATATCAATTTCATTCTATTTGGCCCATATGTTTTTCATTTGCATGACTATGCACAAGTAGTTAATATAAAGACTAGATTTTATTCTAAAACAACCAATGTGGGACTAATATAAAGACAGGTATTGCAACATGAAGCCAAAATTCTGCTACAACCTGCACACAAGCTGCCAAGCTTTTCCCAACAACCAATAACAACCTGCGTTTTCAATGTAATCTTTGTGGCTCGAAAATATAAAGATGGTTCGAAAATGATTTTTGCAGAGTAATGAGGGACTGTTCAAGCTTGAAGAATTGAGAGAGAAATGAGTTGTATTTATAGAGTGAATTGAAGGTGAGTTATGAAATTGAATTGGGTTTGTGAGAAGTCATTTTGTTCATCTTGCAACGCGTTTTGATGCTCACGAATTTCTCGCTTTTGCCTTCCACTTGGAAATAGCAGCTGCTGCGTTTAACTTGTAATTTTCCTGCGTTTTGCTTTGCAGTTTGCTGCGTGAGTTGAAGCTGAATGTGCAATGCCGTTTTGAATTGATTTCGTCGCGTTTGGCTCACAGTCTTTTTTTCGTTTTACTTTCATTTTGCAATTTTTCACTGCAGCTGTGTTTTGAAGCGTGGGTTGAATTCGGCCTAGTATCAATGGGTTCTTGAAGATTATATTGAGAGCAGGGCAAATAACTTGTCAGCTTATGGTTGCATACTCATTTACGCCAAATCAATATCAGTTTATATGCTATTAGAGTTGGATATTCTTATACTGCTGTTGTAGTCTTTGATTTTAATGGATAAGTCTTTGATTTTAATGGATATGCTGATAACTAATATGCCATATGACTCATTGTTTGCCTTTAAATGAACTTTATCATTATGGACCATGTTACTATATTTTTATACATTGATATACACTATGCAACATGCTGGAACAGATGGACAGTTCATAAAGATGATTTAAATGATTAAACTAGCAAAATCATGTACTGTTCAAGCTTAAAATTAAATCCCTACCGTTGATTCCCTATATCGTCTTAGCACTAGTCAAGATTTTAGCTGTTATTTATCGTATCTTTTACTTTTGAATCCTGCTTATCTCTAGGATTTAATCTTACTAGACGATGATTTTGGCTTAAGCAATTTATCCATGATTAATAGTTTTAGTTTTGTTAGTTTTAAATAAACGCAGGTTGTTGTTGGTTGTTGGGCAAAGCTTGGCAGCTTGTGTGCAGGTTGTAGCAGAATTTTGGCTTCATGTTGCAATACCTGTCTTTATATTAGTCCCACATTTGTTGTTTCAGAATAAAATCTAGTCTTTATATTAACTACTTGTGCATAATCATACAAATGAAAAACATATGGGCCAAAGAAAATGAAATTGATATTGGGCTTCTTGATGGGTTTGTGTGTGGATTTGATTTGATCTGGTCCAATTAAAATTATTTTAAAAATAACAATTTATAAAAATAGAATTAAAAAATAAATATTACAAAAAGAAATATAAAAAATATTAAAAAATAAATATATAAAAAAATCTACATGAATAATTAAAAATAATATAAAAATCCACGTGGAAATTAAAAGGTGCTTACTAAGCCATCCATCATGCCAACTCATACTCCACGTAAGCAAAACTAACACCGTTTGCATTTATTTGACGGAAAGGACATTTATGCTTCAATTAGATAACATAAGGGACCTATTTGAAACTTTTAAAAGAAAGAGGACCAAATTAGACCCGAGGGTATAGTTAGAGGACCAAAAAGGGTATTAAGCCAAAAAGAAAGACTCCAGTTAGGTACATGTAGTAGAACTCTCTTCAATGTTTCAACCAGTCAGAGCAAATGTGAAACAAGCGGAAATCTAAGAGGGGATAAGGGGGAAAAGGAAGTGAATTAGGAAAAAGAAATCAACCAAAAGAAGGTAATAGGGGAAGGTAATAACAATCTAGAATTAAAAAGTATGGCATAATCCTTGGGAGTTGTTGTCATTACTTCTGCAGGTATTGAAAAGAAACAACCTCAAAAAGCTGGAACGACTAAGAAGAAGAAATGGAAGCGACCAGTTAATGGGATAAAAGTTAAACCAAACCAAGCAAGATTCTTGAGTTGGAATGAGGTAAAAGATAACTTATTGATATACTTATCTTAGAGGGCATACCATAGGACTGCAGTAGTTGAGGGAAGAAAAGAAAGAACATAATTTGCCCATCAAATGAAACAACCAAAGGACCATAGGTAGTGTTGGAAGATCAACACCTCCAACCCCAATGAATATTTTAAAATGGAACTGCAGGGGGTTGAGGAGTCCTCGTGTAGTTCGAGCCTTGTAGAGGCACCTTCGAATGGAAAATCCCAACCCAGTTTTCATTATGGAAACTAGGCTCAAGGAAAAATAAATGCAAACAATAAGATTGAAGTGTGGTTTTGAATGTTTTCAAGCAGTGGATTATGAGGGCGCATGCAGACACAGAGCAGAGGGATTAACCCTTCTTTGGAATGGCAATGTTAGTATTTCCATAACTTCCTACTCCATCAACCATATAGGAGGGTCTCTAATGGATGAATATGACAACCAAAGGTGGGACTTCTCTAGGATATATAGGTTTCCAGAATATCACAACAATAAAAAGACTTGGCTCCTCTTGCAAAGCTTGACAAAAAATATTGGAGATACGTGGATATGCTTTGGGGGTTTCAATGACATTATTGCTAAAAAAGAGAAGAAGGGAGGAAGCTGCAGGTCTACAAGTCAACTAGCTTAGGGGAGACAAACTCTTGAGGTGTGCGAACTATCTGATATAGGTTTTGAGGGTTATCCTTTCACGTGGACTAATGGGAGGCATTGAATGAATAACATTCAATGCAGTTTAGATAAAGTTTTGGGCACATCAAGTTTCATTAACAGGTTCAACCCCATTAAAGTTCTTCACTTTCCCATATATGGCACAGATCATACAGTTGTCTGAATCGATTTAGAGGTTGCCTTATAAGAGAATAAAAAAAAAGAACATATATTTTCATATTTGATGATGTGTGGGCAAGGGATGGTAGATGTGAAGTTATGATCTTGAGTATGTCTGAGTTGATTGATCTGATCTTCAAAACTACTCCTTGTTTAAACGCCATAAAGTATCTCCCAAAGATCTCATCCAGAAATAGACAAGATGCCTGCTCTAATACCAATTGAAATTCTGTCAATACAGACAGTAGATGTCCTAACACATGTCAAGACATTGTTCTGCATGAATATTTAAACACAGAGGAACAACAGCAGACTGATACCTTGAATATCAGAACTACAACATCACAGATGTTATGATATCTGACCCAACATGTTAATCAAGACTGGACTGAAAATAGCATAATGATAAACAACACAGAAGATGATGACCCAGTTCGGTGCAACTCACCTACATCTGGGGGATACCAATCCAGGAAGAAGAAATCACTATCTTGTAGTATTACCATAAAGCTAAACTCCCCCGTTTAAAACTTTATTCTAATTGCTACCCTTAATGAACATCTTTACCAAGTTAAACTCCATCGTTTACAACTCTGATATGAGAGACCTACTCACTTCCTTAATCACAACCTGTGATATCTCTGTCTTATTCCAATTCAGAATCTCTGTTACGTTTTCTTGACAAACAAGTTATCTTGGACTTGCTTCAAAGCTTCGTCCAAGAACGATACACAAACCATTACCTAAAGGCTTCTGGTTCTGTCCCTGTACCAATCCCTCCCACTCTGCATCCCATACTACAGAGGGAGACTTACAACTCCTAAGAGAGCCGACGACTCTCAAACCCTAAACCCTTGTTTTTCAAAAGAGAACTAGGTTACAAAGTTACAAGTGATAAAAAAGTACATTCGGTACCCTAGGTCTAAGTCTTCTTATATAGTATTCTGTTGGGCTTTTAATCTTTGATCCTGTGATTTCTTGATCTGCTCCTTAATTCTTGCAACCGATTAAAACTTGCTAACTCAGTAAGTCAGCCAGAATGTCGAGTCTCTAAGCTGGGACATCTTCTTCGACATCTTTTTCTTCGGCAGATTCTTCATTTATATCATTAGTATGTTTTAGCCAAAATTTAGTCAAACACCAGGAGCTTTCAATATATAACGCTATGATCATAATAAATACATACGCTACCAATGGATTACATCCAATCCCAACAAGAAAGATATTTAGATACTCATGGTAGCTTTGATTACAAATGCGAAGAAAGTAAGATGGATGAACATCAATGACGATTTCCAACGATTGATGTTTATCCAACTTATATTCTTCAAGACTGTTATTCTCTTTATCTCTTTCTCTCTTACTAAACTATTTTCCTCTAAAAAAATGACAACTCCTCAAATGAAATGTTTATGAACTATATATAGTAGCCTCGCCCTGCTGCTCTCGCTTGGCGAGCTATAGCCTCACTTGGCAAGCCACCTTTCTTCACTCCGAAGTCTTTGCCAACTCAGCATACTAAATCGCCTTGTCTCGCTAGGCGAGCAAAAGGCTCGCATGGCGAGCTTCCACGCTGCAGCTTTGCCCGGTGATGTCTTTTATCGCCTTGCTCTCGTTTTGCTTCGCCGGGTGAGTTGGCTCACTTGAGGCTCGTATGGCGAGAAAAGTGATGTTTTTCTTCTGTTTCTCTAGGACTGAGCCTCTTTGTTGGCTTGTTGGGCGAGCTCTCGCCTTGGCCTCGCTAGATGCTTGCCTGGCGAACATGCAGAAACTCTTCTTCTTTTCTTTGTGCTTCAATCTTGGTTAAGAGTGGAAATTTCTGCACAATAATAAAGAGATAAAAAGGCACCACATGTATATGTATCAAACTTAATTCAATGCAATACTTGGGGGAAATCAATGGTATAAAACATTAGTTTGAGCCCATAGGTGCCAAGTTTACATGTGGATAAATACTATCTTTTGGAACTTATCAAACTCTCCCCAACTTGAATCTTTGTTTGTCCTCAATAAAAGTTTTAAAACTTTTTCAAAAGCAAGAGGATTCACCAAGCTTCAAGATCAACACAACTTTTCAAAACAAATGAAGGAAATGTATGGTTCAAGTGAATTAATGCACATGGGAAGGTTATGCTCATTACTTTTTTAGAATCACAACATGATTATGAATTAAGTTCTAAACACAAATGTCATGTCATACATTTTAAAGAAATAGCATAATTTTACTTAAATCACCCTAACACTCTTCTTCATAAAATGGATGAAGAACTTGTGAATTTAATCATGCGGTAAGTGAACTCGCATCCAATAACATTGCTAACATCTTAATCAATTCATGCGTTCATCTAAATAATCCACTTTGAAATTATGAAAGCATAGATCACTAAGGACTTGTCCATGGTTGTAACTTGGTCAAGTTTCACAAGAAAATGTCATTTCTAAGGTTATTAAAACAAAAATGGTCCAAGTTAATGAAGAGCATCTCGAATTTGTACAATATCCACACTTTTCCTTTTCCACCCCTCAAAATATTTTGATGCTACAATGTGCTCATTTTTTTTCAATCTTTCCTTTTCTTTATTTTTCTTTCTCTTTTTCTTTCTCTTTTTCTTTCTTTCGTTGTATCTTTCTTTTTCTTTGTTCAATTTTCTTCTTTTACTGCCCAAGAAGTAACCTCTCCCTAACTTAAGTAATTCTCACTTTTATTTTAAGAACAATACTCTTCATTCTTGGTGATTCATCAAGATTGGTTTAGGATTTGCTTTCAAGGAAAACTAGAATGGATCAATGATGAGCTTTTTTATTTTTGAATAAAAGACAACAAATCTAGATGGTGGTTTACTTAGTGATTTATTGGAGTTCAAAATTGATTCTTTCATGACTTTTTATGGCTCAAAGGGGTTCACAAATGCTCACTAACTCACAAGGTAGGATGAGGCCATTTTTGGTTTGGTGGTTTTGCTCAACATCAAAAAATTGCCGTAATCCTTTCTATGCTTCATAAATTTCAAAATAATCGCAAGATTAAACATGAATAGAACGAGTTAGAACAAGGATTATCAGTCATCCGGGGCATATAAGTGAATATTGGATGACTTTCTCACAATTTTTGGTTTGGACCTAAGTGATTCAAGCATGAAACATGCTTTTTCAAAATGATGCATGAAATGATTTTGTTTGAAGCACAAAGTTCAAATTCATGCTAACATTCTAGAAAGAAATAAACGTGTACCTTGCTTGTGTGCACACTATCCAAATTTCTTATCATCAGCACTACATTTTTTTATTTTCTTGAAACTTGATTTAGTCTTCTTTGCTTCTTCAAGCAAATTAGACAAATCTTGAAGACAAACACAAAAAATTTGTTGCATAAATTATACAAACTAATTAAACAACTATTTAAACATAACATACTAATTATAAGGAACCAACATCCAAAAGTCATGGTGAAAACACAAACAAAATATCTCACATTCAAACAAACATTATGATCATTACAAGAAAAGTGAATCCAAAAGCAATAAGATATCTAATGTAAATGACTGAAAGCTTTTAAAATATCACTAAGTTATGGAAATATTTCTTTTAGGTCATCTGCATTCTAATCAACTATTTCCATATCTGATTCTTCACTTGATCCTTTATCTATTTCCTCTGATTCTTCTTCTTAATTACCAGCAGTTGCTGCCTCCCCTTGATGGAATTGCATGTCCTCATTCCAGTTAATATGTGCCTGGAACGCTCTTGGTTCCATCACCTGCTATTTGTCCTCCTTCAGTCTCTCCATATGCAACTGAAGTCTATGCATAGAATCATGCATAGAAATAAAATCTCAATGGCTGGACTCATTTTGGTATCGAGTATGAGAGAAAGTAGCTCTCATTCTTGGGTCCCAATCACTAAAACCATGGTTAGCTATGTTTGCAGGAGTCTGTCTGGTTTCTTTGGTTCTCCTATTGGTACAGTGCTTAGAGATATATGTATAATCCATAGGTTTTGTGATAGTCTCGTGCACGTGCGGTGGTAAAACCATGTGTGTGCTCATGCATAATCCCATGATTAAACTAGGGTATACCAGAGGGCATGAAGGTTTTGCTCCTAGTTGACGGCCGCTTTCCGCTACCATTTTGAGTTTTTCAGCTATAATGCGAGCCACATCCACATGTCTTCCCGTGACAAGGTGAAAGTTAAAGAATGGCTTATAGGTTTGATGTTATGCAGGATTAGAAGTAAAAAAACTTGAGCAACTGGAGTTAGGTCATCTCCCTGATATCTAATAGGCACTTCTAAAGTGTTGAGTTGAACACTTCGGCCTTCAAGCAAGATTTTGTAGAAATTTCTTCAATGTTCAATGGCCTTTGGAGAGATACACCATAAGGGCATTAACCACCTTCCTTTACAATCAGAGGATTGCCTAGAAACTCATTAATTGCATTTCTATTGAAGGTGATGAACCTACCTCTCACCATTGATGTGAATGAAAAGACTTCACCCTCAGATGGCAAAGCATTTGCATGAAATTCCCGGACTATATCATGATTCCAATTCCTGTGTGAATTGATGTTCCGCAAGTGCAGGATTTATCGAAGTAATATAAAAGATTGTCGAACCCACAGAGACCAATGTCAACTTACTGTACTCTATCGTTGCTTTGTAAAGTTAAGGCTATGATTAAAAAGGTACGAATGGAAATGTAAATGCTACTTACTAAAGGTTTGAAAATAATACTAAAACAAGACCGAAATATGATTTCCGCGCACCTAAGGGACTTGTTGAAAACAGGTACTGATTATGACTATACTACCATTCCGTAGGAAATGCCAACTTAAAAACTCTGTCTCACACTCTCGCTATTGACAAAAGTCACGCCTAATGACCCCAAGATTTTGCTCTCGCTCGCTCGGTAATTAAAAGACGCATTTTGAAAACTAACAAAGCCTAAACGAAGCCTAAAACGCTCTAGTTGTGTTTAGGGTCGATGCTCAGTGTCTACTATCTGGTGCGTACCTCAAACTCTCGCTCTATCGAACACACCTTAATGCATTTCTCACTCTCGTGACTGTTAAGCAACCCCTCGCTCTCACGACAAAGTTACCTAAATTAAACTTAGACACGAAAACCAGAATATCAAACAATCATATTTTCATACCGATGGTTCCTACAGAGTCCCGTTGGAATGACGGTCCTCATACGACGGTCTCTAATTATAATTAACCGGACATAATTAAATCTGATCGTAACATGTTAAAGCATTCAAATTCTAGAACTATCATGTTAAAATAAATTCGAATATAATTTATACTACAATGCAGTAAGTAAAGAACCTGTAAAAAATGCGGTAAATGGAACTGAAGTCGAATACGAAAATGGCAGCAAGATTTGTATTGATACTTGAAGTGATACAGCAGTACAAGGAAATAGGAAATACAAAGTGCAGCATTTCCTCAGTGTGAGTAATTGCTGCTTTGAAACTGAAATATATGCCTAAGTTCTAAAACGCGATTTGGCAGCGCTTCCGCGTAAATTCCGGATCTCCCCACTGGCCTCCAATAGGGCCTATATATAGAGAAAAATGGCTCCAAACATTTGGGAAAGAATTTGAATTCAAACTGCTAAAAAAACTGCCAAAATGCTGCAGGAAATCTGCTCCCGCGCATAATGGTGATCACCGTTTGCAAATGGCGAACGCCATTTGTTTGAAATGGGATTTCCCTCTTTTTTGGGACATGGCAAACACCATATGGTTCCCCTTAGGGAATGGCGAACGCCATTCATCTAGAGGAAGGCAGAAAGCTCCAGTTCTTCTCTTTTTCAACTCTTTTGCCAATGGTTCTTGTCCTTTTCTTCGATCAAGCTGATATTGGTCCTGAAAACACAAAGCAAAGGAAAACATAATAAATCAAAGCAAATAGTATGAAAGACTCGATAAAATGGTACTAAAAGTGCGCGTAATGAGTCAAAAAATATGATACGAATTCGAGTTATCAAACTCCCCCACACTAAGACTTTTGCTTGTCCTCAAGCAAACTCCCAATGATATAAAATAGTAAGTTCAACGCTTGACTTATAGGCACGACAAAAACAATCAAAGCACAAGATTGTTAGGCTAATGATACATGGATAGGTACTAAATAATGAAAACAAGGATACCATAACGACACGATTCTACAAAAGCGGACAAAGAGTTCCTTCCTATGCAATACCAGTTCAAATCATGACATTATAACTTGACCTACAAACTTCGTTCTTTTTCACCTCTCTTTCATTCGAGCACAATCACATTAAGCCCGTTATCCCTCGTGTTTACATGGTAAGTGAACCTGTTAGTGTTTTATGATCTCTTATTCAACACAATTCTTTTTTTCCTTTTCTTTTTCTCCCGTTTTTTTTTTTGCAACGAATTTCAAGAGTCTGAGCCTTTGGGCTAAATGGCCGGGTGAGGACCACCTAGCTTAGTTAGAACAGGTCTTTGATTCGCAATATCTAAATAAAATCACATAATCAAAAACTCTGAGATCAACACATATTTGCATCAGTTCATTACTTAGTTCACACGCAAGGATGGTGCTGACTGCTGATATAAACTAATAAAGAGGCTACTTCTAAAGAACTAGGAACAAGGTCTCGACATAATGTGTATTTAAACCGATATCGCATACTTAGGAACTCTAGGGTGTAGGAATGGTACCAATATTAGCAAAACTTTCCCAAGTCCGTCCACATAGCCTAAAACAAAGATAAAACAACATATACTTAATATGTCATGCCATTGAGTCAAACGGGAAATTTTTGAAATTGGGGCCAAAATAAGGGAGTTTTTAAACAATGCGAAAATGTAAAGTAAAAATTGACTTAACTAGCGCATATGACTCAATAAAGCAACAGACTAGAAAGCGATAAATTGAAAGCGGTAAAGTTCCTCCCCCACACTTGAATCAAACATTGTCCTCAATGTTTTAATAAAAGGTGCAAAAGGAAAGATAGAACCTGTGTGAATGCTACTGCATGCCAAATCCTCTCTGATCCTCTCTTGTTGTCCATGTCTTCGCTGGCCACTTCTGCTTCGGCGGTGGGCGCTTTGAGATACCTTCATTTGTTGAATTTTCTCTTGTTTTTTTTTAAACAACTCATAGTGCTGCCCGTTTTCGGAGGAAGTACCTACAAAAAAGTGTTAGAAAAATACAGTGTGGTATCGGTGTCACCACCAGCAGAGACATTCGCAGGAATGTCCGTGGGCACCTAGAAGAAGTGAGACAAGACAAGCAATACATTTCTTTATTTCCTGCAAACACAGACAATAAAAGTAAAACATTAAATTAAAATCTCGTGGGTTGCCTCCCACGCAGCGCTTTGTTTAACGTCGATAGCTCGACGACTAATAATCTTCGGTTTCCATGGCCACTTATCAAGCCATCTCACATATCCCTCACCTTTTCTTTTCTTTCTCTTGTGGGGTGATTCATTCTTTTGAACTTGTGGTGGCGGTTCTGGATCTATTCTAAGTATCAACTTTTCAAGTTTGAGCTCAATTATTTCATCCACCACCTCAAAGGATAACCTTACCCTCTTCACTCTAATGGTTTCCCTAGTTTCAAGGTCTTCTAAATTTCTCTTTTTAAGCAGGACCTCAGACAAAGGTGCATTGGAGTGGATATTTTCCAATACCTCCACATATGTTTTGGATTTGGAGTCTACCTTAACTTCTACAAACCTTTGCGGGAAAGGAATTGGTGGGATATAGGGAAGAGGACCAATGATAGGTGCTTCCTTCTCTACCTCTTCGACAACCTCCCTTTCGGATGGTGTCGGTGGATTTTTCTCAATTTCTACGCTTTTCTCACCATAACTCTCCTCAAATTCATTATCACTCTCCCTAGGATTTTCTATTTGTTCTTCACTACTGATAGTTACAACATCCACTTGTCTCTCAAGGAAGGGTCCTATAGGTGTCTGTGCTAACAGAGAGATTTGAGTCTCCAATGCCTCAGTGTGAGTCACGAGGGACTCGATCACAGTGTTCATATGCCTAAAGGTTTCATAAGTTTCGAGATGTTGTATTCTAAACTCTTCATTCTGGAGAGTTTGCGTCTCCACAAATCGTTCCATCATGTATTCAAGCCTAGAGTTAGTTGTTGTTTCAATGAAATCCTCAATTAATGTTTCGAGGTTGGAATTATGGGATTCTTGTGGTTCCTCAAAATATTGGCAAGGGTAATCATAGAGGGAATTTGGGTGAGAGTAAGTTATTGTCGCATTGAAATCCTCCATCAATAATTCAAGGTCAGGATTATAGGATTCTTGTGGTTCCTCAAAGTATTGGGAGTGGTAATTGTAAAGGAAATCTGGGTGATACATAGTATTTTTTTTTTCAAATAAGAATGCCTTAGTCTATACGGTGCAACAAAGGAATAACAATATTGACCGTTGGTCCCCGGCAACGGCGCCAAAAACTTGATGCTCCGCAAGTGCACGGATTTATCGAAGTAATATAAAAGATTGTCGAACCCACAGAGACCAATGTCAACTTACTGTACTCTATCGTTGCTTTGTAAAGCTAAGGCTATGATTAAAAAGGTACGAATGGAAATGTAAATGCTACTTACTAAAGGTTTGAAAATAATACTAAAACAAGACCGAAATATGATTTCCGCGCACCTAAGGGACTTGTTGAAAACAGGTACTGATTATGACTATACTACCATTCCATAGGAAATGCCAACTTAAAAACTCCGTCTCACACTCTCGCGCTATTGACAAAAGTCACGCCTAATGACCCCAAGATTTTGCTCTCGCTCGCTCGGTAATTAAAAGACGCATTTTGAAAACTAACAAAGCCTAAACGAAGCCTAAAGCGCCCTTGCTGTGTTTAGGGTCGATGCTCAGTGTCTACTATCTGGTGCGTACCTTAAACTCTCGCTCTATCGGACACACCTTAATGCATTTCTCACTCTCGTGACAAAACACTGTTAAGCAACCCCTCGCTCTCACGACAAAGTTACCTAAATAAAACTTAGACACTAAAACCAGAATATCAAATAATCATATTTTCATACCGATGGTTCCTACAGAGTCCCGTTGGAACGACGGTCCTCATACGACGGACATAATTAAATCTGATCGTAACATGTTAAAGCGTTCAAATTCTAGAACTATCATGTTAAAACAAATTCGAATATAATTTATACTACAATGCAGTAAGTAAAGAACCTGTAAAAAATGCGGTAAATGGAACTGAAGTCGAATACGAAAATGGCAGCAAGATTTGTATTGATACTTGAAGTGATACAGCAGTACAAGGTAATAGGAAATACAAAGTGCAGCAATTCCTCAGTGTGAGTAATTGCTGCTTTGAAACTGAAATATATGCCTAAGTTCTAAAACACGATTCGGCAGCGCTTCCGCGCAAATTCCGTATCTCCCCACTGGCCTCCAATAGGGCCTATATATAGAGAAAAATGGCTCCAAACATTTGGGAAAGAATTTTAATTCAAACTGCGAAAAAAACTGCCAAACTGCTGCAGGAAATCTGCTCCCGCGCATAATGGCGATCACCGTTTGCAAATGGTGAACGCCATTTGTTTGAAATGGGATTTCCCTCTTTTTTGGGACATGGCGAACGCCATATGGTTCCCCTTAGGGAATGGCGAACGCCATTCATCTAGAGGAAGGCAGAAAGCTCCAGTTCTTCTCTTTTTCAACTCTTTTGCCAATGGTTCTTGTCCTTTTCTTCGATCAAGCTGATATTGGTCCTGAAAACACAAAGCAAAGGAAAACATAATAAATCAAAGCAAATAGTATGAAAGACTCGATAAAATGGTACTAAAAGTGCGCGTAATGAGTTAGAAAATATGATACGAATTCGAGTTATCATGAATTGATCAAAGTTCCCCAGTTTCTTAATGACAACTGCCGAGCCATTAACCAGTGGCCTCCTTCCGGGTTTAGGGCGAATCTCTTTTCAACCCAAATTCTCCTATTTTCAATTTCTCTATACGTTCCATCTTGTTCAACACCTAGGAAACTTGATTCATCAAATGGTATTTGGTTCCTATAAGTGCTTGATGCATTTGATCTTTGCTTCTTTGCTAACACATTCTTCTTGGAAACAATTCCTAAATTTGCAGCTTTTGAATGAAAACTGAAAAAATTGGAGAGTTTGAAAGTGATATGTGGAAATGGATATGTAATAGGAATTAAAGTGTGTGAAGGAAATCTTTTGAAACATTATTTTAATGGGGTCAAATGAAAGACATTTGCAAATTCCCACATATGTTGTAGTAAAATGCGTGCATAGGCAAAGAAAAATGGGTGAATGTTGGGTTCCAACAATCAATGGCATTTAATTCATTTACTGAATCTGCACTGCTTGCTTGGCGAGGCAAAGCAAGCCATCATTGAGAATAGACAAAACTTTCTCTCCTGGTGAAGGAAATGCTCGATGGGCGAGCTTACCAGATCTAAGTTTTTCTTCATAATGTTCCACATGAATTATATGCCATTTCTCCTCCTCTTTTACACCTACTGCACAAGATTTTTTTTAAATACTTACAAATTTGAGTTACCTCCCAACAAGCGCTTGTTTAACATCGTTAGCTCGACACCTGTTTTGTGATTCATAGATTTGATGGTGGGGTGGTTATGATGACTTGAGAAATCTCACCACCTAGACATTATTTTTAAATTTTCTCTTTGAAATTCCAATCTTCCTTTGAGGCTGCTTCTGTCAAATTCTTTGTACCATACACCATCATTCTGGTAAGCATGTTGCTTACTGACTTGGTATCTTTGGAGAGCCCTTTGGTAATTTTCTTTGAAGATTTGGTTTGTTCATGTTCAACCTCTTCTAATGTTCCCTGATGAATATGATCTTCTGTCAATGCACTTTTCTGACTCAAGCATTCCATAACCCTTTTTTGTTTTCTCTGTTTGTTTTGATGGATGTTTTTGCACATCCATAATATTTTCCTCGGCTGCATTCAGGTTAAAGCAAACCCCTTTTTTCTTGAATTCTGTGTTGTTTCAAACATGTCAAAACTCATTTCTCGATCTTGGACTCGAACCTTTATTATTCCATCATCGACATATATCATCATTTGTGTGGTTTTCATGAAGGGTCGACCCAAGATTAAAGGATTATTATCATCCTCTTCAATGTCTAGTACCACAAAATCAATTGGAAACAAATATTTGTCCACCTTGATCAAAACATCTTCAACTATTCTGGATGGTTGCGTGATGGATTTTTCGGATAGCTGCAATGTCATCCTTGTATTCGTCATTTCCAAATCACATATCCGCCTAATTACTAATAATCGTAATTAGCTGATCATCAAGGAAGAATATTATTCGGATAGCTGCAATGTCATCCATGTGTCCAACTTACGTTTCAAGATTCTATATTAAAGCTTCGGTATTTTTCTTATTCGTAATGGACATTTGCATGAACTGATTCAAAGTGTCTTCCAACTTTGAATTCTTAACTGGTTGTGGTGGATTCTGATTGAAATTCTGGTAAGGATTCAGCTTGTTTGATGGCCATATATCTTGTCTCCAACCTTGACCATAACTCACATTGTTTCCGCATTGATAGCCTTTATTTCCTTGATACGGTGCTTGCCTTTATTGTTGGTTACCCATGTAATTCACTTCGTCAGCAGTTGGGGGACAAAAGCCAGTGGGATGATCTCTAGTGAAAATTTCGCAAGAAGCGATTTGTTGTGGTTTATTTGGTGTCTCCTGTATCTACTTGAATTGCTGTTGAAGTTTTCAAAATTTTTTGGTAAGTTCTTCCACTGTTTGAGTTAGTAACTTATTATGAGCCAGGATTGCATCATTCGTTCCTAACTCGAGAATACCAACTTTCCATTGTGAGGCACCCTTGTTATAGTGGACTTGATGATCATTGAGTTCCATTCGATCAATGGTGGATATTGCATCCTCTGCACTCTTAGACATTTAGGAACTACGTGTTGTTGCATCTATAAGAAGTTTGGGTCGCGCTTGAAGTCTTTTGTGGAAAATGTGAAGTTGTTTGATATCATGAAAACCGTGACTAGGACACTTCCTCAACATAGACTTGTACCGCTCCCACGCTTCACAAAGTGTTTCAGTGGAGCCTTGGGAAAACACAGTAATTACGATCTTTGCATCTAAGAACTTGTTATGCAGAAAGAACCGATTTAGAAATTTTTCTTCAAGAACATTCCAATTGTTCAAGATTTATGTTGGTTAGTCGAGATACCAATATTTAGCCTTACCAATCAAGGAATGAGGAAATAGTATCATAACGAAGGCTTCCTCTTCTGCTTCAGAAGCTCTAAGTGTACCGACTAATTCATAAATTTTGGTGAGGTGAGTGAAAGGATCTTCATGATCAAGACCGGCGAAGGGATTCACATAAATAATCTAAATTAATCATGTCTTCATCTCTGCTTGCCTGGAATTTGTAGGAGTTCTGGCCAAGTCAGCCAGTCACCTGGGACTGTTATGACATGGCATACTTCCAACTAAGGGTGGGTTGTTATTGATGATGTTTATGTTGTTGTCTTCAACCTCAGCCATGACTTTCTTTTGTTTTTGAGATTAATTTAAGGTAGAAGTTCCTTCTTGCTGCTTTCGTTGCTTGGTTATTGCTTGCGTCTTCTGTTCTTGTTGTGGTTTCTTTGGATCGTCCTTTCAATCGCTGGATCAAAAATAAGTTGATCTTCCAGATTTTTACCTCACATACACAAAATTCACAACCTAACCACACAAGGGAGCAGCAGGATAGGACAATATATATGAAATGTGAAAATTTTCTTAAACAAATATGAACCATCACAATGCTTTTTAATATCTAAATGTCAGTCCCCGACAACGATTCCATTTTGATGGTTGCAGTAGTCAAAATCAAAAGTAAGTATTTGTTTTATTGTATCCACTGGAACTGGTGCAATATTAAATGTCGTTCAACAATTGATATGGTTTAAGTGATAAGTTGTCAAACTGTTTGTTTGCATAAAGTACGTAATGTAAAAATGGTAAATAATAAGTGAAGTTTCAAATATGAAATAGCTTGTTGGGATTAGGATTCATCCACCGATCACAAATGTATTCTTCCGATCAGTTATATAGAGATTAGTTGTTTGATCAATATTATCATGTATCGCTCGCTGACAACGTTTATGTCTAAACTCCTGGCGAGAGTTCAACCATATTAATTAATCGACGATCTCTCCGCCTATTAAACAATATGGTAGCATTAAGATTCAATACTCTTGTGAATGTTAAACCTAAATATATGTCTAGAGTTTAGCATCTAACAGATGGTTATCCTAGATAGACATTCGAAGAGTTTTTCTCAATTACAGTTCGAATCTAAAAGTAAAACAAGTAAACAAGGATATACAATATCAATAAACGACTAATTTATATATAACACAATGAGCATAATAAATACATATGGTACCAATGGATTACATCCAATCCCAACAAGAAAGAGATTTAGCTACTCATGGTAGCTTTGATTAAAAATGAGAAGAAAGGAAGATGGATGAGCATCAATGACAATTTCCTGACGATTGATGCGCATCTAGCTTGTATTCTTCAAATATATTATTCTCTCCACCTCTTTCTCTCTTACTAAACAATTATGCTCTAAAAAATGTCAATTCCTAAAATGAAATGTTTCTGAACTATATATAGCGGCTTTGCCTTGCCGCTCTCGCCTGGCAAGCCACATTTCTTCACTCTGAAGTCTTTTCCAACTTAGCATCTCAAACCACCTTGTCTTGCTAGGAGAGCTTCCTCACTGCAGCTTCTCCTGACAACAATGGAGCATTTGGCTACTGAAAAGTTAGTGACTTGTCTTGCCTTTCTCTAATTTTTTCTTCGATGGGGGAGCTGGCTCGCTTGAGGCTCGCCTGGCATGAAGAGTGATGTTTTGCTTCTATTTCTCCACGTCTGAGCCTCACTGTTGGATTACTGGGAGAGATCTCTCCTTGGCCTCGCTAGATGTTCACCTGGAGAACATGCAGGAACTCTTCTTTTTTGCTTTGTGCTTCAATCTTGGTTAAGTGTGGGAATTTCTTCACAATAACAAAGAGATCAAAAGGCACCATATATATATATATATATCAAACTTAATTCTATTCTATACTTGGGGTAATCAATGGTAGAAAACGTTAGTTTGAGCCAATAAGTTCCAAGTTTACATGTGGGTAAATACCATCTTTTGGCACTTATCAGTACCTGCATTAGTTTTTTGCCTTACAATACTTGATACAACACAATAACTGTCGAAAGCCTCATTTCAGAATTCAAGACCATTGTCTATCCTCAACTTCTTGGCCTTCTTGCCAGTTTGGTTTTTGACCATAGTCTTCCAAATTTGTACAAAATTTTCATCCTTAGCTTTCTGAATGAATACCCACAACTTTCGTGAGTAATCATCAACTATGGATAAAAATTACCTTGCACCAAAGTGTGAAGGATTTTTTGCAGACCCCTAAAGATCAACATGGATATAATCAACTGATCCATGTGTTCTTTGTTTACCTATGTTAAACTTCACCCTATAGGATTTACCAAATACACAAGGTTCACAAAACTCCAGTTTTTCAACCTTGTCACCACATGGCAAATTTTGTTTCAACAATTCAACTAGGCCTCATTCACTTACATGGCCAAGTCATTTGTGCAACAGCTCAGTCTTCGACACAGGTTTTGTGGATGCCACATCTACTGAACCACTTACAACCTCAGTCTCAAGGGTATGCATGTCTTGCCTCTTAATGCCTCTCAAGACTTCCTTCGACCCCTTCATTACCCTTAAGATACTTTGCTCTCCTTTGAAAACATATCATTTCTTGTCGAATTGACTAAGAGAAATCTAATTCCTCTTAAGTTCAGGTGCATACCAGACATTAGTCAATAGCCTTATTAACTCATCAAGGGGCCTGAATCTCACATATCAAATACCTATCATTTTGTAGGCTTTGCTATTTCCCAGTAGCACTGACCCATCATCTTGATCACATAATTCCTCAAACACGTCCTTGTTTGGAGTCATGTTCCAAGTGCAACCTAGATACATAATCCAAGCTTTTCTATTTCGCTGCTTGAAACCACCAAGACATCAGATGATTCATAATCATCTGGCACAATGGCTGCATTACAATTATCCTTTCCACCATAACTATTCGAACGTTTAGGGCACACCTTTCTTATATGTCCCTCCTTCTTACAATGATAACACCTAATTGCAGGAGCATTACCACCATAAGAATTCTGTAGAACGTTATCCTTCTTTTTCTTAAATTTACCATCTTTTTTCAAGAATTTTTCTTTTACGGATAATCCTTCACCAACAAATGATAGCTTGGGCTCATTTCTTTCATTCAAACCCTCCGAGTACAAGGTTGATTGAACTTCTTCAAATGCCATGGACTCTCTTCCATACAAGAGGGTTTCTTTGAAGTGAGCATGATATCTTGGTAAAGCACACAACAACGTTAATGCTTGATCTTCATCATCAATCTTAACCTCAATATTTTTAAGATCAAGAATAAACTTGTTGAACATATCCACCTACTCAGCCAAGACTTTGTCTTCACTCATCTTGAATGAATACAGGGCTTTCTTATAGTCAATTAACCAAGAATTTGGTCATATACAAAGCCTCAAGTTTTCTTTACACACCCGTTGTCGTCTTCTCCTTCGAGACCTGTCGGAGAACCTTATCACCAAGGCTCAATATGATGGCACTATAGGCTTGCTCGATCATCATCGTCATCTCATTCTTTATTAGGGAAGCTTCCATCTTCTCTGATCCTTTCAACGCTTCTAACAAACCCTGCTGAACTAATAGGCCTTGCATCTTCAAGCGCTACAAACTGAAATCACTCACATCGGTGAATTTCTTAATCTTATACTTTGTTGACGACATCTTCTCCTCCACGCTCACCGCACCAATTTATTTTGAAAGAGATGCCTTAAAAATAGAGTATGATCGGTTTCTTGATTAACAAGAAAACCATAACGTAAAAGAAAAGAGACAAGAAAAGAGAAAGACAATTCAAAATGGTATAAAGCTGGATTCTTGATTCAATTACACATTAAGGAACAATTTTTACAATTGAACCTCAACCACACCACTTTCATCCTCTAATTAGGATTATCAGGGATTAATGGAGAAGTGGAAACTAGTATGCTATTTATAAGAAAAATAAACCTTAGCTTTCAACTAACATATTAAACTATTGGACCAACAGACTGACACAATTCGAAATGCTAACTTAAACAACAAACTAGCATATTTCGACAGCTACACTAACTCTTCGACTTCGACAGAGTTTGCTACAACACTAACTTATAACTCATAAGCTACATTATCAAATTAATGTTTTACATTTTTTCTAAGTCTTGTTGTGAATTGTTATTTGTTATTGTTAGTTCTTGGATTGGCTGGAATTTTGGTAAAACAAAGTATATTCAATGTTGATGTCAAGGTGCTGATGTTGCAACATTGAAGTCTTAACACTGGGCTGTGTTAAGTAATTAATTGCTGAAGTTGGATGTCTGATGTCACACAGGTGATGTTGTAACATCAGATCTGCAGAATTAACAACAGCAGGTTGTGATGTTGTTAGGGTTGCGTATTAGCTGGAATTGTGGAGGGCAAGCTGTCTCATTGGATGCGAATATCTTGGGATAGATATTTGCTGCTGCATAGGAGATCTGTTGCAGATTTGTAGGAGATTTAAAAGGTTGAAGATTTAAAAAGATTTTAGGAGAAAATCTGTTTTAGATATTCAGTTTTAAATAAAAAATCTGGGAGATATTGTAGCAAGTCCAAGACCAATTCAAGGAGCTATATAAAGCGCACAAGACCAAAGGAAAAAGGTACAAAAATACAGAGAGAAGATCAAGAGCATAGGCTGAGTGTCTTGAGTATTTTGTACGAGTTGTATTTACACTATTCTAGGGTTTTAATAGGTGTTAAGTTTCTGTCCTCTCTAGAAGCTGTGAAGCAATAGAGAGTGGTTGATTGATCGAAGCTGTGAAGTAAGATCAAGGGTACTCAAAGTGGGTCCTTTGAGTGTTTGTAAGGGATTGAGTGGTGTTCTCATACCTAAGTGGTTTCTTAGGTAGGAAGTCATTAGTAGAGTATAAGTTTAGGAGATTGTCAACGGGTTGTTGAGTCTATAAATTATATCTACAAGTAGTGAATTCCATCCCTGGCTTGGTAGCCCCCAGAGTAGGTTGGTTGTAACCGAACTGGGTCAACAATTCTTGGTGTTATTTTACTGTTATTGCTGTCCATTGTGCAGAGTGTGTTGTTGTGACATCACACCTTAACATCACACGTCTGATACCGGAATTTCAATTGGTATCAGAGCAGGCATCCTGTCTGTCTCTGGGTGAGATCTAGGGAAGTTACTTTCTGGTGTAAAGATGGACAAAGAAGTTGGAGGATTCGTCAACAGACCCCCTATTTTGGATGGATCCAATTATGACTATTGGAAGCCAAGGATGACCACCTTCTTAAAATCCTTGGACAGTAGGGCTTGGAAGGCTGTTATTAAAGAATGGAAAGCTCCTGTCATGTGTGAGAAGGATGATGCTGGTAAAGATAAAGAAGGCACCTCTAAGCCAAAGCCTGAAGAAGAGTGGACCAAAGAGGAAGACGAGCTTGCCCTTGGAAATTCCAAAGCTCTAAATGCCATCTTCAATGGAGTGGATAAGAATATCTTCAGGTTAATCAATACTTGTGAAGTTGCTAAGCAAGCATGGGATATCTTGCAGGCTACTCATGAAGGAACATCTAGAGTCAAGATGTCAAGACTTCAGATTTTAACATCAAAATTTGAAAGCCTGAAGATGAAGGAAGATGAGACTATTCATGATTTCCACATGAGTGTTCTTGAGCTGGCCAATGCATCTAGTGCTCTTGGAGAGAAGATGTCAGATGAAAAGATTGTGAGGAAGATCCTTAGGTCCCTACCTAAGAAGTATAAGATGAAGGTTACTGCCATTGAAGAATCAAAAGACATCAGCAAGATGAGAGTAGATGAGCTCATTGGATCTCTTCAAACGTTTGAGCTTGGGTTGAATGAGGAAGAACCAGAAAAGAAGCCAAAAAGTATAGCCTTGGTGTCAAATGATGCAAAAGAAAAAGGAAGGAGTTCTGAATCGCAGGAGGATCTATCTCAGGCCATAGTGATGTTGGGAAGACAGTTCACCAAAGTATTCAAGAGAATGAATAATAACTCCAGGCCTAATGCCAAGAACATGACTTCTGACACCAGCAAGAAGGATGAAGAGAAAACTACCCAAGATAAAGGAGTTCAGTGCTTTGAGTGTGAAGGGTATGGACATGTCAAGAAAGAATGTCCCACCTTCTTGAAAAAGCAGAAGAAGGGCATGACAGTTTCCTGGTCTGACTCTGATAGTGAAAGTGAAGGCGAGTCAGCAAAGCATGTGAGAGCTTTAACAGGAGTTGTGGTTTCTGATGATGATTCTAGTGTTGGAGAAGTAACTTATGAGGAGTTAGCTTCTACCTATCAAGAGTTGTGTTTAAAAAGTGCTGAGATTTGTCAAGAAAACAAGTGCCACAAACAACAAATTGCTCAGCTAGAGAATGAAAAGACTGATCTGGAAAATGAAGTGGTGCTAGTTAGAGCTCATCTTGATCAAATGACCAAGTCTGTTAGGATGCTGAGCTGTGGTACAGACACACTTGACAAGATTCTTCAGTCAGAGAAAGCTGCTGGAGACAAAGCTGGGATAGGTTATGTGGCTGAGGATAAGGGAACTTCAGAAGAAAGCACTTCAGGTTCAAAGAAGGAAGTGTCACAACTTTCATCTCAACATCAGCCAAAGAAGCAGGATACTACCCCTAAGAAAGCTGATGTTTCACAACCTAAGAAGATTGAGAAGAAGACTGGTCCCTATCAGAAGAGAAAGTAGCCACAAGGAGCTAGTCAGTATATGCCCCCACAATACCACGAGAGCATGCAAGCTGCTCAGTTCAAACAACACATGTCTCATCAGGTGTCTCAACATCAGGACAACTGGTATGGTTATGGATATGGATACACCAATGATGTTCCTCATATCTATGGAAGAAGAAAGCCACACCATCATGGGAGACAATCAAGGAAACAACATTCTCAGCCGTCCTATGGGAGAAGATACCAGCATAATAGATGGCAGGGCAGTTATGGTAGGAGGAGACCACATTATGGCTGGCAGCCGAAGCAATCTCATCATGGCAGAAGATTCAGAGATGAAAGGGTGAGATGCTATTATTGTGGAAGGTTTGGACATATGCAGTACTCTTGCTACAAGCTGCATGGATACCCTCAACCTCAAAACAGATGGAGAGAGCACAGGCCTAAAGTTGTTAAACAATGGGTACCTAAGGAGAAAGTGAAGTGCTTGTTGGCTCACTTGGCTGACAAAGAGGCTAAAGAAGGAACATGGTATTTTGACAGTGGGTGTTCCAAGCACATGTCTGGATGTAGATCCATGTTTGATGATCTTAGTCATTGTCCCCCTCTTGAAGTCATATTTGGCAATGGAGAAAAAGGTGTTGTTGCAGGAGTTGGGAAACTGAAAGGTGATGGTAGACCTGAACTTGACAATGTTCTGTTTGTCAGTGGCTTAAGTGAAAATTTGATCAGCATAAGCCAGTTGTGTGATGAAGGTTACAAGGTAAACTACACTAAGCATGAGTGTGTGGTTTCTGATGAGCATAATCAGATTGTTATGAAGGGTGCCAGAACCAAAGACAACTGCTATCAGTGGATTTCTCTTGAAGGAAATTCAACTAATGATGTTCAAGTTGATGTTATAACATCAGACTATGACATCAGGATGCTGAAAGGTCACTCAGAGTTAATGAGTCCTGATGTGAATTGTTTAAAAGGAAAATCTTTATGGAGGGAGAAAATTAGTAATTGGTCTTTAAAGAGTACACAAAATCTGGCGCCTTACATCAGACCCTCATTTCCTATTATAGCAAAATCACGGTTCATCAAAACTCATATCTCTCTTCTGTTCGTCCCCTTCAATAAGAAGAATCATCTTACTCTGTACTCCCTCAAAGGAACCATGTCAAAGCAAACAGCTTCTCCTTCTAAAAGTTCTTCGTGGAATAATGCTAGGGTTGCTACAGATGAGTACTCTGAAGACGAAGCTCTGAATATACAGCCCATCTCCGTAATGTTACCAGAATCAGGTAAACCTAGACCTTCTAAACTTGCTTCAAAAAGGGCCGCAACTACTTTTAAAAATAGTGAAACAAAGAAGCTAGTTACCAGTGTCCTATTTAGTGATAAATCATCACCTAGGTCATCCACCTCTCAAACTGTGGTAGAAAAGTTTGATGTTGATAAGAGTATGGGTAATCTGGCAACCAAAATACTGGACAAAGGAATACCTGTGAAAGGAATTTCTGTACCGTTGAATCAGATGCCAGCAGAAAAAGTAGACATGCAAGGAGAAGAATCTGATCTTCATAGACTTGTCGTGTCTGTCATTGAGGATTCTGAAAGAGGAGGAGAAGAAGAAGATGTGCATGAGGGAATTAATGATAGAACTACTCCTGAAGAAGAAAAGAGTGAGGACGTGATCAATGTGGATGACTTATCTGACAATGAAGTCATTGGAAATGCTGTTCCAAGTATTGCCAAGAGATTACAGACAAGGAAAGGGAAGACCAATGAATCCTCTCCCAAGAAGCCTACTGAAGGAAAGAAGAAAACTGTTGTTGGTCCCACAAAACCTTGGAGCAAGGTTGTTACACCTTCCAAAAAGAGAAAGGTTAGAGAAGAATCTGAGTCTGAGGATGAAGTTGAGGAAGATGTCCATGACATCACACCAGTCAGAAAGACCATTCTAAAGAGAATTTCTGATAAGGTCCCTGAAGTGCCAGTGGATAACATATCCTTCCATTATGCGAGCAGTGCATCTTTGTAGAAGTTTGTGTGCCAAAGAAGGTTAGCTCTGGAAAGGGAGCTTGGAAAAGATGTCTTGGAGATGAAAGAAATTATGGACCTCATTCATGGAGCTGGACTTCTAAAGACTGTGACCAGATTCTCCAAGTGCTATAGTGGACTTGTTAAGGAATTTGTTGTGAACATTGCCATAGACATTTCTGACAATAGAAGTGTGAACTACATGAAGGTGTTTGTTAGGGGACAGTGTATTGACTTCTCTCCCAGTACTGTCAATAAATATCTGGGAAGAGATGACCAAGAGGAGTGTGAGCTGGAGGTGACTGATAATGAAGTGTGTAGAGAGATTACTGTTACTCAAGTTAAGGTGTGGCCACTGAAAAATAAATTAACAGCCAGCAAACTCAGTATCAAGTATGCTATATTGCACAGAATTGGTGCGGCTAACTGGGTACCTACTAATCACAAAACCACTATAACTGTGGGATTAGGAAGGTTCATCTATGCTGTAGGGAAAAAGGTCAAGCTCAACTATGGAAGGTATATATTTGATCAAGTAGTAAAGCATGGTGCCACCAATGCCATCAAAATGCCTATATCATCTCCTTCCCTTATCTGTGGAATGATCTTAGATCAACATCCTGGTATCTTAACCAGCTCAGAGGTAGCATGTAAGAGGGAATCAGCTTTATCTTTGCATCCCAAACTGTTTGCTGGGAGTCATGTTCCAGACATTGTTACAACATCAAGCTCTGGGATTAAGAAGGTCAGTACAAAATCTAAGCTGATTAAAGAATTAAGGGTGACCTGCAAGGATCTTGATATGGTTATCAAGACCAGCACTGACAGGAAAATGAAGATTGAGCAGATGATTAAAGACTTAGAACAGGGGGAAGACAATAGGAATGGTGACACTGAGGATTCCAGGTCAGATGAAGATGCTGATGGTACAAGCTCGGATGAAGACTAATCTCCATCTGCTGTTTTTTTTAGATAGTAGTTTCAGTTTTTAGTTTTTTTTGTTGGTTTTGTAATTTGAATATTGTGCTGTTTTATGCACTGGTTATGTTTTTAGTTTCCTTCTATGATTTGTTTTTCCTGTTTACTAACTGAAAGGCTAACAATGAGAGCTAGGGTATACTGACTATAGTTAATAGCCTAATTGTGGCTAAAAAAGGGGAGAAAATAGCCATATGCTGCTTAAAGGTGTTTAGTTGAAAAGTGGTATTGCAGTTATTAAGTAGGAGTTAGTGACAAGTAGGAGTTATTGACAGTTGCTATGCTGGAGGGGGATCAACATTGTTGAAAGTTGTTGCTGCATTAAGGGGGAGTTTTGAAGATATCATGACATTTGAAGAGTGCAGCCAAGCAGACATCAAGGGGGAGAAATTTGCTGCACATTGTGAGCTACTGAACAGCTGTGATGCTGGTTCATGTTTTAGAGGGGGAGCACCAATTGGCTGTTGTCAATAATGAAGATGGTGCTGCAGCAGATCAAGTGATGAAGACTATGTAAAGTGTCAAACTGCTGCTGATGAGAGTTTCAGATTTTTGAAGTTTTCCGCTGCTGAAGTCTCTGAAGATGCAGAGATTGTTTTAGCCAAAATTAGCCAAAGGGGGAGATTGTTAGTTCTTGGATTGGCTGGAATTTTGGTAAAGCAAAGTATATTCAATGTTGATGTCAAGGTGCTGATGTTGCAACATTGAAGTCTTAACACTGGGCTGTGTTAAGTAATTAATTGCTGAAGTTGGATGTCTGATGTCACACAGGTGATGTTGTAACATCAGATCTGCAGAATTAACAACAGCAGGTTGTGATGTTGTTAGGGTTGCGTATTAGCTGGAATTGTGGAGAGCAAGCTGTCTCATTGGATGCGAATATCTTGGGATAGATATTTGCTGCTGCATAGGAGATCTGTTACAGATTTGTAGGAGATTTAAAAGGTTGAAGATTTAAAAAGATTTTAGGAGAAAATCTGTTTTAGATATTCAGTTTTAAATAACAAATCTGGGAGATATTGTAGCAAGTCCAAGACCAATTCAAGGAGCTATATAAAGCGCACAAGACCAAAGGAAAAAGGTACAGAAATACAGAGAGAAGATCAAGAGCATAGGCTGAGTGTCTTGAGTATTTTGTACGAGTTGTATTTACACTATTCTAGGGTTTTAATAGGTGTTAAGTTTCTGTCCTCTCTAGAAGCTGTGAAGCAATAGAGAGTGGTTGATTGATCGAAGCTGTGAAGTAAGATCAAGGGTACTCAAAGTGGGTTCTTTGAGTGTTTGTAAGGGATTGAGTGGTGTTCTCATACCTAAGTGGTTTCTTAGGTAGGAAGTCATTAGTAGAGTATAAGTTTAGGAGATTGTCAACGGGTTGTTGAGTCTGTAAATTATATCTACAAGTAATGAATTCCATCCCTGGCTTGGTAGCCCCCAGAGTAGGTTGGTTGTAACCGAACTGGGTCAACAATTCTTGGTGTTATTTTACTGTTATTGATGTCCATTGTGCAGAGTGTGTTGTTGTGACATCACACCTTAACATCACACGTCTGATACCAGAATTTCAGTTATTTTATGTGCTTAACAAATCATGCACTTATTACTCAAACTCAAACATAAAAAGTGAAATCAAGAAATATTTAGTAATTAGTACTAATAATTATGAGTTTTTTTATTCATATTGATACATGATTGAAATAGGCTTTTAAAGTTGACTTTGGTGCTAACTGCTAATCATGGTCGGTTCTGATTTTTTAGAGGCCCGTGACAAATGATAAAAAAGGACCCCCTAAAAAATATAAAATCATTTTATTATAAAAATGTTGAATTCAAGATTCGAATACACAACCCAACTTTGTAGCGAAATCTCCTTTCCACTGCACTACAGATATAATATTTATTAAATTTTCAACACAACTATATATAATCATATTATTATTTAATTTACAAAGTCTATCATTTCAAATTTTGATACCCCATTCTATTTGAGGCCCTGGGCAGTGGGCCTGGTTGCCTTGGCCTAGGACCGGCCCTGTTGCTAATATATTGTTCTCTTTATCATGTTTGGAAAAATAACCACTTAGATCATCCAGGGGGCGCTCGTTGCTTTAGTTCGTCAGGTAGAAAATGTTTTTCAATAAAATTGGACCGTTAGAGTCCCCTAGTTGGTGATACGTTTATGTCTGAAGCAACGGTAACAATGAATAGAAAAATATTAAAGTTATGTTACCATTGTGATTCATATGTTGTTTTTTTTAACAATTAAGTTGCTTGTAAATTAGACCATTTAAAAATTTTTAATTTCTCTCATAATTTCATCACTTTACTCTTAATTTTTCAATATTTCTCTCACAATTTCATCTCATTGGCCTTCATTTGACAAAATATTTTACCTAAATTTTCATTTTTTTACTTCAAAATTACTATTGTTTAGGTCAAATGGATTTGAATCAATATAATTTTCAACAATCTATGTTCCAACTCATGCAAAATTATCAATATCCTAATCCTCAAAATTCTCAATTTCTACCATCGCCAAATTCTCGATTTCCATCACCGAGAACAAACTCCGATGTATTTTTTTCATCACCAAACAAAAAAATGCGTATTTTAGACCTCAAATAAACACTCACGGGGTGGAGTTTTCTCACAGTGAATCCAAAACACTGATTGAGTTCATGTTTAAACGTTAAGTTCAATAATTTTTAACTCAAATTGTTATTGAAAATATTACAATTGAAGGGAAATGCATTTGGTAAAAAAAAGAACTCGAAAGTTATTTACATGGAATGAAAATACATTTCTCATGCAATCATGACTCACTGTTTCAAAGGATCAAATAGTGAGATTTGATTGAAAACTGACAGTTTTTAGTTAAGAATTGCCGCTAATTATAACCAGTATTGTGGGCAGTTGGAGAAAAGCTACGCAGCAAATTAAAATGTCGATGAAATCGAATAAATAGTTTTGATCAAAAAATTGTTGGGTGTTACAAACAAATTGTTAATGAAAAGAAAAGTGGGACATCAAAGAAAAATATCTTAGTCAATGCACATGGTGATTGTTAAAACATGAACCTAAATGGATGAGAGCATCCACCAAAATTCTTCAAAAACAACAAAGAGTTCTGCTAGTGGGGCATACACATCATCGCGTAACCCAGAGACACTTTCAAGTTGTGAGAATAACTTATCATCTCCAATAGAGCGTCCAATAGGATAAAAGGAAGCAAAAAGAAAAGGTAAGGCAGAGGAAAATGCAAATGCAAATGCAACTAAATCGCCTTCTAATGCTATGCATGATACAATGAATAAAAGAGTATCTATAATGGAAAATATAACACAACTTAAGAAGAAAGAAAACAAAATAGCCAGGGAAAAGATGGGGTTTGAAGCAATGCAATTCATTATGTTAGACACTTCTAAGATGAATGATAATCAACATGATTTTATAAAAAATATTGTAATAAGCTAAAAGAAAAATATGAATTTTAGTTAAGATGAAATTTTCTGATATTATCAAAAATAAATATTATGTAGTACTTGTTATTTATCAACACCTATGTACAATGGTCATTAGTACCACATTAATTCAAACTAGTTGTTATTCAAAATAGTTGTTATTCAAACTAGTCGTTATTCAAACTAGTTGTTATTCAAGCTAGTCATTTCTCTTATATGCTTTCATTCTTGTCACTTGTCTATCACTCTTCTCTCACTTTTGCATCACTCTTCTCTCATTTTTCTGTCACCCTTCTCTCACTCTTCTTTCATTTTTCTATCACACTTCTCTCATTTTTCTATCACCCTTCTCTCACTTTAATGAATTCAAACAATCTCAATAAACTCTTTCGGAACATGATTAAAGATGAATTTATGGACTATACAAATGAAGAACTACTATTGTCAATGCTCGAGAAGGAACTTCAATCTGGAAGTTCCTCTTGGCCAAAAAGAAGAACAAAGACAAATCAGAGTCATGAAGAAGGGCATAGAAAATTATTCAATGATAACTTCTTGAAAAATTCAGAGTACACAGATGTCCAATTCCGTAGGAGATTTAGAATGCATAGGCACATGTTTCTTTGAATTGTAGAAACCCTTGGAAATTGTGCTGAATATTTTCAAATGAGGGTCGATGCAAATGGTAAAATGAACGTTTCACCATTGCGTGTGGATGAAGTATTTGGGGCTGAGTATCTGAAAAGGCCTAACAACAATGACGATGAATATTTTTTGTAAATGGGGGAGTCACATGGATTTCCAGACATACTTGGTTCCATTGATTGTATGCATTGGGAATAGAAAAATTCTTGTTGCATGGAAGGGATACTTTTGTCGAGGTGACCAAGTTAAACCCACAATAATAAAAAATTAAGATATAAACAAAAAAAACCATATAAATTGATAATATCTATTAAAAACAAATATAAATGATATAGTATTAAACAATTATCCTAATTCTTAACACCAACAAACAATAGATTTTCACTTCTTAACACCGACAAACAATACATTTTCACTTAACACCAAAAACAATAATAACACTTTCACTTCTCAATCCAAAAAATAAGTAATTCTTGTGAATAGAGTGCAACATTTAGTAAATACTCCTAGAAATGAAGATGGACAAACACTTTAGTTACCATTAAAGATAAATGAGTGATTTCTAAATAACTTGTTGTGGAAACTTCTCATGAACAATTACACGAGCTAAATAATTTATTGTTGTCTCAACATATATTTAAATACAAACTAGTAGCCACTATACCACCTTCCAACCAGCAATCAAAAACTGAAACATGAAAAATACTTTTTAATTTTCAAAAAAAGAATATAATCTAACATGAAAGCAAGACAATAAACCTTCAAATTTTCCAACTATAATTTCTCCCAAGAAATATGGAGTCAAATTCCTTACAATATGATATTTACTTAAAAACAACTAAGAAAAAAAGAAATCTGAAAACTTAGAAGGTATCCAACCTCCCTTTCCAAATGGACCCATCAATGACTTTACATACTGAAAATTAAGAGGAAAAGTATTCCACACTCCACTAGAAAGCCATTGATTTTCTTAAAAAAATTTCATAACAAATCTCATACTAAGATGGATCTCATCTTTGCATATATCATATTCTGAAAGCTATTTGAAAGAGAATCAATTATGATGAAATTTATGCATTCATCCATATATTATTGAGCATATGAATAATGGAGTGTCTAATAAGTGTAGTGAACTAACTCTAGATTTCATAACAAAAGAAGATAATGAGTTGTAAAATACCATAAATGATATAAAAAAATTCTTAGTTATATATATCAAGAAAATGACTTCAGATAAGTACCATATATATCAAGAAAATGACTTCAGATAAGGACTTACCTTAGAAGAAATTCAATTAACATATTTGTTGATACATAACAATCTCTAAGCAAATTATCATCAACTTTGAATATGCATGAAATCAACAAATTTAAGAGAATTTCTTTATACACCACCTAAGTATTTTAGACACCGCGCGAAATTTCACTTATGTCCTCTGATTCCGGATGTGCAAATTCGGACGCACCATGGCGTTAAAAAAAAAATATTTGTCCCGGATGTGCATATGCGGAAGGTCTCCGTATATGCAGATCCGGAAGAATTATTGATATATTTGAACCTGCATGATCACTCTCCCTTCCCATTCTCAACCTTTCTTTTTCCACACTCACCCTCACCAACCTAAAAAATCCTACTTCATCAATACCATTTCACACTCAAAAACTCCAACTTTTTGGTGCAACAAATCAAAGGGAGCCAGAGAAGAATGAATTTAAGGTAAATATTCAACTTCATCCACTACATTGCTCACATTATCAATCTACCTTTTGAAAAAAAAAAGTTACGCGTCTTCCGGATGTGTAAATCCGGTACGTATTTAGCATGAACTTGTCCGAATGTGCACATCCGGAAAAATGTCTGGAACTTATTAATTTTAATTTTCAGTAATTTTTAATAGGTTTTAGTTACATATATTTATTGTTCTATTATTGTTTATAAATAGATATGGTGCACCCCGATAACATCTCAAAAGAATTAGTTTCGCCGATTTCTCCGAAAGTTGAAGAGATTATCGTAAAGTCGGTTGATGTCGGCGGTGACTTTAAAAACAAGCAAGAGTTTGATGATCGTGATAGCATGCTTGCATATATTCATAGGACGGCTATTGGCCTTGGTTTTGGTGTGAATATCGGAAGATCGGATAACGGTTCGAAAAAAAGAAAGGCTTTTGTAATTTTGGGGTGCGAAAGGAAATCGGCCCGCTGGAATGATACGATAATTTTGTTAGATTTGTAGATTCCTCATGATGAGACATAGCTGATTTTCTTTTAATTTTCAAGGAGTGGCGTGTGGCTTTCTATAAATCAACTGGGTTTAAGCCTAAAAGGATTATATTTTACAGGTTCGAGTTGGTTTTTTCTAAATGATACATACTGATGTATATTGATGTATATGTATATATTATAACTTGTTTTAATTCTATATATGATTTATTTTGCATTGTTAATTTCTGCTTATCAGAGATGGAGTAAGTGAGGGTCAGTTCAGTCAGGTTTTTCTTTATGAGATGGATGCAATTCGGAAGGTATGACATAACTAACTTTAACTTTTTATTTGTTATCATAGTGGCTAAAATCGGGGAACTGAGGCCTTGTGGGCTTAAACCTGCATTCTAACAGATAACTCTACATCAGTTAACCACTGCCCTGTGCACTAAAGTGCAACTCAAAATTTAACTTTTTGCTGATTCTGTTTTTCTAAATTGTCAAAGAAACCGTGGTAGACACCAACATTTTCCTGTTTTGTTGTCAGCTATACAACTTTATTTTAACTAAAATGTCATATTGTATGCAGTTCCTCCTGCTTATTATGCACACTTGCTAGCTTTCCGTGCTCGATACTACATAAGTGAAGTCGAAAATTCTAATTCCGGTTCTGCAAGTGGTAATAGGAGTACCACAAACTTTGTGTCGACTCTGCTGCCATTTATCTTGGATAACGTCAAAGAAGTAATGTTTTACTGTTGATCTTGATTTGTCCTACAAGCTTCGAGGATAGATTTGGGAGTTCGGATATTCACAATGCCCTTTTTTGGATATATAACTTATGGTTACAGGTCATGTTTGCCACCATAGGTGGATGGCCGTTATTTTGTTTAAATATGGGTTAGAACTACTAGACAACTTTTGGATACAGAACATGTGGCCACCATGCGTTTTGATAAATATTTTGAAGTTATCATCATAGGATGTCTGTCATATTAATTTGTTGCTCTAACCTTCTGTTAAAATAAATGTTATTATTACTTCTTAATATAAATATAATTATTATTTTTTCAATTGTTATTTTTAATTATTATTTTTTACCTATTTTATAATACTATTATTGTATTTTTAAAAGATTAATTGTTATGCACTGTAAATATAATTTTTTTATACAATCAATATATCATAAACATAATAATTTGTTGTATTACTTTTTAAGTTGTTAATAAGTGGTATATATATATATATATATATATATATATATATATATATATATATTATGTTGACCACTTATTATATATAAAAGTGGTATATATATAATAAGTGGTCAACATAATATATATATATATATATATAGATATATATATATATAGATATATATATAATAAGTGGTAAACATAATATATATATATATATATATATATATATATATATATATATATATATATATATATATATATATATATATGGTTTGAACAAGAACTATAAAATGTGGCATGACCTTTTTATGGAATAACCTTAAAAAATATTTAGCAATCTAATCTTATATATTTACTAAAATAATTCTTATTAACAAAGATTTTGAAAAAAAAAAGTATTAGTATATTTTTCCGGATCTGCAGAACAGGAATTATTTCTGATATGCACATCTGGAACAAATCAACGTTTTAAAAAAAAAATAGTACGTTCGAATGTGCATATACAGAAACTGGGGGTAAAAAAAGAATTTCGCGTGGTGCCGAAGAAATTCATGTGGTGTATTAAAAAATCCTCATGTTTTTTTCATAAAGATTAAGGGAAAATTATTCTCAATAAAAATAGGATTGAATTATCAAAGGTTATAACAATCTCTATACCTCTTTACAGAGCCACAAAAATAAAGAAAAAATGGCTCGGTTAAAATCATCAAGTTCAATTGCTAGATGTCAAAAAAATTTGAAAAATTTGAAAAAGGATATTCTTATAAAAGTAAGAGAATGGAAAACTATATCTTACACCGCGTTATTTGGGAATTATGATTGTCTGCAGTAAAAAATCCTGCAGTTACCACAGTCAGATGTATTTTGTGAGAGGTGGGTCTTGTTTTTGAGAGGAGAGAAGATACATTTTTAAACTTAAAAAATTGGTTGGAATAATTTTGTGAGTCAACTACAGTGACTGCAGGGAAAATCAACTGCAGTGAATCCATATTCGTTATTTGGGGCACATGTCAAAGGAACAAATGGTGTGATAGACTTTGATATCAAAAGTATTCAATTGAATATAAAACTCTTCACATCTAAATCATTTTTCAATGAAATAGTGCTACATGTATATGCTTATACAACCCAATTTTATTTTACAAATACTACAATATAAAGCAATGTACACATCAAATAATTTGACAACACTAACTTTTAGATACAAGATAAATTAGGATCATTCAAATATAAGTAATTACAAAATAAATAATAAAGACAAAAAGATAAAGAAATCAAACAATGAACTCACCTATAATATCATGGTCGTTAAGCGAAAAATATAGAGTTGCCACCGAATTTTATTTATTTCACATGAAAGGGAAAATATTGATAAAACCCCAAAGGTGAAGAAAATGGTCGTCGCAACCAAATTCGGGTTCAGAAGTCGACTATGCAAGGGGAAAGTATTAGCATCTCTCACATCTATTGTACTCAACGGGAACCTTTTGATTGTTCTTTGCGTGGATGGGTGTTACTATCTAAAGGTTAATTACGAAAGGGAAAAAATAAGATTTTAAATTAGTGTACTCGCTAAGGATTTGCACCCTCGTGCCTACGTATCCTCATAGTGCAATAAGAAAATCAGAGTTCCGTAGTTCGGTAGAAAATAAGTGTGTATTGCTTGTTGTTATGGAACGATTATATAATCGTGTCCTAGAAGTGTGTAGACATTGACTGATTTGATCCTTGGTCGGATGCTCCAAGCTTTTAGTCTGACTGCTAAGGAACAGATTATAAAAATTCTTTTATGAAAAAGAAAAGAAAATTGTTTTGAAAAAGATTTGTGTTTCGAATGAAAAAGAAAGAGTTAATTGAATTGGAAAAGAGTTGTTTGTATTGAGAAAGTGTTTGAGATGTTGTGGAAGTATTATTTGAACTAGGATTGTGTTGTCTATGGGGAAGAAGTCTTGTCAATTATTTGATTTGAATTAGACTAAAGTCTATTAACGGAGGCGAATATTTTGAATAACTGGGGCCTACGTCCCGTATTCAAAGGTACTCAGAACAAGGATAGGAATAATCTCTCTCATCCTTCTCTGTTGCTTAAGGCTTGTGGCGTGTGATTCACATCATAACGGACAAGTGTTGAAGAAGAATTTTTGTTGTTGTGCTTGAACAGTGATCTAGTCTTGATGTTTAGAGTCTTCAAAGTCTTGGGTGTTAATCTTGACTTGTCTATGACCTGAGATCCAGTTCAGTTCCAGTACAGAGGACTAATCCTATCAAATAATCAAGAGGCTTTTGATCACTTGATTTGATAGGCGAATAAGACATATGTCAAATGATTAATTGATCAAAAAAGACTTTGATCAATCCACCACTCAGAAATAGGATCAAGCTATGTGTTACAATCACATGATTTTCAAAAAGGAATATAATCTAAGATGAAAGAAGGACAATAAACCTTTAAAAATTTTAGCTAAAATTTCTCCCAAGAAATATGGAGTCAAATTCCTTACAATATTAGATTTAATTAAAAACAACTAAGAAAAAAGAGAATTCTGAAATTTAGAGGGTACATAACCTCCCTTTTCAAATGGCCTCATCAATGACTTCACATGCTGAAAATCAAAAGGAAAAGTGTTCTGCACTCCACTAGAAAGCCATTGATTTTCTTTAAAAAAAATCATAACAAATCTCATACTAAGATGAATCTCATCTTTTCATATATCATATTATGAAAACCATTTGAAACAGAATCAGTTATGATGAAATGTATGCATTCATTTATATACATACAAATATACTTAGATAGTAATGTGGGAAATGGGTCAGAAAATGCCACATATTATTGAGCATATGAATAATGTAATGTCTAATTAGTGCATTGAACCAATTCTTGATTTCATAACAAAAGGAGATAATGAGCTCTAAAATACCATGAATGATATTTGACAACTTTATTCCAATTTAAAAAAATATTTAATATTAAATAGTATCAAGAAAATGACTTAAGATAAGTACCATATATAAGATAAGGACATAGCTTATAAGAAAGTCAATTACACATGTTTGTTGATACATAACCATCTCTAAGCAAACAATATGCATGAAATAAACCAATGTTTTTTTCATAAAGGTTAAGAGAAAGTTATTACCAATAACCAAATAGGATTTAATTATCAAAGGTTACCACATTCTCTATACCCCCTCTAGAGAGCCACAGATGTGAAGAAAAAAGATTAGATTAAAATCACCAAGTTCCATAACTAGATGTCTAGAAAATTTGAATGATTTAACAAATGATATTCATATACAAATCAAAAACTTCACAATAGCATTGCAATCTTAAGGCAATTAAATTCAATAGTATTGCTTGTAAGGCATATCAAAAGAAATTTGTTGCTGACTTGTTTAACAATTAGTTTTCCTAAATTGTTTATTATGGTACTATACTTTGGACACATGTCAAAGGAACTAATTGTTGAATTCTGTTTTTTTTTGGCATTTCAGTTGTGGTAATCGATTACCAGCTTGGCGTAACCGATTACGCAGGCAAAACTCTGTTTTTTCTGTTATTTTGCTGTTTCAGCTTATTTAGATAAGCTGTTTTGTTTTGTTTTGATTTTAGTTGTAATTGCCTCATATATAAGGCCTTGTAATGCTCCCAAAGTGACTAATGCAATAATTCTCACTCACCCTCAAATTACTCTCTCTACTTCTCTCTTTATTCTCAACTTCATCTTCTCCAATTTTACCCTAATCTCCATTAATTCACCTCAAAGTTTTTTTTATGTTTCAACATTTGGCATCAAGAGCATTGGTTCTTACCCTATTTTGCTGCAACAATGAGTACCGTTTCCAATGATCGGATTCCCACCAACCTACCAATTCTTGATTCAAAGAATTATGACAAGTGGTCCAAACAAATGAAAGTTCTATTTGGGTATCAAGAGGTTCTTGAAGTGATCAACAATGGTGTCACATCACTTGGGGCAGAAGCTACAGATGCTCAAAAAGCTGCACACAAGGAAGAAAAGAAGAAGGATTACAAGTCACTTTTCTTGATTCATTCTTGCGTCAATAGTGACAATTTCGAGAAAGTTGGCGATTGCGAGTTGGCGAAGCAAGCATGGGAGATCTTGGTGAAAGCTTATGCTGGGACTGTTAAGGCAAAGGTTGTGAGGTTACAAACTCATAAAAGGCAATTCGAATTAACGCAAATGAAAGAGAAGGAAATGATCAATGACTATGTGACGCGTATCACGCGTTTGGTTAATCAAATCAAGCCAGGTGGAGAAACTATCGTGGAGCAGAATGTTGTGTCGAAGATCTTGCGTTCTTTAACGTCAAGATTCGACAACATTGTGATGGCTATAGAAGAGTCGATGGATCTTGCGACATTTAACCATGCTTGCAAAGCAATCTCCTCTTTCGCTTTATTGCTTCCTCTCTCGTCCATTCTTTGTTCATGAGTAAAAGATCGAAAGGAAAATGGGCTTCAAAGGGGAAGCAAAATTCTTAGAATTTGGGTGGAAATGATCCACAAAATTTGAAGATTTTGATGGCGCAAAAGGGTGAGAGCAGCTCCAATAAAAATGGTGATCAAGGCAACTTTAGAGGCGGAAAACCAAGGGATAAAAGCAAGGTTCAGTGTTGGAAATGTAAGAATCTTGGACATTTTGCAAATGAATGTGGTGTAAAACAGAGGGATTCCTAAGGAGATGAAGCCAAGGTTGCGAGGCAAGAGGTAGATGATGAAAATACGCTCTTAGTTATGATCACGGAAGAGAATTATGGCATTAAAGAGGTGCTGGACTGCAGCAGCAGTAGCTGCAAGTTGCGGGACAACAGCTTCAACAGTGTGAAAAATACTACAGAAATGCGTCAGGAGCAAAATGTAATGACTCCAGTTCGAGATGGTGTTCAAGGTAGCGAAGAGTGGTACTTGGAGTCCGGTTGTTCAACGCATATGACTGGTAGAAAGGATTGGTTTGTGTAAATCAATCATGTCGCAAAAAGTAGAGTAAAGTTCGCGGATGATACTACTCTTACGGCCGAAGGTGTCGTTGATGTTTTGATCAAGAAGAAGGATGGTGGACATTCTATGATCAAAGATGTTTTTTACATTCTGGGAATTAAATGTAATCTCTTGAGTCTTGGCCAATAGCTTGAGAGGGGTTACAAAATTTGCTTGAAAGACAAGATTTTACGCGTTATTCATGCTAACGGAGTGTTAATTCTCAAGGCTACTATGGCTGCCAATAGAACTTTCAAGGTTGAGTTGAAAGTGATGGAGCATAGGTGTTTAGCTACAGAGGCAAGTCGAGAAGAGTGGTTATGGCACTACCAGCTTGGACACCTCAATTTTCGTGATTTGGATGCGTTACAAAGGAATGGTATGGTTACCGGGCTGCCACAAACTAATATTCCAGCTGAGATATGTGAAGAATGTGTGCAAGGGAAGATGCATAAGAGTAATTTCAGCAAGGATTCGGGTCATAGAACCAAGGTTCATCTTGAGGTGGTGTATTCCGATGTATGTGGTACAATGCAAGTCAATTTGTATGGCGTCAATAGTTACTTTGTCATATTTATCGACGATTTTAGTAGGAAGTTATGGATTTACCTTATCAAGATGAAGGATGAGGTGTTTTATGTGTTTAAAAAGTTTAAGTCCATGGTGGAGAGGCAATGTGGTCGCAAGCTCAAAATTCTCAAAACGGATGGTGGAGGTGAATATACCTTTAAGGAGTTTGGGAACTTTTGTGATGAAGAGGGTATAGTGCGTGAGATTGTGCCACCCTACATGCCACAACATAATGGTATTGCCGAGAGGAAAAATCGTTCGATTATGAACATGGTTTGCAGCATATTGAAGAGTAAGGACTTGCCGAAGGAACTATGGGGTGAAGCCATTTCAACAGCTGCCTATTTATTGAATAGATGCCCTACAAAGAAGTTTGATAGAGTTACTACAGAAGAGGTATGGTCTGGACATAAACCAAGCTTGATTCATTTGAAGATTTTTGGTTTGATAACATTTCGACACATCCCGGGTCAGCTTCGAAAGAAGTTGGACGACAAAAGTGAGATGATGTTGCTAGTTAATTATCATCCCACTACTACGAAAAACTCATTTAACAACGGTTGGGAATGACATATAATGACGCGGGCGAAGGCGTTGTTATGTAGATTGTCGTTGTAAGTTAGCTATTTCTACAACGGACTGGAAACCGTTATTGAAAGGTAGGGCACGAGCCATATATCACAACGGTTATGATAATAAACCGTTGTGATACATACACTTAGGTTCTGGGTTCGAAACCCATCAGCAGCGAAATTATATAAAACATAAATTACTTATGATATCGGTTACAATAGATAACCGTTGTTGTAAGTACCCTAAGTTTATTATATTAAATGTAGATTGCTTGTTTTCCAAACACCTCACTAAATAAATATACATGGATTCAATTTGATGAAGATGTCTATAATCTGCAAATTAAACTATTCTTGAAAAGCAAATTAAACAAACCAATGTTGTTTTCTGATTGCATTCATCTCATCGTGCATTTCACACTCTTTTACATATATTGTGGTTTATTGATCTGACTCCTTCGATATATCGCTATCTTCGATTACAGTTAAATTTCCATAAGATCAACAAGACATTGGATAATCTGCCTCATCTTTGATTTAACTATAATGGAAGATGGCGATGCATCTAAGGAGCCAGATCATTATACCATAGTCTATATATAAAAGAACGTGAGATAAATGATGAGAGGCATGCAATCAGAAAACAACATTGGTTTATTTAAGTTGGTTTTCAAATACAACTTAATTTGCAGATTATAAGTATCTATGTCAAATTAACTGAATGTATTTTAAGTGAGGGTTAGTGAAACAAACAATCTACATAGAATATAATAAACTCAAACAATATTCTATACCAGATCCAGATATTATAAACTCATATAATACGCTTGCTACCACCAGCAAACTTTAAGTGAGAAGTGAAACAAACAATGTAAATAGAATATAATAAACTCAAACAACATTCTATACCAGATCCAGAAATTATAAACTGATATAATACGCTTGCTTCCACCAGCATCATCACCCTGTATCATCCCCTTAACCTGAAAGAAAACAAAGCAAACTTCAAAAATGAGCATCCTCAGTTGAAAACAAACCCTAAAACCATAATCCAGTAAAGAGTAAAGAGAGGAACCGGAATAACGAACCTTTTAATGAAACTAATCGCGGAACAGGAATCAATTATGATGTTGAACTAGTTTGGGAAGCAATGAAAAAGAAATATAAGGAGGAAGAAGCTTACACAAAAGCTTCATACTTCTTATATTTCTTTTCATTGTTTCTAAAACTAGATAAAGTTTGCTTACAGTGTTGATTCTTCATTTACTAACATCTTGTTCGTGAAGCTATGAATAAAAAGTACAAGGTGGATGAAGTTTCTATCATAGCTTCATGCTTCTTGTACTTTTTTCCATAGCTACGCAAACATTATGAAGTTTCCAAAGCATGGTCTTTGTTAAGGTAATGAAAACGAATCTGAAAAAAATGAGAACAATCAACAAAAATAACAATCCACAAACAAGATAATGGGAAATATCTAACAATAGATGGAAGAAGAAGAATACCTTAATGTATGATTCACGACTAATGGTGAAAACGAAGAGAAAAAATGGGTTCTAAGGTTTCACTTTGAAGGCAACGACATTACTGTCAATTAAGTGAAAGTTATTTTGCTTATATATGGGTAAACTATTTCACAACCGTTAACAATAAAAACCGTATAGATAGGTATTTATTTATTATAAATATATCACTACAGTTAACTAGAATAACCGTAGTGATAACCCTTTTATCTGTGAATTTTAAAATAAATAAAAACCGTATAGATAGGTATTTATTTATTATAAATATATCACTACGGTTAACCAGGAGAACTGTAGTGATAACCCTTTTATTTGTGAATTTTAAAATAAATAAAAAAGAAAAGGTGCGCCTTAACTTCTCACTTAATGCATCTACAGTTTAAACATCAACAATGTAATTCACAATGCATCTGTAGTTTAAACATCAACAATGTAATTCAAACCCTAATTCAACTATTACATTTCATAACAAAGTATACATTAAACATAAAGGAGAAAAGAAAACATAACATCTTGATATTTCCAGAAAATATCTCTGATTTCAGTTTGTTCTTCAAATTCTTGTTCTTTTTCTTTAAATCCTCATACATAACCTTTAGATAGCCCACAGCTTCCAACTCTGACTTCATAATGCTCTCACCGTCATTTCCATCTCTTTCTCCCACGTCTTCATCCCATATGAACAAATTACATGTTTCATCGCTCCTCTAAAATGGACATCTCCAAAAAAACCTTCCTTTATTTTGTCCCTTCTTGCATTGATACGACACCATTCGACCATCACAACCACAAAAATTTCCAGATCGAGATTTTACACTTGAAGAAGACGTAGAAACACCTTTGGATGATTTTGTCTTCAAATGTGACATTACAACACCTTAAATAGAACACTTTCTTGTTGTTGTTGTCTTCTTCCCGACAATGGTGACGGCGTTGGTGTTAGGGTTGTTTCGTCTTGTTTCTTTTTTCAATGGATAAATTGATATATACTTGGTGTTTAAAATAAATAATAGTTTGTAACAACGGTTTTAAAAAAAATGCGTCGTGATATCATTATTATTTTTTAGTTAAATATTAATAAAACTTAAAAAGGGAGCATTTACGTCAAAGGGATAAACTATTTGAGGGCGATGGGGTTCGAACCCATGATAGCTAGATTGTATCACCACGGTTTTCATAACAACCGTTATTATACCCTTGAGATATCTAATTAAAATAATACGCGCGCATCCAGTACGCACTATAAGAACGGTGTATAGGATGCCGTTGTAAACCTCGCGTTGTTGTTTGGGCGTTTTGTAGTAGTGTCTCAATGGAGGCTACAAGTTGTTTAATGTTCCAAACAAGAGCATTGTGATAATCCGGGATGTTTTGGTCGATGAGCTGTAGAAATTTGACAACAGCAGAATTTTTCAAAAATCTGATGCAGTAATCGATTACAGTAAAACACGTAATCGATTATCACGTGTATTTTTGGATTCTGCAGCAGGTTTAGGGACTGGTGTAGCAGAAGCAGTAATCGATTACGAGAATGGCGTAATCGATTACGGGCACTAAATGAGCTTTTTCAGCCCGCTGGAAGTCTAGAACAGCAACAGATTCGAACCGAAATTGGGGAAAACAGTAGAAGACCAACAAGGCAAAGAACTTTGCCTCAAAGACTCCAAGATTTTGAAGTATTCCAGGATAACAAAATCGATGATGATGGTGGTTTCGTACACTTTGCGCTTATGGCCGAATCTGAACCGGTGAATACGGAAGAGGCTCTAAGCAATCCAAAGTGGATTTGTGCAATGAAGGAGGAACTGGAATCTATTGAGAAGAATGGTACTTGGGAGTTGGTCGATCTACTATTTGGAAAGAAGCCAATAGGTGTTAGATGGGTCTATAAGGTGAAGGCAAATCCCAAAGGCGAGGTAATCAAGCATAAGGCTCGATTGGTAGCGAAGGGATTTTTGCAGCACGAACGTATAGACATTGCAGAAGTGTTTGCACCTGTGGCTAGGCTTGAAACCATCCGATTGGTTGTTGCGATTGCAAATAACAACAATTGGAACATATTTCAAATGGATGTCAAATCTGCCTTTTTGAATGGTCCACTTGATGAAGAGGTTTATGTTGAGCAGCCCCCTAGATTTGTAGTGCAGAACCAAGAGATGAAGTAGTACAAATTGCATAAAGCTTTATATGGTTTGAAACAAGCTCCAAGAGCTTGGAACAAACGCATAGATGGCCTTCTTATCAACATTGGTTTCAAGCGGTGTGCATCCGAACATGGTGTTTATGTGAGATTGGATACAAATTATGATGTGATCATCCTTTTCTTGTATGTAGATGATCTATTGATTACATACAGCTGTGAGAAGAGTATTTCAAGGTTCAAAAGTGAACTTATGGCTGAGTTGAGATGACGGACCTTGGAATCATGACTTACTTCCTTGGTATAGAGTTCCATAAGTCAAAAATGGGACTGCTCATGCATCAAAGGAGGTATGCTCTTGAGATCTTGAAGAAGTGTGGAATGGAGCATTGCAATGCTGCCATTACACCATGTGAAGCAAGGTTACAGCTGTCCAAAAGTGAAGATGAACAAGATGTGGATCCAACTCAATATAGGAGCTTTATTGGATCATTGTGGTACTTGTGCAATACGCGACAGGACTTGGCATTTGGTGTCGGTATTGCGAGTAGATTCATGGAGAGACCAAAGGTGTCTCACTTAGCAGCAGTTAAGAGAATCCTTCGTTATGTCAAAGGAACTCTTGGCTGCGGAATTCTCTTTCCCGCATCGGACACGGGCCAAAAATGTGATTTACTTGGTTTCACCGATTCCAATTGGTGTGGTGATAAAGATGATAGAAAGTCAACGGATGGATACATCTTTATGTTTGGTAGGACACCAATCTCTTGGTGTTCGAAGAAGGAACCGGTGGTAGCATTCTTGTCTTGTGAGGCCGAGTACATTGCGGCTTCGTTGTGTGCGTGTCAAGCTATGTGGCTCATGAATCTATTGAAGGAGTTGAGTGGTATTGAGGGTGAGGCCACTACACTTCTTGTTGATAATGTTTATGCTATTAACCTTGCGAAGAATCCGATTGTACACAGAAGAAGCAAGCATATAGAGATGTAATTTCATTATTTGAGGGAGCTAGTGAGTGAATGCAAGTTGCGCTTGGGATATTGTCGAAGCGAAGACCAAGTTGCAGATTTGTTCACCAAAGGGGTGACAAATGAGGGGTTCAAGAGGTTGAAGAAGAGCTTGAACATGTTGGACTTGGAGCAACTAAAATGAGGTGGTGTATTGAATTCTTTTTTTTTTGACATTTCAGTTGTGGTAATCGGTTACCAGTTGGGCGTAATCGATTACCACGTTGTATGTTGGCCAGGATCTGCAAAACAAGGGCACGTAATCGATTACCAGATTGGCGTAATCAATTACGCAGGAAAAACTCTGTTTTTTCTGTTATTTTGTTGTTTCAACTTATTTAGATAAACTGTTTTGTTTTGTTTTTATAACACCCATATATAAAACTCATACATCAAAGCATAAATGTTATACATGAATCCAAGTGTTTGGTACTGAAACACTATAAGCTCCTAGTTAACACCTTATATATATTACATGCCCCAAAATACAACAAACTAAAAGTTCTAAAGGCATAATATACATAAGATGTTCAAAAGATAAACACTAAGAACTAGATCAACAATGATCTCAAAATAAACTCCATTACGGAAGCTAGTCATCAACAAGCAAGGAAAAGATCACACGACCTTATCCTTACCCTTCTCGGAACCTGAAGCACCTGAAATACATCAACAACGTGGGGTGAGATACATCAAATCTCAGTGAGTTCCCTATCTTATAGATTCTCTCGGATTAACAAGGTTCTAACCATCCTAACTCAAGTCCGGGGAAAAGGGGAAAGGACTCTTGAGTTCACACTTTAATTCTCACACTATATGGAAACATGACATGAGTTCATTAACTCACAACATCACTAATCGATAACCATACCAAGACATCTCATCTTCCCGTCCGCTTCTACGTCTAGAAAGCGACCCGAGTCATAGATACTTGTAGTTACTTGGCATACGAATTGGATTCGGGATCATCGGCCTGTTAACCGTGAACCGTTACTTGTCATGGCCTGTTATCCATCACAAGTCTCTACCCATAGTATAGGCTCCAATCGTACTACACGTAGGGAAGCAAACCTACCAAGTAATTGTGTACCCGTTTCAGAGGGGCTCGAGACCCATGAAACTACACTCAAAATATACCGGTTACGATTACATGATCACATACAACAAATACGATTGTATTCGACAATCACAAGGCTATAATGCCTTAAGGCCTCTCTTGCCTTTTCCACAACCATAAAGGTTACCCACATGTTCCATACTAGAGTTTCACTCTCAACTAGGCCAATACTCGGCAAGGATGTATCTTCCAACAACACATGCCCGAGCATCGCCATCTAGAGTTGTCTACAATTTCCTAGCTCTTACTAGATTGTCCTATAGTTCAAGTTTGAGGTTTCCTCACTCTTCCTATATCGTTTTCATATTTACATGCATATTCACTTACAATCATGTTAAACAATAATAGGATAGCCAAGACATGTCATAATTGCATAGCAGAATAATATATAACAATTAAAATATAAATATATCACTTTTGGAACTTTCTCGATTATTTGATCGGTCGGTAAAATCGACATAATTCATCTCCATTGCCTAGAATATTTCCTCGGCTTTACATCGATATAAAGAATGACCGAATCCGATAAACGAGTCAAAAGTTATGAATTTTCTCGCTAAAGGAATAAAATCTCAAGTCCTAGGTCGCGCTGAGCGCGCCCCTGTCCGCACTGAGCGCGGTTTTCTCTAACTCGAGGGGTTGCAGAATTTCTTGACCGCGCTGAGCAGGCTTCTGCGCGCTGAGCGGGCTCTGCGATTTCCAGAAAAATGCCCCAGTTTGACAGCAGAAAACCCATCCTCAAATCCTTCTCATTACTACCCCCAAACAGCCAACAAAGGAATAACAACATGTTTATATCATGGGTTCACTATCAAACTTCATAAAAACAAGATTTCCACATAAACACATAATTTCTACACAACCCTAACATTTTCCAATAAATTCAAAGTAAACCAAAACATCAAAATAAGCATCAATATATATTTCTACAAGTATATTGATCATTCCTTTCGATTTATATCAATTTCCAACTGTTAAAACATTGTTTTCAACATTCTAACCTAAAAACTCATATTATCCAAAAATCTAAAATGAGGTTTCTAACTAGAACCCACCTTGAGATGAGCAAGATGAAGATGATGAGAAGATTGGGTGAGGCTTGATGAATGGATGATGATTTGTTCTTGAAGTTCTTGGTTTTTCTCTTCTTTTTCCTTTCTCTCCTTTCTTTCCTTTCTTTTCCCTTCTTTCTTCTTTCTCTCTCTATGTTACTATCTTTTTTCTTTTTGTTTGGAAAATGGGAGGAAAAGGAAATAAGTAGTAAACTAGTATTAGAAATAATACTACTAAATGTCCAAAAAGTCTTTTAAGTCCAAATTAATAAAATACCTCATAGTCAGATAATATTAATTGGATTTATTCTAAGTTCCACAGTTACCCTAATTATTTTATCAAATAATTTCTCAGAGTACACCGGACTCAGTTGATCACAATATAATATTATCCGGAGTAAAAATACGGGGTATTACATCCTCCCCCCTTAAATAAAATTCGTCCTCGAATTTAAAAGATTACCTAAACAAATGAGGGTAAGCATCTCACATTTCCGATTCAAGTTCCCAAGTTTTATCACCCGGATGCGTTACATCCCACTGCACCTTAACGAGAGAAATGTCCTTGTTCCTCAATACTTTCGTTTCTCTTCCCACAATGCGGCTCAGTTGAGGTTTAAATGTTAAGTCTGCTTTTATTTCAACAATATCCGGTAGAATCAGCTGAAGAGGATCTGGAACAATCCTCCAAAGTTGAGATACATGAAAAACATCGTGCATTTCCGACAGAGAAGGTGGTAAGGCCAATCTGTAAGCTACTTCACCAACCCTTTCTAAGTTCTGATACTGTCCCACATATCTCGGGCTTAACTTGCGTGACTTAAACGGTCCTTTCAATCTCAATCTAGGAGTGACTTTCAAAAACACATGGTCACCTTCTTCAAATTCTAAAGGTCTCCTTCGATTGTTCGCATAACTCTTTTGTCGATCTTGTGCTTGCTTAATTTTCTCGCGGATCATTCGAATCTTTTCCGTAGTCTCTTGGATAATTTCGGGTCCCAAAATTCTATCTTCACCAACCTCCACCCAACACAAAGGTGTTCTACATTTTCTTCCATACAAAGCTTCATAAGGAGCCATTCCGATGCTCGCATGGTAACTATTGTTATAAGAAAATTCAATCAATGGTAGTAGTTCTTTCCAATTACCCTTACTTCCTAGTACACAAGCTCTCAACATATCTTCCATGGTTTGTATTGTTCGTTCAGTTTGACCATCCGTCTGAGGATGATTAGACATGTTCAAACGCAACTCCGCCCCCATAGCTTGTTGAAAAACTTTCCAAAACCTTGAAGTAAACATCAGATCTCTATCCGACACAATATTTGAGGGAATACCGTGCAATCTTACAATTTCTGCAATAAATAACCTCGCAAGATGACTTGCCTTGAAAGTAGTCTTCACGGCTAAGAAATACGCAGATTTCGTTAGTCGATCCACAATCACCCAAATCGAATCATAACCACCTTGCGTACGGGGTAAACCTACTGCAAAGTCCATAGAAATACTGTCCCACTTCCACACTGGAATTTCTAACGGTTGCAACAACCCACCCGGTCTTTAATGTTCAATCTTAACTTGTTGGCACATCGCACATTCCGACACAAGGACCGCAACATCTCTTTTCATACCGGACCACCAATAGTCCTTCTTTAAATCTTGATACATCTTTGAGGAACCCGGATGTATAGTAAAAGCACCTTTATGCGCTTCTTCCAAAATCCTCCTTTTCAATGCCGCATCATTCGGAACACAAATTCTTTGGTTGAACATAATAATTCCGTCGGTATCCTGAACAAAACCCGGTAGAAGTAACACTTCTTGTAACTTCTCATCCAACGTTTGACCTTGTTGAATCTCAACTCTTAGAGTAGAATTTACATTCAAATTTCCCATAATTACACCATCTTGAGTCCACACAAACTGAAGATTAAGATCTCTAAAATTCTCCAACAAAGCATATTCCAAAATAATCAATTTCGCACTATGAACTACTTTCCGACTTAATGCATCTGCTACCTTATTCGCTCTCCCTGGATGATACTTCAGTTCTAAATCATAATCCTTTAAGTACTCCATCCACCTTCGTTGTCGCATGTTTAACTTCCTTTGGTCAAATAAATACTTCTAACTCTTATGGTCACTGAACATTTCGAAACGTACACCATCCAAATAATGCCGCCACACCTTCAGTGTAAACACAACCGCCGCTAATTCCAAATCATGAGTTGGATAATTCTGTTCATGAATTTTCAATTGTCGGGAGGCATAAGCTACCACCTGACCGCCTTGCATCAAAACACCTCCCAATCCCATCTTAGAAGCATCACAAAACACTTCGTAAGAGTTGTTAGGATCAGGTATGATTAACACAGGAGCCGTTGTCAATCTTTCCTTCAACTTCAGGAAACTTTGCTCACAACTCGAATCCCACTCAAAAGCAAAATCTTTACAGGTAAGTTTCGTCATTGGTAAAGCCAACTGAGAGAAACCCTCGATGAACCTTCTATAATAACCTGCCAGTCCTAAATTCACACTTACTTAACTTAGCAAAAAGTTACTTCTCTTGCAACACGGATAAAATAATTCTCAGATGCTCTTCATGCTCTTGTGAAGTACGAGAATAAATAAGAATATCATCAATGAAGATTACAACAAACTGGTCCAAGTAAGCTTGAAATATATGGTTCATGTAGTCCATAAAACAGCTGGAGCATTAGTCACACCGAAAGGCATCACTAAGAATTTGTAATGACCATAACGGGTCCTAAATGCAGTCTTAGGTACATCGGAACTCTTCACTCGAATCTGGTGATAACCCTACCTCAAATCAATCTTCGAGAACACACAGGCTCCTTTCAATTGATCTAACAGGTCGTCTATCCTGGGTAAGGGATACTTGTTCTTAATGGTGACTTTATTCAATTGACGATAGTTGATACACAACCGCATCCCACCGTCCTTCTTCTTTACTAACAATACTGGAGCTCCCCACGGTGAGACACTAGGTCTAACAAAATGCTTAGCCATAAGCTCTTCCAATTGTTCCTTCAGTTCTCTCAATTCGAGCAGTGCCATCCGATACGGAGAAACAGATATAGGAGCCGTTCCCGGTACCAGGTCAATAGAAAATTCCACTTCTCTCACCGAAGGAAGAGAAGTGACATCTTCGGGGAAAACTTCTGGAATCTCACAGGCTACCGGAAATACACAATTTCACACATTGCATTGACACAAAGGAGTGTGTTGCTCCACAATCAAATAAAACAAAACAAGGATGTCCGTTAACGAAACACGTACCAGTAATCAAAGAGTCATCTCCCTTTGCTTCCTTCGCATCCAAGGTAAAAACTCGACCGATATTCCTTCCTTGTGCTTGATTCTTATTCTGAGAACAATCTCTCGTCGTATGGCCCACCTCCTGACATTGATAACACTTCACTCCTTTAAAGCGACATCTACCCAAATTCATCTTTCTACAAGTACGACACACAGGAGGTGCACTAGTCCTAGAATTCTGGACTTGTTTCCCTTTGAAAGCTTGTTGCCTAGTCCTAAACTGTTGGAATTCCAACTCTCTTCGGATCCTCAAAGAACTAGGAAGGTACTTCTCTATAAAAGTAGCCTTGAATTGTTCCCACACTTTAGGCACACCTTGAATAGTCATAAAAGCTGAAGCAATATCCCACCACCCCTTAGCAGGACCTCTCAACGAGTGAGAAGCAAACACTACCTTGAAATCCAGGAAATTCCCACTTACAGTATCTGGAACAACCACCTGAGAATGAAAACCCCCACTCATGCGTCGCATCATCTGTTGCATGAATTGGTTCTGCTGCTGCTGCATCTGTTGCAAAAACTGATACAAGAGAGCATTCCCATCTTCGCCTGGCGGATTCGCCACGGGATGATTCGCTCCGATTCTACCACGGTTTCTGCGTCCGCCAGCCATGTTCCTAAACGTCATATAGATAGGATTAAGTTGATCAGGCTCAATACTATACATATAACACTTAAGACCAATGGCGACACAACGCATATGAAACGGAAAGAAATACTTATACTATTTCATGGCTAGGTTGAGGATACGACCTGCTCTGATACCAACTATAACACCCATATATAAAACTCATACGTCAAAGCATAAATGTTATACATGAATCCAAGTGTTTGGTACTGAAACACTATAAGCTCCTAGTTAACACCTTATATATATTACATGCCCCAAAATACAACAAACTAAAAGTTCTAAAGGCATAATATACATAAGATGTTCAAAAGATAAAAACTAAGATCTAGATCAACAATGATCTCAAAATAAACTCCACTACGGAAGCTAGCCATTAACAAGCAAGGAAAAGATCACACGACCTTATCCTTACCCTTCTCGGAACCTGAAGCACCTGAAATACATCAACAACATGGGGTGAGATACATAAAATCTCAGTGAGTTCCCTATCTTATAGATTCTCTCGGATTAACAAGGTTCTAACCATCCTAACTCAAGTCCGGGGAAAAGGGGAAAGGACTCTTGAGTTCACACTTTAATTCTCACACTATATGGAAACATGACACGAGTTCATTAACTCACAACATCACTAATCGATAACCATACCAAGACATCTCATCTTCCCGTCCGCTTCTACGTCTAGAAGGCGACCCGAGTCATAGATACTTGTAGTTACTTGGCATACGAATTGGATTCGGGATCATCGGCCTATTAACCGTGAACCGTCACTTCTCATGGCGTATTATCCATCACAAGTCTCTACCCATAGCATAGGCTCCAATCATACTACACGTAGGGAAGCAAACTTACCAAGTAATTGTGTACCCGTTTCAGAGGGGCTCGAGACCCATGAAACTACACTCAAAATATACCGGTTACGATTACATGATCACATACAACAAATACGATTGTATTCGACAATCACAAGGCTATAATGCCTTAAGGCCTCTCTTGCCTTTTCCACAACCATAAAGGTTAACCACATGTTCCATACTAGGGTTTCACTCTCAACTAGGCCAATACTCGGCAAGGATGTATCTTCCAACAACACGTGTCCGAGCATCGCCATCTAGAATTATCTACAATTTCCTAGCTCTTACTAGATTCTCCTATAGTTCAAGTTTGAGGTTTCCTCATTCTTCCTATATCGTTTTCATATTTGCATGCATATTCACTTACAATCATGTTAAACAATAATAGGATAGCCAAGACATGTCATAATTGCATAGCAGAATAATATATAACAATTAAAACCTAAATATATCACTTTTGGAACTTTCTCAATTATTTGATCGTTCGGTAAAATTGACATATTTCATCTCCATTGCCTAGAATATTTCCTCGGCTTTACACCGATATAAAGAATGATCGAATCCGATAAACGAGTCGAAAGTTATGAATTTTCTCGCTAAAGGAATAAAATCTCAAGTCCCAGGTCGCGCTGAGCGCGCCCCTGTCCGCACTGAGCGCGGTTTTCTCTGACTCGAGGGGTTGCAGAATTTCTTGACCGCGCTAAGTGGGCTTCTGCATGCTGAGCGGGCTCTGCGATTTCCAGAAAAATGCCTCAGTTTGACAGCAGAAAACCCATCCTCAAATCCTTCTCATTACTACCCCCAAACAGCCAACAAAGGAATAACAACATGTTTATATCATGGGTTCACAATCAAACTTCATAAAAACAAGATTTCCACATAAACACATAATTTCTACACAACCCTAACATTTTCCAATAAATTCAAAGTAAACCAAAACATCAAAACAAGCATCAATATATATTTCTACAAGTATATTGATCATTCCTTTCGATTTATATCAATTTCCAACCGTTAAAGCATTGTTTTCAACATTCTAACCTAAAAACTCATATTATCCAAAAATCTAAAATGAGGTTTCTAACTAGAACCCACCTTGAGATGAGCAAGATGAAGATGATGGGAAGATTGGGTGAGGCTTGATGAATGGATGATGATTTGTTCTTGAAGTTCTTGGCTTTTCTCTTCTTTTTCCTTTCTCTCCTTTCTTTCCATTCTTTTCCCTTCTTTCTTCTTTCTCTCTCTATGTTACTATCTTTTTTCTTTTTGTTTGGAAAATGGGAGGAAAAGGAAATAAGTAGTAAACTAGTATTAGAAATAATACTACTAAATATCTAAAAAGTCTCTTAAGTCCAAATTAATAAAATACCTCAGAGTCAGATAATATTAATTGGATTTATTCTAAGTTCCACAGTTACCCTAATTATTTTATCAAATAATTTCTCAGAGTACACCGGACTCAGTTGATCACAATATAATATTATTCGGAGTAAAAATACGGGGTATTACAGTTTTGAATTTAGTTGTAATTGCCTCATATATAAGGCCTTGTAATACTCCCAAAGTGACTAATGCAATAATTCTCACTCACCCTCAAATTACTCTCTCTAATTCTCTCTCTATTCTCAACTTCATCTTTTCCAATTTTACTCTAATCTCCATTGATTCACCTCAAAGTTTTTTTTATATTCCAACACTAATGATGTGATAGACTTTGATATCAAAAGTATTCAATTGAATATTATACCCTTCACGTCTAAATCATTTTTTCATTGAAATAGTTCTATATGTATATGCTATGCAATCAAATTTTATTTTACAAATACTACAATATAAAGCAATGCAAAATCAAATAATTTGACAACACTAACCTTTAGATATAATATAAATTAGGACCGATCAAATATAAGAAATGAGAAAATAGAAAAAATAGAAAAAAATAAATTAAATATAAATCAAACAATGAAATCACATATCATATCCTACATACATATTCATGAATAACTATCACTTGGTCTTGTTATATAAAAATACACGTATCTTGCACAAATCAAGTTTATCCAATAGTGTCTTAGAACCTATACAAGTAGAGATTAAAAGTATAAAAACTAAAAGGTCAGAAAACATAATCTAGGTACCAATATAATAATCATAATCTTTAAAAAGATTGTATGTTTCTTTTCTTTTATGTACTCAACACAATCTAGGTTGTGAACCCATACACACTATGAATTTAAATTTACACATATGAGAGAACAAATGACATGAAATAAAACACAGCTTAAAATCAGAGTTGTAATAAACTTACCAAAGTAACGTCTTTAGAAAGGATTTATCTAGTGCTCATAGAACAACTTCAAACCTGCAAAACATATTTAATTAAGACATGGATCAATATCATACAAAATACAAACAATAAGCCTACAACCAAAGCTTGGACTTCTTGTTCTTCTTCTTCTTCTTCTGGAGAACAATTGAAAAACACATGTTGACAATGTTATTTATCCAAAGAAATATTCAAAAAGTAGAAAAATAATAAATCTAGCTAGATAAAAAATAACAAATAGGATAACCATTATATTGATTTAACATTGATCCATGAAATAGTTACTTTCATAACACAATATGAATCATTTTAGCAATTAACGCATACATTAAAAAATGTAATTAATTTTATTGATTTTATAAAAGTTCAGTGAAAACCCTCATACAACCCTTTATTTTATTTTATTGTAAATAATTAATCTTTTTCTTATTTTAAATAGATCATTTAACTTTCCTAATGTTAACTCCAAGTGACACATCTTTATACTCATAGTGAACATATGACATTCATAAAAGAAGTTTTATGAACCTTACTAGCCTTCACTTTGATAGGGTGATATCGAGACCTCATAGTAATTTTATTGATTCCATAGTTATATTAATTAGTTATGATGAGTTTACCTATTACCTGATCAATCTATTAATAAAAGGTAACTACTCCTTATTAGAATTAAAACACAAGGATTAATCCATTCAAAGTGAAGGAAGAAACATATCATAAATTGATATGGAAAATATAATTAAACTGAAATTCTGGCATAACAGTTAGCAGATGTCCTAACACATGTCAAGACATTGTTCTCTGCACAATTTTAAAACAAGAACAAAACAACAAACTGATATTAAGAATATCAGTAACAGCAGCAAGACAGATGTTTCGACATTTGTTACAACATGTTAATTAAAATTGAACTGTAAATTACAGAATGATAAACAACACAGAATATGATAACCCAGTTCAGTGCAAATCACCTACATCTAGGGGCATACCAAGCCAGGAAGAAGAATCCATTATCAGTAGTATAGTTTTATGTAAACAACCACTGGTTTACAGTAAACAACCTCTGGTTTACCTATCACTACCCAATGAAAACTTTATTTAAGAACTTCATCCAAGATAAGAGAAACCCATCTCACTCCCTAAACCACACCCTGTGATTGTCGAACAGTTATAGTCACAATAATTGTGTCATCCTACTTAAAAGACACCCCTTTCAATACAAAGTTCGGTCAAACATTCTTGACTAACAAGTTAACTTGGATTTGCTTAATAGCTTCATCGAAGAATAATACACGATTCATTACCTACGAGTTTCTGAATCTGTACAAGTACCTATGTCTTCCACAATGTATCAAATTGATACAGAGGGATACTTACAAAAGAAACCTATGACTCTCAAACCCTAAACTCTACTTTACAAATTAGGATTCCTAGTCTATTTCGTTCTCTCTCTTTTTTCTGGCCTAGGTCTTGGTCTTCTTTTATAGCATTCTACTGTCTTGGGCTTCAAATCTTCTGTTGGCTGATTCCTTGATCCACTACTGCGATCGTTCCTTGATTCTTGCACCAGATTTAAAACCTGTTATATTTGTCGAATCTGGATGTTGGAACATTGTATTCGACATCTTTGTTTGCAGCATTCTTCATTAAGTTTTAACCAAAATTTAGTCAAACCTCAGGAGCTTTCAATCTCCCCCTTTTGACAAATTTTGGCTAAAACTCCTTTTGGACAATAAACCCAGGGTGCTCCTAACGTCTCTTCACCCTGAGTGGCCGGTTATGATTGGAATACTGATATGACTCCAATCATGTTGGTGTACATGAGGAAGAGGATGACATACCATCCCACTTTCTCATGAATCTATACTTCCTCAGCTGGGGGGAAGAATTTTGCTACTGAAGCAACCAAACACCAACATGGGTAACTCAGAACACAGGGCACAACTGTGTTCATGACTCAGATCACAAGACACGAAAGAAGGACTCAGAACATATGGGAAACTTGAGATATTTGTATCACTCTGATTCAATCCATTGACATCCAATGACAAAATCAGAATAACCTAATAAATCCACTTAGAACTTATACCAGTAGAGCAATGTCATGACATCTTGTCTGACATGGCATCCTCACCTTAGGCAATCTATCACAAACTGCTTGAAACCACAAACAATCTTGATAACTAACTACACTACTGCAACAACATATCCAAAATAGAAGTCTAACTCCCTCTGTCGTAAATACCCAGTGCTCCAGAAAACATCAAACCCATGCTCTTCAACCTTGAAAACATCAAGCCCATGCTCCAGAAATCCTCAGCTTATTTGCTCCACAAGCACCAAACTGATCCACTTCTGTCTGGTATGACTTGTAGCAAAGGAAACCACCTTTCCACAAGCATTCTGACCTCAGCAAGAGTCAGTCTTCCAGATAAACACCCCATGATCCAAGACAGTCTTCAATTTAACATACTCCCATATGATAAGATAGAATACTTCTTATTCAAGTGGTGGATATCAGCTTCGACAAACTGAACTCTAAGTTCAGAAACTATGATGATGTTCTAACATCATTTAGGACATCCTGATCATATCACAGACACCATACACTATGGTTCTTGATACAATTACTACTGGACTTACTATCAGCATATTAATCCAACTGAAGATCTTCAGACAACTACCCTTCTGCACAAGAGTAATTAGTTCCAAGCACCCAGCTTGAATGCACTTATAGAAATCAACCAAATGCCACTGTTTGATTAATCTTAGCTTTCTTCAGAGTTCCTAAATAATCTTCTGATCCACCAATGAAACCTAATCTTCAAGTTACATAGTCCACTTACCCCATAGCAATCCATCTTAGATACACCAAGACTCAGACATGTAACATCTACTCCTTCTCGCAGCTCCCGCAAACTGCATGAGATAGACCCTTTTTGAAGCATTACTTCCATTTATTTTTGAGAAGATCAACTTATCTTACGATGATGCGCCACAACATCAACTAAGACCCTGAAGTTTCTACTTGATGTCACAACATCTGATTAGACATCCAGCTGAAGAATTCAGCTGTTCCTTTTGCCAGTTAAAAGAACCTTCTCCCTATAACAGAACAAGAGTTCCATGTTATCATAGACTTGATCAATGATATCAAGTTAGAGTAGACAACCTCCATCATGTTTTACTACACTATAACAACCCCTCACCTTCAGAGAATCTACACCTGCCAAAGCTTGATTCTTCAGAAGAGACTAGTCACACAAGGTCTTTACAAAAGGAATCCCACTTTCCTTAAGTGGAGACTTCTTTAGAAAGTGAGAGATAACTGCCACTTATCCTCCACCTCCAAGATGAGCTAGATCACAGCTCCTACGCACCTAGATCATAAATAAACTGACCCAAGAAGTGCTATCACCAGCACCATATTCTAGACAAGTTTCTTGCCAGGAAAATTTCCAGATAAGATCAGATGCTTCTAGTAACAACTGGAACACACCTGCAGCACTCCAATACTCCTAGGTCAGAAATAAACTGAACCAAGATAATTGTCTTCATCTTCACATCCAACAACACTACATTCTAGTCAAGCTTCCTGGCACGAAACTTCCTAGTCTGAATACATGCCTTGTAATAAAGACTGATTCTACCACACACACTTGTATGGTACCAAGATCATCAGCTACAACTCCTTTTGCTCCACATATTCACTCCTGGAATCAAGAGGCTTCTGCACATCCTCCACTGTCAAGATGTTTCAACATTTGATAGAACATCAGTTCCTTATCTTGACTATACTCATTCACCAGAGCACAAATATTTAAGCAGATACAACAAGAGATGTTGTACTTCCTGATGTACCACTTGTCATCAGTGATCTTGTACTCCGATTACAAGTACAATCAATTAAATATTTGTAAATTCCACAAATAGAAATTGATCTTAAATCCTTGTCCTTAAAACCATACATCCCGTGGGGTATACGATCTACCAGAAATCAACACAACTGTGTCAACATCTTTCTTAGTCAAACAACATTTGAAACATCAAATCTGCCACCCTTGACTCAACCTGCCTATGACTTTCCTTTTCTAATAGAATCCTTGTAAATCATGAATGGTGAAAATAAATCACCTCCCATTATCTCCAAGTTGAATAACATCCATCAGCACCAGAGATCTTCAGAAATCCATCTTTAACATGAGAACAAATTATCCTTCTGAAAGAGCTCTTCAACCACGACCAGAGATGCCTTTATGAGTGGACTTAAGTGAAAAATCAAGTATCTTTGTCAACTTTGTCGAAAAGAACATTTACCAAATTCACAGATCATGAATTTTATAAACACGATCTCAAATCACCTTCTCTTCAAACTGACTTCAAGTTACAAGTTGAAACCAAATCTCCAAGTATCAAGTTAACATGATAGAAATCAACCAACAACTCTCTTCATTCCATTCCTCCCGACTTTGGAACGACTAGAGCTTTCACAGATGCTGATATCTTTAAGAAAAGAAGCCAACAATCAAGATCTTCCACCGTCTTTCTTCTATCACAACTCCAGAATCCCATAAATACTAGAGTTCTTCCATCAGAAGCATATGCAGCGGAACCACCAAGGAACATCTTCAACATGCCCTAATAAGACGTTAGAACATCTTGTAAGACACCACACAAGAGAACTAGCCACTCCTCCTGCAGTTGCTGTAGAAACTCCTCAGGAAACTTGAACGACCAGTGTGATACCCCAAATTTTACCCTCAGATATTCTGATCGTTTGCATATCATATTAGGTCAACCATTTCCGCATTTACAAGCATGTAGTCCATTAATCATAGTCATACATTTTTCGTCTAATTTTTGTCACCTTTACTTTTTTAATTCAATTATTTTTTATGAGTTTTAGAACTTTTTATTTATTTAAAATCTTGTTTTTATTTTTATTACTTTAATCACTAGTTTAATTTCAAATTGATTTCTTTTTTTTCTTTATTATTATTATTATCATTTATTATTTATTACTGTTATTTATTATTATTATTATTATTTTATATATTTTATTATTGTTATCATTATTCTTATTATTTATTATTAGTATTTACTATTTTTATTATTTTTGATATTTATTATTATTATAATAATTATTGTTATTAATATTATTTATTAGTTATTTATTGTCATTATTATTATTATTATTATTATTATTTATTATTGGTATTACTATTCTATTTATTGTAATTAATATCATAATTATTGTTATTGTTATTTTTTTTTTAGTTTTATGATATTTGTTATTGTTTTTAACATTTCATTTTATTACTATTATTAAGTCCAAGGAAAAAACAATAAAAATAAACCAAGACCTCTCACTCCATGCAACAACATGCTTTCTGCTACCTCTTACACACTACAACCAACACAAGACATCCAATATGTGCCAAAACTCTTGCTTCAACCTCAACCTGCAAACCGTACAAACTATGCTACACCACCTTTTGACCATAAAAAAAAACCCTACTGATCCCTACACCAATCTTGGTACAAGTCACGCTTCACAAAGTCATACACCAAAATGGATGGAAAAATTTAGCAATTGCTAAAAGGGCTCCTATGATCTCCGCTACACCAAAACCTGTTGCAACAGAGACCTGAACCGTCTGAACACTACGATAAAAAACTGCATTTCTAGGACCAAATTTCTGAAACACATTTTGCTTGGAAAGAGAACTATCAGATCACAAAAACTTAATGAATAAGCTTCCATTGTTTAAAATAAAAGAGGAGGCGAGGAGAACAGAATAAAAAATGAAGATTCAAACCTCACCCTTCACATAATTTATGAAAATCTTCTTCATCATCATAAAACTCTTCCCAAATTTCGTCACATAACCTACACACAGAAACTCTTTAGCGACCAAGCCATCAGCACCATCACCAGCTTACGAAACACCAAACACCCACAAACCTTCTCCCTGCACACATTGCAGAAACCTGTCATCATCTTCACTCACCTTCTACTCGCGTTAAAACCAAAACTCAAAACCTTTCCACCTTCATCTCCGTTATCATATCGTCACAACCCACCATCGTCTTCGTTCGAAACCACTACACACCACGACCGCCGCTGAAACCAAGGGCGAGGAAGAAGAATCGCTGTAGAAGATAGTGAGGCGCGACGGAATGAGCGGCGATTTGAGAGAGAAAGAGAAGCAGCGCGAGAGCCAAGGAGAAAAGAAGATGAACGTTCTATTTTAGGTAGTCTATTTTTTCCTTTTTCTCCTTTTACTTTCATTTTGTTTTATTTTAGGCTTAATACCCATTTTGGTCCTCTAACTATACCCTCGGATCCAATTTTGTCCTCTTTCTTTTAAAAGTTCTAAATAGATCCCTTACATTGTCCAACTGAAGCATAAAAGTCCTTTCCGTCAAATAAATGCAAACGGTGTTAGTTTTGCTTACGTGGAGTATGAGTTGACATGATGGATGGCTTAGTCAGCACTTAATTTCCACGTGGATTTTTATATTATTTTAAATTATTTTTTATTTTCCATGTAGATTTTTTTAATATTTTTTATATTTCTTTTTGTAATATTTATTTTTTAATTCTATTTTTATAAATTGTTATTTTAAAAATAATTTTAATTGGGCCAGATCAAATCAAATCCACACATAAACCCATCTAGTAGCCCAATATCAATTTCATTCTCTTTGGCCCATATGCTTTCCATTTGCATGATTATGCACAAGTAGTTAATATAAATACTAGATTTTATTCTGAAACAACCAATGTGGGACTAATATAAAGACAGGTATTGCAACATGAAGCCAAAATTCTGCTACAACCTGCACACAAGCTGCCAAGCTTTGCCCAATAACCAACAACAAACTGCAATGAAAGGGATTTATCAAGACAATAAGACAAAAAAACTTAATAGAGAAGTTTTGGACTTGTTTAAAAGATAAAGAAACAAGAGGAGTAAAAAGGAGGAGACTCACAAATACAAATTTTCTCTGCATCCTTCCCAAAACCAAACGGTATTTCCATCAATCTTCTTCTTCCGTCAAGCTAGCCTCATGCCTTTTCACGCCATAAACAAGAACACACTGATCCACTAGTCATTCACATCCACAACATCACCCACTAGTCATTCAAACTCGCACGACAAGACCTTATGAGCAGCTCGAACCTAACAGCCAACAACGATTTCGACGCCGATTTCGAATTCTACACGGATTTTCATCATTGAATTTGAATCCAACAGATCCACAAGCTTGTTGAATGAGTAAATGTTCTTCGGTGGTTTAATGTATAGAACCTTGTTCAATGTTCTTGGATCATCCACAACTCTAATAGTGAATGTTGCAATGTCATCTTCCTTGTTAAACACCGCTGCACATATTCAAAAAAACAAATAACAAACATGGAATTTGAAAAGAACAAAAGGTTAAGTTAAGGTAATGTTTGTTTGTTTGTTGCCTTTGGCATTTCCAAAGCTTCAAAGAAATAACAAAGTGCAGTGGATAAATGAGTATTAATTCAGTCATTGAAACGACAGAGTATGAATTTGTTTTGGCTCTAGTTTTCATGTCAACACTACGTTTAAGATGTTGTCGATCAGTCTCTTCCGATAACAATCATATCATTTTCAAAGTAAGTGATAAAATACTTGGGTTGGTACATACACGCGTTGTTTGTATTATTGCATCCCCCACAGGCTAATAGAACTGCAATTAATAACATCCAAAATATCACATGCAACGTGTTTAATATACATCCACCTACAGTTGATTGTTGTGCCTTGTTATCAACAAAAAAAGAAAATATTTTCCCACTGGATGAGGTTGCTGCATAGTTAAAAAAAATGCTTTAGTAATTGTGACAAAATGACTAATCAAAGTTTGGAGTATAGTGGGCAAAAATAGCTCTGCATGGCCAAAATAGCTTTGCAATACCTGTCTTTATATTAGTCCCACATTGGTTGTTTCAGAATAAAATCTAGTCTTTATATTAACTACTTGTGCATAATCATGCAAATGAAAAACATATGGGCCAAAGAGAATGAAATTGATATTGGGCTACTAGATGGGTTTGTGTGTGGATTTGATTTGATCTGGCCCAATTAAAATTATTTTTAAAATAACAATTTATAAAAATAGAATTAAAAAATAAATATTACAAAAAGAAATATAAAAAATATTTAAAAAATAAATATATAAAAAAATCTACATGGAAAATAAAAAATAATATAAAAATCCACGTGGATATTAAAAGGTACTGACTAAGCCATCCATCATGCCAACTCATACTCCACGTAAGCAAAACTAACACCGTTTGCATTTATTTGACGGAAATGACCTTTATGCTTCAGTTAGATAACGTAAGGGATCTATTTGGAACTTTTAAAAGAAAGAGGATCAAATTGGACCCGAGGGTATAGTTAGAGGACCAAAAAGGGTATTAAGCCTTTATTTTATTTACTCAAATTAGGTTAAATTATATTGGGTTGTTTTTAGTCCATTCAAAGATGCTACTATCTTGCACCCTCCCGTTTTTTTATGCAACTTTTAGTTTAGTTAATTTTTCTTTTGATTTTAGATTTTAATCAATATTAGTTTTAATTAGATTAATAGTTAATTAGCCTTTTAGAATTAGTTTTTAATTAAAATCAATCAGTTAGTTAGTTGTAGTTAATTAGTTTTTAGTTAGAATTAGTTTTAATTAGATTGATTTCTTTGTTTTAATTTTAGTATTTTAGTTAACTAGTTAGTTAGTTTTTTAAGTTAGATTTTAGAATTAGTTTTGAATTTAATTAGTTATCTTAGAATTAGTTTTATCTTTAACTAGCTAATTTTTAGAGTTTAGTTAATTAGATTTTAAAATTAACTTATTTAGTTTTGTTAGATTTAATTAATTTATTTAATTGGCCTTTTTAATCTTTTAAAATTTGGTTTTTTTTTAATATCATCTATTTAGATTTTTATTTATTTAATTTCTAATTTAATCTTGACTATCCTCATTCTCATTTTTAGTTTATTCCTAATATTCATTTTTCATTTAACCATCATTGTATTTGCTATATATATATATTGCTATTCATTTTACTCCTGATACCCGAGGTTTTCCTCCTTGTTTCTCTATCCCTTATACCTCATTCCAAAGGAAAGAATCCTCCCCCATTGACTGCCACGTCAGTTAGGTTAGCCTTGTCCATCTTTCCCTTATCTCACGCCACCGCGCGATCGAGACTTACCTTCTTTTAACCTAACCTTAGGTTTAGAGTCGTCGTGCTCTATTCAGGTGTTCCGTCGCGGACACTTCTTTCCCGTTTTACCTAGCCTTAGGTTTGGAGTCGCTGCACTCCATGTAGGTGTCTTTTCGTCAGACTCTACTTTCCCTCGGAACCTTGACTACAATCAAGAGTTCCTCATCCCCGTTGAGGGGAACTACAGATGCTCTAATTTCTCAAGTTCACCTTGAGAATACGTAGGCATAGGATTGCGAGATCCTAGCGAGCCACCTTTTCTCTTTTCTAGCTTTTTCTTTCTCCACCTTTTTTTCCACCCTTCCTATTTCTCAACCTTTTACCCCATAGTGTGGGGAACTACGAATGCTCTGATTCCATTCCTGTCACGATACGTAGGCACAAGATGCGTTGTCTTGGTGAGCATACTTAGTGTATATACCCCTAGGACTTTACCTTAACACATTTACCTTAGCAAGCAAGCATTAACATAACACAAATACTAACAAGAGGTTTTGTAGAGTACTACAGATACTTAGGATGCTAATACCTTCCCTAAGTATAACCAACCCCCGAACCTTAGATCTTTAGCTGTGTTCCTACATAGCGCACTTAGGGGTTTTTCGACCTTTACCTTTTCCTTTGGATAAATCAAAGCTCGGTGGTGAACTTCAGGTTTTGTGATTCAAGTTAATTAATAGCTTGACATCCTATTCTCACTGCAACAGAAATGGAGACTTCACTGGGGAGGATCTCCCCTAAGAGGGTTAAGCCCACCTTGTTTGTATTTGTGTTATTTTACATGTTTGCTTGCTTGTATATCTGTACATATTTATATCTGTATATATGCCTGTTGTGATGGGTTTTTCTGTGTGCAGGGTGGTTACATTGTGTGGTGAGATAAGTCCTAACCCGGACTTGAGCATACACTTATGATAGGATTGTGGTGTAATCAATAGTTGGCTATTGGGAGTAGTCCTAACATGTCTAGCATATGATGACCACGCTCAGTGGAGGCCCTGTAGCGAGCGATTTTTGTCGGTGACGCGACCACCTTATCGCTGAAGTTTGGGTTTTCCTCCTCAAGGAGAAAGGGTGTTACTTTCTGATTTCTTATTCATCCCATGAAGCTGGAAGGGAAAGGGAAGGTATCTAAAACTAACCTTGCACGCGAATGTTTAACTGAACAGACGCTTTAAGAGATTGGGGGGTCCGGGGTCAGGTTATACGATGGGTAGTTGTCAATTACCCATCCTATATGTGGTTATCCACAGGATGTTAGCTTTTAGGTTTTGCTTTGTAATTGATAGTGTTTATCTGCTGATGGGTTGGGAAAGTTTCTTGGGAAAGTGTGACAGGGAGAGTGAGTTTTGTTTATGTTTTGGGTAAGGTACTGGACCTAAGTTTTGATTGATGTGAAGGTACAGGACCTAGGGTTTTTGATTGGTATGCTCGCTAAGATTTTGCAATCTTATGCCTACGTATTCCCGTTTAAACAAAACAGGGAAATCAGAGCAATCGTAGTTCCTCCTATTGTATGGGAGGAAAAAGATGTTTTGGTGTCTTGTTCAAAGCCCAAGACATAAAGCTAAAGGTGATTTGTATCTTGTTCAAAGCCCAAGATATGAAGCTAAAGGGTTTTGGCTGAGAGAGAATTTGTCATCACTAAAGAGGAGCTGTTGATGTTTGTGTGCTTTAATCAAAGCACAAGTTTGATGCTAAAAGGTTGATTAACTCAGCTAGGGATTTCTTTATACGTAGCCCAAGAGGAGGCTATATGAGACCGACTCAACAAGGGAGTGTATATGTCTTGTACAAGGCCCAAGATTGAGGCAAAAGGAGACTGACCCTTTGGGGATATCATTATATAAAGCCTAAGAGGAGGCTAAACGTTTGACTTTTCTGGAGAAAATGTTCTTTCTGTCTTGTACAAAGCCCAAGATTGAGGTTAAAAGGGATTTTTGACTCCGTTGGGGAGGTTTATATGTGTCTTGTACAAAGCCCAAGAGGGAGGCTGTAAAGAGCTTGTCTCAACAAGAGAGTGCTTTTATATTCTTGTACCAAGCCCAAGACAGAGGCTAAAAGGGTGGACTCAGCAAGAGAGTCCTGCAAAGGTGATTGACCCAACAAGAGAGTCTGAGAGTTGATTGACTCAACAAGTGAGTCTTTTATACTCAACAAGAAAGTGATTTGCTGTCTCGTACGAAGCCCGAGATGGAGGCTAAAAGGAGATTGACCCAACAAGAGAGTCCTTTATACTCAACCAGAGAGTGCGGAAAGGTGATTAACTCAACAAGAGAGTCTGAAAAATGATTGACTCAACAAGAGAGTCTGAAAAGTGATTGACTCAACAAGAGAGTCTGGAAAGGTTAGCTCCACTGGGGGAGGATCATCGTACAAAGCCCAAGAGGAGGCTGCCTGTGTTAAGGAAATATCATTATACAAAGCCTAAGAGGAGGCTATCTTACTACTGAGGATTAGATCTATAGGCAGGCCCAAGGGTGGGGAACTCTCATGAGAGAGACCGGGTTTCTGTTGGAGATTTATCTAGAGTGATCGGTGTTTTTTCCTATGTTTGAAAGGAACTTGAGAATGTCTTTGAGACTCAAGAGGGGTTTAGACTGCCCAAGTCTACTGGTGTCGAAGAGTTTTATCTTTTGTATGATGCTCAAAAGAGGGCAAGGGCCTTAAGGGATGAGAATCAACCCTAAAGTGGCCTGAGGTTTGACACTGGAAAGACTGCTCTAGCAAAGGATGACTAAGTTTTGTCTTATACCTTTAAGAGGTCGTTAGGGTCCTTGTATTAAGCCCAAGAGAAGGCATGAGAACTTCTAAGAAGCCGAAAGGTCCTTGTACAACGCCCAAGAGGAGGCGGGGATGCTTTTAGGAAGCCTGTGGGTCCCCAAACCAAGAGAAGTTCAAGAAATGCAATTCACGGAGAAGAGATCATTCCAGGAAAGTTCGAGGGTTTGGAAGAAACTCAAGAGATGCCATTCACGGAGAAAAGATCATCTCTGGGGAGTAGAGTTTCTTTGACAATTTCTAAGGATGACAGTCTGAGAAAAGGTTCACCGAGAATACTGCCTTTCTCTTTGTTCCATATTGTTTAACCCCAAGAGAAGGGAAGACTGTATCTGGAATCCTATGGGGATCTAGTTTTGTTTGTATTCAAGAGTGACCAAAGGGCTTTACCTAGTTCTAGACGTAGTTTCCGGGGAAAACTCTAAATAACTATACTAGTATATATACAATTGATATATCACGAGTATTTAAAAGGTGTGAAAGAAGACTTACAGTGAAGCAGCCCCACAATACAGTTATTTATATGAAAACAAATAAAAGAAAACGGATAAACACTTACCCGTTGTAGAGCTTCCGTGCTGTTTTGTTAGTTGTTCAAAGAAATTAAAGAAATTTTTGATAGCAACTATACATTTGGATTCAAAATCAAAGGAGAAAGTATTTTGAACAGAGATCGGGGCTTACAGCTCAAGGAGAGGCCCAGATTTTAACAGTGATTGTACTGTTGTTTTGAATTTGTACAGGGACTTTTACAAGTGACTGAGGCCCAAAAATGTTTTCTGTACAAAGGGGTGGCTCTTACACTCTACCAAGAGGCCCAAAAGTGCTTTAAAGAAAAGAAATGGGACTTACAACACGAGGGCAGACCCAATTGTTTGTTTGAAAATGGCGATCGCGCCGAGGTTTCTGACGGTATCGGGACTTATACAATACACTGAGGCCCAAAATTGTTCATTTACAAAGGGATGGGTCTTACATTCTACCAAGAGGCCCATGAGTGTTTTGAAAAAGTTTGCTAGGGTGAAAATCAACAAAACCCTAATTTCATCATTTTTTAAAGTAATTATTCAAAGAAAATTAATTAAAATGATAAAGATACCAAATAAGTTTGAATAAACAACTTGTGATTTTTGGTTAAGGTTTCAAAAATGATATTTAACCACAAGATGAATTAAAACTCATTTGGTCTTGATTTTTCAAGGAGAATATTCATTTTTTAAAAGGTTTAAAAACAATAAAAATGAATTTATTTACAAAAATATCAACTATATTATATAATTAATATAAATCTGATTTTTTTTGCAATAAAATATTTCAACATTTTTTGTGATTTTTCAGAAAAAGAATCAACCAAAAATGATTAAAATTGAGAGAGTTATTAATTTTTCAAATCATTTAAAAATAATATGAAAAATGATAAAAAGTGGAAAAATGGTAAAAAAGAGGATCTGGGGCGAGGGGGATTCGAACCCCAGACCTCTTGTGTGCAATGCGTGCCTCCTACCACTGGGGTGGTGATACATCCGTGTATCAAAACCACCCCATGGATATATGAGGCATGCCTTGTTTTTGGCCTGGCTAAGGCAAGGCAAGGCAAGATTTTGGCCAAAAACGTGAAGCTTGTAACTTTCTCATTTCTCCATGGATTGGGACAAAATTTAGGTCTATCCTGCCTAGAATTTCACAAGGAATCCAATGGTGGTGGTGGTTTTTTCAGATGAGGCTCCTATTTCAAAACCCGATAGTGTTCTTGAAATAGGCCTATAATTGCGTTTTCTAAGCTATCTCTTGTTACAGGCAGGAATTACATGATGAATTGGTTCAAACACAACACATATAACATGTATGAGATGTGCATAATCAGTGGACCTCAAAGCAATGCATATTTCAAAGAGTTCAAGTTGTGATGCTTACCTCTTTAGGAGCTTTTTGGGCAATCTGTTAAGTGCTTTGTTCCAGAAATAAATTGATGCTTTGGACACCCTCAAATGATCCCTTAGAAGCTTTTAGAATGGTTAGAACCAACTGGAATCCTCAGGAACAAGTTTGAGCTCTTTCTTGCAATAGGGGCAAAAATGGCCAATATAGAAACTCTCTCAAATGGTGTTCCAGATGGGGAGAACCATTTGGGACAGTTCAAGGGTGATATTTGGAGTGTGTGTGAGGCTTGATCTGGTTTTGGAAGTGACTGAATCAAGACATGGCTTGAAAAATGCAAAAAAGTCCAATTTTGAGGTTTTGAGAGAGGACTTTGTGATTTTGGTGTTACAGGTCACTTATGAGAGTTTGGACAGCTTAGATATGACATATTAGATGTGTTTGGAACATGAGCTGTGATGGAAATACTCTCTAACTCAAAAACTCAGAGTTACCTTGCCAAAGAAGGCATTTTGGCCTAGAGAAAGAGATTTTGAGGAAAGCAAGTGTTGTAGTGCTTTGGTGTACTCAAACTGAGCACAAATGAGCTCTATTTATAGTAGAGCAAGTTTGTTTTGCAAGCAATAGTGAATGGCAACTGCAGTAGCTCATTGTCCAATTGCATCACTTTGGAATCTTAAGTCTCCTCTAGCCATTGACTAGAGGTTTAAGCACGGGCCTATGGTTCTTTGGTTCAGAGCTTATCCTTGACTCATTCAGTTGGAAATGGCTCAGTTCATACCACCTTGGTCCATTGAATACTTGGAAACAAAATTGAAGTCCTAGCCTCTTTTAGGCTTTTTAGGGTTTGGCATGCTACTTTGGGAATCTTGGACTTGGGAGGCTGATGGATCAGTGCTTGTCCCTTGGTTGTTCTCCCTTGAGGTGTTTAGATGGATAAGCATGCTTGGAATTAGACAATTTGAGCAAATCGTGCCCTTATGCACAAATCTGCCTTACCAAGACAGTTTGCAGCAAGGCATGTTGCAGCTGTCATAACTCCTAGCTCAAATGGAGTTTGATGAAGCTCTGGGACATTTTGGAAAGCCCTTATGTGATACAACATATGTGTGAACATAGTTTGTCTTGAAACTTTTTGGATCCAAGTGAAAAATCCTCTTACATTTTGAAAAAAAGCAAGACAGATTCTGACTTAGTGAAAATTTCACTAAGTGTTGGAAAAAGTGACATTTCATGTTTTCAACCATTTTGACCACTCCATAACTTAAAATCCATGAAGATTTGGAATGAGGTGTAGTTGGCACTTTTGAAGTATGCCATGAGAGATACAAATCCATATTTGGATCAGCCAAAATGGTTGCTTGGATCTCAAGTTATGATCCTTGGAAGTTGACACCCTAGCCACTTTATTTCATAACTTAGAAAAATTCTAAGTTTTTATGGTTACCCCTTTTACAAGTTATCCCACTTTCTTTGATTTTTCTTGATGAATGATGATTCCAATCACACATTAACATCATTTTAGGGTTAAGGAACCATAATAATGAAAAATCTCAAAAAGTCAAACTTTGACTTTTATGCATAGTTGACTTTTTATCAGATGAATTCCAAACTGTGCGATCCTCTATGAAATCAAGTCCTTTACCTAAATCAAACTTGATGGATATGTTCCATAGGTGTTGTTGCGGTGAAAATCGGATAACAAGCTATTAATTAACTTGCATCATATTTCTTTTACAACCGACTTTGATTTATCCAAAGGAAAGGTTCAAGATCGTGAAAAACCTAAAAGGGGGAGATCTAAGGTTCGGGGGTTGGTTATACAAAGGGAAGGTATTAGCACCCTAAGTATCCGTAGTACTCTACGGGAACCTCTTGCTTAGTTTGTGTTATGTTATGTTTGCTAAGGAATATCTACGCTAAGGTAAAGACCTAAAGATATGTACACTAAGTTTGCTTGCCAAGACGTCGCATCTTGTGCCTACGTATCTGACTAAAGAATCAGAGCAACCGTAGTTCACCTAACTAAGGGTGAAAGAGGAACCATTGACTGTGGCCAAGGTTCCAAGGGGAAATGAGTATAAGCTCATTTAGAGTTCACGATAACTCTCTAAGTCTACGTCATGGGTGGAGAAAGTGAGTTCTCATGATAGTGAGAATCACATCGAGTTCTCGATAACTCTATAAGTCTAAGTAAAGGGAAGTGAGTTCTCGTGATAGAGAATCACATAGAGTTCTCGATAACTCTAACCTATTACTAAACTATGAGGAAAATGGCTCTAGGAGGCCAAGGTGAAATGGGAATGGATTGTGACTTAGGAGTCAAAGTGAAAAAACTTTCCTTTGGAAGGAGGGTCAAATGAGTCAAGTATGAATATACAGTGAACAATATAAACAATAATATAATCAAGATAATATGAACAAAAATAAATCAAGATATATTGACTAAAAGTAAAGTTAGTAGTTGATGATTAATATAATGGATGAGTCGGGTCCAATGTAGTGCTAAACCATCATAGCACAGTCTATGAGGAAGACCATGCTATAGGAGGATACACAATTGATCTTGGTGCTAAAACACGATAGAGAAATGATATTGAGGATCATTCTCCAAAGAAATCGTGTCGCACGAAAAGAAAAGGTGGAGATCTCGTCTTAATCACAAACTTTCGTTAATTATTCGAAGGTAACCTATCACGATCCCAAAGTATAGAAAGAGATCTCGATGATCACTCACTACAGATTTGAAATAATGAAGGTTGATCGCTTCGATAAACAACATTCGTGAATAGAAAGACTTCATTGATCAAAAATGCAAATGAAGATAAAAGTAGATGCGAAATGAAAATGAAGTTGGTCTCGTCTTAATCGAGGTTTGAATCGATAAATTGATAACCTTGATGTTTGACTTTCATTAACCAACAAACTAAAAAAAAAACAGAATGGCCTCATATTTATCAAGACTTTAGTGATTTTGAATAAATTAACCAAGTCATGATTTTTGTGATATCATCGGCCAAAAATAAAGAAAATGGAACCGAAACGAGAAATAAAAGTCGGTCTCGTCTAAATCAAGATTTAATCGATGAATCGATAATCTTAGATTTTTAACTCTCATTGACCAACAAAATAAAATGATGAGCCTCATACATATCAAGACCTTTTAGTCATTTTGAATAAATCAAGCAAGTCATGATTTTGTAATATCATTGGCCTAAAAATAAAGGAAATGGAATTGAAGTAAATAAAGGTCGAAATCAACGTCTAATATTCATTAGAAAAAGGATTGTAACCAAAATCAATACTTAATAAAAAAATTAATATAAAGTTAAGAGGGAAAGTTAATAGAACTATGGTTAAGACCTAAAACTAAATAAGTTTAAAAACTAATCGCTGATAAAACAACTAAATTAAAATAGGATTAGTAGAGAAATCAGATGGGCCTTGAGCCCACTCTTCCAAAAAAAAAAACTCGGTGGAACCCAAAAAAAACAAAGAAATGGGCCATGAACATGGTCCACCATAAGCATCATCATTATGACAACAAAGGTCAAACAACACGTTCTATATTAAAGACAAAAAAAACAATTGACACAGAATCAGAAACCCAAACGGCTTCATCATCTTCTCAAGGTCTCACACGATGTCGGTACCATTCACAACGACGAGCTCATCAGCAGAGGAATGACGAGGTTCAGCCTTCATATGGTTCCGATCGAAATCAAGAACCAAACGCGACGGTACAAACCACTTCGAAGCGAAGATGCGAAATCCATCCAATATACTTTCAATACTCAGGTAAATGTTAACTTGAATCTTCTCGTTTCTTATGATTTTTTCTTTCTTCTCGATCTACCTTCTGAGTTTTGGGTCTATCTTCTTTTTCGGTGATTTCGGGTTATGGGGTTTTGGTCGGAGGATTTACGGTTGTTGTTGATGTTTGGAGGGTTTGATGTTGTTTGCAGGTTGAAAGGTGATTGAAGATTGAAAGAGGTTTATTGTTGTGTTTGAGTTGTTGGGGATGATATGAGGTTGATGACGTTGGGAGGAGGTGAGTCGTGAAGGGTGGTTTCGAGTGGTTTTTTGAGAGAAAACTTGGAAGAAGAAGGTGCGTTTGAGGTTCGCGAAGGTGGTGGTTGAAAGTGAGGTTTACAGTTGAGGCAGGTTGAATGAGAAGGGTATTTGGTTGAAGGGTTTTATGTAATGTTTTGGAAGCTGGGTTCAAGGTTGGAGATGATTGAAGATTGGTTGTAGAGAAACAAACAGAGAGAGTGGGTGGTTGTTGTCGCCGGCGGATGAGTTCGAAAACAAAGGAAACAGAAAGTTGTTTGAGTCGTTGTTAATGGTGGTTATGTGTGAGGTTGCGAATCAGTGTTGGGCGTTGGAGGATTGAAAGCGAGGTTGTTCTGCGATATTGTTGCACAGCGGTTTGTGGTTACGAATTAAGGTTGATACGTGGTGGTTTGTTGGAGGGAAAGAGATGGGTCTTTTTTTTTACGTGAAGGTTGCAGAGGTCTGAGATTTAAGGCCAACGTTTGAAAGTGAGTCCGGTCCCGTCCCTCTTACCATGTTTCTGCGTTTTTTATTATATCCCTCATTTCTGTCCTTGAAAACTTTCTCACTACGTTTCCAAATTGTACCTTTTTTAATCCTTTTTTTTATATAATCTTACAGTTGTGTTTTTGCAGTGGCGTGTAGGTTTTGTGTAGAGTGGCTGGGATTGACGTCTGCAGCAGTGGCTTTGAGGCTGAGTTTTGACATGTAATGTGGGGCTGCAAAGGAGTATTAGTAGGGTAGGAGAAGACTTTTGGATGTAGTTTTGGCTTTTGACAGGATATGGTTTGTTAAGGCCTGATGTGTTATGGGATGCAGAGGCATAGTTTTTTTGTTTTTTGACTTAGTAGAAATAATAAAATGAAATGATAACAAGAATCATAATAAAAAAATCACAATACTGGCGAAAATAATAATAGAAAAGGTAATAATACTAATGATAAAAATAAAGAATATTAAAAATAACAATAATATTAATAAATAACAATACTAATGAAATAGACAAAATGATGATAATGATGATAATAAAATAAAAATGAGCAAAAATAAATAATAACAAAAATGAATAGAAATATTAATAGTAGAAATAATAATAATGATAATAAATGAAAATAATGATAAAGAAGAAATTAACTTTAAACTCATCTAATGATTTAAAAGTAATAAAAGTTCTAGATTAAAAACTTAAAGCTCTAAAAAAATAAAATTAAAAGATAAAAGTGAAATTCACGTAAGATGACACAGATAAAATTCAATTCAGATGAAAATTAAGCGAAAAAAATTAGATGACCAAAAGCACAATTATGATCAATGGACTACATGACTGCAAATGCTAAGACAGATGACCTAAAAATGATATGACAATGATCAGAGGATCTGAGGGTAAAATTTGGGGTGCAACAGTTGCCTCTATTTAAATATCTTCACCGGATGGGAATCAAGGTGAAAGATATTCAAATATAGATAACCGAAAATTTTGCCCTTAGATGCGCTGGTATGCAATGATATGGACAAAACTAGTCTAAGATGCGGACATGCCGTGAACTTCTAGTATGATGATATGATGTCATGGTAGTGCAAAGATGCAGACAAACAAGACATCCAAGGATAAAGAGCTACCAAACACAGGTGAGCTTCACCGGGGAAGGACGAAGGTTAATATCCATGAGAAAAACTCACTAGGGATACAGGCTAAACAACCAAAAGAGACTCACTGGGGAGACTCTAAGGAAACACTGGGGATAGAAAATGAAACTGAGGGGAAACCCTACAAGTCCTTACTGGAGATAGGAGCCAGGAAGGTATTCTCCACTGGGGAAAAATCCGAGGAGATGGACGACATGTTCATGTGTGACCGGCCGACACTGGGGAAAGAAAGACGCATTCTTACTGGGCATGAAACCAGAAAGAAGACCTGATCTCTACTGGGAATCAGTTTGAAACAAAAGGGTGGACATCCACAAAGGATTTTTCTGCGGATTTCTTATACTGACGAGTTCAAACGGGATCTTCAAGAACCAGAAAAGACAGAGACAAACTCTGCGTTAGATGATGAAAGGTGACTCGACCTTTAGCTGAGAATAAGGTTAAATGAACCAGTGGGCACCAAAGTTAGTTGAGATAACAATATGATTTATGAAGAATACCAGTGTGAGCTGGACTTTGGAAAAGGTTCAAGCAACGGGTTCATGATAAACTGAAGTTTAAACAATGTTTGACTCGATTCAAACAAATAATGGTCCACAATATCTAGAAAGTTAAGTTTAGGTTTGACTCGATTCAAACAAAAACGTTTTACAACAATAGACTGAAGTTAAGACAATGTTTGACTTGATTCAAACAAAGACGGTGCCAACGATAATTGGACTTTTGGTTCAAGCTTGACTCGATTCAAGCAGGAACAAACCAAAATAAAAGAAATGTTTGACTCGATTCAAACAAAGACTATGCCAACGATAATTGGACTTTTGGTCTAAGTTCGACTCGATTCGACAGAAACAGTTTAAAACAAAAGACTCAATGTTTGACTCGATTCAAACAAAGACTCGGTTCAGGTTTGACCCGATTCAAACAAGAACGGTTTAAATCAAAAGGCTCAAAGATGGTCAGTGTTTGACTCGATTCAAACAAAGACTCGGTTCAGGTTCGACTCGATTCGAACAAGAACGGTTTAAACAAAAGACTCAAAGATGGTCAGTGTTTGACTCGATTCAAACAAAGACTCGGTTCAGGTTCGACTCGATTCAAACAAGAACGGTTTAAACAAAAGACTCAAAGATGGTCAGTGTTTGACTCGATTCAAACAAAGACTCGGTTTAGGTTCGACTCAATTCGAACAAGAACGGTTTAAACAAAAGACTCAAAGATGGTTAGTGTTTGACTCGATTCAAACAAAGACTCGGTTCAGGTTCGACTCGATTCGAACAAGAACGGTTTAAACAAAAAAAAACTCAAAGATGGTCAGTGTTTGACTCGATTCAAACAAAGACTCGGTTTAGGTTCGACTCGATTCAAACAAGAATGGTTTAAACAAAAGACTCAAAGATGCTCAGTGTTTGACTCGATTCAAACAAAGACTCGGTTCAGGTTCGACTCGATTCGAACAAGAACGTTTAAACAAAAGACTCAGTCAATGTTTGACTCGATTCAAACAAAGACTCGGTTCAGGTTTGACTCGATTCAAACAAGAACGTTCAAAAGTTAACAATGCCAGCAGTTACTGGACTTTTAGGTATTCAAATGAGATGATTAAGTACCATATAAGTCAGTACCAGGGTTGCAGGTTAGACTTCCTGGGGAATGCTGCACCAAGAGTCAAAATCTGACACATGAGGGTGATGACCGGACATAAGCCTAACTTAGACAAAGGTTTTTAGAGATAAGCCGGGGATGTCTTCACTTTACTGGTGAAATAAAGGTTCACATTGTCAAAGTGTATGAAAACATAAAGAAGGCATGATCTCCACTTGGGGATCAGTGTGAAACAAAAGGATAAGCATCCAACAACAAATTTCCTGGAATTTTCTTATAATGAAGAGTCCAAACGAGATCTTCAAGAAAAGCCAGAAAAGACAGAGATGAACTCTGGGTACCAGTATGAGCTGGAGTTTTGAATTCTGCATCAAACATATTGACGGCAAGGAAACTTCTCAAATAGGGATCACATCAAACGGGTTTATGGAAAATGACTGATTGTAACACCATGGTAACTGTGGAAGTATGGATAAAACCACAGACGGATAACCTTCTCAGGAGAGAGATTGCCACTTATCGTTGTAGAGGTAATGATAGCAAAACAAGCTTCTCAAGGAGACTTCCACTTGTTGTTGGGTATGAATTCCAAAGAGATGTTGATATTACAACACTGTTGGAGAAATAATTTTGTCTTCAATGAGGATCTGTAAAAGATTCTTCTGCGAGACACAGTGCAAAATAAATGCACGTCCAAAGATAGGTTTGAAAACCACACCTGCCAGGGACTAAAGTTCAATCTAGGAACAAGCTAGAAAGGAACGGTTAAACAAGACTCCAATTGAGGGATGAACTCAAATGGGACTTATCTTATCCACATGTGGAAAAGATAACTGAACTAACCATCATCCACGAGAATCAAACTCTGTGGGGAATTCAGAAAAGATGGGCACTTTATGCCTAGGGCTGACAACTCTGTTGGAGAGAATAGACACACCCAGTCACTTGGGGAGACAAATGCCAAAGTGAACAAAACAGGTAAACACCAGAAAGAGAAAGCAAAATGCTAAGATGCTATGCTTATGCCATGCTTATGCTTATGCTGACAAAACAGACGAGAAGCAAGACTGGAGATGAAATAAACATCTCGACAAGGATACCCAGCCAAACTCATCAGATTGGACCATTACTGGGGATGAACTTGCAGATGAAGCAACTCTACTTCAAGGTTATGACTTTCTCTGGGGAAAGAGTACTCCACTTGGTATAGCATCATGACTTCACTAGGATTGTCATCATGAGCTTGATTTCTTCACTGGAGATAAGAGATCCATTGAGAATTGCCAAGATTAGCTGAAGAGACAACTTTCTGGGGAGCTAGTAGAGACGCCACAAAAGCTGAGTAGTTCTGCATAACTCTTCTGCCCCAGAGTACATGGTCTGTCAGAAGAATACATCAAGAGGATTTTACAGAAGAATTGGCATACAAGGTGTTTCAATATCTTCAAACTCTTGGAGAGATTCATGAATTTTAGCCTGACTGCCCCTGATTGTCTGCCTTTCCACAACAAAGTCCTTGAACTAGTTGTGTGTCTTGATCAAAGCCAAGGTTGAAGCTAAGAGGTTGATTGGATTCCCCTAGGGAAAATCATTATACAAAGCCTAAGAGGAAGCTGTCTGATAGGGAGTACTCATTATACAAAGCCTAAGAGGAGGCTGGAAGTTAACCGACTGACTCCGCAGGGGAGAATCATTATACAAAGCCTAAGAGGAGGCTGTAGATGATGGTGTATACTCATTAAGGGGGTTTTGGGTATCTTGTACAAAGCCCAAGATTAATAGTGTCTGCACAACAAAGTCCTTGAATTAGTTCTTTTGACTGGTTAATGACAACTGGGGAACAGACTTGCCCCTACCAGCTTGGTGGGTCTGTGAAGGAGATGTCCCAGATTAGTTGACCTTTGAGAGATTTATTGAATCTCGACCTGGTTGCTTCTGATTAACTGGTCTGTGAGGATAAGTCATCAAAAGGATTTTACAGAAGAATTGAAATACCAGATGCTTCAATATCTTCAAACTCTTGAAAAGAAATGAACCTCGACATAACTCCCCCAGTTAAACCGTATTCGCAATACCAAGCCCTTTAGACTGTGGTAGAAGCAACTGGGGAACAAACTTGCCCCTGCTGACGGGTCACTAGGGTCCAAACTTGTCGTAAAATGACCTCAAAAAGACTTGCCTCAATATTCTGAACTTTGAAGAGTTCTGCCCCTGATTCATCAACTCTTGGGATGATTGATTGAAGAATCTTCATACTTGGTTATCCCTGACTGAGCTTCCTTTATCAAGTAAAATTCCCTAGCTGTCTACATTTGTTGGGATTTCTTTGACATTGAATTGTTTTGCAAACAAGTGTTGTGCATTTAAAAATTGGCAATTTCAATGCAAAATTCATGCAAGCTTTTGAAAACAAAGTTTATTGATGAAAACACACACAGTGGAATGATTAAATAATCAAACACACGCAGATCTGGTCATTTACAGAATGAAAGATTTTGTGATCAACACACATAATTTGCAAAGATCATTAGGAGTCAGGTTAATCAACCTTGCGGTAGTATGCTTTCAAAACAACCTTACCTCAATTAGGTCTTTTAAGGGTTGTAACATGGCTTGATTCACGGTTTATGAAACAAAAGATAAAGGCTCAAAGTTTATTTGTCCCCACCCAATCTTCGTGATGAACTCCAGTCCTACGCTCAGTTAACTCAAGTTATACATTCAGGTTCCTCTAGGTTAGGGACGAATTGACGATAGTTGATGATTCAGATATAGTCACTGCTCCCTTGCAGAATTTGGTTGTCTTTTGTTGTCTTGGCTGAGGTTTTGAGACCTCTTCTTGTCTTTGTTTGAGGTTATGAGACCTCTTCTTGTCTTTGTTTGAGGTTATAAAACCTCTTTTGACTGTCTTTGTGAGACCTCCTCTTTGCTTGATTGAGGTTATGAGATTTTTTTTCTTTTCTCGATTGTTGTACGAACCTTCTTGTATAAGGTGAAGTTTTGGGCTTCCCATCTTTCTTGGCTTTTGCCTTGAAAGGGACCCAGCTTATTCTTCGATTAAGGATTTCTTGGCAATTCTTCCTTATTTGTCGCTTCGGGAACAACTTGTACATTTATTCACCTGATTGGAGAGAGCCGACTGGTGTCTTGCATGAAGCGCTTGCATTCGAATGCATAACCAAGTTAAACTAAGAACTACCCTGCCCCAAGGTTGAGATTTAAGGGTTTTTTGTGTAAAGAAAGAAAACTCCTACTTCTAGGCTCGAAGGGTTAACGAGGGATTATCTTTCTTATTTCTCCAGTGTTTGGGAATTGAAACAATGCCTTACATCCTCGGCAAGGTTTAATCGAAAGCATACCACAACAAGTAAGGATAATATTTTCGTCATCCTCCCCAATCTTTGCTTGAACAAAGAATTGATATGGGAAAAAAATTTGTCTGTTTTTTTGTTTTTATGAACACAAAAGTAAATGAGTGAAACAAATGGACTTAATCTAAAGGTGCACAAACATTTCATTAATCTTGCCAATTTGAAAGTACAACAAAGCTTATGAGCAAAAACAGATTCAAATATGCAAAGAAAAAGCAACAAAATGCTAAACAGTCAAAAGTTTGCCGGCTTCGGGGAACTGGAATTTCCTTCTTGATTTGCCAAGCTGAGATAACTGTCTTCAGAATTGTTTGTCGAGATCAGTCTGAGAATCATCTTCACATCCACTCTCGGAAATTTCTTCCATCTCAGACTCTGATGAACCTGTTTGATTAGGTTTGAATGAGAACATATTGGAGTTACAGTCTTCAGTTGCCTTCCAAAGACATACCCTACATATTGTCATCTCTCTTTGCCAAGGCTGCCATAATCTGATTCAACTGGTTTCTCAACAAGTTGAAATCTGCTCTGGTTATAGAATGGCTCTGCTCTTCTGAGTTCATGATCCTCCAAGATCTACTTCAAGTCCAATGATGGCTTCAGGAAGTCAACTGGGTTACAGATAGAGGATAGATGAGACTCAAGGCTGAGAAATGCAAATGCAAATGTGATGCAATGCTAATGCAAGCCAAATGGTTTCAAGGAACTCAAAGGCGAGTTGCAAACATTTTGGAAAACTGAAGTGTTTTGTTTTAAAAATCCGTGATCTCTAAGGATCTTTGCAAAGAAAAGAACGTCTGAGTTCCTTGAAACCATCAATGGATGCGATGAGATGTATGCAATGTACAAAACACGGGCACACAAAAACATAAATATATGTACACACAACAGCACACAAGCCCTAGATTTAGGGGTCTCATGCATGGATAAACGTATGCACAAACACACATATACAGATATTCACAGATATGCACACACAAACAAGAGAGGGCCTAGGTTTGAAGATCACGAGCATGGAGCCATGGTCTACCCATCCCAGAAGGTATGTACTATGGGTTTTCATCTACAGAACAGGGTTCTAAAAAGTTCCCAGAGTCGACAATCCATCTTTCGGATATTATCGACTTCCCAATTAACTTGGTAATCAATAATATTCTCAAGAGAATCTCGTCTGAGTGTAGTATTGCGTGACAACCATTTCAGAAATAGACTCCATCATGGTCACCGCACTACATCCTAAAAGGCCAAGTGGGGGTAAGGGTAACTAAAGGTCATCAATATCCCTGGCACCAAGGTCGAAGTGGCAACGCCTTCACGATTGTTCGTTCAACATATACCAACTCCGAGAGGGCCTCAACTGAGCGTGGAATCTCAAGTCAACTCTTTTGGGATTCGACTCCCTCAAAGTCTCCTTGACTATATCCACTATCCTATCATAAGTGCACTCAAGTCCGGGTTAGGACTTATCTCACCACTCAATAATAGCTCCCTGCACATAGAAGAACCCAAACAAAACAGGTATACAGATATATACAGATATATGTACAAGTATAGCAAGCAATCATAAATAACATAAACGAAACAAGGTGGGCTTAACCCTCAAAAAGAATTACACATCCCCAGTGAAGTCGCCATTTCTGTTGCGGTGAAAATCGGATAACAAGCTATTAATTAACTTGCATCATATTTCTTTTACAACCGACTTTGATTTATCCAAAGGAAAGGTTCAAGATCGTGAAAAACCTAAAAGGGGGGAGATCTAAGGTTCGGGGGTTGGTTATACAAAGGGAAGGTATTAGCACCCTAAGTATCCGTAGTACTCTACGGGAACCTCTTGCTTAGTTTGTGTTATGTTATGTTTGCTAAGGAATATCTACGCTAAGGTAAAGACCTAAAGATATGTACACTAAGTTTGCTCGCCAAGACATCGCATCTGGTGCCTACGTATCTAACTAAAGAATCAGAGTAACCGTAGTTCACGTAACTAAGGGTGAAAGAGGAACCATTGACTGTGGCCAAGGTTCCAAGGGGAAATGAGTATAAGCTCATTTAGAGTTCACGATAACTCTCTAAGTCGACGTCATGTGTGGAGAAAGTGAATTCTCATAATAGTGAGAATCACATAGAGTTCTCGATAACTCTATAAGTCTAAGTAAAGGGAAGTGAGTTCTCGTGATAGAGAATCACATAGAGTTCTCGATAACTCTATCCTATTACTAAACTATGAGGAAAATGGCTCTAGGAGGCCAAGGTGAAATGGGAATGGATTGTGACTTAGGAGTCAAAGTGAAAAAACTTTCCTTTGGAATGAGGGTCAAATGAGTCAAGTATGAATATACAGTGAACAATATGAACAATAATATAATCAAGATAATATGAACAAAAATAAATCAAGATATATTGACTAAAAGTAAAGTTAGTAGTTGATGATTAATATACTGGATGAGTCGGGTCCAATGTAGTGCTAAACCATCGTAGCACGGTCTATGAGGAAGACCATGCTATAGGAGGATACACAATTGATCTTGGTGCTAAAACACGATAGAGAAATGATATTGAGGATCATTCTCCAAAGAAATTTAAATAACTGGTCTAAGTTTCCTTTGTCAATAAACTTCCCCTCGATCCTGGTTTCCTTCCAAGGAACTGGTCTCAGTTTTTGATGTAAACTTCCTCTCGATCCAGGTTTCCTACCAAGGAACTGGTCTTAGTTTCTGAAATAAACTTCCCCTCGATCCTGGTTTCCTACCAAGGAACTCGTCTTAGTTTTTGATGTAAACTTCCCCTCGTTCCTGGTTTCCTACCAAGGATCTGGTCTTAGTTTTTGATGTAAACTTCCCCTCGTTCCTGGTTTCCTACCAATGAACTGGTCTCAGTTTCTTTTGTCAATAAGCTTTCTTGACAAGGGATGCTATTCGTAGCGGTTTTTCCTCAAACTTCTCGCTGAATTTTCCTGGAGAGATGCCATTTAATGGAAAAAGTTTTGATGTCAGACTTGCTGGGGAACCCATTGGTCTGAGCTGTAGAGGTGTACAAATTTTTCTATTTGGAGACGCCATTTGTTGACTCTACTGGGGAAAATGAGTCTCTTGAGATAATGCTTTCCGCTTGGGGATATTACATCATACTTTTCCTCGAGACCTTCTCGAAGGAAATGCCATGTGATGTAATCCAATTTGGAGGTACTGATGACCCTTTCGTCAGCGAATTTTCCAGAGAAAAACTGCTATATTTCCGAAGCTTTGATTAAGAGGATTTCTCTGGGGATTTTCCTTAATCCTGGAAAGAAAAGATATTATCTTCAATGGAGAAGAGTGACGTTTGTCGAGGGTCTTCTTGTTTTTTAGAGGTTCAAGTTATCAAAGTGGTCGAAGACCGTCTCTAATCCAGAGATAAACTGGAGAGAGATTGCTTAGACGATTCATTTACTGACGAGAAAAGAACTGACAACTCAATTGATAAGAGGACTTTTATTACTAGTGTCGCTCCCGGGATTTTCATCCTAGTACAAACGCGAAAGTGGCACCAAACAGAGTCGCCAGCAATGTGTATTTATCCCATGAGAGGGAAAGGAAACACCGCATAAACCTGAAGAGAAGGAAAAGCATGGTCTCGCGACCAAGAGAACTGGGTTCGGGAGTCGGTTACGCGAGAGGAAGGTATTAGCACCCCCTCGCGTCCATCGTACCCGATGGGATCCACGCTTGCTTGTCTCGATCAAAGGGTGATAGAAAAGGATCCTGGAAATGGAACTGAAAGAAAGAAAGAGAAAGAGAAAGAGAAACAAATGTAGGGAAAATAAAAGAAGTGCTCGCATGGGCCCTACCCCACTGCCTACGTATCTCATCGGGAACATGAGAATCAGAGCGACGTAGTTCCCCTCACTAGGGATGGATTGTGTTTTTTAGAGAATGGCTTACGTTCTAGCTTAGGTGTTGCAGGCTCGCTGGTCCGAGTGCGTTACCATCTTGCAAGAGAACGAGTAGAAGCGCGTTCGTACGCTAAGAGTGAATGAGGTGAGAAAAGAATTCCCGAAGGAAAGACGTTATTGTTTGTTTTTGTCTTTTAGAAGGAAGTGTTTTGGATTTGTTTGCATATGACAGTGTATCTGGATCTTAGTCATTGGAATGTGTACATTCTCACATTCCAAGATGGGATGGGTAAGAAAGCACACTAAGAGTGAAGAAGACCCTCACACTTAGTTCCAATTGTCAAGGTTCAAACACACTAGCATACTTGTGTTTATTAAGTGTTTTTGTTGATTAAGAAATGAAGAAGTGTTTTTTATTTGTACCTTCAACAAGTATTGCATTTAAGTCCCTCATACAAGATCAAATGTTTAACACATTGACCCAAGATGGGCTATATCATATACATTCTAAGATTATAAGAGAAGACCCCTTATAACCTTTTCTTTATATGAAAGGCCTAAATGCAATAAATGCCTACCTTTATTATATATTTTGAATTTTCTTTGAGATGAGAAGATGAAAGACTCAAGAGAGAAGAAAAAGGTAAAAATCTATGTGAACTAAGACTCAATCCTAATTGATTAGTTAAGGGAGTGATCCTAAAGGTTTGTGAGGTTTTAAAACCTAACTCTAAAAAAAAGAGAAGAGACTCAAAGTGTAAGAGAAAACGGAAGTTAGTTGTTAGTGTGCTCGCCAAGGATAGGGATCCTCGTGCCTACGTATCCTCATTAGGGAATGAGGAATCAGAGCATCCGTAGTTCGTGGTAACGACCACGGAAAGGAAACGGTCTCGATCGCATGGGTGCGAGAGAACAAAAGGGAAGGACACACAGAAAGTCAAAGGGGAAACTCGGTCCTACCAGTTAGTATGCAATGATGGTCCTAAAGTCAGGATCAAGGGAAGTCTACCTAATGTTATCAGGCATGGATTGCTATCCTAATGTCTCTCCTACCTCCGACTTAATCAAAAATTAAGTGGAGCGAGGAATCCTACGGGATCATGTCATCAGACAAGTAAACACAGGATAAATCAATCACAAAATGAACTAAAAGCAATAACAGAGTAAACAGTGTCAGTCAACAATAGTATCACACAATCAAAGTAAAAAAAGGGGAGCTTTAGCCAAGGGGTCATATCAACCGAGGCAAACAAGCTAGCTGTGGGAAGTAGGTACTCATCCAATGGTATCGAGAACCATGGAGAGCAGAGTAAGAAAGGGGAAGATGTGAGTCAGATCACATAAGCATCAGCATCGATCAATGCGAGCTATAGGCAAGGCGTGGGGGTTTGATTACTAAACCCTTCTTCCACTTGACCGACTCGATAACAGGAGCAGGTAATGTTCAAAGCTTCAATCATGTAATGAGAGCTAAGAACGACTCGACTAGAATAACGGGGGTCGATTGCAAACCCTAACTTCCGTCAATTGCCTTCTTGGAGGTCTTGCCAGGGGGAAATGGGAATGGGATGCCTCATAGAGGTCTTCAGGCACAATATTAAACAATCACAAACAGAGCCTCCTTTGAGGACTTCCATCATTGCCGACCAAGTGGCACGGACTCCCAATCCTAATTCTCATGGCATAAAAAGGAAAAATGCAGAATTAGTAAAAGAGAAGAGAAGTGATACCGAACGGATATCAATCCGTAGCAACGCAAGCAAACTACAAGCAAACCGACAAGCTTCTAGTAACCTAGCATAAATGGACAAAGGTGTTAGAAAATGGAATGGATCCGTGAAAGGCATGGAACCAAATGCTCTTAAAAAAACAATAAAACGAGGCCAAAAGCCATAAACAGCAGCAACAACAGCGCTCCAACACCTGCATAGCTGTAAAAACTAACAGCGAATAAAAACAGCCTATAACAGCTACTATTTCCAGAACAGGGCAGGTGTGTATGCAACCAAACAGAATAGCAACATTCTACAACATACTTTGTGCACAGCAGCTGTGTATACTACAGCAACTTCTATGTTTAATGTGAAACACTACAAAATAAACTCAAAGGTTAGTCAAAGTTCAAATGGAAATAACCAAAGTGAGCAACTAAGATCAAAAGGAAATGTCAATAAGAAGTAATTGAAATCAATACTAAAATGTAAACAAACAATTAGCCAAAACTAACATGTAACAAGTATTACGGACAATTAACAAAGTTAACTAATGAAAACGCTATGGAAATTAATCGAAGTTAGCACTAAAGTCTAAGTTTAGTCAATGTTAAAACAAAAGTCAATTCAACTAAGTCAATATCAATTAGTTCTAAGTTCTAATTTCTAATTAAACAAAAACAATTAGTGCACAAGTAAACAAAAACAATTAGTAAGACAATGGGCTAAAAACGATTAACGAACCATTAAGCTATTAAGCGAAAAACAATTATCAAAAAAACCATTAGTAAAATATAAACCTAAATCTAATTATCAATAATAAGGTCTAAAGTCAATATCTAAATCGAATTGAAATTAGTTTCTGAACAAAAGTTAATGGAACTTATCTTCCAACAACTAATCCTAATTCAAAAGCCATTTCTAATTAGAAAAAAAACTAAACAAAGTTTAAACAAAGTCATGAATTAATCCAAGAGTTAAGCACAATTAACATCCATAAAGAATTGGTCAACAATTGTAAGAAAACTTCTAGTCAAAGAACTAACAACAATTAACGAAGACTAAGAGCAATTAACCAACATTGTTAAGCATAATTGATAAGAGAGAAAAACCAATTAACACAAAAACTCAGAGGATTGGATGGTGTGAATAGCATTTCCATTGAATAGGGCTTACAGACCCAAACCCAGTCCACCTGATTCATCTCCTTAACAAGTTGCAAAACCCTAATCTCTGTGACAAACTCCTTCCTCCTTAACGAACACCGTCCTCCCTCTCCTTTTCCGTTCACACTACCACCCTCAACAATCGTGCTCTTTCTCCTTTCTCAGAACCTCAACCACCATCTTCCGCTCAGTTCAACGTTCGCACAACACAAAGATTCAACCGAAACCCTAAACGAGCTAAAAAACGATTCGATGATTTACTCGCCCTAAGCTATGCTGATACACGCAAAGTGAATGATAGATGAGCACCTGATTTAGCGGCTCGAAGACAAATAGATTCAGCAAACCGGAGCGAAGACTCTTGACAGGTAATATACTCTTGATCTCAATTAGCTTCTCCTTCAGTTGTTGCAATTTCTGTAACTTCAATGCCGCTAATCCATTCCTCTTCTTCTTTCCTCTACGTCTATTACGATGCGCGATTCACAGAGTTGTCAAAATTGGTCTTGTGAATTTGTCGAATGATTTCACAAATTGTTGTTGAATGGCGTTGTGTAGTAATTGATGATGCGAGACCGTTGATGATTTGCAGGTTTTGGCTTAATCGATGTCGACTTAACGGAATTGAGGCTTTGAAATGTGGAGTCGAACCTTTGAAACACAAGCGGTTATGCGGTGTCGTAGAAGATGAACGAGAGAAGGTGAGATGGAGAAGAAGATTGGAGTTGCAGGTTGAAGATGATTAAGATGATGCCGACTGAAGATGATGAAGGTTGCAGAGAATTGATAGTGATGTAGTTTGAAGATCGATCGGAGTTTTCGGCAGGTTTGGAATGGTGTTGTTACAAAAGATGATTATCAGTGAAGATGAAGAATGAAGAGGTTGAAATTGCAGAAGAAGCATAGAGAAGGATGAAGAGACCGAGAGAAGAAAATGGTGGATTCCACTCGAAGAAAAATGAAGTTTCTGGAAATTGTCTTTGCAGAGTGATGAATACCGAGTTTGTTATGGATTGGAGGTTTCTGTTAGAAGTTTGTTAGCAAACTGTTGTTTCTGTTAGGAGAAATTGGTTTTTGTTTGGGTTAGGAATTTTCTGGTGTAAATGGTTAGTAGTTGGTTAAGCTTTTCTGGTTTTTTCTTTGGTTATCAATTTTCTTGCTATAGACTTTATTTTGAACTGATGCTGTTTTTTCCAATAAAAATCGTGACGAAGTTCTGATGCCAATTTATTCTCCTTCCCTGGGTTATATTACCGCTATTTAGGGACTGCTGCAAGATGGTTAAAAGTCTGATTTGCTTCACTGTACAGTATGCAGTGTTATTCAACGAGGTCCCATGACGGTTTGCGCCAATTGCTTTTGTATTGACTAGTGGCCTTTTGGAGATAGTACAATACATAGGCCAAAGTATCCATTCGAAACTGCTAGTTGGTAACATGTATTCCCATTGCTTGTTCTCCCATTGCAGACTAGTACGCATTACGAGGGGACTGATTACGATCAGGAAATGGTATGATGGAAGCACATATACCCAAAATCAGTGATGGATGGGTTTCACAGTGAGTACAAGTATCAGAATATGCCTCGTCCGAATTGAGCCTTGCTTGGTGATTCATACGTGTCAAAGGACTTCAAGTATATCTTCCAAGTGAACTCTTGTCAAAATTTATTATGTCAACCACATTCTCCCTTAACATATGCTTAAGAAGTTAACTGAATAAAAAAGATACAACATGATTGTTGAATTCAATTAAGATATGGAAAGGTTAATTGACTAAAAAATGGATTTATGATTTTGGTTGTTGGAAAATATGGATATGGTTTGAAGAATGGATAAAGGATGAATGTTGGATTGAATATGGTAAAATGGGTTTAGAAAAATGATTAAAGAAATGGTTTATGATGTGGATATTAAAATGGATAAAAATGGTTTTATGTAAGGAAATGGACTAAAATGGATATTTGGATAAAAATTGGATTTGAAAATGGGTTGCAATGGATAGAGAAAAATAATGAGTTTAGATATGAGTTAAAAATGGCTTGTATCTCAATTTCCAAATTGCCCACACAACTGATCTTGACATGTCCAATTCCCCTCAAATTCCCAATCACACCAAACTTCTTTCCTCAATGAATTCCAAAATATCAATCAGTAAGCTCACCAGATTGTGACCCAGTACTCCTCAAGTCAATCCACAAATGCCTCGTCTGATAACCATTGATTCAAATAACCTCTGTAATCCCATGTCTTAGGAGACCAATGTGCATGAATGATTATGAGGTATGACCTAAATGAAAAATGCAGATGATTGCGAAACAAAAGCCAGAAAAAGTTCAAAAAAAGGCGGGGCAAATTTTGGGGTGCTACAGCTGCCCCTATTCAATCGACTTGGACCTGAAAGGATGATAGCGACTGCTTTCAGACATTCAAGGTACAAGGTGATTGAATACAAAAAGAACCGCAAAATTTGCTAACTGCGAGGTGAAAAAGAAAAGGGATATAAACCCAACCAAATGAACTTTGCTTGAATGAAACTCTGATGATAACCACCACTGGAGAGATGTCTTTTGTACGACGCCAGATGACTACTGGCTTGCCACACTGCGGGTGGACTTTAACAATGTCTTTTGTACGACACCAGACGACTACTGGCTGGCCACACTGCTGGTGGACTTTGCTGATTTGCCACCCTAAGATGGACTTTTGCCAATCTGTCGTTGGACTTTGCTGAAGAAGAGATTCCCTTGATCTATTTAGACCCTGCTGGGGAAAAGAGAGATCCAAGAAGACAACGCTGTAAGGGAGACAGCCAAACATTATCAAGGAATGGACGAAGATAACACATTGTCATAGGGATGACAGAAAGAAAATTCCACCGTAGGAATACATCGTCATGGGGATGACGGAAAGAAAATCTGAAAAGATAACACATTGTCATAGGGATGACAGAAAGAAAATTCCACCGTAGGGACACATCGTCATGGGGATGATGGAAAGAAAATCTAAAAAGATAACATCCGAAGGTACGAAACCTGAGCTCGGAACACATCGTCAAAGGGTTGACGGAAAGAAACTGAAAACATCCGAAGGTACGAAACCTGAGCTCGGAACACGTCGTCAAAGGGTTGACGGAAAGAAACTGAAAACATCCGAAGGTACGAAACCTGAGCTCGGAACACGTCGTCAAAGGGTTGACGGGAATAAAATCTAACCGAAAAAAAACACATTGTCATAGGGATGACAGGAAGAAAATTCCACCGTAGGGACACATCGTCATAGGGATGACAGAAAGATGACTGAACGAAGCACATCGTCATAGGGATGACGGAAAGAAGACTCGGCCAAGGAAACACGTTGTCATAGGGATGACAGAAAGAAGATGAAACCCAAGAATCACCTCGTCAAAGGGTTGACGGGAAGAGGACTTGACTGAAAGAAACACATTGTCATAGGGATGACAGAAAGAAAATTCCACCGTAGGAACACATCGTCATGGGGATGACGGAAAGAAGACTCGACCAAAGGAAACACATTGTCATAGGGATGACAGAAAGACGACTTGACCACAGGAAACACATTGTCATAGGGATGACAGAAAGAATACCTGACTTAGGGATCACATCGTCAAAGGGTTGACGGGAAGAAGACTCGATCGAAGGTAACACATTGTCATAGGGATGACAGGAAGAAGATCCGACCGAGGACAATACATTGTCATAGGCATGACAGAAAGACGACTTGACCGAAAGAGACACATCGTCATAGGGATGACGGAAAGAAGCTGAAAACATCCGAAGGTACGAAACCTGAGCTCGGAACACATCGTCAAAGGGTAGACGGGAAGAAACTGAAAACATCCGAAGGTACGAAACCTGAGCTCGGACCACATCGTCAAAGGGTTGACGGGAAGAAACTGAAAACATTCGAAGGTACGAAACCTGAGCTCGGAACACTTCGTCAAAGGGTTGACGGGAAGAAACTGAAAACATCCGAAGGTACGAAACCTGAGCTCGGACCACATCGTCAAAGGGTTGACGGGAAGAAACTGAAAACATCCGAAGGTACGAAACCTGAGCTCGGAACACTTCGTCAAAGGGTTGACGGGAAGAAACTGAAAACATCCGAAGGTACGAAACCTGAGCTCGGACCACATCGTCAAAGGGTTGACGGGAAGAAACTGAACCAAAGGAGACACATTGCCATAGAGATGACAGAAAGAATACCTGACTTAGGGATCACATTGTCATAGGGATGACAGAAAGAAAACCATACACAGAAACACATCATCAAAGGGGTTTGATGGAAAGGCCTGACCGAAATGTCGTCATCAAGGGGTTGATGGACAAAAACTGGTCGAGGGTAAGATCGACGTATGATCTACGACCCAAAAGAAAGGTAACCGGCTGGGTTGATTGTAATGTCTGCTGGGGATATGTCACTGTCTTGATTGGAAGTTGATTCGGGCTTTCGCGCAAGACACCAAATCTGGCTTATGCCTCACATGCATATGTTTGAATTTCTTTCTATGGCGTAATGCTCCATATCACATGGAAATGCTACGCGATTTGAGGATGCAATGATCACTATATGCAAAATGCCGACGCATGCTCAGGCTACCGGGAAAAGAAGAGTGTGCCAAGTACGATTGGACTTTGCTGGCAAGGACAGGTGAAACTTGATGGTGGTTGTTTTTCGAAGGCGGAATCTTTCTGGATACCAATGGGGATTGAACTTTGAATGAAGTGCCAATAGGGATTGGACTTCAGGTTTTAAGGGGATGCCAATAGGGATATGGCTTCAGGTTTTCGAAAGATGCCAGCAAAGCGGGCCGTGATTTTCTATTGGGTTTTACAAGGCTTCATGCAATGCTATGCTAATGATGATTATGCTACAATGTTTATGATATGCAACAGGAGCACTCCAGCAAAATAAATGCTGAAGAGACGAGGCCAACTCCGCTGGGGATAACAAACTGAACCGTCTTCAGGGTCATAACTGCTCGGTATCCCGACTAAACCTCCATTCTACAGGAAAATATGAATAACAAACTTTTGCCGGAGGAAACATCCCAGGAATCTTACTGATGACAATCTACCTTTGACTTGATGGGGAAGGCTAACCACCACCCAAAAATATGCTTGGGGGACAATGATTGATGATACCAGCTTGGCTAGGGGACCAGATCAGACTTGGTCCTCTGTTGGGAATCTACCTTCTACCCTTACTCCGTTGGGGAGACTGAAACGACTTTACCGCAAACTAGGGAAGCGCAAACCCAACATTCTTATCCTGTACGGGGATATGAACTCTTGCTGAAAAAGCAATAACTTCATCACACTGGCTAGGGGAGAGCGAACTCCTGAACTCTTGCTGGGGAGAACAATCATAGTCTTCATAATGCTCTACTGAGTGATAACTCTTCAGCCATCTCTGCCGAGGAGAGAAGCTCCACTGGGGACGTCACGTGTTAACTATCACCATGAACCCTGCAGACGTGATATGACCAAAGAGAGGTGCCTTGATGCAACATAACCCGCAAATGAACCTGTGAATGGCCATGTCTTCAGGATGTCTCGTGAAAATTCGACATATATTGCCCCATGGCTTTTGATTAACCGTCCTCCGGGGGGAATAACCTTTTGTGCTCTTAAGGTGACCTGCCCCAGCCTTGAAATGATTTGTGCCCCTGTCTGGCTGATATGTGAAGGAATACCCTTAACTGTCCTTTGAGAGATTTGTTGAATCTCGACTTGATTGCCCCAGATCAACTGAATCTTGGAATAAATAGCCTATATGATATGACTTGCCCCTGCTCAACGGAGTACTCGGGCACTTTGCACCTTAGATTAATCAATCTTTCCATTGTAGAAACTTTTCTGATGTCAAGTACTGACTCGCAAGTAAAACAATTCGTTTTGAAAAGATAATTTTGATGCAATGCATATGACAGTTTTGCAATCCAAGTCTGTTCACTGGAAAAATTGTTATGACATGTGGTGAACGAATCACTGATCAAAATGTCACATCGATACCAACATGAATGGTAAGAAAGTCCTTTTGGGAGTCAGAACTGACGCGATTTTTACCAAAGTATGCTTTCGAAACAACCCTGCTTCAATTAGGTCTTTCGAAGGTTGTAACGTGGCCTGGTTCACGGTTTAAGAAAGAAAGGATATAAGGCTCAAAGTTTTGTTTTAACCCACCCATTCTCCTTGATGTTCTCCAGTCCTAAGTTCAGCTAACTCGACACATGCATTCACCTTTCAAAAAGGTTAATGAATGGTAAGAGGATGGAAGGAACCCACACGGTTTTCGGAGTGACAGTCACCCCTTCTGTCTTTGGTGTCTGTAGTCACACGACTTGTTTTTTGCTTGAGGATTTTTCTTTTTCCATTTTTTTCATTTTTCGTTCTTTTGTTTTCCCCTGATTTTGCATGGACTGATTCTTTTGAATTTTTTCGATTTTGAAGTCCAGCGGGATGCCCTAACTTTTGCGTAAGTCGCTTGTTTTCAAGTCTTGACTTAGCGGGCTTTTTCCTTTTTCTTTTGATTCGTTTTTTTTATTCTTTTTTTTTAAACAAATCGTGTGACACTGGTTTGTCTTGACTTGTAAAGGGTTGTGACCGTCTCACTCTTCGGTAGGTGAGAGATAACCGTGGATGTAATTGATCCTCGAATAGGACGCTCCTTTTGAAATTTGAACGCACGATCAAATTAGCTGACACCTACCCTGCCCCGGGTTAAGATAGAGGGTTTTTTATTTTCAGAAATAAACTCCTACTTCTAGGCTCAACGGGGTTTACATGGGATTGTCTTCCTTATGTCTCCGGTGTTTAGGAATTTGAAACAATGCCTGTACATCATCAATAGGGTTTTGTTCAAAAGCATACAATTGGAAGTTCCGCGTCTTTGAATATCATCATCTTCCCTAGGATCCTGCTTAAACAAGCATATGATATCGATAAAAAGTATGAGTGAACACGACTGGATTTAATCAAAACATGCATATTCATTTCATTATCATTATCAATCGAAAACAACAAGTTTTACAAATGAGTTTGTACATTTTAACAGAAAAGAAACTACAAATGCAAAGAAATGACATGATCTAAATGGTCCGGCTTCGGGGAACTGGGCTTTCCAAGATTGATTTGCTAATGAGCTAGCCATCTTCAGTATTGCTCATCGAAGTCATTCTGATACTCATCTGCACAACTGCTCTCAGTGACTTCTTCCACAACCTGGACAAATGAACCCACCTAACTGGATGAAGGAGAAATGTTTATCTGAATACCCTGAGGCGTGAATGAGAACATATTGGAGTCAAGAAGAGTCTGAATCTTACTCTTGAGCACCTTACAGTCTTCCGTTGAATGCCCCTGTGCCCCAGCATGATAATCACAACGGGCGTTGACATCAAAACCTGGTGGGTACGGAGGAATCACTGGCTTCAAATCCTTTGGAACTATAAGTCCACCTCTGATCAAATCTGGCAGTATTTGACTGTACGACATTGGCAACTGAGTGAAATTCCTCTCTGGCCTCCTTGATCTTTGTTGGGAGTGCTGACGCTGCTGACGGTGATATGATCGTTGACTCAGAAGAGGTCTCTGATTTGCAGAAGAATATTGTCCTTGATACGAAGACCCATAAGATTGTTGACTCTGAACAGTTGATATGTTTGAACACTGAGAACGAGGTGGTGAAGATTCCTGCATGGAACTAGTTTCTTCCTCGAATTCTTCCTGAGAACTGACAACTGATTCATTTTCATTAGCTTGGAAGTTCGAGACGCCTTGGAGCTTTCCACACTTAATCAGGCTCTCGATACGTTCTCCCACCATCACCAGGTCAGAAAATTTTGCTGCCCCATTGGCAATCATCTTTTCCAAGTACGGCCCTTGCAAGGTGTCCACGAACAAATCAACAAATTCTCTATCCGAAAGTGGCGGTTGAACACGAGCGGCTAACTCTCTCCATCTCTGAGCATACTCTCGAAATGATTCGTTATCTGCTTGAGACAAGTCTTGCAAATGCATTCGACTGGGAGCCATGTCAAGATTATAACTGTACTGCTTCACAAAGGCGTTGGCTAGATTTGACCATGATCGGATGCTACCACTGTGCAACTGCATGTACCAATACAAAGATGCCCCACTCAGACTGTCCTGGAAATAGTGGATCATGAGCTTATCATTGTCGACATGTGAGGTCATTCTTCTGCAGAACATCACCAAATGTAGCTTTGGGCAGCTATCCCCTTTGTATTGCTCAAACTTCGGCATTTTAAACTTTGGAGGCATTACCAGGCCAGACACCAAACACATGCTCGAAGCATTCAAATCAAGAGTATCACGCCTCTCCAGGGCTTTAATTTTCTCGTCCAACACGCGGTATCTTTCGTCATCAACATATCGTGGATCCTTAGGCTTCATCTTCGAAACTACCCCTTGGACATCTAGCATAGAGAAAGCAAAGCTCTAATAGTCCGTGGCATCAAGAGAAGAAGAATGTCTGTCTCGGACGATGGGATGTTCTTGCATAACAGGATCCTCAACAGGAATCCGCACCGGCTGAGTTTGGGCAACATTGCTCGCCGGAGGTGGAATGACATTCCCAATCACAGAAGTTCTTTGAACATTAGCTTCTCCTCTATTCATGGCTGCCATAGCTTCCACAAGTTGATCCAACTGACTCTTCATCAATTCAACATCGGCCCTAGTCACAAACTGATTCTGTTCCCCAGAGTTCATGATCCTTCCCAAGGTTGATTCAAGTCCAATACAAAAGTCGGGAAATCAAACTGCAGTTCAGATAAAGGATGGATGAGCTCTCTGATCTGGCCTGGAGAAAGGATATGCAAAAAATGATGCAAGATGCAAATGCAATGCAATAGTATGAATGCAATAAGACATGGGATCAAAGCTTCCATAAATTCTGCATAATCACTGTGCTGTGCTGATGACTGAATACCAGAATACCGGATGATCAGAATAACAGAATACCAGGCCGATAAGTCCACATTGATAGGAAATCCAAGATACCGGGTATGTTGAAGGTCAAGGTTACCTGCAAACCTGTAAACAACCCGCCCCTCTCACATGTGGGTACTAGGATGTTCAGTATCCCGGGCTCTCAGGTCGAGAAATGATGATACGTTCACCATTTCTGGTTTGGCATCATCATCAATCGAGGAGGCCTCAACTGATTCTCCAAAACAAGAGGTCCTCAACTTCTGGCGCTGAGGTCGAGAAGCAATAGTACATTCATCCCTCGGGGTACAATACTATCGCCAATCGAGGAGTGCCTCACTGATTCTCTTTCAAAAAGGGACACCTATAGCAAGTTCCCAGCATTGGGTCCTCGGATCGAGAATGTGTAATGGGTTTGCCACAAAGTGTGGTCTGCCACTGTCACAACTCGGGAGGAGTGCCGCAACTGAGTCCTCGGGAATGGTCACCAGAGTCGACAGTTCCTCAAGAGAATAACTACTGGCCTGCATACCATGCAGTAGCAGAAAGCTCCTGATAGAACCTCGTCTGGTTGTGGGTCTCATGAACAACAATACGAGGTCACCACCACGCAAGCGTCATGACTATCCACTCTAAAACCTATGTGTATGCTCAGGCCTGGGTAGTGGCTTATCTCTCAGAACACCCATCCCGCCAAACAGACAGAACAGTGCAACACAGTATACTATATGAAATGTAAACGCTACAATGCTGTAAATATGGTACAAGTAATAAAATACAGTAAACAACAAATATAATACAACAGTAAACACCCAATGAAAGAAAAGCAAACAAGCGCTAGGATTGACTCGCTTAGGATGGACCAGCAATAGGTCAACCTGTCCCCAGCAGAGTCGCCAGCTGTCGCTCCCGCGATTTTCATCCTAGTACAAACGCGAAAGTGGCACCAAACAGAGTCGCCAGCAATGTGTATTTATCCCATGAGAGGGAAAGGAAACACCGCATAAACCTGAAGAGAAGGAAAAGCATGGTCTCGCGACCAAGAGAACTGGGTTCGGGAGTCGGTTACGCGAGAGGAAGGTATTAGCACCCCCTCGCGTCCATCGTACCCGATGGGATCCACGCTTGCTTGTCTCGATCAAAGGGTGATAGAAAAGGATGCTGGAAATGGAACTGAAAGAAAGAAAGAGAAAGAGAAAGAGAAACAAATGTAGGGAAAATAAAAGAAGTGCTCGCATGGGCCCTACCCCACTGCCTACGTATCTCATCGGGAACATGAGAATCAGAGCGACGTAGTTCCCCTCACTAGGGATGGATTGTGTTTTTTAGAGAACGGCTTACGTTCTAGCTCAGGTGTTGCAGGCTCGCTGGTCCGAGTGTGTTACCATCTTGCAAGAGAACGAGTAGAAGCGCGTTCGTACGATAAGAGTGAATGAGGTGAGAAAAGAATTCCCGAAGGAAAGACGTTATTGTTTGTTTTTGTCTTTTAGAAGGAAGTGTTTTGGATTTGTTTGCATATGACAGTGTATCTGGATCTTAGTTATTGGAATGTGTACATTCTCACATTCCAAGATGGAATGGGTAAGAAAGCACACTAAGAGTGAAGAAGACCCTCACACTTAGTTCCAATTGTCAAGGTTCAAACACACTAGCATACTTGTGTTTATTAAGTGTTTTTGTTGATTAAGAAATGAAGAAGTGTTTTTTATTTGTACCTTCAACAAGTATTGCATTTAAGTCCCTCATACAAGATCAAATGTTTAACACATTGACCCAAGATGGGCTATATGCTATACATTCTAAGATTATAAGAGAAGACCCCTTATAACCTTTTCTTTATATGAAAGGCCTAAATGCAATAAATGCCTACCTTTCTTATATATTTTGAATTTTCTTTGAGATGAGAAGATGAAAGACTCAAGAGAGAAGAAAAAGGTAAAAATCTATGTGAACTAAGACTCAATCCTAATTGATTAGTTAAGGGAGTGATCCTAAAGGTTTGTGAGGTTTTAAAACCTAACTCTAAAAAAAGAGAAGAGACTCAAAGTGTAAGAGAAAATGGAAGTTAGTTGTTAGTGTGCTCGCCAAGGATAGGGATCCTCGTGCCTACGTATCCTCATTAGGGAATGAGGAATCAGAGCATCCGTAGTTCGTGGTAACGACCACGGAAAGGAAACGGTCTCGATCGCATGGGTGCGAGAGAACAAAAGGGAAGGACACACAGAAAGTCAAAGGGGAAACTCGGTCCTACCAGTTAGCATGCAATGATGGTCCTAAAGTCAGGATCAAGGGAAGTCTACCTAATGTTATCAGGCATGGATTGCTATCCTAATGTCTCTCCTACCTCCGACTTAATCAAAAATTAAGTGGAGCGAGGAATCCTACGGGATCATGTCATCAGACAAGTAAACACAGGATAAATCAATCACAAAATGAACTAAAAGCAATAACAGAGTAAACAGTGTCAGTCAACAATAGTATCACACAATCAAAGTAAAAAAAGGGGAGCTTTAGCCAAGGGGTCATATCAACCGAGGCAAACAAGCTAGCTGTGGGAAGTAGGTACTCATCCAATGGTATCGAGAACCATGGAGAGCAGAGTAAGAAAGGGGAAGATGTGAGTCAGATCACATAAGCATCAGCATCGATCAATGCGAGCTATAGGCAAGGCGTGGGGGTTTGATTACTAAACCCTTCTTCCACTTGACCGACTCGATAACAGGAGCAGGTAATGTTCAAAGCTTCAATCATGTAATGAGAGCTAAGAACGACTCGACTAGAATAACGGGGGTCGATTGCAAACCCTAACTTCCGTCAATTGCCTTCTTGGAGGTCTTGCCAGGGGGAAATAGGAATGGGATGCCTCATAGAGGTCTTCAGGCACAATATTAAACAATCACAAACAGAGCCTCCTTTGAGGACTTCCATCATTGCCGGCCAAGTGGCACGGACTCCCAATCCTACTTCTCATGGCATAAAAAGGAAAAATGCAGAATTAGTAAAAGAGAAGAGAAGTGATACCGAACGGATATCAATCCGTAGCAACGCAAGCAAACTACAAGCAAACCGACAAGCTTCTAGTAACCTAGCATAAATGGACAAAGGTGTTAGAAAATGGAATGGATCCGTGAAAGGCATGGAACCAAATGCTCTTAAAAAAAACAATAAAACGAGGCCAAAAGCCATAAACAGCAGCAACAACAGCGCTCCAACACCTGCATAGCTGTAAAAACTAACAGCGAATAAAAACAGCCTATAACAGCTACTATTTCCAGAACAGGGCAGGTGTGTATGCAACCAAACAGAATAGCAACATTCTACAACATACTTTGTGCACAGCAGCTGTGTATACTACAGCAACTTCTATGTTTAATGTGAAACACTACAAAATAAACTCAAAGGTTAGTCAAAGTTCAAATGGAAATAACCAAAGTGAGCAACTAAGATCAAAAGGAAATGTCAATAAGAAGTAATTGAAATCAATACTAAAATGTAAACAAACAATTAGCCAAAACTAACATGTAACAAGTATTACGGACAATTAACAAAGTTAACTAATGAAAACGCTACGGAAATTAATCGAAGTTAGCACTAAAGTCTAAGTTTAGTCAATGTTAAAACAAAAGTCAATTCAACTAAGTCAATATCAATTAGTTCTAAGTTCTAATTTCTAATTAAACAAAAACAATTAGTGCACAAGTAAACAAAAACAATTAGTAAGACAATGGGCTAAAAACGATTAACGAACCATTAAGCTATTAAGCGAAAAACAATTATCAAAAAAACCACTAGTAAAATATAAACCTAAATCTAATTATCAATAATAAGGTCTAAAGTCAATATCTAAATCGAATTGAAATTAGTTTCTGAACAAAAGTTAATGGAACTTATCTTCCAACAACTAATCCTAATTCAAAAGCCATTTCTAATTAGAAAAAAAACTAAACAAAGTTTAAACAAAGTCATGAATTAATCCAAGAGTTAAGCACAATTAACATCCATAAAGAATTGGTCAACAATTATAAGAAAACTTCTAGTCAAAGAACTAACAACAATTAACGAAGACTAAGAGCAATTAACCAACATTGTTAAGCATAATTGATAAGAGAGAAAAACCAATTAACACAAAAAATCAGAGGATTGGATGGTGTGAATAGCATTTCCATTGAATAGGGCTTACAGACCCAAACCCGGTCCACCTGATTCGTCTCCTTAACAAGTTGCAAAACCCTAATCTCTGTGACAAACTTCTTCCTCCTTAACGAACACCGTCCTCCCTCTCCTTTTCCGTTCACACTACCACCCTCAACAATCGTGCTCTTTCTCCTTTCTCAGAACCTCAACCACCATCTTCCGCTCAGTTCAACGTTCGCACAACACAAAGATTCAACCGAAACCCTAAACGAGCTAAAAAACGATTCGATGATTTACTCGCCCTAAGCTATGCTGATACACGCAAAGTGAATGATAGATGAGCACCTGATTTAGCGGCTCGAAGACAAATAGCTTCAGCAAACCGGAGCGAAGACTCTTGACAGGTAATATACTCTTGATCTCAATTAGCTTCTCCTTCAGTTGTTGCAATTTCTGTAACTTCAATGCCGCTAATCCATTCCTCTTCTTCTTTCCTCTACGTCTATTACGATGCGCGATTCACAGAGTTGTCAAAATCGGTCTTGTGAATTTGTCGAATGATTTCACAAATTGTTGTTGAATGGCGTTGTGTAGTAATTGATGATGCGAGGCCGTTGATGATTTGCAGGTTTTGGCTTAATCGATGTCGACTTAACGGAATTGAGGCTTTGAAATGTGGAATCGAAGCTTTGAAACACAAGCGGTTATGCGGTGCCGTAGAAGATGAACGAGAGAAGGTGAGATGGAGAAGAAGATTGGAGTTACAGGTTGAAGATGATTAAGATGATGCCGACTGAAGATGATGAAGGTTGCAGAGAATTGATAGTGATGTAGTTTGAAGATCGATAGGAGTTTTCGGCAGGTTTGGAATGGTGTTGTTACAAAAGATGATTATCAGTGAAGATGAAGAATGAAGAGGTTGAAATTGCAGAAGAAGCATAGAGAAGGATGAAGAGACCGAGAGAAGAAAATGGTGGATTCCACTCGAAGAAAAATGAAGTTTCTGGAAATTGTCTTTGCAGAGTGATGAATACCGAGTTTGTTATGGATTGGAGGTTTCTGTTAGAAGTTTGTTAGCAAACTGTTGTTTCTGTTAGGAGAAATTGGTTTTTGTTTGGGTTAGGAATTTTCTGGTGTAAATGGTTAGTAGTTGGTTAAGCTTTTCTGGTTTTTTCTTTGGTTATCAATTTTCTTGCTATAGACTTTATTTTGAACTGATGCTGTTTTTTCCAATAAAAATCGTGACGAAGTTCTGATGCCAATTTATTCTTCTTCCCTGGGTTATATTACCGCTATCTAGGGACTGTTGCAAGATGGTTAAAAGTCTGATTTGCTTAACTGTACAGTATGCAGTGTTATTCAACGAGGTCCCATGACGGTTTGCGCCAATTGCTTTTGTATTGACTAGTGGCCTTTTGGAGATAGTACAATACATAGGCCAAAGTATCCATTCGAAACTGCTAGTTGGTAACATGTATTCCCATTGCTTGTTCTCCCATTGCAGACTAGTACGCATTACGAGTGGACTGATTACGATCAGGAAATGGTATGATGGAAGCACATATACCCAAAATCAGTGATGGATGGGTTTCACAGTGAGTACAAGTATCAGAATATGCCTCGTCCGAATTGAGCCTTGCTTGGTGATTCATACGTGTCAAAGGACTTCAAGTATATCTTCCAAGTGAACTCTTGTCAAAATTTATTATGTCAACCACATTCTCCCTTAACACATGCTTAAGAAGTTAACTGAATAAAAAAGATACAACATGATTGTTGAATTCAATTAAGATATGGAAAGGTTAATTGACTAAAAAATGGATTTATGATTTTGGTTGTTGGAAAATATGGATATGGATTTGAGAAGTGGATAAATGTGGATATGGTTTGAAGAATGGATAAAGGATGAATGTTGGATTGAATATGGTAAAATGGGTTTAGAAAAATGATTAAAGAAATGGTTTATGATGTGGATATTAAAATGGATAAAAATGGTTTTATGTAAGGAAATGGACTAAAATGGATATTTGGATAAAAATTGGATTTGAAAATGGGTTGCAATGGATAGAGAAAAATAATGAGTTTAGATATGAGTTGAAAATGGCTTGTATCTCAATTTCCAAATTGCCCACACAACTGATCTTGACATGTCCAATTCCCCTCAAATTCCCAATCACACCAAACTTCTTTCCTCAATGAATTCCAAAATATCAATCAGTAAGCTCACCAGATTGTGACCCAGTACTCCTCAAGTCAATCCACAAATGCCTCGTCTGATAACCATTGATTCAAATAACCTCTGTAATCCCATGTCTTAGGAGACCAATGCGCATGAATGATTATGAGGTATGACCTAAATGAAAAATGCAGATGATTGCGAAACAAAAGCCAGAAAAAGTTCAAAAAAAGGCGGGGCAAATTTTGGGGTGCTACAACTAGGGGATAAGACCGACTAGCATGGTAGTGATGCAATATGAATATGTATGAATCAATAATGCATGATGTATGTATGTATATGATGACGAAACTGACACGACATACAGACTAACGGGTGAACATGATTGGATACTCGGCCACTGCGGGGGATGAAAAGTACCATTCGTTCAAGAGTAGCAATTCTACCTTGCTTAGGAGAGATAGTACCTGCGGGGAAAACCGTTGGTCGGGCTTAGGAGATAAGAACTCTGCCGGGGATGTCGGACGGAATATTCGCATCTGACACAGTTGATCCTTCATTCAGGTGCACTGGTTAGAAGGAGTACTTTGATTCTGCACTTTGAAGCTCGATTACTTCTGGAGTAGCGATCTATGTTCTTTCGATGTTCAACAGTCAAAAGAAATTGCCATCTTTATTTTAAAAGCAAAAAAAGTTTGACAAGTAAATTCATTTTTGTTTTATTTCAAGAATCGTTGATCATGTTAAAATGTATCATTCCGTAAAGCTAAAACAACATAAGAATTGCAAACAAAAGCACTAGGGCTCAAAATTTTTTGATAGGATGGAAATCAGCCAAACGCGTGATTCCATAGAGTATTTACAAAGTTAAAAAATGGTAATTTTAAGGGAACAGGGCTACATTGGAAGATAACGACCATTACACTTCTACCAACTTTGAATTCTGGGCATCCTGAGCTTCTGTCGAAGATGACCTTGACTGGAGTTTTTTTGATGAACGACATGACTGTTGTTGAGGGATTTAAATTAATCAGACATAGTTACTTGCCATTATCCCTAACTTTTGCTTGGATTGTACTTTGATTTTCCAATCCATCGGGATGAGTTTTAATTATGTCTCTAATTTTTGCCTGGACCTCCCTTTCGGGTTTTCAATCCACCGAGACGTGCTTTTTTAGGCGAAGTATTTCTTGACTATATAAACATTTGTGGGGTAGGAAAATTCCTCTCCGTCCGTGGTTGCGAGTCTCAAGGCGCCGCCTGAGAAGGTTTTCTTGACCACGTAGGGGCCGTCATAATTCGGAGTCCATTTGCCCCGGGAATCAGTGAGAAATGATTGGATCTTTTAGAGCACGAGGTCTCCTTTCCTGAAGACGCGAGGTCGGACCTTTTTGTCAAACACCTTCTTCATTCTCTGTTGATACAACTGACTATGGCATAGAGTCGTTATTCGCTTTTCTTCGATCATATTTAGTTCGTCATGTCGACTTTGACACCATTCGGCCTCTGTTAGCTTGGCCTCCATCAAGACCCAGATTGATGGGATCTCTACTTCTTTGGGAAGCACTGCCTCCATGCCATATACTAGAGAGAAAGGGGTTGCCCTTGTTGAAGTGCGGACAGATGTGCGATAACCGTCTTTGTAGGTTACAACCATCTTTTGAACGATCTTCTTGATGTTCTTGTTAGCCGCTTCTACCGCTCCATTCATCTTGGGTCGGTAGGGAGATGAGTTATGGTGTTCGATCTTGAACTCAGCGTACAACTCTTTCATCATCTTATTGTTCAAGTTGGATCTGTTATCAGTAATGATCTGGCTTGGAACACCATAACGGCAAATGATATTATTTTTGATAAATCGGACCACCACTTATCGGGTTACATTGGTGTATGACGCTGCTTCAACCCATTTGGTGAAGTAGTCAACGACTACCAGAATGAACCGATGTCCGTTCGAAGCTTTGGGTTCAATTATGCCAATTATGTCGATTCCCCATATGGAAAAAGGCCATGGGGAAGAAAGAACTTTGAGATGTGTTGGCGGTACATGGATCTTGTCGGAGTATATCTGACACTTGTGACACCTTCTCATGTACTTGTAGCAGTCGGATTCCATGGTCAACCAGTAGTACCCTGCTCTCAGAATTTTTCTCGCCATTGCATGTCCGTTGGCATGAGTGCCAAAGGATCCTTCGTGAATTTCTTTTCACAGCATGTTTGCTTCTGATCTGTCTACACATTAGAGCAGGACCATGTCAAAATTTCTCTTATAGAGTGTATCACCGCTCAGGAAGAATTTGATATCGTGATACCAAGGTATTTCTATCCTTTCTTAATGCCCCAGGTGGATACTCTTGCCTTTGAAGGAAGCATTTGATATCGTGATACCAAGGTTTGTCATCTATAACTGCTTCAATTGTGAAGATGTAAGCAGGCCGTTCCAGGCGCATTATGTCAATCTTAGGTACGTCGTTCCATTGACCTACACTAATCATGGAAGAGAGAGTGGCTAATGCATCAGCCATGTGATTCTCTTCACGAGGGATATGATGAAACTCAATTCTGTTGAAGAATGGTAACAACCTTCTTGCGTAGTCTTTGTAAGGAATCAGTCCTGATTAGTATGTGTTCCATTCTCCGTTGATCTGATTGATAAGCAGGACTGAGTCGCGATATACATCCAAGTTCTTGATCCTTAAGTCGATCGCTTCTTCGAGACCCATGATATAAGCTTTGTATTCGGCCTCGTTGTTTGTACACTTGAATGTCAGTCTGGTGGTGAAAGGAATGTGGGTACCCTGAGGTGTTATGATGATTTCCCCAATTCTGTTTCCATAATGATTGACAGCTCCGTGAAAGATTAGTCCCCATTGGGAACCTGGTTCTGGCCCTTCGCTGGGTAGCGGTTCATCGCAATCTTTCATTTTTAAGTACATGACATCTTCGTCTGAGAAGTCAAACCCGACTGATTCCTGATCGTTAATCGGTTGATGAGCCAAATGATCGGCTAAAACACTCCCCTTTACGGCTTTCTGAGCGTGGTACTCGATGTCGTATTCTGATAACACCATCTGCCAACGGACAATTCTTCTCGTGAGAGCAGGTTTTTCAAAGACGTACTTGATTGGATCCATTTTGGAGATTAACCAAGTAGTGTGACGAATCATATACTGGCGAAGACGTTTGGCTGCCCAAGCCAGAGCACAGCAAGTTTTCTCGAGCATAGTATACCGAGTTTCACAATATGTAAACTTCTAGCTCAAATAGTAGATGGCAGACTCTTTCCTTTTGGTTTCGTCTTGTTGGCCAAGTACACAGCCCATGGAGTCTTCCAAGACTGTTAGGTATATGATTAGTGGTCTCCCTTCCACTGGAGGTGATAGAATCGGTGGGTTCAACAGGTATTCCTTGATACTGTCGAAGGCGGTTTAGCAATCTTCTATCCAAACACATTCCTGATTCTTTTTGAGTAATTTGAAAATCGACGCACATGTCGCGGTCATGAGGAATATAAATCTGGAAATGTAGTTCAAACGTCCCAGAAATCCCTTGACTTGTTTTTCAATCTTTGGAGAAGGAATTTCTTGAATGGCCTTGACCTTGTCAGGATCAACCTTAATTCCTTTTTGGCTGACGATGAATCCTAGCAGTTTCCCTGAGCGGACACCGAATGTGCATTTGTTAGGATTCAAACGGAGTTTGTACTTTCTCAACCGCTCAAATAGTTTTGACAGGTGGGTCATGTGCTCCTCCTCTGTTCTAGATTTGGCAATCATGTCATCGACATATACCTCAATTTCTTTGTGTATCATGTGTAACACCCCAAAATTTGCCCTTTTGTTTCTAACCTTTTTGGCTTATGCATCATTTCATTTGCATCGTCATTTCTGCATTTGCAGTTCTTTTGAGCATGGGATCGAGGTATCTATCAGCAGCTCATGGCGTTATTGGTTCCAGTTTGATTTTCAGCAGTATTCAGAGCCAAGCAAGTAGCTTTCAAGGTCTTTTTGAGCTTTTATTTAGCTCATTAGATGTTTTGATAATCAGAAGCTCCGGCAGTCATTTTGATCAAGCGATCCGGTATCAGACATTATTAATTCAGCAGGATACTTTGAGGTGTCAGCAAGAATTCGTGTTCCTTTTCAGTGTTACTCAGTAGCAATGCCAAGTTTTGGGGTTCATAGGCTTAATGGTTTCAAAACAACTGTCAGAAGTCCCTTTTTCAAGTTTCCCTCCAAAAGGCGCCAAAATTCAAAATTTGCACTGTGTAACCGGTTACCCTTTAGTTTTTCTACGCATTTCTTCAGTTTTTGAATTGAGTAATCGGTTAGCAGATGTGCTGTAACCGGTTACTCTGGGCAAAATTTGAAAATTTTAGTTTGCATCATTTGTGATCATGTGCTTGGCATGTGCACGTGTGGGAATGATCTAGAATTGATATTTTCATCATTTTCCACCCAAAATTCAAATTCCTTCCAACATTTTCCACTCTAATTCCACATTTCCTTTCCTAATCCACTTTTCACCCCAATTTCCACCCACTAAACCTCACTCTAAACCACATTTGAATTCCTAACCTAGCTTCTATTTAAATCAATTCACTCCAAACCTCACTTAACTTTGATCCATTTTCTGAATTTTCTACACATTTCACTCCAATTTTCTCTCAACTTCTCTCTCATTCCAAAACCCTCACTCAAAGTTCCACCATCAAAGTTCAACAAATTTTGCATTGAAATTTGTTGATCTTGGAACTAAACCATCATCCATTCACTAATTCTTGAAGGAATTCTGATTTTGCTACTGTTTTGCTTTTGGACCTAAGTTCTTGGAAGTGATTTTGGAGAAGCTTGAAGCAAGTTCATCACATTGCATTTATTTTGCATTTTTTGGTGAAGATAGCATTGGATCTCTGGTTTTCTCACTTAGATTCATCTATTGCAGCTTATCAACACTCACCAAAGCTATTCTCAGCTTTGTAGGTTGGTGAATTTCAGATCTAATTTTCATTTTAGCTTATTTCGCTTGTTCATAATGTAGATCTTGAATTTGTTGTGTTTGATCCATTGGATTGTGGATTTGACTGTTGTTGTTTATTAATTGACGTGTGTTTGCTGGTTTTGAGATGTTATTTTCGTGCATATTAAGATGCCCTAACATGCAGGTGATTGGAGAAGTGATAAGCTGCTGAAAAGTGATTTTAAACACTTATTTTTTAATTTTGCTGCTGTGTAACCGGTTACAGCGTATCTGCTAACCGGTTACCCTGTTGTTTTTTGCGTATTTTCAGGCTATTTTGAAATGTGTAACCGGTTATCAGTTATGCTGTAACCGGTTACCACTGAAGCAGAACTTGATTTTCTTGCATTTTTTTGGTTGTTTGAGATCCTTTTCATGTCTAAACTTTATGGATTGATATGATGATGATTTGTGGATCATTCTTGAGCTGTTGCACCTCACACTATTGCATGAACACAATTTTCCGACACGCGATTCTTGATTTTCATCGATAAATGTTTATGTTTGTGTTGTTGACTAATTGATGCGGCAAACACGATGCACACACATTTGAATCGTGTTAATTCTTGATTGATGCTCAACTTACTGGACATGTGATGAGGGGTTGTTGTTTGCTTCCGTGGTTGCTTATGCATGATGTTTTGATCGACGTTTGATTTGTGCAGCTTTGTTGAGTAATTGTTCTTGAATTATTAGCATGATCATGTTATTCATTCTTAATGCTTGCAACCTTTATGATTGGTTCGCCGTGCTTTGTGTGTCTATTTGCAATTATTGCTTGTATGAGTATTTGTTTTCAAATGCATGGTGTGTTGTGCTGTTTTCCACTGCTGTCTTAGTGCATATGTGCTGGTGTATGTGTTTCTATTTGACCTTTTACACCTATTTTGTGCTGAATATGAGTTGTTGAAAGCTGTCTTGCTTGTGTGCTGTCTTTAGCGGCTGTGCAGGTGCAGAGGCGTTGTTGTAGCTGCTGATTGTTTGTTTTATTCGCCTTTTCTTCTTCATCTCTTTCACTCCTTCTCTTCCCTTGAATCTCAAGACTTGTTTAAGTCTTGGATTCACTCCCTTATAGCTACCTAGTCCAACTTAATTTTCGATTAAGCTTGGAGTAGGATTAGCGTTAGGCTTCCCTTTGCATGCTAACTTAGGTAGACGTTTCCCTTTTCAACCTCAACTATAGGGCCACCTTTTGCATGATAACATTAGGATTAGTTTCCCCTTAGTGTTTTCTTTTCCTTTGAGTCTTCTCTTCTCATCCCATAACAATCCTAAAACACTTAATAAAAGATTAACATGTATTGCACATGAGCCTTACATATGGGAAGTGAAGTATGGGGGGTCTCCCTTCATTCTTCTAGGGTACTTAGTGTACGTCCTGTTGGGGACGATGCACGAAGTATTCGTTCCTATATTACAGACTTGGGTGCAATGCAAGTTACAAACTAACTTCAATCCACTTCTGTCTAAAAAACACAAAAACAAATTCAAATCTTTTTATCCTTCGGGATCATTAAGTTTCAAAATCCTTTTCAGAAAAGGGCACGTTACTTCCATCTCGTCGCAAACAGGCATCGACCCTAACTGCCGGACGCGAATCTAACGTCGCTCATAAAAAACTCTTTTTCGACCCGTAGGTCGAACTACGACTGCTCTGATTTCCTCTTTCTCATCCGCTTGAGGATACGTAGGCACAAGACGGCGATGTCTTGGCGAGCAACCTCCCCCCTTAGTTCATGTCCGAACTATGTTGACTCTGACTTTCCTATTGCACGAGGGAATACGTAGGCGTAGGACGAGCGAAGTCCTATCGAGTCACTTCTTTTTCTTTTCTTCTTCGTTTCTTCGCTCTTCTCCGTTCCCGTTCCTCCTCGTTTCCAGACGGCGACACCCTTTGATCGAGACAACAAGCGTGGTTCCCATCGAGTACGATGGACGTGTGGGGTGCTAACACCTTCCCTTCGGGTAACCGACTCCCTTACCCGTTTCTCTTGGTCGCGAGACCATGCTCTTTCCCTTCCCTCAGGTTTACACAGTGTTTTCCTTTCCCTCGCTTGGGATAAATACACATTGCTGGAGACTCTGTTTTTCGCACCATTTTCACGTTTGTACCATAGATGCAAATCCTTGGGAGCGACAGCTGGCGATTCTGCTGGGGATATGTGTTGACCTCTTGCTGGTCCATCCCCTTTTGCGAGTCAATCCTAGCGCTTGTTTGTTTGTTTTCATTGGGTGTTTACTGTTGTGCTTTATTTTGCTGTATTTTACTGTATTACTGTATTTTTACTGTATTTTTACTGTATTTCATTTATGTTGGACTGTGTTGGTTTTCTGTTTGGCAGGTTGGGAGGTTCTGAGAGATAAGCCCACTACCCAGGCTTGAGCATACACATAGGTATTAGCTTGGGCAGGCGTGACGCTCTCGTGGTGTTGACCACGTGCGGGTGATCACGATCCCCACAATCAGACGGGGTTCTATCGGGAGATATTTGCTACTGTATGTTGATACAGGCCAATAGTTATTCTCTTGAGGAACTGTCGACTCTGGTGACCATTCCCGAGGACTCAGTAACAACACTCCTCCCGAGAACGATAATGGCAGCCCAGAAATGGCAAACCCATTACTACTCTTGACCCGAGGACCCAATGCTGGGAACTTACTATAGGATATCCTTTTTGAAAGTGAATCAGTGGATGCGCTCCTCGATTGGCAATAGTACTGTACCCCGAGGGATGAATGTACTATTGCTTCTCGACCTCAGTGCCAGAAGCTGAGGATCTTTCATTTTCTAGTACCCACATGTGAGATGGGCGGGTGTTTACAGGTTTGCAGGTAACCTTGACTTTCATCCTACCTGGTATTCTGGTTTGCTTATCTGTGTAAACTTGTCGGCCTGGTATTCTGGTTATTCGAATATTCTGGTATTCCGGTATTCTCTTCAGAACAGACCTTTGAACTTATCCATTCAGCAGCACAGCAGTACAGAGCTTTGTGGAAGTCCTGATCCCATGTCTGTTGCATTTGCATCATCAATTTTTGCATACATGTTCTTGTATTTCCAAGGGATATTAACTTTGAGACTCGCTGTTGAGCGTTTCCGTCTATTTCTTGTGGTTCTTTTGTCAAAAACTTGAATCAAAGCAGAATGATTCCTTGGAAATATTCGAACATGGCATTTGCATTTGCATACTCATACGCATAGCAGGTGCTCAGGAGCGGATTTCTCATTCTGACTTGGTATTATCTTCAGAATTGACAGCTTGACCTGCCACCACTACTCAGCCTGTGATAATCAGAGGATAGCCATGGAACAACTCCATGCAGAGGTGACTGAAATGAAGATTCAGATGAGGCAGTTTGGGGAAGATATGCTGGTTATGTCCCAGGGTCAGAAACTGCTAAGAGAGGAAGTTAATCAGATGAGGACTCAGGTGAGCCTGGTTATGGAAATCTTGAATAAGGTGTTAAAGAAGGAAAACAATCATGTGCTCGCTTCCACAACAGAGGTCCTTACTCCTCCCATATCTTTGGGATTTGCTCTAGATTGTGGATTGCCTCATGAATCTCCTCCACAATCTGAAGTTTTAGAGTTTTCCCATCAGCTATCACTTCTTGCTCCCCAAGAGGATCCTAGGCCATAGAGGCCTAAGAAGAAGTTTAATCCCATTCCAATGCCGTATGTGCAATTGTTTTCTTATCTGCTCGAGCTCAAACTGGTTGAACGTGTTACTTTGGGACCTCTTCACACAAGGCTTCCTCTGGGACATAATGCTAATGGTAGATGTGAGTTTCACTCTGGGGCACCTGGTCATAATGTTGAAAATTGTACAAGGTTCAAATATAAAGTCCAAGAGCTCATTGATTCAGGGGTAATCAAGTTTACGTCAGTTGGCACTGGTAAACAAGATGAGTGTACTCCCATTGTTGCAAAGGAAGTGGGGACTCCTTCCCTTTCTGTAGGATCCACCTCATGTCATGGATCTCTTCCACAACCTTATGCTTCAGAAGTTCCATGTCAGCAACCATTGTTTGTGCCTCAGTCGAATGTGGAAAGGAGAGTACAGGGGCAGGTGGGGCGGCCAAATCAGCATCAGCAGCAGAACCATCAGCAGTAGAGCCAACTCAGACCAAGAAGGCCTAAGAGGATATTTGATCCTATTCCTATTCCTTACAGTCAGTTGTTTGCTCGCTTGCTTAAAAGCTCTCTGATTCAGCTGAGGAATGCCATGCCAGTGCCATAGCCTATTCCTCAAGACTATGACATGAATGCTAGCTGTGAGTTCCATTCAGGAAGGTTTGGACATATACTTGATAACTGTAATGCGTTCCAACACAAGGTACAAGATTTGATTGACTCAAAGGTTATCACCCCAGATGGTACTCCCACTAGGTGAAGCTTCTTTATCAGAGTGAGCACTCGAGGCTGCGAAGACATCATCAGAAGCAATAAGTCCAGACGGAGTCAAGTCTATTCAACAATGGCAATCATCAGCTTCCTTTACTGCATTTTCATATGTAGCTTTCATTTGTTTGTTTAAACACTGTCTACATGTAAAAACTTATTTGTGTTTTGAATGCTGATTTTAATGCAATAAACGTGTTGTTCCTGAAGTATTTTGCTTTTATGCACTCATATCATGTTTATATGCACTGCAATACCAACTTTTCTTGCTTAAACTCTTGAGGGAGGATGATGAGGTAAAAACGCAAAATCTTCGGTTGTGTGCTTTTGGATAGAACCCTGTTGAGGATGTACAGGCATTGTTTCAAATCCCTAAACACTGGAGATATAAGGGAGATAGACCCTCGTTAACCCCTTTGAGTTTCTTTTTAGAAACAAAAAAACCCTCAATCTTAACCTGGGGCAGGGTAGGCGTCACTTAGTTTGACCAAGCGTTCAAATTGCAAAAGGAGTGTGCATCTGAGGATCCATTACCTTCTATTCCACCGTCAAGAGGTCAAGAGATGTGAAACCACAATGGTTATCCATCAACAATCAAGGAGTGAGGCAGTTACAACCCTTTCAAGCAAGTCAGACAAAACGGTGTCACACGATTTGTTCCCCAAAAAAGGGGGGGGGGAATCAAAAGAAAAAGAAAAATAAAACGGAAAAAGCCCGCTAAATTGAAACTTGAAAACAAGAGACTTAGGCAAAAGTTAGGGCATCCCGCTGGACTTCAAAAATTGAAAAACTCTAAAGAGTCAGTCCAGGCAAAAATCAGGGAAATGAAAAAAACAAAAGAATGAAAAGCGAAAAGCGAAAAGGATTACAAAGAAAAATCCTCAAGAACAAAGTCGTGTGGCTACAGACACAAAAGACAAAAGGGGTGACTGTTGCTTTAAAACCTCATCAGGTCTCAAACCATCAGTGCATGGATTCCTTAAAGATCATGAAACCTTTTGAGAGATGAGCGCTTGCGTCAGATTAGCTGAACGTAGGACTGGAGAACATCACGAAGAGTGGGTGGGCACCGATAAATTTTGAGCCATAAATCCTTTTTTCTAAAACCGCGAAACAGGCCATGTTACAACCCTTAAAAGTCCTAATTGAAGCATGATTTTATCTGAAAGTGTATTTCAGCGAGATAGCGTTCCTGACTCCCATGGGTTATGCTAATAAGATTTTTGTTGGTATTGCATGTGCGTATTGTTTTCCATTCAAAAATCAATGTCGCATCCCAGCTAGTGATTCGTTCACAAGGCATGGCGACGCATTTTCAATAAAACTTCAGGCTAACATGGGTGTTGCATTAGAATTGTCATTCTCACAATAAACATTTTCAGCTAGCTTGTGTTTGACATCAAAGAAGCTTACACGATGAACGTCAGTCGAGAAGCTCGATCACGCCAAGTTGAGATGGTGAAAACTCCGAAGGACAGTCATGTCAAGGGGTATGTGGCCAAGAGACTGTGTGCACCCTGGGGGTTCCCGATAAATGGTGATAAGATGCAGCCAATCTGAAGCAGCCACATTGAAAACTCCCCCTAAAGCAGCCAAATAGGGGCAATCACGTCGATTTGACAAATCTCTGTAAGATCAGTCAGGGACAAAGTTTCTTCAAGACTTGGGGCAGGCCACCTCTAGAGCGTGAGAAGTTGTCCACTCCTGAAGATGGTTAATTGAAAACACCTCTTCAGAGTTCAGAATACTGGGGCAGAGTATTTTCAAGTCATAAAAAATCCTTTCGAGGCAATTTACTTCATGGATTATGAAGTCTGGGGAAGTTGCGTCGAGATCTGATAAATCTCTCCAAGAGTTTGAAGACCCTGGGGCAGTGTTGAACGCCCGGTTTTCTATAAAATCCTCTTGAGATGGTTTCTGCGATTAGACCTGGCGGTTTGGGGCAAGTGGAGAGTTCAAAGAGCCGTTTATGACCATAGAGACAGGTCAGGCTGGGTAACAAGTTTGTTTTTCCCCAGTAGTGTTAGTTCTTGTATTGGCTGGAATTTTGGTAAAACAAAGTTGAACAATGTTGATGTCATATGTCTGATGTCTTAACATTGGTTCCTAACATTAGTTGTTGCAGGGTTGCAGTTTTGAGGTCTGATGTTAAACATGATGTCTTGACATCAGTTGACAGAACATCAGAAAACCATCTGTTGTGTTTTTTGTATTGCAGGATGTTGGGTGAGATGTTCTGACATGGTTAATCAGACATCAGTACAGATATGGAGTATTACTGTCATGACAGTATGTCATAACATCTTGGTTCTGGCACAGCAGTTGCTGCTGTTATGTGACAGATGTTGCAGGAGATGTCATGAAATCTTAGTCTGGTATAGAAGGTGTTGCTGTTTTGCTGTCATGTGATGTCAAAGGAGATGTCACGACATCAGGTGTCTGGGACAGTAAGTACTGCTGTCATGTGACGTCAAAGGAGATATCACGACATCAGTTGTCTGGGACAGCAAGTACTGTTGTAGTATATCTCTTGACAGATTTGATTTGATTTGATGAGATCTGTTTGGGTATACCTCATCATTATACGCAGGTCAAGGAGATTTATTAGGAACAAAGTGCAGATTTAATTGGATTTCATAAAAAGGATCTTGGAGACTTTTTAGGAAACTATTTGGAGATTTGTTCCTATTTTTATGGAGAAGATCTTGCAGCTGAATTAAAAAGTGAAGATTTAAAAGATACATAATATCCTGTAAATATTATTGAGCTGATTTAAAGGTCTGGAAGATTCAAGTCAGAATCAAGAAGAATATTGAAGAGTAATGACTTTCTAATTATGGAGATAAATTAGGAAGGATTTGATTGAAGACCTAATTTGTAAGAGAATCTTTTGTAGATTTGTAGCAGCTGATTTGTTGTGATTTGAAGGCCCAAATACAGTTGGGAAATAGGTTATAAATAGAAGCATTGTAACCTAGTTTTACGAGGCCAGCCATCATTTAAATTATAAGGGCTGTGTTGGTTGATGAACCACCCGGTTTGTGGGATGGTCATCATGTTTATCTCTAAGCCTGTAGGTAAGAGATGTATTGGTCTTAGAGGAAGTTGTTAAGCAACTCTAAGTATTGTTCTTAGTCATGAGGGTCATGTCTAGGTATTGTAATAGGAGTGTGTCTTCTATGTGTTTGGAGAGTTTTTGGAAATCAAGCTGTTGATGCAGTGACTGAGATGTTGACTGCTAGACATCATTGCGATGATTGGGAGTGAGATGGAGTCTCTTATCTAGGGAGGACTTAGATAGAAGGGTCATTGGATAGTGATTAAGTTAGTGGATTGTCAACTGGTTTGTTGAGTCTGTAATTTGATACTGCTAATAGTGGACTTCCTTCCTAGCTTGGTATGCCCCCAGATGTAGGTTGTTAGACGAAACTGGGTGAACAACTCATTGTGTTATTTACTGCTTGTTATTACCTTGTTCATATTAGCAGAGTGTGTTGTTGTGACATCGCACTTAACATCACACATCTGATACCAGAATTTCGATTGGTATCAAAGCAGGCATCCTGTTTGTTTCTGGATGAGATCTAGGGAAGATACTTTCTGGTTCATGAGCAAGGAAGATAGTTTTGCTGAGTTATGGACTTGGTCAGTTCATATAGTTGTTTGTATGATCCCTTGAAGTGAAGGATGGACTATTCATGACAGGGTATGTATTGGACCTGTCTGTTGTTATCAGGAGAATTGTTGTTGTGAGTTTGATTTGTTGGCACTTGGTTTATGGTAATGGTGTGCAAGGATTATTGAGTAGTGCCTGAAGGTTGTTGAGGAGTTGGTGTGTGTTCCGCTGCATGGTATCTGATGCTACCCTGGTTGTTTCTTGTGGTGAGACTTTTGGCAGGTATTTTCTTGGAAAGACTTTAGAGTTTGGTCTCCTCAGCAGAAGAAGAATATATTTCAAATCAGGTATTGAAGACCAATCTGTCCAGAACATTGATTCCTTCCTTCTCAATTTTCTTGATGATGAAAGAAGAGGGTGGAGCCAAAGCAAAAGAGTATCACTGTCAAATCTTTCATGCGGGAGTGAAGATCTTGATAAGTTATCTCTTAAGCGTATTAGGAGATCGTCCTGGTTATGGTGTCTATTGTAGTTCTGGTATAGCTGAAGATGAATTCTCTTGTGAAGATACATGTTCCTGATTTTCAAAATCATGAACTGGAGGAAGTTTCATCAAGAAAGAAGCTGAGCTTGATATGTCAATCCTAATGTCTCGACATCGTGCTACACATCAGAAGTTTATGGTAAATGCTGAGTCAAAGACCTATTAGATTATAGCTGTTTTGAAGGATCACTGAAGCTGTGAAGTTAAACAATTTTTGAGATGCTGTTCATAATGTCATAGCATTTCAGCTGGAGCTGGTTGAAGAAAAGGTAGTAATCTTGATATCAGAAGAGAAGGAGATGATCCTTGTTTGAGCTAAACTGTCTGAGGACAATATTATAGGGAAAATGCATCCAAGAGTCTGTGTGCAGTAGCAGTGTAAATCAGCCCGTGGTCAATTGGTGTCTGCATTAGTTGTATGGGATGAACTCTTCCAGTTTTGTGGCTTGAAGGATTGGAAGTAGCAAATTGTCTATGGTATGTTTATACTCTGGCTTTAGATGCAGAAGGATGGCAGTTATCACTCTTAAGTTAGACAAAAGGTCTGAACCTTGTGCTTATAAGAAGAAGCTTCTGGAAGAGTGTGTTATGCAAGTTACTGCAGTTTTGTTGGTCTAATCTTGGAAGTTGATTAGATGTCGATATGTTCTCGTGTGTTCCCTACAAGAGATATGTGTGGATTAATATGATTGTAGTCTCCAAATCCATAGGAGATGTTTAATGTGATTTAGACTAATGTCGGAACTGATGTTGAAACATCATTTCAGTTCTTTGCTCAGGGTGGAGTAAAAGATCAAGACACTGACCTAACCTGGAAGGCTTTTGTGGGATGAATGGTTGTCATAATGGTCTGTCATGAAGAAGATTCAGAAGATGCTGGAATCCGAAGAAGGGTTAAACCACAGGGATCATTGCTATTTATGAAATTCACAAGTATTTAATTGATTATCTTTGAAAGACAAGGTTAAGGATGTTCTGTCTATTGTTTTAACATCTTTTCATCAGAGGTTTGGAGAATCATGGGAGGGGTTCTACATTCGCTCACAAGTCGCCTAGGTGTTGACTTGGGATTTTTGCTTAGCATCTGTTCCTAGAAAGTATTGTGAATGACTTGTCCAGATGGTGGTGCTGTTGAAGATGAAGATGGAAGACTATGAAGACATCATAATCTTGATGGTTACAGCTTGGATCAGTTTATTTCTGATCTAAGTGGTTTGGAGAATGGTGTTTGCTCTGGTTGTGAAGGTCGAGGATAAGTGGCAGTTATCTCTGGCTTTCTATTGACGGCTCTACTAAGGGAAGTGACTTTCTTTAGTATTGCTATGGGGTAGTCTTGGACTACTTATTTTCTGAAGATTCAGATGTGGTAGGTTTGAAGTCTTTGGAGTTTATAAGCAGGATGGAGGTTGTCTACTCAAACTTGATTGTTGAATCAAGTCTATGAGAGCATGGAAATCTGTTTCTGCAAAGGGAGGAGGTTCTTCTGAGTGGTAGAAGGTAGAGCTGAATTCAACAGTTGGATGACATAATATTCTGACATCTAGCTTAACATCAGGAGTCTCAGCTGGTGATGTGGCACATCAGCTAATGATAGGGTGATCTACAGAAATGAACAATAGGATGCTTCAAAAAGATCGTTCTCATGGCAGTTTGCGGGAGCTGCAGGAAGGAGAAGATTTTACATGACCATGGCTTAGGGAGTTTAAGTGTGTTTGCTTTTGAGCAAGTGGAACATGTGACTTGAAGATCAAGTTTCCTTGGTGGATCAAGATATCTTTGTGAGAATTTTGACATACGTGAAAAAGGTCAAAATGTGGCATTTGGTTGTTTTCATATGAGGATTCATGAATGAGGTGATCAAACTATGGCATTTAGTTGATCTCAGAAGTGGATTCGAAGAATCAAGATAATCCGAGTGTGGCAGCTGGTTATTATTGAGGATTGTCTTGGAACAAGTTACTCTTGGGAAGAAGGGTGATGAGTTGAAGACTCAAGGAGATTATTCTTCTTGAAGGTGGATGAGAGGTTAATTCTCTAGTTCTTTGGATTACTATGCAATAGTAGGTCCAGTTGGTGGAGCATATCAAGAATCATGGTGATGATATCTTGGTGTGTGGAAAATGTTCTAACTTGTGTTGGGACATTATCTGGTTGAATATCCTTGATGAAGGATGATTTTGTTCTGGTTCTGAAGCTTAGTGCATACATTATGCCTAAGGAGCGTCTACATAGTCATACGGGAGAATGATGAAGTAGAAGGTCTGCCTTGGATGGAGAATGCAGAGAAGACTGAAGTAGATCAGGTATTGATTGATTGGAAGTCTGAAGATGAAGAGTATGATATGGAATGTCTGCCTTTGGAGAAAGGGACAATGGTACCAAAATGCATGTGCTCAGCAAGTGTGCTCAAATGTTCATCTTCATCTAGAGCATTAGTTAACCATGACTGGGGGAGTACTTGTCTATGGATTTTGCTGCAAAGGTACATATATTGTGAAGATTACATGTTGATCAAGATTGGTTGAATCTTATGAGGATATAATGTCAGATAACATGTTATGACATTAGGCTGTTGGATGACATGTTGGTGTGGACATGAATGGTTCTAGCCATGTGGAGCTAATTGTTTAAATCATATGCGCACATGCTTCTGAGGAGGAGTCTGAAGGACAACTTTGTTTGTGTCTGGGAGAATTTACTTTTCTCTGCAGTTTCTGGAAGAGCTCTGTAGGGGTTTTTGTTGATGGGAGATGTCACACTTGTCCTTGTGTGTGTTATTAATTCAAAGTAAGAGGACTTTACTTAAAGTGTAGTGGAAGGAAGTGTATTTGTGCCTCAGATCTTGTGGATAATTGTGTGGAACAAGAATGTCTATGGCTGTAAAATTCAAGGTGGATTTGTACAGGGTATGGATGGTTTCAGGATGAGAGGGATTAATGATGATTTTGGTCTCAATCCAAGAGGTTGTTGGAGGTGATCCTGGTACATTCTTACTATATGATCATAAAGGTGTCATGGAATATCATTGGTGATTTTGTGGTGTTTCTTGTTGAAGGAGCAACTTCTGTCAGTTAAATGTACAAGTGTTATTTGAGGATCAAGCATTAAGTGAATGCGTTCAGCAGGTGTGTTGAACAGAGGGTGTGCTCTTGAAGACATGAAGATGAGTCTTATTTTTTCCATTCATTTAAGGTGTTCATCTTGCAATGGAGCACTTGTTATCTTAGATAGGGGGAGTTGAACTTTTGGTTATCTAGATTGTTTGTGGCTCTAGTGAAGGTGTTATGTCGTTCATGATGGACATGACAGTTTAGACCTGGTGTATCAATGGATTGGACCAGTAGTGTACATTTACCCCAATGTTTGTCAATTTTTGGCCAAAAAGGGGGAGAGAAGTAGGATTGTTTTGTTCTGAGAATGTTAGTTGTGTTTGTGTGGGTTGCTGCAGGGATCTCTGATATGGAGTTGTTTTAGCCAAAATTAGCCAAAGGGGGAGATTGTTAGTTCTTGTATTAGCTGGAATTTTGGTAAAACAAAGTTAAACAATGTTGATGTCATATGTCTGATGCCTTAACATTGGTTCCTAACATTAGTTGTTGCAGGGTTGCAGTTTTGAGGTCTGATGTTAAACATGATGTCTTGACATCAGTTGACAGAACATCAAAAAACCATCTGTTGTGTTTTTTGTATTGCAGGATGTTGGGTGAGATGTCCTGACATGGTTAATCAGACATCAGTACAGATATGGAGTATTACTGTCATGACAGTATGTCATAACATCTTGGTTCTGGCACAGCAGTTGCTGCTGTTATGTGACAGATGTTGTAGGAGATGTCATGACATCTTAGTCTGGTAGAGAAGGTGTTGCTGTTTTGCTGTCATGTGATGTCAAAGGAGATGTCACGACATCGGGTGTCTGGGACAGTAAGTACTGCTGTCATGTGATGTCAAAGGAGATGTCACGACATCAGTTGTCTGGGACAGCAAGTAGTGTTGTTGTATATCTCTTGACGGATTTGATTTGATTTGATGAGATCTATTTAGGTATACCTCATCATTATACGTAGGTCAAGGAGATTTATTAGGAACAAAGTGCAGATTTAATTGGATTTCATAAAAAGGATCTTGGAGACTTTTTAGGAAACTATTTGGAGATTTCTTCCTATTTTTATGGAGAAGATCTTGCAGCTGAATTAAAAAGTGAAGATTTAAAAGATACATAATATCCTGGAAATATTATGGAGCTGATTTAAAGGTCTGGAAGATTCAAGTCAGAATCAAGAAGAATATTGAAGAGTAATGACTTTCTAATTATGGACATAAATTAGGAAGGATTTGATTGAAGACCTAATTTGTAAGAGAATCTTTTGCAGATTTGTAGCAGCTAATTTGTTGTGATTTGAAGGCCCAAATCCAGTTAGGAAATAGTTTATAAATAGAAGCATTGTAACCTAGTTTTACGAGGCCATCCATCATGTAAATTATAAGGGTTGTGTTGGTTGATGAACCACCCGGTTTGTGGGATGGTCATCATGTTTATCTCTAAGCCTGTAGGTAAGAGATGTATTGGTCTTAGAGGAAGTTGTTAAGCAACTATAAGTATTATTCTTAGTCATGAGGGTCATGTCTAGGTATTGTTATAGGAGTGTGTCTTCTATGTGTTTGGAGAGTTTTTGGAAATCAAGCTGTTGATGCAGTGACTGAGATGTTGACTGCTAGACATCATTGCGATGATTGGGAGTGAGATGGAGTCTCTTATCTAGGGAGGACTTAGATAGAAGGGTCATTGGGTAGTGATTAAGTTAGTGGATTGTCATCTGGTTTGTTGAGTCTGTAATTTGATACTGCTAATAGTGGACTTCCTTCCTGGCTTGGTATGCCCCCAGATGTAGGTTGTTAGACGGAACTGGGTGAACAATTCATTGTGTTATTTACTGCTTATTATTGCCTTGTTCATATTAGCAGAGTGTTTTGTTGTGACATCGCATTTAACATCACACATCTGATACCAGAATTTCAAGTAGCGTTACTCTCCCCAGCACTAAAAGTTCATCATCCTCAGCAGAACTCATTCCCCCCAGCAAGCGGTTTAAAATGGATTGCCCGGAGGTGGGTGTGGTTGTATCTCCAGCAGGAGGTGTGTTGGATGTCTTTGAAAAGACTTTATTTTCCCCACAGAGCCTGGTAATCACTTTCCTCAGGAGGTCAGGAAGTGTAGTTTCGTCAGCAACGGCATGCTCTAATCCCCAGCAGGGTAGCAGGGTTTCTCCCCAGTAGAGCTACTCCCCTCAACATTGAAACTTCATTCTCCTCAGCAGGTTGTTACTTTCCCCAGCTAGAGTGTCGAGGATTATCTTCCTCAGCAGAGTATAGAGGATTAATTCCCCAGCTAGAGTTGTGGTTGATTGATTACTCTCCTAGCAAGCAGCCAGAAGTTGATGTTGTTGCATCCCCAGCAAGAGACCGATGGAATATCTCCTTTGGACAAGGAGTTTGGTTTCCCCACAGAGTCTTGGCACTCCTTTTCCTCAGCTAGTCGGGAAATGTTTTCTCACGAACGATGGTTTGGTCTAATCCCCAGCAGATGAGTAAGCTTGGTGGTATCTCCTAGCAGAGTTGATGTTGGCAATCACCATTCCCCAAGCAGATTTGCTGGTATTGGCTGATATTCCCCAGCGGGATAAGGGTAAGAGCATCTCCCAGCAGCAGGTTGAGTTCAGTAGTATCCCCAAGCAGGATCGGAATTATCGATTTATTTCCCCAAGCAGAGTTTGGTGGTGATCTTCTCAGTGGATTGTTCAATAGCGGTTGATACCCCCGACAGGTCTTAAGTCCAATTGTTATTGGCATTTTTCAAATCCAGGTTTGGAATTCTATCTTCGGCAGAAGTCATGGGTAATCCCCAGCAGAGAGAGCTTCTCTTCGGGTTCCACCTCCAATATTCATTTTTATCCCTCCCGAACAGAGTCGATCTCCTCTCGGAGTTTTCATCTCCAGTAGAGTCTATAATCAAGATTTTCCTTAGTAGAGTGAAGTCTTTCTCAGCAGGGCCTCTTATTTCAGAGGACAATTTAGTTTGTCATCCCCGGTGGATTATCCTTCGTTTTCAGCATTTATTTTGCTGAGACGTTTCTGTTGCATCGCATAAGCATTTTTGCATGGCATCCTCCCAAATGCGTAGCATTTCCATTTCGTATGGAGCATTATGCCGTTGAAAAATTCAAACATATGCATTTGACGCATAAGCCAGGTTTGATATCCTTTACCGGTTTCTTTCCCCAGCAGAAAGTAACATGATTCAGGAGATGTTGTTTAACATTACACCGCAACCAGTGGATTCGTCCTTACTACTGTTGTTCCTTCCTATACTCCCTTGCAGAGTTGTCTGTTTAGATTTCTCTGTTCCCCAGCAGAGTCATCTTGGTAGATCTGTTGATTCTACTAATCTTGGGCTTGAAATTCCGCCTTCGGCCGGTCTTTCTTTTGCGAATCCGCCTTCGGCCGTCTTCGTCATCGCTATTCTGGTTCGTCCCCTCAAATTAGCTAGCGTGAAACACTCGTCCATGTTCTTTCAGCACCCATCCGTGTTATTTTAACACTGGTCCGTGTTCTTTTTTCATTGCCTCAATACTTCGTCAGTATTGATTTTAAACACTCGCCCGTGTTCCTTTAACACTCGTCTGTGTTCGGGTTAGCATTTCAATCCCCAGTAAAGTTGCCTTTTGAACTTTTTAGCCAATACTCGTCCGTATTGACCTTTGACACCCGTACGTGTCCTTTCATCACCTGTCCGTGTATGAACCTTTTTAAGCCAATACCCGTCCGTATTGACCCTTTAGACACCCATCCGTGTTCTTTCAGCACCCGTCCGTGTTTGAACCCTTTAGGCAACCGTCCGTGTTCTTTCAATACCCGTCCGTATTGACCCTTTAGACACACGTCCATGTCCTTTCAGCACCCGTCCATGTTTGAACTTTTCCAATACCCGTCCGTATTGACCTTTGACACCCGTCCGTGTTTGAACCCTTTAGACACCCGTCCGTGTTTGAACCCTTTAGACACCCGTCCATGTTCTTTCAGCACCTGTCCGTGTTTGAACTTCTTTCAATACCCGTCCGTATTGACCCTTTAGATACCCGTCTGTGTCCTTTCAGCACCTCTCCGTGTTTGAACTTTTCCAATACCCGTCCGTATTGACCTTTGACACCCGTCCGTGTTTGAACCCTTTAGACACCCGTCCGTGTTCTTTCAGCACCCCTCCGTGTTTGAACTTCTTTTAATACCCGTCCGTATTGACCCTTTAGACACCCGTCTGTGTCCTTTCAGCACCCATCCCTATTTGAACTTTTCCAATACCCGTCCGTATTGACCTTTGACACTCGTTCGTGTTTGAACCCTTTTGACACCCGTCCGTGTTCTTTCAGCACCCGTCCATGTTTGAACCTTTATTTCAATACCCGTCCGTATTAACCTTTGACACTCGTCCGTGTTCTTTCAGTACCCGTCCGTGTGTGAACCTTTTAGACACCCGTCCATGTTGGTTTTGACTTCTTTAATGATTCATCTTCATTCGTTCGGCACTCATCTATGCTTATCCCCAGCACATTCAACACTCGTCCGTATTTGTTTCAATCTGTTTCGATACTTCGTCCGTATTAGTCTCTGACACTCGTCTGTGTTATGATCTTACACTTTTGTTACTTGTTCCCTAGCGGAGCTGTCTCTCCTTTTGCAGGACGCAAATTTGTGCGGTTATTTTGGTATTCAATCTCCATGTATCTTGACCGTCTGGAAGCCTTCGCTTCCATACCCTCGGATCCAAGAAGTCTGAATAATGGCAGCTGTAACACCCCAAAATTTTCCCTTTTGTTTCTAATCTTTTTGGCTTATGCTTTATTTCATTTGCATCGTCATTTCTGCATTTGCATAGTTCTTTTGAGCATGGGATCGAGGTATCTATCAGCAGCTCATGGCGTTATTGGTTCCAGTTTGATTTTCAGCAGTATTCAGAGCCAAGCAAGTAGCTTTCAAGGTCTTTTTGAGCTTTTATTTAGCTCATTAGATGTTTTGATAATCAGAAGCTCCAGCAGTCATTTTGATCAAGCGATCTGGTATCAGACATTATTAATTCAGCAGGATACTTTGAGGTGTCAGCAAGAATTCGTGTTTCTTTTCAGTGTTACTCAGTAGCAATGCCAAGTTTTGGGGTTCAGAGGCTTAATGGTTTGAAAACAACTGTCAGAAGTCCCTTTTTCAAGTTTCCCTCCAAAAGGCGTCAAAATTTAAAATTTACACTGTGTAACCGGTTACAGCGTATCTGATAACCGGTTACCATTTGGTTTTTCTGCGCATTTCTTCAGTTTTTGAACTGAGTAACCGGTTAGCAGATGTGCTGTAACCAGTTACTCTGGGTAAAATTTGAAAATTTTAGTTTGCATCATTTGTGATCATGTGCTTGGCATGTGCACGTGTGGGAAGGATCTAGAATTGATATTTTCATCATTTCCACCCAAAATTCAAATTCCTTCCAACATTTTCCACTCTAATTCCACATTTCCTTTCCTAATCCACTTTTCACCCCAATTTCCACCCACTAAACCTCACTCCAAAACACATTTGAATTCCTAACCTAGCTTCTATTTAAATCAATTCATTACAAACCTCACATAACTTTGATCCATTTTCTGAATTTTCTACACATTTCACTCCAATTTTCTCTCAACTTCTCTCTCATTCCAAAACCCTCACTCAAAGTTCCACCATCAAAGTTCAACAAAGTTTGCATTGAAATTTGTTGATCTTGGAACTAAACCTTCATCCATTCACTAATTCTTGAAGGAGTTCTGATTTTGCTACTGTTTTGCTTTTGGATCTAAGTTCTTGGAAGTGATTTTGGAGAAGCTTGAAGCAAGTTCATCACATTGCATTTATTTTGCATTTTTTGGTGAAGATAGCATTGGATCTCTGGTTTTCTCGCTTAGATTCATCTATTGCAGCTTATCAACACTCACCAAAGCAATTCTCAGCTTTGTAGGTTGGTGAATTTCAGATCTACTTTTCATTTTAGCTTATTTCGCTTGTTCATAATGTAGATCTTGAATTTGTTGTGTTTGATCCATTGGATGTGGATTTGACTGTTGTTGTTTGTTAATTGATGTGTGTTTGCTGGTTTTGAGATGTAATTTTCGTGCATATTGAGATGCCCTAACATGCCGGTGATTGGAGAAGTGATAAGCTGCTGAAAAGTGATTCTGAACACTTATTTTTGAATTCTGCTGCTGTGTAACCGGTTACAGCGTATCTGCTAACCGGTTACCCTGTTGTTTTTTGCGTATTTTCAGGCTATTTTGAACTGTGTAACCGGTTATCAGTTATGCTGTAACCGGTTACCACTTAAGCAGAACTTGATTTTCTTGCATTTTTTTGGTTGTTTGAGATCCTTTTCATGTCTAAACTTTATGGATTGATATGATGATGATTTGTGGATCATTCTTGAGCTGTTGCACCTCACACTATTGCATGAACACAATTTTCCGACATGCGATTCTTGATTTTCATCGATAAATGTTTATGTTTGCGTTGTTGACTAATTGATGCGGCAAACACGATGCACACACATTTGAATCGTGTTAATTCTTGATTGATGCTCAACTTACTGGACATGTGATGCGGGGTTGTTGTTTGCTTCCGTGGTTGCTTATGCATGATGTTTTGATCGACGTTTGATTTGTGCAGCTTTGTTGAGTAATTGTTCTTGAATTGTTATCATGATCATGTTATTCATTCTTAATGCTTGCAACCTTTATGAATGGTTTGCCGTGCTTTGCGTGTCTATTTACAATCATTGCTTGCATGAGTATTTGTTTTCAAATGCATGGTGTTCTGTCCTATTTTCCACTGCTGTCTTAGTGCATATGTGCTGGTGTATGTGCTGCTGTTTGACCTTTTACACCTATTTTGTGTTGAATATGAGCTGTTGAAAGCTGTCTTGCTTGTGTGCTGTCTTTAGTGGCTGTGCAGGTGAAGAGGCGCTGTTGTAGCTGCTGCTTGTTTGTTTTATTCGCCTTTTCTTCTTCATCTCTTTCACTCATTCTCTTCCCTTGAATCTCAAGACTTGTTTAAGTTTTGGATTCACTCCCTTAGAGCTACCTAGTCCAACTTAATTTTCGATTAAGCTTGGAGTAGGATTAGCGTTAGGCTTCCCTTTGCATGCTAACTTAGGTAGACGTTTCCCTTTTCAACCTCAACTATAGGGCCACCTTTTGCATGATAACATTTGGATTAGTTTCCCCTTAGTGTTTTCTTTTCCTTTGAGTCTTCTCTTCTCATCTCATAACAATCCTAAAACAGTTAATAAAAGATTAACATGTATTGCGCATGAGCCTTACATATGGGAAGTGAAGTATGGGGGGTCTCCCTTCATTCTTCTAGGGTACTTAGTGTACGTCCTGTTGGGGACGATGCGCGAAGTATTCGTTCCTATATTACAGACTTGGGTGCAATGCAAGTTACAAACTAACTTCAATCCACTTTTGTCTAAAAAACACAAAAACAAATTCAAATCTTTTTATCCTTCGGGGTCGTTAAGTTCCAAAATCCTTTTCAGAAAAGGGCACGTTACTTCCGTCTCGTTGCAAACAAGCATCGACCCTAACTGCCAGACGCGAATCTAACGTTGCTCATAAAAAACTCTTTTTCGACCCGTAGGTCGAACTATGACTGCTCTGATTTCCTCTTTCTCGTCCGGTTGAGGATACGTAGGCACAAGACGACGCTGTCTTGGCGAGCAATCTCCCCCCTTAGTTCATGTCCGAACTACGTTGACTCTGACTTTCCCATTGAACGAGGGAATACGTAGGCGTAGGACGAGCGATGTCCTATCGAGTCACTTCTTTTTCTTTTCTTCTTCGTTTCTTCGCTCTTCTCCGTTCCCATTCCTCCTCGTTTCCAGTAATAGTGGATCTCCAGACGGCGACACCCTTTGATCGAGATAACAAGCGTGGATCCCATCGAGTACGATGGACGTGTGGGGTGCTAACTCTTTCCCTTCGCGTAACCGACTCCCTTACCCGTTTCTCTTGGTCGCGAGACCATGCTCTTTCCCTTCCCTCAGGTTTACGCAGTGTTTTCCTTTCCCTCGCTTGGGATAAATACACATTGCTGGCGACTCTGTTTTCTGCGCCACTTTCGCGTTTGTACCATGGATGCAAATTGTTACGCCCCAGTTTTGTCAGTTTTTATTTAATCGAGTCGTTTGATTATTTTATTATTATTTTATTTTATTTTCGACTTTTATTTGGAAATATGTTATTTTTCAATGTTGTGATATTTTATCGGGTTTTGGGAACGTTTGCGAGATAATTGAGTGTGGGGGTATTTTGGTCATTTCATGATATTTTCTTTAGTTAGAAAGAATAGAAAATAGAAAGAGAGAAAAATAGAGAGAAAGAAAAAGAGAAGAAGGAAAAAGGGAAGAAAAGAGGAGAAGAGAAGAAAAGTGAGAAAATCTTGGGAAATCAAAGAAATCAACTTCTATAATCGATTTAATCGGGTAAGGGTGCGAAACTCAGTTATTGTATGCTTGTATATGATTATGTATGTGTGTTTGTGGTTGTTATTGGATTGAATTGGAAAAATTTAGTAAAACCTATATTATGTAAAATTTGACTAGAAATCGATTAAATGTGTTGGAAATCATGTTTTTAGTGTTCATTATTGTTGGTACATGATAGATACATGTTGTTAGACATTGTATTGGCAATTTTCTGGTGTGTAGGTGAAAAATTGGAGGATTTTGGTTGAGAAAACGCAGAACTTTGTTTTGCAGAATTTTTCTGGTTTTTCCAGGTCATACGCGTATGGGGCATGTTCATACGCGTATGGACCTTGGCAATACGCGTAACATGGGCGAGTCTTGGGCCAATACGCGTATGGGATGTCATTTTGCTCGGCCATCTGCCCATTTGCGTATGGTACGCGTATAAGGTTTTACCGTACGCGTATGACTCAGGGCACTACGCGTACGGGCAGGAGAATGGTAAAATGGGACTTTTCAAAATATCGTTTTCATTTTTCTTTCGTAACTTGGGTTCCGTTTATCCGATTTTTACATTCTTGGTATCGTTGGAAAGCTATTGAGTTGTACTTTCTTATTATGATGATTTGGGACTTGTTAGCCGATTTAATTATGTCGGAAATCGGGTATAGTGTCGTTTTGTCAATTTTTGTCGTTATAACTGTGTGTAACTAGTGTGTATCGTGCAAGGTGTTGTTGTATGAAGTAAATGCATGTGTTTAGATGGTATTGAAATGATTTGTGGCCGTATGGCAATTAAATGCATTGTTTTGGGCTTAAGTGCAAAGTGTGATTTTGTTAAGAGAGATGAATGCATTTATATGTGTATTTGAATGTCATGAGTCCTTGTATGCCAAGCATCATGATATGCATTGTTGTGACGTCCTGAGTGACGGTTTGGATTCCAGAGGGAATCCGCTATAACGTCGTGTGCCCATGTGGGGTGTGAGCGATGATTATAGACGATCGTGTGCCCATGTGGGGTGTGAGCGATCGGGTCGTGTGCCTGTGTGGGGTGTGAGCGATCCATAAACGTCGTGTGCTCATGTGGGGTGTGAGCGACGGGAAACATCGTATGCCCGACGGGGAGTTACAGTGATGTAACGAGCGATGATTCCAGCAGAGTTCCTGAGTGAACTAGTGATGAGAAACATTGGAAGTCGGTACCGCATGTGCATATGCATAAGAGTCGTTGTGTCAGTCTCTTGCATTTGCATAAATCATTATGGTTTGTTTATGTGTGGAATTGTGGATAAATTGATATATGTATATGTGTTGGTAATGGAAATATGAATTCTACATTGTGTTGTATTGTGTTTGAATTATGGTGTGAGTTGTGGTGAGAACTGTATATATGTGTATTTTTATGTTATATATAATTGTATGCAATGATATTATGATTGTTTTTCTCACCCTTCTGCTGTTTTATAATGCTCTATGAGGCATTGCAGATTAGAGTTGCTGGAGGTCTTTTTGTGAAGCTTAGGACTTCATTCTTTTGTCGGTCGGCTCTGATATGTGACACTGGGTAGTTAGGGAGGCTGTTTGTGATTATTTGTATATGCATATATATATTTTTTGACTTGTGCATGTATAACCTGATGTATGACAACTTTTCAAGTGATATATATATATATATATATATATATATATATATATATATATATATATGATATTCAGTTTTAGATTTTCCGCTTTTATTCTAAAAACTGAAATGTGGGTGTAAGGATCTGAGTTCCTCTGTTGATTGCTACTCCACTGTTGCATATCTTTATGAGCAGGTGTTGTATGATTTATTTCATTATAATGTGATTCCCCCCATCTATGCCATGATAATTTAAATATACTCTGATGAAATTTTGAATTTTCTTTTACTGCTTTATTTAATCGGGGGTATAGATTGAGGGTGTTGCATTAAGTGGTATCAGAGCCATTCCGTGTCAGTTTGTGTCAGTCCTGGTCTGTGTGGTGTGTGGAGTGAGTTGTTTGTTTAACCATAGTTGTTGTTATTGGAAATGAACAGAATATGGCTGGTAGGAATGACGCTGCTTTGGCTGCTACTATACAAGATATGGCTCGGGCTGTGCAGGGTGCACCTAATGCTGCAGGTAATGATGAGTTCAGAAAGAACAAACCGCCTATCTTTAAAGGAAGATATGATCCTGATGGTGCACAGATTTGGTTGAAAGAGATTGAACGGATTTTCCGAGTGATGGATTGTGCTGAAGATTAGAAGGTGAGACTGGGTACTCACATGTTATTGGAAGAAGCTGATGATTGGTGGGTTAGTACTCGTCATGTGTTGGAAGCTGCAGAGGAGGAGATTACTTGGGCTGTGTTTAGCATGGAGTTTTTGAGGAGGTATTTTCCTGAAGATGTGAGAGGAAAGAAGGAGATTGAGTTCTTGGAACTGAAACAAGGTAATATGTCTGTTGTTGATTATACTGCTACGTTTGTGGAACTTGTGCAGTTTTATCCTCATTATGCCGAAGCGACTGCGGAATTTTCTAAGTGTGTTAAGTTTGAGAACGGATTGCGTCCTGAGATAAAGCAGGCAATCGGTTATCAAAGGATTCATAGGTTTTCTGATTTGGTGGATTTTTGTAGGATTTATGAGGAGGATAGTAAGGCTCGTTCTACTCATTACAAGAGTGTGAGTGAGAGGAAAGGGAAGCAACAGTTCCGTGGTGGTCCTTATGTAACACCAGCCGATAAGGGTAAACAAAGGGGAAATTTTGAGAAAATATCAAGTGGAGGAGGACTGTCTGGTCCTCGGAGATGTTATAGATGTGGTGAGTTGGGGCATCGTCAGTTTGAGTGCAGGAAAGATATGAGGAAATGTACTAATTATGGAGGTGTAGGACATGTTGCTGCTGATTGTGCCAGGAAAAATGTGGTGAAATGTTACAACTGTGGTGAACCTGGTCATATTAGTACGAAGTGTCCGAAACCGAAGCAAGCTCCAGCTAGTGGGAAGGTATTTTCTTTGGCGGGGACTCAGACTTCAAGTGCAGATCGTCTGATCAGAGGTACTTGTTTTATTAATAGTACTCCTTTAGTTGCTATTATTGATACTGGAGCGACTCATTTGTTTATTTTGTCTGAGTGCGCGAAGCGTTTGAATCTTGTATTTTCTTTAATGGATGGTAAGATGGTTACTGATACTCTAGCAATAGGGTCAGTAACTACTTCTTTGGTTTGTTTGAGTTGTCCTTTGACCATTTATGGTAAAGACTTTGAGTTGGATTTGGTGTGTTTACCGTTTGAGGGTTTAGATGTGGTTCTGGGAATGAATTGGTTGCAATTCAATTGAGTTCATATTGATTGTTATCATAAGCTGGTAAGGTTTCCTTCTCTTGAGGAAGACGAAGACTCGAGTTTCTTATCTACCAAAGAGTTGAAGAGACTTTTGGCGGATGAAGCTCAGTTGTTTGGGTTGTTTGCATCTTTGACTGTGGATAGTCAAGTTTCACTTGATGTGTTTCCTGTTGTGTGTGAATTTCCGGAAGTGTTTCCTGATGATATCTCAGATTTGCCGCCAGAGAGAGTGGTGGAGTTTTCTATAGATCTAGTTCCTAGTACTAGACCTGTTTCTATGGCACCTTATCGTATGTCGGCATCTGAGTTGGTTGAGTTAAAGAAGCAGTTGAATGAGTTGTTGGAAAAGAGGTTTGTAAGACCTAGTGTTTCTCCTTGGGGTGCTCCAGTTTTATTGGTGAAAAAGAAGGATGGCAGTATGCGACTGTGTATCGATTATCGCCAGTTGAATAAGGTGACGATTAAGAATAAGTATCCTCTTCCAAGGATTGATGATCTGATGGATCAGTTGGTTGGTGCTTGTGTGTTCAGTAAGATTGATTTGAGATCGGGGTATCATCAGATTAGGGTGAAAGAGGAAGATATTTAGAAGATGGCTTTTAGGACACGTTACGGTCATTATGAATATTCTGTGATGCCGTTCGGGGTTTCTAATGCGCCAGGTGTGTTTATGGAATACATGAATCGTATTTTTCACGAGCATTTGGATCGATTTGTTGTTGTGTTTATTGATGATATCTTAATTTATTCTAAGTCTCGGGAGGAGCATGCAGAGCATTTGCGTATTGTTTTGCAGGTTTTGAAAGAAAGGAAGCTTTTTGCCAAATTGTCCAAGTGTGAATTCTGGTTGTCGGAAGTGAGTTTTCTTGGACACGTAATTTCAGGTAATGGTGTTTCTGTGGATCCATCTAAAGTAGAAGCAGATCTACAATGGGAGGCTCCGAGATCTGTTACTGAAATTCGAAGCTTTTTGGGATTAGCCGGTTATTATCGAAGGTTCATTGAAGGTTTTTCTAAGCTAGCACTTCCTTTGACCCAGTTGACTTGTAAAGGGCAAGCGTTCATTTGGGATATTCGGTGTGACGAAAGTTTTAATGAGCTGAAGAGAAGATTGACGACAGCTCCGATTTTGATTTTACCGAATCCTAATGAACCATTTGTGGTTTATTGTGATGCTTCTTTGATTGGTCTAGGTGGTGTTCTGATGCAAGAAGGTAAGGTGGTGGCTTATGCTTCAAGGCAGTTGAGAGTGCATGAGAAAAATTATCCTACTCATGATCTTGAATTAGCGGCTGTGGTGTTTGTGTTGAAGATTTGGAGGCATTATCTCTACGGTGCAAGGTTTGAAGTCTTTAGTGATCATAAAAGTTTAAAATATTTGTTTGATCAGAAAGAGTTAAATATGAGGCAGCGTAGATGGTTGGAATTCTTGAAGGACTACGACTTTGGCTTGAATTACCATCCTGGTAAAGCTAATGTGGTAGCCGATGCGTTGAGCCGGAAATCGTTACATATGTCCGCTTTAATGGTTTAAGAGTGGGAGCTTTTGGAAGCTTTTAGAGATTTGAGTTTGGTTTGTGAAGTGTCGTCGGATAGTGTGAGGCTTGGAATGTTAAAGGTTACTAATGACTTTCTGATGACGGTTAGTGAGAAGCAGAAGCTGGATGTGAAATTTGTGGATTTGATGTTGGTTGGAGAAAAAGATGCGAATAGTGATTTTCAAGTGGATGTTAATGGTGTTTTGAGATTCCGAGGTAGAATTTGTATTCCGGATGATGCGGAGTTGAAAAGGATGATTTTGGAGGAAGGACACCGGAGTAATTTGAGTATACATCTGGGAGCGAATAAGATGTACCAAGATTTGAAGAAGATTTTCTGGTGGTCTGGATTGAAGAGAGATGTGGCTCAGTTTGTTTATGCATGTTTGACTTGTCAAAAATCGAAGGTGGAACATCTGAGGCCTAGTGGTTTGTTGCAACCGTTGGATATTCCTGAGTGGAAGTGGGATAGCATTTCCATGGATTTTGTAATGGGGTTGCCGAATACACAGCGAGGGCATAATGCTATTTGGGTGGTTGTTGTTAGGCTGACTAAATCGGCTCATTTTATTCCGATTGACATCAGCTTTTCTTTGGAGAGGTTAGCTGAGATCTACATCAGTGTGATTGTGAAGTTGCATAGGGTTCCATTGAGTATTGTTTCCGATCGAGATCCTAGGTTTACCTCGAGATTTTGGGAAAGTTTGCAGAAGGCTTTGGGTTCTAAATTGAGATTGAGTTCGGCTTATCATCCGCAGACGGATGGTCAGACCGAGTGAACGATTCAGTCGTTGGAAGATTTGTTGAGGGCGTGTGTTTTGGAACAAGGTGGTGCGTGGGATAGTTATCTTGCATTGATTGAATTCACGTATAATAACAGTTCCATTAGAGTATTGGAATGGCACCGTTTGAAGCATTATATGGACGAAGATGTCGAACACCATTGTGTTGGCACGAATCTGGTGAGAGTTCGGTGGTTGGACCAGAGTTGGTGCAACAGACTACGGAGAAAGTGAAGCTTATTCGTGAGAAAATGAAGGCTTCTCAGAGCAAACAAAAGAGTTATCATGATCGGAGACAGAAGGATCTTGAGTTTCAAGAGGGAGATCATGTATTTTTGAGGGTTACACCGGTAACGGGTGTGGGTCGTGCACTGAAATCGAAGAAACTTACTTCTCGGTTTATTGGTCCTTACCAGATATCCGTGAGAGTGGGTGCTGTGGCTTATAGGGTGGCGTTGCCTCCGAACCTGTCGAATTTGCACGATGTGTTTCATGTTTCACAGCTTAGGAAGTATGTTCCGGATCCGTCGCATGTGATTCCGATGGATGAGGTTGAGGTAAAGGAGAACCTTACGGTTGAGGCGTTACCAGTTAGGATTTTGGATCGCGAGGTGAAGAGGTTGAGAGGCAAGGAAATTGCACTTGTGAAAGTGGCGTGGGGAGGCGCTGCTGAGGGCAATTTGACTTGGGAGTTAGAGAGTCGGATGCGGGAGTCGTATCCAGAGTTGTTCGTCTCAGGTATATTTTCGAGGACAAAAATTTCTAAGTGGGGGAGAGTTGTAACGCCCCAATTTTGTCAGTTTTTATTTAATCGAGTCGTTTGATTATTTTATTATTATTTTATTTTATTTTTGACTTTTATTTGGAAATATGTTATTTTTCAATGTTGTGATATTTTATCGGGTTTTGGGAACGTTTGCGAGATAATTGAGTGTGGGGGTATTTTGGTCATTTCATGATATTTTCTTTAGTTAGAAAGAATAGAAAATAGAAAGAGAGAAAAATAGAGAGAAAGAAAAAGAGAAGAAGGAAAAAGGGAAGAAAAGAGGAGAAGAGAAGAAAAGTGAGAAAATCTTGGGAAATCAAAGAAATCAACTTCTATAATCGATTTAATCGGGTAAGGGTGCGAAACTCAGTTATTGTATGCTTGTATATGATTATGTATGTGTGTTTGTGGTTGTTATTGGATTGAATTGGAAAAATTTAGTAAAACCTATATTATGTAAAATTTGACTAGAAATCGATTAAATGTGTTGGAAATCATGTTTTTAGTGTTCATTATTGTTGGTACATGATAGATACATGTTGTTAGACATTGTATTGGTAATTTTCTGGTGTGTAGGTGAAAAATTGGAGGATTTTGGTTGAGAAAACGCAGAACTTTGTTCTGCATAATTTTTCTGGTTTTTCCAAGTCATACGCGTATGGGGCATGTTCATACGCGTATGGACCTAGGCAATACGCGTAACATGGGCGAGTCTTGGGCCAATACGGGTATGGGATGTCATTTTGCTCGGCCATCTACCCATTTGCGTATGGTACGCGTATGAGGTTTTGCCGTACGCGTATGACTCAGGGCACTACGCGTACGGGCAGGAGAATGGTAAAATGGGACTTTTCAAAATATCGTTTTCGTTTTTCTTTCATAACTTGGGTTCCGTTTATCCGATTTTTACATTCTTTGTATCGTTGGAAAGCTATTGAGCTGTACTTTCTTATTATGATGATTTGGGACTTGTTAGCCGATTTAATTATGTCGGAAATTGGGAATAGTGTCGTTTTGTCAATTTTTGTCGTTATAACTGTGTGTAACTAGTGTGTATCGTGCAAGGTGCTGTTGTATGAAGTAAATGCATGTGTTTAGATGGTATTGAAATGATTTGTTGCCGTATGGAAATTAAATGCATTGTTTTGGCCTTAAGTGCAAAGTGTGATTTTGTTAAGAGAGATGAATGCATTTATATGTGTATTTGAATGTCATGAGTCCTTGTATGCCAAGCATCATGATATGCATTGTTGTGACGTCCTGAGTGACGGTTTGGATTCTAGAGGGAATCCGCTATAACGTCGTGTGCCCATGTGGGTGTGAGCGATGATTATAGACGATCGTGTGCCCATGTGGGGTGTGAGCGATCGGGTCGTGTGCCCGTGTGGGGTGTGAGCGATCCATAAACGTCGTGTGCCCATGTGGGGTGTGAGCGACGGGGAACATCGTATGCCCGACGGGGAGTTACAGTGATGTAACGAGCGATGATTCTAGCAGATTTCCTGAGTGAACTAGTGATGAGAAACATTGGAAGTCGATACCGCATGTGCATATGCATAAGAGTCGTTGTGTCGGTCTCTTGCACTTGCATAAATCATTATGGTTTGTTTATATGTGGAATTGTGGATAAATTGATATATGGATATGTGTTGGTAATGGAAATATGAATTATACATTGTGTTGTATTGTGTTTGAATTATGGTGTGAGTTGTGGTGAGAACTTTATATATGTGTATTTTTGTGTTATATATAATTGTATGCAATGATATTATGATTGTTTTTCTCACCCTTCTGCTGTTTTATAATGCTCTATGAGGCATTGCAGATTAGAGTTGCTGGAGGTCTTTTTGTGAAGCTTAGGACTTCATTCTTTTGTCGGTCGGCTCTGATATGTGACACCGGGTAGTTAGGGAGGCCGTTTGTGATTATTTGTATATGTATATATATATATATCTTTTGACTTGTGCATGTATAACCTGATGTATGACAACTTTTCAAGTGATATATATATATATATATATGATATTCAGTTTTAGATTTTCCGCTTTTATTCAAAAAACTGAAATGTGGGTGTAAGGAACTGAGTTCCTCTGTTGATTGCTACCCCACTGTTGCATATCTTTATGAGCAGGTGTTGTATGATTTGTTTCATTATAATGTGATTCCCCCATCTATGCCATGATAATTTAAATATACTCTGATGAAATTTTGAATTTTCTTTTACTGCTTTATTTAATCGGGGGTATAGATTGGGGGTGTTACACAAATCCTCGGGAGCAACATCATGTCATGAAATAGAGTAGTCCTGGCCCTTTGATAGGTTGCCCCGGTGTTCTTCAAACCGAACGACATTACCTTGTAACAAAAGGTGCCCCATGGGGTGATAAACGAAGTTTTCTCCATGTCTTTCGGCGCCATTTTGATTTGATTATAGCCCGAGAATCCATCCATGAAGGAGAAAACTTTGAACTTTGTTGTACTGTCTACCAGCATGTCTATGTGCGGTAAGGGAAAGTCATCCTTTGGACTTGCTTTGTTCAGATCCCTGTAGTCTACACACATTCTGACCTTTTCATCCTTTTTCGGAACTGGTACTATGTTGGCTAGGCATTGAGGATATTCTGACGTGGCGAGGAAACCCGCGTCAATCTATTTCTGTACTTCCTCTTTGATTTTGATGGCCATGTCTGGATAAGTCCGTCTTAGTTTTTGTTTCACTGGCGGACATTCTGATCTCAATGGTAGATGATGTTCCACGATGCTGGTATCCAACCCTGGCATGTCTTGATAGGACCAAGCGAATACATCAGGAAACTCTTTGAGGAGCTTTATCAAATTTTCCTTGACAGTTGGACTGAGCAGTGCCCCAATCTTGACCTCTTTTCTCTCTTTTTCTGAACCCAAGTTGACCGTTTCCAACAGCTGTTTGTGAGGTTTAATGGACCTTTCCTCTTATGTGAGTAATCGGGAGATCTCCTCTGGAATTTCTTCGTCATCTTCTTCTTCAGGCTCAAATACCGAGAATTCAAAGTTGGGAGAAGGCATTGGATCGTATGTTTCAATGGGGTTTGAAACAAGCAATCTGCATGACGTGATGATTTGTGTTCTAGAAAAGATAGGGAGAATGCAAGAGTGTGTACAGTGTATTTTCTGATAACTGCTTGTTTTTTATTATTTGTTTTGTTTTTTAGGATTACCATTTTCTGAAAAAGCGAAAAGAGAAAACATCAATAAATGCGGAAATTACAGAACGACGTTATTTTATTTATGATCTTGTCGATTCTTGAAACTACAGCCCTATAAAACAAAACTCTGTCGCTTTGGGCAAAGCGAAGAGGGATATTTACAGAAAGTGTGCCCTATCAAAACATCCGTTTCACCTGGGCAAGGTGAAAAGTTAAGATAAAGACGACAATTACTTAGACTTATGAACGACATTCGAAACGTTGACAGCAACCCATTGGTGGAAAACTCCTCGGTGAATCACAAAGTCGGGTACCTTCTTTCTTGGCTTGTCTTCAGAAATAACGTTGATTTCTGGTGGAGCAGGATCGTTGGAGTCTGTTTCCCAGGCAGAATTGTCGTAGACAAACTCTTTTGTTGTATCTTGTGCAGTGTTTGCAATCTCAGGAAGATCTCCCCATCCAGTTTGCTGGATGTCTTCCAGCCTGATACGAGAGCTTTCTGGAGCGGTGTATTTGACCAAGAAGTCGAATTTTCCAGTTGGTTGTCCCAAGGTGTCCTATACTTCTTTGGAACTGGAGGAGTCATCCCTTTCGATGACGTTGACCTCGGGAAAAGCATAGTTAAGGAACTCTTGTCCTGTAATTGTTGCGAATTCATCGTTGTACTGGATGTTTTATGAATGCCCTGAGTGTTGATCCCATGACATGGTGGGGATGTAGGTATTCTTTTCAATGATGCATAGCTGATATACATCGTTCGACTGATTCTCTTGTCCCGAGTCTCCTGGGTATGGCTGCCACATTGGTAAGCCATCCATCGGGCCATAATAGTCGTTGTCAAAGCTGTCTTTCATCAGAGTGTCCTCCTCTAATGAGTTTGGTGGAGCACGGCATCCTTCCGGATCACAATCTCCGTATATCATTTTGACGTCTGACCTTTATATATATCTCAGACTCTGTGCCGGATAGCAAAATGGCGTAGGCACCTCTTCCTGAGACATATAACCGTCCTCGTTAAGATATGACTTCCATTCTTCATTAGTATCGGAGGAATCTCCCTCGTTGATGGTATGTACTTCTTGAGATATTGGGTGAAAGAAACCTCCACTGTGGAAGAAGTTTTGAATGGGATGAAGATTTTCATCGTTAATAGCAGTCTGGGTACAGGTTGAGGAAAAACCAAGACCCTTCTTTTTCTTATTATCCGTAGGAATGACAAGTTGTCCTCATCCCTTTGTATTGTTACTTTTAATCATTTCGAGAGCATCTTTGTATGAGGAAATCGACGTTCCTCTTTTTGATTGATTGTCGTTGCTCACCAAAAGTGCTTGGAACTGGGTTCCAACAACCTCCTCTGGTTCTACACAAGTGGATAATGATAAGTTACTCACGAGCAAGGCTTGCTCTCCGCAGACCGTGACGAGTTGGTCGTTTTTGACAAACTTCAGCTTTTGGTGAAGTGTCGAAGTGACTGCCCCCGCCTCGTGTATCCAAGGTCTTCCTAATAAGCAACTGTATGTTGCCCAGATGTCCATGACCTGGAAATTGACTTGGAAGGTGTGAGGACCGATAGTTATGGGAAGGTCGACTTCGCCAATAACTGTTTTTCGGAATCCGTCAAATGTCTTGACGATGACCTCACTGACTCTCATCGGAGATCCTTGGTATGATAATCGTATCAATGTAGACTTTGGTATCACATTTAGAGCTGATCCGGTGTCTACTAGTACGCTGGCTAATGCATCATCCTGGCAGTTGACTGTAATATTGAGTGCCATGTTGTGACGGTGGCCCTCTTCCGGCAGTTCCTCATCACTGAATCCCAAGTTATTGCAAGAAGTGATGTTGAAGATGATTTTGTCGAATTGTCTTATTGTTACATCCTGTTCCACAAAGGCCTGCTCTAAGACTTTCTGTAGAGCCTCCCTGTGAGCTTCGGAACTGAGTAAAAGAGATAACACAGAGATTCTTGAAGGAGTTTGCAACAGCTGATCAACAATGTTGTACTCGCTTTTCTGGATGAGCTTCAGCATCTCATCATTGTTCTTTCAAAGGTCGGGATCACAGGATTGATCGAGTGGTTGATTAGGAACTTCTGTTTGAGGTTCCTTTTCTTTGATGGGTTCTCCAACTCCTCGGTTGAAGATTTGACCGCTCCGTGTTACTCGACTGATGTCTACAATATTTACGATGGAGGGTAATGGAGTTTGCTTTCCATTCTCAATTTTTGTGGCACCGTATTTGTAAGGAATAGCCTTAGTTGATTCATACGGTAGCGGTCCTGGTAGCTAGATAACTACAGGAGCCTTCTGATTTTTTGACCATTGTAAGTAATTTTAATCAGTTCCTGGTTAAGAACCTTCGATTCATCAAGTAGAGGGATGATGGCACAAACATCTTTAGTCCTCTCATGATCAGAGATTACGACAATGTCCTAATTTGATCAGCAAAATAGTCTGGCGTTAAACTGATTGATCCAGAACTTGGACACGGTCGAATTTCTTTGTGGTCCAACTGACTCTGAAGGGCTGCTCGCACGAGGTAACATCCTTGATTATCTTCAGAGCAAACTCGACATCGTTCATAGTTGTGTGGTGGCACCTGGCCACGTCCGCGTTGTATGCAGTGTACCCTTACTAGGTCTATCTCCATTGATCGAATATCCTAACTTTGATGCCTAACAGGGTTCCCGTTAGTCATGATGACTTGTTGTGTGTCTTCATCCATATAGATCGGAAGCCACCAGTGGTTTAACAAGTGTTGAAGTGTTCTTTGAACAAGAGCACATCCTTGGTCGCTCTCACGGCATACTGTACAGCTCTGATAATTATGTGAAGTCAGAAGACCGAGTCGGACTTGCTTAGCATGTAACTCCACCAAGCTGGTATTCATCAAGCGAATATCAAAGATTTGAACCATATTCACTTGATAATGACTTCTATCGCGGTAATCCTGAATCCATCCAAGATCCATCTGACGCTGGAGGGCCTCTTGTATAACAGAGCATCCCTGTTTATTTACCGACCAGACAAGACAGGAATCGTAATCGTACCGTGGAAGATTATGATGTTGGTATATGCCTTGAGTGCATCGCCACCATGTTGATATTCATCGTACGGATGTCGTGATTCTGGATGATGTTGGAATTCGAGTAAGTCATGTTGACATCACGAATTCGGTGCTCTTGGATCCATCCAAGATCCAATTGTTCCTGTAGAGATGATTGTACCACAGAACATCCTTAATTATTTTTAGAGCAGATATCACACTGGTGATAATTGTGAGGTGGCACATGGCTGTATCCGCTCTGTCTACAATGCATATTGACCAAGTTGGCCCTTAATAAGAGTACATCATAAATTTGATAGTTGTGGTTAAACTCTCCCTCTATCAAGTTTACCGCAGCTTTCTCGTGTTGAGGCAGCGATTTTGTGAGAACATTTGGATTCGTATCCTTGAAGGATAAGACCCCGCTCCTAACAAGCTTTTGCACATCGGATTTGAAACTGAGACAGTTCTTTATGTTATGCCCTGGTCCTCCTTGATGGTAAGGGCAAGTCTGATCCGCTTTGAGCCAAAAAGGCAAATTCTTCGGGATCACAAGAGGAGACATGGTTTGGACATGCCCCTTGACCAGTAATAATGGAAAAAATTCTGCGTACAACATTGGTATAGGGTCAAACCCTGGTGGTCGTGTTGTACGGTTGTTGTTGTACTGAGGACGAGCCTGCTGAAGAGGTTGTTGTGTCCTTTGCTGATATTGTTGTTGATTAGGTTAGCTTTGAGCAACCCGAGGTTGATACGTAGGAACAGGCGCAGGGTTGATAGCAGGAGTTACAGCCGCTACTGGTTGGTACCGTCGCCTTTACTTTCAGAGAGAGATATTACCAATATCTTGCTCTTTTTTCTTAGGGAGAGCACTACAGTATCTTTTGGTACTGCTTGATGGTCCAGCATCTCTTACTAAACGTCCTTCTCGGACTGCTCCCTCAAGACGAACTCCCATGCCGACCATTTCAGTGAAGTCACTGGGCGCACTGGCAACCATCCTGTCGTAGTAAATTGAGCTCAAGGTTTTCAAGAAGATCTTTGTCATCTCTTTTTCCTCAAGAGGTGTACAAATCTGGGCGACAATTTCACGCCATCTCTGAGTAACCTTCAGGCCCAGCAGTTCCTGCTGTGGTTCCCTGATCTTCAGTGATCGGCGGAACATATCCTTCTGGGATATAATTAATAGGCATGCCTCAGGGACAATCTTTTGGCATGTTATACCTAGGATCATACTTCTCCACTATGGGCGTTGATGTGATCTCTGAGATCACAGTCCTTTGTAGCTGAGCTTCTGCCAGAGCTTGAATGTCATTATGAAGTTTCCTCAGATCTTCTTTCAAAGTGTCGAGTTCTTCTCTCAACTCTCTGTTCTCTTCCTCAATATTATCCATCTTTTTTTGTTGACTGGCCTGAGTATTGTACAAATGAGACAGTTTGACTCTAGAATCGAGACACAAACGTGAGATTCGTAGGTAAGAAGAATGCGTTTAAGTGAGAATGATGAATGATATGCAATGATTATATTAATTAAAATTTATGTTTAATCAAAATAAACTTCAACAATTAGATTGCAAATATCAAACAGTGGGGAAACCCCATTTTATTGAATTCAAAGATCGCGGAAATGGAAATACAATAATTTACATATTGCTGTAAAAGGAAATGTCTAAACTAATGGATCATGAGTCCTCTCTGAGGAGAGCTCAGGTGCTGGTTATGGTATTTTCCTTTTCTTTGACCGGGGCTCTTGAGACGTTGTCGGGTTGTCATTCCTTTGCCAAGTGAAAGGAGCGAGCAAATTCCTTTGGTCTTCTTGATTTTCTACAACATGTTTCTCTAAAATCTCAATCAGAGCATATTTTTCTTTTAACAGTTGCTGTATTTTCCTACACTCCACACTGAGAATGTGGTACTTGTTCTTCCAAGACTTCTTCTCCTGTTGAACTTTGTTGAGAGTAACCTGAAGTTTTTCCGTATCAGACATAAAATAATGGACAGGGTCCCTTAACGGAAGAACTTCCTGACGAGGGTAAGGCATCCTCAGTTTGAGAGCTCTAGTTTGTATCCATTGGAGATAAGGCTCCACCGAGACACAATCCGGCTTTCCTAAAGACTCTCTTCCTTTCCTATGAACATGTTTCCAGGCATGCACTATTTCTGTCTTTAGTGCTCTGTCATTTTCTCATTCCTTGAAGAAAAGACCTTCCAGATGAGCATTACGCGGGACATGCCTCATCGGGTATCCAAATTGACGACGAACTAAAACTGGATGATAATTGATTCCTCATTTAGTTCCTATGAGGGGTACGTTAGGGAAGTTTCCACAACAGTCAATGATTCTGATTCTGTTATAGATTCAGTTGTACCAGTCGATGTCAGAGTTGGTAAGAGACATGATTCTCTGCGACCAACGTAAAGTGTTCTTAGAATCCCAAAATACAGCAGACTTGGGTAAGTGGGAAATGAACCATTTGTATAGCAGGGGTACACAACAGGTGATCATTCCTCCACTGTACAAATTCCTTAAGTGTACAGAATGATACGCAGCTGCGACCAAAGTCGGTACAGGGTTTCCAATCAAAAATATCTTAATGGCATTGATATCTACGAAGTTATCGATGTTGGGAAACAAAAATAACCCGTAGGTGAGCAAAACAAAGGTGCTCTCGAAAGCAGTCACGTTCCCTATACTAGCAAAGTACAGGGCTTTCTTTATCAAAAATTGGGCTAGCAAACCTTGGATTTCACCCTTAGTGGTCATGTGAGTCCTAACTTCTGACTCATCCAAATAAATTGCTCTTGCAATGGTTTGATCCTTTGGAATTTCTTCCAGTCCAGAAAAGGGAGCTTGGTCAGTGATAGGTAAATTAGTCAGGTGAGAGTACTCCTCCAGTGTTGATGCTAGCTGATAATCCGAGAATGTGAAACAGTGATAGACCGGATCGTAAAACTGAATGAGCGTATCCAGGATTCCTTCAATTACATGAACCCTTAACAGAGATAGCAGTCCTCCGTACTTAGCTCTGAAAGCATCAGGGTTGGTGATCATCCTTGCCAACCCTCTCAAATCCTCTAGTTTGGGAACCTTGAAGGTATACTTGTGAGTCCTCCTTCTACCGAAATCCATTAGCGCAATCTTTTTCTCTGATATTTGCAATCATTGTCTTAGTTTAGTTTGAAAAAGAGATACTAGAAGAGAAGATTTTCTGTTTAATGTTTTTTAATGAATGAATGCATGAATGCAGCACACAAAAACATAGAAAAAATATGGGGTCAAAGGTTCGGTGTCATGAAGTCAAGACTCTACCCATCCCCAAAGGTTATACTGGTGATTTTTTGTACCTGTCCTCAAAATCACTGACCCCTCTTGGGATAACAACAGCAGGCTGGAATCACCCTAGCGAGCTGATGTATCTTAGAGTGATCTCAGATGAGGGTAGTATCGTGTGACAACTATTTCCGATAGCTTCCGCACTATGAAAATAGTAACATGGTTTCTGTCTACTAAAATCCTCAGCTTCTCAGATAACCAAATCGAACAATCTGCTTTCAACAACCGAAGTCGTATAGGCATTGAATATGCAAAGGGCATCTCCACTGATTCGATGGTCGATCGGGACCTCTTATTTGGGAGTCACTCCCTATAAGATTATCCGTCTAGTGTCATCACTTATCTTAGGTGTATACTTAATCTTTCCAGATGCGGCATCACACGCATTCCCATTAGTAGAAAGGTAAACATGGATATCAATTAGGAAAAGCAATATATATATTTATCCTAAAACTAACTTCCTAGACCTCTTAGGAGCTATAATCCAAGTCCTATATAGACAATGACTCCCCAGCAGAGTCGCCACTTTCCTGTAGCGAACGATTTTTGTCGATGACACGACCACCTTATCGCTGAAGTTTGGGTTTTCCTCCTCAAGGAGAAAGGGTGCTACTTTCTGATTTCGTATTGATCCCATGAAGCTGGAAGGGAAAGGGAAGGTATCTAAAACTAACCTTGCATGCGAATGTTTAACTGAACAGTCGCTTTAAGAGATTGGGGGGTCCGGGGTCAGGTTATACAATGGGTAGTTGTCAATTACCCATCCTATATGTGGTTATCCACAGGATGTTAGCTTTTAGGTTTTGCTTTGTAATTGATAGTGTTTATCTGCTGATGGGTTGGGAAAGTTTCTTGGGAAAGTGTGACAGGAAGAGTGAGTTTTGTTTATGTTTTGGGTAAGGTACTGGACCTAAGTTTTGATTGATGTGAAGGTACAGGACCTAGGGTTTTTGATTGGTATGCTCGCTAAGATTTCGCAATCTTATGCCTACGTATTCCCGTTTAAACGAAATAGGGAAATCAAAGAAATCGTAGTTCCTCCTATTCTATGGGAGGAAAAAGATGTTTTGGTGTCTTGTTCAAAGCCCAAGACATGAAGCTAAAGGGTTTTGGCTGAGAGAGAATTTGTCATCTCTAAAGAGGAGCTATTGATGTTTGTGTGCTTTAATCAAAGCAGAAGTTTGATGCTAAAAGGTTGATTGACTCAGCTAGGTATTTCTTTATATGAAGCCCAAGAGGAGCCTATATGATACCGACTCAATAAGAGAGTGTATATGTCTTGTACAAGGCCCAAGATTGAGGCAAAAGGAGACTGGCCCTTTGGGGATATCATTATATAAAGCCTAAGAGGAGGCTAACAGTTTGGCTTTTCTGGAGAAAATGTTCTTTCTGTCTTGTACAAAGCCCAAGATTAAGGCTAAAAGGGATTTTTAACTCCATTCGGGAGGTTTATATGTGTCTTGTACAAAGCCCAAGAGTGCTTTTATATGTCTTGTACCAAGCCCAAGATGGAGGCTAAAAGAGTATACTCAGCAAGAGAGTCCTGCAAAGGTGATTGACCCAATAAGAGAGTCTGAGAGTTGATTGACTCAACAAGTGAGTCTTTTATACTCAATAAGAGAGTGATTTGTTGTCTCGTACGAAGCCCGAGATGGAGACTAAAAGGAGATTGACCCAACAAGAGAGTCTTTTATACTTAACCAGAGAGTGCGGAAAGGTGATTAACTCAACAAGAAAGTCTGAAAAATGATTGACTCAACAAGAGAGTCTGAAAAGTGATTGACTCAACAAGAGAGTCTGAAAAGTGATTGAGTCAACAAGAGAGTCTGAAAAGTGATTGACTCAACAAGAGAGTCTGAAAAGGTTAGCTCCGCTGGGGGAGGATCATTGTACAAAGCCCAAGAAGAGGCTGCCCGTGTTAAGGAAAGATCATTATACAAAGCCTAAGAGGAGGCTATCTTACTGCTGAGGATTAGATCCATAGACAGGCCTAAGTGTGGGGAACTCTCATGAGAGAGACCGAGTTTATGCTGGAGATTTATCTAGAGTGATAAGTGTTTTTTCCTATGTTTGAAAGGAACTTGAGAATGTCTTTGAGACTCAAGAGGGGTTTAGACTGCCCAAGTCTACTGGTGTCGAAGAGTTTTATCTTTTGTAGGATGCCCAAAAGAGGGCAAGGCCCTTAAGGGATGAGGATCAACCCTAAAGTGGCCTGAGGTTTGACACTGGAAATTCTGCTCTAGCAAAGGATGACTAAGTTCTATCATATACCTTTAAGAGGTCGTTAGGGTCCTTGTATTAAGCCCAAGAGAAGGTATGAGAACTTTTTAAGAAGCCGAAGGGTCCTTGTACAACGCCCAAGAGGAGGCGGTGATGCTTTTAGGAAGCCTGTGGGTCCCTAAACCAAGAGAAGTTAAAGAAATGCAATTCACAGAGAAGTGATCATTCCAGGAAAGTTCGAGGGTTTGGAAGAAACTCAAGAGATGCCATTCACGGAGAAAAGATCATCTCTGGGGAGTAGAGTTTCTTTGACAATTTCTAAGGGTGACAGTCTGAGAAAAGGTTCACCGAGAATACCGCCTTTCTCTTTGTTCCATATTGTTTAACCCCAAGAGAAGGGAAGACTGTATCTGGAATCCTATGGGGATCTAGTTTTGTTTGTATTCAAGAATGACCAACGGGATTTACCTAGTTCTAGACGTAGTTGTCGGGGAAAACTCTAAATAACTATACTAGTATATATACAGTTGATATATGACGAGTATTTAAAAGGTGTGAAAGAAGACTTACAGTGAAGCAGCCCCACAATACAATTATTTATATGAAAGCAGATAAAAGAAAGCGGATAAACACTTACCCATTGTAGAGCTTCCGTGTTGTTTTGTTAGTTGTTCAAAAAAATTAAAGAAAGTTTTGATAACACCTATACATTTGGATTCAAAATCAAAGGAGAAAGTATTTTGAACAGCGATCGGGGCTTACAGCTCAAGGAGAGGCCTAAATTTTAACAGTGATTGTACTGTTGTTTTGAATTTGAACAGGGACTTATACAAGTGACTGAAGCCCAAAAAGGTTTTCTGTACAAAGGGGTGGGTCTTACACTCTACCAAGAGGCCCAAAAGTACTTTAAAGAAAAGAAATGGGACTTACAACACGAGAGCAGGCCCAATTGTTTGTTTAAAAATGGCGATCGCGCCGAGGTTTCTGACGGTATCGGAACTTATACAATACACTGAGGCCCAAAATTGTTTATTTACACAGGGATGGGTCTTACACTCTACCAAGAGGCCCATGAGTGTTTTGAAAAAGTTTGCTAGGGTGAAAATCAACAAAACCCTAATTTCATCATTTTTTAAAGTAATTATTCAAAGAAAATTAATTAAAATGATAAAGATACCAAATAAGTTTGAATAAACAACTTGTGATTTTTGGTTAAGGTTTAAAAAATGATATTTAACCACAAGATGAATTAAAACTCATTTGGTCTTGATTTTTCAAGGAGAATATTCATTTTTTAAAAGGTTTAAAAATAATAAAAATGAATTTATTTACAAATTATCAACTATATTAAATAATTTATATAAATCTGATTTTTTTGTGGAATAAAATATTTTAACATTTTTGTGATTTTTCAGAAAAAGAATCAACCAAAAATGATTAAATTTGAGAGAGTTATTAATTTTTCAAATCATTTAAATATAATATGAAAAATGATAAAAAAAAAAGTGGAAAAATGGTAAAAAAAGAGGATCGGGGCGAGGGGGATTCGAACCCCAGACCTCTTGTGTGCAATGCGCGCCTCCTGCCACTGGGGTGGTGATACATCCGTGTATCAAAAGCACCCCATGGATATATGAGGCATGCCTTGTTTTTGGCCTGACCAAGGCAAGGTAAGGCAAGATTTTGGCCAAAAACGTGAAGCTTGTAACTTTCTCATTTCTCCATGGATTGGGACAAAATTTAAGTCTATCCTGCCTAGAATTTCACAAGGAATCCAATGGCGGTGGTGGTTTTTTTTTTTCAGATGAGGCTCCTATTTCAAAACCCGATAGTGTTCTTGAAATAGGCCTATAATTGGATTTTCTATGCTATCTCTTGTTACAGGCATGAATAACATGATGAATTGGTTCAAACACAACACATATAACATGTATGAGATGTGCATGATCAGTGGACCTCAAAGCAATACATATTTCAAAGAGTTCAAGTTGTGATGCTTACCACTAGGGATGGCAATGGGTACCCGTGGGGACGGGTACTAGTCCCCCGCTACCCGCCCCGTTTAGTAAATATGATACCCGTATCCGCCCCATATCCGTGCGGGTATCTGGCAGACGGGTACCCGTGGATTTTGAGATACCCGCGGGTATTAACGGATATCCATGGATATTTTTTTTAATTTTAATTTACTAATTTTTCTTTTGTTAAATAGAAATTTTAGCTTTTTTGTAATTAGAAGATTATGTGTAAATAGAAAATCTATCTATAATTTTTCATGAAAGTCATGATTCAACAAACTTGAAACAAATATATATTGAAACTATGCTTTGAGAATGTGAGAAAAATGATCACATAATGCATATTAATTTATAGAAACATCAAACATATAACAATATATTACACATGTGATTTAGTACAAATACCATAAATTGCACATAAATTACACATGTGATTTAGTAGAATCTATTCTATAATATGTGATTAATTTTTTCAAAGGATAAGTAATTAGTATATATTAATTTTAAAGGATATTTAATTAATTTTATTAATTATAAACGGATACAGATACCCGTGGGTACGGGTACCATTAAATCCGTATCCGTGCCCGTAATGAAACGGGTAATTAAATATCCGTTTATATTACCCGTGGATACCCGTTAAGCCATCTTACCCGTACCCGTGATGGATTTTATCCGCGGGTACCCGCGGGTACGGGTTTTTTTGCCATCCCTACTTACCACTTTAGGAGCTTTTTGGGCAATATGTCAAGTGCTTTGTTCCAGAAATAAATTGATGCTTTGGACACCCTCAAATGATCCCTTAGAAGATTTTAGAATGGTTGGAATCAACTGGAATCCCCAAGGACAAGTTTGAGCTCTTTCATGCAAAAGGGGCAAAAGTGGCCAATATAACAACTCTCTCAAATGGTGTTCCAGATGGGGAGAACCATTTGGGACAGTTCAAGGGTGATATTTGGAGTATGTTTGAGGCTTTGTCTAGTTTTGGAAGTGCTTGAATCAAGACATGGCTTGAAAAATGCAAAAAAGTCCAATTTTGAGGTTTTGAGATGGGACTTTGTGATTTTGGTGTTACAGGTCACTTATGAGAGTTTGGACAGCTTAGATATGACATATTGGATGTGTTTGGATCATGAGATGTGATGGAAATGCTCTCTAACTCAAAAACTCAGAGTTACCTTGCAAAAGAAGGCATTTTGGCCTAGAGAAAGAGATTTTAAGGAAAGCAAGTGTTGTAGTGCTTTGGTGTACTCAAACTGAGCATAAATGAGCTCTATTTATAGTAGAGCAAGTTTGTTTTGCAAGCAATAGTGAATGGCAACGGCAGCAGCTCATTGTCCAATTGCATCACTTTGGAATCTTAAGTCTCCTCTAGCCATTGACTAGAGGTTAGAGCACAGGCATATGGTTTTTTGGTTCAGAGCTTATCCTTGACTCATTCAGTTGGAAAATGGCTCAGTTCATGCCACCTTGGTGAATCCATTGAATGCTTGGAAACAAAATTGGAGTCTTGGCCTCTTTTAGGCTTTTTAGGGTTTGGCATGCTACTTTGGGAATCTTGGACTTGGGAGGCTGATGGATCAGTGCTTGTCCCTTGGTTTTTCCCCCTTGAGGTGTTCAGATGGATAAGCATGCTTGGAATTGCACAATTTGAGCAAATCGTGCCCTTATGCACAAATCTGCCTTGCCAAGAGAGTTTGCAGCAAGGCATGTTGCAACTGTCATAACTCCTAGCTCAAATGGAGTTTGATGAAGCTCTAGGACATTTTGGAAAGCCCTTATGTGATACAACATATGTGTGAACATAGTTTGTCTTGAAACTTTTTGGATCCAAGTGAAAAATCCTCCTACATTTTGAAAAAAAGCAAGACAGATTCTGACTTAGTGAAAATTTCACTAAGTGTTGGAAAAAGTGACATTTCATGTTTTCACCCATTTTGACCACTCCATAACTTAAAATTCATGAAGATTTGGAATGAGGTGTAGTTGACACTTTTGAAGTATGCCATGAGAGCTACAAATCCATCTTTGGATCAGCTAAAATGGTTGCTTGGATCTCAAGTTATGATCCTTGGAAGTTGGCACCCTAGCCACTTTATTTCATAACTTAGAAAAATTCTAAGTTTTTATGGTTACCCCTTTTACAAGTTATCCCACTTTCTTTGATTTTTCTTGATGAATGATGATTCCAATCACACATTAACATCATTTTAGGGTTAAGGAACCATAATTATGAAAATTCTCAAAAAGTCAAACTTTGACTTTTATGCACAGTTGACTTTTTATCAAATGAACTCCAAATTGTGCGATCCTCTATAAAATCAAGTCCTTGACCTAAATCAAACTTTATGGACATACTCCATAGGTGTTATAGGGTGTATTGAATCATGTCCCAAGCTTTGGGAGCATGCCTGAGTCAAAAGTCAAAGGTACAGTTGACTTTTTCCTCAAAACCCTAATTGTGGCCCAGATGAAATTGAAACTTGTGCATCAAGCTTCTTGGATCAATCCATTGTTGTAAATGGATCAATGTGGTTTATTAGAGACCCTCAAATCATCTCTTGAGGTCTTGGCTCATGTTTTGTCACAAAAGTCAACTTAGGGGTGAATTAGGTCAAGAAACCCTAATTCCTTATTTTTGGTGAAAGCATCCCCTGAGGCTAAATTAAATTGATGATTGGGTTTATGAGGCCCCTTAGAGTGTTTAGGGTTATGGTTTGAAGCATTGGCTCATGCCCAGATGAAAATTTCCATCTGGAGGCCCCAGTCGACCAAAACCCTAATTTGGTGACACTGGCGATCTTGAGGTTGGATCCACTTGAAATGTTGCGACTTTGTGCTTGATTCTTGATGTGGGAGTCCTCTTGATCATTTATGGGTGTTTGAGAGGTTAGACAAGTTGAAGATCATGTCATTTCTTGATTGATCCTTTGTCTAAGGCTCTGAGATGGCTTGAAAACCCTAATCTCTGATTGCAGTGAATGCTCAACAATTCCTGAGGAGATTGATGAGGCATAAAGGTACATCTATATTGTGATGATTGTTTGCACAATGATGGGAATCTTGTGGTCAAATTTTGGGGTATGATAGGCCCCTTTGGGATTACTGATGTCTGATGCGAGTAGTCGTATTGATATCAATTTTTCCGACCTGGGAGTCCGTGAAGCTGAGGGCCTTTAGTTACTCTTCACCCATCCTAGCCTTTTTAGGACGAAGTACAGTGATTATCCAGGTGTAGACATGTGATGGTTGTCATGCGATACTACACTCAAACTAGTTTATCTTGAGAATATTATTAACCCACACGAGTAGTCGTGTAGGCCGATAATATCCGAAAGATTTATCGATGACTCTGGGAACTTTTTAGAACCCTGTTCTACGGACACCACAACCCCAGTACACACCTTGTAGTTAGTTCTTTACCCAGACTCCATGTTGTGATCTCGAACCTTCGATCCTGTTGCATGCGTTTTGCATCCTGTTTGCATTGCATTGCATATCATTTGCATCTTTGCATGATTCATTGCATGTGTCTGTTTGTCCAGCAACTCATCTCCAGCTGTCTCTATCTTCCAGTGTCACCTATGAGTCGTCAAGCTGATTCCTCGACACAAATACTAGACTAGAGCTAACTGCAGGCGCAAGATGTCAGAGTAAGAGGTACACAATGCTGAGATCTGAATGGAGATCGACGACCTTAAGTCAAGCATGACTAAACTCAAAGGAAAGCCATCCATGAAGTTTCAAGTGCTGATCCTCCACCGGTTCAGATGCCGCCTTCAACTTGGCCCTAGTTTAGTTTGCCACGCAATTACTCTCCACCGATTGCATCTACTTCTATGGTTGGTCAGACTACTATGCCACTTTTTCAAGCTCCTATTTTTGTCGAGCCCAGACCTGTGGTCCACGCTGTTACACAGGCTATTCGAGCTCCCTTTGAGAACCCCCTATATGAGTATAATGTTGCCAGTGCTTAGGGTGAAGACCGTGAAGACTTTGTTGAACCTGAAGTTGTCCGAGAGCAGTTTCAGACCATCGACAAAAGACTTAAAGCCGTGGAGGGCAATGAATTTTTTAATGTGGATGCAGACAACATGTGCTTAGTGTTCGGCCTGGTTATGCCTGCCAAGTTCAAAACTCCAGAGTTTGTGAAGTATAAGGGCCACTCTTGTCCATGGGCTCATCTGGTCATGTATTTTCGCAAAATGGTTGCTTATACAGATAATCAAAAACTTCTTATCCACTATTTTCAAGATAGCTTGAGTGGAGTCTCACTCAAATGGTATATGAGTCTCGAGCAAAACTCTATTCACTGCTTCCAAGATCTTGCAAATGCCTTCATGAAGCAGTATAAGTATAACCTCGACATGGCTCCTGATCGCCGCCAGCTGTAAAATATGACTCAAAATTAGAAGGAATCTTTTAAGGAGTATGTTTAGCACTAGAGAGAGTTGGCTTCCTATGTTGAACCTCCTTTGGCTGAAAAGGAATTGACTGGAATGTTCATAGACACTCTGTCTCCATTCTATTGGGAGAAGATGATTGGAAGTGTTTCCTCCAATTTCACTAATTTAGTTACTATCGGCCAAAGACTCGAGGAAGGTCTCAAGAACGGAAAAGTGTCCAAGGCTGCTGAATGTTTCAATGGTGCGAAGAAATATTATGTTGTTGCTGCTGTTACTCCCGTGGTTACTGCTCCATGACTAGCTCAAGCTTACCAACGTCCGACTGTAGGACAGAATCAGTACCGTAATAGGAATCAATTTGATCCTATTCCCATGACGTACACTAAACTTTATTCTGATCTGGTTCTGAAAGGGTTGATTACCACAAGGACTATGCCTCCTCCTCCAAATCCTCTTCCAGTCGGCTATAGGGCTGATCTTCATTGTGAATACCATCAAGGTGGTGCAGGCCATAACTTGGAAGGTTGTTATACGTTGAAGGCTAGAGTACAAGAGCTTATCAGAAATAAAATCATCTCCTTTCGGTACTCCAATCCTAATGTCCAGAACAACCCTCTGCCAGGGCACGCCAAGTGAAGCTTCAGTCGAATTCAACAAACTATCCTCCTAAAAGCCAGTGTTTCAGACAAGACAACTCATCTTTGTGTTGATTAGTCACTAGGCCATGTTTCTTGCTGTTTGCATTTTCCTTATTTTGTAATAGCTGTTTGCCTTCAAATTATGTTTGTACTTTCACAATTAATGAAATGAGCATTGCAACTTTTGATTCAATTCATTTGTGTTTGCTATTTACATCTTTGTCCTTTCTTTTTTTCAATAAATATTTTATCTCTTTTCCACTTTCTTTTTTATTGTGCAAAGATTGGAGGGAGGATGACGAAAATGCTATACTCATAACTGCTGGTATGCTTTCAAATAAACTTTGCTAACAATGTAAGGAATTGTTTCAATTCCCCAAACACCGGAGTCTCATACGCCAAATTTTGACCACAAATATTCCCCATCATTGTGCAAATCATCATCAGAATATGGGCGAACCATCATGCCTCATTAGTCTCCCCAAAGATGGGTGAGCATCCACTACAATCAAACTTAGGGTTTCAAGCCCTCTCAGAGTTCTTAGACAGAGGATCAATCAAGGAATGACACAATCTTCAACTTGTCTAAAAGGATTAAGAGGACTCCCACTTCAAGGATTAAGTACAAGGCTGCTCCCTTCTAGGTGGATCAAGCCTTAAGATCGCCAGTGTCACCATATTAGGGTTTGATCGACAAGGGCCTCCAGATGGAAATTTTCCTTTGGGCATGAGCCAATGCTTCAAAGAATAACCTATGATGCTCCAATGGATCTCATGAACCCAATCATCAAGTCAATTTTGCCTCAGGGGATGCATTCATAAAAAATCAGGAATTAGGGTTTCTTGACCTAATTTTCCCCTAAGTTGACTTTTGGAACAAATCATGAGCCAAGACCTCCAGAGGGGATTTGAGGGTCTCAAATACATCACATTGATCCATTTGAAACAATGGATTGATCCAAGAAGCTTAAGCAACAAGTTTTAATTTCATCAGAACCACAGTTAGGGTTTCGCGGAAAAAGTCAACAGTATCTTTGACTTTTGACCAGGACATGCTCCCAAACCATAAGACATGATTCAATACACCTTATAACACCTATGAAATCAATCCATCAAGTTTTATTTAGGTCAAGGACTTGATTTCATATAGGATCGCACAGTTTGGAATTCATCTGACAAAAAGTCAACTGTGCACAAAAGTCAAACTTTGACTTTTTGAGATTTTTCACAATTATGGTTCCTTAACCCTAAAAATGATGTTAATGTGTGGTTGGAATCATCATTCATCAAGAAAAATCAAGAAAAGTGGGATAACTTGTAAAAGGGGTAACCATAAAAAACTTAGAAATTTTTCTAAGTTATGGAACAAAGGGGCTAGAGTACCAACTTTGGAGGATCATAACTCCTAAACCACAAGGCCATTTTTTCCCATCCAAAGCTGGATTTGTAGCTCCCATTACCCTCTACAAAAGCTTCAACTACCACTCATTCCAATTCCCCATGGATTTCAAGTTATGGAATGATCAAAATCAAGAAAAGTGAAAATGTCACTTTTTTCCAACACTTAGTGAAATTTTCACTAAGTCAGAATCTGCCTTCACTTTTTTCCAAATGTAGGGGCATTTTTCACTTGGATCCAAAAAGTATCAAAACCAATTATGATCAAACAGTTATTGTATCATATGAGGGCTTTCCAAAATGGCCAAGAACTCCATCAAATTCCACTTAAGCCATGAGATATGACAATGGCAATATGCCTTGCTGAAAACTGCCAAGGCTAGTCAGAATTTTGCACTTTTCCTCGATTTGGAAAAATCAGATAATTCTAAGCCTTGTCATCACTTTGGACACATCTGAGGATCAAATCTAAAGGGAACAAACACTGATCCAAGCCTCCAAAGTCTTTGGAACAAGAAGTAGCATGCCAAACCTAGAATTGCCTAAAAGAGGGACACGACTCCAATTTTGGATTGGAGCATTCAATGCATACACCAAGGTGGCATGGATTGAGCCATTGCCAACTGAATTCAGTTAAGACTTATCCAAGACCAAGGGAACCAGCATCCTGTGCCCTAACCTCTAGTCAATGGCTAGAGGAGACTTGGATTCTCATTGACCAACATTGGCCAAACCTATGCAGCAGTTGCCATTCACTATTCCTTGCAAAACAAACTTTCTCTACTATAAATAGAGCTCATTTGTGATCAATTTGAGTACACCAAAGCCATCAAACAGATGTTTTCCTCAAAATCTCCTTCTTCACTCCAATTTTGGCTTCCAAAGCAAGTCACTATCGGGTTTTGAGTTTGAGAGCTATTCCAATCAAACCAATCACACAAACACCTCATAAACATCATATAGAAGTGATTCAAACACTCACACAACATCTGGAATAGCAAAATCACAAAATCACTAGCCAACTGCTCAAGCCTTTGACAGATTTGCAGTTGAGGTGCCAAATCAAGTTCCAGCTCAAATCAATCCACTCCAAGCATCCAGACACACTCCATAGCACTTAGGGAAGCTGTCCATAACCTTGGAACCAAGTTGTAACACCTCTAACACGAAACACGATCACCAGCTGCAAGTGGTAAGCATGAGCTCTTCTAACTCTATGATCCATGCAATTTTTGCTGCACAATAATTTGGCCATATGTTCATAATCATGCATGGAGTGTTTTCCCTCAATCAATTGCATTGTTTGAATCGTGTATGGAATTTCTGAACCTTCATGTAAATTTTAGGGTTCTTGAGGTTTCTCTTTGATTTCTTATTCCATCTTTAAAATAAATGAAATTAAAGACCATAGACATGATCGTGAGGTTGAAACGAGTAGATTGATATGTAGATTGCATGATACAATCAAGTATTCAGTGAGATTGGATAGAAAATGAAAATCTGCAGAAAGAGAGGAAGGGCGTGTGTTCTTGCCATGTTCTTTGCGCCCTTTTTCAAATATTTGAATATTTGAATTTTGTGATTTTATTTAATTGATTCAAAAATTAATTTCTCTCTGAGTTTTAATGATTTTGAGTTGATTCTTTTTTTAATAATTCAAAAAAATGTTAAAATATTTTATTTTACCAAAAAATCCCAAAAATATTAGTTATTTCATATAATTGATATTTTTGCAAAGAATTAATATTTTAATTGTTTTTTACATTTAAAATATTTTCTCCTTCTTGATTTTGTAAATTTTAATGGCTTCTAATCATTTTGTAGGTCAAAACTTGATTTTTGAAACATTAATCCAAGATCAGAATTTGTTTTCCACATGTTTAACAATTTTGATCATTTTAATTGAATTTTTATTCAATTAAAATACATTTTGGAAACAAATTAGGGTTTTTGATTAATTCAACCCTCATCAAACTTTTTCAAACCCTTTGGGCCTCTAGTAGAGTGTAAGACCCAACCCTTTTAGAAAAAGCCAAAATAATTTGGGCCTCAGTGTATTGTATAAGTCCCGATACCGTCAAAAAAATTCGGCGTTGTCGTCGCCTTTCTAACAAATCAAACCCTTGGGCCTACCCTCGTGTTATAAGCCTCATTCTTTTTCTTTAAACACCTTTGGGCCTCTAGTAGAGTGTAATACCCAAACCCTTTTAACCAAAACTATTTTGGGCCTCAGATATTGTATAAGTCCCTCTGCGTTAAAAGAAAATCTCGGCGCGATCGCCAGTTCAAAAACCATTTTTTTGGGCCTCTCCTTGAGCTGTAAGCCCCACCACTTGTACAAAAATAAACCTTTGGGCCTCTTGAAAGAGTGTAATACCCATCCCTTTGTACAGAAAACCTTTTGGGCCTCAGTCACTTGTATAAGTCCCTGTACAATGTACAAAACAACAGTGCAATCACTGATAAAACTTTGGGCCTCTCCTTGAGCTGTAAGCCCCAAAAATCTTTTCAAAGCACTTTCTCCTTTGATTTTGAATATAATATTGTTATCAAAGCTTTCTTTGTTGAACAACTAACAAAATAGCATGGAAGCTCTACAACCGAGTAAGTGTTTACCCGCTTTCTTTATCCGCTTTCATATATATATATAACTGTATTGTGGGGCTGCTCACTGTAAGTCTTCTTTCACAAAATTTTATATACTTGTCAAATATCAACTGTGTAATACTATTATAGTTATTTAAAGTTTTCCCCGGCAACTACGTCTAAGCACTAGGTAAAGCCCCATTGATCGCTCTTAGATACAGTCAAAACTAGATCCCCATAGGATTACCAGACATAGTCTTCCCTCCTCTTGGGGTTAAACAATATGGAGACGTGAAAGGCCACATTCTCGGTGAACCCTTTCTCAGACTGTTACCCTTAGAAGTTGTCAAAGAAACTCTAACTCCCCAGAGATTATCTTTTCTCTGTGAATGGCATCTCTTGAGTTTCTTCCAAATTCTCGGACTTTCCTGGCTTGATCTATTCTCTGTGAATGGCATGTCTTGAACTTCTCGGGGTTTGGGGACCCACAGGCTTCTTAAAAGTATCCCCGCCTCCTCTTGGGCGTTGTACAAGGACCCTTCGGCTTCTTAGAAGTTCTCATGCCTTCTCTTGGGCTTAATATAAGGACCCTGACAACCTCTTAAAGGTATAAGACATAACTTAATCATCCTTTGCTAGAGCAGTCTTTCCAGCGTCAAAACTCCGGCCATTTAAGGGTTGATACTCATCCCTTAAAGCCCGTGCCTCCTCTTGGACATTGTACAAAAGATGAAACTCTAGACTTGGACAGTCATAAAACCCCTTGAGTCTCAAAGGCATTCTCAAGTTCCTTTCACAAATCGAAAAAACACTGATCGCTCCAAAAGCCGGCCTCTCTCATGAGAGTTCCTCACCCTTTGGCCTGCCTATGGATGTAATCCTCAGCAGTAACCCAGCCTTCTCTTGGGCATTATACAAAGATCATTCACTATCTGAGAATCGATTTCTCCAAAACACCAGTAGACTTGGACAGTCTCAATACCCTTTGGATTTCCCATTTCCTTAAAGAACAGGAAATAACCCCAATCTTCTGATCAGTACCAAAGTACAACCTCACCTGGAATCAGTATCTTTATAAGAACTGATTTTCTCTTTTATACAACATACTGGACCTGTCACTAAACTGAAACAGTTACTAGCATAAATAGCCTCCTCTTGGGCTTTGTCAATGTTTCTCCCCAGCGGAGCTAACCTCTTTAGCCTCTATCTCAGGCTTCGTACGAGATACAAATCACTCTCTTGTTGAGTATAAAAGACTCTCTTGTTGAGTCAAACATTTTTAGCATTCATCTCGGGCTTTGTACGAGATACAAAAACACTCTCTTGATGAGTATAAGAAGACTCTCTTGTTGAGTCGATCCTCCTTTAGCCTCTATCTCGGGCTTCGTACGAGATACAAATCACTCTCTTGGTGAGTATAAAAGACTCTCTTGTTGAGTCAAACCCTTTTAGCCTCCGTCTTGGGCTTCGTACAAGACACATATAAAAACACTCTCTTGTTGAGTCAACCCTTTTAGCCTCTATCTCGGGCTTCGTACGAGACACAAAAGCATCCTCTTGTTGGGTCAATAGCCTCCTCTTAGGCTTGGTATAAAGAAATCCCCGTTTAATTCAATCAACCATTTAGCATCAAATCATGCTTTGGTCACAACATACAAACATCAACAACTCCTTTTCCCTCGTCTAATTGCTGTAAGCGGCAAGCCTCTGGATTATTTACATCCACGTCATTGTCCCTCTTTTAGCATGAGAAATTCCTAAGGAAAGATGGCATTGCTCTAAACTGAGTTAAAGTCTTCTCCTTCAGGTTGAAAATCCCCTATAAAAGGAAATTATGGCATTGCTGGATTCGCATATCCTAGTTAAAGTAATTCTCCTTTATAATCAGTCACCCAACAGTTGTGCCAAACAGACCAAATATTCCCCTTTAGAGATGACAAATTCTCTCTAAAGTCAACACCCTTTTAGCTTCACATCTTGGGCTTCGAACAAGATACAAATAGACCCTTCAGCTTCACATCTTGGGCTTTGAACAAGATACAAACCACCTTTAGCTTCATGTCTTGGGCTTTGAACAAGACACCAAAACACCATTTCCTCCCATAGAATAGAAGGAACTACGATCGCTCTGATTTCCCTGTTTCGTTAAATGGGAATACGTAGGCAGAAGATTGAAAAATCTTAGCGAGCGCACTAATCAAAAACCCAAAATCCCGTACTTTCATACATCAATCGAAAAGCAACAGTCCTAACATCCTACCAATAGTCTAAACCCTGTGTTCTTAACAAAATAACCTAAGAGAGACCCACAATCTTTGTAGCATCTGTAAACCAACAGTTATATGTTTAAACTCAGTTTGCAAGCAGGGTTAATTAGAGACATCTATTTCCCTTTCTTCATCAGCTTCAATAGGATAAAAAATGAATCGAGCTGTAGTACCCAAAAGCGATAGTGCTTCGCAACCACGCATAAAACTCGCGCTACAGAAAAACGGCGACTCTGCTGGGGGGTGTCTTGTCCTTATCAGATGTTCCCATCTCTTAGGCAGAGACCTCGAGTTCACATTCATATCACAAAAATGACTGCTCTGCTGGGGTGTCATTGTCTGTATAGGATCATAAGACTAGAGGTCTAGGATGATTAAGACAAATATATATACTGCTTTTCCTAATTGATATCTGTGTTTATTTTTCTGCTAATGGGAATGCGTGTGATGCCGCATGTGGAAAAATTGAGTAAACACCTAAGATATGTGATGGCAATGCGGGTAATCTTACTGGGAGTGAATTCCAGTTAAGAGCCCCCGATCGACCATCAAACTCAGTGGAGACTCCCTTTACAGATACATTGCCTATACGAGTTCGGTTGTTGAAAGTAGTGTGGTCGACTGGGTTATCTGAGAAGCTGAGGTTTTTAGCAGACGTAAGCCATTTTGTAGTGCGGAAGCTATCGGAAATAGTTGTCACACGATACTACCCTCATCTGAGATCACTCCAGGATACATCAGCTCGCTGGCGATCCGCTTGCTGTTGTTATCCTAGAGGGGTCAATGATTTTGTGGACAGGTACAAAAAATCACTAGTATAAACCTTTTGGGGGGGGGGGGGGTAAAGCCTTGACTTCATGACACCGACCCTTTGACCCAATGTTTTTTCTATGTTTTTGTGTGTTGCATTCATACATTCATCTAAAAAAATTAAAACAAAGAAAATCTTCTCTTCTAGTCTCTCTTTTTCAAATTAAACTCAGACAATGATTGCGCTAATGGATTTCGGTAGAAGGAAAACTCATAAGTACACCTTCAAGGTTCCAAAGTTAGAGGATTTGAGAGGTTTGGCGAGAATGATCACCAACCATGAGGCTTTCAGAGCCAAGTATGGAGGACTGTTGTCCTTGTTAAGGGTCCACGTAATTAAAGGAATCCTGTCCACGTTAATCCAGTTCTACGATCCGGTTTATCACTGTTTCACATTCCTGGATTATCAACTAGCACCAACACTGGAGGAGTATTCTCACTTGACTGATTTACATATCAATGATCAAGCTCCATTTTCTGGAATGGAAGAAAATCCAAAGGATCAGACTATTGCACGAGCAATTTATTTGGACGAGTCGGAAGTCAGGACTCACATGACCACTAAGGGTGGCATCCAAGGTTGGTCAGCCCAGTTCTTGACAAAGAAAGCCCTATACTTTGCCAGTATAAGGAACGCGGCCGCTTTCGAGAGCATCTTTGTTTTGCTCACCTACGGGTTATTTTTGTTTCCCAACATCGATAACTTTGTAGATATCAATGCCATTAAGATTTTCCAGATTGGAAACCCCGTACCGACCTTACTCGCAGATGCGTATCATTTGGTACACTAAAGGAATTTATACAGTGGAGGGATAATCATGTGCTGTGTACCCCTGCTATACAAATGGTTCACTTCCCATTTGCCCAAATCTGCTGCATTTTGGGATCAAAAGAATACTTTAAGTTGGTCACAGAGAGTCATGTCTCTTACCAACTCGAACATCGATTGGTACAATCGAATCTACGACGGGATCAGAATCATTGACCGTTGTGGAAATTTCCCAAATGTACCCCTTATAGGAACTAAGGGGGGAATCAACTATCATCCGGTGTTAGTTCGTCGTCAATTTGGATACCCGATAAGGCATGTCCTGCGCAGTGCTCATCTGGAAGGTCTTTTCTTCAAGGAAGGAGAAAATGATAGGGCACTAAAGATAGAAATAGTGTATGCTTGGAAACACGTTCATAGGAAAGGACGAGAGTCTCTAGGAAAACCAGATTGTGTCTCGATGGAGCCTTATCTCCATTGGGTACAAACTAGAGCTCTCAAGCTGAGGATGCCTTACCCTCGCCAGGAAGTTCTTCCATTAAGAGACTCTGCCCTTTATTTCATGTCTGAGACAGAAAAACTTCAGGTTACTCTCAACAAAGTTCAGCAGGAGAAGAGGCCTTGGAGGAATAAGTACCGTATTCTCAATGTGGAATGTAAGAAAATACAGCAGCTATTAAGAGAAAAGGATGCTCTGATTGAGATTTTAGAGCAACATGCTATAGAAAATCAGGATGACCAAAGGAATTTGCTTGCTCCTTTCACTTGGCAAAGGAATGACAACCCGACAACGGCTCAAGAGCCTCGGTCAAAGCAAAGGAAAGCACCCGAACCAGCACCTGAGCTCTCTTCAGAGAGGACTCAGGATCCATTAGTTTAGATTTCCTTTTCCAGCACTTTGTAATCTACTGTATTTCCATTTCCGCAATCCTTTGAATTCAATAAAACGGGGTTCTCCCCAATTGTTTGATATTTGCAATCCAATTGTCAAAGTTTACTTTGAATAAACAAAAATAATTAATAATCATTGCATTCATCATAAACGTATTCTTCTTACCTACGATGGATGATCTGAAAGAGGAAGAGAACAGAGAGTTGAGAGAAGAAGATGGATGATCTCGAGGAAGAGAACAGAGAGTTGAGAGAAGAGATTGACACTCTGAAAGAGGATCTGAGAAAGCTTCATAACGACATGCAACCTCTAGTAGAAGCTCAGATGCAACAACAAAGGACTGTGATCTCAGAGATCACATCAACGCCCATAGTGGAGAAGTATGATCCTAGGTACAAGATGCCGAAAGATCGCCCCTGGGGCATGCCACTTAACTATATCCCGGAAGGATATGTTACGCTGATCAATGAGGATCAAGGAACTGCAGCAGAAGCCGCTGGGCCTAAAGCTTACAAACTTCGGGAAAGCGAAGATGCCAGGGGCATGGCAGCAACCCCTGAAGGTTACAAACTTCGGGAGGCACCGAGAGTCTCGACCATAATGAATATACCACCACCTGTGGTACACACTGTCCCGGAAGGACAGATTCCACAGATACCTTCTGGTGGAAACGACAGCATGATCGACAGAATGAATGAATTCCAGGAAAAATTCCTAGAGATGCAGAAAGAACTGCAAGCCCTTCGCGGTCATGATTTATTTGGAAAGGACGCCACAGACCTTTGTTTGGTCCCCAATGTGAAAGTCCCACATAAGTTCCAAGTGCCCGAATTTGAAAAATACAAGGGTAATTCTTGCCCTCAGAGTCATCTGGTGATGTACGCTCGGCGAATGTCAGCTCAGACAAAGAACCAGGAGCTACTGATTCACTACTTTCAGGATATTTTAACCGGTGCCGCATTAAAATGGTACATGGGTTTAAACCGCGCTACGATCGGCACATTCAGAGATCTTGGAGCTGCCTTCGTTCAGCAGTATAAATACAATTTGGACATGGCACCGGACAGAGATCAACTCAGATCAATGTCACAAAAGGACAAGGAAACCTTTAAAGAATACGCTCAGAGATGGCGTGAAATTGCCGCTCAGATTTCTCCACCTCTTGAGGAAAAGGAGATGACAAAGATCTTCTTAAAGACCTTGGGCTCATTTTACTACGACAGAATGGTTGCCAGTGCGCCCAGTGACTTCACCGAGATGGTGAGCATGGGAGTTCGTCTTGAAGAAGCGGTCCGAGAAGGACGTTTAGTGAAAGACGCTGGATCATCAAGTAGTACAAAACGATACGGTAGTGCTCTCCCTAAGAAAAAAGAGCAGGATATTGGGAATTTCTCTCAGAAAGCAAAGGCGATGTTGTTAACCAGTAGCAGATGTAACTCCTGCTATTAACCCTGCGCCTGTTCCTACGTATCAACCTCAGGTTGCTCAGAGCCAACCGAATCAACAACAATTTCAGCAAAGGATACAACAACCTCTTCAGCAGGCTCGTCCTCCATATAACAACAACCGTGCAACACGACCATCAGGGTTTGATCCTATACCTATGTTGTACGCAGAACTGTTTACGTTACTACTGGTCAAGGGGCATGTCCAAACCAGGTCTCCTCTTACAGTACCGGAAAATCCTCCTTTTTGGTTCAAAACGGATCAGACTTGTCCTTACCATCAAGGAGGATCAGGGCATAACATAGAAAACTGTCTCAGTTTCAAATCCGACGTACAAAAGCTTGTTAGGAGCGGGGTTTTATCTTTCAAAGATACGAATCCGAATGTTCTCACGAACCCACTGCCTCAACACGAGAAAGTTGCAGTCAATTTGATAGAGGGAGAGTCTAGTGACAACTATCAAATTCATGATGTACTCTTGTTAAGGGCCAATTTGGTCAAGATGCATTGTAGATAGAGTGGATATGGCCATGTGCCACCTCATAATCATCACCAGTGTGATATCTGCTCTAAAGACAATCAGGGATGTTCTGTGGTGCAATCAGCTCTACAGGAACAATTGGATCTCGGGTGGATCCAAGAGCATTGAGTTCGTGGAGTCAACATGACCTATACGAAGTCCAACATCATTCAGAACCACGACGTCCATACAATGAATGTCAACTTGGTGGCAATGCACTCAAGGCAAAGCCAATATCATAATCTGCCGCGGCACAATTACCGTTCCTGTCTGACTTGCTCGATAAACAAATAGGGATGCTCTTTTGTACAAGAGGCCCTCCAGCGTCAGATGGATCTAGGATGGATCCAGGACTACCATGATAGGAATCCCTATCAGATCAACATGATTCAAATATTTGATATTCGTCTGATGAATACCGGCTTGGTGGAATTACATTCCAGGCAGGTCCAACTCGGTTTTCTCATTTCGCATAATTATCAAAACTGTAAAGGATGTTGTGAGGGTAACCAAGGGTGCGTTCTCGTTCAAAGAACTTTACAACACTTGTTAAACCACTGGTGGCTTCCAATCTATATGGATGAAGACACGCAACAAATCAGTGTGGTTGACGTGAACCCTACTCGGCATCAAAGTCAGGATGTCCGATCTACGGAAATAGATCTAGTGAGGTTACATTATATTCAAAGCGGGCGTGGCCAGGTGCCACCACACAACTATGAACGTTGTAGATTCTGCTCGGAGAATAACCAAGGATGCTACCTCGTGCGAGCAGCTCTCCAAGGTCAGTTGGATCGCAAAGAGATTCACCCAAACCTAGCTTCAGGGTCCGTTGACTGGACGCCGGACTACTTCGCTGATCATATCAGAGACGTGGTTGTAATCTCTGACCCTGAGAGGAACAAGGATGTTTGTACCATCATCCCTCTACTGGACAAATCAAAAGTTCTTAGCAAGGAACTGATTGAGGTTAATTACAACAATCTAAAAAATCAGAAGGCTCCTGTAGTTATCTATCTGCCAAGACCATTACCGTATGAATCAGCTAAGGCGATCCCTTACAAATAAGGTGCAATGATAATTGAAAATGGAAAGGAAATTCCATTTCCCTCTGTCGTGAATATTGTAGACATCAGTCGAGTAACACGGAGCGGTCGAATCTTCAACCGAGGAGTTGGAGAACCTAACAAGGAAAAGAAACTTCCGACAGAAGCTCCCGATCCACCAGTCGGTCAATCCAGTAAATCCGACCTTTCGAAAAATAATGATGAGATGCTGAAGCTCATCCAAAGGAGTGAATACAACATTGTTGACCAACTATTACAAACTCCTTCAAAGATCTCGGTGTTATCACTTTTACTCAGTTCCGAAGCCCACAGAGAGGCTCTACAGAAAGTCTTAGAGCAGGCCTTTGTAGAACAGGATGTGTCAATATGATAGTTCGACAACATTATCTCTAACATCACTTCCTGCAACAACTTAGGATTCAGTGATGAGGATTTGCCAGAGGGGGGCAAAAGCCACAACATGGCGCTCAATGTCACAGTTAACTGCCAGGACGATGCTTTAGCCAGCATACTGGTAGACACAGGATCGGCCATCAACGTTATGCCGAAGTGCACTTTAATGCGACTATCATTCAAAGGATCCCCGATGAGGGGCAGTGAGGTTATCGTCAAAGCATTTGACGGGTCTCGGAAAGCATTTATCGGCGAAGTCGACCTTCCCATAACTATTGGTCCTCACACTTTCCTAATCACTTTCCAGGTCATGGATGTCCAGGCAGCGTACAGTTGTTTATTAGGAAGACCTTGGATACACCAGGCTGGGGCAGTCACTTCGACGTTGCACCAGAAAGTGAAGTTCGTCAAAAATGATCAACTCGTCATGGTTTGTGGAGAACAAGCCTTGCTCTTGAGTAACTTGTCATTATCTACTTGTGTAGAACCCGAGGAGGTTGTTGGGACTCAGTTCCAAGCACTTTCGGTGAGCAATGAGAATCAATCAGAGAAAGGAACCGCTATTTCCTCATACAGAGATGCTCTCGAAGTGATCGAGAATAACAATGCAAAAGGATGGGGACAACTTGTCATTCCTACTGATAATAAAACAAAGAAAGGTCTTGGTTTTTCTGCAACCTGCACCTAAACAACTGCTAACGATGAAAGTCTTTATCCCATTCAGGACTTCTTCCACAATGGAGGTTTCCTTCACCCAGTGCCTCAAACAGTCCATACTATCAACGAGGAGGATCCCTCCGATACGGATGAGGAATGGAAGTCCTATCTCAACGAGGACGGTTATATGTCTCAGGAAGAGGTGCCTACTGTCACTCCCGAGGATTTGCATCCATGGTACAAACGCGAAAGTGGCGCGGAAAACAGAGTCGCCAGCAATGTGTATTTATCCCAAGAGAGGGAAAGGAAACACTGCGTAAACCTGAGGGAAGGAAAAGAGCATGGTCTCGCGACCAAGAGAAACGGGTAAGGGAGTCGGTTACACGAAGGGAAGGTGTTAGCACCCCACACGTCCATCGTACTCGATGGGATCCATGCTTGTTGTCTTTATCAAAGGGTGTCGTCATCTGGAGCTCCACTGCTACTAGAAAGGAGAAGGAACGGGAACGGGAAAGAACGAAGAAACGGGGGAGAAGAGAAAAAGAAGTGACTCGATAGGACATCGCTCGTCCTATACCTACGTATTCCCTCGTGCAATGGGAAAGTCAGAGTCAACGTAGTTCGGACGCGAACTATGGGGGAAGGTTGCTCGCCAAGACATCGTCGTCTTGTGCCTACATATCCTCAATCGGACGAGAAAAAGGAAATCAGAGTAGTCGTAGTTCGACCTAACGAGGTCGGTTAGTATTTTTTATGAGCGACGTTAGATTCGCGTCCGGCAGTTAGGGTTGATGTCTGTTTGCGACGAGACGGAAGTAACGTGCCCTTTTCTGAAAATGAGTTGAACTTAACAATCCCAAAGGATGAAAAAGGTTTGAGTTTGTTTTTGTGTTTTTTAGACAGAAGTGGATTGAAGTTAGTTCATAACTTGCATTGCACCGAAGTCTATGATGTCGGAACGAATGCTTAGCAAATCGTTCCAAGATGGAACGTCCACCAAACACTCTAGAAAAATGCGAGGGAACCCCTCATTCCTCACTTCCCACATGCAAGGCTCATGTACAATACGCGTTAATTTTATTAAGTATTTTAGAAGTGTTATGAGATGAGAAGAGAAGACTCAAGGGAAAAGAAAACACTAAGGGGAATTCTATCCTAATGTTGTCATGCAAAGGTGGCCCTATAGTTGAGTTTGAAAGGGGAACTTCTACCTAAGTTAGCATGCAAAGGGAAGACTAATGCTAATCCTACTCCAAGCTTAATCAAAAATTAAGTTGGACTAGGTAGCTCTAAGGGAGTGAATCCAAGACTTAAACAAGTCTTGAGACTCAAGGGAAGAGAAGGAGTAAAAGAGATGAAGAAGAAAGAGAGGTAGAAGATGAGAAATAAGAGGGGGCAGCAAGCACATCACACACATCATACTCACATCACAACATTAATCATGCTTTAAAAGATCACACAAGAAGGCTCAAGTAAGCAAGTAAAAGCAAACAAGAAAGAATGCACGCAAACTTGCATAAGAAGCATAGTTAAACATCATTGAACCTCACACAAAGATGACATGAATAAGGTAGGATGAAAGTGGATCCAAGTCAGAATTCAAGTCATGCCAAAGGTCAATCAATTCACACATTAGAAAATGGCATCAAGAGCATCAAGTATGTATCTCCACAACACTCAAACAATTAACAACAAATAACTCACGCGCAACATAACTTCAAGTGATCAAACAAAGTGAAATCAAGGCATGAAAGCAAATGGCAGCAAGGTGAACATGTATATCAATTCAAAGATCAACTCGTGAATATCAAAAAGAAGCCACAAGAATCACATTCAAAACATGCTCCACAATTATGCAAACATCCACTTCAAACGTCTATGCAAACAAGACATGATAAGGTGAAGCAAGATCATATTCGTATTCAAACAACAATTCCAGCAACATCATCAACAAGTCACAATCAACATGCTCAAGAAGTGTGTGATATGTGTTCATCACATCGGGAACGCAACGTCGCAAACGTGATCATAAACGATAAAAATCCAAGAGTCACGTGTCGGAAACTTGTGTGCATATGATGGTGTGAGGTGAAACAGCTCAAGAATAATCCACAAATCATCAACATATTAATCCATGAAGTTTAGGCATGAAAAAGATCTCAAACAAACAAGAAAATGCATAAAAATACACATTCTGTCCCAGAGTAACTGGTTAACAAACGGTGAGTAACCGGTTACTTAGTTAAAAATCAGACAATTTACGCAAAAAATACACATGTTAACCGGTTAACAAACTGTTGTTAACCTATTACTCTGGGACAGCAGCAAAAAAAACTATTTCAAAAGCATTTTTCAGCAGCAAATCACTTATGTAATCATATCCTATGATCATGTAATCAACAATGTACGAAAATTAAGTTCAGAAACAACATTCAAACATCATTTAAATTCAATAATCATCAACATTCACACTTAAGATCAACCAAATGAATCAAAACACATCAAAATTCATGGATCTACATTGTATAAGTTGCAATTAAGCTAAAATGAGTATGGATCTGAAATTAACCAACCTACAAAGCTGAGATTTGCTTTGGTAAGTGTTGTAAACAGAAATGGATGAATTCAAGTAGAGAAATCCAAGATCCACAAGCTTCTTGTACTCAAAAGTTGAAGATCCAAGCAAATAAGCAACAAAACTCCAAAATCACTTTCAATAATCACTTTTGAAAAATCAGAACTAGATCCAAACGAAAATCCAAGTTGAAAAGCTGAAATGTAGTGATGATGAGAGGCTTTAGATCAAGAATTAACAAGTTCCAATGAAGAACTTGTTAATCTTTGAAAGAGAGCTTTGAGTGAGGTTGGAAAATGGAGGTTGAGAGTGAAAAAGTGAGAGAGAATTGAGAAAGTTCTGAAAATTGGGAGTGAAAATATGATCTAGGTCCTTGAGGTTTGGAATGGATTGGTTTAAATAACCCCTAGGTTAGGAGTTAAGTTTGGGTTTGGAGTGAGGTTAAGTGAGTGGAAATTAGGATGAAATATGGAATTAGAGTGGAAAGAATTTGAATATGAGGAGAAAATCAACTCTCTCTAGATCCTTCTACTGGTGTGTAGAATTAAATTGGGTGATTAAAATTTGGATTAAAAGGATGCAGTATTGAAAAACAGATGATTTACCCAAATTTTGCCTTGGTTAACCAGTTAACCACCATGCGTTAACCGGTTAACGCGAGGAAAATTTGAATTTTCAGTTTGGCGCCAAAAGGAGGAAAACTTGGATATTCTCCTGGTTTTACCCATTCTGAACCACGACAGACCTCTGAAACTTCCCATTTGATATTACCACTAGAATACACTTGAAATATGCTGCGAAATGTTTTTCGCATTCGGATTAAACTGCTGATAACAACTGTCTGGTGCTGAATAACTGATCAAAAATTGACTGCCAGAGTTTCTGATCATCCAGTCATTTAATGAGCAAAATAAATGCTCAAAAAGACTGGGAAAGCTATCTGCTTGGCTCTGAACACTGTTGAAAATCATACAGGAACTGATGATGCTGTGAGCTGCTGAAAGAATACCTTGATCCCATGCTCAAAAGGACGATACAAATGACAATGCAAATGAAATGAAGCATAAACCAGTTAGGTTAGAAACAAAAGGGAAAATTTTGAGGTGTTACAGCTGCCCCTATTCAAACTTCTTGGATCTGAGGGTATGGAAGCAACGGCTTTCATACAATCGGGATACACTGAGATTGAATACCAAAATAACCTAAAAATTTGCACGCTGTGGGGATGATGAAATAACGTGAATACGAGAACGGTCGAAGGCGAACTCGGAAAGGTAGACCGGCCAAAGGCGGGCTAAACTAGGGATATAAGGATAAACGAGAACGGCCGAAGGCGAACTCAAAAAGGTAGATCGGCCAAAGGCGGACCACGCTGGGGAGATATAAAGGATACGAGACCATGCCGAAGGTGGGCTCGAAAAAGAAAGACCAAGCCGAAGGTGAGCTTTCAAAGAAAGACCATGCTGAAGGTAGACTTTCAAACAAAGGATACGAGACCATGCCGAAGGTGGGCTTGAAAAAAAAAGACCAAGCAGAAGGTGAGCTTTCAAAGAAAGACTATGCCGAAGGTAGACTTTAAAACAAAGGATACAAGACCATGCCGAATGTGGGCTCGAAAAAGAAAGACCAAGCCGAAGGTGAGCTTTCAAAGAAAGGCTAAGCCGAAGGTAGACTTTCAAGCAAAGGATACGAGACCATACCGAAGGTGGACTCGAAAAAAGAAAGACCAAGCCGAAGGTGGGCTTTCAAAGAAAGACTATGCCGAAGGTAGACTTTCAAACAAAAGATACGAGACCATGCCGAAGGTGGGCTCGAAAAAGGAAAGACCAAACCGAAGGTGGGCTTTCAAAGAAATACTATGCCGAAGGTAGACTTTCAAACAAAGGATACGAGACCATTCCAAAGGTAGACTCGAAAATGAAAGACCAAGCCGAAGGTGGACTTTCAAAGAAAGACTATGCCGAAGGTAGACTTTCAACCAAAGGATACGAGACCATGTCGAAGGTGGACTCGAAAAAGAAAGACCAAGCCGAAGGTGGGCTTTCAAAGAAAGACTATGCCGAAGGTAGACTTTCAAACAAAGAATACGAGACCATGCCGAAGGTTGGCTCAAAAAAGGAAAGACCAAGCCGAAGGTGGGCTTTCAAAGAAATACTATGTCGAAGGTAAACTTTCAAACAAAGGATACGAGACCATGCCTAAGGTGGACTCGAAAAAGAAAGACCAAGCCGAAGGTGAGCTTTCAAAGAAAGACTATGCCGAAGGTAGACTTTTAAAAAAGGGATACGAGACCATGCCGAAGGTGGGTTCGAAAAAGGAAAGACCAAGCCGAAGGTGGGCCTTCAAAGAAAGACTATGCCGAAGGTAGACTTTCGAACAAAGGATACGAGACCATGCCTAGGGTGGACTCGAAAAAGAAAGACCAAGCCGAAGGTGGACTTTCAAAGAAAGACTAAGCCGAAGGTAGACTTTCAAACAAAGGATACGAGACCATGCCAAGGGTGGACTCGAAAAAGAAAGACCAAGCCGAAGGTGGACTTTCAAAGAAAGACTAAGCCGAAGGTAGACTTTCGAACAAAGGATACGAGACCATGCCGAGGGTGGACTCGAAAAAGAAAGCCCAAGCCGAAGGTGGACTTTCAAAGAAAGACTAAGCCGAAGGTAGACTTTCGAACAAAGAATACGAGACCATGCCGAGGGTGGACTCAAAAAAGAAAGACCAAGACAAAGGTGGACATTCAAAGAAAGACTAAGCCGAAGGTAGACTTTCGAACGAAGGATACGAGGCCATGCCGAAGGTGGGCTCAAAAAAGGAAAGACCAAACCGAAGGTGGGCTTTCAAAGAAAGACTATGCCGAAGGTAGACTTTCAAATAAAGGATACGAGACCATGCCGAAGGTGGATTCGAAAAGGAAAGACCAAGCCGAAGGTGGGCTTTCACAGAAAGACTATGCCGAAGGTAGACTTTAAAATAAAGGATACGAGACCATGCCGAAGGTGGGCTCGAAAAAGAAAGACCAAGCCGCAGGTGAGCTTTCATAGAAAGGCTAAGCCGAAGGTAGACTTTCAAGCAAAGGATACGAGACCATACCGAAGGTGGACTCGAAAAGAGAAAGACCAAGCCGAAGGTGGGATTTCAAAGAAAGACTATGCCGAAGGTAGACTTTCAAACAAAAGATACGAGACCATGCCGAAGGTGGGCTCGAAAAAGGAAATACCAAACCGAAGGTGGGCTTTCAAAGAAAGACTATGCCGAAGGTAGACTTTCAAACAAAGGATACGAAGCCATGCCGAAGGTAGACTCGAAAAGGAAAGACCAAGCCGAAGGTGGGCTTTCAAAGAAAGACTATGCCGAAGGTAGACTTTCAACCAAAGGATACGAGACCATGTCGAAGGTGGACTCGAAAAAGAAAGACCAAGCCGAAGGTGGGCTTTCAAAGAAAGACTATGCCGAAGGTAGACTTTCAAACAAAGAATACGAGACCATGCCGAAGGTTGGCTCAAAAAAGGAGAGACCAAGCCGAAGGTGGGCTTTCAAAGAAAGACTATGTCGAAGGTAAACTTTCAAACAAAGGATACGAGGCCATGCCTAAGGTGGACTCGAAAAAGAAAGACCAAGCCAAAGGTGAGCTTTCAAAGAAAGACTATGCCGAAGGTAGACTTTCAAATAAGGGATACGAGACCATGCCGAAGGTGGGTACGAAAAAGGAAAGACCAAGCCGAAGGTGGGCTTTCAAAGAAAGACTATGCCGAAGGTAGACTTTCGAACAAAGGATACGAGACCATGCCGAGGGTAGACTCGAAAAAGAAAGACCAAGCCGAAGGTGGACTTTCAAAGAAAGACTAAGCCGAAGGTAGACTTTCAAACAAAGGATACGAGACCATGCCAAGGGTGGACTCGAAAAAGAAAGACCAAGCCGAAGGTAAACTTTCAAAGAAAGACTAAGCCGAAGGTAGGCTTTCGAACAAAGGATACGAGACCATGCCGAGGGTGGACTCGAAAAAGAAAGAAAAAGCCGAAGGTGGACTTTCAAAGAAAGACTAAACCGAAGGTAGACTTTCGAACAAAGGATACGAGACCATGCCGAGGGTGGACTCGAAAAAGAAAGCCCAAGCCGAAGGTGGACTTTCAAAGAAAGACTAAGCCGAAGGTGGACTTTCGAACAAAGGATACGAGACCATGCCGAGGGTGGACTCGAAAAAGAAAGACCAAGACGAAGGTGGACTTTCAAAGAAAGACTAAGCCGAAGGTAGACTTTCGAACGAAGGATACAAGGCCATGCCGAAGGTGGGCTCGAAAAAGGAAAGACCAAACCGAAGGTGGGCTTTCAAAGAAAGACTATGCCGAAGGTAGACTTTCAAATAAAGGATACGAGACCATGCCGAAGGTGGAATCGAAAAGGAAAGACCAAGCCGAAGGTGGGCTTTCAAAGAAAGACTATGCCGAAGGTAGACTTTAAAACAAAGGATACGAGACCATGCCGAAGGTGGGCTCGAAAAAGAAAGACCAAGCCGAAGGTGAGCTTTCAAAGAAAGACTATGCCGAAGGTAGACTTTCAAACAAAGAATACGAGACCATGCCGAAGGTTGGCTCGAAAAAGGAAAGACCAAGCCGAAGGTGGGCTTTCAAAGAAAGACTATGTCGAAGGTAAACTTTCAAACAAAGGATACGAGACCATGCCTAAGGTGGACTCGAAAAAGAAAGACCAAGCCGAAGGTGAGCTTTCAAAGAAAGACTATGCCGAAGGTAGACTTTCAAACAAGGGATACGAGACCATGCCGAAGGTGGGTTCGAAAAAGGAAAGACCAAGCCGAAGGTGGGCTTTCAAAGAAAGACTATGCCGAAGGTAGACTTTCGAACAAAGGATACGAGACCATGCCGAGGGTGGACTCGAAAAAGAAAGACCAAGCCGAAGGTGGACTTTCAAAGAAAGACTAAGCCGAAGGTAGACTTTCAAACAAAGGATACGAGACCATGCCAAGGGTGGACTCGAAAAAGAAAGACCAAGCCGAAGGTGGACTTTCAAAGAAAGACTAAGCCGAAGGTAGACTTTCGAACAAAGGATACGAGACCATGCCGAGGGTGGACTCGAAAAAGAAAGACCAAGCCGAAGGTGGACTTTCAAAGAAAGACTAAGCCGAAGGTAGACTTTCGAACAAAGGATACCAGACCATGTCGAGGGTGGACTCGAAAAAGAAAGACCAAGACGAAGGTGGACTTTCAAAGAAAGACTAAGCCGAAGATAGACATTCGAACGAAGGATACGAGGCCATGCCGAAGGTGGGCTCGAAAAAGGAAAGACCAAACCGAAGGTGGGCTTTCAAAGAAAAACTATGCCGAAGGTAGACTTTCAAATAAAGGATAAGAGACCATGCCGAAGGTGGACTCGAAAAGGAAAGACCAAGCCGAAGGTGGGCTTTCACAGAAAGACTATCCCGAAGCTAGACTTTAAAACAAAGGATACGAGACCATGCCGAAGGTGGGCTCGAAAAAGAAAGACCAAGCCGAAGGTGAGCTTTCAAAGAAAGGCTAAGCCGAAGGTAGACTTTCAAGCAAAGGATACGAGACCATACCGAAGGTGGACACGAAAAAAGAAAGACCAAGCCGAAGGTGGGCTTTCAAAGAAAGACTATGCCGAAGGTAGACTTTCAAACAAAAGATACGAGACCATGCCGAAGGTGGGCTCGAAAAAGGAAAGTCAAACCGAAGGTGGGCTTTCAAAGAAAGACTATGTCGAAGGTAGACTTTCAAACAAAGGATACGAGACCATGCCGAAGGTAGACTCGAAAAGGAAAGACCAAGCCGAAGGTGGGCTTTCAAAGAAAGACTATGCCGAAGGTAGACTTTCAACCAAAGGATACGAGACCATGTCGAAGGTGGACTCGAAAAAGAAAGACCAAGCCGAAGGTGGGCTTTCAAAGAAAGACTATGCCGAAGGTAGACTTTCAAACAAGGGATACGAGACCATGCCGAAGGTGGGTTCGAAAAAGGAAAGACCAAGCCGAAGGTGGGCTTTCAAAGAAAGACTATGCCGAAGGTAGACTTTCGAACAAAGGATACGAGACCATGCCGAGGGTGGACTTGAAAAAGAAAGACCAAGTCGAAGGTGGACTTTCAAAGAAAGACTAAGCCGAAGGTAGACTTTCAAACAAAGGATACGAGACCATGCCAAGGGTGGACTCGAAAAAGAAAGACCAAGCCGAAGGTTGACTTTCAAAGAAAGACTAAGCCGAAGGTAGACTTTCGAACAAAGGATACGAGACCATGGCGAGGGTGGACTCGAAAAAGAAAGACTAAGCCGAAGGTGGACTTTCAAAGAAAGACTAAGCCGAAGGTAGACTTTCGAACAAAGGATACGAGACCATGCCGAGGGTGGACACGAAAAAGAAAGACCAAGACGAAGGTGGACTTTCAAAGAAAGACTAAGCCGAAGGTAGACTTTCGAACGAAGGATACGAGGCCATGCCGAAGGTGGGCTCAAAAAAGGAAAGACCAAACCGAAGGTGGGCTTTCAAAGAAAGACTATGCCGAAGGTAGACTTTCAAATAAAGGATACGAGACCATGCCGAAGGTGGACTCGAAAAGGAAAGACCAAGCCGAAGGTGGGCTTTCACAGAAAGACTATGCCGAAGGTAGACTTTAAAACAAAGGATACGAGACCATGCCGAAGGTGGGCTCGAAAAACAAAGACCAAGCCGAAGGTGAGCTTTCAAAGAAAGGCTAAGCCGAAGGTAGACTTTCAAGCAAAGGATACGAGACCATACCGAAGGTGGACTCGAAAAAAGAAAGACCAAGCCGAAGGTGGGCTTTCAAAGAAAGACTATGCCGAAGGTAGACTTTCAAACAAAAGATACGAGACCATGCCGAAGGTGGGCTCGAAAAAGGAAAGACCAAACCGAAGGTGGGCTTTCAAAGAAAGACTATGCCAAAGGTAGACTTTCAAACAAAGGATACGAGACCATGCCGAAGGTAGACTCGAAAAGGAAAGACCAAGCCGAAGGTGGGCTTTCAAAGAAAGACTATGCCGAAGGTAGACTTTCAACCAAAGGATACGAGACCATGTCGAAGGTGGACTCGAAAAAGAAAGACCAAGCCGAAGGTGGGCTTTCAAAGAAAGACTATGCCGAAGGTAGACTTTCAAACAAAGAATACGAGACCATTCCGAAGGTTGGCTCGAAAAAGGAAAGACCAAGCCGAAGGTGGGCTTTCAAAGAAAGACTATGTCGAAGGTAAACTTTCAAACAAAGGATACGAGACCATGCCTAAGGTGGACTCGAAAAAGAAAGACCAAGCCGAAGGTGAGCTTTCAAAGAAAGACTATGCCGAAGGTAGACTTTCAAACAAGGGATACAAGACCATGCCGAAGGTGGGTACGAAAAAGGAAAGACCAAGCCGAAGGTGGGCTTTCAAAGAAAGACAATGCCGAAGGTAGACTTTCGAACAAAGGATACGAGACCATGCCGAGGGTGGACTCGAAAAAGAAAGACCAAGCCGAAGGTGGACTTTCAAAGAAAGACTAAGTCGAAGGTAGACTTTCAAACAAAGGATACGAGACCATGCCAAGGGTGGACTCGAAAAATAAAGACCAAGCCGAAGGTGAACTTTCAAAGAAAGACTAAGCCGAAGGTAGACTTTCGAACAAAGGATACGAGACCATGCCGAGGGTGGACTCGAAAAAGAAAGACCAAGCCGAAGGTGGACTTTCAAAGAAAAACTAAGCCGAAGGTAGACTTTCGAACAAAGGATACGAGACCATGCCGAGGGTGGACTCGAAAAAGAAAGACCAAGACGAAGGTGGACTTTCAAAGAAAGACTAAGCCGAAGGTAGACTTTCGAACGAAGGATACGAGGCCATGCCGAAGGTGGGCTCGAAAAAGGAAAGACCAAACCGAAGGTGGGCTTTCAAAGAAAGACTATGCCGAAGGTAGACTTTCAAATAAAGGATACGAGACCATGCCAAAGGTGGACTCGAAAAGGAAAGACCAAGCCGAAGGTGGCCTTTCAAAGAAAGACTATGCCGAATGTACACTTTAAAACAAAGGATACGAGACCATGCCGAAGGTGGGCTCGAAAAAGAAAGACCAAGCCGAAGGTGAGCTTTCAAAGAAAGACTATGCCGAAGGTAGACTTTCAAACAAAGAATACGAGACCATGCCGAAGGTTGGCTCGAAAAAGGAAAGACCAAGCCGAAGGTGGGCTTTCAAAGAAAGACTATGTCGAAGGTAAACTTTCAAACAAAGGATACGAGACCATGCCTAAGGTGGACTCGAAAAAGAAAGACCAAGCCGAAGGTGAGCTTTCAAAGAAAGACTATGCCGAAGGTAGACTTTCAAACAAGGGATACGAGACCATGCCGAAGGTGGGTTCGAAAAAGGAAAGACCAAGCCGAAGGTGGGCTTTCAAAGAAAGACTATGCCGAAGGTAGACTTTCGAACAAAGGATACGAGACCATGCCGAGGGTGGACTCGAAAAAGAAAGACCAAGCCGAAGGTTGACTTTCAAAGAAAGACTAAGCCGAAGGTAGACTTTCAAACAAAGGATACGAGACCATGCCAAGGGTGGACTCGAAAAAGAAAGACCAAGCCGAAGGTGGACTTTCAAAGAAAGACTAAGCCGAAGGTAGACTTTCAAACAAAGGATACAAGTCCATGCTGAGGGTGGACTCGAAAAAGAAAGACTAAGCCGAATGTGGACTTTCAAAGAAAGACTAAGCCGAAGGTAGACTTTCGAACAAAAGATACGAGACCATGCCGAGGGTGGACTCGAAGAAGAAAGACCAAGCCAAAGGTGGACTTTCAAACAAAGACTAAGCCGAAGGTAGACTTTCGAACAAAGAATACGAGACCATGCCGAGGGTGGACTCAAAAAATAAAGACCAAGACGAAGGTGGACATTCAAAGAAAGACTAAGCCGAAGGTAGACTTTCGAACGAAGGATACGAGGCCATGCCGAAGGTGGGCTCAAAAAAGGAAAGACCAAACCGAAGGTGGGCTTTCAAAGAAAGACTATGCCGAAGGTAGACTTTCGAACGAAGGATACGAGACCATGCCGAAGGTGGGCTCAAAAAAGGAAAGACCAAACCGAAGGTGGGCTTTCAAAGAAAGACTATGCCGAAGGTAGACTTTCAAATAAACGATACGAGACCATGCCGAAGGTGGAATCGAAAAGGAAAGACCAAGCCGAAGGTGGGCTTTCAAAGAAAGACTATGCCGAAGGTAGACTTTAAAACAAAGGATACGAGACCATGCCGAAGGTGGGCTCGAAAAAGAAAGACCAAGCCGAAGGTGAGCTTTCAAAGAAAGACTATGCCGAAGGTTGACTTTCAAACAAAGAATACGAGACCATGCCGAAGGTTGGCTCGAAAAAGGAAAGACCAAGCCGAAGGTGGGCTTTCAAAGAAAGACTATGTCGAAGGTAAACTTTCAAACAAAGGATACGAGACCATGCCTAAGGTGGACTCGAAAAAGAAAGACCAAGCCGAAGGTGAGCTTTCAAAGAAAGACTATGCCGAAGGTAGACTTTCAAACAAGGGATACGAGACCATGCCGAAGGTGGGTTCGAAAAAGGAAAGACCAAGCCGAAGGTGGGCTTTCAAAGAAAGACTATGCCGAAGGTAGACTTTCGAACAAAGGATACGAGACCATGCCGAGGGTGGACTCGAAAAAGAAAGACCAAGCCGAAGGTTGACTTTCAAAGAAAGACTAAGCCGAAGATAGACATTCGAACGAAGGATACGAGGCCATGCCGAAGGTGGGCTCGAAAAAGGAAAGACCAAACCGAAGGTGGGCTTTCAAAGAAAGACTATGCCGAAGGTAGACTTTCAAATAAAGGATACGAGACCATGCCGAAGGTGGACTCGAAAAGGAAAGACCAAGCCGAAGGTGGGCTTTCACAGAAAGACTATCCCGAAGCTAGACTTTAAAACAAAGGATACGAGACCATGCCGAAGGTGGGCTCGAAAAAGAAAGACCAAGCCGAAGGTGAGCTTTCAAAGAAAGGCTAAGCCGAAGGTAGACTTTCAAGCAAAGGATACGAGACCATACCGAAGGTGGACACGAAAAAAGAAAGACCAAGCCGAAGGTGGGCTTTCAAAGAAAGACTATGCCGAAGGTAGACTTTCAAACAAAAGATACGAGACCATGCCGAAGGTGGGCTCGAAAAAGGAAAGTCAAACCGAAGGTGGGCTTTCAAAGAAAGACTATGTCGAAGGTAGACTTTCAAACAAAGGATACGAGACCATGCCGAAGGTAGACTCGAAAAGGAAAGACCAAGCCGAAGGTGGGCTTTCAAAGAAAGACTATGCCGAAGGTAGACTTTCAACCAAAGGATACGAGACCATGTCGAAGGTGGACTCGAAAAAGAAAGACCAAGCCGAAGGTGGGCTTTCAAAGAAAGACTATGCCGAAGGTAGACTTTCAAACAAGGGATACGAGACCATGCCGAAGGTGGGTTCGAAAAAGGAAAGACCAAGCCGAAGGTGGGCTTTCAAAGAAAGACTATGCCGAAGGTAGACTTTCGAACAAAGGATACGAGACCATGCCGAGGGTGGACTTGAAAAAGAAAGACCAAGTCGAAGGTGGACTTTCAAAGAAAGACTAAGCCGAAGGTAGACTTTCAAACAAAGGATACGAGACCATGCCAAGGGTGGACTCGAAAAAGAAAGACCAAGCCGAAGGTGGACTTTCAAAGAAAGACTAAGCCGAAGGTAGACTTTCGAACAAAGGATACGAGACCATGCCGAGGGTGGACTCGAAAAAGAAAGACTAAGCCGAAGGTGGACTTTCAAAGAAAGACTAAGCCGAAGGTAGACTTTCGAACAAAGGATACGAGACCATGCCGAGGGTGGACACGAAAAAGAAAGACCAAGACGAAGGTGGACTTTCAAAGAAAGACTAAGCCGAAGGTAGACTTTCGAACGAAGGATACGAGGCCATGCCGAAGGTGGGCTCAAAAAAGGAAAGACCAAACCGAAGGTGGGCTTTCAAAGAAAGACTATGCTGAAGGTAGACTTTCAAATAAAGGATACGAGACCATGCCGAAGGTGGACTCGAAAAGGAAAGACCAAGCCGAAGGTGGGCTTTCACAGAAAGACTATGCCGAAGGTAGACTTTAAAACAAAGGATACGAGACCATGCCGAAGGTGGGCTCGAAAAACAAAGACCAAGCCGAAGGTGAGCTTTCAAAGAAAGGCTAAGCCGAAGGTAGACTTTCAAGCAAAGGATACGAGACCATACCGAAGGTGGACTCGAAAAAAGAAAGACCAAGCCGAAGGTGGGCTTTCAAAGAAAGACTATGCCGAAGGTAGACTTTCAAACAAAAGATACGAGACCATGCCGAAGGTGGGCTCGAAAAAGGAAAGACCAAACCGAAGGTGGGCTTTCAAAGAAAGACTATGCCAAAGTTAGACTTTCAAACAAAGGATACGAGACCATGCCGAAGGTAGACTCGAAAAGGAAAGACCAAGCCGAAGGTGGGCTTTCAAAGAAAGACTATGCCGAAGGTAGACTTTCAACCAAAGGATACGAGACCATGTCGAAGGTGGACTCGAAAAAGAAAGACCAAGCCGAAGGTGGGCTTTCAAAGAAAGACTATGCCGAAGGTAGACTTTCAAACAAAGAATACGAGACCATTCCGAAGGTTGGCTCGAAAAAGGAAAGACCAAGCCGAAGGTGGGCTTTCAAAGAAAGACTATGTCGAAGGTAAACTTTCAAACAAAGGATACGAGACCATGCCTAAGGTGGACTCGAAAAAGAAAGACCAAGCCGAAGGTGAGCTTTCAAAGAAAGACTATGCCGAAGGTAGACTTTCAAACAAGGGATACAAGACCATGCCGAAGGTGGGTACGAAAAAGGAAAGACCAAGCCGAAGGTGGGCTTTCAAAGAAAGACAATGCCGAAGGTAGACTTTCGAACAAAGGATACGAGACCATGCCGAGGGTGGACTCGAAAAAGAAAGACCAAGCCGAAGGTGGACTTTCAAAGAAAGACTAAGTCGAAGGTAGACTTTCAAACAAAGGATACGAGACCATGCCAAGGGTGGACTCGAAAAATAAAGACCAAGCCGAAGGTGAACTTTCAAAGAAAGACTAAGCCGAAGGTAGACTTTCGAACAAAGGATACGAGACCATGCCGAGGGTGGACTCGAAAAAGAAAGACCAAGCCGAAGGTGGACTTTCAAAGAAAGACTAAGCCGAAGGTAGACTTTCGAACAAAGGATACGAGACCATGCCGAGGGTGGACTCGAAAAAGAAAGACCAAGACGAAGGTGGACTTTCAAAGAAAGACTAAGCCGAAGGTAGACTTTCGAACGAAGGATACGAGGCCATGCCGAAGGTGGGCTCGAAAAAGGAAAGACCAAACCGAAGGTGGGCTTTCAAAGAAAGACTATGCCGAAGGTAGACTTTCAAATAAAGGATACGAGACCATGCCAAAGGTGGACTCGAAAAGGAAAGACCAAGCCGAAGGTGGCCTTTCAAAGAAAGACTATGCCGAATGTACACTTTAAAACAAAGGATACGAGACCATGCCGAAGGTGGGCTCGAAAAAGAAAGACCAAGCCGAAGGTGAGCTTTCAAAGAAAGACTATGCCGAAGGTAGACTTTCAAACAAAGAATACGAGACCATGCCGAAGGTTGGCTCGAAAAAGGAAAGACCAAGCCGAAGGTGGGCTTTCAAAGAAAGACTATGTCGAAGGTAAACTTTCAAACAAAGGATACGAGACCATGCCTAAGGTGGACTCGAAAAAGAAAGACCAAGCCGAAGGTGAGCTTTCAAAGAAAGACTATGCCGAAGTTAGACTTTCAAACAAGGGATACGAGACCATGCCGAAGGTGGGTTCGAAAAAGGAAAGACCAAGCCGAAGGTGGGCTTTCAAAGAAAGACTATGCCGAAGGTAGACTTTCGAACAAAGGATACGAGACCATGCCGAGGGTGGACTCGAAAAAGAAAGACCAAGCCGAAGGTTGACTTTCAAAGAAAGACTAAGCCGAAGGTAGACTTTCAAACAAAGGATACGAGACCATGCCAAGGGTGGACTCGAAAAAGAAAGAACAAGCCGAAGGTGGACTTTCAAAGAAAGACTAAGCCGAAGGTAGACTTTCAAACAAAGGATACAAGTCCATGCCGAGGGTGGACTCGAAAAAGAAAGACTAAGCCGAATGTGGACTTTCAAAGAAAGACTAAGCCGAAGGTAGACTTTCGAACAAAAGATACGAGACCATGCCGAGGGTGGACTCGAAGAAGAAAGACCAAGCCGAAGGTGGACTTTCAAACAAAGACTAAGCCGAAGGTAGACTTTCGAACAAAGAATACGAGACCATGCCGAGGGTGGACTCAAAAAATAAAGACCAAGACGAAGGTGGACATTCAAAGAAAGACTAAGCCGAAGGTAGACTTTCGAACGAAGGATACGAGGCCATGCCGAAGGTGGGCTCAAAAAAGGAAAGACCAAACCGAAGGTGGGCTTTCAAAGAAAGACTATGCCGAAGGTAGACTTTCGAACGAAGGATACGAGACCATGCCGAAGGTGGGCTCAAAAAAGGAAAGACCAAACCGAAGGTGGGCTTTCAAAGAAAGACTATGCCGAAGGTAGACTTTCAAATAAACGATACGAGACCATGCCGAAGGTGGAATCGAAAAGGAAAGACCAAGCCGAAGGTGGGCTTTCAAAGAAAGACTATGCCGAAGGTAGACTTTAAAACAAAGGAGACGAGACCATGCCGAAGGTGGGCCCGAAAAAGAAAGACCAAGCCGAAGGTGAGCTTTCAAAGAAAGACTATGCCGAAGGTTGACTTTCAAACAAAGAATACGAGACCATGCCGAAGGTTGGCTCGAAAAAGGAAAGACCAAGCCGAAGGTGGGCTTTCAAAGAAAGACTATGTCGAAGGTAAACTTCCAAACAAAGGATACGAGACCATGCCTAAGGTGGACTCGAAAAAGAAAGACCAAGCCGAAGGTGAGCTTTCAAAGAAAGACTATGCCGAAGGTAGACTTTCAAACAAGGGATACGAGACCATGCCGAAGGTGGGTTCGAAAAAGGAAAGACCAAGCCGAAGGTGGGCTTTCAAAGAAAGACTATGCCGAAGGTAGACTTTCGAACAAAGGATACGAGACCATGCCGAGGGTGGACTCGAAAAAGAAAGACCAAGCCGAAGGTTGACTTTCAAAGAAAGACTAAGCCGAAGGTAGACTTTCAAACAAAGGATACGAGACCATGCCAAGGGTGGACTCGAAAAAGAAAGACCAAGCCGAAGGTGGACTTTCAAAGAAAGACTAAGCCGAAGGTAGACTTTTGAACAAAGGATACAAGTCCATGCCGAGGGTGGACTCGAAAAAGAAAGACTAAGCCGAAGGTGGACTTTCAAAGAAAGACTAAGCCGAAGGTAGACTTTCGAACAAAGGATACGAGACCATGCCGAGGGTGGACTCGAAGAAGAAAGACCAAGCCGAAGGTGGACTTTCAAAGAAAGACTAAGCCGAAGGTAGACTTTCGAACAAAGAATACGAGACCATGCCGATGGTGGACTCAAAAAAGAAAGACCAAGACGAAGGTGGACATTCAAAAGAAAGACTAAGCCGAAGGTAGACTTTCGAACGAAGGATACGAGGCCATGCCGAAGGTTGGCTCAAAAAAGGAAAGACCAAACCGAAGGTGGGCTTTCAAAGAAAGACTATGCCGAAGGTAGACTTTCAAATAAAGGATACGAGACCATGCCGAAGGTGGATTCGAAAAGGAAAGACCAAGCCGAAGGTGGGCTTTCAAAGAAAGACTATGCCTAAGGTAGACTTTCAACCAAAGGATACGAGACCATGTCGAAGGTGGACTCGAAAAAGAAAGACCAAGCCGAAGGTGGGCTTTCAAAGAAAGACTATGCCGAAGGTAGACTTTCAAACAAAGAATACGAGACCATGCCGAAGGTTGGTGATGCGTGTTTTTTTTCGCAAGTGTACGAACGCGTCAGAGTAATATAAAAGATTATCGTATCCACAGAGACCAAGTGTCAATCTATCGCTATCTATTGTTAAGGTGTGTATCTAAGGTGATTGAAAATAGTAGTTTTGAAGAGTGCACGGTAGTAAATAAAGTAATTAAAATTAATTGATAAAGACAGGTTCGAATGCAATTCACACAACCAATTGATAATCCAAGTACTTGCTAATAGAACTACTTACGGGCAATGTTTTCTACTTTGAAAAGAACTAATTTGACAGGAACTGTCGCTTTCGCGTATTCAGAACCGAGTTGTACCCCCTAATCAAACCCTCTTATTGTCACGGATAAAAAGGCGCGCATTGCGTTAGAGTAGTAAACCTATTTTTAAGAAATATAGTATCTTGACCAAGTTGAAAAGTATTTTAACCTGGATTTTCTAAAAAAAAGAGGTCCTTACGAACCAGACTTTAAACTTCTTAACGCGTCCGAAAATGGTTTTAAAATCTCTTTTCTTTTTAAATTAAAAACTCCTAATAAACTAAACAAAGCGCTTTCGCTGTTTTTGAAATAGTTTAAAAACAATTAAGTTTAGATAGGCGTTGGACGGCTTTCGATCTTACCCAACGGAATTTAAGAACAGGAAAACTTATATTGAAAGTTAAAATAGCCCTTAAGTGTTTCCACTAACAATTGTACAGATTATCGGTTCGGTTATGATCTTCACATTCTAACCTTTATAAAATTAGCCAGACATGGTAAAGTAAAAGTTCATTTTTAGATTTTTCATAAAAAAGGTATTTAAGTGCGAGTGCGGAAAGTAAATGAAAGTAGTGCGAGTGCGGAAAGTAAATGAAAGTAAAGCAGTGCGGAAAATAAATGAAAGTAGTGCGAGTGCGGAAAGTAAATGAAAGTAATGCGAGTGCGGAAAGTAAATGAAATTAAAAGACAATGCAAGAAATAAAGTTGACAAAAGGTAAAGTAATAAAAACCTGCTCCAATCGGAGTGGTTGAATAAAATGCGAACTGAAAGTAAAATGGCGGCAGGATTAACTTCCTTCCAGAGTGCTCCAAGACTCAATCTCACAGGCTCTTACAGACTCGATCTCTCGAATGTAGTAACACCTCGATGTGAAGCGATTACCACTATTACACTGATATATGCTTATGAACAACTAAGCTTGGATGAAGAAAAACGAAAATCTAAAGTCCTATTTATAGGCAAGGAAACATGTGGAAAAGACAAGGATGCCCCTAGCATTTGAATTTTGGAGGGAACTCGTTTTGTTCTTGTGGCGCCCGCCACAACACCATGGCGCCCGCCATGAGTGTAAACTTGCTTGGGCAGTTGGAGATCGTGGGGAAAAACAGTTGGGAGGAGTTTGAGACATGGCCACATCATGGAAGACCCTGTGGCGGCCGCCATAGTGGATGCCATAAGTGTAAAATGCTGATTTTCTCTATTTTAGCTCATTTCGACTTCCTTTTCGCTCCTTTTCTCGCTCGGGGCTCTGATTAGACTAAAAACCTGAAAAGAAAGAAAAACATAATAATAACATAATAAAATGACATTAAAAGACTAAGAATGCATGCGAAATCGGAGTCAAAAATACGGTGAAATTCAGTGTCATCAGTTGGCTCAAAAAAGGAAAGACCAAGCCGAAGGTGGGCTTTCAAAGAAAGACTATGTCGAAGGTAAACTTTCAAACAAAGGATACGAGACCATGCCTAAGGTGGACTCGAAAAAGAAAGACCAAGCCGAAGGTGAGCTTTCAAAGAAAGACTATGCCGAAGGTAGACTTTCAAACAAGGGATACGAGACCATGCCGAAGGTGGGTACGAAAAAGGAAAGACCAAGCCGAAGGTGGGCTTTCAAAGAAAGACTATGACGAAGGTAGACTTTCGAACAAAGGATACGAGACCATGCCGAGGGTGGACACGAAAAAGAAAGACCAAGCCGAAGGTGGACTTTCAAAGAAAGACTAAGCCGAAGGTAGACTTTCGAACAAAGTATACGAGACCATGCCAAGGGTGGACTCGAAAAAGAAAGACCAAGCCAAAGGTGAAATTTCAAAGAAAGACTAAGCCGAAGGTAGACTTTCGAATAAAGGATACGAGACCATGCCGAGGGTGGACTCGAAAAAGAAAGACCAAGCCGAAGGTGGACTTTCAAAGAAAGACTAAGCCGAAGGTAGACTTCCGAACAAAGGATACGAGACCATGCCGAGGGTGGACTCGAAAAAGAAAGACCAAGCCGAAGGTGGACTTTCAAAGAAAGACTAAGCCGAAGGTAGACTTTCGAACAAAGGATACGAGTGTAATACCCCAAAATTTGCTCTCCCCTTTTGGCATCATAGCATGGCATTATCATTTATCATATCATATCCACCTCATTAACATTACATTGCATTTAACATAGAAAAATGAAGCATGGCATCCTTCTTACCATCAGGGCATGTGATCAGGTGGAAGGAGGACAATCAAGGAATCATTCAAAGCACAAAAGGTCAATCAAGTGCCCTCAAGACAAGCCAAGAGGTCTTTCATGTCTCATACCATCTCAATTGATCATCCACTATCTCAAGAAAGTGAGATTCAATGGGAGATTGAAGCACTACATCTTTCACTATGCAAGAGGTTCAAAAATTGAGGGAAAACCCTCAAAAGAGATAGCTCATTGATTCAAAATCATTCTCAAGTGGCATTTCTCATCATCCTTTAAGAGGATACACAACATACTCTGAGGAATTTGGATTTGGAAGATGTGCAATTTCCTCCTAACCAGAGAGGGTCAAGATTAGGGTTTCCAATTAAATCAGGGTATTTCTGTTTTTTTGAACAAAACTTGATGTCATGGTATTCCATATGTCCTTAAGTGTATGTATGTGGAAAATTGCATCTCAATTGGTTTTAGAAGTGGTTCAATTGGAAGAAAGATCAGAAATCAGGAAATTTGGGGCAAAGTCAAATAATCAGAGAAAAAAGTCAACTCTTGACTTTTTGAGGCCAAATTCATAAAATTCATGTTACATATGTCCAATGCACAAAATTTTATCAAGAAACTCCAAAGGAATCATGAAAAAATCAAGATGTGGAAAGTTGCCATTTTTGGATGAAGAAGGGTTACTAAAAATAGCAAGTTTTGGCCATTTTGCATCAGAGTTTGAACCAAGGCCATTCAAATTTGGAGCACCAAATGAAAAATCCACTCTGCCTCAATGAAAGATCTTGTTTTAAGCTTCAAATCCATGTGTAGAACATCTCCATTGGATAAAAATTGAGTGAGATATGATGGATCAAAGTTGGAGGAAAGTAGGCCCAAAACCATGTCATGACCAAGTTTGGCCAGGTCTGCGCGCAGTCATTTTCTCAAACAGTTGGTGGACAAGATGTATGGATCAATTACTCATAGTTAGAGGCTTCAAATGAAAAATCTTGCAACATCAAAGTTGCTCCCCTATGTGAGATCTTCAAGATTGATGTTCATGATTTTTTCATATGATCAAAGGATAAGGAATTATGATAGCTCAAAGATTGGTCAATACAACTGAAAATCCATGCCATGCACACCTTGCCAGCCAACCTCATTTCCTCGCCCATGACCAGTTTCCAAACCTTATTGTTCTAAGTCATTTTCAACCTCTCCCAAGCATCATTTCCATTCAATTTTCATACCAAAGTAGTTCTACTACAATCCCTCTTGCCAATGACTCCAAGAACTCATCAAATCATCCACAATGCAAAGAGAAAATCACCATTAAACACCCATGTCTGCAAACTGTTATAAAAAACCAGAAAAAAAAACCAATGTTGTTGATGTTGTTGGTACAAGCTTGCACGTGCTTTATTCATACCAGCTATCCATTGCCTTTTTAAACCAAACACATTGCATACACACCATAGCACGTGCTATGCATGAAAGTAGAAATGACAAGCTTGCTGAACAAGTTTTGTGTTACACAGCCTTGCCATTCCATTTCTCTTGTCACCATCACCATAGCTTACCATGAACTATCATCACCTTATCATTGCTCTCCCTAACTAACTTGACTCAGTTAGTTAGGGATGACTCACCTAAACCACCATGACTCAGTTGATTCACCCAGTTAACCATGGTTAAGCTCAACATATAAAACAAATCTTCCCTTCACGAATTAAAAGTAGCTTCATTTTTCTGATATTCAATTGAGAAACTCCTTCCATTCTCTCTCAATTCCTCCACATTTCAACTGATTTTCGAGCTCCACTTCATCTCCCTCATCTTCTTCTCAGAATCTCTCTGATTCTCTCTCCCATTTTCATCACATTGCAACTGTTTTGAATCTTGGATTTCAGCTCTCCTTCACTGAAGTATCATCCACTCTTGTATCTAAGCCTTTATTTGGCCACATTGGAGCTCAAGAACTCAAGGCAACATCTCTGGTTTTCTTTTGACAAAGAATCTTCAAGTTTCAGGTTTGGAATTTCTTAACTCTTCTGGTGTGATTCATTGATTTTTAAGCTTGTTTCATGTTGATTATGGCTTATTAGAAGCAATGAAACATTTCTGGCTAGTTGATAGACCTCTCAGAGGTGTAGATCTAAACTTAGGGCAAAATGTTTGTGATCATTTCTTGCTGTGTGTGCATTGTTTGGCGATTTCAGTGCTAAATTCTTGATGTACGTAAGTTTAGCTTTCATTTGGTATGTGGATTGTGAATTTCTGGAAGAATTAAAGTTGCAGACGGTGATGGTTGACCGGAGAAGGCGACCGGAGGTCCTTCTCCGGCCGGTGGTCTTCATGTTAGGGTTTTATGACCAGTTTGAATGTGATCCGTTGGATGAGTGTGATCTAATGGCTACCATGCTGCCAACACATAAAAAAAAGCGTGCAAGTCACATGCCAATTTTCTGAACTCATTTAAACGTTTTGTGGCGTGATACACGATAGGGATTGTGGTCACTCACGCACATGCATTGATTTCAATTACTTTGACTATGGTTTGACTGTGACTTGATCCAATGGCCATGAGGGAGTCAATTTTGTTGACTGAGAGTCCATGCTTGTTAGTATGTTCTGCGTGCTTAATGGACCTAACCAGATTGCTATTCACACCTCCTCTTTTTTAAAGCCCAATGAATTTGCACTGTCCAATTGCTATGTTCATACCCCCCTGCATTTTGCATTTATTTTTCATTTTTTATTTCTTTCTACACGTTTGATTTTTAATTTTTAAAAATACCAAATTGCATTATTAAATTCCACAAAAATTCATGTGTACTCTTAAAACATTTAGGAAATTTTCCATGATTTTATTTCTTGATTTTATGACCTTTTTGCCCCTGGTCCATAATTTTCTTTGAATTTCCACTTAGATGCATTCTAAGCATGATACATGAATTTGTTTAATTTTGTTCTTGCTCATTACCAACTATTTTGACATGATTCTTTTTGCATTGATTCACTAATACATTGAAGCATGTTAGATGATTTTTGTTTGATTTTTTAGGACACTTTATCATATGTCTTGATGCCTATATTTGCTCCACTTGGCATGATGTTTCAATTTGACCTAAGTGCATTATTTGACATCATTTTGCCTTGAATTTTTACATGATACTTTGATAAGTGGTTCATTTCTGTTTTGTGTACTCCAATACCATGTTTTCATAATTTTCATGAGGCCATTTGATTTTTGTTTGATGCATTACATTGGATGTATAATCCATGGCATGTCATTACAACTTTAGTGCATGTTTACATGAATTCTTTTGTGCACATTTGTATGAGCATTTGCATATGTTATGAGCCATTCATATGATATTATAGGTCTTTGATACACATTATAGGTCATCTTTACATGTTCATTTCAATTTGAACTTTGTGCATCATTAACATGTATTGTTTGCACTTTCTTTTTGAACTTTCATTTCAATTCTTCTTATATTACTTCTTGAATGTCTTGAAGTTGATTCATAAATACTTTTGAGATGTTTATAAACCATTTTCCATTTAGTTTCAATTCTGGTTGTTGATTTACATGTTCCATTTATGCATGTCCTCTTCATTTCTTTCCATCTTTCATCTATCCCTTCTTCTTGTAACATGTTTAAATGCTAATGGATGATGTTTGTTGCCTATTCACTTGCACTTGTATGATGATATTCATTTGTTGACCATATGATGCCCATTCTGGTTGTGGTTCTAGGATTTGTTTTCTCATTTAATTCTTTGGAGTTTTATGATGCATTACATGTTCTTTTACTTCTTATACTTCTTATACATGTTTACTAACCATGTAGGGGCTTTGGTAAGTTTCAATTGAGTGTGGATAAGGAATCCACATTCAACTTCTATCCTTTCTCTTTTACAATTCCATTTTGTGTTTTGTTAAGCACTTATGTGCTTTCTTTTAATAACTCATCACTTTCCCTTTGTGAATTACAATTCATCTTCTACTTTAGAAGTGAATTGTTTAATTCTTTCCTTCTTTAGACTTTAGGTTGAAACCTCACAAACCTTTAGGATCACTCCCTTTAATCTTCAATTAGGATTGAGTCTTAGTCCATATAGGTTTTACCTTTTCTCCTCTCTTGAGTCTCTTTTCTCATCTCAAAGAAAATTCAAAACATATAATAAAGGTAGGCATTTATTGCATTTAGGCCTTTCATATAAAGAAAAGATTATAAGGGGTCTTCTCTTGTAATCTTAGAATGTGTAGCATATGGCCCATCTTAGGTCAATGTGTTACGTATTTGATCTTGTATGAGGGACTTAAATGCAATACTTGTTGAAGGTGCAAATAATAAAAAACACTTCTTCACTTCATAATCAACAAAACACTTAATAAACACAAGTATGCTAGTGTGTTTGAACCTTGACAATTGGAACTAAGTGTGGGGGTCTTCTTCACTCTTAGTGTGCATTCTTACCCATTCCATCTTGGAATGTGAGAACGTACACATTCCAATGGCTAAGATCCAGATACACTGTCATATGCAAACAAATCCAAAACACTTCCTTCTAAAAGACAAAAACAAACAATAACGTCTTTCCTTCGGGAATTCTTTTCTCACCTCATTCACTCTTAGCACACGAACGCGCTTCTACTCGTTCTCTTGCAAGATGGTAACGCACTCGGACCAGCGAGCCTGCAACACCTGAGCTAGAACGTAAGCCGTTCTCTAAAAAAAAACACAAACAATTCATCCCTAGCGAGGGGAACTACGTCGCTCTGATTCTCATGCTCCCGATGAGATACGTAGGCAGTGGGGTAGGGCCCATGCGAGCACTTCTTTTATTTTCCCTACATTTGTTTCTCTTTCTCTTTCCTTTCTTTCAGTTCTTTTTCCAGCACATTTCTTTACACCCTTTGATCGAGACAAGCAAGCGTGGATCCCATCGGGTACGATGGACGCGAGGGGGTGCTAATACCTTCTTCTCGCGTAACCGACTCCCGAACCCAGTTCTCTTGGTCGTAAGACCATGCTTTTCCTTTCCTTCAGGTTTATGCGGTGTTTCCTTTCCCTCTCATGGGATAAATACACATTGCTGGCGACTCTGTTTCGGTGCCACTTTCGCGTTTGTACTAGGATGAAAATCCCGGGAGCGACAACGAGGCCATGCCGAGGGTGGACTCGAAAAAGATAGACCAAAACATGTTTCATAGTAGAGTGACCTGTTAGTGATTCTGATCCAAAACATAGGGTTTCTGGCACATAAGACTGTGTAAACCCTTTTATTTAACCCAAATGCAGTTGTGGGGGATCGGATCGTAATCCGCCCTACCGAGTTCAGCGCCAGATACCTCTGAACCAACTAACAATGGGTGAGCTAAAATTATATTTTTTTGTGTGGCAACAATTCAACCTTTTGGGTTAAACGACCTTGTGAGGGTCATCTATCCGGGGTTTGCCTTATTCTTTATTTATTTTACTGGATCATTCACTTATGTTCATCAGTCCCCTACGTAGAACATGCTTAGGCCGGAGCTGACTGCTGAAATAAACTACTTAGGACAAATTTGGAAATGATAATTAAGGTCATGGTACATGGGGTTTTGGAATGATTCCTATATTCGTGAAGTCTACGGTGCTAAAACAATACTAATGTTTCAAAAAGTTCACCTAAGTCACCACATCCTAATCCAAACCTGTCTTAAAGCCCAAAAAAACGTGTAGAACAACAATGTTTTCTTTTTGCAAAAATTTTTTTTTTTGTAGGGCTAAAGAAATGGGGAAAAATGAGGGTGCACTAGGGATACACTGTACTGGTGACTCGTCAGACTCATGCATTTTCTAGAAAAAAGACATAGACAAAAACAAGAAATAAACAACTAACTAAAAATGGAAATAGAAAGCAATAAAATCCCCTCCCACACTTAAATCGAACGTTGTCCCCAATGTTTCGAAATAAGATAAGGAGAGTAACCTGTAAAACTCAAATATTTCAAACATTAGTCCTGACAAAATATAACAAAAAATAAAATAAAACAAAATGTAGAAAGAGTAAATAAGGTAAGAAAATCATGGGTTGCCTCCCATGCAGCGCTTGTTTAACGTCGTTAGCTTGACGACTGGAACTTATACATCTCTTGTCGGGATTGGTGGATCACTTAGAGTGTGGCTGGAGTAGGTTGTTGGAATGTATCCTCCTTCGTAGAGCTTCAGTCTTTGTCCATTGACGATGAATGGTTTACATGTCTCGTTTTTTATTTCAACAGCTCCAGACCTCAGAATTTTTGATACTTTGAAGGGGCCAGTCCATCTTGAACGGAGCTTTCCTGGGAAGAGTCGTAGCCTAGAATTGAACAGGAGAACAAGGTCGCCTAAGTTGAAGTCTTTTCTTACGATTCTTTTGTCGTGCCAAGCTTTTGTTCTTTCTTTGTATATTATGGCATTCTCGTAGGCTTGCTGTCTGAGTTCTTCCAATTTGTGGATGTCAAGGATACGTTTCTCACCAGCAGTTAGGTAATCCAAATTCAAAGTTTTAATGGCCCAATAGGCCTTATGCTCTAACTCAAAAGGTAAATGACAAGATTTTCCATAGACTAGTTGGTAGGGGGTTGTTCCTATAGGGGTTTTGAAAGCGGTTCTGTAGGCCCATAAAGCCTCTTGAAGCTTTTGCGACCAATCTTTTCTGGATACAGAGACAGTTTTTTCTAAAATTTGTTTAATCTCCCTATTAGATACTTCCACTTGGCCACTAGTCTGTGGGTGATATGGTGTTGCTACTCTATGCTTAACTCCATACTTGCTTAAAAGCTTATCAAATATTCTTGATATGAAGTGAGATCCTCCATCACTTATAACTAAACGGGGTGTTCCAAATCTGGGGAATATATAATTTTTAAATAATTTAATCACTACTCTAGTGTCGTTTGTGGGTGCAGCTATCGCTTCAATCCACTTAGACACGTAGTCTACTGCAACTAAGATATACTTGTTTCCTAAAGATGGTGGGAATGGTCCCATGAAATCTATACCCCATACGTCGAAGAGTTCTACTTCTTGGATGTTTCTTAAAGGCATTTCGTCGCGTCTTGATATATTTCCTGTGCGTTGGCATCTATCACATTTGACAATGTAAGCGTGGACATCACGCCACATGGTAGGCCAGAATAGGCCAGCTTGAAGAATCTTGGCGTAGGTCTTAGAGGTGCTTGCATGTCCACCATAAGGTGCAGAGTGACAATGCTGAATTATACTTTCTACCTCGTCTTCTGGAACGCAATGGCGGAAAATGCCATCTTTACCTCTCTTGAAAAGAAGTGGCTCATCCCAATAGAAATTTCTAACATCACTTAAGAACTTCTTCTTCTTGTGGTAATCGAGATCAGGGGGTATGATATCAGCGGCTAGGTAATTAACAAAATCAGCGTACCAGGGCACGTTACTTACAGCTAAGGATTTTTGGAAGTGCTCATGAGGGTCTGGTTCTTTATCTTCAATGGTTTCCAACTGGGCTATCAGTCTATCATAGGCAAAATCATCATTTATGGGTACTAATTCAGGATTCAGGTATTCTAACCTAGATAGGTGATCGGCTACTACATTTTCTGTGCCTTTTTTATCTCGGATATCTAAGTCGAACTCTTGTAGCAACAAAATCCATCGAAGTAACCTGGGTTTAGCATCTTTTTTACTTAGTAGGTAACGGATGGCAGCATGATCGGTGTAAACTATAATTTTGGCTCCTACTAGATATGATCTAAATTTGTCTATAGCGAAAACTACAGCTAGGAGTTCTTTCTCGGTTGTTGCGTAATTGAGCTGGGCGGCGTCTAGGGTTCTACTGGCATAATATATTACATGTAATCTTTTATCTTTTCTCTGACCTAGAACGGCTCCTACAGCGTAATCAATGGCGTCACACATTATCTCAAACGGTTCAGACCAATCAGGGGGTTTCATAATGGGTGCTGAAATCAATGCTTGCTTCAAAAGGTTGAATGCTTCATTGCATTTTTCATCAAAGATGAATTCAGCATCTTTCATTAACAGGCCAGTTAAAGGTTTTGTTATTTTGGAGAAGTCCTTGATGAAACGGCGGTAGAATCCAGCGTGTCCAAGGAAACTTCTAACTTCCCTGATAGTCTTGGGGGGTTTTAGGTTCTCTATAACTTCTATTTTTGCTTTATCTACCTCTATACCTCTTTCGGAGATTATATGTCCTAAAACAATTCCTTCAGTCACCATGAAATGGCATTTTTCCCAATTCAGCACAAGGTTCACCTCCACACATCTTTCCAGGATTTTCTCAAGGTTGATAAGACAATTTTGGAAATCAAAACCGCAAACCGAGAAATCATCCATAAATACTTCCATGATTCCATCTAGATAATCTGCAAAGATTGACATCATGCAACGTTGGAAAGTAGCAGGGGCATTACAGAGTCCAAAAGGCATTCGTCTGTAGGCAAAAGTTCCAAAAGGGCATGTAAAGGTAGTTTTTTCTTGATCTTCTGGATGTATAGGTATTTGAAAGAATCCCGAATACCCGTCTAGATAGCAGAAGTAAGAGTGTCTGGCAAGACGTTCTAACATCTGGTCTATGAACGGTAAAGGGAAATGATCCTTCCTAGTTGCTTTATTTAACTTTCTATAGTCTATGCACATACGCCAACCTCCTTCTATCCGCTTTGCTATTTGTTCACCTTTCTCATTTTGCACAACTGTGATGCCTCCCTTCTTGGGTACCACATGCACAGGGCTCACCCACTTACTGTCCGAGATCTGATATATTATACCTGCTTCAAGCAACTTCAGAACTTCCTTTTTGACAACATCACTCAGTATAGGGTTTATCCTTCTCTGGTGCTCTCTGGAAGGTTTTGAATCTACTTCGAGCGAAATCCGATGCATGCATACGGATGGACTTATACCTTTCAGATCAGAGATATTATATCCTAAGGCTGAGGGATATCTTCGTAAAACGTCCAAGAGTTGATCTGTTTCTTTTTGTCTCAAGGCAGTACTAACTATAACCGGACGATTCATTTCTTCATCAAGAAACTCATATCTCAGGTTCTTAGGTAGTTCCTTAAGTTCCAAGGCTGGTTTAATAGGGCAAGGCATAGGATCTGGGGTAAGGGATAAACATTCGTAAAGGTTATCATCGATGTAGGGTTTCTTATAATTGTCATCTTCCAAAATAAGAGTTGATGGCAGCTTAATTGTTTCAATGACTTCTTCTTGCTCTAACTCCCTAACACATTCATCAATGATATCTATCGCATAACACGCATCTCCTATCACAGGTGCCATAAGAAATTTTGAAAGTATAAATTCTATCTTCTCGTTCCCTACCTCAAAGGTTAGCTTCCCCTTTTTGACATCTATTATGGCTCCAGCAGTCGATAAGAATGGTCTACCTAGAAGAATTGGTATGTCATCATCTTCTTTAATGTCCATGACAACAAAATCAGTAGGGATAAACAGCTGACCTATCCTAACAGGGACGTCTTCAAGTATGCCTATCGGATATTTAACAGATCTATCGGCTAATTGAAGTGACATCTTGGTAGGTTGCAACTCTCCTAAATTTAACCTTTCGCAAACCGCTAAGGGCATTAAGCTCACACTAGCTCCTAAGTCTAGAAAAGCTTTTTCGATGACATGATTCCCCAAAGTACAAGGAATGGAAAAGTTTCCAGGATCTTTATCCTTTTTTGCTAATTTATTTTCGGCAATAGAATTACATTCCAAGGGTTTCGGATCATCAAGTCTACGTTTATTGGTAAGGATGTCTTTGAGAAACTTTGCGTAGGATGGTATTTGGGTAATGGCTTCTGTGAACGGGATTTCTACGTGAAGTTTTTCTATAACTTTAATGAATTTCTGATACTGGTTATTGATCTGGGTTTGTTTAAGTCTTTGCGGATATGGTATTGGTGGTTTGTATGGCGGGGGTGGTATATAGGTTTTGTTTTTGGGTTCTTCTCCTTTTTCTTGACTTTCCTGGTTTACAGATTCCTCTGGTTTCTTCTTTTTATCTGGGATGTTGTCATCTTCCTTAGAAGTTTTGGGATCACTCAACCTCGGGTTACAAGGTTCATCATAAGCGGTCCCACTTCGTAGGGTAATGGCATTTGCTTGTCCTTTCGGGTTTTGTTGAGGTTGTCCAGGGAATCGTCCTCCAGGTGTGGTCTGAGGGGCTTGGTTTAAAGCTACCTGCGAGATTTGGGTTTCAAGCATCTTATTGTGAGTGATTATTTGGTCAACCTTGGTTCCTAACTGGGTAATTAGTTCGTTAACATGAACGTTTTGGTTCATGAACTCCTTGTTTTGTTGGATTTGAGCAGCGACAAAATTATCCACGATTTTCTCAAGGCTCGGTTTTGGTGGTACAGGTTGCATAGGTTGATTTGATCTTGGGGCTTGATAACTTGATTGTCTCGGAGGGGCAGTATTTTGGATAGGGTTATTATTCTTATAGGAAAAGTTTGGGTGATTCCTCCATCCAGGGTTATAGGTATTTGAAAATGGGTTTCCTTGGGTGTAGTTCACTTGTTCAGAGCTGGTCTCGTTTAACAGACTGCATTCTGCGGATTGGTGTCCTTTCGTCCCACATATCTCACAATCTGACGAAACTGCGGCTGCAGTATTCGGGGTTGTACACATATGCTCAACTTTTAGGGCCAATGCGTCCATTTTAGCTTGCATCATGTCTATAAAGCTTAACTCATGTATTCCCCCTTGGGCTTCCTTCTTTTCCACTATCGCTCGTTCTACTCCCCACGATTGATGGTTTTGGGCCATATCTTCGATAAGGGCACTAGCTTCAGGGTAAGGTTTGTTCATCAGTGCGCCACCTGCGGCGGCATCGATGGTCATCTTAGTGTTATAATGAAGTCCATTATAGAAGGTTTGAATGATTAACCAATTTTCTAAACCATGATGTGGGCATGCTCTTAACAGCTCTTTATATCTCTCCCAGGCTTCGAACAACGATTCTCCTTGGTTTTGGGTAAATCTAGTTATTTGGTTTCGAAGAACAGCGGTCTTACTCGGGGGAAAATATCTGGCAAGGAATACTTTTCTAAGGTCTTCCCAACTTGTTATGGAATTTGGTGGAAGGGAATCTAACCAAGATAGGGCCTTATCTCTGAGGGAAAAAGGAAATAATCTTAAGCGAATCGCCTCAGGAGGGGCTCCATTGGATTTAAAGGTGTCTGCTAGTTGGAGAAAGTTTTTCAAATGTTGGTTTGGGTTCTCTGTAGCAAGACCTGCGAATTGTCTCTGCTGTACTAACTGCAGCAGGGATGGTTTAAGTTCAAAATTGTTAGCTGGTATGGCTGGATTTACTATACTAGAACTAGGTTCCTCGTTGGATGGTTGGGCGAAATCCTTAAGAGGTCTTTGATTTTGATCTTCGGCCATAGCTTTCCTAAGTTTACGGAAATATAAACGTGTGCGAGCGTAACGTTCTGGTTCAGCTAGAGGGTCTACTAAACTTCCGGTACTACGAGTTTTTCGCATTGACCGGCGGGTAACTTCCTTAGTCTAAACGGTATAACAACAGGGTACGAAATTTGACGAAATTGGTCCCCGGCAACGGCGCCAAAAACTTGATGCGTGTTTTTTTTCGCAAGTGTACGAACGCGTCAGAGTAATATAAAAGATTATCGTATCCACAGAGACCAAGTGTCAATCTATCGCTATCTATTGTTAAGGTGTGTATCTAAGGTGATTGAAAATAGTAGTTTTGAAGAGTGCACGGTAGTAAATAAAGTAATTAAAATTAATTGATAAAGACAGGTTCGAATGCAATTCACACAACCAATTGATAATCCAAGTACTTGCTAATAGAACTACTTACGGGCAATGTTTTCTACTTTGAAAAGAACTAATTTGACAGGAACTGTCGCTTTCGCGTATTCAGAACCGAGTTGTACCCCCTAATCAAACCCTCTTATTGTCACGGATAAAAAGGCGCGCATTGCGTTAGAGTAGTAAACCTATTTTTAAGAAATATAGTATCTTGACCAAGTTGAAAAGTATTTTAACCTGGATTTTCTAAAAAAAAGAGGTCCTTACGAACCAGACTTTAAACTTCTTAACGCGTCCGAAAATGGTTTTAAAATCTCTTTTCTTTTTAAATTAAAAACTCCTAATAAACTAAACAAAGCGCTTTCGCTGTTTTTGAAATAGTTTAAAAACAATTAAGTTTAGATAGGCGTTGGACGGCTTTCGATCTTACCCAACGGAATTTAAGAACAGGAAAACTTATATTGAAAGTTAAAATAGCCCTTAAGGGTTTCCACTAACAATTGTACAGATTATCGGTTCGGTTATGATCTTCACATTCTAACCTTTATAAAATTAGCCAGACATGGTAAAGTAAAAGTTCATTTTTAGATTTTTCATAAAAAAGGTATTTAAGTGCGAGTGCGGAAAGTAAATGAAAGTAGTGCGAGTGCGGAAAGTAAATGAAAGTAAAGCAGTGCGGAAAATAAATGAAAGTAGTGCGAGTGCGGAAAGTAAATGAAAGTAATGCGAGTGCGGAAAGTAAATGAAATTAAAAGACAATGCAAGAAATAAAGTTGACAAAAGGTAAAGTAATAAAAACCTGCTCCAATCGGAGTGGTTGAATAAAATGCGAACTGAAAGTAAAATGGCGGCAGGATTAACTTCCTTCCAGAGTGCTCCAAGACTCAATCTCACAGGCTCTTACAGACTCGATCTCTCGAATGTAGTAACACCTCGATGTGAAGCGATTACCACTATTACACTGATATATGCTTATGAACAACTAAGCTTGGATGAAGAAAAACGAAAATCTAAAGTCCTATTTATAGGCAAGGAAACATGTGGAAAAGACAAGGATGCCCCTAGCATTTGAATTTGGGAGGGAACTCGTTTTGTTCTTGTGGCGCCCGCCACAACACCATGGCGCCCGCCATGAGTGTAAACTTGCTTGGGCAGTTGGAGATCGTGGGGAAAAACAGTTGGGAGGAGTTTGAGACATGGCCACGTCATGGAAGACCCTGTGGCGGCCGCCATAGTGGATGCCATAAGTGTAAAATGCTGATTTTCTCTATTTTAGCTCATTTCGACTTCCTTTTCGCTCCTTTTCTCGCTCGGGGCTCTGATTAGACTAAAAACCTGAAAACAAAGAAAAACATAATAATAACATAATAAAATGACATTAAAAGACTAAGAATGCATGCGAAATCGGAGTAAAAAATACGGTGAAATTCAGTGTCATCAGTTGGCTCAAAAAAGGAAAGACCAAGCCGAAGGTGGGCTTTCAAAGAAAGACTATGTCGAAGGTAAACTTTCAAACAAAGGATACGAGACCATGCCTAAGGTGGACTCGAAAAGAAAGACCAAGCCGAAGGTGAGCTTTCAAAGAAAGACTATGCCGAAGGTAGACTTTCAAACAAGGGATACGAGACCATGCCGAAGGTGGGTACGAAAAAGGAAAGACCAAGCCGAAGGTGGGCTTTCAAAGAAAGACTATGATGAAGGTAGACTTTCGAACAAAGGATACGAGACCATGCCGAGGGTGGACACGAAAAAGAAAGACCAAGCCGAAGGTGGACTTTCAAAGAAAGACTAAGCCGAAGGTAGACTTTCGAACAAAGTATACGAGACCATGCCAAGGGTGGACTCGAAAAAGAAAGACCAAGCCAAAGGTGAAATTTCAAAGAAAGACTAAGCCGAAGGTAGACTTTCGAATAAAGGATACGAGACCATGCCGAGGGTGGACTCGAAAAAGAAAGACCAAGCCGAAGGTGGACTTTCAAAGAAAGACTAAGCCGAAGGTAGACTTCCGAACAAAGGATACGAGACCATGCCGAGGGTGAACTCGAAAAAGAAAGACCAAGCCGAAGGTGGACTTTCAAAGAAAGACTAAGCCGAAGGTAGACTTTCGAACAAAGGATACGAGGCCATGCCGAGGGTGGACTCGAAAAAGATAGACCAAGACGAAGGTGGACTTTCAAAGAAAGACTAAGCCGAAGGTAGACTTTCGAATGAAGGATACAAGGCCATGCCGAAGGTGGGCTCGAAAAAGGAAAGACCAAACCGAAGGTGGGATTTCAAAGAAAGACTATGCTGAAGGTACACTTTCAAATAAAGGATACGAGACCATGCCGAAGGTGGAATCGAAAAGGAAAGACCAAGCCGAAGGTGGGCTTTCAAAGAAAGACTATGCCGAAGGTAGACTTTAAATTAAAGGATACGAGACCATGCCGAAGGTGGGCTCGAAAAAGAAAGACCAAGCCGAAGGTGGGCTTTCAAAGAAAGACTATGCCGAAGGTAGACTTTCAAACAAAGAATACGAGACCATGCCGAAGGTTGGCTCAAAAAAGGAAAGACCAAGCCGAAGGTGGGCTTTCAAAGAAAGACTATGTCGAAGGTAAACTTTCAAACAAAGGATACGAGACCATGCCTAAGGTGGACTCAAAAAAGAAAGACCAAGCCGAAGGTGAGCTTTCAAAGAAAGACTATGCCGAAGGTAGACTTTCAAACAAGGGATACGAGACCATGCCGAAGGTGGGTTCGAAAAAGGAAAGACTATGCCGAAGGTAGACTTTCGAACAAAGGATACGAGACCATGCCGAGGGTGGACTCGAAAAAGAAAGACCAAGCCGAAGGTGGACTTTCAAAGAAAGACTAAGCCAAAGGTAGACTTTCGAACAAAGGATACGAGACCATGTCGAGGGTGGACTCGAAAAAGAAAGACCAAGACGAAGGTGGACTTTCAAAGAAAGACTAAGCCGAAGGTAGACTTTCGAACGAAGGATACAAGGCCATGCCGAAGGTGGGCTCGAAAAAGGAAAGACCAAACCGAAGGTGGGCTTTCAAAGAAAGCCTATGCCGAAGGTAGACTTTCAAATAAAGGATACGAGACCATGCCGAAGGTGGACTCGAAAAGGAAAGACCAAGCCGAAGGTGGGCTTTCACAGAAAGACTATCCCGAAGGTAGACTTTAAAACAAAGGATACGAGACCATGCCAAAGGTGGCCTCGAAAAAGAAAGACCAAGCCGAAGGTGAGCTTTCAAAGAAAGGCTAAGCCGAAGGTAGACTTTCAAGCAAAGGATACGAGACCATACCGAAGGTGGACACGAAAAAAGAAAGACCAAGCCGAAGGTGGGCTTTCAAAGAAAGACTATGCCGAAGGTAGACTTTCAAACAAGGGATACGAGACCATGCCGAAGGTGGGTACGAAAAAGGAAAGACCAAGCCGAAGGTGGGCTTTCAAAGAAAGACTATGACGAAGGTAGACTTTCGAACAAAGGATACGAGACCATGCCGAGGGTGGACACGAAAAAGAAAGACCAAGCCAAAGGTGAGCTTTCAAAGAAAGACTATGCCGAAGGTAGACTTTCAAACAAGGGATACGAGACCATGCCGAAGGTGGGTTCGAAAAAGAAAGACCAAGCCAAAGGTGAAATTTCAAAGAAAGACTAAGCCGAAGGTAGACTTTCGAATAAAGGATACGAGACCATGCCGAGGGTGGACTCGAAAAAGAAAGACCAAGCCGAAGGTGGACTTTCAAAGAAAGACTAAGCCGAAGGTAGACTTCCGAACAAAGGATACGAGACCATGCCGAGGGTGGACTCGAAAAAGAAAGACCAAGCCGAAGGTGGACTTTCAAAGAAAGACTAAGCCGAAGGTAGACTTTCGAACAAAGGATACGAGGCCATGCCGAGGGTGGACTCGAAAAAGATAGACCAAGACGAAGGTGGACTTTCAAAGAAAGACTAAGCCGAAGGAAGACTTTCGAATGAAGGATACAAGGCCATGCCGAAGGTGGGCTCGAAAAAGGAAAGACCAAACCGAAGGTGGGATTTCAAAGAAAGACTATGCCGAAGGTACACTTTCAAATAAAGGATACGAGACCATGCCGAAGGTGGAATCGAAAAGGAAAGACCAAGCCGAAGGTGGGCTTTCAAAGAAAGACTATGCCGAAGGTAGACTTTAAAATAAAGGATACGAGACCATGCCGAAGGTGGGCTCGAAAAAGAAAGACCAAGCCGAAGGTGAGCTTTCAAAGAAAGACTATGCCGAAGGTAGACTTTCAAACAAAGAATACGAGACCATGCCGAAGGTTGGCTCAAAAAAGGAAAGACCAAGCCGAAGGTGGGCTTTCAAAGAAAGACTATGTCGAAGGTAAACTTTCAAACAAAGGATACGAGACCATGCCTAAGGTGGACTCAAAAAAGAAAGACCAAGCCAAAGGTGAGCTTTCAAAGAAAGACTATGCCGAAGGTAGACTTTCAAACAAGGGATACGAGACCATGCCGAAGGCGGGTTCGAAAAAGGAAAGACTATGCCGAAGGTAGACTTTCGAACAAAGGATACGAGACCATGCCGAGGGTGGACTCGAAAAAGAAAGACCAAGCCGAAGGTGGACTTTCAAAGAAAGACTAAGCCAAAGGTAGACTTTCGAACAAAGGATACGAGACCATGTCGAGGGTGGACTCGAAAAAGAAAGACCAAGACGAAGGTGGACTTTCAAAGAAAGACTAAGCCGAAGGTAGACTTTCGAACGAAGGATACAAGGCCATGCCGAAGGTGGGCTCGAAAATGGAAAGACCAAACCGAAGGTGGGCTTTCAAAGAAAGCCTATGCCGAAGGTAGACTTTCAAATAAAGGATACGAGACCATGCCGAAGGTGGACTCGAAAAGGAAAGACCAAGCCGAAGGTGGGCTTTCACAGAAAGACTATCCCGAAGGTAGACTTTAAAACAAAGGATACGAGACCATGCCAAAGGTGGCCTCGAAAAAGAAAGACCAAGCCGAAGGTGAGCTTTCAAAGAAAGGCTAAGCCGAAGGTAGACTTTCAAGCAAAGGATACGAGACCATACCGAAGGTGGACACGAAAAAAGAAAGACCAAGCCGAAGGTGGGCTTTCAAAGAAAGACTATGCCGAAGGTAGATTTTCAAACAAAAGATACGAGACCATGCTGAAGGTGGGCTCGAAAAAGGAAACACCAAACCGAAGGTGGGCTTTCAAAGAAAGACTATGTCGAAGGTAGACTTTCAAACAAAGGATACGAGACCATGCCGAAGGTAGACTCGAAAAGGAAAGACCAAGCCGAAGGTGGGCTTTCAAAGAAAGACTATGCCGAAGGTAGACTTTCAACCAAAGGATACGAGACCATGTCGAAGGTGGACTCGAAAAAGAAAGACCAAGCCGAAGGTGGGTTTTCAAAGAAAGTCTATGCCGAAGGTAGACTTTCAAACAAGGGATACGAGACCATGTCGAAGGTGCGTTCGAAAAAGGAAAGACCAAGCCGAAGGTGGGCTTTCAAAGAAAGACTATGCCGAAGGTAGACTTTCGAACAAAGGATACGAGACCATGCCGAGGGTGGACTCGAAAAAGAAAGACCAAGCCGAAGGTGGACTTTCAAAGAAAGACTAAGCCGAAGGTAGAGTTTCAAACAAAGGATTCGAGACCATGCCAAGGGTGGACTCGAAAAAGAAAGACCAAGCCGAAGGTGGACTTTCAAAGAAAGACTAAGCCGAAGGTAGACTTTCGAACAAAGGATACGAGACCATGCCGAAGGTGGACTCGAAAAAGAAAGACTAAGCCGAAGGTAGACTTTCGAACAAAGGATACGAGACCATGCCGAGGGTGGACTCGAAAAAGAAAGACCAAGACGAAGGTGGACTTTCAAAGAAAGACTAAGCCGAAGGTAGACTTTCGAACGAAGGATACGAGGCCATGCCGAAGGTGGGCTCAAAAAAGGAAAGACCAAACCGAAGGTGGGCTTTCAAAGAAAGACTATGCCGAAGGTTGACTTTCAAATAAAGGATACGAGACCATGCCGAAGGTGGACTCGAAAAGGAAAGACCAAGCCGATGATGGGCTTTCACAGAAAGACTATGCCGAAGGTAGACTTTAAAACAATGGATACGAGACCATGCCGAAGGTGGGATCGAAAAACAAAGACCAAGCCGAAGGTGAGCTTTCAAAGAAAGGCTAAGCCGAAGGTAGACTTTCAAGCAAATGATACGAGACCATACCGAAGGTGGACTCGAAAAAAGAAAGACCAAGCCGAAGGTGGGTTTTCAAAGAAAGGCTAAGCCGAAGGTAGACTTTCAAGCAAAGGATACGAGACCATGCCGAAGGTGGACACGAAAAAAGAAAGACCAAGCCGAAGGTGGGCTTTCAAAGAAAGACTATGCCGAAGGTAGACTTTCAAACAAGGGATACGAGACCATGCCGAAGGTGGGCTCGAAAAAGGAAACACCAAACCGAAGGTGGGCTTTCAAAGAAAGACTATGTCGAAGGTAGACTTTCAAACAAAGGATACGAGACCATGCCGAAGGTAGACTCGAAAAGGAAAGACCAAGCCGAAGGTGGGCTTTCAAAGAAAGACTATGCCGAAGGTAGACTTTCAACCAAAGGATACGAGACCATGTCGAAGGTGGACTCGAAAAAGAAAGACCAAGCCGAAGGTGGGTTTTCAAAGAAAGTCTATGCCGAAGGTAGACTTTCAAACAAGGGATACGAGACCATGTCGAAGGTGCGTTCGAAAAAGGAAAGACCAAGCCGAAGGTGGGCTTTCAAAGAAAGACTATGCCGAACGTAGACTTTCGAACAAAGGATACGAGACCATGCCGAGGGTGGACTCGAAAAAGAAAGACCAAGCCGAAGGTGGACTTTCAAAGAAAGACTAAGCCGAAGGTAGAGTTTCAAACAAAGGATTCGAGACCATGCCAAGGGTGGACTCGAAAAAGAAAGACCAAGCCGAAGGTGGACTTTCAAAGAAAGACTAAGCCGAAGGTAGACTTTCGAACAAAGGATACGAGACCATGCCGAAGGTGGACTCGAAAAAGAAAGACTAAGCCGAAGGTAGACTTTCGAACAAAGGATACGAGACCATGCCGAGGGTGGACTCGAAAAAGAAAGACCAAGACGAAGGTGGACTTTCAAAGAAAGACTAAGCCGAAGGTAGACTTTCGAACGAAGGATACGAGGCCATGCCGAAGGTGGGCTCAAAAAAGGAAAGACCAAACCGAAGGTGGGCTTTCAAAGAAAGACTATGCCGAAGGTTGACTTTCAAATAAAGGATACGAGACCATGCCGAAGGTGGACTCGAAAAGGAAAGACCAAGCCGAAGATGGGCTTTCACAGAAAGACTATGCCGAAGGTACACTTTAAAACAAAGGATACGAGACCATGCCGAAGGTGGGCTCGAAAAACAAAGACCAAGCCGAAGGTGAGCTTTCAAAGAAAGGCTAAGCCGAAGGTAGACTTTCAAGCAAATGATACGAGACCATACCGAAGGTGGTGTCGAAAAAAGAAAGACCAAGCCGAAGGTGGGTTTTCAAAGAAAGTCTATGCCGAAGGTAGACTTTCAAACAAAAGATACGAGACCATGCCGAAGGTGGGCTCGAAAAAGGAAAGACCAAGCCGAAGGTGGGCTTTCAAAGAAAGACTATGCCGAAGGTAGACTTTCGAACAAAGGATACGAGACCATGCCGAGGGTGGACTCGAAAAAGAAAGACCAAGCCGAAGGTGGACTTTCAAAGAAAGACTAAGCCGAAGGTAGAGTTTCAAACAAAGGATTCGAGACCATGCCAAGGGTGGACTCGAAAAAGAAAGACCAAGCCGAAGGTGGACTTTCAAAGAAAGACTAAGCCGAAGGTAGACTTTCGAACAAAGGATACGAGACCATGCCGAAGGTGGACTCGAAAAAGAAAGACTAAGCCGAAGGTAGACTTTCAAAGAAAGACTAAGCCGAAGGTAGACTTTCGAACAAAGGATACGAGACCATGCCGAGGGTGGACTCGAAAAAGAAAGACCAAGACGAAGGTGGACTTTCAAAGAAAGACTAAGCCGAAGGTAGACTTTCGAATGAAGGATACGAGGCCATGCCGAAGGTGGGTACGAAAAAGGAAAGACCAAGCTGAAGGTGGGCTTTAAAAGAAAGACAATACCGAAGGTAGACTTTCGAAAAAAGGATACGAGACCATGCCGAGGGTGGACTCGAAAAAGAAAGACCAAGCCGAAGGTGGACTTTCAAAGAAAGACTAAGCCGAAGGTAGACTTTCAAACAAAGGATACAAGACCATGCCAAGGGTGGACTCGAAAAAGAAAGACCAAGCCGAAGGTGAACTTTCAAAGAAAGACTAAGCCGAAGGTAGACTTTCGAACAAAGGATACAAGACCATGCCGAGGGTGGACTCGAAAAAGAAAGACCAAGCCGAAGGTGGACTTTCAAAGAAAGACTAAGCCGAAGGTAGACTTTCGAACAAAGGATACGAGACCATGCCGAGGGTGGACTCGAAAAAGAAAGACCAAGACGTATGTGGACTTTCAAAGAAAGACTAAGCCGAAGGTAGACTTTCGAACGAAGGATACGAGGCCATGCCGAAGGTGGGCTCGAAAAAGGAAAGACCAAACCGAAGGTGGGCTTTCAAAGAAAGACTATGCCGAAGGTAGACTTTCAAATAAAGGATATGAGACCATGCCAAAGGTGGACTCGAAAAGGAAAGACCAAGCCGAAGGTGGGCTTTCAAAGAAAGACTATGTCGAAGGTACACTTTAAAACAAAGGATACGAGACCATGCCGAAGGTGGGCTCGAAAAAGAAAGACCAACCCGAAGGTGAGCTTTCAAAGAAAGACTATGCCGAAGGTAGACTTTCGAACAAAGGATACGAGACCATGCCGAGGGTGGACTCGAAAAAGAAAGACCAAGCCGAAGGTGGACTTTCAAAGAAAGACTAAGCCGAAGGTAGACTTTCAAACAAAGGATACGAGACCATGCCAAGGGTGGACTCGAAAAAGGAAGACCAAGCGGAAGGTGGACTTTCAAAGAAAGACTAAGCCGAAGGTAGACTTTCGAACAAAGGATACGAAACCATGCCGAGGGTGGACTCGAAAAAGAAAGACTAAGCCGAAGGTGGACTTTCAAAGAAAGACTAAGCCAAAGGTAGACTTTCGAACAAAGGATACGAGACCATGCCGAGGGTGGACTCGAAAAAGAAAGACCAAGACGAAGGTGGACTTTCAAAGAAAGACTAAGCCGAAGGTAGACTTTCGAACGAAGGATACGAGGCCATGCCGAAGGTGGGCTCAAAAAAGGAAAGACCAAACCGAAGGTGGGCTTTCAAAGAAAGACTATGCCGAAGGTAGACTTTCAAATAAAGGATACGAGACTATGCCGAAGGTGGACTCGAAAAGGAAAGACCAAGCCGAAGGTGGGCTTTCACAGAAAGACTATGCCGAAGGTAGACTTTAAAACAAAGGATACGAGACCATGCCGAAGGTGGGCTCGAAAAACAAAGACCAAGCCGAAGGTGAGCTTTCAAAGAAAGGCTAAGCCGAAGGTAGACTTTCAAGCAAATGATACGAGACCATACCGAAGGTGGACTCGAAAAAAGAAAGACCAAGCCGAAGGTGGGCTTTCAAAGGAAGACTATGCCGAAGGTAGACTTTCAAACAAAAGATACGAGACCAGGCCGAAGGTGGGCTCGAAAAAGGAAAGACCAAACCGAAGGTGGGCTTTCAAAGAAAGACTATGCCGAAGGAAGACTTTCAAACAAAGGATACGAGACCATGCCGAAGGTAGACTCGAAAAGGAAAGACCAAGCCGAAGGTGGGCTTTCAAAGAAAGACTATGCCGAAGGTAGACTTTCAACCAAAGGATACGAGACCATGTCGAAGGTGGACTCGAAAAAGAAAGACCAAGTCAAAGGTGGGCTTTCAAAGAAAGACTATGCCGAAGGTAGACTTTCAAACAAAGAATACGAGACCATGCCGAAGGTTGGCTCGAAAAAGGAAAGACCAAGCCGAAGGTGGGCTTTCAAAGAAAGACTATGTCGAAGGTAAACTTTCAAACAAAGGATACGAGACCATGCCTAAGGTGGACTCGAAAAAGAAAGACCAAGCCGAAGGTGAGCTTTCAAAGAAAGACTATGCCGAAGGTAGACTTTCAAACAAGGGATACAAGACCATGCCGAAGGTGGGTACGAAAAAGGAAAGACCAAGCCGAAGGTGGGCTTTCAAAGAAAGACAATGCCGAAGGTAGACTTTCGAACAAAGGATACGAGACCATGCCGAGGGTGGACTCGAAAAAGAAAGACCAAGCCGAAGGTGGGCTTTCAAAGAAAGACTATGCCGAAGGTAGATTTTCAAACAAAAGATACGAGACCATGCTGAAGGTGGGCTCGAAAAAGGAAACACCAAACCGAAGGTGGGCTTTCAAAGAAAGACTATGTCGAAGGTAGACTTTCAAACAAAGGATACGAGACCATGCCGAAGGTAGACTCGAAAAGGAAAGACCAAGCCGAAGGTGGGCTTTCAAAGAAAGACTATGCCGAAGGTAGACTTTCAACCAAAGGATACGAGACCATGTCGAAGGTGGACTCGAAAAAGAAAGACCAAGCCGAAGGTGGGTTTTCAAAGAAAGTCTATGCCGAAGGTAGACTTTCAAACAAGGGATACGAGACCATGTCGAAGGTGCGTTCGAAAAAGGAAAGACCAAGCCGAAGGTGGGCTTTCAAAGAAAGACTATGCCGAAGGTAGACTTTCGAACAAAGGATACGAGACCATGCCGAGGGTGGACTCGAAAAAGAAAGACCAAGCCGAAGGTGGACTTTCAAAGAAAGACTAAGCCGAAGGTAGAGTTTCAAACAAAGGATTCGAGACCATGCCAAGGGTGGACTCGAAAAAGAAAGACCAAGCCGAAGGTGGACTTTCAAAGAAAGACTAAGCCGAAGGTAGACTTTCGAACAAAGGATACGAGACCATGCCGAAGGTGGACTCGAAAAAGAAAGACTAAGCCGAAGGTAGACTTTCGAACAAAGGATACGAGACCATGCCGAGGGTGGACTCGAAAAAGAAAGACCAAGACGAAGGTGGACTTTCAAAGAAAGACTAAGCCGAAGGTAGACTTTCGAACGAAGGATACTAGGCCATGCCGAAGGTGGGCTCAAAAAAGGAAAGACCAAACCGAAGGTGGGCTTTCAAAGAAAGACTATGCCGAAGGTTGACTTTCAAATAAAGGATACGAGACCATGCCGAAGGTGGACTCGAAAAGGAAAGACCAAGCCGATGATGGGCTTTCACAGAAAGACTATGCCGAAGGTAGACTTTAAAACAATGGATACGAGACCATGCCGAAGGTGGGCTCGAAAAACAAAGACCAAGCCGAAGGTGAGCTTTCAAAGAAAGGCTAAGCCGAAGGTAGACTTTCAAGCAAATGATACGAGACCATACCGAAGGTGGACTCGAAAAAAGAAAGACCAAGCCGAAGGTGGGTTTTCAAAGAAAGGCTAAGCCGAAGGTAGACTTTCAAGCAAAGGATACGAGACCATGCCGAAGGTGGACACGAAAAAAGAAAGACCAAGCCGAAGGTGGGCTTTCAAAGAAAGACTATGCCGAAGGTAGACTTTCAAACAAGGGATACGAGACCATGCCGAAGGTGGGCTCGAAAAAGGAAACACCAAACCGAAGGTGGGCTTTCAAAGAAAGACTATGTCGAAGGTAGACTTTCAAACAAAGGATACGAGACCATGCCGAAGGTAGACTCGAAAAGGAAAGACCAAGCCGAAGGTGGGCTTTCAAAGAAAGACTATGCCGAAGGTAGACTTTCAACCAAAGGATACGAGACCATGTCGAAGGTGGACTCGAAAAAGAAAGACCAAGCCGAAGGTGGGTTTTCAAAGAAAGTCTATGCCGAAGGTAGACTTTCAAACAAGGGATACGAGACCATGTCGAAGGTGCGTTCGAAAAAGGAAAGACCAAGCCGAAGGTGGGCTTTCAAAGAAAGACTATGCCGAACGTAGACTTTCGAACAAAGGATACGAGACCATGCCGAGGGTGGACTCGAAAAAGAAAGACCAAGCCGAAGGTGGACTTTCAAAGAAAGACTAAGCCGAAGGTAGAGTTTCAAACAAAGGATTCGAGACCATGCCAAGGGTGGACTCGAAAAAGAAAGACCAAGCCGAAGGTGGACTTTCAAAGAAAGACTAAGCCGAAGGTAGACTTTCGAACAAAGGATACGAGACCATGCCGAAGGTGGACTCGAAAAAGAAAGACTAAGCCGAAGGTAGACTTTCGAACAAAGGATACGAGACCATGCCCAGGGTGGACTCGAAAAAGAAAGACCAAGACGAAGGTGGACTTTCAAAGAAAGACTAAGCCGAAGGTAGACTTTCGAACGAAGGATACGAGGCCATGCTGAAGGTGGGCTCAAAAAAGGAAAGACCAAACCGAAGGTGGGCTTTCAAAGAAAGACTATGCCGAAGGTTGACTTTCAAATAAAGGATACGAGACCATGCCGAAGGTGGACTCGAAAAGGAAAGACCAAGCCGAAGATGGGCTTTCACAGAAAGACTATGCCGAAGGTACACTTTAAAACAAAGGATACGAGACCATGCCGAAGGTGGGCTCGAAAAACAAAGACCAAGCCGAAGGTGAGCTTTCAAAGAAAGGCTAAGCCGAAGGTAGACTTTCAAGCAAATGATACGAGACCATACCGAAGGTGGTGTCGAAAAAAGAAAGACCAAGCCGAAGGTGGGTTTTCATAGAAAGTCTATGCCGAAGGTAGACTTTCAAACAAAAGATACGAGACCATGCCGAAGGTGGGCTCGAAAAAGGAAAGACCAAGCCGAAGGTGGGCTTTCAAAGAAAGACTATGCCGAAGGTAGACTTTCGAACAAAGGATACGAGACCATGCCGAGGGTGGACTCGAAAAAGAAAGACCAAGCCGAAGGTGGACTTTCAAAGAAAGACTAAGCCGAAGGTAGAGTTTCAAACAAAGGATTCGAGACCATGCCAAGGGTGGACTCGAAAAAGAAAGACCAAGCCGAAGGTGGACTTTCAAAGAAAGACTAAGCCGAAGGTAGACTTTCGAACAAAGGATACGAGACCATGCCGAAGGTGGACTCGAAAAAGAAAGACTAAGCCGAAGGTAGACTTTCAAAGAAAGACTAAGCCGAAGGTAGACTTTCGAACAAAGGATACGAGACCATGCCGAGGGTGGACTCGAAAAAGAAAGACCAAGACGAAGGTGGACTTTCAAAGAAAGACTAAGCCGAAGGTAGACTTTCGAATGAAGGATACGAGGCCATGCCGAAGGTGGGTACGAAAAAGGAAAGACCAAGCTGAAGGTGGGCTTTAAAAGAAAGACAATACCGAAGGTAGACTTTCGAAAAAAGGATACGAGACCATGCCGAGGGTGGACTCGAAAAAGAAAGACCAAGCCGAAGGTGGACTTTCAAAGAAAGACTAAGCCGAAGGTAGACTTTCAAACAAAGGATACAAGACCATGCCAAGGGTGGACTCGAAAAAGAAAGACCAAGCCGAAGGTGAACTTTCAAAGAAAGACTAAGCCGAAGGTAGACTTTCGAACAAAGGATACAAGACCATGCCGAGGGTGGACTCGAAAAAGAAAGACCAAGCCGAAGGTGGACTTTCAAAGAAAGACTAAGCCGAAGGTAGACTTTCGAACAAAGGATACGAGACCATGCCGAGGGTGGACTCGAAAAAGAAAGACCAAGACGTATGTGGACTTTCAAAGAAAGACTAAGCCGAAGGTAGACTTTCGAACGAAGGATACGAGGCCATGCCGAAGGTGGGCTCGAAAAAGGAAAGACCAAACCGAAGGTGGGCTTTCAAAGAAAGACTATGCCGAAGGTAGACTTTCAAATAAAGGATACGAGACCATGCCAAAGGTGGACTCGAAAAGGAAAGACCAAGCCGAAGGTGGGCTTTCAAAGAAAGACTATGCCGAAGGTACACTTTAAAACAAAGGATACGAGACCATGCCGAAGGTGGGCTCGAAAAAGAAAGACCAAGCCGAAGGTGAGCTTTCAAAGAAAGACTATGCCGAAGGTAGACTTTCGAACAAAGGATACGAGACCATGCCGAGGGTGGACTCGAAAAAGAAAGACCAAGCCGAAGGTGGACTTTCAAAGAAAGACTAAGCCGAAGGTAGACTTTCAAACAAAGGATACGAGACCATGCCAAGGGTGGACTCGAAAAAGGAAGACCAAGCGGAAGGTGGACTTTCAAAGAAAGACTAAGCCGAAGGTAGACTTTCGAACAAAGGATACGAAACCATGCCGAGGGTGGACTCGAAAAAGAAAGACTAAGCCGAAGGTGGACTTTCAAAGAAAGACTAAGCCAAAGGTAGACTTTCGAACAAAGGATACGAGACCATGCCGAGGGTGGACTCGAAAAAGAAAGACCAAGACGAAGGTGGACTTTCAAAGAAAGACTAAGCCGAAGGTAGACTTTCGAACGAAGGATACGAGGCCATGCCGAAGGTGGGCTCAAAAAAGGAAAGACCAAACCGAAGGTGGGCTTTCAAAGAAAGACTATGCCGAAGGTAGACTTTCAAATAAAGGATACGAGACCATGCCGAAGGTGGACTCGAAAAGGAAAGACCAAGCCGAAGGTGGGCTTTCACAGAAAGACTATGCCGAAGGTAGACTTTAAAACAAAGGATACGAGACCATGCCGAAGGTGGGCTCGAAAAACAAAGACCAAGCCGAAGGTGAGCTTTCAAAGAAAGGCTAAGCCGAAGGTAGACTTTCAAGCAAATGATACGAGACCATACCGAAGGTGGACTCGAAAAAAGAAAGACCAAGCCGAAGGTGGGCTTTCAAAGGAAGACTATGCCGAAGGTAGACTTTCAAACAAAAGATACGAGACCATGCCGAAGGTGGGCTCGAAAAAGGAAAGACCAAACCGAAGGTGGGCTTTCAAAGAAAGACTATGCCGAAGGAAGACTTTCAAACAAAGGATACGAGACCATGCCGAAGGTAGACTCGAAAAGGAAAGACCAAGCCGAAGGTGGGCTTTCAAAGAAAGACTATGCCGAAGGTAGACTTTCAACCAAAGGATACGAGACCATGTCGAAGGTGGACTCGAAAAAGAAAGACCAAGTCAAAGGTGGGCTTTCAAAGAAAGACTATGCCGAAGGTAGACTTTCAAACAAAGAATACGAGACCATGCCGAAGGTTGGCTCGAAAAAGGAAAGACCAAGCCGAAGGTGGGCTTTCAAAGAAAGACTATGTCGAAGGTAAACTTTCAAACAAAGGATACGAGACCATGCCTAAGGTGGACTCGAAAAAGAAAGACCAAGCCGAAGGTGAGCTTTCAAAGAAAGACTATGCCGAAGGTAGACTTTCAAACAAGGGATACAAGACCATGCCGAAGGTGGGTACGAAAAAGGAAAGACCAAGCCGAAGGTGGGCTTTCAAAGAAAGACAATGCCGAAGGTAGACTTTCGAACAAAGGATACGAGACCATGCCGAGGGTGGACTCGAAAAAGAAAGACCAAGCCGAAGGTGGACTTTCAAAGAAAGACTAAGCCGAAGGTAGACTTTCAAACAAAGGATACGAGACCATGCCAAGGGTGGACTCGAAAAAGAAAGACCAAGCCGAAGGTGAACTTTCAAAGAAAGACTAACCCGAAGGTAGACTTTCGAACAAAGGATACGAGACCATGCCGAGGGTGGACTCGAAAAAGAAAGACCAAGCCGAAGGTGGACTTTCAAAGAAAGACTAAGCCGAAGGTAGACTTTCGAACAAAGGATACGAGACCATGCCGAGGGTGGACTCGAAAAAGAAAGACCAAGACGAAGGTGGACTTTCAAAGAAAGACTAAGCCGAAGGTAGACTTTCGAACGAAGGATACGAGGCCATGCCGAAGGTGGGCTCGAAAAAGGAAAGACCAAACCGAAGGTGGGCTTTCAAAGAAAGACTATGCCGAAGGTAGACTTCCAAATAAAGGATACGAGACCATGCCAAAGGTGGACTCGAAAAGGAAAGACCAAGCCGAAGGTGGGCTTTCAAAGAAAGACTATGCCGAAAGTACACTTTAAAACAAAGGATACGAGACCATGCCGAAGGTGGGCTCGAAAAAGAAAGACCAAGCCGAAGGTGAGCTTTCAAAGAAAGACTATGCCGAAGGTAGACTTTCAAACAAAGAATACGAGACCATGCCGAAGGTTGGCTCGAAAAAGGAAAGACCAAGCCGAAGGTGGGCTTTCAAAGAAAGACTATGTCGAAGGTAAACTTTCAAACAAAGGATACGAGACCATGCCTAAGGTGGACTCGAAAAAGAAAGACCAAGCCGAAGGTGAGCTTTCAAAGAAAGACTATGCCGAAGGTAGACTTTCAAACAAGGGATACGAGACCATGCCGAAGGTGGGTTCGAAAAAGGAAAGACCAAGCCGAAGGTGGGCTTTCAAAGAAAGACTATGCCGAAGGTAGACTTTCGAACAAAGGATACGAGACCATGCCGAGGGTGGACTCGAAAAAGAAAGACCAAGCCGAAGGTTGACTTTCAAAGAAAGACTAAGCCGAAGGAAGACTTTCAAACAAAGGATACGAGACCATGCCAAGGGTGGACTCGAAAAAGAAAGACCAAGCCGAAGGTTGACTTTCAAAGAAAGACTAAGCCGAAGGAAGACTTTCAAACAAAGGATACGAGACCATGCCAAGGGTGGACTCGAAAAAGAAAGACCAAGCCGAAGGTGGACTTTCAAAGAAAGACTAAGCCGAAGGTAGACTTTCGAAGAAAGGATACAAGTCCATGCCGAGGGTGGACTCGAAAAAGAAAGACTAAGCCGAAGGTGGACTTTCAAAGAAAGACTAAGCCGAAGGTAGACTTTCGAACAAAGGATACGAGACCATGCCGAGGGTGGACTCGAAGAAGAAAGACCAAGACGAAGGTGGACTTTCAAATAAAGACTAAGCCGAAGGTAGACTTTCGAACGAAGGATACGAGGCCATGCCGAAGGTGGGCTCGAAAAAGGAAAGACCAAACCAAAGGTGGGCTTTCAAAGAAAGACTATGCCGAAGGTAGAATTTCAAATAAAGGATACGAGACCATGCCGAAGGTGGACTCGAAAAGGAAAGACCAAGCCGAAGGTGGGCTTTCAAAGAAAGACTATGCCGAAAGTACACTTTAAAACAAAGGATACGAGACCATGCCGAAGGTGGGCTCGAAAAAGAAAGACCAAGCCGAAGGTGAGCTTTCAAAGAAAGACTATGCCGAAGGTAGACTTTCAAACAAAGAATACGAGACCATGCCGAAGGTTGGCTCGAAAAAGGAAAGACCAAGCCGAAGGTGGGCTTTCAAAGAAAGACTATGTCGAAGGTAAACTTTCAAACAAAGGATACGAGACCATGCCTAAGGTGGACTCAAAAAAGAAAGACCAAGCCGAAGGTGAGCTTTCAAAGAAAGACTATGCCGAAGGTAGACTTTCAAACAAGGGATACGAGACCATGCCGAAGGTGGGTTCGAAAAAGGAAAGACCAAGCCGAAGGTGGGCTTTCAAAGAAAGACTATGCCGAAGGTAGACTTTCGAACAAAGGATACGAGACCATGCCGAGGGTGGACTCGAAAAAGAAAGACCAAGCCGAAGGTTGACTTTCAAAGAAAGACTAAGCCGAAGGTAGACTTTCAAACAAAGGATACGAGACCATGCCAAGGGTGGACTCGAAAAAGAAAGACCAAGCCGAAGGTGGACTTTCAAAGAAAGACTAAGCCGAAGGTAGACTTTCGAAGAAAGGATACAAGTCCATGCCGAGGGTGGACTCGAAAAAGAAAGACTAAGCCGAAGGTGGACTTTCAAAGAAAGACTAAGCCGAAGGTAGACTTTCGAACAAAGGATACGAGACCATGCCGAGGGTGGACTCGAAGAAGAAAGACCAAGACGAAGGTGGACTTTCAAATAAAGACTAAGCCGAAGGTAGACTTTCGAACGAAGGATACGAGGCCATGCCGAAGGTGGGCTCGAAAAAGGAAAGACCAAACCGAAGGTGGGCTTTCAAAGAAAGACTATGCCGAAGGTAGAATTTCAAATAAAGGATACGAGACCATGCCGAATGTGGACTCGAAAAGGAAAGACCAAGCCGAAGGTGGGCTTTCAAAGAAAGACTATGCCGAAGGTAGACTTTAAAACAAAGGATACAAGACCATGCCGAAGGTGGGCTCGAAAAAGAAAGACCAAGCCGAAGGTGAGCTTTCAAAGAAAGGCTAAGCCAAAGGTAGACTTTCAAGCAAAGGATACGAGACCATACCGAAGGTGGACACGAAAAAAGAAAGACCAAGCCGAAGGTGGCCTTTCAAAGAAGGACTATGCCAAAGGTAGACTTTCAAACAAAAGATAAGAGACCATGCCGAAGGTGGGATCGAAAAAGGAAAGACCAAACCGAAGGTGGGCTTTCAAAGAAAGACTATGTCGAAGGTAGACTTTCAAACAAAGGATACCAGACCATGCCGAAGGTAGACTCGAAAAGGAAAGACCAACCCGAAGGTGGGCTTTCAAAGAAAGACTATGTCGAAGGTAGACATTCGACCAAAGGATACGAGACCATGTCGAAGGTGGACTCGAAAAAGAAAGACCAAGCCGAAGGTGGGCTTTCAAAGAAAGACTATGCCGAAGGTAGACTTTCAAACAAAGAATACGAGACCATGCCGAAGGTGGAATCGAAAAGGAAAGACCAAGCCGAAGGTGGGCTTTCAAAGAAAGACTATGCCGAAGGTAGACTTTAAAATAAAGGATACGAGACCATGCCGAAGGTGGGTTCGAAAAAGGAAAGACCAAGCCGAAGGTGGGCTTTCAAAGAAAGACTATGCCGAAGGTAGACTTTCGAACAAAGGATACGAGACCATGCCGAGGGTGGACTCGAAAAAGAAAGACCAAGCCGAAGGTGGACTTTCAAAGAAAGACTAATCCGAAGGTAGACTTTTAAACAAAGGATACGAGACCATGCCAAGGGTGGACTCGAAAAAGAAAGACCAAGCCGAAGGTGGACTTTCAAAGAAAGACTAAGCCGAAGTTAGACTTTCGAACAAAGGATACGAGACCATGCCGAGGGTGGACTCGAAAAAGAAAGACCAAGCCGAAGGTGGACTTTCAAAGAAAGACTAAGCCGAAGGTAGACTTTCGAACAAAGGATACGAGACCATGCCGAGGGTGGACTCGAAAAAGAAAGACCAAGACGAAGGTGGACTTTCAAAGAAAGACTAAGCCGAAGGTAGACTTTCGAACGAAGGATACGAGGCTATGCCGAAGGTGGGCTCAAAAAAGGAAAGACCAAACCGAAGGTGGGCTTTCAAAGAAATACTATGCCGAAGATAGACTTTCAAATAAAGGATACGAGACCATGCCGAAGGTGGACTCGAAAAGGAAAGACCAAGCCGAAGGTGGGCTTTCACAGAAAGACTATGCTGAAGGTAGACTTTAAAACAAAGGATACGAGACCATGCCAAAGGTGGGCTCGAAAAAGAAAGACCAGGCCGAAGGTGAGCTTTCAAAGAAAGGCTAAGCCGAAGGTAGACTTTCAAGCAAAGGATACGAGACCATACCGAAGGTGGACTCGAAAAAAGAAAGACCACGCCGAAGGTGGGCTTTCAAAGAAAGACTATGCCGAAGGTAGACTTTCAAACAAAAGATACGAGACCATGCCGAAGGTGGGCTCGAAAAAGGAAAGACCAAACCGAAGGTGGGCTTTCAAAGAAAGATTATGCCGAAGGTAGACTTTCAAACAAAGGATACGAGACCATGCCGAAGATAGACTCGAAAAGGAAAGACCAAGCCGAAGGTGGGCTTTCAAAGAAAGACTATGCCGAAGGTAGACTTTCAACCAAAGGATACGAGACCATGTCGAAGGTGGACTCGAAAAAGAAAGACCAAGCCGAAGGTGGGCTTTCAAAGAAAGACTATGCCGAAGGTAGACTTTCAAACAAAGAATACGAGACCATGCCGAAGGTTGGCTCGAAAAAGGAAAGACCAAGCCGAAGGTGGGCTTTCAAAGAAAGACTATGTCGAAGGTAAACTTTCAAATAAAGGATACGAGACCATGCCTAAGGTGGACTCGAAAAAGAAAGAACAAGCCGAAGGTGAGCTTTCAAAGAAAGACTATGCCGAAGGTAGACTTTCAAACATGGGATACAAGACCATGCCGAAGGTGGGTACGAAAAAGGAAAGACCAAGCCGAAGGTGGGCTTTCAAAGAAAGACTATGCCGAAGGTAGACTTTCGAACAAAGGATACGAGACCATGCCGAGGGTGGACTCGAAAAAGAAAGACCAAGCCGAAGGTGGACTTTCAAAGAAAGACTAAGCCGAAGGTAGACTTTCAAACAAAGGATACGAGACCATGCCAAGGGTGGACTCGAAAAAGAAAGACCAAGCCGAAGGTGAACTTTCAAAGAAAGACTAAGCCGAAGGTAGACTTTCGAACAAAGGATACGAGACCATGCCGAGGGTGGACTCGAAAAAGAAAGACCAAGCCGAAGGTGGACTTTCAAAGAAAGACTAAGCCGAAGGTAGACTTTCGAACAAAGGATACGAGACCATGCCGAGGGTGGACTCGAAAAAGAAATACCAAGACGAAGGTGGACTTTCAAAGAAAGACTAAGCCGAAGGTAGACTTTCGAACGAAGGATACGAGGCTATGCCGAAGGTGGGCTCAAAAAAGGAAAGACCAAACCGAAGGTGGGCTTTCAAAGAAATACTATGCCGAAGGTAGACTTTCAAATAAAGGATACGAGACCATGCCGAAGGTGGACTCGAAAAGGAAAGACCAAGCCGAAGGTGGGCTTTCATAGAAAGACTATGCCGAAGGTAGACTTTAAAACAAAGGATACGAGACCATGCCAAAGGTGGGCTCGAAAAAGAAAGACCAAGCCGAAGGTGAGCTTTCAAAGAAAGGCTAAGCCGAAGGTAGACTTTCAAGCAAAGGATACGAGACCATACCGAAGGTGGACTCGAAAAAAGAAAGACCAAGCCGAAGGTGGGCTTTCAAAGAAAGACTATGCCGAAGGTAGACTTTCAAACAAAAGATACGAGAGCATGCCGAAGGTGGGATCGAAAAAGGAAAGACCAAACTGAAGGTGGGCTTTCAAAGAAAGACTATGCCGAAGGTAGACTTTCAAACAAAGGATACGAGACCATGCCGAAGGTAGACTCGAAAAGGAAAGACCAAGCCGAAGGTGGGCTTTCAAAGAAAGACTATGCCGAAGGTAGACTTTCACCCAAAGGATACGAGACCATGTCGAAGGTGGACTCGAAAAAGAAAGACCAAGCCGAAGGTGGGCTTTCAAAGATAGACTATGCCGAAGGTAGACTTTCAAACAAAGAATACGAGACCATGCCGAAGGTTGGCTCGAAAAAGGAAAGACCAAGCCGAAGGTGGGCTTTCAAAGAAAGACTATGTCGAAGGTAAACTTTCAAATAAAGGATACGAGACCATGCCTAAGGTGGACTCGAAAAAGAAAGAACAAGCCGAAGGTGAGCTTTCAAAGAAAGACTATGCCGAAGGTAGACTTTCAAACAAGGGATACAAGACCATGCCGAAGGTGGGTACGAAAAAGGAAAGACCAAGCCGAAGGTGGGCTTTCAAAGAAAGACTATGCCGAAGGTAGACTTTCGAACAAAGGATACGAGACCATGCCGAGGGTGGACTCGAAAAAGAAAGACCAAGCCGAAGGTGGACTTTCAAAGAAAGACTAAGCCGAAGGTAGACTTTCAAACAAAGGATACGAGACCATGCCAAGGGTGGACTCGAAAAAGAAAGACCAAGCCGAAGGTGAACTTTCAAAGAAAGACTAAGCCGAAGGTAGACTTTCGAACAAAGGATACGAGACCGTGCCGAGGGTGGACTCGAAAAAGAAAGACCAAGCCGAAGGTGGACTTTCAAAGAAAGACTAAGCCGAAGGTAGACTTTCGAACAAAGGATACGAGACCATGCCGAGGGTGGACTCGAAAAAGAAATACCAAGACGAAGGTGGACTTTCAAAGAAAGACTAAGCCGAAGGTAGATTTTCGAACGAAGGATACGAGGCAATGTCGACGGTTGGCTCGAAAAAGGAAAGACCAAACCGAAGGTGGGCTTTCAAAGAAAGACTATGCCGAAGGTAGACTTTCAAATAAAGGATACGAGACCATGCCAAAGGTGGACTCGAAAAGGAAAGACCAAGCCGAAGGTGGGCTTTCAAAGAAAGACTATGCCGAAGGTAGACTTTAAAACAAAGGAAACGAGACCATGCCGAAGGTGGGCTCGAAAAAGAAAGACCAAGCCGAAGGTGAGCTTTCAAAGAAAGACTATGCCGAAGGTAGACTTTCAAACAAAGAATACGAGACCATGCCGAAGGTTGGCTCGAAAAAGGAAAGACCAAGCCGAAGGTGGACTTTCAAAGAAAGACTAAGCCGAAGGTAGACTTTCGAAGAAAGGATACAAGTCCATGCCGAGGGTGGACTCGAAAAAGAAAGACTAAGCCGAAGGTGGACTTTCAAAGAAAGACTAAGCCGAAGGTAGACTTTCGAACAAAGGTTACGAGACCATGTCGAGGGTGGACTCGAAAAAGAAAGACCAAGCCGAAGGTGAACTTTCAAAGAAAGACTAAGCCGAAGGTGGACTTTCAAAGAAAGACTAAGCCGGAGGTAGACTTTCGAACAAAGGATACGAGACCATGCCGAGGGTGGACTCGAAAAAGAAATATCAAGACGAAGGTGGACTTTCAAAGAAAGACTAAGCCGAAGGTAGATTTTCGAACGAAGGATACGAGGCCATGCCGACGGTTGGCTCGAAAAAGGAAAGACCAAACCGAAGGTGGGCTTTCAAAGAAAGACTATGCCGAAGGTAGACTTTCAAATAAAGGATACGAGACCATGCCAAAGGTGGACTCGAAAAGGAAAGACCAAGCCGAAGGTGGGCTTTCAAAGAAAGACTATGCCGAAGGTAGACTTTAAAACAAAGGAAACGAGACCATGCCGAAGGTGGGCTCGAAAAAGAAAGACCAAGCCGAAGGTGAGCTTTCAAAGAAAGACTATGCCGAAGGTAGACTTTCAAACAAAGAATATGAGACCATGCCGAAGGTTGGCTCGAAAAAGGAAAGACCAAGCCGAAGGTGGGCTTTCAAAGAAAGACTATGTCGAAGGTAAACTTTCAAACAAAGGATACGAGACCATGCCGAAGGTAGACTCGAAAAGGAAAGACCAAGCCGAAGGTGGGCTTTCAAAGAAAGACTATGCCGAAGGTAGACTTTCAACCAAAGGATACGAGACCATGTCGAAGGTGGACTCGAAAAAGAAAGACCAAGCCGAAGGTGGGCTTTCAAAGAAAGACTATGCCGAAGGTAGACTTTCAAACAAAAGATACGAGACCATGCCGAAGGTGGGCTCGAAAAAGGAAAGACCAAACCGAAGGTGGGCTTTCAAAAAAAGACTATGCCGAAGGTAGACTTTCAAACAAAGGATACGAGACCATGCCGAAGGTAGACTCGAAAAGGAAAGACCAAGCCAAAGGTGGGCTTTCAAAGAAAGACTATGCCGAAGGTAGACTTTCAACCAAAGGATACGAGACCATGTCGAAGGTGGACTCGAAAAACAAAGACCAAGCCGAAGGTGGGCTTTCAAAGAAAGACTATGCCGAAGGTAGACTTTCAAACAAAGAATACGAGACCATGCCGAAGGTTGGCTCGAAAAAGGAAAGACCAAGCCGAAGGTGGGCTTTCAAAGAAAGACTATGTCGAAGGTAAACTTTCAAATAAAGGATACGAGACCATGCCTAAGGTGGACTCGAAAAAGAAAGAACAAGCCGAAGGTGAGCTTTCAAAGAAAGACTATGCCGAAGGTAGACTTTCAAACAAGGGATACAAGACCATGCCGAAGGTGGGTACGAAAAAGGAAAGACCAAGCCGAAGGTGGGCTTTCAAAGAAAGACTATGCCGAAGGTAGACTTTCGAACAAAGGATACGAGACCATGCCGAGGGCGGACTCGAAAAAGAAAGACCAAGCCGAAGGTGGACTTTCAAAGAAAGACTAAGCCGAAGGTAGACTTTCAAACAAAGGATACGAGACCATGCCAAGGGTGGACTCGAAAAAGAAAGACCAAGCCGAAGGTGAACTTTCAAAGAAAGACTAAGCCGAAGGTAGACTTTCGAACAAAGGATACGAGACCATGCCGAGGGTGGACTCGAAAAAGAAAGACCAAGCCGAAGGTGGACTTTCAAAGAAAGACTAAGCCGAAGGTAGACTTTCGAACAAAGGATACGAGACCATGCCGAGGGTGGACTCGAAAAAGAAATACCAAGACGAAGGTGGACTTTCAAAGAAAGACTAAGCCGAAGGTAGACTTTCGAACGAAGGATACGAGGCTATGCCGAAGGTGGCCTCAAAAAAGGAAAGACCAAACCGAAGGTGGGCTTTCAAAGAAATACTATGCCTAAGGTAGACTTTCAAATAAAGGATACGAGACCATGCCGAAGGTGGACTCGAAAAGGAAAGACCAAGCCGAAGGTGGGCTTTAACAGAAAGACTATGCCGAAGGTAGACTTTAAAACAAAGGATACGAGACCATGCCATAGGTGGGCTCGAAAAAGAAAGACCAAGCCGAAGGTGAGCTTTCAAAGAAAGGCTAAGCCGAAGGTAGACTTTTAAGCAAAGGATACGAGACCATACCGAAGGTGGACTCGAAAAAAGAAAGACCAAGCCGAAGGTGGGCTTTCAAAGAAAGACTATGCCGAAGGTAGACTTTCAAACAAAAGATACGAGACCATGCCGAAGGTGGGCTCGAAAAAGGAAAGACCAAACCGAAGGTGGGCTTTCAAAGAAAGACTATGCCGAAGGTAGACTTTCAAACAAAGGATACGAGACCATGCCGAAGGTAGACTCGAAAAGGAAAGACCAAGCCGAAGGTGGGCTTTCAAAGAAAGACTATGCCGAAGGTAGACTTTCACCCAAAGGATACGAGACCATGTCGAAGGTGGACTCGAAAAAGAAACACCAAGCCGAAGGTGGGCTTTCAAAGATAGACTATGCCGAAGGTAGACTTTCAAACAAAGAATACGAGACCATGCCGAAGGTTGGCTCGAAAAAGGAAAGACCAAGCCGAAGGTGGGCTTTCAAAGAAAGACTATGTCGAAGGTAAACTTTCAAATAAAGGATACGAGACCATGCCTAAGGTGGACTCGAAAAGGAAAGACCAAGCCGAAGGTGGGCTTTCAAAGAAAGACTATGCCGAAGGTAGACTTTAAAACAAAGGAAACGAGACCATGCCGAAGGTGGGCTCGAAAAAGAAAGACCAAGCCGAAGGTGAGCTTTCAAAGAAAGACTATGCCGAAGGTAGACTTTCAAACAAAGAATATGAGACCATGCCGAAGGTTGGCTTGAAAAAGGAAAGACCAAGCCGAAGGTGGGCTTTCAAAGAAAGACTATGTCGAAGGTAAACTTTCAAACAAAGGATACGAGACCATGCCGACGGTAGACTCGAAAAGGAAAGACCAAGCCGAAGGTGGGCTTTCAAAGAAAGACTATGCCGAAGGTAGACTTTCAACCAAAGGATACGAGACCATGTCGAAGGTGGACTCGAAAAAGAAAGACCAAGCCGAAGGTGGGCTTTCAAAGAAAGACTATGCCGAAGGTAGACTTTCAAACAAAAGATACGAGACCATGCCGAAGGTGGGCTCGAAAAAGGAAAGACCAAACCGAAGGTGGGCTTTCAAAAAAAGACTATGCCGAAGGTAGACTTTCAAACAAAGGATACGAGACCATGCCGAAGGTAGACTCGAAAAGGAAAGACCAAGCCAAAGGTGGGCTTTCAAAGAAAGACTATGCCGAAGGTAGACTTTCAACCAAAGGATACGAGACCATGTCGAAGGTGGACTCGAAAAACAAAGACCAAGCCGAAGGTGGGCTTTCAAAGAAAGACTATGCCGAAGGTAGACTTTCAAACAAAGAATACGAGACCATGCCGAAGGTTGGCTCGAAAAAGGAAAGACCAAGCCGAAGGTGGGCTTTCAAAGAAAGACTATGTCGAAGGTAAACTTTCAAATAAAGGATACGAGACCATGCCTAAGGTGGACTCGAAAAAGAAAGAACAAGCCGAAGGTGAGCTTTCAAAGAAAGACTATGCCGAAGGTAGACTTTCAAACAAGGGATACAAGACCATGCCGAAGGTGGGTACGAAAAAGGAAAGACCAAGCCGAAGGTGGGCTTTCAAAGAAAGACTATGCCGAAGGTAGACTTTCGAACAAAGGATACGAGACCATGCCGAGGGTGGACTCGAAAAAGAAAGACCAAGCCGAAGGTGGACTTTCAAAGAAAGACTAAGCCGAAGGTAGACTTTCAAACAAAGGATACGAGACCATGCCAAGGGTGGACTCGAAAAAGAAAGACCAAGCCGAAGGTGAACTTTCAAAGAAAGACTAAGCCGAAGGTAGACTTTCGAACAAAGGATACGAGACCATGCCGAGGGTGGACTCGAAAAAGAAAGACCAAGCCGAAGGTGGACTTTCAAAGAAAGACTAAGCCGAAGGTAGACTTTCGAACAAAGGATACGAGACCATGCCGAGGGTGGACTCGAAAAAGAAATACCAAGACGAAGGTGGACTTTCAAAGAAAGACTAAGCCGAAGGTAGACTTTCGAACGAAGGATACGAGGCTATGCCGAAGGTGGCCTCAAAAAAGGAAAGACCAAACCGAAGGTGGGCTTTCAAAGAAATACTATGCCTAAGGTAGACTTTCAAATAAAGGATACGAGACCATGCCGAAGGTGGACTCGAAAAGGAAAGACCAAGCCGAAGGTGGGCTTTAACAGAAAGACTATGCCGAAGGTAGACTTTAAAACAAAGGATACGAGACCTTGCCAAAGGTGGGCTCGAAAAAGAAAGACCAACCCGAAGGAGAGCTTTCAAAGAAAGGATAAGCCGAAGGTAGACTTTCAAGCAAAGGATACGAGACCATACCGAAGGTGGACTCGAAAAAAGAAAGACCATGCCGAAGGTGGGCTTTCAAAGAAAGACTATGCCGAAGGTAGACTTTCAAACAAAAGATACGAGACCATGCCTAAGGTGGGCTCGAAAAAGGAAAGACCAAACCGAAGGTGGGCTTTCAAAGAAAGACTATGTCGAAGGTAGACTTTCAAACAAAGGATACGAGACCATGCCGAAGGTAGACTCGAAAAGGAAAGACCAAGCCGAAGGTGGGCTTTCTAAGAAAGACTATGCCGAAGGTAGACTTTCAAACAAGGGATACGAGACCATTCCGAAGGTGGGTTCGAAAAAGGAAAGACCAAGCCGAAGGTGGGCTTTCAAAGAAAGACTATGCCGAAGGTAGACTTTCGAACAAAGGATACGAGACCATGCCGAGGGTGGACTCGAAAAAGAAAGACCAAGCCGAAGGTGGACTTTCAAAGAAAGACTAAGCCGAAGGTAGACTTTCAAACAAAGGATACGAGACCATGCCGAAGGTGGGTACGAAAAAGGAAAGACCAAGCCGAAGGTGGGCTTTCAAAGAAAGACTATGCCGAAGGTAGACTTTCGAACAAAGGATACGAGACCATGCCGAGGGTGGACTCGAAAAAGAAAGACCAAGTCGAAGGTGGACTTTCAAAGAAAGACTAAGCCAAAGGTAGACTTTCAAACAAAGGATACGAGACCATGCCAAGGGTGGACTTCAAAAAGAAAGACCAAGCCGAAGGTGAACTTTCAAAGAAAGACTAAGCCGAAGGTAGACTTTCGAACAACGGATACGAGACCATGCCGAGGGTGGACTCGAAAAAGAAAGATCAAGCCGAAGGTGGACTTTCAAAGAAAGACTAAGCCGAAGGTAGACTTTCGAACAAAGGATACGAGACCATGCCGAGGGTGGACTCGAAAAAGAAAGACCAAGACGAAGGTGGACTTTCAAAGAAAGACTAAGCCGAAGGTAGACTTTCGAACGAAGGATACGAGGCCATGCAGAAGGTGGGCTCGAAAAAGGAAAGACCAAACCGAAGGTGGGCTTTCAAAGAAAGACTATGCCGAAGGTAGACTTTCAAATAAAGGATACGAGACCACGCTGAAGGTGGACTCGAAAAGGAAAGACCAAGCCGAAGGTGGGCTTTCAAAGAAAGACTATGCCGAAGGTAGACTTTAAAACAAAGGATACGAGGCCATGCCGAAGGTGGGCTCGAAAAAGAAAGACCAAGCCGAAGGTGAGCTTTCAAAGAAAGGCTAAGCCGAAGGTAGACTTTTAAGCAAAGGATACGAGACCATACCGAAGGTGGACTCGAAAAAAGAAAGACCAAGCCGAAGGTGGGCTTTCAAAGAAAGACTATGCCGAAGGTAGACTTTCAAACAAAAGATACGAGACCATGCCGAAGGTGGGCTCGAAAAAGGAAAGACCAAACCGAAGGTGGGCTTTCAAAGAAAGACTATGCCGAAGGTAGACTTTCAAACAAAGGATACGAGACCATGCCGAAGGTAGACTCGAAAAGGAAAGACCAAGCCGAAGGTGGGCTTTCAAAGAAAGACTATGCCGAAGGTAGACTTTCACCCAAAGGATACGAGACCATGTCGAAGGTGGACTCGAAAAAGAAAGACCAAGCCGAAGGTGGGCTTTCAAAGATAGACTATGCCGAAGGTAGACTTTCAAACAAAGAATACGAGACCATGCCGAAGGTTGGCTCGAAAAAGGAAAGACCAAGCCGAAGGTGGGCTTTCAAAGAAAGACTATGTCGAAGGTAAACTTTCAAATAAAGGATACGAGACCATGCCTAAGGTGGACTCGAAAAGGAAAGACCAAGCCGAAGGTGGGCTTTCAAAGAAAGACTATGCCGAAGGTAGACTTTAAAACAAAGGAAACGAGACCATGCCGAAGGTGGGCTCGAAAAAGAAAGACCAAGCCGAAGGTGAGCTTTCAAAGAAAGACTATGCCGAAGGTAGACTTTCAAACAAAGAATATGAGACCATGCCGAAGGTTGGCTCGAAAAAGGAAAGACCAAGCCGAAGGTGGGCTTTCAAAGAAAGACTATGTCGAAGGTAAACTTTCAAACAAAGGATACGAGACCATGCCGAAGGTAGACTCGAAAAGGAAAGACCAAGCCGAAGGTGGGCTTTCAAAGAAAGACTATGCCGAAGGTAGACTTTCAACCAAAGGATACGAGACCATGTCGAAGGTGGACTCGAAAAAGAAAGACCAAGCCGAAGGTGGGCTTTCAAAGAAAGACTATGCCGAAGGTAGACTTTCAAACAAAAGATACGAGACCATGCCGAAGGTGGGCTCGAAAAAGGAAAGACCAAACCGAAGGTGGGCTTTCAAAAAAAGACTATGCCGAAGGTAGACTTTCAAACAAAGGATACGAGACCATGCCGAAGGTAGACTCGAAAAGGAAAGACCAAGCCAAAGGTGGGCTTTCAAAGAAAGACTATGCCGAAGGTAGACTTTCAACCAAAGGATACGAGACCATGTCGAAGGTGGACTCGAAAAACAAAGACCAAGCCGAAGGTGGGCTTTCAAAGAAAGACTATGCCGAAGGTAGACTTTCAAACAAAGAATACGAGACCATGCCGAAGGTTGGCTCGAAAAAGGAAAGACCAAGCCGAAGGTGGGCTTTCAAAGAAAGACTATGTCGAAGGTAAACTTTCAAATAAAGGATACGAGACCATGCCTAAGGTGGACTCGAAAAAGAAAGAACAAGCCGAAGGTGAGCTTTCAAAGAAAGACTATGCCGAAGGTAGACTTTCAAACAAGGGATACAAGACCATGCCGAAGGTGGGTACGAAAAAGGAAAGACCAAGCCGAAGGTGGGCTTTCAAAGAAAGACTATGCCGAAGGTAGACTTTCGAACAAAGGATACGAGACCATGCCGAGGGTGGACTCGAAAAAGAAAGACCAAGCCGAAGGTGGACTTTCAAAGAAAGACTAAGCCGAAGGTAGACTTTCAAACAAAGGATACGAGACCATGCCAAGGGTGGACTCGAAAAAGAAAGACCAAGCCGAAGGTGAACTTTCAAAGAAAGACTAAGCCGAAGGTAGACTTTCGAACAAAGGATACGAGACCATGCCGAGGGTGGACTCGAAAAAGAAAGACCAAGCCGAAGGTGGACTTTCAAAGAAAGACTAAGCTGAAGGTAGACTTTCGAACAAAGGGTACGAGACCATGCCGTGGGTGGACTCGAAAAAGAAAGACCAAGACGAAGGTGGACTTTCAAAGAAAGACTAAGCCGAAGGTAGACTTTCGAACGAAGGATACGAGGCCATGCCGAAGGTGGGCTCGAAAAAGGAAAGACCAAACCGAAGGTTGGCTTTCAAAGAAAGACTATGCCAAAGGTAGACTTTCAAATAAAGGATACGAGACCATGCCGAAGGTGGACTCGAAAAGGAAAGACCAAGCCGAAGGTTGGCTTTCAAAGAAAGACTATGCCGAAGATAGACTTTAAAACAAAGGATACGAGACCATGCCGAAGGTGGGCTCGAAATAGAAAGACCAAGCCGAAGGTGAGCTTTCAAAGAAAGGCTAAGTCGAAGGTAGACTTTCAAGCAAAGGATACGAGACCATACCGAAGGTGGACTCGAAAAAAGAAAGACCAAGCCAAAGGTGGGCTTTCAAAGAAAGACTATGCCAAAGCTAGACTTTCAAACAAAAGATACGAGACCATGCCGAAGGTGGGCTCGAAAAATGAAAGACTAAACCAAAGGTGGGCTTTCAAAGAAAGACTATGCTGAAGGTAGACTTTCAAACAAAGGATACGAGACCATGCCGAGGGTGGACTCGAAAAAGAAAGACCAAGACGAAGGTGGACTTTCAAAGAAAGACTAAGCCGAAGGTATACTTTCGAACGAAGGATACGAGGCCATGCCGAAGGTGGGCTCGAAAAAGGAAAGACCAAACCGAAGGTGGGCTTTCAAAGAAAGACTATGCCGAAGGTAGACTTTCAAATAAAGGATACGAGACCATGCTGAAGGTGGACTCGAAAAGGAAAGACCAAGCCGAAGGTGGGCTTTCAAAGAAAGACTATGCCGAAGGTAGACTTTAAAACAAAGGATACGAGACCATGCCGAAGGTGGGATCGAAAAAGAAAGACTAAACCGAAGGTGAGCTTTCAAAGAAAGACTAAGCCGAAGGTAGACTTTCAAGCAAAGGATACGAGACCATACCGAAGGTGGACTCGAAAAAAGAAAGACCAAGCCGCAGGTGGGCTTTCAAAGAAAGACTATGCCGAAGGTAGACTTTCAAACAAAAGATACGAGACCATGCCGAAGGTGGGCTCGAAAAAGGAAAGACCAAACCGAAGGTGGGCTTTCAAAGAAAGACTATGTCGAAGGTAGACTTTCGAACAAAGGATACGAGACCATGTCGAAGGTGGACTCGAAAAAGAAAGACCAAGCCGAAAGTGGGGTTTCAAAGAAAGACTATGCCGAAGGTAGACTTTCAAACAAAGAATACGAGACCATGCCGAAGGTTGGCTCGAAAAAGGAAAGACCAAGCCGAAGGTGGGCTTTCAAAGAAAGACTATGTCGAAGGTAAACTTACAAACAAAGGATACGAGACCATGCCGAAGGTGGACTCGAAAAAGAAAGACCAAGCCGAAGGTGAGCTTTCAAAGAAAGACTATGCCGAAGGTAGACTTTCAAACCAGGGATACGAGACCATGCCGAAGGTGGGTTCGAAAAAGGAAAGAGCAAGCCGAAGGTGGGCTTTCAAAGAAAGACTATGCCGAGGGTAGACTTTCGAACAAAGGATACGAGACCATGCCGAGGGTGGACTCGAAAAAGAAAGACCAAGCCGAAGGTGGACTTTCAAAGAAAGACTAAGCCGAAGGTAGACTTTCAAACAAAGGATACGAGACCATGCCAAGGGTGGACTTGAAAAAGAAAGACCAAGCCGAAGGTGAACTTTCAAAGAAAGACTAAGCCGAAGGTAGACTTTCGAACAAAGGATACGAGACCATGCCGAGGGTGGACTCAAAAAAGAAAGACCAAGCCGAAGGTGGACTTTCAAACAAAGACTAAGCCGAAGGTAGACTTTCGAACAAAGGATACGAGACCATGCCGAGGGTGGACTCGAAAAAGAAAGACCAAGACGAAGGTGGACTTTCAAAGAAAGACTAAGCCGAAGGTATACTTTCGAACGAAGGATACGAGGCCATGCCGAAGGTGGGCTCGAAAAAGGAAAGACCAAACCGAAGGTGGGCTTTCAAAGAAAGACTATGCTGAAGGTAGACTTTCGAATAAAGGATACGAGACCATGCTGAAGGTGGACTCGAAAAGGAAAGACCAAGCCGAAGGTGGGCTTTCAAAGAAAGACTATGCTGAAGGTAGACTTTAAAACAAAGGATACGAGACCATGCCGAAGGTGGGATCGAAAAAGAAAGACTAAACCGAAGGTGAGCTTTCAAAGAAAGACTAAGCCGAAGGTAGACTTTCAAGCAAAGGATACGAGACCATACCGAAGGTGGACTCGAAAAAAGAAAGACCAAGCCGCAGGTGGGCTTTCAAAGAAAGACTATGCCGAAGGTAGACTTTCAAACAAAAGATACGAGACCATGCCGAAGGTGGGCTCGAAAAAGGAAAGACCAAACCGAAGGTGGGCTTTCAAAGAAAGACTATGCCGAAGGTAGACTTTCAAACAAAGGATACGAGACCATGCCGAAGGTAGACTCGAAAAGGAAAGACCAAGCTGAAGGTGGGCTTTTAAAAGAAAGACTATGCCGAAGGTAGACTTTCAACCAAAGGATACGAGACCATGTCGAAGGTGGACTCGAAAAAGAAAGACCAAGCCGAAGGTGGGCTTTCAAAGAAAGACTATGCCGAAGGTAGAATTTCAAACAAAGAATACGAGACCATGCCGAAGGTTGGCTCGAAAAAGGAAAGACCAAGCCGAAGGTGGGCTTTAAAAGAGAGACTATGTCGAAGGTAAACTTTCAAACAAAGGATACGAGACCATGCCTAAGGTGGACTCAAAAAAGAAAGACCAAGCCGAAGGTGAGCTTTCAAAGAAAGACTATGCCGAAGGTAGAATTTCAAACAAGGGATACGAGACCATACCGAAGGTGGGTACGAAAAAGGAAAGACCAAGCCGAAGGTGGGCTTTCAAAGAAAGACTATGCCGAAGGTAGACTTTCGAACAAAGGATACGAGACCATGCCGAGGGTGGACTCGAAAAAGAAAGACCAAGCCGAAGGTGGACTTTCAAAGAAAGACTAAGCCGAAGGTAGACTTTCAAATAAAGGATACGAGACCATGCCAAGGGTGGATTCGAAAAAGAAAGACCAAGCCGAAGTTGGACTTTCAAAGAAAGACTAAGTCGAAGGTAGACTTTCGAACAAAGGATACGAGTCCATGCCGAGGGTGGACTCGAAAAAGAAAGACCAAGCCGAAGGTGGACTTTCAAAGAAAGACTAAGCTGAAGGTAGACTTTCGAACAAAGGATACGAGACCATGCCGAGGGTGGACTCGAAAAAGAAAGCCCAAGACGAAGGTGGACTTTCAAAGAAAGACTAAGCCGAAGGTAGACTTTCGAACGAAGGATACGAGGCCATGCCGAAGGTGGGCTCGAAAAAGGAAAGACCAAACCGAAGGTGGGCTTTCAAAGAAAGACTATGCCGAAGGTAGACTTTCAAATAAAGGATACGAGACCATGCCGAAGGTGGACTCGAAAAGGAAAGACTAAGCCGAAGGTGGGCTTTCAAAGAAAGACTATGCCGAAGGTAGACTTTAAAACAAAGGATACGAGACCATGCCGAAGGTGGGCTCGAAAAAGAAAGACCAAGCCGAAGGTGAGCTTTCAAAGAAAGGCTAAGCCGAAGGTAGACTTTCAAGCAAAGGATACGAGACCATACCGAAGGTGGACTCGAAAAAAGAAAGACCAAGCCAAAGGTGGGCTTTCAAAGAAAGACTATGCTGAAGGTAGACTTTCAAACAAATAATACGAGACCATGCCGAAGATGGGCTCGAAAAAGGAAAGACTAAACCAAAGGTGGGCTTTCAAAGAGAGACTATGCCGAAGGTAGACTTTCAAACAAAGGATACGAGACCATGCCGAAGGTAGACTCGAAAAGGAAAGACCAAGCCGAAGGTGGGCTTTTAAAGAAAGACTATGCCGAAGGTAGACTTTCAACCAAAGGATACGAGACCATGTCGAAGGTGGACTCGAAAAAGAAAGACCAAGCCGAAGGTGGGCTTTCAAAGAAAGACTATGCCGAAGGTAAACTTTCAAACAAAGAATACGAGACCATGCCGAAGGTTGGCTCGAAAAAGGAAAGACCAAGCCGAAGGTGGGCTTTCAAAGAAAGACTATGTCGAAGGTAAACTTTCAAACAAAGGATACGAGACCATGCCGAAGGTGGACTCGAAAAAGAAAGACCAAGCCGAAGGTGAGCTTTCAAAGAAAGACTATGCCGAAGGTAGACTTTCAAACCAGGGATACGAGACCATGCCGAAGGTGGGTTCGAAAAAGGAAAGACCAAGCCGAAGGTGGGCTTTCAAAGAAAGACTATGCCGAAGGTAGACTTTCGAACAAAGGATACGAGACCATGCCGAGGGTGGACTCGAAAAAGAAAGACCAAGCCGAAGGTGGACTTTCAAAGAAAGACTAAGCCGAAGGTAGACTTTCAAACAAAGGATACGAGACCATGCCAAGGGTGGACTCGAAAAAGAAAGACCAAGCCGAAGGTGGACTTTCAAAGAAAGACTAAGCCGAAGGTAGACTTTCGAACAAAGGATACGAGACCATGCCGAGGGTGGACTCAAAAAAGAAAGACCAAGCCGAAGGTGGACTTTCAAAGAAAGACTAAGCCGAAGGTAGACTTTCGAACAAAGGATACGAGACCATGCCGAGGGTGGACTCGAAAAAGAAAGACCAAGACGAAGGTGGACTTTCATAGAAAGACTAAGCCGAAGGTAGACTTTCGAACGAAGGATACGAGGCCATGCCGAAGGTGGGCTCGAAAAAGGAAAGACCAAACCGAAGGTGGGTTTTCAAAGAAAGACTATGCCGATGGTAGATTTTCAAATAAACGATACGAGACCATGCCGAAGGTGGACTTGAAAAGGAAAGACCAAGCCGAAGGTGGGCTTTCAAAGAAAGACTATGCCGAAGGTAGACTTTCAAACAAAGGATTCGAGACCATGCAGAAGGTGGGCTCGAAAAAGAAAGACCAAGCCGAAAGTGGGCTTTCAAAGAAAGACTATGCCGAAGGTAGACTTTCAAACAAAGGATACGAGACCATGCCGAAGGTGGGCTCGTAAAAGAAAGACCAAACCTATTGTACCCCAAATTTTACCCTCAGATACTCTGATCTTTGTTATATCATGTTTATGTCATCTGCCTTAGCATTTGCAGTCACAGAATCTATCGAGCATAATCATCGTTGTGTTTCTGTGTAAATGTCGTCGTTCAATTGAGGACTGTTTGTTTTATCGCGCGTGAATTTTATTGTTAATATTCTTTTTAGGACTTTAGATCTTAATCTAGAATTTTGTTTCAAAGTCATTAGATCAGTGTAAAATTAATGTCCTCTTTGTTATTATTTACTATTATTTCTGTTTTTTATTATTATTATTATTATTTTCTTTTCTATTATTAATTTATTTATTTTTTATATTTATCATTTTTTTTATTATTATTATTTTATTGTAATATTTATCATTGTTATACATTATTACTATCATTTATTTACTTTTAGTTATTATTTACTACTATTTATGATTTTTATTTGTTATTACTATCATTGTTATATATTATTGTGCGAGTTTATCTTGTTATCTTATTATCTGTGTTTTTTATATAATTATTAAGTCCCAAAGCCATCTCCCTGCACATTCCTATACTTTCATCTGCGCATCCCCAGCTACCAACTTCAGAAAACGCCAAATGTTTCACCAAAATAACTTTATGCTTTTTGTGGCTTACACCGTACCACAAGCCATTGACTGAGTTGTGCATCACAAAAAACCAGACAACATCTGCACAAGCTAAGAACCAGCTGCAATGTTACTCAGTATGCCATAAACCCTGCCAGCCACTGCATCAAGGCCTGAAGCACAAACCTGCTATGAAAAAGACATCTCAAAAGCTACAAAACAAATTGAATGTACTTGAAAGCTTATCCAAGAAGTTTGGTTCTACTTAATAAGAAGAGGAACTCTCACCACACCATCAAAAAAAACTAACCTCACATAAAATCTCCCTCCATAAAACCGATACAGAGGATCCTCCATAAAGAGATCATCCGCAACAACATTTCGGGAGACCAAACAACCACTTCCTTCACAAACCTTCCTCATTTTTTGCTCGTAAACCACCACTGTGAGCTCCTAAATCCAAAAATCTACCTTGAACAAACATACCTGATAAACTCTTCACCTGCAAGCATAAACCGACGCAAGCCCCCAACAACTCTTCTTCAACCTAATCATCTTCTTCATCCCTCATCCGTTTCCAAAGCACCCATCAACCCCAAAACCAATCTTCAAAACCTTTCTCACACGTAAAACCGCCGGATCGAATACCATCATCAACACAGTTTCAACAAACTTCCATCATAAAAAACATACACAGAAACCATCAATCTTTACACTTCTTTTCCCTCCTTCAATCAACCCTTAAATCGCAACCCAACCACCTCCATTAAAACCACACGATACCATACTCACAGCAGAAAAAACCATTCGCAAACCCAGCCACCCTCCAACCTTACCACCAAAACAAAACCAGCCCAGCCTTCCCTTCATTCAATCTTCAACCTAACCTCCACACGCCTCAACTCCAATCTCTGTTCCAAAAAACCATTCCATAACCTTCAACCACCCAAAATCTCAATCAAACCTCTTCATCCACAATCCACCATAACCCAGAGCCTCAAATATCAAATCATCTCAAATCACTAATCCAGATACGGATCAAAGAAGTAGATGAAGATAGGGAGATGATTTAAATCGTAAAAGCCGGAAAAAGCAAACTTGTGAACCGGGGACCGAGGTAGATCGAACGAAAGACTTGTGGTTGAGACGAGAAAAGGTTCGTAGAAGGTTGATTCGAACGAAATATTTTGATTCTTGTTCTTCTGGTCTTGTTGATGTTTTGATTTGTGAAGTCCTTTGATGCTCTTGTTCATTGCCGAACAGCTCTCTTTTTTTTTTTTCGTTTACCCTGAAGTGTGTCTGTGGTAGAAGGTGATTAGTGAACGGCTGAGTGTGTTAGGATTATTCAAAAACCTTGTGACTGCTTTTAAGACTTGGACTAGGTTTGGTGGGTCCAACCCATAGCGTGCGCCTGACTATATTATAAAAAGGACAATATTATAAAAACTCTATTATTATTTTGACTTGATTTATATTTCAGTTTTCTTTGTCTCTATTCATTTTAACTTTGGGCCAATGATATTTCAAGAATCTTGATTTGTTGATTTATTCGAATCACTAAAAATCTCGATTAGTATGAGGCCATTTTTTGGTGGGTCAATGAAAGTCAAATATCATTATATTATCGATTTCTCGATTAAATTTTGATTGAGACGAGACCATTTCGTTTTTATTTCGATTTCCATTTCATTAAACAATTTTTATTAACTCGGATAAAAAAGAGTCGTCAAGGTCTAGCACTTTAGCACAACTCTTTGAACATTTGATTTTCATCAAATGTTCATTATCCGATAGATAACTTTAAGTCTAGACTTGGACTAATAAGAGCCGTCAAGATCTAGCATCTTGGAACAACTCTTCGAACAATTGATTTTCATCAAGCGTTCATTCTCTATCAAATAACTTTCATATCAATTGGGACAAATAAGGACCGTTAAGATCTAGCATCTTGGCATAACCCTTTTGAGCTTTTTTATCATCAAAAGCTCGTTGTCCTCAAAACAATCTTAATCATAACTCGGATGAATAAGAGTCGTCAAGATCTACCATCTTGGCACAACTCTTGAACCATTGATCACTATCAATGCTCATTGTCCATCAAGTACTTTCATTATCAACTTGAATGAATAAGAACCGTTAGAGTCTAGCACTCTAGCATAACACTTTGAACTTTTTCTCAAACGTTCGCCAGTCAATTAACATACCTCAACCAACAACCCGTAGTAATCAGAACTACAGATGCTCCTATTTCTCATTCTTCAATGAGAATACGTAGGCACAAGAATCCTAATTCTTAGCGAGCCACCTTTCACCTTTTTCTGTTCCACCATCCACCTTTTGTTACCTCTTACCTTTGTCACTTGTCATCTCAAGAATCCATCCTTCTTTAAGGATAGCAATACTTTAAGTACATCAAATCTTTTTTCGAAATAAACTTGAAAGAAAAGGATTGTTAGAATCCCGCATTCTAGCATAACCCTTTGAAAGATTGGTCTCAAGTCTTGCACATTGAGGTAGCCAATTACTTCTTTCTTTCATCCTTAAAACACGTAATAACAATTTGGACTAAGAGATGTTAGAGTCTAGCACTCTAGCACAACTCTTTGAACCATTGATCTTTATCAATGTCTGTTATCCAACAGACAATTTTCTCAAGCTAATCTTGAATGATAGAGAGTGTTAGAGTTTAACACTTTAGCATAAACTCTTTGATCATCTGATGATCATCATTCTTAAAATACATCCAATCATATTCAAAACTCCATTTTTATGGACAAATCTTGATTCTCATCAAGGAACCAAAACATCTTCAACCCTTGACCTCATAGTCATAGGATATTTTCCCCTTGGCCTCATGGCCACTTACATCACAACTTAGAATTAGAGAGTTCTTTAACTCTATGTGAGTGTCATGATCATGAATACTCATTCCCCTTGGAACTTTGGCCATCGTCAATGGTTCCTCACCTTAGTTAGGTGAACTACGATTGCTCTGATTCCATCCTCCTAAGGATACGTAGGCACGAGACTGCAAGGTCTTTGCGACCACCGTAGTAACAAAACCCCTTTAGTTTCTCTTTTTTAACAATAATCATTTACCTTCCTTTCCCATTAAGTAGAAGATTAGATACAAACCTTAAGCTAACATACATTTAACCTTAACTAAACGGTTCCCGTTGAGTACAACGGACGTGAGGGGTGCTAATACCTTCCCCTTGCGTAACCGACTCCCGAACTCAGACATTGGTTGCGATGACCATATTCTCATCCTTTCTTTTTAGGGGTTTTATTAGATATTTTCCCTTTTCCTATTTGGGAATAAATAAAGATCGGTCGCGACTCTGTTAAGTCCGTCCCGCGGGCGTGCGATTGCGCTTTGCGAGGTCGTTCTCATTTTTCGAGGTACGACAAAACCGAAGGTGGACTTTCAAAGAAAGACTATGCCGAAGGTAGACTTTCAAACAAAGGATACGAGACCATGCCGAGGCTGGACTTGAAAAAGAAAGACCAAGCCGAAGGTGGACTTTCAAAGAAAGACTAAGCCGAAGGTAGACTTTCGAACAAAGGATACGAGACCATGCCGAGGGTGGACTCGAAAAAGAAAGACCAAGCCGAAGGTGGACTTTCAAAGAAAGACTAAGCCGAATGTAGACTTTCGAACAAAGGATACGAGACCATGCCGAGGGTGGACTCGAAAAAGAAAGACCAAGCCAAAAGTGGACTTTCAAAGAAAGACTAAGCCGAAGGTAGACTTTCGAACAAAGGATACGAGACCATGCCGAGGGTGGACTCGAAAAAGAAATACCAAGACGAAGGTGGACTTTCAAAGAAAGACTAAGCCAAAGGTAGACTTTCGAACAAAGGATACGAGACCATGCCGAAGGTGGGCTCGAAAAAGGAAAGACCAAACCGAAGGTGGGCTTTCAGAGAAAGACTATGACGAAGGTAGACTTTCAAACAAAGGATACGAGACCATGCCGAAGGTGGACTCGAAAAGGAAACACCAAGCCGAAGGTGGGCTTTCAAAAAAAGACTATGCCGAAGGTAGACTTTCAAACAAAGGATACGAGACCATGCCGAAGGTGGGCTCGAAAAAGAAAGACCAAACCGAAGGTGGACATTCAAAGAAAGACTATGCCGAAGGTAGACTTTCAAACAAAGGATACAAGACCATGCCGAAGGTGGGCTCGAAAAAGGAAGGCCAAGCCGAAGGTGGGCTTTCAAAGAAAGACTATGCCGAAGGTAGACCTTCAAACAAAGGATACGAGACCATGCCAAAGGTGGGCTCGAAAAAGAAAGACCAAACCGAAGGTGGACTTTCAAAGAAAGACTATGCCGAAGGTAGACTTTCAAACAAAGGATACGAGATCATGCCGAAGGTGGGCTCAAAAAAGAAAGACCAAACCGAAGGTGGACTTTCAAAGAAAGACTATGCCGAAGGTAGACTTTCAAACAAAGGATACGAGACCATTCCGAAGGTGGGCTCGAAAAAGAAAGACCAAACCGAAGGTGGACTTTCAAAGAATGACTATGCCGAAGGTAGACTTTCAAACAAAGGATACGAGACCATGCCGAAGGTGGGCTCGAAAAAGAAAGACTATGCCGAAGGTAGACTCTCAAACAAAGGATACGAGACCATGCCGAAGGTGGGCTCGAAAAAAAAAGACCAAACCGAAGGTGGACTTTCTATGAAAGACTATGCCGAAGGTAGACTTTCAAACATAGGATATGAGACCATGCCGAAGGTGGGCTCGAAAAAGAAAGGCCAAGCCGAAGGTGCGATTTCAAAGGAAGACTATGCCGAAGGTAGACTTTCAAACAAAGGATACGAGACCATGTCGAAGGTGGGCTCGAAAAAGAAAGACCAAGCCGAAGGTGGGCTTTCAAAGAAAGACTATGCCGAAGGTAGACTTTCAAACAAAGGATACGAGACCATGCCGAAGGTGGACTCGAAAATGAAAGACCAAGCCGAAGTCGGGTTTTCAAAGAAAGAATACACCAAACATGATAACCCTACTAGGGATAACAAGATAACAGCGGGTGCGAGGACGGCCGAAGGCGAACTCGAGAAAAAAAAAAGAAAGACCAAGCCGAAGGTGGACTTTCAAAGAAAGACTAAGCCGGAGGTAGACTTTCAAACAACAATATGTAGAATCAACAGTTCCACAAAGATGACTCCGCCGGGGAAAAGAGAAATCTAAACAGATAGCTCTGCGGGGGAGTATAAGAAAGACCAACAAGAAGGACGAATCCACTGGTTGCGGTGTAGTGTTAACCAACATCTCCTGAGTTTTGTTACTTTCTGCTGTGGAAATAAACTGGTAAAGGATATCAAACCTGGCTTATGCTTCGAATGCATATGTTTGAATTTTGCCGTAATGCTCCATATCAATGGAATGCTACGCTTTTGGGAGGATGCCATGCAAAAATGCTTATGCAATGCAAAAGAGGCGTCTCAGCAAAATAAATGCTGAAGACCAAGGCAGCTCCACTGGGGATGACAAACTAAATTATCCTCTGAAATAAGAGACCCTGTTGAGAAAGACTTCACTCTGCTGAGGAAGATCCTGATCACAAACTCTGCTTGAGATGAAAAATTCTGAGAGAATATTCACTCTGTTGGAGATGGATAAAAATGAATAATGAAGATGGAACCCAAAGAGAAATTCTCTCCGCTGGGGATTACCAATGACTTTTACCTGGATCTGAAAGAATGCTAATAACAATTGGACTTAGGACCCGCTGGAGATATCAACCGCTGTTGAACGAACCATTGTGAAGATCACCATCAACTTTTGCTTGGGGAGACAAGTCAGTAATTCCAAACCTGCTTGGGTATATTACCGAACTCCACCTGCTGTTGGGAGATGCCCCTGCTTTTACCCTGCCGGGCAATATCAGTACTTTTACCCTGCTGGGGAGTACCGGCCATGATCAGCAAACCTGCTTGAGGAATGGTAGATGCTGACATCCACCCTGCTAGAAGATAACATCAAGCTTACTCATCTGAGGGGATTAACTCATATCGTTGCTGGTGAGAAAAACATTTCTTGACTAGCTGAGTGCTCAGACCCTGTGGGGAAATAACATCTTTGTCCAAATAAGATATTACATAAGTCTCTTGTTGGGGATGTGTCAGCATCAACCTCTGGCTGCTTGTAGAAAGAGTAATGAAACAATCACAACTCTAGCTGGGGAAATAATCCTCTGTACTCTGCTGAGGAAGATAATCCTCGACACCCTGGCTAGGAAAACAACAACCTGCCGAGGAGAATGAAGTTTCAATGTTAAAGGGAGTAGCTCTACTAGGGAGAAACCCTGCTACCCTGCTGGGGATTAGAGCATGTCGTTGCTGACGAAACTACACTTCCTGAACTTATGAGGAAAGTGATTACCAGGCTCTGTGGGGAACGTAAAGTCTTTTCAAAGACATCCAACACACCTCCTGCTGGAAATACAACCACACCCACCTCGGAGCAATCCACCTTAAACTGCTTGCTGGGGGGAATGAGTTCTGCTGAGGATGATGAACTTTCAGTGCTGGGGAGAGTAACGCTACTGGGGAAAAACAAACTTGTTACCCAGCCTGACCTGTCTTTATGGTCATAAGCGGCTCTTTGAACTCTCCACTTGCCCCAGACCGCCAGGTCTAAAGGAAGAAATCGCCTCAAGAGGATTTTATAAAAGACCGGACATTCACACTCTCCCAAGGTCTTCAAACTCTTGGAGAGATTTATCAGATCTCGACGCAACTGCCCCAGACTTCATAATCCATGAAGTGAATTACCTCGAAAGGATTTGTAATGACTTGAAAATATTCTGCCCCGGTATCTCGTATCTTGACGAGATGCTTTCAACTGACCGTCCTCAGGATTGGATAACTTCTCGTGCTCTTGAGTTGGCCTGCCCCAGTACGAGCCTTGAAGTGAATTTGTCCCTGACTGATCTTATAGAGATTTGTCAAATCGACCTGATTGCCCCTGTTTGGCTGCTTTAGGGAGAGTTTTCAATGTGACTGCTTCAGATTGACTACATCTTATCACCATTTACCGGGAACGCCTGGGCTACGCACAACCTCTTGGCCACATGCCTCTTGACATGACTGTCCTTCGGAGTTTTCAGCATCTCAACTTGGCGTGATCGAGCTTCTCAACTGATGTTCATCATGTAAACTTCTTTGATGTCAAACACATGCAAGCAGAAAATGTTTATTGTGAGAATGACAATTCTAATGCAACACCCGTGTTAACCTGAAGTTTTATTGAAAATGCGTCGCCGAGCTTTGTGAACGAATCACTAGCTGGGATGCGACATTGATTTTTGAATGGAAAAAAATACGCACATGCAATACCAACAAAACTCTTATTAGCACAACTCATAGGAGTCAGGAACGCTATCTCGCTAAAGTGCACTTTCGGAATAAACCCTGCTTCAATTAGGACTTTTAAGGGTTGTAACGCGGCCTGATTCATAGTTTTGAGAAAAAAAGATTTATGGCTCAAAGTTTATCGGTGCCCACCCACTCTCCATGATGTTCTCTGGTCCTACGTTCAGCTAATTTGGCACAAGCGCTCCTCTCTCAAAAAGATTTTGTGATCTTTAAAGAACCCATGCAACTGATGGTTTGACACCTGATGAGGTTTTGGGGCAACAGTCACCCCTTTTTGTCTTTTGTTCGTGGTCACACGACTTTGTTCTGCTCAAGGATTATTCCTTTTGTCGTCCTGTCACTTTTTATTCTTTTATTTTCCCTAACTTTTGCCTGGACTGATTCTTTTGAGTTTTTTTTTCGATTTTGAAGTCCAGCGGGATGCCCTAACTTTTGCCTAAGTCGCTTGTTTTCAAGTTTCGACTTAGCGGGCTTTCTTTCTTTCTCTTTTTTTTTTGAACAAATCGTGTGACACTGGCTTGTCTGACTTGTTTGAAAGGGTTGTGACTGCCTCACTCCTTGATTGTTGCGGATAACCATTGTGGTTTCACATCTCTTGACCTCTTGGTGGTGGAATAGAAGGTAATGGATCCTCAAATGCACACTCCTTTTGCAATTTGAACGCTCGGTCAAACTAACTGACGCCTACCCTGCCCCAGGTTAAGATTGAGGATTTTTTCGTTTTCCAAAAGAAACTCCTACTCCAAGGCTCAAAGGGGTTAACAAGGGTCTATCTCCCTTATATCTCCAGTGTTTAGGGATTTGAAATAATGCATGTACATCCTCAACAGGGTTTTATCCAAAAGCACACAACCAAAGATTTTGCATTTTTCACTTCATCATCCTCCATCAAAGAGTTTAAGCAAGAAAGTTGGTATTGCAGTGCATATATAATCATGATATGAGTGCATAAAAGTAAGATACTTCAGGAATAACACGTTTATTGCATTAAAGTCAAAATTCAAAACACAAACAAGTTTTTACATGCAGACAGTGTTTAAATAAACAAATGAAAAACTACAAATGAAAATGCAGTGAAGGAAGCTGATGACTGCCATTGTTGAGGAGACTTGTCTCCGTCTGGACTGATTGCTTTGGATGACATACTCGCAGTTCCAAGTGCCTACTTGAGAAGCTTCAGTTGTAATGCATACCCTCCGCAGTGAAAGTAATGACCCCTGCATCAATCAGATCTTGCACCTTGTGCGAGAGCGCCTTACAATCCTCAGTTGAATGCCCCTGTGCCCCAGCATGGTATCCACATCGAGCATTGGCATTAATCCCTGGTGGATATGGAGGAATGATCGGATCTGGTTTCCTTGGCACAATCAACCCTTTTTTAACCAGCTCTGGCAATATCTGACCATATAGCTTTGGTAGTACAACAAACTGCCTGTTTCTTGGCTTCCGTCGACCCGCTTGAGAACTATTCTGCTGTTGATTCTGATTTACGTATTCCTCTGGCTCAGGTGTTTTTCCCCTCAGACTTAATCGAGGGGTAGGCAGCAGTTGTAGATGTGGGGATTCTAAGACCAAGGACTGCAAGAAATGCCCCTGACTTGATGTAGCTTTGGGAGAGGCAACAGGGATATCCACTTCTTTTTCAACAGCTAGAATAGGGCCACCTTGTATGCTTATGCCGCTCGGCGTGAATTCAATTTTCCTCGAATCAATCAGATCCAGGACAGCATGCTGAAAGGCCTTACAATTTTCCACATTATGCCCCGGCGCACCAGAGTGGAAATCATAGTGGGCTCTTGCATCATAACCCGGTGGGGGAATACCAGTAAGAGGAGCCAGAGTCCTTTTTTGCACCAGTTGCAACTGAAGAAGATGTTGTAATAGCTGAGAATATGGCACTGGTGGAGTCTCAAAGTGCCGGTTCATCTTTGGTCTATCCTGATACCGACGAGGAGCACTACCCTGTTGCGGAGATACAGCCGGGATGGTCACATTGGCAATCTGCTCACTCTTTGGGAGGGATCCCTTAAACAATGGAGGAGAGACAATTCCAGCCGCAGCTTCAGGCATGGGAGTATTATCTTTGCTTAACACACCTCTCACGACCTCCATAACCAGACTCATCTGAGTCTTGAGTTGGTTGACCTCTTCCTTCAGCACTTTCTGGTCTTGAATCAAAGCTTGCATGTTCCCCATAAACTGCCCCATCTGGCTTTGCACTTCCCTCAATTCCGCTTGAATTTGCTCCATGATCAACTTCTAACTGGCTTGAAAAGTTAAGTCTGCAATTCTGAAGAAGACCAGATCAGGACAAGAATAACCAGCCTCGAACACCTGTTATGCAAATGAGTATGCAAATGCAAATGACATGTTAGAATATTTCCAAGGAATCATTCTGCTTTGATTCAAGTTTTTGACAAAAGAATCACAAGAAATAGACGGAAATGCTCAACAGCGAGTCTCAAAGTTAATATCCCTTGGAAATACAAGAACATGTATGCAAAAATGATGATGCAGATGCAACAGACATGGGACCAAGACTTCCATAAAGCTTTGTACTGCGGTGCTGCTGACTGAATAAGACCCAGAATACCAGAAACCCAGAAATCCAGAGTAACGGGCCATTCAAAATACCAGAATACCAGGATGATAAGTTTGCACTGATAAGAAATCCAGAATACCGGGTAGGTTGAAAGTCAAGGTTACCTGCAAACCTGTAAACACCCGCCCATCTCACATGTGGGTTCTAGAAAGGCGAGGATCCTCAGTATCCCGGGCTCTCAGGTCGATAAATGATGATACGTTCACCATTTCTGTTTTGGCATCATCATCAATCGAGGAGGCCTCAACTGATTTCCCTCAAAAAGGACATCCTATAGCGAGTTCCCAACATTGGGTCCTCGGATCGACAAGTGTAATGGGTTTGCCATTTTTGGTCTGCCATTATCACATGTCGGAAGGAGAGGCGTTGTTGATTCCTCGAAGAAACGGTCGCCAGAGTCGACATCTCTCTAGATCATCACCCTGAAATGCGCAAGACACGCACGTTAGAATATCTCCCAAGATAGCCTCGTCTGGATGTGGATTTCATGAACACCAAAAGTACCAAGAGGGCGCGTAGGTCCCACTACTTTCCACTCTAGTCCTAGGTGTATGCTCAAGCCTGTGTATTGGGCTTATCTCTCAAAGAATCCCAACCTGCCAAACAGAAAACCAGCACAGTCCAGCATAATAACAATAAAATGCAATAAATGCGGTAAATGTAAAACAATAATACAGTAATACAGTAATACAGTAATATACAACAAAATAAATCACCACAGATAAACACCCAATGAAAATAAACAAACAAGCGCTAGGATCGACTCGCAAAAAGGGATGGACCAGCAAGAGGTCAACCTTTCCCCAGCAGAGTCGCCAGCTGTCGCTCTCGAGGATTTGCATCCATGGTACAAACGCGAAAGTGGTGCAGAAAACAGAGTCGCCAGCAATGTGTATTTATCTTAAGAGAGGGAAAGGAAACACTGCGTAAACCTGAGGGAAGGAAAAGAGCATGGTCTCGCGACCAAGAGAAACGGGTAAGGGAGTCGGTTATGCGAAGGGAAGGTGTTAGTACCCCACACGTCCATCGTACTCGATGGGATCCACGCTTGTTGTCTCGATCAAAGGGTGTCATCATCTGGAGCTCCACTGCTACTGGAAAGGAGAAGGAACGGGAACGGGAAAGAACGAAGAAACAGGGGAGAAGAGAAAAAGAAGTGACTCGATAGGACATCGCTCGTCCTATGCCTACGTATTCCCTCGTGCAACGGGAAAGTCAGAGTCAATGTAGTTCGGACGCGAACTAAGGGGGAAGGTTGCTCGCCAAGACATCACCGTCTTGTGCCTACGTATCCTCAATCGGACGAGAAAGAGGAAATCAGAGCAGTCGTAGTTCGACCTAACGAAGTCGGTTAGTGTTTTTTATGAGCGACGTTAGATTCGCGTCCGGCAGTTAGGGTCGATGCCTGTTTGCGACGAGACAGAAGTAACGTGCCCTTTTCTGAAAATGAGTTGAACTTAACAATCCCGAAGGATGAAAAAGGTTTGAGTTTGTTTTTGGGTTTTTTAGACAGAAGTGGATTGAAGTTAGTTCATAACTTGCATTGCACCGAAGTCTATGATGTCGGAACGAATGCTTAGCAAATCGTTCCAAGATGGAACGTCCACCAAACACTCTAGAAAAATGAGAGGGAACCCCTCATTCCTCACTTCCCACATGCAAGGCTCATGCGCAATACGCGTTAATTTTATTAAGTATTTTAGAAGTGTTATGAGATGAGAAGAGAATACTCAAAGGAAAAGAAAACACTAAGGGGAATTCTATCCTAATGTTGTCATGCAAAGGTGGCCCTATAGTTGAGTTTGAAAGGGGAACTTCTACCTAAGTTAGCATGCAAAGGGAAGCCTAATGCTAATCCTACTCCAAGCTTAATTAAAAATTAAGTTGGACTAGGTAGCTCTAAGGGAGTGAATCCAAGACTTAAACAAGTCTTGAGACTCAAGGGAAGAGAAGGAGTAAAAGAGATGAAGAAGAAAGAGAGGTAGAATATGAGAAATAAGACGGGGAAACAAGCACATCACACACATCATACTCACATCACAACATTAATCATGCTTCAAAAGATCACACAAGAAAGCTCAAGTAAGCAAGTAAAAGCAAACAAGAAAGAATGCACGCAAACTTGCATAAGAAGCATAGTTAAACATCATTGAACCTCACACAAAGATGACATGAATAAGGTAGGATGAAAGTGGATCCAAGTCAGAATTCAAGTCATGCCAAAGGTCAATCAATTCACACATTAGAAAATGGCATAAAGAGCATCAAGTATGTATCTCCACAACACTCAAACAATTACCAACAAATAACTCACGCGCAACATAACTTCAAGTGATCAAACAAAGTGAAATCAAGGCATGAAAGCAAATGGCAGCAAGGTGAACATGTATATCAATTCAAAGATTAACTCATGAATATAAAAAAGAAGCCACAAGAATCACATTCAAAACATGCTCCACAATTATGCAAACATCCACTTCAAACGTCTATGCAAACAAGACATGATAAGGTGAAGCAAGATCATATTCGTATTCAAACAACAATTCCAGCAACATCATCAACAAGTCACAATCAACATGCTCAAGCAGTGTGTGATATGTGTTCATCGCATCGGGAACGCAACGTCGCAAACGTGATCATAAACGATAAAAATCCAAGAGTCGCGTGTCGGAAACTTGTGTGCATATGATGGTGTGAGGAGAAACAGCTCAAGAATAATCCACAAATCATCAACATATTAATCCATGAAGTTTAGGCATGAAAAGGATCTCAAACAAGCAAGAAAATGCACAAAAATACACATTCTGTTCCAGAGTAACCAGTTAACAAACGGTGAGTAACCGGTCACTTTGTTAAAAATCAGACAATTTACGCAAAAAATACACATGTTAACCGGTTAAAAAACTGTTGTTAATCGGTTACTCTGGGACAGCAGCAAAAAAAAAAACTGTTTCAAAAGCACTTTTCAGCAGCAAATCACTTATGCAATCATATCCAATGATCATGTAATCAACAATGTACGAAAATTAAGTTCAGAAACAACATTCAAACATCATTTAAATTCAATAATCATCAACATTCACAATCAAGATCAACCAAATGAATCAAAACACATAAAAATTCATGGATCTACATTGTATAAGTTGCAATTAAGCTAAAATGAGTATGGATCTGAAATTAACCAACCTACAAAGCTGAGATTTGCTTTGGTAAGTGTTGTAAACAGAAATGGATGAATTCAAGTATAGAAATCCAAGATCCACAAGCTTCTTGTACTCAAAAGTTGAAGATCCAAGCAAATAAGCAACAAAACTCCAAAATCACTTTCAATAATCACTTTTGAAAAATCAGAACTAGATCCAAACGAAAATCCAAGTTGAAAAGCTGAAATGTAGTGATGATGAGAGGCTTTAGCTCAAGAATTAACAAGTTCCAATGAAGAACTTGTTAATCTTTGAAAGAGAGCTTTGAGTGAGGTTGGAAAATGGAGGTTGAGAGTGAAAAAGTGAGAGAGAAATGAGAAAATTCTGAAAATTGGGAGTGAAAATGTGATCTAGGTCCTTGAGGTTTGGAATGGATTGGTTTAAATAACCCCTAGGTTAGGAGTTAAGTTTGGGTTTGGAGTGAGGTTAAGTGAGTGGAAATTAGGATGAAATATGGATTAGGAAAGGAAATGTGGAATTGGAGTGGAAAGAATTTGAATTTGAGGAGAAAATCAACTCTCTCTAGATCCTTCTACTGGTGTGTAGAATTAAATTGGGTGATTAAAATTTGGATTAAAAGGATGCAGTATTGAAAAAGAGATGATTTACCAAAATTTTGCCTTGGTTAACCGGTTAACCACCATGCGTTAACCGGTTAACGTGAGGAAAATTTGAATTTCCAGTTTGGCGCCAAAAGGAGGGAAACTTGGATATTCGCCTGGTTCTACCCATTCTGAACCACGAAAGACCTCTGAAACTTGCCATTTGATATTACCACTAGAATACACTTGAAATATGCTGCGAAATTTTTTTTGCATTCGGATTAAACTGCTGATAACAACTGTCTGGTACTGAATAACTGATCAAAACTTGACTGCCGGAGTTTTTGATCATCCAGTCATTTAATGAGCAAAATAAATGCTCAAAAAGACTAGGAAAGCTATCTACTTGGCTCTGAACACTGTTGAAAATCATACTGGAACTGATGATGTTGTGAGCTACTGAAAGAATACCTTGATCCCATGCTCAAAAGGACGATGCAAATGACAATGCAAATGAAATGAAGCATAAACCAGTTAGGTTAGAAACAAAAGGGCAAATTTTGAGGTGTTACACCTACGCCATTTTTCTATCCCACACAGAGTACGAGATTTATACCCAGGTCATACTTCAAAATGATATATGGAGATTGTGATGCGGAAGGATGTCGTGCTCCACCAAACTCATTAGAGGAAGACACTCTGATGAAGGACAACTTTGACCACGACTATTATGGCCCGATGGATGGCCTGCCTATCTGGCAGCCGTACCCAGGAAACTCGGGGCAAGAAATTCAGCCGAACAATGAAAATCAGCTGAGCATCATTGAACAAAATACCTGTGTCCCCACCATGTCATGGGATCAACACTCAGGTCATTCAGAAAATATCTCGTACGACGATGAATTGGCAAAGCTTGCCGGACTAGAATTCATCAACTATGCTTTTCCCGAGGTCAACGTCATCGAGAGGGATGACTCCTCCAGTTCCAAAGAAGTGTGGGACACCTTGGGACAACCAAGTGGAAAATTTGACTTCATGGTCAAGTACACCGCTCCCGAAAGCTCTCGTATCAGGCTCGAAGACATCCAGCCTACTGGATGGGGGATATACCTGAGAGTACAAATACTATGCAAAATACAACAGAGGAATCCTCCTACGACAACTCTGCCTGGGAGACAGATTCCAATGATCCTGCTCCGCCAGAAATCAGCGTCATTTCTGAAGACAAATCAAGGAAGGTACCACACTTTGTGATTCACCGAGGAGTTCACCGCCAATGGGTTGCTGTCGATGTTCCGAAAACTGTTCATAAGTCAAAGTAATTTCCGTCTTTAACCTTACGCCCTGCCCAGGTGAAACGGATGTTTTGATAGGGCTCACTTTCTGTAAATTTCCCTCTTCGTTTTGTCCAAAGCGACAGAGTTTTGTTTTATAGGGCTGTAGCTTTTAAGAATCGACTTGTTCATTAATAAAATAACGTCGTTTTGTAATTTCCGCATTAATTGTTGTTTTCTCTTTTCGTTTTTCAGAAAATGGTAATCCTAAAAAACAACTCAATAATAAAAATAAGCAGTAAAAGAAATACACTGCACACACTTTCATTTTCTCTACCTCTTCTAAACAAATCATCACGTCATGCAGATTGCTTGTTTTAAACCCCGTTGAAACATACGATCTGATGCCTTCTCCCGACTTTGAGTTCCCGGTATTTGGTGCTGAAGAAGAAGTTGACGACGAAATTCCAGAAGAGATCTCCCGATTACTCCGACAAGAGGAAAGGTCCATTGAACCTCACAAAGAGCCGTTGGAAATGGTCAACTTGGGTTCAGAAGAAGAGAGAAAATAATTCAAGATTGGGGCACTACTCAGTCCGACTATCAAAGAAAGTTTGACAAAGCTTCTCAGAGAATTTCCCGATGTGTTTGCTTGGTCCTATCAGGACATGCCAGGGTTGGATACCAGCATCGTGGAACATCATCTACCGTTAAGATCGGAATCTCCGCCAGTAAAACAGAGGTTGAGACGGACTCACCCAGACATGGCCATCAAAATCAAAGAGGAGGTACAGAAACAGATTGACGCGGGTTTCCTCGCTACGTCAGAATATCCTCAATGGTTAGCCAACATCGTACCAGTTCTGAAAAAGGACGGAAAGGTCAGAATGTGTGTGGATTACAGAGATCTAAACAAGGCTAGTCCAAAGGACGACTTTCCCTTACCACACATTGACATGCTGGTAGACAGTACAACAAAGTTCAAAGTTTTCTCCTTCATAGATGGATTCTCGGGCTATAACCAGATCAAGATGACGCCGAAATACATGGAGAAAACTTCGTTCATTACCCACTGGGGTACCTTCTGTTACAAGGTAATACCGTTCGGTTTGAAGAACGCCGGGGCAACCTATCAACGGGCCATGCCTACTCTATTTCATGACATAATACACAAGGAAATCGAGGTATATGTCAATGACATGATTGCCAAATCTAGAACAGAGGAGGAGCATGTGACCCACCTATCAAAACTATTTGAGCGGTTGAGAAAGTATAAACTCCGCTTGAATCCCAACAAATGCACATTCGGTGTCCGTTCAAGGAAACTTTTAGGGTTCATCGTCAGCCAGAAAGGAATTGAGGTCGATCCTGACAAGGTCAAGGCCATTCAAGAAATGCCTTCTCCAAAGACTGAAAAACAAGTCAGGGGGTTCCTGGGACGTTTGAACTACATTTCCAGATTTATATTCCTCATGACCGCGACATCTGCGCCGATTTTAAAATTACTAAAAAAGAACCAGGACTGCATTTGGACAGAAGACTGTCAAACCGCTTTCAACAATATTAAGGAATACCTGTTGAACCCTCCGATTCTATCACCTCCAGTGGAAGGAAGACCACTGATCATCTACCTCACAGTCCTAGAGGACTCCATGGGTTGTGTACTTGGCCAACAAGACGAAACCAAAGGGAAAGAGTCTGCCATCTACTATTTGAGCAAGAAATTCACCAACTGCGGGACTCGGTACACTATGCTTGAGAAAACTTGATGCGCTTTGGCTTGGGCAGCCAAACGTCTTCGCCAGTACATGATTCGTCACACTACATGGTTGGTCTCCGAAATGGATCCAATCATGTATGTATTTGAAAAACCCGCTCTCACGGGAAGGATTGCCCGTTGACAGATGTTGCTGTCAGAATAGGACATCGAATACCACGTTCAAAAAGCCATTAAAGGGAGTATTTTAGCCGATCATTTGGCTCATCAACCGATTGACGACCAGGAATCAATCAGGTTTGACTTCCCGGACGAAGATGTCATGTATTTGAAAATGAAAGATTGCGATGAACCGCTACCCAGTGAAGGGCCAGAACCAGGTTCCCAATGGGGACTAATTTTCGACAAAGCTATTAATCATTATGGAAACAGAATTGGGGCAATCATCATAACACCTCAGGGTACCCACATTCCATTCACTGCCAGACTTACATTCAAGTGCACAAACAACGAGGCCGAATACGAAGCTTGTATTATGGGTCTCGAGGAAGCAATTGATTTGAGGATCAAGAACTTGGATGTATATGTCGACTCAGCTTTGGTCGTCAATCAGATCAAAGGAGATTGGAACACATACCAATCAGGATTGATTCCTTACAAAGACTATGCAAGAAGGTTGTTACACTTCTTCAACAGAATCGAGTTTCATCACATCCCTCGTGATGAGAATCACATGGCTGATGCATTAGCCACCCTCTCTTCCATGATTAGTGTAGGTCAATGGAAGGACCTACCTAAGATCAACATAATGCCTCTTGAACGGCCCGCTTACATCTTCGCGATCGAAGCGGTCATAGACGACAAACCTTGGTATCACGATATCAAATGCTTCCTTCACAAACAAGAGTACCCACCTGGGGCACTAAGGAAAGACAGAAAAACCCTCAGAAGGCTAGCTGTCAGTTTCTTTCTGAGCGGTGATACACTCTATAAGCGGAATTTCGACATGGTCTTGCTCCGATGCGTAGACAGACCAGAAGCAAACATGCTGATAATAGAAATTCACAAAGGATCCTTTGGCACTCATGCCAACAGACACACAATGGCCAGAAAAATTCTTAGGGTCAAGTACTATTGGTTAACCATGGAATCCGACTGCTACAAGTACATGAGGAGGTGTCACAAGTGTCAGATATACTCCGACAAAATCCATGTACCGCCAACGCATCTCAAAGTTCTTTTTTCCCCATGGCCTTTTTCCATATGGGGAATCGACATGATTGGCGTGATTGAGCCCAAAGCTTCAAACGGACATCGGTTCATCCTGGTAGCCATTGATTACTTCACCAAGTGGGTCGAAGCAGTGTCATACGCCAATGTAACCTGACAAGTGGTGGTCCGATTTATAAAAAACAATATCATTTGCCATTATGGTGTTCCGAGCCAGATCATTACGGATAATGGATCTAACTTGAACAATAAGATGATGGAAGAGTTGTGTGCTGAATTCAAAATCGAACACCATAACTCATCTCTCTACCGACCCAAGATGAACGGAGCGGTAGAAGCGGCTTACAAGAACATCAAAAGGATCGTTCAAAAGATGGTTGTAACCTACAAAGATTGGCACGAGATGCTGCCCTTTGCTCTTCACGGTTATCGCACATCTGTCTGCACTTCAACAGGGGCAACCCCTTTCTCTCTAGTTTATGGCATGGAGGCAGTTCTCCCCATAGAGGTAGAGATCCCATCAATCCGGCTATTGATGGAAGCTAAGCTTACAGAAGCTGAATGGTGTCAAAATCGACACAACGAACTAAATATGATTGAGGAAAAGAGAATCACGACACTATGCCACGGTCAGTTGTATCCGCAAAGAATGAAGAAGGCGTTCGACAAAAAGGTCCAACCTCGCGTCTTCAGGAAAGGAGATCTTGTGCTCAAAAAGATACAATCATTTCTCACTCATTCTCGGGGTAAATGGACTCCAAACTATGACGGCCCCTATGTGGTCAAGAAAGCTTTCTCAGGCGGCACCTTGAGACTTGCAACCATGGACGGAGAGGAATTTGCCTACCCCACAAATGTTGATGTAGTCAAGAAATACTTCGCCTAAACTAAAAAAAAACATCTCGGTGAATTGAAAACCCGAAAGGGCGGTCCAGGTAAAAATTAGAGACATAATAAAAAATCATCCCGGTGGATTGGAAACATCACAGTACAATCCAGGCAAAAATTAGGGATAATGGCAAGTAACTACGTCCAACAGGGGTAAATTCCCTAGCGGCAGTCCTGCCATCCATCAAAAAACTCCAGTTACGATCATCTTCGACGGAAGCTCAGGATGTCTAGAATTCAAAGTTGGTAGAAGGATAACAGTCGTTATGTTTCAATGTAGCCCTTTTCCCTTAAATTACCATTTTCAAACTTTGTAAATACTCTATGGAATCACGCGTTTGGCTGGTTTCTATCCTATCAATACAATTTGAGCCCTTGTGCTTTTGTTTGAAATTCTTATTTGCTTTAGCTTTATAGAACGATATTTTAACATGACCAATGATTCTTGAAACGAAACAAAATTAATTTACTTGTTAAAATTTTTCTGCTTTAAAATTAAGATGGCAATTTCTTTTGACTGTTGAACATCGAAAGAACACCAATCACTTCGCCAGAAGTAAGCGAGCTTCAAAGTGCAGAATCAAGGTACTCCTTCTAAACCAGTGCGCCTGAAGGAAGGATCGACTATGTCAGATGCGAATACTCCATCTGACATCCTCGGCAGAGTTCTTACCTCCAAAGCCCGATCAACGGTTGTTCCCCGCAGGGACTACTTCTCCTAAGCAAGGCAGAATTGTTATCTTGAACCAGCGATACTTTTTGTCCCATGCAGTGGCCGAGTATCCAGTCATGTTCATCCACTAGCCTGTATGTCGTGTCAGTTTTGTTAGCATACACATACATACATTATGCATTATTGATTTACATTCGCATTCATATTGCATCACTGTCACTCTAGTCGATCTTGTCCCCTAGGGATAAAAGTCTTCACAATCGAGTTGTCGATTCTTTCCTCGTCAGGAAATGTTGCGTCTGCACTACCTCTCTCCTCTAGTTTATTTCTGGGATGAAGTCGGCCCTTGACCACTTTGATAACTTGAACCTCTGAAATACCAGAGAACCCTCAGCCAGCATCATTCTTCACCATTGAAGATGATGTCTTCACTTTCCCAGATTAAGGAAAATCCCTAGAGAAAGCCACACAACTAAAGACTTTTAACAACACATTGATTTTGCTCTCTAGAGAGTCGATGTTAATGAAGTCATCAACACCTCAAAATTGGATCGTATCATATGACATTTCTCCGAGGAGATCTTGAAGAAAAGTATGATGTAATATCCCCAAGGGACAACAGTCTCTCAAGAGACCTGCTTTCCCCAGTAAAGTCGACAAATGGCGTCTCCAACAGAGAAGTTTGTACACCTCTACAATTCAGACAGATGGGTTCCCTAGCAAGTCTGACATCAAATTTTTTCCATCAAATAGCATCTCCCCAGGAAAATTTGGCGAGAAGTTTGAGGAAAACCGCTACGCATAGCGTCCCTTGTCGATAAAGTTTATTGACAAAAGAAACTAAGACCAGTTCCTTGGTAGGAAACCAGGATTGAGGGGAAGTTTAAATCAGAAACTGAGACCAGTTCCTTGGTAGGAAACCAGGATCGAGGGGAAGTTTATTTTAGAAACTAAGACCAGTTCCTTGGTAGGAAACCAGGATCGAGGGGAAGTTTACCTTTTCTAAGCATCATTGCTTAGCAAAAGAAGAAGGATGTGTGAACCGCCATTCTTAACCACCATCAAAATTTTGGGTATTTCGATATTTAATCCTCTTGCACCCCGAATGCCCGAATACCTTCGCCATTCACACCTTCAGGTCCAAGAAGATTAAATAAGGGCATCTGTCATACCCCAAATTTTGACCACTAAGATTCCCCATCATTGTGCAAATCATCATCACAATATGGGCGAACCATCATGCCTCATTAGTCTCCCCAAAGATGGGTGAACATCCACTACAATCAAACTTAGGGTTTCAAGCCCTCTCAGAGTTATTAGACAGAGGATCAATCAAGGAATGACACAATATTAACTTGTCTAAAAGGATTAAGAGGACCCCCACTTCAAGGATTAAGCACAAGGTTGTTCCCTTCTAGGTGGATCAAGCCTTAAGATCACCAGTGTCACCAAATTAGGGTTTGGTCGACCAGGGCCTCTAGATGGAAATTTTCCTCTGGGCATGAGCCAATGCTTCAAAGCATAACCTATGATGCTCTAAGGGATCTCATGAACCCAATCATCAAGTCAATTTTGCCTCAGGGGATGCATTCATAAAAAATCAGGAATTAGGGTTTCTTGACCTAATTTACCCCTAAGTTGACTTTTGGGATAAATCATGAGCCAAGACCTCAAGAGGGGATTTGAGGGTCTCAAATACATCACATTGATCCATTTGCAATAATGGATTGATCCAAGAAGCTTGAGCAACAAGTTTCAATTTCATCAGAACCACAGTTAGGGTTTCGCGGAAAAAGTCAACTGTATCTTTGACTTTTGACCAGGACATGCTCCCAAACCCTAAGACATGATTTAATACACCCTATAACACCTATGAAATCAATCCATCAAGTTTGATTTAGGTCAAGGACTTGATATCATAGAGGATTGCACGGTTTGGAATTCATCTGACAAAAAGTCAACTGTGCACAAAAGTCAAACTTTGACTTTTTGAGATTTTTCACAATTATGGTTCCTTAACCCTAAAATGATGTTAATGTGTGGTTGGAATCATCATTCATCAAGAAAAATGAAGAAAAGTGGGATAACTTGTAAAAGGGGTAACCATAAAAAACTTAGAAAATTTTCTAAGTTATGGAACAAAGTGGCTAGGGTACCAACTTTGGAGGATCATAACTCCTAAACCACAAGGCCATTTTTTCCCATCCAAAGCTGGATTTGTAGCTCTCATTATCCTCTACAAAAGCTTCAACTACCACTCATTCCAATTCCCCATGGATTTCAAGTTATGGAATGATCAAAATCAAGAAAAGTGAAAATATCACTTTTTTCCAACACTTAGTGAAATTTTCACTAAGTCAGAATCTGCCTTCACTTTTTTCCAAATGTAGGGGCATTTTTCACTTGGATCCAAAAATTATCAAAACCAATTATGATCAAACAGTTATTGTATCATATGAGAGCTTTCCAAAATGGCCAAGAACTCCATCAAATTCCACTTGAGCCATGAGATATGACAATGGCAATATGCCTTGCTGAAAACTGCCAAGGCTAGGCAGAATTTTGCACTTTTGCTGGATTTGGAAAAATCAGATAATTCCAAGCCTTGTCATCACTTTGGACACATATGAGGATCAAATCTAAAGGGAACAAACACTGATCCAAGCCTCCAAAGTCTTTGGAACAAGAAGTAGCATGCCAAACCTAGAATTTCCTTAAAGAGGGACAAGACTCTAATTTTGGATTGGAGCATTCAATGCATACACCAAGGTGGCATGGACTGAGCCATTTCCAACTGAATTCTATCAAGACTTATCCAAGACCAAGGGAACCATCAGCCTGTGCCCTAACCTCTAGTCAATGGCTAGAGGAGACTTGGATTCTCATTGATCAACATTGGCCAAACCTATGCAGCAGTTGCCATTCACTATTCCTTGCAAAAAAAACTTGCTCTACTATAAATAGAGCTCATTTGTGATCAGTTTGAGTACACCAAAGCCATCAAACAGATGCTTTCCTCAAAATCTCCTTCTTCACTCCAATTTTTCCTTCCAAAGCAAGTCATTATCGGGTTTTGAGTTTGAGAGCTATTCCAATCAAACCAATCACACACACACACCTCATAAACATCATATAAAAGTGATCCAAATACTCACACAACATCTGGAACACCAAAATCACAAAATCACTAGCCAACTGCTCAAGCCTTTGACAGATTTGTAGTTGAGGTGCCAAATCAAGTTCCAGCTCAAATCAATCCACTCCAAGCATCCAGACACACTCCATAGCACCTAGGGAAGCTGTCCATAACCTTGGAATCAAGCTGTAACACCTCTAACACAAAACACGATCACCAGCTGCAAGTGGTAAGCATGAGCTCTTCTAACTCTATGATCCATGCAATTTTTGCTGCACAATAATTTGGCCATATGTTCATAATCATGCATGGAGTGTTTTCCCTCAATCAATTGCATTGTTTGAATCGTGTATGGAATTTCTGAACCTTCATGCAAATTTTAGGGTTCTTGAGGTTTCTCTTTGATTTCTTATTCCATGTTTAAAATAAATGAAATTAAAGACCATAGACATGATCGTGAGGTTGAAACGAGTAGATTGATATGTAGATTGCATGATACAATCAAGTATTCAGTGAGATTGGATAGAAAACGCAAATCTGCAGAAACAGAGGAAGGGCGCGTGTTCTTGCCATGTTCTTGGCGCCCTTTTTCAAATATTTGAATATTTGAATTTTGTGATTTTATTTAATTGATTCAAAAATTAATTTCTCTCTGAGTTTTAATGATTTTGAGTTGATTCTTTTTTTAATAATTCACAAAAATGTTAAAATATTTTATTTTACCAAAAAATCCCAAAAATATTATTTATTTCATATAATTGATATTTTTGCAAAGAATTAATATTTTAATTGTTTTTGACATTTAAAATATTTTTTCCTTCATGATTTTGCAAATTTTAATGGCTTCTAATCATTTTGTAGGTCAAAACTTGATTTTTGAAACATTAATCCAAGATCACAATTTGTTTTCCACATGTTTAACAATTTTGATCATTTTAATTGAATTTTTATTCAATTAAAATACATTTTGGAAACAAATTAGGGTTTTTGATTAATTCAACCCTCATCAAACTTTTTCAAACCCTTTGGGCCTCTAGTAGAGTGTAAGACCCAACCCTTTTAGAAAAAACCAAAATAATTTGGGCCTCAGTGTATTGTATAAGTCCCGATACCGTCAAAAAAATTCGGCGCGGTCGTCGCCTTTCTAACAAATCAAACCCTTGGGCCTACCCTCGTGTTATAAGCCTCATTCTTTTTCTTTAAACACCTTTGGGCCTCTAGTAGAGTGTAATACCTAAACCCTTTTAACCAAAACTATTTTGGGCCTCAGATATTGTATAAGTCCCTCTGCGTTAAAAGAAAATCTCGGCGCGATCGCCAGTTGAAAAACCATTTTTTTGGGCCTCTCCTTGAGCTGTAAGCCCTACCACTTGTACAAAAATAAACCTTTGGGCCTCTTGAGAGAGTGTAAGACCCATCCCTTTGTATAGAAAACCTTTTGGGCCTCATTCACTTGTATAAGTCCCTGCATAATGTACAAAACAACAGTGCAATCACTGATAAAACTTTGGGCCTCTCCTTGAGCTATAAGCCCCAACAATCTTTTCAAAGCACTTTCTCCTTTGATTTTGAATATAATATTGTTATCAAAGCTTTCTTTGTTGAACAACTAACAAAACAGCATGGAAGCTCTACAACCGAGTAAGTGTTTACCCGCTTTCTTTATCCGCTTTCATATATATATATATATATATATATATATATATATATATATATATATATATATATATATATATATATATATATATATATATATATATATAACTGTATTGTGGGGCTGCTCACTGTAAGTCTTCTTTCACAAACTTTTATATACTTGTTAAATATCAACAGTGTAATACTAGTATAGTTATTTAAATTTTTCCCCGGCAACTACGTCTAAGCACTAGGTAAAGCCCCGTTGATCGCTCTTAGATACAGTCAAAACTAGATCCCCATAGGATTACCAGACACAGTCTTCCCTCCTCTTGGGGTTAAACAATATGGAGACGTGAAAGGCAGCATTCTCGGTGAACCCTTTCTCAGACTGTCACCCTTAGAAGTTGTCAAAGAAACTCTAACTCCCCAGAGATGATCTTTTCTCCGTGAATGGCATCTCTTAAGTTTCTTCCAAATTCTCGAACTTTCCTGGCTTGATCTATTCTCTGTGAATGGCATGTCTTGAACTTCTCGGGGTTTGGGTACCCACAGGCTTCTTAAAAGTATCCCCGCCTCCTCTTGGGCATTGTACAAGGACCCTTCGGCTTCTTAGAAGTTCTCATGCCTTCTCTTGGGCATAATACAAGGACCCTGACAACCTCTTAAAGGTATAAGACAGAACTTAATCATCCTTTGCTAGAGCAGTCTTTCTAGCGTCAAAACTCCGGCCATTTAAGGGTTGATACTCATCCCTTAAAGCCCGTGCCTCCTCTTGGGCATTATACAAAAGATGAAACTCTAGACTTGGACAGTCTAAAAACCCCTTGAGTCTCAAAGGCATTCTCAAGTTCCTTTCACAAATGGAAAAAACACTGATCGCTCCAAAAGTCGGCCTCTCTCATGAGAGTTCCTCACCCTTTGGCCTGCTTATGGATGTAATCCTCAGCAGTAACCCAACCTTCTCTTGGGCATTATACAAAGATAATTCACTATCTGAGAATCGATTTCTCCAAAACACCAGTAGACTTGGACTGTCTCAATACCCTTTGGATTTCCCATTTCCTTAAAGAACAGGAAATAACCCCGATCTTCTGATCAGTACCAAAGTACAACCTCACCTGGAATCAGTCTCTTTATAAGAACGGATTTTCTCTTTTATACAACATACTGGACCTGTCACTAAACTGAAACAGTCACCAACATAAATAGCCCCCTCTTGGGCTTTGTACAATGATTCTCCCCAGCGGAGCTAACCTATTTAGCCTCTATCTCGGGCTTCATACGAGATACAAATCACTCTCTTGTTAAGTATAAAAGACTCTCTTGTTGAGTCAAACATTTTTAGCCTTCATCTCGGGCTTTGTACGAGATACAAAAACACTCTCTTGTTGAGTATAAGAAGACTCTCTTGTTGAGTCGATCCTCCTTTAGCCTCTATCTCGGGCTTCGTACGAGATACAAATCACTTTCTTGGTGAGTATAAAAGACTCTCTTATTGAGTCAAACCCTTTTAGCCTCCGTCTTGGGCTTCGTATAAGACACATATAAAAACACTCTCTTGTTGAGTCAACCCTTTTAGCCTCTATCTCGGGCTTCGTACGAGACACAAAAGCATCCTCTTGTTGGGTCAATAGCCTCCTCTTAGGCTTTGTATAAAGAAATCCCTGTTTGATTCAATCAACCTTTTAGCATCAAATCATGCTTTGGTCACAGCATACAAACATCAACAACTCCTTTTCCCTCGTCTAATTGCTGTAAGCGGCAAGCCTCTGGATTATTTACATCCACGCCACTGTCCCTCTTTTAGCATGAGAAATTCCTAAGGAAAGATGTCACTGCTCTAAACTGAGTTAAAGTCTTCTCTTTCAGGTTGAAAATCCCCTATAAAAGGAAATTATGGCATTGCTGGATACGGATATCCTAGTTAAAGTAATTCTCCTTTATAATCAGTCACCCAACTGTTGTGCCAAACAGACCAAATATTCCCCTTTAGAGATGAAAAATTCTCTCTAAAGTCAACACCCTTTTAGCTTCACATCTTGGGTTTCGAACAAGATACAAATAGACCCTTCAGCTTCACATCTTGGGCTTTGAACAAGATACAAACCACCTTTAGCTTCATGTCTTGGGCTTTGAACAAGACACCAAAACACTATTTCCTCCCATAGAATAGGAGGAACTACGATCGCTCTGATTTCCCTGTTTCGTTAAACGGGAATACGTAGGCATAAGATTGAAAAATCTTAGCGAGCACACTAATCAAAAACCCAAAATCCCGTACCTTCATACATCAATCGAAAAGCATCAGTCCTAACATCCTACCAATAGTCTAAACCCTGTGTTCTTAACAAATGAACCTAAGAGAGACCCACAATCTTTGTAGCATCTGTAAACCAACAGTTATCTGTTTAAACTCAGTTTGCAAGCAGGGTTAATTAGAGACATCTATTTCCCTTCCTTCATTAGCTTCAATAGGATAAAAAATGAATCGAGCTGTAGTACCCAAAAGCGATAGTGCTTCGCAACCACACATAAAACTCGCGCTACACGGAGAAATAAGGAAGTTATTCCCTTGTCAACCCCTTTGAGCCTAGAAGTAGGAGTTTCTTTCTTTATGAAAACCCGCATTCTTAACCTTGGGGTGGGTATTTCTCAGTTAACTTGGTTGCGCGTTCATGCAAGACACCTTTCATATAAAGGCTGCACTCAAAATTTTCCTTCGCACACATCAAGCAAGTGTCAAAGATGTCCCTCAATTCAAATACCGATGATGGTTCACCGTAATCATTAGGCTGGTTAACCACTTTCCTTACCCAAAGAATGAGCCGAGTCCCTTTCAAGGCAAAAGCAAAGAAAAATGGGAAGCTCTTGGCTTTGCCTTACACAAAAAAGTTTGTATGACAGATGCCCAAGGAGGAAATCCTTAAATCCTTCATCCTGAAAGTCCTCAATGGAAAACAATTTTGTAAGGAAGCAGTGACTACTATCTCAAGTCCCTTGACTTCTGAACCATCATCAGTACAATTCCCCGCCTGTGGGAAACTGAGTGTAAAGTTTGAGTTAACTGAACGTATGATTGGAAGTTCATCACGAAGATTGGGTGGGTACAAATAAACTTTGAGCCTTTATCCTTTGTTTCATAAACCGCGAACCAGTCCACGATACAACCCATGAAAGACCTAACTGAAGCGAGTTTATTTTGAAAGCATACTACAACAAGGTTGCGTAAACTAACTCCAAAAGATCTTTGCAGATCATTTGTTTTTACATCATACCTGTGATTTACCTTTTCACTTTGATGTCTTGAACCGCCGTGTTCTGACTAGCGATTAATTTGTTTTGCATCTTTCAAAAAAATTTGATTTCAAAAGTTGCATGAACTTTACTTTAAAATTACCATGTTTGTACAAATACTTTTGCTTGCAAACAGACTTTCCTCTCAAGGAATTTTTAAATAATTAAGAAACTAGGTCGTTGATCCTATCAGGGGCAAGTCCTTCTCCGATTTGGTTTACCCAGAAGACTCTTCAAGACTCATACTGGGGCAAGCTTTCCCAGTGTACGGTAAAACAATCATCTTCAAGACTCAGACTGGGGCAAGCTTTCCAAGCGCTCAGTATAGCAGCCATGTTCAGAATCATTCAAGTTGAAGCAATGATCAGTTTATTTACAACAGTCAACTAGTCTGGGGCAGTTTACTTGAAGAATCCCCAAGTAGCTCTTCATCCTTCCTACAAGGATCATCACTTGATACAGTTTACCAGTGTGGCAGAGACGTGTCCAGTGGTGGCATCTCTAGTCCCCAAGCAGAATGGCAGTGATCTTCATGTTGAGGAATCACTTTTACAGTCTTGTCTTCTCCCTAAAAGAGTCAAGTTGTGTCGTCAGCATCGGCATCCGCATTTGCATTTGATCATATATCATAACATAATTCATATACATATGCATAGCATGAGTGCTTCATCCTCATTTATATTTCTCCCGAGGTTGTTTCATTATCCGCGTCTTACCTTGTGGTCAAAGTCCAACTTACTTGGCACCTACCAAACAAATATTGTTGTGTCTATCCAATGTTTTCTTGGATATATCTTTGTTTACAGTCATCCAATGCTTTCTTGGATACTCTGTTTCCTTTTATCCAATGCTTTCTTGGGTATCTCTTTGTTCACATTCATCCAATGCTTTCTTGGATATTGTGTTTCCTTTTATCCAATGCTTTCTTGGGTATATCTTTGTTCACATTCATCCAATGCTTTCTTGTATACTATGTTTCCTTTTATCCAATGTTTTCTTGGGTATCTCTTTGTTCATATTCATCCAATGCTTTCTTGGATACTGTGTTTCCTTTTATCCAATGCTTTCTTGGTTATCTCTTTGTTCACATTCATCCAATGTCTTCTTGGATTTCACCTTTTTTTATCTCATTCGCATCTGATGCCTTCTCAGATATTATGAGTTTGTCTTTCATTCAAAGCCATTATTGGATGACTGATTTCTTCGCATTCAATGCCATTCTTGAATGTAGTCTTGTTCACAGTCATCTAAAGCCATTATTAGATATTGTGATTATACCTTTCATTCAAAGCCATTATTGGATGTTTGGTGTCTTTACATCCAACGCCTTCTTGGATTACCCTTTTTTTTATCTCATTCTCATCTGATGCCTTCTTAGATATTATGAGTTTACCTTTCATTCAAAGCCATTATCGGATGACTGGTTTCTTTACATCCAACGCCTTCTTGGATTTCACCTTTTTACCTCATTCTCGTCTGACGCCTTCTCAGATATTATGAGTTTACCTTTCATTCAAAGCCATTATCGGATGACTGGTTTCTTTACATCTAATGCCTTCTTGGATTTCACCTTTTTACCTTATTCTCATCTGATGCCTTCTCAGATATTATGAGTTTACCTTTCATTCAAAGCCATTATTGGGTGACTGTTTTCTTTACATCCATTTCCTTCTTGGATTTCACCTTTCATCTCATTCTCATTTGATGCCTTCTCAGATATTATGTGTTTACCTTTCGTTCAAAGCCATTATTGGATGACTGGTTTCTTTGTATCCAATGCTTTCTTAGATCTCTACTTTGTTCACTTTTATCTAAAGCCATTATTAGATATTGTGATTGTACCTTTCATTCAAAGCCATTATTGGATGTTTGGTTTCTTTTTGTGATTATGTGATGCTCTTTCGGATGTGTTCCTCTCTCTGACTTTTTCCAGATTGAGTCTTTGTTCTGATGTTCTTCCTGAACCTATCTGTTGTTTTCCTAGAGTTTATTCAATGCTATTCTAAATACCTCTGATGTCTGCTTAAATGTCTCATGTATTTCCCAGTTTTTCTCCTCACCTCATTCAATGATCTTCTGAATGTTGTGACTATTTTCCATCCAGTTCTATTCATGGATGATGACTGTTGATTCCCCGGTGGAGACCGTTTTTCTGGTGCTGCTTCCATTGAGGATCTTGTGTGATCTTTTCTTCTAAAGTGTCAGTTGGTCACGCTTGAACCAGTTGCTCCATCACTTTAGATTTCCCCAGTGTTGTTGACGTCCCCAGTGAGTGATTGCTCATTGTGTGGACTTTGTCCCTTTTTGCTTTCGTTTTTGTCTGCATTTCTGCATTTACCATTCCATCATTTTCATCATGCTAGAGTTCATAGCATGTCAACATTGTTGTTTAGTTTTCTTGTCCGTGGCATTGCATGTCAGTGCATCTGAGGGCAAAATTCTCGGTTATCTATATTTAAATACCTTCCACCATGATTTCATGAAGATTATCATCATTCATGTCATCCGGTGAAGATATTTAAATAGGGGCATCTGTCATACCCCAAATTTTACCCTCAGATCTTTTGATCGTTTACATATCATTTTAGGGCAGTACCATTTCCGCATTTACAAGCATGTAGTCCATTAATCATAGTCATACATTTTTCGTTTAATTTTTGTCACCTTTACTTTTTTAATTCAATTATTTTTATGAGTTTTAGAATTTTATTTTATTTAAAATCTTGTTTTTATTTTTATTACTTTAATCACTAGTTTAATTTCAAATTGATTTCTTTTTTTTTTCTCTATTATTATTATCATTTATTATTTATTACTTTTATTTATTATTATTTTTATATATTTTATTATTGTTATCATTATTCGTATTATTTATTATTAGTATTTACTATTTTTATTATTTTTTATATTTATTATTATTATAATAATTATTGTTATTAGTATTATTTATTAGTTGTTTATTGTCATTATTATTATTATTATTATTATTTATTATTATTGGTATTATTATTCTATTTATTGTAATTAATATCATTATTATTATTTTTATTGTTATTTTTATTATTTATTTTTAGTTTTATGATTTTTGTTATTGTTTTTAGCATTTCATTTTAGTACTATTATTAAGTCCAAGGAAAAAACAATTAAAAAAACAAGACCTCCCACTCCATGCAACAACCTGCTTTTTGCTACCTCTTACACATTGCAACCAGCATAAGACATCCAATATGTGCCAAAACTCTAGCTTCAACCTCAACCTGCAAACCGTACAAACTATGCTACCCCACCCTTTGACCATAAAAAAAACCCTGCTGATCCCTACACCAATCTTGGTACAAGTCACGCTTCACAAAGTTATACACCAAAATGGATGGAAAATACTGCAATTGCTAAAAGGGCTCCTATGACCTTCGTTACACCAAAACCTGTTGCAACAGAGACCTGAACCATCTGAACACTACGATAAAAAACTGTATTTCTAGGACCAAATTTCTGAAAGGCATTTTGCATGGAAAGTGACCTATCAGATCACAAAAACTTAATGAATAAGCTTCCATTGTTTAAAATAAAAGAGGAGGAGAGGAGAACAGAACAAAAAATGAAAATTCAAACCTCACCCTTCACATAATTTCTGAAAATCTTCTTCATTATCATAAAACTCTTCCCAAATTTCGTCACATAACCTACACACAAAACCTCTTCAGCGACCAAGCCATTAGCACCATCACCAGCTTACGAAACACCAAACACCCACAAACCTTCTCCCTGCACACATTGCAGAAACCTATCATCATCTTCACTCACCTTCTACTCACGTTAAAACCAAAACTCAAAACCTTCCCACCATCATCTCCGTTATCATATCGTCACAACCCACCATCGTCTTCGTTCAAAACTACTACACACCACGACCGCCGCTGAAACCAAGGGTGAGGAAGAAGAATCTCCGTAGAAGAGAGTGAAGCGCGACGGAGAGAGCGGCGATTTAAGAGAGAAAGAGAAGCAGAGCAAGAGCCAATGAGAAAAGAAGAGGATCGTTCTATTTTGGTTAGTCTGGTTTTTCCTTTTTCTCCTTTTGCTTTCATTTTGTTTTATTTTATTTACTCAAATTAGGTTAAATTATATTGGGCTGTTGTTAGTCCATTCAAAGATGATACTATCTTGCACCCTCCCGTTTTTTTATGTAACTTTTAGTTTAGTTCATTTTTCATTAGATTTTAGATTTTAATCAATATTAGTTTTAATTAGATTAATAGTTAATTAGCTTTTTATAATTAGTTTTTAATTAAAATTAATCAGTTAGTTAGTGGTAGTTAATTAACTTTTTAGTTAGAATTAGTTTTAATTAGATTAATTTCTTTGTTTTAATTTTAGTATTTTAGTTAACTAGTTAGTTAGTTTTTTAAGTTATATTTTAGAATTAGTTTTGAATTTAATTAGTTATCTTAGAATTAGTTTTAACTTTAACTAGCTAATTTTTAGAGTTTAGTTAATTAGATTTTAAAATTAACTTATTTAGTTTTGTTAGATTTAATTAATTTATTTAATTGGCCTTTTAATCTTTTAGAATTTGGTTTATTTTTTTTAATATCATCTATTTAGATTTTTATTTATTTAATTTCTAATTTAATCTTGACTATCCTCATTCTCATTTTTAGTTTATTCCTAATATTCATTTTTCATTTAACCATCATTGCATTTGCTATATATATATATATATATATATATATATATATATATATATATATATATTGCTATTCATTTTACTCTTGATACCCGAGGTTTTCCTCCTTGTTTCTCTGTCCCTTATACCTCATTCCAAAGGAAAAGATCCTCCCCCATTGACTGCCACGTCAGTTAGGTTAGCCTTGTCCATCTTTCCGTTATCTCACGCCACCGCCTGATCGAGACTTTCCTTCTTTTAACCTAACCTTAGGTTGAGAGTTGTCGTGCTCTATTCAGGTGTTCCGCCGCGGACACTTCTTTCGCGTTTTACCTAGCCTTAGGTTTGGAGTCGCTGCACTCCACGTAGGTGTCTTGCCGTCAGACTCTACTTTCCCTCGGAACCTTGACTACAATCAAGAGTTCCTCATCCCCGTTGAGGGGAACTACAGACGCTCTAATTTCTCAAGTTCACCTTGAGAATACGTAGGCATAGGATTGCGAGATCCTAGCGAGCCACCTTTTCTCTTTTCTACCTTGTTCTTTCTCCAACTTTTTTCCACCCTTCCTATTTCTCAACCTTTTACCCCATAGTTTGGGGAACTACGAATGCTCTGATTCCATTCCCGTCAGGATACGTAGGCACGAGATGCGATGTCTTGGCGAGCATACTTAGTGTATATACCCCTAGGTCTTTACCTTAGCACATTTCCCTTAGCAAGCCAACATTAACATAACACAAATACTGACAAGAGGTTCCTGTAGAGTACTACAGATACTTAGGATGCTAACACCTTCCCTAAGTATAACCAACCCCCAAACCTTAGATCTCTAGTTGTGTTCCTACATAACACACTTAAGGTTTTTTCGATCTTTACCCTTTCCTTTGGATAAATCAAAGCTCGGTGGTGAACTTCATGATTTGTGATTCAAGTTAATTAATAGCTTGACATCCGGTTTTCACTGCGACAACCAACAGTTGTCGTTACCTTTGATCCAGAATATTTATCCCAGTCATTAATACCCTTGAGTATGTCCAAGTGAATGATCTGATCTCCAAAAACTACTCCTTGTTTAAAGCGCCAGAAAGTATCTCCCAAGATCTCATTCAGAAATAGACAGGATGCCTGCTCTGATACCAATTGAAATTCTGGCATAGCAGATAACAGATGTCCTAACACATGTCAAGACATTGTTCTCTGCACAACTTTATAACAAGAACAGAACAACAAACTGATATTAAGAATATCAGTAGCAGCAGCAAGACAGATGTTTCGACATCTGTTACAACATGTTAATCAAAACTGAATTGTAAATTGCAGAATGATAAACAACACAGAATATGATAACCCAGTTCAGTGCAAATCACCTACATCTAGGGGCATACCAAGCCAGGAAGAAGAATCCACTATCAGTAGTATAGTTTTATATAAACAACCGCTGGTTTACAGTAAACAACCTCTGGTTTACCTATCACTACCCAATGAAAACTTTATCTAAGAACTTCATCCTAGATAAGAGAAACCCGTCTCACTCCCTAAATCACGCCCTGTGATTATCAAACAGTTATAGTCACAATAACCGTGTCATCCTACTTGAAAGACACCCCTTTCAATACAAAGTTCACTCAATTCTTGACTAACAAGTTAACTTGGATATTTGCTTAATAGCTTCATCCAAGAATAATACACGATTCATTACCTACAGGTTTATGAATCTGTACAAGTACCTATGTATTCCACAATGTATCAAATCGATATAGAGAGAGACTTACAAGAGAAATCTACGACTCTCAAACCCTAAACCCTACTTTACAAAATAGGATTCCTAGTTTATGTCGTTCTCTCTCTCTTTTATGGCCTAGGTCTTGGTCTTCTTTCATAGCCTTCTGCTGTCTTGGGCTTCAAATCGTCTGTTGGTTGATTCCTTGATCCACTGCTGTGATCGTTCCTTGATTCTTGCACCAGATTTAAAACTTGTTATATTTGTCGAATCTGGATGTTGGAACATTGTATTCGACATCTTTGTCTGCAACATTCTTCATTAAGTTTTAACCAAAATTTAGTCAAACCTTAGGAGCTTTCATAAACTATTAAAATACCAATCATATCTTTAGTTGTGAATTTGGTTGCACATGGTCCTTCTTATTAAAAAAACCATAAATATTAAATCATGGAGAGCTGATGTAGCCTTAGGCTTTGAATATGATCATGTTAATCATAAATAATGGAGAAGTTATGCGGAATTAATATTTATTGTCTTTGAACTCTCTTGATCTATGGTGACAACGACAATGATATCTCAAGTAGTGATTCATGGCAAATCAACAGAGGAAGAAGATCTTCAAGCGAGAAGCACAAAAGAGTTTAAAGACATCAACCCACAGGATATAGATGATATAATTCTAGAAGGATAAGTGAAGGGAGGAGAACATGAGACACTGACTGGAGGTAAAAATGCTATCACCATATCTTACAAAGAAATGGTGGTGGGTGTTGATTGGAGAGTGGGAGATGAGGAGGATATGGATGGATCTGGTCAGGAGGATTATGTTGAAGACTTAAGGGAAGAGGATATTTAAGGAATACGGGCGGAGGAACAAAATATTGGAGATTACGACTGCCCTCTATTCTATCAAAATCTGAAGAGAAAAGGATTTATAGGCCATGTATGACAGGTGTTATCGTTAAGATTTTTAGAAGGCAAATTGGCTACAAGGCATTAGAGACGAGATTGAAGCAAATATGAGTGAAGAAAGAATTAATAAAAAATATTTATTTGAGTAATGATTATTATTTAGGTATTTTCTCACATGAACAAGACCATGTTGTAGCTTTGATGAATGGCCCTTGATTTATATATGACCATTATCTCATTGTGAAGTAATGGTATCCGAATTTCCATCCACAGAGTGATATTATTCAAAAGGTAGCAGTTTGGGTGAGGATATTATGGTTTCCAATTCATTATTATGATTATAGAGTTCACAAACATATTGGGAACAAGATTGGAAACACGATGAAAGTGGACAAGAATACTGTTATGCAAGAAAGGGGAAAGTATGCTCGAATTTGTATCTAGGCGGATCTAACTAAATCTTTATTAGAAATGTTTATGATAAAAGGACGAAAGTATAATTTTGAGTATGAAGGGATTCATATCCTTTGTACAAACTCTAGAAAATTTGGGCACTATAATGAAGGGTTTCCGAATAAAGCCAAGGCCATTGCAGCGAAACAAAAGGAAGTCAGTGATATGGGTAAGAAAAATAACATTGGAGGAGGGGAGATGATAGGAAGTAGTAGTACTAGACCATGGGTGGTGGTGCGGAAGCAAAGAAAATCAAGAAATGGCAAAGAAAAGGAGGGTGCGGTAGTGGTTGGAGGAGGACACAAAGGTCCAATGAGATAATGATGGGTATACCAATAATGAGTCCCAATTTGCGCTATTAATAGGAGAAATAATGGAGGAGTTGAGAGAGGAAGAGAATAATATTGAAAATTCAAACGAGTCAATAGAAGGGGAACATGTGACAGAGAGGAGAGAGAGAGAGAGAGAGAGGATGGGAAAATGAGTCAGAATAATGATGTCATAATGAATAATAAAAACGTTTGTTTTGGAAAAAAGAAACATAATAATGAAACAATCATTAGCCATCAAAAGCCAGGTGTTGACTTCCAAAAAAAGAGGGGAAATGACGTGACCAAAAGTAAAGTTCATGCATTTAATCAAGAAAAAGAATTCCATGGCCATAAAGTTGGGGCATGTGTAATAGGCAGTTTCAAAGGAAAATCCACAAGTAAATTAGCTGGAAAAATCACTTTGGAGAATATCGTGGGAAATATGGAAAAAAAATAAATTGATTATTATCTTTAAGGAACAATTTCACTTTGGAAGTAGTGAAGGAAACTCCCATTGGGAAGTTATTATTAGATTATTGTGTGTGCACCATCATTAATATAATGTTTATTATGAATATATGAAATAATATTATGGTGTGGAATTGTCGAGGAACTACAAGTAGGGTTTTTATCGATATTGAAATCAATATGTGATAACATAGAAACCCTTGATGCTAATGATCATGGAGACGAGATGTTAGTCTAAAAGGTTGAAAAGAACTTTTAAGCTATTAGGATATGATGGTTTCCTTGCGTCTGAAAACTCTGGATTTATTGGAGGTATTATTGTGGCATGGAAACCTGAAAGTATCATGGTGAATAAAAAATTTTAATATTTGCACTTGAGAGTCAATTATCCTGATGGGAGAGGATGGTTTTTCACTGCTGTATATGCTAGCCCGCGTGAGGATAATAGACGTATGTTGTAGAATGAATTGAGAACCCTTACTAACAATATGAATGACCCTTGGATTTTAGCAGGAGATTTCAATGATATTATAAGCTTGGATGAAAAGAGAAATGGTTCCCCAGCTAGTATACGTAAATGTAATAAATTGAAAGAAATCGTGGATGCATGTCATTTATTGGATGTTGGCTTTGTGGGGGGCGAAATATACATTGAGAGGCCCGATTTATCATGGTGGTCAACAAATACTTGAGAGACTTGACAGAGCTCTATGTAATGATATATGGATGAATCAAAGCCAGATAAGCCTGGTGGAAGAGTCATGTAGACCTCTTCATGTAAATCCCCATGTAAAAAGACATTGTTAACATCTAATTGTTCTAGATGCCATTCTTTTATAGCTACAAGTGACAGAAGAACTCTAACAGTAGTAAGTTTGGCAACAAGGGAGAATGTATCAAAATAGTCAATACCTTCCATTTTAGTGTAGCCTTTGGCTACTAATCTGGCTTTGTAACGTTCAATAGAGCCATCTGATTTATATTTAACTTTATAGACCCAACAACAACCAATAGGTACCTTACCAGAGGGGAGATCCACCACAGTCCATGTTTGATTCTCTGCAAGAGCTTTAAGCTCCACATCCATGGCATTAACCCAACAGTCATGTTTAATGGCTTGTTTATAGGTGGTTGGTTCAGTAATGGAAGAAATAGCACAACAGAAACTTTGATAGGAAGAAGAGCATTTGTCATATGAAATGACAGAAGAGAGAGGATAGACAATGATGGAAGTGAGGGAGTTGGAATTGGATATAGAAGGGTTATTTTGCGCAAGATAGCAGTGATAATCTGCTAAATAACTATGAGGATTGGAAACACGAGTAGAGTGTCTAAGAGGAGGGTTGGAAAGAGTGTTGGTATTTTTATCATGGATGAGGTTAGGTGAAACATTTGTTGCATGATTGGGAGAAAATAAGGGACCAGAGGATTCTGCTGATAAAAAGGGGTCAGGACTATTGGTATTAATGTGACTATCAGCATGAGAAGTACCTAGAGGGTACATAGAACCAGGAGGACTAGGAGAAGTACCTAGAGGGTACATAGAACCAGGAGGACCAGCCTGTTGTCTAAAGGTGACTGACTCCCTTTGTGTACTTTAAGGTTCATCATCAGAGCTATCAGACCTGTGATGACCAAGCTGCTTTTCTAAGCTAGGGGTAGAATTAGTATTATCAAGAAAAAGTGATATATCAGTAGAGCTATGGGATTGATGTGACAAGTCATGATCAGCATATTGAAGTATATGGTTTTGGGTAGAACTTTGGTTTTGGTTAGGGGTTTGGTCAGTTTTGAGTAAGGAGTGATTAAATGGAAACATAGTTTCATAGAAAATCACATGTCTAGAAACAAAGATATTATTATGCTGAAGATCATATAAGATATAACCTTTTGTGCCATCCTTGAAACCTAGAAAGACATATTTTCTAGCTATTTGATCAAACTTGGTTTTATGTGGTAGATTAGAAACATCATAACTAAAACAGCAAAAAACTTTTAGATGAATGAGGGAAGGGGGTTGGTTGTATAATAACTCATAAGGACATTTGAGGTTGAGTAAGGGAGTAGATAATTTATTAATGATGTGGACAGCATGAGCAACACAAAAATTCCACATATTAAGAGGAATGTGTGAATGAAAGTAAAGAGACCTAGCTACATTCAATATGTGATGGTTTTTTCTCTCTACCGCCCCATTTTGTTGGGGTGTGTAAGCACATGATTTTTTATGAATCACACCTTTCGACAGGAAAAAGTCAACTAAGGTGAGGAATTCAGTTCCATTGTCTGATCTAAAGTATTTTAGAGTGGTTTGAAAGTGATTTTTAATGTAGGCTAGAAATTGGATAATGCTTTGTTTGGTTTGGTCTTTAGTTTTTACGAAAATTATCCAAGTATATCTGTTATATGTAGCGACCGATTTTTGTCGGTGACGCGACCACCTTATCGCTGGGTTTTCTCCTCATCGCAATGAGGAGGAGGGGGTGCTACTTTCTGATTTCTTATTTATCCCATAAAGCTGAAAGAGAAAGGGAAGCTGTCTAAAACTAACCTTGCACGCGAATGTTTAACTGAACAAACACTTAAAAGAGATTGGGGGGTCCGGGGTCAGGTTATACAATGGGGAGTTGTAAATTACCCATCCTATATGTGGTTATCCACAGGATATTAGCTTTAGGTTTTGCTTTGTAATTGATGGTGTTTATCTGTTAATGGGTTGGGAAAGTTTCTTAGGAAGTATGAGTGAGTTGATGTTCGGGTGTTTTTGGTAAGGTACTAGACCTAAGTTTTGATTGATATGAAGGTACTGGACCTAGGGTTTTTTATTAGTATGCTCGCTAAGATTTCGCAATCTTATGCCTACGTATTCCCGTTTAAACGAAATAGGGAAATCAGAGCAATCGTAGGTCCCCCTATTCTAAGGGAGGAAAAAGATATTTTGGTGTCTTGTTCAAAGCCCAATTGAAGCTAAAATGTTTTGACTGAGAGAGAACTTGTCATCTCTAAAAAGGGATTGTTGATTTTTGTATGCCTGGATCAAAGCCCAAGGTTGAAGCTAAGAGGTTGATTGACTCCACTAGGGGAATTCTTTATACAAAGCCTAAGAGGAGACTGGATAAGACCGACTCAACAAGAGAGTGTATATATTGGTGTCTTGCACAAAGTCCAAGATTGAGGCAAAAAAGAGACTGACTCTGTGGGGATATCATTATACAAAGCCTAAGAGGAGGCTAGAAGCTTGACTTTTCTGGGGGAAAATGTCCTATCTGTCTTGTACAAAGCCCAAGATTGAGGCTAAAAGGATTTTGACTCCGCCGGGGAGGTTTGTATGTGTCTTGTACAAAGCCCAAGATTGAGGATGAAATGAGAATTTTAACTGGTTCTGGTGAGGATATTTCTATGTATCTTGTACAAAGCCCAAGATTGAGGTTGAAATGAGTTTGACTCTTCTTGGGGAAGATCATTCCTCAAAACCTAGAAGAAGCCTGGGTGGAAATGACTCTGCTAGGGAAGATATATGTCCCAAGCTCAAGAGAGGGAGATTTATGTCTTGTACAAAGCCCAAGATTGAGGCTAAAAGGATCTGACTCAACAAGAGAGTGTTTTTATTTGTCTTGTACAAAGCCCAAGATTGAGGCTAAAAAAGGTTGACTCAACAAGAGAGTCTGAAAAGGTGATTGACTCAACAAGAGAGTCTGAAAGTTGATTGACTCAACAAGAGAGTCTGGAAAAGTGATGGAGTCAACAAGAGAGTCTGAAAAGGTTAGCTCCGCTGGGGAGAATCTTTGTACTAAGCCGAAGAGGAGGCTGACTTTACAGAGGAAAGATCATTATATAAAGCCTAAGAGGAGGCTATCTCTCTGCTGGGGATTATTGAGATCCCGAGGCAGGTCCAAATGGGGAACCAACTCCTGCTGAGGATTACAGAAGAGTTGAGATATCAGAGACCTTGAGGTTCTGAATTAGGATAAGCTAACCCTGGTTGGGGAACTCTCAAGAGAGAGGCTGGGTTTCTGTTAGAGATTGATCCAGAGAGCCCGGGGTTTCTTCCTATATCTGTAAGGAACTTGAGAATGTCTTTGAGACTAAAGGGGATTAGACTGTCTAAGTCTACTGGCGTGGAAGAGCTTTATCTTTTGTATGATGCCCAAGAGGAGGCATGGGTATTAAGGGATGAGAATCAATCCTAAAATACGATATTTGACACGGGAAATATTACTCTAACAAAGGATGATTAAGTTATGTCTTATACCTTAAAGAGGTCGTCAGGGTCCTTGTATTAAGACCAAGAGAAGGCATGAGAACTTCTAAGAAGCCGGAGGGTCCTTGTACAAAGCCCAAGAGGAGGCGGGGATGCTTTTAGGAAGCCTGTGGGTCCCAAACCAAGAAAAGTTCAAGAAATTCTATTCACCGAGAATAGATCATTTAGTGAAAGTTCGAAGGTTTGAAGAAACTCAAGAGATGCTATTCACCGAGAATATATCAACTCCGGGGAGTAGAATTTCTTTGACAATTTCTAGGGGTGACAGCCTGAGAAAAGGTTCACGAAGAATACTGCCTTTCTCCTTGTTCCATATTGTTTAAGCCCAAGAGAAGACAAGACTGTATCCGGTAATCCTATGGGGATCTAGTTTTGTTTGTATTTAAGAGTGACCAACAGGGCTTTACCTAGTCCTAGACCTAGTTGCCGGGGAAAACTCTCAATAACTATACTAGTATATATACAGTTGATATATGATAAGTATTTAAAAGGGTATGAAAGAAGACTAACCATGCGCAACTTACCACAATACATTTATATATATCAAAGCGAGTAAATGAAAGCTGTTTAAAACTTACAGGCGAGCAAGCTTCCATTCTGTATTGTTAGTTGTTCAAAGAAATTAAAGAAAGTTTTGATAACGATATATATATATATTTGAATTTAAATCACAAGGAAAGGTGTTTTAAAAAGATCGTTGGGGCTTACAGCTGACAGAGAGGCCCAAGGTTTTAACAGTGATCGCACCGTTGTTTTGAATATCGTCTTAGGACTTATACAATGACTGAGGCCCAAGAAGGTTTATTTACAAAAGGGTTGGGTATTACACTCTATTAGAGGCCCAAAGAGTTTGAAAATGAATAAAGATGGGTCTTATAGCTCAAGGAGAAGCCCAATTGATTTTGTTTAAAAGGCGACGATCGCGCCGAACTTTTAAAAATATACAGAGGGACTTATACAATGTGTGAGGCCCAAAATTGTCTATTTACAAAGGGGTTGGGTCTTACACTCTATTAGAGGCCCATGAGTGTTTAAGAAAGATTGATGAGGGTGAAATCATTCAAAACCCTAATTTTGTTTAAAAATAGAATTAATTTTGTTTAAAAATTAATAAAAATTATTGAAAACATGTGAAAAATGGGTGGTGATCTTGGATCAATGTTTCAAAAATCATGTTTTTATCCATAAAATGATTGAAAACCATTTAAGTTTGGAAAATCAAGAAGGAAAAAATATTTTAAATGTTAAAAAACAAATAAAAGTTAATTCTTTGCAAAAATATCAAGTATATGAAATAAATAATATTTTTTGGGAAATGTTTGTAAAATAAAATATTTTAACATTTTTGTGAATTATTAAAAAAAGAATCAACTCAAAATCATTAAAATTCAGAGAGAAATTAATTTTTGAATCAATTAAATAAAATCACAAAAATTCAAATATTTAAAAGTTTGAAAAAGGGCGCCAAGAACATCTTGTTCTTGCCCGCGTGCCCTGTTTTGCCCAGATTTGCGTTTTCTCATCAATCTCACTGAATACTTGATGAAATCACACAATCCACATATCAATCTACTCGTTTTCACCTCACGATCATGTCTATGGTCTTTAATTTCATTTATTTTAAGCATGGAATAAGAAATCAAAGAGAAACCTCAAGAACCCTAATTTCTGCATGAAGGCTAAGAAATTCCATACATGATTCATACAAAGCAATTAATTGAGGGGAAACACTCTATACATGATTATGAACATATGGCAAAATTATTGTGCGAGGAAATATGCATGAATCAAGAGATGACCAAGTTGAGGCTTACCTCTTGCAGCTGGTGATCGAGTTTTAGGTTTGAGGTGTTACAACTTGGTTCCAATGATGTGGACAGCTTCCCTAAGTGCTATGGAGTGTGTTTGAATGCTTGGAGTGGATTGAATTGAGCTGGAACTTGATTTGGCATCTCAATTAAAAATCTGTCAAAAGCTTGTGCAGATGGCAGGTGATTTTGTGAAATTGGTGTTCCATTTGTTGGTTTAGTGTTTGATCAGCTCATATATGATGTTTATGAGGTGTGTGTGTGATTGGTTTGGTTGGAAACACTTTCTAATTCAAAACCCAATAGTAGCTTGCATTAAAAGGAATTTTTGGAAGTGAAAGTGTGATTTTGAGAAAGGCAAGTGTTATAGGCCTTTGGTGTACTCAAACTGATCAGAAATGAGGTCTATTTATAGTGTGTCAAGTTTATTTTGCAAAGGAATAGGGAATGGCAACTGCAGCAGGCCTTTGGCCAATGTGGATCAAATAGAATCTCAAGTCTCCTCTAGCCATTGACTTGAGATTAGAGCACAGGTCTATGGTTCTCTGATTCAAGGATAAGGCTTGACTGAAGTGTCCATCTTTGCTCTGATACATGCCACCTCTAAGCATCCAATGAATGCCTTAAAACAAAATTGGAGTCTTGAGGCATCTTTAGCTTTTAGGGGTGCCAAACCTATATGTAGTTCCAAAGACTTGGGAGGCTTATGGATCAGTGCTTGTCCCTTGGTTGTTCCCCCTTGAGGTGTGCATATGGATAACCATGCTTGAAGTTGGACAATTTGAGCAATTCGAGCACAAATGCACAAATCTACCTTGCCAAGATAGTTTGCAGCAAGGCATGTTGCAACTGTCATAACTCCTAGCTCAAGTGGAGTTTGATGGAGTTCTTGAATATTTTGGAAAGCTGACATATCCTATTCAACATGATGTCCAACTTTGGTTTTGAGTCAACCTGAATTATAACGAAAAATTCCTCTACATTTGGGAAAAAATAAGGCAGATTCTGACTTAGTGAAAATTTCACTAAGTGTTGGAAAAATGTCACTTTTGTGTTTTCAGCCATTTTGATCACTCCATAACTAAAAATCCATGAGGAATTGGAATGAGCTGTGTTGAAACTTTTAAAGTATTCCATGAGATCAAAAAATCCTGCTTTGGACCATCCAAAATGGTTGCTTGGATCTCAAGTTATGGTCCTTGGAAGTTGGTACCTTAGTTACTTTTTTCCATAACTTAGAAAAATTCTAAGTTTTTTATGGTTACCCCATTTACAAGTTAACTCATTTTCTTTGATTTTTCTTGATGAATGATGATTCCAAATACATATTAACATTGTTTTAGGGTCAAAGAACCATAATTGTTAAAACTCTCAAAAAGTCAAACTTGATTTTGTGCACAATTGACTTTTTATCGGATGAAATCCAAACTGTGCGATCCTTTGTGAAATCAAGTCCTTGACCTAAATAAAACCTAATGGTTATATTCCATAGGTGTTATAGGGTGTATTGAATCATGTCCCGAGGTTTGGGAGCATGTCTTGGTCAAAAGTCAAAGGTACAGTTGACTTTTCCCTCGAAACCCTAGTTGTGGTCCTGATGAAATTGAAACTTGTGCATCAAGCTTCTTGAATCAATCCATTGTTGCAAATGGATCAATTTAGTGTGTTAGATACCCTCAAATCATGCCTTGAGGTCTTGGCTCATATTTTGTCCCAAAAGTCAACTTAGGGGTGAATTAGGTCATGAAACCCTAATTCCTGATTTTTTGTGGATGCATCCCCTGAGGTAAAATTGACTTGATGATAGGGTCCATGAGGTCCTTTGTAGTATCTTTGGTTGTGCTTTGAAGAATTGGCTCATGTCCAGAGGAAATTTTCCACTTGGAGGCCTCAGTCAACCAAAACCCTAATTTGGTGACACTGTCGATCTTGAGGCTTGATCCACTTGGAATGCTGCAACTTTGTGCTTGATTCATGATGTGGGAGTCCTCTTGATCCATTTGGGGTGTTTGAGAGGCTAGACAAGTTGAAGATCATGTCATTTCTTGATTGATCCTTGACTAAGTGTCCTAAGAGGGCTTGAAACCCTAATTCTTGTTTATGGTGAATGCTCAAACATCTCTTAGGATATTGATGAGGCAAATAGGTACATCCATATATTGTGATGATGATTTTCAAATTGATGGGAAATCTTAGTGGTCAAAATTTGGGGTATGACAGATGCCTCTATTTAATCTTCTTGCACCCGAAGGTGAGAATGGCGAGGGTATTCGGGGTGCAAGAGGATTAAATATCGGAATACCCGAAATTTTGATGGTGATTATGAATGGTAGTTTGCTCATCCATCTTCTCTTGCTAAGCAATTATGTTTAGAAAAAGTAAAAACTTCCCCTCGATCCTGGTTTTCAGCCAAGGAACTGGTCTCAGTTTCTGAAATAAACTTCCCCTCGATCATGGTCTTCAGCCAAGGAACTGGTCTAAGTTTCTGATATAAACTTCCCCTCGATCCTGGTCTTCAGCCAAGGAAATGGTCTAAGTTTCTGATATAAACTTCCCCTCGATCCTGGTCTTCAGTAAAGGAACTGGTCTCAGTTTCTTTTGTCAATAAACTTTCTTGACAAGGGACTCTATTCGTAGTGGTCTTCCTCAAACTTCTCACCGAATTTTCTTGGGGAGATGCCATTTAATGGAAAAAGTTTTGATGTCAGACTTGCTGGGGAGCCCATTCGTCTGAGTTGTAGAGGTGCACAAACTTCTCCGCTGGAGACACCATTTGTCGACTCTACTGGGAAAAACGAGTCTCTTGAGAGACTGCTTCCTGCTTGGGGATTTTACATCATACTTTTCCTCAAGATCTTCTTGAAGAAATGCCATGTGATGTAATCCAATTTTGAGGTACTGATTACCTTTTTTGTCAGTAAATTTTCTGGATAAAAACTTCCGTATTGCCGAATCTTTGATTAAGAGGCTTTCTCTGGGGATTTTCCTTAATCCGGGAAAGCGAAGATATCATCTTCAATGGCGAAGAGTGACGTTCATCAAAAATTTTCTTGCTTTTCAGAGGTTCAAGTTATCAAAGTGGTCGAGGATCGTCCCCATTCCAGAAATAAACTGGGGAAGAGATTGTTTAGATGCAACATTTCCTGACGAGGAAAGAACTGATAACTCGACTGAGAGGACTTTTTTCACTTGGGGATAAGACTGACCAGAGTGATAGTGATGCAATATGAATATGCATGTGAATCAATTATGCATGATGTATGTATGTTTATGCTGAAAAAACTGACGCGACATACAGACTAGTGGATGAACATGACTGGATACTCGGCCACTGCAGGGGACGAAGAAGTATCTTCTGTTCAAGATAGAAATTCTGCCTTGCTTAGGAGAGATAGTCCCTGCGAGGAAAACTGTTGGTCGGGATTAGGAGATAAGAACTCTGTCGGGGATATCAGATGGGAAAATCACATCTGATACAGTTGATCCTTCATTCAAGCGTACTGGTTTAGAAGGAGTACTTTGATTCTGCACTTTGAAGCTCGATTACTTCTGGAGAAGCGATCGATGTTCTTTCGATGTTCAACAGTCAAAAGAAATTGCCATCTTTATTTTAAAAGCAGAAAAAAGTTTGACAAGTAAATTCATTTTTGTTTTATTTCAAGAATCGTTGATCATATTAAAAACATCATTCTGTAAAGCTAAAACAAATAAAAATTGCAAACAAAAGCACTAGGGCTCAAATTTCATTGATAGGATGGAAATCAGCCAAACGCGTGATTCCATGGAGTATTTACAAAGTTAGAAAATGGTAATTTTAAGGGAAAAGGGCTACATTGAAACATAACGACCACTATTCTTCTACCAACTTTGAATTCTGGGCATCCTGAGCTTCTGTCGAAGATGACCTTGACTGGAGTTTTCCTAATGGATGACACGACTGCTGCTGGGGGTTTGCCCCTTTGTTGAATGTAGTTACTTGCCATGAATCCTTAACTTTTTCCTGGATTGTACTTTGAGATTTCCAATCCACCAGGATGATTTTTTTATTATGTCTCTATTTTTGCCTAGACCGCCCTTTCGGGTTTTCTATCCACCGAGACATTTTTTATTTATTTATTTAGGCGAAGTATTTCTTGACTACATCAGCATTCGTGGGGTATGTAAATTCCTCTCCCTCCATGGTTGCGAGTCTCAAGGCGCCGCCTGAGAAAGCTTTCTTGACCATGTAGGGGCCGTCGTAATTCGGAGTCCATTTGCCCCGGGAATCAGTGAGAAATGAGTGTATCTTCTTGAGCACAAGGTCTCCTTTTCTGAAAACACGGGGTCGGACCTTTTTGTCAAACGCCTTCTTCATTTTTTGCTGATACAACTGACCATGGCATAGAGCCGTTATTCACTTCTCTTCGATCAGATTCAGCCCATCGTGTCGACTTTGACACCATTCAGCTTCTGTTAGATTAGCTTCCATCAATACCCTGATTGATGGGATCTCTACTTCCATGGGGAGCACTGCTTCCATGCCATATACTAGAGAGAAAGGGGTTACCCCTGTTGAAGTTCGGATAGATGTGCGATAACCGTGAAGAGCAAAGGGTAGCATCTCGTGCCAGTCTCTGTAGGTTACAACCATATTTTGAACAATCTTCTTGATGTTCTTGTTAGCCGCTTCTACCGCTCCTTTCATCTTGGGTCGGTAGGCAGATGAGTTATGGTGTTCAATTTTGAACTCAGCGCACAACTCTTCCATTATTTTATTGTTCAAGTTGGATCCATTATTCGTAATGATCTGGCTTGGAACACCATAACGACAAATGATATTGTTTTTGATAAATCAGACCACCACTTGTCGGGTTACATTAGCGTATGACGCTGCTTCAACTCACTTGGTGAAGTAATCAATGGTCACCAGGATGAACCGATGTCCGTTCGAAGGTTTGGGTTCGATCATGCCAATCATGTCGATCCCCCATATGGAAAAAGGCCATGGGGAAGAAAGAACTTTGAGATGCGTTGGTGTAACGCCCCGATTTTGATTATTCCATTATTCTTGAGTCTTTTATTTTAATTGGGTGATAAATTATTTTATTTGTTAAATTGGTGTGTTAAATGTTATTTTACCGTTTTCGAGAGTTTTCGGGGAAATTCGAATGGAGGGTATTTTAGACTTTTCTCAATTAATCATAAGTTAGAAATTAAGTGAGAAAATGTATTATTAGATATTTGTGAGATATTTTGGTTAATTATTATATATGAGATATTTTAAGAAAAGAAATAGAAAAGAAAAGATATAATAAGTTAGAAGTGAGAAAGTTAGTAAAGAAAAGAAAGAAAATAGATAGAAAAGAGAAATAGAGAGAAATAGAGAAAGATAGAAAGAAAAAGAAGAGAAAGAAAGAGGAAGAGGGAAAAAGAGAAGAAAAGAGGAAAAGGAGTGGAAATCATCAAGAACAAGAGCTAGATCATTTGGAATCCGGGTAAGGGTGTGAAACATTGTTATCTTATCAATGTATAGTATTATGTATGATTGTGTATGTGTGTATTGGATTGGTTGTGGTATTTTCATAGATTTCCATTTTAGGTCGATAATGAGAAATCGATGTTTTCGCGGTTGGAAATCGACGTAAATGGGGTAGAATATTGGTTGCCATGATAGTATTGGGTTCTGATGGATATATGGTGTTTTGGAAAAGTTTTGATTGGAAAAATATGGATTTTTGGGGTTTTGACAGCGCAGGAAAATTCTGGGTTTTCCTTGGTTCGCCTAGCGAACCTGGGGCGAAGCGGTGGCGAGTGAGGTTTTCGAGGGTTCGCCTAGCGAACCAGTTGGCGAAGGTCAGCAAAGGTTCGCTGGATTGTTCGCCTAGCGAAGTTTGGGTGTTTTGAATGTGGGTAGTTTCTGCCTTGGTTCGCTAGAGGGTTCGCCTAGCGAACTTTGTGTCTGTTTTTATCTAACAGTTGGTTCGCTGGGACATTCGCCTAGCGAAGGAGCTAGCGAATGCTCGCGAGGGATGCTCGCCTAGCGAAGGAGCTAGCGAAGGCTCGCGAGGGAGGTTCGCCCAGCGAACAGTGCTGTTCGTGTAATTTTGTTTTCTGCATAACTTTTGATCTATGGTTCGGTTTGAGGCGTGGTTTGATGCATTAGAAAGCTTATGGAATGCTCTTTCTTATTATGATGACTTGGAAATTGTTAGGCGATTTAATTATGTCGGAAAGTCTGGAATAGTGTCGTGTTGTGACTTTTTCCCATTTCGAATGTGTGTTTTGGATGTGAATCATACAATAGTACATTGATGTGAATGTATATAGATTGTATGCGATTGTATGAGAGGAATGCATGAATATATTGTGAATATGTATGCATTTCAAGAATGTCTTGTGTCATTTTGCATGTGAAGCATCATGAAATACATTCTTGTGTTAAGCGATTCTAACGAGAATCTGTGGTAACATCGTGTGCCTATGTGAGGTGTGAGCGATGATTACGAACGATTGTGTGCCTATGTGGGGTGTGAGCAATCAGATTGCGTGCCTAGGTGAGGTGGGAGCAATCGGATCGTGTGCCCGCGTGTGGGGTGTGAGCGATCGGGTCGTGTGCCCAGGTGGGGTGTGAGCGATCCATAAACATTGTGTGCCCATGTGGGGTGTGAGCAATGGGTGAACATCGTAGGCCCGACGGGGAGTTACTTCGGTAACGAGCGATGGTTCCAGCAGAGTTCCTGAGTGAACTAGTGATGATTGAGTCGGTACCGCATTGCATTTGCATAGAGTCGTGAGTCGGTCTCTATGATTTGCATTTATCATCTTTATAATGATGTGTTGTTGAGTAAACATAATTGTGTATGTTTATGTGGAATGATTGAGAATTGTCAAAGTATGCATGATGAATATGCTTGGTTGATATATAGATATACATTGTAATGTATATGGGTGTATTGTGATGAACGGTAATGAATTGTGGTGAATTGCGGTGAGAATGTGGAATATGTATATTTGTATGTTTATCTATATAATTATATCCATTGTTATTATGATAATATTTCTCACCCTTCTGCTGTTTTATGATGCTCTATGAGGCATTGCAGAGTAGGTATGCTGGAGGTCTTTTTGTGAAGCGTGTCTTCATTCTTTTGGTCGGTTGGCTCTGATATGTAGCACGGGTAGCTAGGATGTATATTATTCTTTTGTGATACATTTGCATATGTATCTTGCTGATGAATTTGTGTATATAAACATGATGTTGCTTGTGATTCATACTAGATGATGTATATATATATGTTGATGTATATATGTGGTTGTTATTCAATATTTTAGATGTTTCCGCTTTTATTCTAAATATTGAGATGTGGGTGTAAGGCCAAAGTTCCTCTGTGGCAAGTTACGCTTGTATCTGAACTGCTGCCAGAGCTTGCATGTTATTGTGAAGTTTCCTCAGATCTTCTTTCATAGCGTCGAGTTCTTCTCTCAACTATCTGTTCTCTTCCTCGAGATTATCCATTTTCTTTTGTTGACTGGCCCGAGTATTGTACGAATGAGACAGTTTGACTCTAGAATCGAGACACAAACGTGAGATTCATAGGTAAGAAGAATGCGTTATGTGGGAATGATGAATGATATGCAATGATTATATTAATTATTATTTTTTTGTTTAATCAAAAGAAACTTCAACAATTGGATTGCAAATATCATACAATGGAAACCCCGTTTTATTGAATTCAAAGATTGTGGAAATGAAAATACTGTAATTTACATAGGGCTATAAAAGGAAATGTCTAAGCTACTGGATCCTGAGGCCTCTCTGAGGAGGGCTCCGGTGCTGGTTCTGGTACTTTCATTTTCTTTGACCAGGGCTCTCGAGCCGTTGTCGGGTTGTCATTCCTTTTCCAAGTGAAAGGAGCAAGCAAATTCCTTTGGTCTTCTTGATTTTCTACAGCATGTTGCTCTAAAATCCCTATCAGAGCATCTTTTTCTTTTAACAGTTGCTATATTTTGGTACACTCTACATTGTGAATACGGTACTTGTTCTTCCAAGACCTCTTCTCCTGTTGAACTTTGTTGAGAGTAACCTGAATTTTTTCCGTATCAGACATAAAATAAAGGACAGACTCCTTTAATGGGAAAACTTCTTGACGAGGGTAAGGCATCCTCAGCTTGAGAGCTCTAGTTTGTACCTAGTGGAGATAAGGTTCCACCGAGACACAGTCTGGTTTTCCTAGAGACTCTCTTCCTTTCCTGTGAACATGTTTCCAAGCATGCACTATTTCTGTCTTTAGTGCTCTGTCATTTTCTCCTTCCTTGAAGAAAGGACCTTCCAGATGAGCATTACGCGGGACATGCCTCATCGGGTATCCAAATTGACGACGAACTAAAGTTGGATGATAGTTGATCCCTCCTTTAATTCCTATGAGGGGTACATTAGGGAAATTTCCACAATTGTCAATGATTCTTATCCCGTCATAGATTCGATTGTACCAGTCTATGTCAGAGTTGGTAAGAGACATGATTCTCTGCGATCAACGTAAAGTACTCTTACGATCCCAAAATGCAGTAGACTTGGGCAAGTGAGAAGTGAACCATTTGTACAGCAGGGGTACACAGAAGGTGATCATTCCTCCGCTGTATAAATTCCTTAAGTGTACAGAATGATAAGCATCTGCGAGCAAGGTCGGTACAGGGTTTCCAATCAAAAAAATCTTAATGGCATTGATATCAATGAAGTTATCAATGTTGGGAAACAAAAATAACCCGTAGGTGAGCAGAACAAAGAAACTCTTGAAAGCAGTTACGTTCCCTATACTAGCAAAGTACAGAACTTTGTTTACCAAAAACTTAGCTGGCAAACCTTGGATTCCACCCTTAGTGGTCATGTGAGTCCTGACTTCTGACTCGTCCAAATAGATCGCCCTTACAATGGTTTGATCCTTTGGAATTTCTTCCAGTCCAAAAAAAGGGAGCTTGGTCAGTCATGGGTAAATCAGTCAGGTGAGAGTACTCCTCCATTCTTGGTGCTAGTTGATAATCTGGGAATGTGAAACAGTGATAGACCGGATCGTAGAATTGAATGAGCGTAGCCAGGATTCCTTCAATTACAGGGACCCTTAACAGAGACAACAGTCCTCCGTACTTAGCTCTAAAAGCATTAGGGTTGGTGATCATCCTTGCCAAGCCTCTCAAATCCTCTAATTTTGGAACCTTAAAGGTGTACTTGTGAGTCTTCCTTCTACCGAAATCCATAACGCAATCTTTTTCCTCTGACATTTGCAATCATTGTCTTAGTTTAATTTGAAAAAGAGAGACTAGAAGAGAAAATTTTCTTTGTTTTAATGTTTTTTAATGAAATGAATGCATGAATGTAGCACACAAAAACATAGAAAAAACATGGGGTCAAAGGTTCGGTGTCATGAAGTCATGGCTCTACCCATCCCCAAAGGTTGTACTAGTGATTTTTTGTACCTATCCTTAAAATCATTGACCCCTCTAGGGATAACAACAACAGGCTGGTTCACCCGAGCGAGCTGCAGTATCTTAGAGTAATCTCAAATGAGGGTAGTATCGTGTGACAACTATTTCCGATAGCTTCCGCACTACAAAATAGTAACATGGTCTCAGCCTACTAAATCCCCAGTTTCATAGAATACCACAATCGAACAATCTGCTTTCAACAACCGAAGTCGTATAGGCATTGAATCCGCAAAGGGTCTCTCCACTGATTCGATGGTCGATCGGGGTCTCTTATTTGGGAGTCACTCCCTGTAAGATTACCCATCTAGTGCCATCACTTATCTTAGGTGTCACTCAAACTTTCCAGATGCGGCATCACCCGCAGTCCCATTAGCAGAAAAATAAACACGGATATCAATTAGGAAAAGCGATATATATATTTATTCCTAAAACTAACATCCTAGACCTCTAGAGAGCTATAATCCTAGTCCTATACAGTCAATGACTCCCCAGCAGAGTCTCCATTTTTCTGTAGCGAGCGATTTTTGTCGGTGATGCGACCACCTTATCGTTGGGTTTTCTCCTCACCGCAATGAGGAGGAGGGGGTGCTACTTTCTGATTTCTTATTTATCCCATGAAGCTGAAAGGGAAAGGGAATCTATCTAAAACTAACCTTGCACGCGAATGTTTAACTGAACAAACGCTTAAAAGAGATTGGGGGGTCCGGGGTCAGGTTATACAATGGGGAGTTGTCAATTACCCATCCTATATGTGGTTATCCACAGGATATTAGCTTTAGGTTTCGCTTTGTAATTGATGGTGTTTATCTGTTAATGGGTTGGGAAAGTTTATTGGGAAGTATGAGTGAGTTGATGTTCGGGTGTTTTTGGAAAGGTACTAGACCTAAGTTTTGATTGATATGAAGGTACTGGACCTAGGGTTTTTTATTAGTTTGCTCGCTAAGATTTCGCAATCTTATGCCTACGTATTCCCATTTAAACGAAACAGGGAAATCAGAGCAATCGTAGTCCCCCTATTCTAAGGGAGGAAAAAGATATTTTGGTGTCTTGTTCAAAGCCCAAGATTGAAGCTAAAAGGTTTTGACTGAGATAGAACTTGTCATCTCTAAAGAGGGATTGTTGATTTTTGTGTGCCTTGATCAAAGCCCAAGGTTGAAGCTAAGAGGTTGATTGACTCCACTAGGGGAAGTCTTTATACAAAGCCTAAGAGGAGGCTGGATAAGACCGACTCAACAAGAGAGTGTATATATTGGTGTCTTGTATAAAGCCCAAGATTGAGGCAAAAAAGAGACTGACTCTGTGGGGATATCATTATACAAAGCCTAAGAGGAGGCTAGAAGTTTGACTTTTCCGGGGGAAAATGTTCTATCAATCTTGTACAAAGCCCAAGATTGAGGCTAAAAGTATTTTGACTCCGTCGGGGAGGTTTGTATGTGTCTTGTTTAAAGACCAAGATTGAGGCTGAAATGAGAATTTTAACTGGTTTTGGTGAGGATATTTCTATGTGTCTTGTACAAAGCCCAAGATTGAGGTTGAAATAAGTTTGACTCTTCTTAGGGAAGATCATTCCTCAAATCCTAGAAGAAGGCTGGGAGGAAATGTCTCTGCTAGGGAAGATATATGTCCTAAGCTCAAGGGAGGGAGATTTATGTCTTGTACAAAGCCCAAGATTGAGGCTAAAAGGATCTGACTCAATAAGAGAGTGTTTTTATCTGTCTTGTACAAAGCCCAAGATTGAGGCTAAAAAAGGTTGACTCAACAAGAGAGTCTGAAAAGGTGATTGACTCAACAAGAGAGTCTAAAAGTTGATTGACTCAACAAGAGAGTCTGGAAAAGTGATGGACTCAATAAGAGAGTCTGAAAAGGTTAGCTCCACTGGGGAAAATCTTTGTACGAAGCCTAAGATGAGGCTGACTTTACTAAGGAAAGATCATTATATAAAGCCTAAGAGGAGGCTATCTTTCTGCTGGGGATTATTGAGATCCCGAGGCAGGTCCAAATGGGGAATCAACTCTTGCTGAGGATTATAGAAGAGTTGAGATATCAGAGACCTTGAGGTTCTGATTTGGGATAAGCTGACCCTGGTTGGGGAACTCTCAAGAGAGAGGCTGGGTTTTTGTTGGAGATTGATCCAGAGAGCCCGGGGTTTCTTCATATATCTGTAAGGAACTTGAGAATGTCTTTGAGACTCAACGGGATTAGACTGTCCAAGTCTACTGGCGTGGAAGAGTTTTATCTTTTGTATGATGCCAAAGAGGAGGCACGTGTATTAAGGGATGAGAATCAACCCTAAAATCCAATATTTGACACTGGAAAGACTGCTCTAGCAAAGGATGATTAAGTTCTATCTTATACCTTTAAGAGGTCGTCAGGGTCCTTGTATTAAGCCCAAGAGAAGGCATGAGAACTTCTAAGAAGCCGGAGGGTCCTTGTACAAAGCCCAAGAGGAGGCGGGGATGCTTTTAGGAACCCTGTTGGTCCCAAACCAAGAAAATTTCAAGAAATGCTATTCACCAAGAATAGATCATTTAGTGAAAGTTCGAAGGTTTGAAGAAACTCAAGAGATGCTATTCACCGAGAATAGATCAACTCCGGGGAGTAGAATTTCTTTGACAATTTCTAGGGGTGACATCCTGAGAAAAGGTTCACGAAGAATACTGCCTTTCTCTTTGTTCCATATTGTTTAAGCCCAAGAGAAGGCAAGACTCTATCCGGTAATCCTATGGGGATCTAATTTTGTTTGTATTTAAGAGTGACCAACAGGGCTTTACCTAGTTTTAGACCTAGTTGTCGGGGAAAACTCTAAATAACTATACTAGTATATATACAGTTGATATATGATAAGTATTTAAAAGGGTGTGAAAGAAGACTAACCATGCGCAGCTTCCCACAATACAGTTATATATATCAAAGCGAGTAAATGAAAGTTGTTTAAAACTTACAGGCGAGCAAGCTTCCATGCTGTATTGTTAGTTGTTCAAAGAAATTAAAGAAAGTTTTGATAATGATATATATATTTGAATTTAAATCACAAGCAAAGTTGTTTTGAAAAGATCGTTGGGGCTTACAGCTCACGGAGAGGCCCAAGGTTTTAACAGTGATCGCACCGTTGTTTTGAATATCGTCTCGGGACTTATACAATGATTGAGCCCCAGAAAGGTTTATTTACAAAAACGTTGGGTCTTACACTCTATTAGAGGCCCAAAGAGTTTGAAAATGAATAAAGATGGGTCTTATAGCTCAAGGAGAAGCCTAGTTGATTTTGTTAAAAAGGCGACGATCGCGCCGAACTTTTGAAAATATACAGAGGGACTTATACAATGTCTGAGGCCCAAAATTGTCTATTTACAAAGGGGTTGGGTCTTACACTCTATTAGAGGCCCATGAGTGTTTAAAAAAGATTGATGAGGGTGAAATCAATCAAAACTCTAATTTTGTTTAAAAATGGAATTAATTTTGTTTAAAAATTAATAAAAATTATTGAAAACATATGAAAAATGGGTGGTGATCTTGGATCAATGTTTCAAAAATCATGTTTTTATCCACAAAATGATTGAAAACCATTTAAGTTTGGAAAATCAAGAAGGAAAAATTATTTTAAATGTTAAAAAACAAATAAAAATTAATTCTTTGCAAAAATATCAAGTATATCAAATAAATAATATTTTTTGGGATTTTTTTTGTAAAATAAAATATTTTAACATTTTTGTGAATTATTAAAAAATGAATCAACTCAAAATCATTAAAATTCAGAGAGAAATTAATTTTTGAATCAATTAAATAAAATCATAAAAATTCAAATATTTGAAAGTTTGAAAAAGGGCGCCAAGATCATATTGTTCTTGCCCGCGTGCCCTATTTTGCCCAGATTTGCGTTTTCTCATCAATCTCACTGAATACTTGATGAAATCATATAATCAACATATCAATCTACTTGTTTTCACCTCACGATCATGTCTATGGTCTTTAATTTCATTTATTTTAAGCATGGAATAAGAAATCAAAGAGAAACCTCAAGAACCCTAATTTCTGCATGAAGGCTAAGAAATTCCAGACACGATTCATACAAAGCAATTAATTGAGGGGAAGCACTCTATACATGATTATGAACATTTGGAAAAATTATTGTGCGAGGAAATATGCATGAATCATGAGATGACCAAGTTGAGGCTTACCTCTTGCAGCTGGTGATCGAGTTCTGGGTTGGAGGTGTTACAGCTTGGTTCCAATGATGTGGACAGCTTCCCTAGGTGCTATGGAGTGTGGCTGAATGCTTGGAATGGATTTAATTGAGCTGGAACTTAATTTGGCATATCAACTGCAAATCTCTCAAAACCTTGTGCAGATGGCTGGTGATTTTGTGAAATTGGTGTTCTAGTTGTTGGTTTAGTGTTTGAACAGCTCACATATGATGTTTATGAGGTGTTTGTGTGATTGGTTTGGTTGGAAACACTTTCTAATTCAAAACCCGATAGTAGCTTGCATTGGAAGGCATTTTTGGAAGTGAGAGTGTGATTTTGAGAAAGGCAAGTGTTATAGGCCTTTGGTGTACTCAAACTGATCATAAATGAGGTCTATTTATAGTGTGTCAAGTTTGTTTTGCAAGGAATAGGGAATGCCAACTGCAGCAGGCCTTTGGCCAATGTGGATCAAATGGAATCTCAAGTCTCCTCTAGCCATTGACTTGAGATTAGAGCACATGCCTATGGTTCTCGGATTCAAGGATAAGGCTTGACTGAAGTGTTCATCTTTCATGTGATACATGACATCTCTAAGCATCCATTGAATCCCTCAAAACAAAATTGGAGTCTTGAGGCATCTTTAGCTTTTAGGGGTGCCAAACCTATATGTAGTTCCAAAGACTTGGGAGGCTTATGGATCAGTGCTTATCCCTTGGCTATTCCCCCTTGAGGTGTGCAGATGGATAACCATGCTTGAAGTTTCACAATTTGAGCAATTCGAGCACTAATGCACAAATCTGCCTTGCCAAGACAGTTTGCAGCAAGGCATGTTGCAGCTGTCATAACTCCTAGCTCAAGTGGAGTTTGATGGAGTTCTTGGACATTTTGGAAATCTGACATATCCTATTTCAACATGATGTCCAACTTTGGTTTTGAGTCAACCTGAATTATAATGAAAAATGCCTCTACATTTGGGAAAAAATAAGGCAGATTCTGACTTAGTGAAAATTTCACTAAGTGTTGGAAAAATGTAACTTTTGTGTTTTCAGCCATTTTGATCACTCCATAACTAAAAACTCATGAGGAATTGGAATGAGTTGTAGTTTACACTTTTAAATTATGCCATGAGATCTTCAAATCCAACATTGGACCATCCAAAATGGTTGCTTGGATCTCAAGTTATGGTCCTTGAAATTGGTACCCTAGCCACTTTGTTCCATAACTTAGAAAAATTCTAAGTTTTTTATGGTTACCCCTTTTACAAGTTAATTCATTTTCTTTAATTTTTCTTGATTAATGATGATTCCAAATACATATTAACATTATTTTAGGGTCAAAGAACTATAATTGTGAAAAATCTCAAAAAGTCAAACTTGATTTTGTGCACAGTTGACATTTTATCGGATGAAATCCAAACTGTGCGATCCTTTGTGAAATCAAGTCCTTGACCTAAATCAAACCTAATGGGTATATTCCATAGGTGTTATAGGGTGTATTGAATCATGTCCCAAGGTTTGGGAGCATGTCTTGGTCAAAAGTCAAAGGTACAGTTGACTTTTCCCTCGAAACCCTAGTTGTGGTCCTGATGAAATTGAAACTTGTGCTTCAAGCTTCTTGGATCAATCCATTGTTACAAATGGATCAATGTAGTGTGTTATAGAACCTCAAATCATGCCTTGAGGTCTTGGCTCATGTTTTGTCCCAAAAGTCAACTTAGGGGTGAATTAGGTCAAGAAACCCTAATTCCTGATTTTTGTGTGGATGCATCCCCTGAGGTAAAATTGACTTGATGATTGGGTCCATGAGGTCCCTTGTAGTATCTTGGGTTGTTCTTTGAAGCATTGGCTCATGTCCAGAGGAAAATTTCCATCTGGAGGCCTCAGTCGACCAAAAGCCTAATTTGGTGACACTATCGATCTTGAGGTTTGATCCACTTGGAATGCTGCAACTTTGTGCTTGATTCTTGATGTGGGAGTCCTCTTGATCCATTTTGGGTGTTTGAGACGCTAGATAAGTTGAAGATCATGTCATTTCTTGATTGATCCTTGCCTAAGCGCCCTAAGAGGGCTTGAAACTCTAATTCTTGTTTGTGGTGAATGCTCAAACATCTATGAGGATATTGATGAGGCATATAGGTACATCCATATTGTGATGATGATTTTCACAATGATGGGAAATCTTAGTGGTCAAAATTTAGGGTATGACAGATGCCCCTATTTAATCTTCTTAGACCCAAAGGTGTGAATGACGAGGGTATTCGGGCATTCGGGGTGCAAGAGGATTAAATATCAAAATACCTGAAATGTTGATGGTGGTTATGAATGGCAGTTTGCTCATCCATCTTCTCTTGCTAAGCAATGATGCTTAGAAAAGGTAAAAACTTCCCCTCGATCCTGGTTTTCAGCCAAGGAACTGGTCTCAGTTTCTGAAATAAACTTCCCCTCGATCCTGGTCTTCCGCCAAGGAACTGGTCTAAGTTTCTGATATAAAATTCCCCTCGATCATGGTCTTCAGCCAAGGAACTGGTCTAAGTTTCTGATATAAACTTCCCCTCGATCCTGGTCTTCAGCTAAGGAACTGGTCTCAGTTTCTTTTGTCAATAAATTTTCTTGACAAGGGACTCTATTCGTAGCGGTCTTCCTCAAACCTCTCACCGACTTTTCTTGGGGAGATGCCATTTGATGGAAAAACTTTTGATGTCAGACTTGCTGGGGAACCCATTCGTCTGAGTTGTAGAGGTGCACAAACTTCTCCGCTGGAGACGCCATTTGTCGACTCTACTGGGGAAAACGAGTCTCTTGAGAGACTGCTTCCTGCTTGGGGATATTACATCATACTTTTCCTTGAGATCATCTCAAAGAAATGCCATGTGATGTAATCTAATTTTGAGGTGCTGATGACCTTTTTGTCAGTGAATTTTCTGGAGAAAACTGCCGTATTGCCGAATCTTTGATTAAGAGGCTTTCTCTGGGGATTTTCCTTAATCCGGGAAAGCGAAGATATCATCTTCAATGGCGAAGAGTGAAGTTCGTCGAAAATTTTCTTGCTTTTCATAGGTTCAAGTTATCAAAGTGGTCGAGGATCGTCCGCATTCCAGAAATAAATCGGGGAAGAGTTTGTTTAGATGCAACATTTCCTGACGAGGAAAGAACTGATAACCCGAATGAGAGGACTTTTATCACTTGAGGATAAGACTGACCAGAGTGATAGTGATGCAATATCAATATGCATATGAATTAATTATGCATGATGTATGTATATTTATGCTAACAAAACTGATGCGACATACAAACTAGTGGATGAACACGACTGGATACTCGGCCACTGCAGGGGACGAAGAAGTATCTTCGGTTCAAGATAGAAATTATGCATTGCTTAGGAGAGATAGTCCCTGCGAGTAAAACCGTTGGTCGGGCTTAGGAGATAAGAACTCTTCCGGGGATATCAGATGGGAAAATCATATCTGATATAGTTGATCCTTCGTTCAAGCGTACTGGTTTAGAAGGAGTACTTTGATTCTGCACTTTGAAGCTCGATTACTTCTGGAGAAGCGATCGATGTTCTTTCGATGTTCAACAGTCAAAAGAAATTGCCATTTTTATTTTAAAAGCAGAAAAAAGTTTGACAAGTAAATTCATTTTTGTTTTATTTCAAGAATCATTGATCATATTAAAAACATCATTCTGTAAAGCTAAAATAAATAAGAATTGCAAACAAAAACACTAGGGCTCAAATTTCATTGATAGGATAGAAATTAGCCAAACGCGTGATTCCATGGAGTATTTACAAAGTTAGAAAATGGTAATTTTAAGGGAAAAGGGCTACATTGAAACATAACGACCACTATTCTTCTACCAACTTTAGATTCTGGGCATCCTGAGCTTCTGTCGAAGATGACCTTGACTGGAGTTTTCCTGATGGATGGCACGACTGCTGCTGGGGGATTTGCCCCTTTGTTGAACGTAGTTACTTGCCATGAATCCCTAACTTTTGCCTGGATTGTACTTTGAGATTTTCAATCCACCGGGATGAGTTTTTGATTATGTCTCTAATTTTTGCCTGGACCGCCCTTTCGGGTTTTCAATCCACCGAGACGTTTTTTTTTAATTTATTTAGGCGACGTATTTCTTGACTACATCAACATTCATGGGGTAGGCAAATTCCTCTCCGTCCATGGTTGCGAGTCTCAAGGCGCCGCCTGAGAAAGCTTTCTTGACCACGTAGGGGCCGTCGTAATTCGGATTTCATTTGCCCCGGGAATCAGTGAGAAATGATTGTATCTTCTTGAGAACAAGGTCTCCTTTTCTGAAAACAAGGGGTCGGGCCTTTTGTCAAACGCCTTCTTCATTTTTTGCTGATACAACTGACCATGACATAGAGCCGTTATTCGCTTCTCTTCGATCAGATTCAGTTCATCGTGTCGATTTTGACACCATTCAACTTCTGTTAGCTTAGCTTCCATCAATACCCTGATTGATGGGATCTCTACTTCCATGGGGAGCACTGCTTCCATGCCATATACTAGAGAAAAAGGGGTTGCCCCTGTTGAACTGCGGACAGATGTGTGATAACCGTGAAGAGCAAAGGGTAGCATCTTGTGCCAGTCTCTGTAGGTACCAACCATCTTTTGAACAATCTTCTTGATGTTCTTGTTAGCCGTTTCTGTAACACCCCCTTCTATACCCCCAAATAGTCACTTATTAATCATTTAGGCATATATTCATAATTTCATCAGAGCATAATTACAAAGCATGGCATAAAAGAAGCATGTCACATTATACGTGAAATTAAAACAATCAACACCTGCTCAACAGAGATATGCAACAGTGGGGTAACTTGCACATAGGAACTTCGTCCTTACACCCACATCTCAATATTTAGAATAAAAGCGGAAACATCTAAATACCGAATAACGTCATATATATAGATATATATATATATCAAATACTATCCGTCAACACGGAATCATGTTTACATAAACAATTCAAGTCAAGATACATATACAAAACGTATCACAAAATGATCATGTAATCCTAGCTACCCGATGCTACATATCAGAGCTGACCGACCAAAAGAAATGAAGTCCTAAGCTTCACAAAATACCTTCAGCAACCTACTCTGCAATGCCTCATAGAGCATTATAAAACAGCAGAAGGGTAAGAAACATTATCATAATATCGATGCATATAATTATATATTTCAACATAAAAATACACATAACACATTTATTACCACATACACTATTACTCACAAATTCCATTATATAACATCTATCATAACCCAAGCACATCATTCATGTACATAATCACCTCTTCTCATACAATGCATACGTTTATACACAAAACATATCATTTACAATTCACTACATCCAACACCATTGCACAACAAATCCCAAAGGCTTATCATAAGCTCAATCATAAAATCAACCATTTAGCAATGCATATCAAACATGCACAATACATTTATCATAAATGTACATCACCATTTTCCACACAAATAATCAATCATGACTTTCCACATATAACAATGCAATCATGATTCATGTAAATGCAAGAGACCGACACAACGACTCTATGCAATTACATATGCGGTACCGACTCATCACTAGTTCACTCAGGAACTCTGCTGGAACCATTGCTTGTTACCTCACTGTAACTCCCCGTCGGGCATACGATGTTCACCCATCGCTTTAGGTCTCCACATGAGCACACGACGTTATGGATTGCTTTAGGTCCCCACATGGGCACACAACCTGATCGCTTTAGGTCCCCACCTGGGCACACGATCCGATCGCTTTAAGTCCCCACCTGGGCACACGATCATCTATAACCATCGCTTTAGGTCCTCACATAGGCACACGATGTCATAGCGGAATTCTCTTTGAATCCCTCAACATAAGAATGCAATCACTATGCTTCACATACAAAATGATTCATGACATTCTTATAATGCATACATGTATACAAACATTGTCATGCATTCATCTCTTACAATCACATACAATTCATCAATATGAATTATTTCACCATCTTTATTCATGCATTATGAATCAATCCAACAATGCTTTTTTTTTTCTGGCCATACAGCCACCAATTAACATACATTGAACTTCACGTAAGCAATGCATTTTCACCCATACATGTAATCATAAACATGCACATGAAACCAATTACAACATATCACATTCATTTGCCTTTCGGCCACACTTTATCATCACAACACGTCATCACTTGCATTATCATTACACAACATCATACAAGGCATACACATTAATATCAAGGCCACATTGTATGTTACACAACCAATATACACATTTAAAACGACAACAGTCGGTAAATGACACTATTCCCGAATTCTCGACTTTATTTAATCAGCCAACAACCTCAAACTCCTCATCATGGGAAAGTACAGCTCAATAGCTTTCCAATGCATCAAACCACGCCTCAAACCGAACCACATATCAAAAGTTATGCAGAAAACAAAATTACACAACAGCACTGTTCGCTAGGCGACGCTAGCTCCTTCGCTAGGCGAATGTTCCAGCGAACCAACTGTTAGCTAAAAACAGACACAAAGTTCGCTAGGCGAGCACTTGGCGAACCAAGTCAGAACCAAACAGAACCAAAAACACCAAAAGTTCGCTAGGCGAACAGCTCAGCGAACCTTCGCTGGCTTGCTCGCTGGACTTCGCCAGGCGAGTGCCCGTGCCCAGAAATGTTCATCCGTTTGCCAGGCGAGTGCTGGCGAGCCCTCGCTGGCCCATTCGCCAGGCTTCTCCAGGCGAACCTGCGATACCAGAAATTCCCAGAACGCTGTTCTGAGTTTTCTCCCAACCTAAAACTCCATCAAAATCAGTCCTACTTCAATAGACATCATCCAAACCATTACCCGACATGTAAACATCATTAGAAGCACATTTATAAACACAAAATCACATTTGGATCATCATCAACAACATTTCACCAATTTAGGGTTTTCCAAAAACTCATAAAAATCTTTCAATCCACAAACATACACATACATAACTACACACATAGACAAGATAACAATGTTTCTAACCCTTACCCGGATTCCAAATGATCTAGCTCTTGTTCTTGATGATTTCCACTCTTTCTCTCTTTTCTTCTCTTTTTTCCCCCTTCCTCTTTCTTTCTCTTCTTTTTCTTTCTATTTCCCCTTTTTCTCTTTCTCTCCTATTTCCTTCCTCTTATTCCTATTTCTTTTCTTTTATTTTCTATTTCTACACAATATTTCCTCTAATTTAATTTCTACACTTAATTCATTTTCTAATAAATTTCCTCTACAAATTACTTCCTTAATTTTCTCTAACTCATTAATAGTTATAAAATGACCAAAATGCCCTTAAGCCCAAAATCCCCGAAAACGCTCTCAAACGAGATAATACATCATAACATAGCATAAAAGCATATTATCACCCCAAAGTCATAAATAGAATAATTTAACATTCAATTAAATAAAGGACTCAGCAAAAATTGGAATAATCGAAATTGGGGCGTTACAACTCTCCCCCACTTAGACATTTTCGTCCTCGAAAATATACCGAGACGAACAACTCCAGACACGACTCTCGCATCCGACCCACAAACCAACATACCAACAAAAGGCACACCACGAATAACACAACTGACAAACCAACTTGCTAACTACAACAACGAAAACTACAACGACAAGATGCAAAGCCCATACAATGCACTTGACGAAAAACTCACAACTCAAGGAAAACCAAGATACCAACACACAGGTTCACTCTAGAACCAAAACACAACAAGATCGTTACCGTACTCTAGGTAACACTCCCCTAATTCCCCACACAGGAATTAGATACACGTACTCGAACCATCACCATGGAAACGAGGCAACAACACAAACAAGAACAGGAAGTTCCACGACACAACATCGTTCACGAACTCCTACATAACCACAAGACCAACCTCCTTGTTCACATATCTATGCTACGATTCACCAATCGAACATCCAATAATTTCATCATTCCAACATGTCTCCAATGTCCAACTTATGAACTCTTACAAGTCTCACACATTCATACAAAATAGATCACATCACGCTTCCTCTGCGCATTCTGATTGCTCAAAACTATCGAGTCCATCAATCTCGCTCCCAAAGTCTAACCCTCTCTCACTAGGTACAAGTCTCTGAACTGCTCAACGATTCTAGCTCTCTTGCCATCAAAACCGACATACATAAAGATTTTCGACTTACACACTAGGCCTAACAACTGCCTCTCCCAAAACCAAACCAAATTCATAACTCGCCATGAATCTTAATCGTCTTTGTTGTCTCATACTCTATTCCTTCGGACCAAACAAGTACTCAATACTCTCGAAATCACTAAACACTTCGAATTTCAAAATTATAAAGATAATACTTCCAATATTCCAACACAACACAACCGTAACCAATTCCAACTCCACAATAGTACTAATCCTTCCATTAATTCCGAACAATGTATTCCATTTCACTATTAAAGCCGGAAAGATACGTCTATCCCATCCAACACAATTCCCGTCTGCTATCAACAATAGATTAAGGGTGATCAGTTCCTCAATTTGTCAATAGACAGCCGACAATTATGATGGGGCATAAACCATCTTCACTAAACTATAATAGCCTTTCTTGCATCCCCTGCACAAAACTACCTAAGGCACAAATCCTTAGTCGACATAAATTTTACCTCTGTATCCTTCCTGAAACCGGAAACTACTCTGTCCAAATAACACTTACGATCTCGCAATCCACAACACACCGAGTTAACGCTCCACATCCGAGGAAACACAGAGAAGTACCAGCTTCTCCCCCACTTATCTCATCCTAACACCTGCTGACCACCGAACAGAAAAACCAGAAAGTACTGACGGCGTTTCACACACCCATCAGGTACTAAGGAACAAACAACAAATTCAAACGCTTCGCTTACTCATGTGAAATAAATGAATGAGTCACTCCGATAATAACAATAGCAACTAAAAGCATACCATTAATAAGACAAGTACCTGTAGTATAACGATCCGCATCCGTAGTTTCCGTACTCGCCAATGCAAACACTTTTCCGCCCGCTTGAGCTTGTTTCGGCTTAGCACAATTAGTACTAATGTGACCCGATTCCCCACAATTGTAACACTTCACCCTGTTCCTTCTACAATCGGAAAAAGCATGCCCCAAGCCTCCACAGTTGGAACACTTCTCAAGAGTCTTCCTACATTCCAATGATTTATGACCAATCTCTCCACATTTGAAACATTTCGGAGCACTAGAACCCCCTCCACTCGACTTCTTCTCAAAGTTACTCTTATGCTTGTCCTTATCAACGGGTGTCACATAAGGACCACCACGAACTTGTTGTTTCCCTTTTCTCTCATTCATACTCTTGTAGTGAGCAGAACGAGCTTTGCTATCTTCCTCGAAGATTCTACTACATTCCACCAAGTCGGAAAATCTTCTTATCCTCTGATAACCAATGGCTTGCTTAATCTCAGGGCGTAGACCATTCTCGTACTTCACACATCTGGAAAACTCGGCAGTAATCGCCGCATAGTGAGGATGAAATTGTACCAATTCCACAAACTTCGCAGTATAGTCCACAACAGACATACTACCTTGCTTTAGTTCTAGAAATTCCATCTCTTTCTTTCTCTTAACATGTTCAGGGTAATACTTCCTTAGAAACTCAGTACGAAACAAATCCCAAGTAATCTCTTCATCATCCACCTCAAGAACTTGACGCATACCGACCCACCAATCGTCGGCTTCTTCCTTCAGCATGTGAGTTCCTAGCCTTACCTTGTTCTCTTCCGCACAGTCCATAACTCGGAATATCCTTTCAATTTCCTTCAACCATATCTGAGCACCATCCGGATCAAATCTTCCCTTGAAGACCGGTGGTTGATTCTTCCTGAACTCGTCATTAGCATTCACGTTCGGTGCACCTTGCACCGCCCTAGCCATTGCTTCCAAAGCAGCAGCCATCGCATCGTCGTTTCTACCAGCCATATTCTGATCATTCCCAACAACGACAACACGGTTAAACAATAGTTCAACCAACAACAACAACAAGACAGACACAAACTGACTCGACACTGGCTCTGATACCAATTAATGTAACACCCCCTTCTATACCCCCAAATAGTCACTTATTAATCATTTAGGCATATATTAATAATTTCATCAGAGTATAATTACAAAGCATGGCATAAAAGAAGCATGTCACATTATATGTGAAATTAAAACAATCAACACCTGCTCAACAGAGATATGCAACAGTGGGGTAACTTGCACATAGGAACTTCGTCCTTACACCCACATCTCAATATTTAGAATAAAAGCGGAAACATCTAAATACCGAATAACATCATATATATAGATATATATATATCAAATACTATCCGTCAACACGGAATCATGTTTACATAAACAATTCAAGTCAAGATACATATACAAAACATATCACAAAATGATCATGTAATCCTAGCTACCCGATGCTACATATCAGAGCTGACCGACCAAAAGAAATGAAGTCCTAAGCTTCACAAAATACCTTCAGCAACCTACTCTGAAATGCCTCATAGAGCATTATAAAACAGCAGAAGGGTAAGAAACATTATCATAATATCGATGCATATAATTATATATTTCAACATAAAAATACACATAACACATTTATTACCACATACACTATTACTCACAAATTCCATTATATAACATCTATCACAACCCAAGCACATCATTCATGCACATAATCACCTCTTCTCATACAATGCATACGTTTATACACAAAACATATCATTTACAATTCACTACATCCAACACCATTGCACAACAAATCCCAAAGGCTTATCATAAGCTCAATCATAAAATCAACAATTTAGCAATGCATATCAAACATGCACAATACATTTATCATAAATCTACATCACCATTTTCCACAAAAATAATCAATCATGACTTTCCACATATAACAATGCAATCATGATTCATGTAAATGCAAGAGACCGACACAACGACTCTATGCAATTACATATGCGGTACCGACTCATCACTAGTTCACTCAGGAACTCTGCTGGAACCATTGCTTGTTACCTCACTATAACTCCCCGTCGGGCATACGATGTTCACCAGTCGCTTTATGTCTCCACATGAGCACACGACGTTATGGATTGATTTAGGTCCCCACATGGGCACACAACCCGATCGCTTTAGGTCCCCACCTGGGCACACGATCCGATCGCTTTAAGTCCCCACCTGGGCACACGATCATCTATAACCATCGCTTTAGGTCCTCACATAGGCACACGATGTCATAGCGGAATTCTCTTTGAATCCCTCAACATAAGAATGCAATCATTATGCTTCACATACAAAATGATTCATGACATTCTTATAATGCATACATGTATACAAACATTGTCATGCATTCATCTCTTACAATCACATACAATTCATCAATATGAATTATTTCACCATCTTTATTCATGCATTATGAATCAATCCAACAATGCATTTTTTTTTCTGGCCATACAGCCACCAATTAACATACATTGAACTTCACGTAAGCAATGCATTTTCACCCATACATGTAATCATAAACATGCACATGAAACCAATTACAACATATCACATTCATTTGCCTTTCAGCCACACTTTATCATCACAACACGTCATCACTTGCATTATCATTACACAACATCATACAAGGCATACACATTAATATCAAGGCCACATTGTATGTTACACAACCAATATACACATTTAAAACGACAACAGTCGGTAAATGACACTATTCCCAAATTCTCGACTTTATTTAATCGGCCAACAACCTAAAACTCCTCATCATGAGAAAGTACAGCTCAATAGCTTTCCAATTCAAACCACGCCTCAAACCGAACCACAGATCAAAAGTTATGCAGAAAACAAAATTACACAACAGCACTGTTCGCTAGGCGAACCTCCCTCACGAGCATTCGCTAGCTCCTTCGCTAGGCGAATGTTCCAGCGAACCAACTGTTAGCTAAAAACAGACACAAATTTCGCTAGGCGAGCACTTGGCGAACCAAGTCAGAACCAAACAGAACCAAAAACACCAAAAGTTCGCTAGGCGAACAGCTCAGCGAACCTTCGCTGGCTTGCTCGCTGGACTTCGCCAGGCGAGTGCCCGTGCCCAGAAATGTTCATCCGTTTTCCAGGCGAGTGCTAGCGAGCCCTCGCTGGCCCATTCGCCAGGCTTCTCCAGGCGAACCTGCGATACCAGAAATTCCCAGAACGCTGTTCTGAGTTTTCTCCCAACCCAAAACTCCATCAAAATCAGTCCTACTTCAATAGACATCATCCAAACCATTACCCGACATGTAAACATCATTAGAAGCACATTTATAAACACAAAATCACATTTGGATCATCATCAACAACATTTCACCAATTTAGGGTTTTCCAAAAACTCATAAAAATCTTTCAATCCACAAACATACACATACATAACTACACACATAGACAAGATAACAATGTTTCTAACCCTTACCCGGATTCCAAATGATCTAGCTCTTGTTCTTGATGATTTCCACTCTTTCTCTCTTTTCTTCTCTTTTTTCCCCCTTCCTCTTTCTTTCTCTTCTTTTTCTTTCTATTTCCCCTTTTTCTCTTTCTCTCCTATTTCCTTCCTCTTATTCCTATTTCTTTTCTTTTATTTTCTATTTCTACACAATATTTCCTCTAATTCAATTTCTACACTTAATTCATTTTCTAATAAATTTCCTCTACAAATTACTTCCTTAATTTTCTCTAACTCAGTAATAGTTATAAAATGACCAAAATGCCCTTAAGCCCAAAATCCCCGAAAACGCTCTCAAACGAGATAATACATCATAACATAGCATAAAAGCATATTATCACCCCAAAGTCATAAATAGAATAATTTAACATTCAATTAAATAAAGGACTCTGCAAAAATTGGAATAATCGAAATTGGGGCGTTACAGTTTCTACCGCTCCATGCATCTTGGGTTGGTAGGGAGATGAGTTATGGTGTTCAATTTTAAATTCAACGCACAACTCTTCCATCATTTTATTGTTCAAGTTGGATCCATTATCCATAATGATCTGGCATGGAACACCATAACGACAAATGATATTGTTTTTGATAAATCGGACCACCACTTGTCGGGTTACATTAGCGTATGACACTGCTTTGACCCACTTGGTGAAGTAATCAATGGCCACCAGGATGAACCGATGTCCGTTCGAAGGTTTGGGTTCGATCATGCCAATCATGTCGATCCCCCATATGGAAAAAGGTCATGGGGAAGAAAGAACTTTGAGATGTGTTGGCGGTACATGGATTTTGTCTGAGTATATCTGACACTTGTGACACTTCCTTATGTACTTATAGCAATCGGATTCCATTGTCAACCAATAGTACCCTGCTCTTAGAATTTTTCTCGCCATTGTGTGTCCGTTGGCATGAGTGCCAAAGGATCCTTCATGAATTTCTTTTATCAACATGTTTGCTTCTGGTTTGTCTATGCAGCGGAGCAAGACCATGTTGAAGTTTCTCTTATAGAGTGTATCACCACTCAGGAAGAAGCTGCCTTCCAATCTTCTGAGGGTCTTTCTGTCTTTTCTTAATGCCCCAGGTGGGTACTCTTGATTCTGAAGGAAGCATTTGATATCATGATACCAAGGTTTGTCATCGATGACTGCTTCGATTGTGAAAATGTAAGCGGGCCGTTCAAGGCGCATTATGTCAATCTTAGGTATGTCATTCCATTGACCTACACTAATCATGGAAGAGAGAGTGGCTAATACATCAGCCATGTGATTCTCTTCACAAGGGATGTGATGAAACTCGATTCTGTTGAAGAAGGGTAACAACCTTCTCGCGTAGTCTTTGTAAGGAATCAGTCCTGATTGGTATGTGTTCCAATCTCCTTTGATCTGATTGATAACCAGGGCTGAGTCGCCATATACATCCAAGTTCTTAACCCTTAAGTCAATCACTTCTTCGAGACCCATGATACGAGCTTCGTATTCGGCCTCGTTGTTTGTGCACTTGAATGTCAATCTAGCAGTGAAAGGAATGTGGGTACCCTGAGGTGTTATGATGATTGCCCCAATTCCGTTTCCATAATGATTGACAGCTCCGTCAAAGATAAGTCCCCATTGGGAACCTGGTTCTGGCCTTTCACTGGGTAGCGGTTTGATAACACGAAAATGTATCATATATTTGCCTTGATTTACTACTAATAATTACGTTATTTCAGCTTAAGTTCCGATTATTCCGCGAGTATTCTAGCATTTTCGCAGGTATTTCATTTTCCAAGCTAAAAATGAGCAAAGTAGAAAAATATGAAGAAATGAGAAGAAACAGGAAGAAATGTCAGAGAAAAAGCAGAAAAATAGAAAGTGGTGTGTGTGACGACCGTCACACAAGCCACCACGACCGTCACGCAAATTGAAGACCACCATGCTCGTCACGAGAGCACCACGGCCGTCATACGCTCATAATGGGTTATAACATTCAGAATACATATGTGGATACGAAGGGCCAATTCAGTCACGCAGGTTCAACACTTTCTCCTGAATTCTCTCAACTTCAGTTTCAACTGCACATGAGCCCAGTCTCCCTTGGACTTCTCAACGAAAAGTTAATGCTCCTAAATTCTCTCCAAGGGAAGTTACAAGCAAGTCTATAAAAGGAGGCAGTGGTGCAACAGATAAGTGGGGGGCTCGTCCATTTTTTTTCCAAGTCTCATGTTCAGAGCAGATTATTATTCTTAGTTTTTAGGCAGAAAAGTTTACCATGTAAAAGTGGTAGTTTCTCACATCGAGGAACTACCACACCATTAGTCTTAGGTTCTGTTTCATTTATTTCAAATTCAGTTCCAGTTATTGTACGCGAAGTTTATTTTGCATTATTCCAGAAGTAATTCCAGCTTTCCTTTTTTTGCATTATTTACAGGTTCCTTTTTATCGCATTATTTATTATTATTGCTTTGTTTGTCAAATTTAATTGTCATGTCATTCTATATCATAACCGTAATGATTTATGAGTTTTTAATTAGTAACATGTCCGGCTAAGCGACTTGAGTCCGGTGTATGAGGACCGTCGTTACCGACGGGACTCGGTAGAAAATAATAGGTGCGAACTTATGACTAAAATTCTATTATGGTTTTAATTTCCAAGTCTAATTTAAATAGCTTTGTCACGAGAGTGAGAGGTTATTTAACACGATTTTCTCACGGGAGTGAGAAGTTAATTAAGGTTAGAGCCGGCACTGCGAGAGCGTGGGTGTTGAACCGGATAGTGGAAATTAGGCAACAAATCTAAATACAGCGAGAGCGCTTTAGATACATTTAGGATATTATTGGCTTTCAAAATATATTTCCTAGTTACCGGGCGAGCGAGAGCAAAATCTTGGGATTAGGGAACATGACTTTAGTTAATACCACGAGAGCGTGAGGCGAAGTCTTTAAGTTGGTATATTCTACGGAACTAAATTATAGTTGTAATTAGTACCCGAATTCTACAAAGTCCTTTAGGAACGCGGAATCCATATTCCGACCTCTCTTTATTATCATATTTTCTAAGTTCATTTTTAGTTTTAGTTCTAGTTTCCCTTTTATCGAATATCATTAGCCTTAGCTTTACAAAGCAACGATAGATTACAGTAGGTTGACATTGGTATTTGTGGGTTCGACAATCTTTTATATTACTTCGATATTTCCGTGCACTTGCGGACGCATCACGGTTCATCGCAATCTTTCATTTTGAAATACATGACATCTTCGTCTAGGAAGTCAAACCCGACTGATTCTTGACCGTCAATCGGCTGATGAGCCAAATGATCGGCTAAAACACTTCCTTTAACGGCTTTCTGAGCATGGTACTCGATGTCGTATTCTGATAATAACATCTGCCAACGGGCAATCCTTCCCGTGAGAGCAGGTTTTTCAAAGACGTACTTGATTGGATCCATTTCGGAGATAAACCAAGTAGTGTGATGAATCATATACTGGCGAAGACGTTTGGCTGCCCAAGCCAGAGCGCAACAAGTTTTCTCAAGCATAGTGTATCGAGTTTCGCAGTCAGTAAATTTCTTGCTCAAATAGTTGATGGCAGACTCTTTTCTTTTTGTTTCATCTTGTTGGCCAAGTACACAACCCATCGAGTCTTCCAAGACTGTTAGGTATATAATCAGTGGTCTTTCTTCCACTAGAGGTGATAGAATCGGTGGATTCGACAGGTATTCCTTGATACTATTGAAGGCGGTTTGGCAGTCTTCTGTCCAAACGCAGTCCTGATTCTTTTTCAGTAATTTAAAGATCGGCGCACATGTCGCGGTCATGAGGAATATAAATCTGGAAATATAGTTCAGACGTCCCAAGAATCCTCTGACTTGTTTTCAGTATTTGGAGAAGGCATTTCTTGAATGGCCTTGACCTTGTCAGGATCAACCTCAATTCCTTTCTGGCTGACGATGAACCCGAGAAGTTTCCCTGAATTGACACCGAACGTGCACTTATTGGGATTCAAGCGGAGTTTGTACTTTCTCAACCGCTCGAATAGCTTTGACAGGTGGGTCACATGCTCCTCTTCCGTCTTAGATTTGGCAATCATATCATCGACATATACCTCGATTTCTTTGTGTATCATGTCATGAAATAGAGTAGTCATGGCCCTTTGATAGGTTGCCCCGACGTTCTTCAAACCGAACCGCGTTACCTTGTAACAAAAGGTACCCCATGAGGTAATGAACGAAGTTTTCTCCATATCTTTCGGCACCATTTTTATCTGATTATAGCCCGAGAATCCATCCTTGAAGGAGAATACTTTGAATTTTGCTGTACTGTCTACCAGCATGTCTATGTGTGGTAAGGGAAAGTCATCCTTTGGACTGGCTTTGTTCAGATCCCCGTAGTCTACACACATTCTGACCTTTCCGTCCTTTTTCAGAACTGGTACGTTGTTGGCCAACCATTGAGGATATTCTGATGTGGCGAGGAAACCTGTGTCAATCTGTTTCTGTACTTCCTCTTTGATTTTGATGGCCATGTTTGGATGAGTCCGTCTTAACCTTTGTTTTACCGGCGGACATTCTGATCTTAACGGTAGATGATGTTCCACGATGCTGGTATTCAACCCTGGCATATCCTGATAGGACCAAGCGAATACATCGGGAAACTCTGTTAGAAGCTTTATCAATTTTTCTTTGACAATCGGACTGAGCAGTGCCCCAATCTTGACTTCTTTTCTCTCTTCTTTTGAACCTAAGTTGATTGTTTCCAACAACTCTTTGTGGGGTTCAATGGACCATTCCTCTTATCTGAGTAATCGGGAGATCTCTTATGGAATTTCTTCGTCATCTTCTTCTTCAGCCTCAAATACCGAGAATTCAAAGTTGGGAGAAGGCATTGGATCGTATGTTTCAATGGGGTTTAAAACAAGCAATCTGCATGACGTGATGATTGTTTTTAGAAGAGATAGAGAGAATGCAAGAGTGTGTGCAATATATTTTTTTTTACTGCTTGTTTTTATTATTCGAGTCTTTTTTAGGATTACCATTTTCTGAAAAAGCGAAAAGAGAAAACATCAATAAATGCGGAATTTACAGAACGACGTTATTTTATTTATGATCTTGTCGATTCTTGAAACTACAGCCCTATAAAACAAAACTTTGTCGCTTTGGGAGATGCGAAGAGAGACATTTACAGAAAGTGAGCCCTATAAAAACATCCATTTCACATGGGCAGGGTGAAAGGTTAAAGTAAAGACGGAAATTACTTCGACTTATGAACAACTTTCGGAACGTTGACAACAACCCATTTGCGCCGAACTCCTCGGTGAATCACAAAGTCTGACACTTTCCTTCTTGGCTTGTCTTCAGAAATAACACTGATTTCTGGTGGAGCAGGATCATTGGAATCTATCTGTAATACCCTAATTTTTGCCCCTAAGATTCTCTGCTTTTCATTTGCATTTCATACCACAAACAAGATCGCACATTGGTTCCCTCTTCTATAGGATTGTGCCTTGCAGGGATCTTTGGGTTTGTGTGTGTTTGTTAGTTGTTTTATTGTTAATTGTTTATGTTTACTAACCATTAATCAAAATCCAAAAATATTTTGTTTTCTTTCACTGACATTTTCAGGGGAAGAACAGGTTAAAAATACCAAAAAAAATCAGTCCCGCAGCTCGAATGGATTTCATCTGAATAAAATCAAAGTTGATCGGCAAACACTTCAAAATTTCATCTGATCAAGAGTTTCCAAGGTTTAATTGATTATTATTCAAGGGACTCCAAGGTTCATGTGTTTATTTCCATGCCTTCTTTGACGAGCAAGAAAAATCGAGCCGGAATCAAGACAGCACATCAAAAAGCCAAAATTTCCAAATTTTCACTGTATTAATCGGTTAACACATTTGGTTAATCGGTTAACGCGTGCGAATTTTGAAGGAAAAAAAACAAGCAAATTCAAATTTTTAGCAATTGGCACCAATTTTCATCATTTTTGAATATTCCATCTCAGTTCTAATTCCCTACATCATCAATATTAATTCCTACCATATACCTCCACTAATCACCACTCTTTTAATTTCCCTCCAAAATTTGAATTCCAATCCTAATTTTGACCTTCCAAACCTAATTCTAAACCACCAAATTCCCAAGCCTAAACTCTATAAATAGAAGCTTTATTTCATTCATTTCACAAGCTTTTGATAGCCAAAAAATCCCTTGCAATTTCTCTCCCCAACTACCAAAATTCACCAAAAGCTCAATTTCATCTTTCATAAGTTAGTAAGAATTCACTTTGATTCATACTAATTTAGAGCTAAACCTTCATCCATTCTTGTTTTTGTTCATCAATCACAGTAGATCAAGGTTTTGGAGTGTAGATCTTGCTGCAATTTGGAAGGATTTTCTGATTTGGAGTGGTAATTCACTTTCCACCATTGTTAACGCTTCATATTCACCATTCAAGATGTAGATCCTTGGTGTTGCTTGTTGTTGATCCTTTGGATCGTATTTTGTTGTTTGATTGCAGGTTTCTCTGTCTATTTTTACTTTAAAATTTGTGCAAATTCAATTCATGATCATAAGGTGTTTGAAAAATGTTTTGAAAGAAGATCATGTTGAATTTTGCACATTTTTTTGCTTCTGGTGCAGTGTTAACCGATTAACCAGATTCAGTGTAAAATGGTTAACCAGTTAACACCCTGTTTTGCGCAGAAATTTAAAATCTGCACTGGTTAACAGATTAACCAAATGTGTTAACCAATTAACCAGTGTCCAGAATGCTATTTTGGCTCTGTTTTGGGACTGTTTTGGTTCCTTTTCCTTTTTTCTTCCCTCTTCCTTTGTTCTTAGCCTTAGATCACATAATTGTGTGGTTTAATTTGGCTTTCTCTTCATCTATTTCTCTTTTCTTTTGATCGGTGAAAGTCTAAAAGATCTTGGAATTCCGATTAAGACTAGATCGTTACCACTTTTCTTTTCGTGCGGTATTGCTTTCGGATGACGATCTATATATCGTTCATCTAGCATACATTAGCTCAAAGAGCTATTGACCGGCCTCATTGTAGGGTAATTACTCCATAAATTACTCGGCGATTGCTTAACATAGCGCAATATTTGTCCCGTATCGGAAAACTATCAAGAATGGTTGATTATTTGTCTTATGGTTCAAAACTCATGAAACTTGTTGTTAGGAGGCTTTGGTCTTATCAATCCTCTAATGAGTTTCATCAACCTTGACCTAAGTGCAATTATTCAATTGTTATTGATCACTAATACTAACAACTAATCACTAACTTACTAACAATATTTTGTATTAATTTTGTTTATGTTTCCTTCTCGCTCCCTATCTCTTTTATTTTTATGCTTCATTTTATATCATGTTTATGTTTTCGCAATTTTTCCTTTGTCCGTTGGACACATGTTTATGCTTCCGCCTTTTTCTCTTTGTCCACTTGGACCAAAAACATTAATAAAGGCTTAAACCATAAAAAACTTAATTCTCTTCATCTTGGACTATTGGTTGATATCCTATGCTTTGGAGCGATCTCTTCATGGACCTCTTTTTGAAGTAATATTAGACTTATGGACCTAGAATTAGGACTTCTTATCCCTTTGCTTGGAGTATTGATTGAAGACTTGCCTTTATTTGGCCATTTTGCTTAAGGATGAAATTCTTTTAATATTGCTTTGAAGTGGCTCCATTTCGGTTAGATCCTTCTTTTCCCTAGCTTTTACTTTATGCACTAGGATAGTCACTTCTTCTCCTCCCCATTCTTAAATTTTCAAAATTCTCTCCTTTTTTTCAAAACCTTCTTGTTTTCAACTTAAAACTGCTTTCATAATAAAACCTTGACTTTTGTCAAGTGACTTTTAAAATTTTATTTTCTTTAATAAATGTCAATCTATCTTAACCATACTTTGACTGTTTCATGAAAACATAAAAAAAATATGAAACTCACTCAAATCTTTTGTGCTTCTATGCACCTTTTTTTTCTTTTAAACTCTTTTTCATAAGTTTAGACATGATTCATTTCTTTAAGCGAAATTATTCGCTTAGAAATGACGACTTGTCTTTACACTTAAAAATCAATCGAAACCAACAAATTTTTGTTTTTTGTACCACGACCTACGGGGTTTTGATCCTACATTGCACATCATGGGTACGTAGGCATGAGGCGATAAGTCTATCCAAACACAAAAATCTTAAAAAATATTTCACCTCTCATCTCCTCAATCTCTTTACAAGAAAACCATTTTCAAACCAAAAAAGCGGTAGATATTTCAAAGGGCTCCTATAGAGTACTATAGACGTTTTAGGTGCTAACACCTTCCCATTGCGTAACCAACCCCCTTACCCATTCTCTGTTTGTTCTTGTTTTTTAGAACTCTTTAGGTTTTGTTCGCTCTTTTTCCTTTCCATTTGTGGATAAAATAAAAGTGCGGTGGCGAATCTTGCTTATTTTTTAGTTAAGTTAATCAATAGCTTACACTCACAAATTTCCCCACTACAGAAAAGTGGCGACTCTGCTGGGGAAAGATTGACCTCTTGCTGGTCCATCCCTTAAGGGGTTTAGCCTACTTTGATTTATTTACCGCTTTTTGTCTGACTTGCTTGTTATTTGTTTGTTCTGGTTGGGATGTTCTGAGAGATAAGCCCAATACCCCGGCTTGAGTATACACCTAAGACTAGGGTGGAAAGTAGTGTGACTTGTGTGGAATTTGGCCAGACGTAGTATACATGAAAACTCCACATCCAGACGAGGTTTTCTTTGGTGATATTTTATCCTGCGCATTTGGGGCAGACAATGGAATATAACCTGGAAAACTGTCGACTCTGGCGACCGTTTCCCCGAGAACTCAATATCGCATCTCCTCCCGACATGTGATAATGGCAGACCAGAAATGGCACACCCGTTACACTTGTCGATCCGAGGACCCAATGCTGGGAACTTGCTATAGGATATCTTTTTTTGGGGAATCAGTGGACGACCTCTTTGTTTGGCGATAGTATTGCACCCCGAGGGATGAATATACTATTGCTTCTCAAATCGAGAATCTGAAACTAAGGATCCCGGCTTTTTAGTACCCACATGTGAGAATGGGCGGGTGTTTACAGGTTTGTTGGAAACCCTGACTTTCAGCATGCCCGATACTTTGGATTTCTTATCAGTGTGGACTTATCGACCTGGTATTCCGGTATGCTCTTCAGAGCGGACCTTTGAGCTCATCCAGTCATCAGCGCAGCAGTTATTCAGAATTTATGGAAGCTTTGATCCCATGTCTGCTGCATTCATATTGCATTGCATTTGCATCAAGCATCATTCTGTATTTGTTTCTTGCCTTTTCCAGGTGTCTTATTGTTTGCCTTTGGTCTTCGTTCAGCCAAGCTGTCGCACCAGTATAATACTCGGGCTAATCGGAGAAAGAAGAGGATTTAGCTAATTTTCTGGCATTCATACCAAGTTTGAGGTAGTTACTGAAGAAACATGGAGTGAACAAAAGATGATGATCTCATGTTAGGCTTTAGAGTGATGATGACCAATCAGATGTGTGATTCTCCTCCGGACGAAGATGTTCCACAAGTGGATGTTCCTACTCGATCCCGACTTGTGCAAAATGATCTGGTTGGTCAAGTTGTTGAAAAAGATTCCCGATTTTTGAGGTATATGCCAAATCCTCAGAATGTCCACCCTGTGACAGAGATGATTGATCTTAAAGTTCTGGAAATGAAAGAAGGACTTCGTGATCTCAGTGAGGAACTGAAAATGTTGACAAGACCCGATACATCTAGTTTTAAGGCTCATGACTTGTGCCTGGTTCCGGATGTGGTTATTCCTCCGAAGTTCAAAATGCCTGTCTTTGAAATATACAAGGGTATTAGTTGTCCAAGACACCATTTGACGATGTTCTGTCGAAAGATGACCGCTCATTTCGACAATGATAAGTTGATGATTCACTGCTTTCAAGAAAGTTTATATGGGGGATCCTTGATGTGGTATATGAAGCTGAAAAAGGACCATATTCAGTCTTGGGAAGACCTAGCTGACGCTTTTGTGAAACAATATGACTACAATTTGGACATGGCTCCAGATAGTGATGAATTGATGAGTATGAGTCAGAAAGACAGTGAATCCTTCTGAGAGTATGCACAACGGTGGAAAGAATTGGCAGCCCAAGTTCATCCACCACTCTTAGAGAAAGAACTGGCCAAAATGTTTCTGAGAACGCTGTCAGACTCTTATTATGCCAGGATGGTAGGCATTGTACCTCTAGATTTTTCCAAAATTGTGGAATTCGGAGTAAACATCGAGAACGCATTCAAAAGTGGAAGAATCCAAGATAGTTTGAATGACCGATCTAGTGGTGATTCCCAAGTGGAAGAAACTGTTGAGTTTGATGCGATTCAAGATTCTCCTCAGTTCCAGAAGCAGCAGAGACCTTTGAATAATTCAGAAAGAGAGACTCGTCAGTTTGATTCAATTCCAATGACTTACAGTCAATTGTGGTCTTATTTTGCCCGAAACTCGGTGATGACACCCTGAAGGACTAGATCCATGAAATCTCGTCCCCCTTGGTACAACCCAAATACCAATTGTGAATTTCATGATGGAGTAATGGGGCATCCAATTGAGGAGTGCAAGGTTTTCCAGGAAAAGGTTCAAGAGATGATTGACGACAAGGTGTTGACCTTCAAGGAAGGAAGCGTATTTGTGAATGGAACGCCTTTATGATGATATCAGTAGAGTGACCCTGGTGGTTGTATGTTTGCTTCTGTGTCTCCCAAGAAAGTTGATAATGTTCTTTCAAGCTCAAGCTGAGACAGTCTCTTCAGATCTCTAGTTTATTACTGCATTTTCATTTGTAATCTTTTATGATTGTTATTGCTTTGTTTGCATGTAGAACTTGTTTGTTTTGAATATTAATCTTAATACAATGAGTATGTTTATCTTGAAGTGATCCATTCGCATTCGCTCGTAATTTGTTTTCTGCATCTGCAATACCAACTTCTTGTTTAAACTCTTGGAGGGAGGATGATGAGGTGAAAACGCAAAACTTCTAGTTGTGTGCTTTTGAATAAGACCTTGCTGATGATGTACATGCATTGTTTCAAATTCCCAAACACCGGAGATATAAGGAAGATAATTCCTTGTTAACCCCTTTGAGCCTTGAAGTAGGAGTTTCTTTTCTAAATAAGAAAACCCTCACATTTAACCTTGGGGCTGGGTAGTCTTCAGTTAATTTGACCAAGTGTCCAAATTTCAAAAGGAGTGTGCATCTAAGAAAACCACAATGGTTATTCCTCATTCAAAAGGGAAGAGGCAGTCACAACCTTTTATAAAAGTCAGATAAGCCATTGTCACATGATTTGTTCAAAAAAAAAGGAGAAAGAAAAAAGCCCGCTAAGTCGAAAAATTGAAAACGAGTAACTTAGGCAAAAATTGGGGCATCCCGCTGGACATAAAAAAAATTCAAAAGAACTAGTCCAGGCAAAAGTTAGGGAAAATAAAAGAATGAAAAGCGCGAAAAGCGAAAAGAAAGGATTACAAAGAAAAATCCTGAACAAGTCTATGTGGCTACAAACCCAAAAGACAAAAAGGGTGACTGTTACCCCCGAGGTTCTTAAACCATCAACTTCAGTAATCTTTTTAAAGATGAACATTTATGTTAATTAACTGAAAATAGGACTGAAGAACATCACGGAGATTGGGTGGGTACAAATAAATTTTGAGCCTAAAAATCCTTTTTCTGAAAACCGTGAACCAGGCCAAGTTATAACCCTCAAAAGACCTAATTGAAGTGGGGTTTACTTTGAAAGCATACTCCAAACGAGATAGCGTTCCTGACTCCCATGAGTTGCGCTAAAAGATCTTTGTTGGTATTGCATGTGCATTCAAAAATAAATGTCGTATCTTAACTAGTGATTCATTCACAAGGTTTGCGACGTCTTTTCAGTAAAAACTTCAAGATTAACATGTCTGTTGCATTGGAATTATCATTCTCAGAATTAACATTTTCTGCTTGCATACATTTGTTTGACATCATGGAAGTCTAAATTTGAGCATCAATGATGAGCTTAATCTTTTGAGGCCTGAAACTCTTATGAGTAATTGGAAAATCATTTCAAGGATGATCTTATCCAGGGGCATGTTGCCTGAAGGCTTTGTTGAGTTTGAGCAAACTTGTTTTCCCAGTTAATGCTTTCACATGGGGCAAAGTTGGAGAACTCTATTGATTGAGATTGTGCCAAATTCAGTTAATCTGGGGCAGTTACGTCGAGATTCGACGAATCTCTCAGAGTTTGAAAACACTGGGGCAGATTATCTCAAGTCGTTATGGTACAAAGTTTCCTTTTGGAGTAAAATCCTTTGTAGACCCTGCAGTCTGGGGCAAAAGTTAAATGGTGAATTCAACGCACATAAGCGGATTTGTTCTTGTGGATGTAATCAAGTTGTTAATCAGATGATGGATTCCCTCAAGATTGTTGTGAGGTGTTAGACTCTTGAAATCCATTATTCCCCAATTGAGCGCCAGTTTGGGTATTTCCCGTCCAAGTACTATTTTGGGTATTCCTCCGGCTAAGTCCTGATTTAGAATTCCCCAGCTGAGTATGATTCTATTCTCCAGCCAAGTTATGATTAAGCATTTGTGGAGCGTTGAGGTGTTGTTTCCCCTCGATGTGGAATTCTCGCACAGAGTTTTACCTCTTGTTGTGATTGCTTTGATCACTCCCCAAGCAAAGAGTAATGTTGACTTCTTATTCCCCCAATTGGTTGATATCCCCTTTAGGGTTGGCTTTGTACTCCTTGAGAGGATCTCTTTTGGTATCTCTATCTTGTTGAGATTAGCCGAGTATTCAGCTGAGCTGTGGTATTTTTTTTCATCCTCTGTTTATCCTTATGTCTTGTTTTGTCAGCATATTCATACTCATACGCATTCTCCTGTTGTGCATAGCATTGTTGTGGTTGCATTGTGCATTTTGCATCTGTTTTGGTGCTTCCCGGCTCTCTGGTGTTGTTATCCTTCACAGAGTGTGTGTGTGTGTGTGTGTGTGTGTCCTCTCTCCATTAGAGTGTTGACCCTTAAGCAGAAAGTGTTTATCCTTTCTAAATCCCCACTGAGTTTATTCCTCGTGGAAACTTTTGTTTTTGTTTTCCTTTCCAGTTCATTATCTGGATGGAATTAATCCCCAGTTGAGATATTTCCTCCTTGGGATGAGTCTTGTCTGACCGTTTCTCTCCAATTTCTTCCTAGAATGAATTTTGGTCTCCGGCGGTGACTATTTTGAAACTCTCTAGGTTGTGCAACCTAGATGACTGGGAGTGCATTTATTTTGTACCTTCGAAGATTTTGTATTACTCAGCAGATGATCTATTTGTGATTACCATCAGATGATGAAGATTTTTTTTCTCCAGCAGGGTTGTGACAACACTCTTTTAGAATTTATTACGTGACAACAAGCAGTATCCTCTTTATTTGAGAAACTTGTGTGTCTCCAGTTATCAAACATTATCTTTTCCATCAAATGGTATCTCTCAGGTTGTGACTGTCAGAGAAGTTTGTTGTGAATTTCCAACAGATGGTTGTCTCTTTATTTGAGAAGTCTGTTGCGTGATCTAACTTGCCCATATCTCCTGTGAAGATCCCTGGTAGGGTTATTGATTCCTAGTTCCTGGCAAGTCTCGGCAGAAGATTTCCAGTTGACCTCGGCAGAAGGTATTTTCCTTCCAAGAATCTTGGCAGTAGATTTCTTGGATATTTTCAAAAGATTTACAACAAACCTCAACAGAAGGTGGCTTTATTTCATATTTCTTTGGTTGATCTCGGCAGTAGATTCTCCAGTGAGTTTTGAAATAGAATTTGCAACAAGCCTCGGCAGAAGGTATTTTTTTTCCAAGAATCTCGGCAGTAGATTTCTCGGATAATTTCAAAAAAATTATTATAGCAACCTCGACAGAAGGTATTTTCTTTTTAGGATCTCGGTAGTAGAATCCTTAAAAGATTTTTTAGCAGAGCCTCGGCAACAGGCATGTTTTCGATTATTCCTTGGCAGTAGGAATTACATATAAAATCTCGGCAGAAGGCGTTTCATTTGAAGGTTCTCTGGTTGATCTTGGCAATAGATTCCCCAGTAAATTTTTTATGGTTGACACATTTCTCAAAAAAAAATCTTGGTAGAAAGTATTCCCAAATGAAGTCCTAAGTCTCGACAGTAGACTCCTGCAGTTGATATCTTTTGAAATCCCCGCAGTGGACCTCGTCAGCAGGTTCTCCAAGTAGAATTTGTTAAAAGATCTCATTAAAATCTCTCCATTTGAGTTTATTACCCTCGTGGTAGTTAATATATCTCGTTTTCTCTTTGGTTTGCCTACCATATGCCTGGTCGTAGGTGATCTCTACTCCAATGAATGGTAAGTCTCTTCGGTTTGATGGGATAGTTCGTTGTTGAGATCTTGTGACTCCAATGAATGGTAAGTCTCTTCGGTTTCGATGGGACAGTTCGTTGTTGAGATTTTGTTACTCCGATGAATGGTAAGTCTCTTCGATTTGATGGGACAGTTTGTTGTTGAGATTTGTTACTCCGATGAATGGTAAGTCTCTTAGGTTTGATGGGACAGTTCGTTGTTGAGATTTGTTACTCCGATGAATGGTAAGTCTCTTTGGTTTGATGGGACAGTTCGTTGTTGAGATTTGTTACTCTGATGAATGGTAAGTCTCTTCAGTTTGATGGGACATTTTGTTGTTGAGATGTTGTGACTCCGATGAATGGTAAGTATCTTCGGTTTGATGGAACAGTTCGTTGTTGAGATTTTGTGACTCCTATGAATGGTAAGTCTCTTCGGTTTGATGGGACAGTTCGTGGTTGAGATTTTGTGACTCCGATGAATGGTAAGTCTCTTCGGTTTGATGGGACAGCTCGTTGTTGAGATTTTATTACTCCGATGAATGGTAAGTCTCTTCGGTTTGACGGGACAGTTCGTTGTTGAGGTTTTCTACTCCGATGGATGATTAGTCTCTTCAGTATGCTAGAGACAGTTCATTGTTGAGGTCTTGTTTTTCCCAGTGGAGCCTTGTTGTGCTAAGTCTTCCCTGTTGGGTTTTATCCTTGTTGTGATGTGGTTTATTTCCACATACACTTACCCCTAGTTTGTCTCCTACCTTTGTTGGGATATGTTTTCCCCTGCGGAGTCTTTTTTCTTTTCTTTTGCTCCCCAGCTTTTGTTTATCTCCTGTGGCATTTTCTCCCCACGGTGGTCTTTTGTTTGCATATCATTTGCATGATCATATCATCTTGTGGTCTCTTAGGGCCAAAAATTGGGTTGTTGTTATATTTAAGTCTCTTCTATCTCGTTGAGACAAAGATGTCCATCTTCGTAACTCCGGATAGAAGAAACTTAAATAGGGGCATCTGTAATACCCTAATTTTTGCCCCTAAGATTCTCTGCTTTTCATTTGCATTTCATACCACAAACAAGATCGCGCATTAGTTCCCTCTTCTATAGGATTGTGCCTTGTAGGGATCTTTGAGTTTGTGTGTGTTTGTTAGTTGTTTTATTGTTAATTGTTAATGTTTACTAACCATTAATCAAAATCCAAAAATATTTTGTTTTCTTTCACTAACATTTTCAGGAGAAGAACAGGTTAAAAATACCAACAAAATCAGTCCCACAGCTCGAATGGATTTCATCTGAATAAAGTCAAAGTTGATCGGCAAACAATTCAAAATTTCATCTGATCAAGAGTTTCCAAGGTTTAATTGATTATTATTCAAGGGACTCCAAGGTTCATGTGTTTATTTCCTTGCCTTCTTTGACGAGCAAGAAAAATCGAGCCGGAATCAAGACAGCACATCAAAAAGCCAAAATTTCCAAATTTTCACTATGTTAACCGGTTAACACATTTGGTTAATCGGTTAACGCGTGCGAATTTTGAAAAAAAAAACCAGCAAATTCAAATTTTTAGCAATTGGCACCAATTTTCATCATTTTTTAATATTCCATCTCAGTTCTAATTCCCTACATCATCAATATTAATTCCTACCATATACCTCCACTAATCACCACTCTTTTAATTTCCCTCCAAAATTTGAATTCCAATCCTAATTTTGATCTTCCAAACCTAATTCCAAACCACCAAATTCCCAAGCCTAAACTCTATAAATAGAGGCTTTATTTCATTCATTTCACAAGCTTTTGATAGCCAAAAAATCCCTTGCAATTTCTCTCCCCAACTACCAAAATTCACCAAAAGTTCAATTTCTTCTTTCATAAGTTAGTAAGAATTCACATTGATTCTTACTAATTTAGAGCTAAACCTTCATCCATTCTTATTTTTGTTCATCAATCACAGTAGATCAAGGTTTTGGAGTGTAGATCTTGCTGCAATTTGGAAGGATTTTCTGATTTGGAGTGGTAATTCACTTTCCACCATTGTTAACGCTTCATATTCACCATTCAAGATGTAGATCCTTGGTGTTGCTTGTTGTTAATCCTTTGGATCGTATTTTGTTGTTTGATTGTAGGTTTCTCTGTCTATTTTTACTTTAAAATTTGTGCAAATTCAATTCATGATCATAAGGTGTTTGAAAAATGTTTTGAAAGAAGATCATGTTGAATTTTGCACATTTTTTTGCTTCTGGTGCAGTGTTAACCGATAACCAGATTCAGTGTAAAATGGTTAACCGGTTAACACCCTGTTTTGCGCAGAAATTCAAAATCTGCATTGGTTAACCGATTAACCAAATGTGTTAACCGATTAACCAGTGTCTAGAATGCTATTTTGGCTCTGTTTTGGGGCTGTTTTGGTTCCTTTTCCTTTTTTCTTCCCTCTTCCTTTGTTCTTAGCCTTAGATCACATAATTGTGTGGTTTAATTTGGCTTTCTCTTCATCTATTTCTCTTTTCTTTTGATCGATGAAAGTCTAAAAGATCTTGGAATTCCGTTGTTGAATTTCGATCAAGACTAGATCGTTCATCTAGCATACATTAGCACAAAGAGCTATTGACTGGCCTCATTGTAGGGTAATTACTCTGTAAATTACTCGACGATTGCTTAACATAGCGCAATATTTGTCCCGTATCGGAAAACTATCAAGAATGGTTGATTATTTGTCTTATGGTTCAAAACTCATGAAACTTGTTGTTAGGAGGCTTTGGTCTTATCAATCCTCTAATGAGTTTCATCAACCTTGACCTAAGTGCAATTATTCAATTGTTATTGATCACTAATACTAACAACTAATCACTAACTTACTAACAATATTTTGTATTAATTTTGTTTATGTTTCCTTCTCGCTCCCTATCTCTTTTATTTTTATGCTTCATTTTATATCATGTTTATGTTTCCGCAATTTTTCCTTTGTCCGTTGGACACATGTTTATGCTTCCGCCTTTTTCTCTTTGTCCACTTGGATCAAAAACATTAATAAAGGCTTAAACCATAAAAGACTTAATTCTCTTCATCTTGGACTATTGGTTACTATCCTATGCTTTGGAGCGATCTCTTCATGGACCTCTTTTTGAAGTAATATTGGACTTATGGACCTAGAATTAGGACTTCTTATCCCTTTGCTTGGAGTATTGATTGAAGACTTGCCTTTATTTGGCAATTTTGCTTAAGGATGGAATTCTTTTAATATTGCTTTAAAGTGGCTCCATTTCGGTTAGATCCTTCTTTTCCCTAGCTTTTACTTTATGCACTAGGATAGTCACTTCTTCTCCTCCCCATTCTTAAATTTTCAAAATCCTCTCCTTTTTTTCAAAACCTTCTTGTTTTCAACTTAAAACCGCTTTCATAATAAAACCTTGACTTTTGTCAAGTGACTTTTAAAATTTTATTTTCTTTAATAAATGTTAGTCTATCTTAACCATACTTTGACTGTTTCATGAAAACATAAAAAAATATGAAACTCACTCAAATTTTTTGTGCTTTTATGCACCTTCTTTTTCTTTTAAACTCTTTTTCATAAGTTTAGACATGATTCATTTCTTTAAGCGAAATTATTCGCTTAGAAATGACGACTTGTCTTTACACTTAAAAATCAATCGAAACCAACAAATTTTTGTTCTTTGTACCACGAACTACGGGGTTTTGATCCTACATTGCACATCGTGGGTACGTAGGCATGAGGCGATAAGTCTCTCCAAACACAAAAATCTTAAAAAATATTTCACCTCTCATCTCCTCAATCTCTTTACAAGCAAACCATTTTCAAACCAAAAAAGCGTTAGATATTTCAAAGGGCTCCTATAGAGTACTATAAACATTTTGGGTGCTAACACCTTCCCATTGGTAACCAACCCCCTTACCCATTCTCTGTTTGTTCTTGTTTTTTAGAACTCTTTAGGTTTTGTTCGCTCTTTTTCCTTTCCCTTTGTGGATAAAATAAAAGTGCGGTGGCGACTCTTGCTTATTTTTTAGTTAAGTTAATCAATAGCTTACACTCACAAATTTCCCCGCTACACTATCTCCCAGGCAGAGTTGTCGTAGGAGGATTCCTCAATTGTACTTTGCACAGTGTTTGCACTCTCAGGGGGATCTCCTTATCTAGTGGACTGGATGTCTTCGAACCTGATACGAGAGCTTTCAGGAGCGGTGTATTTGACCAAGTAGTCGTACTTTCCACTCGGTTGTCCCAAGGTGTCCCACACTTCTTTGGAACTAGGGGAGTCATCCCTCTCGATGACGTTGACCTCAGGAAAAGCATAGTTAAGGAACTCTTGTCCTGCAATTGTTGCGAATTCATCATTGTACTGGATATTTTCTGAATGCCCTGCGTAATGATCCTATAATTCTGTGGGAACGCATGTATTCTTTTCAATGATGCTCAGCTGATATGCATCGTTGGGCTAACTCTCTTGCCCCGAGTCTCCTGGGTATGGTTGCCACATAGGCAGGCCGTCCATCAGGCCATAATAGTCGTGGTCAAAGTTATCTTTCATCTGAGTGTCATCCTCTAATGAGTTTGGTGGAGCACGGCATCCTTCCGGATCATAATCTCCGTATATCATCTTGACATCTGCTCTCGGTATATATCTCGGACTCTGTACGGGATAGCAAAATGGTGTAGGCACCTCTTCCCGAGACATATCACCGTCCTTGTTAAGATAGGACTTCCATTCTTCATCTGTATCAGAGGAATCACCCTCCTCGATGGTATGTACTTCTTGAGACACTGGGTGAAGGAAACCTCAACTATAGAAGAAGATCTGAATGGGATGAAGACTTTCATCGTTAGTAGTTGTCTGGGCACAGTTTGAAGAAAAACCAAGACCTTTCTTTTTCTTATTGTCAGTAGGAATGACAAGATGTCCCAATCCTTTGGTATTGTTACTTCTGATCGCTTCGAGAGCATCTTTATACGAGGAAATCGACGTTCCTCCTTCTGATTGGTTGTCGTGGCTCACCGAAAGTGCCTGGAACTTGGTTCCAACAACCTTCTCTGGTTCCACGTAAGTGGATGACGATAGGTTACTCACAATCAAGGCTTACTCTCCACAGACTATGACTAGTTGGTCGTTCTTGACAAACTTAAGCTTCTGGTGAAGTGTCAAAGTGACTGCCCCAGCTTCGAGTATCCAAGGTCTTCCTAAAAAACAGCTGTATGCTGCCCGGATGTCCATGATCTGGAAAGTGACTAGGAAAGTGTGAGGCCCGATAGTTATGGGAAGGTCGACTTCGCCGATAACTATTTTTCGGGATCCGTCAAATGCTTTGACGACGACCTCACTGCCTCTCATCGGAGACACTTTAAATGATAGTCGCATTAGAGTAGATTTTGGCATCACATTTAGAGCTGATCCGGTGTCTATCAGTACGCTGGCTAAAGCATCGTCCTGGCAGTTGACTGTAATATTGAGCGCCATGTTGTGACTTTTTCCTTCTTCTAGAAATTCCTCATCACTGAATCCCAAGTTGTTGCAGGAAGTGATGTTGGAGATGATGTTGTCGAATTGTCTTACTGTTACATCTTGTTCCACAAAGGCCTGCTCTAAGACTTTCTGTAAAGCTTCCCTGTGAGCTTCGGAACTGAATAAAAGTGATAACACAGAGATTTTTGAAGGAGTTTGTGATAGTTGATCAACAATGTTGTATTCACTCTTCTGGATGAGCTTCAGCATCTCATCATTGTTCTTTGAAAAATTGGGATCACAGGATTGACCGACTGGTTGATCAGGAACTTTTGTTTGAGGTTCCTTTTCTTTGCTGGGTTCTCCAACCCCTCGGTTGAAGATTCGACTACTCCGTGTTACTCGACTGATGTCTGCAATATTCACGACGGGGGGTAATGGAATTTCCTTTCCATTCTCAAGTGTTGTTGCACTGTGTTTGTAAGGGATAACCTTAGTTGATTCATACGGTAGCGGTCCCGGCAGATAGATAACTTCAGGAACCTTCTGATTTTTCTGACCATTGTAAGTAATTTCAATCAGTTCCTGGTTGGGAACTTTTCTACTGTCCAAAGGAATTCTTGATTCGTCAAGTAGAGGGATTATGGTACAAACATCTTTGCTCCTCTTATGATCAGAGATTACGACAACATCTTTGATCTGATCAGTGAAATAGTCGGGCATCAAGTTGATTGACCCAGAACTTGGATACGGTCGAATCTCTTTGTGGTCCAACTGACTTTGAAGGGCTGCTCGCACGAGGTAACATCCCTTATTATCCTCTGAGCAAACCTTACAGCGTTCATAGTTGTGTCGTGGCACCCGACCACGTCTGCTTTGAATGCAGTGTAACCTCACTAGGTCTATTTCCATTGATCGAACATCCTGACTTTGATGCCTAGTAGGGTTCCTGTCAGTCATACTGACCTGTTGTGTGTCTTCATACATATAGATCGGAAGCCACCCGTGGTTTAACAACTGTTGCAGTGTTCGTTAAACGAGAGCACGTCCTTGGTCACTCTCACGGCATACTGTACAGTTCTGATAATTATGCGAAGTCAGAAAACCGAGCTGGACTTGCTTAGCGTGTAACTCCACCAAGCTGGTATTCATCAAGCGAATATCAAAAATTTGAATCATATTAACTTGATATTGACTTCTATCACATTAATCCTGAATCCATCTGTCATACCCCAAATTTTGACCACTAAGATCTCCCATCATTGTGTACATTATCATCACAATATGGATGAACCATTAGTCTCCCCAAAGATGGGTGAGCATCCACTACCATCAGAATTAGGGTTTCAAGCCCTCTCAGAGCTCTTAGACAAAGTATCAATCAAGAAATGACATGATCTGCAACTTGTCTAGCCTCTCCAATATCCACAATGGATCAAAAGGACTCCCACTTCAAGGATCAAGCACAAGGCTGCTCCCTTCTAAGTGCATTAAGCCTCAAGATCGCTAGTGTCACCAAATTAGGGTTTGATTAACCAGGGCCTCCAGATAGAAATTTTCCTCTGGGCATGAGCCAATGCTTCAAAGCATAACCTATGATGCTCCAAGGGACATCATGGACCCAATCATCAATTCAATTTAACTTCAGGGGATGCATTCACAAAAAATCAGGAATTAGGGTTTCTTGACCTAATTCACCCCTAAGTTGACTTTTGGGGCAAAGCATGAGCCAAGACCTCAAGGGAGGATTTGAGGGTCTCTAAAATACTACATTGATCCATTTGCAACAATGGATTGGTCCATGAAGCTTGAGCAACAAGTTTCAATTTCATCTGAACCACAGTTAGGGTTTCGCGAGAAAAGTCAACTGTACCTTTGACTTTTGACCAGGACATACTCCCAAACCCTTGGACATGATTCAATACATCCTATAACACCTATGAAATCAATCCATCAAGTTTGATTTAGGTCAAGGACTTGATTTCATAAAGGATCACACAGTTTGGAATTCATCTGACAAAAAGTCAACTGTGCACAAAAGTCAACTTTGACTTTTTTGAGATTTTTCACAATTATGGTTCTTTGACCCCAAAATGATGTTAATGTGTGATTAGAATCATCATTCATCAAGAAAAATCAAGAAAAGTGGGATAACTTGTAAAAGGGGTAACCATAAAAACTTAGAAAATTTTCTAAGTTATGGAATAAAGTGGCTAGGGTACCAACTTTGGAGGATCGTAACTCCTAAACCACAAGGTCATTTTTTCCCATCCAAAGCTGGATTTGTAGCTCTCATGGCCCTCTACAAAAGCTTCAACTACACCTCATTCCAATTCATTATGGATTTTGAGTTATGGAATGATCAAAATGGATGAAAACATGAAATGCCACTTTTTCCAACACTAAGTGAAATTTTCACTAAGTTAAAATCTGCCTTCACTATTTTCCAAATGTAGGGGCATTTTTCACTTGGATCCAAAAAGTATCAAAACCAATTATGATCAAACAGTTATTGTATCATACAAGGGCTTTCCAAAATGGCCAAGAACTCCATCAAATTCCACTTGGGCCATGAGATATAACAATGGCAATATGCCTTGCTGAAAACTGCCAAGGCTAGGCAGAATTTTACACTTTTGCTCGATTTGGCAAAATCAGATAATTCCAAGCCTTGTCATCACTTTGGACACATCTGAGGATCAAATCTAAAGGGGACAAACACTGATCCAAGCCTCCAAAGTCCTTGGAACAAGAAGTAGCATGCCAAACCTAGAAATCCCTAAAAGAGGGACAAGACTCCAATTTTGGATTGAAGCATTTAATGGATGCACCAAGGTGGCATGGACTGACACATTTGCAACTGAATTCAGTCAAGAATGATCCAACAACTAGGGAACCACGGCTCTGTGCTCTAACCTTTAGTCAATGGCTAGAGGAGACTTGGATTCTCATTTGCCAACATTGGCCAAACCTCTGCTGCAGTTGCCATTCACTATTGCTTGCAAAACAAACTTGCTCTACTATAAATAGAGCTCATTTGTGCTCAGTTTGAGTACACCAAAGCCATCAAACAGATGATTTCCTCAAAATCACCTTCTCACTTCTAATTTTGCCTTCTAAGGCAAGTCACCATCGGGTTTTGAGTTTGAGAGCAATTCCAACCAAATCAATCACACACACACACCTCATAAACATCATATAGAAGTGATCCAAACACTCAAATAACATCTGGAACACCAAAATCACAAAATCACCAGCCAATTGCTCAAGCCTTTGACAGATTGGCAGTTGGGGTACCATCTCAAGTTCCAGATCATTTCAATCAATACCAAACATCCAGACACACTCCATAGCACCTAGGGAAGCTGTCCATAACCTTGGAACCAAGCTGTAACACCTCTAACACAAAACACGATCACCAGCTGCAAGTGGTAAGCATGAGCTCTTCTAACTCTATGATCCATGCAATTTTTGCTGCACAATAATTTGGCCATATGGTCATAATCATGCATGGAGTGTTTTCCTTTAATCAATTGCATTGTTTGAATCGTGTATGGAATTTCTGAACCTTCATGCAGAATTTAGGGTTCTTGAGGTTTCTCTTTGATTTCTTATTCCATACTTAAAATAAACGAAATTAAAGACCATAGACATGGTCGTGAGGTTGAAACGAGTAGATTGATATGTAGATTGCATGATATAATCAAGTATTCAGTGAGATTGGATAGAAAACGCAAATATGCAGAAACAGGGGGTGGCGCGTGTTCTTGCCCTTGTTCTTTGCGCCCTTTTTAAAAATTTGAATATTTGAATTTTCTGATTTTATTTAATTGATTCAAAAATTAATTTCTCTCTGAGTTTTAATGATTTTTAGTTGATTATTTTTTTAATAATTCAAAAAAATATTAAATATTTTATTTTACCAAATAATCCCAAAAATATTATTTATTTCATATAATTGATATTTTTGCAAAGAATTAATATTTTAATTGTTTTTGACATTTAAAATATTTTTTCCTTCTTGATTTTGCAAATTTTAATGGCTTCTAATCATTTTGTAGGTCAAAACTTGATTTTTGAAACATTAATCCAAGATCACAATTTGTTTTCCACATGTTAAACAATTTTGATCATTTTAATTGAATTTTTTATTCAATTAAAATACATTTTGGAAACAAATTAGGGTTTTGATTAATTCAACCCTCATCAAACCTTTTAAAAACACTTTAGGCCTCTATTAGAGTGTAAGACTCAACCCTTTTAGAAAAACCAAAATAATTTGGGCCTCAGTTGTTGTATAAGTCCTACTGTGTTTTCAAAATCTCCGCGCAATCGTCGCTTTTCAAAAACATTTTCATCTGGGCCTACCCTCGTGTTATAAGCCCCATTTCTTTTCTTCAAACTCTTTGGGCCTCTAATAGAGTGTAAGACCCAATCCTTTGTAAATACAAACCTATTTTGGGCCTCAAATGTTGTATAAGTCCCGTTGTATTTCAAAAGTTCGGCGCGATCATTGCCCGTTTAAAACAAATCATATGGGCCTACCCTCGTGTTATAACCCTCATTATTTTTCTTTCAATCATTTTTGGGCCTCTTGAGAGAGTGTAAGACCCATCCCCTTTGTACAAAAAACCTTTCTTGGGCCTCAGTCACTTGTATAAGTCCCTGTACAAAACGACAGTGCGATCACTGATAAAACCCTGGGTCTCTCCTTGAGCTGTAAGCCCCGACAATCTTTTTAAAGTACTTTCTCCTTTGATTTTGAATATAATATTGTTATCAAAGCTTTCTTTGTTGAACAAACTAACAAAACAGCATGGAAGCTCTACAACCGAGTAAGTGTTTACCCGCTTTCATTTACCGCTTTCATATGTATATAACTGTATTGTGGGGTTGTTTCACTGTAAGTCTTCTTTCACAAACTCATATCAACTGTGTAATAATAGTATAGATATTTAGAGTTTCCCCGACAACTACGTCTAGAACTAGGCAAAACCTCGTCTCTTTACCTCCGATGTTCACCCGGATATACCTTAACCCTGAGAATTTTCTTTTACAACAATTTTAGATAACTAGATCTAAGAAATCTCCCCCTTTAACAGTTCATATACAGAAGGCCAATGTTCCAAGTGAAACCCCTTCAAGAACTGTTCATCAGCTTCCTCTTGGGCTTAGTGCAAGGACCCACAGGCTTTCTAAAAGCATCCCCGCCTCCTCTTGGACGTTGTACAAGGACCCGTTGGCTTCTTAGAAGTTTTCACAGCCTCCTCTTAGGCTTCGTATAATGATTCTTCCTCCGGGAAGATAGCCTCCTCTTAGGCTTAGTACAAATTGTCCCTCGGCTTCTTAAAAGTTTTCTCGCCTCCTCTTGGGCTTCGTACAAATTATCCCGACGACCTCCTAGAGGTATAGGAACAGAAATTGGTCATCTTAATAGAACAGTCTTTCAAAGAGTCTAGATCTTACTACTACTGTTTCTTAAGCATAGTACAAAAGACAAGACCCGTAGACTTGGGCAGTCTCAATACCATTCGGATTCCCCGTTTCCTTAAAGAACAGGAAATAATCCCGGTCCTCAGATCAAATCCATGAGTACAACATTACCCATATAAGAACTGATTTTCTCTTTATCCAACATACTGGACCTGTCACTCAACTGAAACAGTAACCCTAGCCTCCTCTTGGGCTTTGTACAATGATTCTCCCCAGCAGAGTTAATTTTTTAGCCTCCATCTTGGGCTTCGTACGAGATACAAAAACACTCTCTTGTTGAGTATAAAAGACTCTCTTGTTGAGTCAAACATTTTTAGCCTCCATCTCGGGCTTCGTACGAGATACAAAAACACTCTCTTGTTGAGTATAAAAAGACTCTCTTGTTGAGTCGACCACCTTTAGCCTCCATCTCGGGCTTCGTACGAGATACAAATCACTCTCTTGTTGAGTATAAAAGACTCTCTTGTTGAGTCAAACCTTTAGCCTCCATTCTTGGGCTTCGTACAAGACACATACAAAAGCACTCTCTTGTTGAGTCAACCCCTCCAACGTCTCTCTCGGGCTTCGTACGAGACATATAAAAGCATCCTCTTGTTGGGTCATTAACCTCCTCTTAGGCTTTGTATAAGAAAACCTCGTTTAATTCAATCAACCTTTTAGCATCAAAGTTGTGCCTTGTTCACAGTATACAAACATCAACATCTCCTTTCCCCTTCATCTAATTGCTGTAAGCGGCAAGCCTCTGGATTATTTACATCCACGCCACTGTCCCTTTTTTAGCATGAGAAATTCCTAAGGAAAGATGGCATTGCTCTAAACTGAGTTAAAGTCTTCTCCTTCAGGTTAAAAAATCCCATAAAGGAAATTATGGCATTGTTGGGTTCACATATCCCAGTTAAAGTAATTCTGCTTTATAACCAGTCACCCAACAGTTGTGACAAATAGACCAAATATCCCCTTTAGAGATGACAAGTTCTCTCTCATCAATAAACCCTTTAGCTTCATATCTTAGGCTTCGAACAAGATACAAATAGACCCTTCATCTTCACATCTTGGGCTTTGAACAAGATACAAGCCACCTTTAGCTTCATGTCTTGGGCTTTGAACAAGACACCGAAACACCGTTTCCTCCCATAGAATAGGAGGAACTACGATCGCTCTGATTTCCCTATTTCGGTAAACGGGAATACGTAGGCATAAGATTGAAAGAAAAATATTAGCGAGCACACCACATCAAAAACCTCTGGCCACAAATCCTCACATATCCATCAAAACATCCGAGTTCGTATCCCCAACCAAAAGTCTAAACTCGATCAAAATAAACCTAAGAGAGGCCCCCCCACATTGATCGCATCTGTAAACCAACAGTTTTGACTGTTTAACCTCAGTTTGCAAAGCAGGGTTAGTTGGAGACATCTATTTCCCTTCCTTCATTAGCTCCAATAGGATAAAAAATGAATCGACCTGTAGTACCCTCCCAGAGCGACAGTGCTTAAGAACCACGTCCAAAATTGCTCGCTACAGAAAAATGGCGCCCACCGTGGGGCTATTACGTATTTCATCTCTGGGGTAGAAACCAAGGAGTGAGGACTTCACTGGGGTTAAGACTTTTTTGTTGACTTCACTAGGATCTTAGGTCAAAACCTTTAAGTTGGGAAAGTGCCACAGAATGGCGACTCCGCCGGGGAGCCATTTTCTGTCAGGAACATAGGATTCATAGCTCTTAAAAGTCTCGGACATTAGGAAAAATATATATACTGCTTTTCCTAATTGATATCTGTGTTTATTTTTCTGCTAATGGGAATGTGTGTGATGCCGCATGTGGAAAGATTGAGTATACACCTAGGAAAAACCTCTTTCAGTAGTGCGGAAGTTATCGGAAATAGTTGTCACGCGATACTACCCTCTCCTGAGGTTCTTCGAAATAACATCACATAGCACGGTTCCCGGCCCGCTGATGTTATCTCGACAACAATCAATGATTTTGAGAGGCAGGTACAAAAATCACTAGTATAAACCTTTGGGATGGGTAGAGCATTGACTTCATGACACTGACCCTTTGACCCCATGTTTTTTCTATGTTTTTGTGTGCTGCATTCATGCATTCATTTAAAAAAACATTAAAACAAAGAAAATTTTCTCTTCTAGTCTCTCTTTTTCAAAATTAAACTAAGACAATGATTGCAAATGTCAGAGAAAGGAGATTGCGCTCATGGATTTCGGTAGAAGGAGAACTCATAAGTACACCTTCAAGGTTCCAAAGTTAGAGGATTTGAGAGGTTTGGCAAGGATGATCACAAACCATGAGGCTTTCAGAGCTAAGTACGGAGGTCTGCTACCTCTGTTAAGGGTCCATGTGATTGAAAGAATCATGGAGGCACTCATTCAATTTTACGATCCAGTCTATCACTGTTTTACATTCCCGGATTACCAGCTCGCACCAATGCTGGAGGAGTATTCACACCTGACTGGTTTACATATTACTGATCAAGCTCCCTTTTCTGGACTGGAAGAAATTCCAAAGGATCAAATCATTGTAAGAGCAATTTATTTGGATGAGTCGGAAATCAAGACTCACATGACCACCAAGGGAGGAATCCCAGGTTTACCAGCCAAGTTTCTGGTAAAGAAAGCTTTGTACTTTGCTAGTATAGGGAACGTGACTGCTTTTGAAAGCATCTTTGTGTTACTCACCTACGGGTTATTTTTGTTTCCCAACATCGATAACTTTGTAGATATCAACGCCATTAAGGTTTTTCTCATTGGAAACCCTGTACCGACTTTACTTGCAGATGCGTATCATTCTATACACTTAAGGAATTTATACAGTGGAGGAATGATCACGTGTTGTGTGCCCCTGCTATATAAGTGGTTTATTTCCCATTTGCCTAAGTCTGCCACTTTTTGGGATCATAAGAGTGCCTTACGTTGGTCGCGGAAAATCATGTCTCTTACCAACTCTGACATAGATTGGTACAATAACATTTATGACAGGATCAGAATCATTGACCGTTGTGGAAACTTCCCCAACGTACCCCTTATAGGAACTAAGGGGGGAATCAATTATCATCCAGTCTTAGTTCATTGTCAATTTGGATACCCGATGAGGCATGTCCCGCGTAACGCTCATCTGGAAGGTCTTTTCTTCAAGGAAGGAGAAAATGACAGGGCACTAAAGATAGAAATAGTGCACGCTTGGAAACATGTTCATAAGAAAGGACGGGAGTCTCTAGGAAAATCGGACTGTGTCTCGGTGGAGCCTTATCTCCACTGGGTACAAACTAGAGCTCTCAAGCTAAAGATGCCTTATCCTCGTCACGGAGTTCTTCCGCCAAGGGAATCTGTCATGTACTTCATGACTGAAACGGAAAACTTCAGGTTACTCTCAACAAAGTTCAACAGGAGAGGAGGTCTTGGAAGAACAAGTACCGCATTCTCAATGTGGAATGTACCAAAATACAGCAACTGCTAAAATATAAGGATGCTCTAATTGAGATTTTGGAGCAACATGCTGTAGAGAATCAGGATAACCAAAGGAATTAGCTCGCTCCTTTCACTTGGCAAAGGAATGACAACCCAACAACGGCCCAAGAGCCCCGGTCCAAGAAAAGGAAAGTACCAGAATCAGCACTCGAGTTCTCCTTAGAGAGGACTCGGGACCCATTAGCTTAGGTTTCTGTTTCCGCACCTTGTAAATTACTGTATTTCCATTTCCGCAATCCTTTGAATTCAATAAAACGGGGATTTCCCCACTGTTTGATATTTCCAATCTAATTGTCGAAGTTTATTTTGATTAAACCAAAAAAGAAACACAATTAATATAATCATTGCATTCATCATTCTCACGTCACGTATTCTTCTAACCTACAAATCTCAAGTTTGTGTCTCGGTTCTAGAGTCAAACTGTCTCATTCGTACAATACTCGGGCCAATCATCAGAAAAAAATGGATGGTCTCGAGGAAGAGAACATAGAGTTGAAAGAAGAGATCGATGCTCTGAGAGAAGATATGAGAAAGCTTCGTAACGACATGCAAGCCATGGCAGAAGCGCAGCTACAAAGAACTGTGATCTCAGAGATCACCTCAACGCCCATAGTGGAGAAGTATGATCCTAGGTATCAAATGCCGAAAGATCGTCCCTGGGGTATGCTTGTTAACTATATCCCAGAAGGATATGTTCCGCCGATCACTGAAGATCAGGGAATCATAGCAGAAGCCGCTGGACCTGAATGTTACAAACTTCGGGAAAGCGAGGATGCCAGAGGCATATTGAGGACTCCTGAAGGTTACAAACTTCGGGAAACGCCAAGTTTCACTGTCGTAGTAACGGTACCACCCCCTGTGGTGCACACTGTCCCAGAAGGACAGATTCCACAGATACCTTCTGGTAGAAAGGAAAGTATGTTCAATAGAAGGGATGAATTCCAGGAGCAGTTCCTGGAAATGCAGAAGGAACTGCAGGCCCTTCGCGGTCAGGATTTGTTTGGAAAGGACGACGCGGACCTCTACTTGGTCCCTAATGTGAAAGTCCCGCACAAGTCCCAAGTACCCGATTTTGAAAAATACAAGGGTAACTCTTGCCTTCAGAGCCACTTGGTGATGTACGCTCGGTGAATGTCAGCTCAGACGGAGAATCGGGATCTACTAATTCACTACTTTCAGGATAGTTTAACCGGTGCCGCATTAAAATGGTACATGGGTTTAAACTGCACTACGATTAGCACTTTCAGAGATCTTGGCACTGCCTTCGTCCAACAATATAAATACAATTTGGACATGGCACCAGACAGAGATCAACTCAGATCAATGTCGCAAAAGGACAAAGAAACCTTTAAGGAGTACGCTCAGAGATGGCGTGAAATTGCCGCTCAAATTTGTCCACCTCTTGAGGAAAAAGAGATGACCAAGATCTTCTTAAAGACCTTAAGCTCATTTTACTATGACCGAATGGTTGCCAGTGCGCCCAGCGACTTCACCGAAATGGTCGGTATGGGAGTGCGTCTCGAGGAAGTCGTTCAAGAATGACGTCTAGTCAAAGACACTGGGTCGACAAGCGGTACTAAAAAATACGGTAGTGATCTCCCTAAGAAAAAGGAGCAAGATATTGGGAATATCTCTCTTGGAAAGCAAAGGTGACGGTACCAACCAGTAGCAGCTGTAACTCCTGCTATCAACCCTGCGTTTGTTTCTACATATCAACCTCAGGTTGCTCAAAGCCAACCGCATTCGCAGCAATTTCAACAAAGGACACGACAGCCTCTTCAGCAGTCTCGTCCTCAATACAACAACAACCATACAACGCAGCCACCAGGATTTGATCCTATACCCGTATCGTACGCAGAACTATTTCCGTTACTACTGGCTAAGGGGCATGTCCAGACTAAGTCTCCTCTTACAGTACCGAAAAATCCGCCTTTTTGGTTTAAGGTGGATCAGACTTGCCCTTACCATCAAGGAGGACCAGGGCATAACATAGAGAACTGTCTCAGTTTCAAATCCGACGTGCAAAAGCTTGTTCGGAGCGGGGTCTTATCTTTCAAAGATATGAATCTGAATGTTCTCACAAACCCGCTGCCTCAACACGAGAAGGCTACAGTCAATTTGATAGAGGGAGAGTCTAACAACACCTATCAAATTCGCAATGTACTCTTACTGAGGGCCAACTTGGTCAAGATGCATTGTAGACAGAGTGGATATGGCCATGTGCCACCTCATAATTATCACCAGTGTGATATTTGCTCAAAAAGCAATCAAGGATGTTCTGTGGTGCAATAAGCTCTACAGGAACAGATGGATCTCGGATGGATCCAAGAGCACCGAGTTCGTGGAGTTAACATGGTTTATAAAAATTCGAACATCATTCAAAACCACGATATCCGTGTGATGAATGTCAACTTGGTGGGAATGCACACAAGGCAAAGCCAGTATCATAATCTGCCGCGTCACGATTATAATTCCTGTCTGACTTGCTCAGTAAACAAATAGGGATGCTCTTTTGTACAAGAGGCCCTCCAGCGTCAGATGGATCTTGGATGGATCCAAGACTACCATGATAGGAATCATTATCAAATCAACATGGTTCAAATCTTCGATATTCGCTTGATGAATATCACCCTGGTGGAGTTACATGCTAAACAGGTCCGGCTCGGGTTCCTGGTATCACATGATTATCAGGGCTGTAAAGCGGGTTGCAAAGACAATCAGGGTTGTGCCCTTGTCTAGGAAACACTTCAGCACTTGTTGAACCACTGGTGGCTTCCAATCTATATGGATGAAGACACCCAGCAAGTTAGTATGACTAACGGGAATCCTACTAGATATCAAAGTCAGGATTTTCGGTCGATGGAAACAGATCTAGTGAGGTTACACTGCATTCAAAGTGGACGTGGCCAGGTGCCACTACACAACTATGAGCGGTGTGGAGTTTGCTCAGTGAATAATCAAGGATGCTACCTCGTGCGAGCAGCCCTTCAAAGTCAGTTGGACCGCGAGGAGATTCAACCATGGTCAAGTTCGGGATCAGTCAACTACCTCGCTGATCAAATCGAGGACGTTGTCGTAATCTCTGATCATCAGAGAGCTAGGGATGTTTGTGCCATCATCCCTCTACTGGACGAATCGAGAGTTCCTAACCAGGAACGGATCGAAATTACTTACGATGGTCAGAAAAATCAGAAGGCTCCCATAGTCATCTATTTACCGGGACCACTACCGTATGAATCAACTAAGGCTATCCCTTACAAGTACGGTGCAACCACAGTCGAGAATGGAAAGGAAATTCCATTACCCTCCTTCGTGAATATTGCAGACATCAGTCGAGTAACACGGAGCGCTCGAATCTTCAACCGAGGGGTTGGAGAACTTAACAAAGAAAAGGAACTTAAGACGGAAGCCCCTGATCCACCAGTCGGTCAATCCAATAATCCAGACCTTTCAAAAAACAATGATGAGATGCTGAAGCTCATCCTAAAGAGTGAATATAACATTGTTGATCAGCTGTTACAAACTCCTTCAAAGATCTCGGTATTATCACTGTTACTTAGTTCAGAACCGCACAGGGAGGCTCTACAGAAAGTCTTGGAGCAAGCCTTTGTGGAACAGGATGTAACAATCAGACAGTTCGATAGCATTATCTCTAACATCACTTCCTGCAATAACTTAGGATTTAGTGATGAGGAATTACCTGAAGAAGGTCACCGTCATAACATGGCGCTCAACATTACAGTCAACTGCCAGGACGATGCTTTAGCCAGCGTACTGGTAGACACAGGGTCAGCCCTGAATGTCATGCCGAAGTCCACTTTGATGCAATTATCACTCAAAGGACCTCCGATGAGAACCAACGAGGTCGTCGTCAAAGCATTTGACGGATCCAAAAAAATAGTTATCGGCGAAGTCGACCTTCCCATAACTATCGGTCCTCACACTTTCCTAGTCACTTTCCAGGTCATGGACATCCGGGAAACATACAGTTGCTTATTAGGAAGACCTTGGATACACCAGGCTGGGTCAGTCACTTCGACACTGCACCAGAAACTGAAGTTCGTCAAGAATGATCATCTCGTCACAGTCTGTGGAGAATAGGCCTTGCTCGTAAGCAACTTATCATCATCTACTTATGTAGAACCCGAGGAGGATGTTGGGACTTAATTCCAAGCGCTTACGGTGAGCAATAAGAATCAATCAGAGAAGGGAACTTCGATTTCCTCGTACAACGATGCTATCAAAGCGGTCGAGAGTACCAATACAACAGGATGGGGACAGCTTGTCATTCCTACTGACAATAAGAAAAAGAAAGGTCTTGGCTTTTTCTCAACCTGTACTCAGACTGCTACTAAAGATGAAAGTCTTCATCCCATTCAGGACTTCTTCCACAGTGGAGGTTTTCTTCACCCAGTGCCTCAAGCAGTCCATACCATCAATGAGGGAGATTCCTCCGATACAGATGAGGAATGGAAGTCCTATCTTAACGAGGACGGTTATATGTCTCAGGAAGAGGTGTTTACGCCCTTTTGCTTTCCTGCACAGAGCCCGAGATTTATACCAAGGTCAGACATCGAAATGATATATGGAGATTGTGATCCAGAAGGATGTCGTGCTCCATCAAATTCGTTAGAGGAGGACACTCTGATGAAAGACAGCTTTGACCATAACTATTATGGCCCGATGGATGGCCTGCCTATCTGGCAGCCGTATCCCGGAGACTTGGGGCAAGAAAATCAGCCGAACAATGAAAATCATTGAGCATCATTGAACAGGATACCTGTGTCCCCGCCATGTCATGGGATCAACACCCAGGATATCCTAAAAATACCCAGCACGACGATGAATTCGCAACATTTACAGGACTAGAATTCATTAACTATGCTTTTCCTGAGGTCAACGTCATCGAGAGGGATGACTCCTCCAGTTCCAAAGAAGTGTGGGACACCTTGGGACAACCGAGTGGAATATACGACTTCATGGTCAAATACACCGCTCCTAAAAGCTCTCGTATCAGGTTCAAAGACATCCAGTCAACTGGATGGGGAGATACAGCTGAGAGTACAAATACTATGCGAAATACAAAAGAGGAATCCTCCTACGACAACTCTGCCTGGGAGACAGATTCCAATGATCCTGCTCCACCAGAAATTAGCGTTATTTCTGAAGACAAATCAAGGAAGGCACCAGACTTTGTGATTTACCAAGGAGTTCGCCGCCAATGGGTCGTTGTCGATGTTCCGAAGATTGTTCATAAGTCAAAGTAATTGCCATCTTTACTTTAACCTTTCACCTTGCCCAGGTGAAACAGATGTTTTGATAGGGCTCGCTTTCTGTAAATTTCCCTCTTCGTTTTGCACAAAGCGACAGAGTTTTGTTTTATAGGGCTGTAGTTTCAAGAATCGACTTATTCATTAATAAAATAATGTCGTTCTGTAATTTCCGCATTTATTGTTGTTTTCTCTTTTCGCTTTTTCAGAAAATGGTAATCATAAATAACAACTCAATAATAAAAACAAGCAGTTTTCCAAAGAAAATACACAGCACACATTCTTGCATTCTCTCTATCTCTTCTAAACACAAATCATCACGTCATGCAGATTGCTTGTTTTAAACCCAGTTGAAACATACGATCCAATGCCTTCTCCCAACTTTGAGGTCCCAGTATTTGAGTCTGAAGAAGAAAATGACGACGAAATTCCAGAGGAGATCTCCCGACTACTCAAACAAGAGGAAAGGTCCATCGAACCTCATAAAGAGCCGTTGGAAACGGTAAACTTAGGTTTGGAAGAGGAGAGAAAAGAAATCAGGATTGGGGCCCTGCTCAGTCTAACTGCCAGAGAGAGTTTGATAAAGCTTCTCAAAAAGTTTCCCGATGTATTCGCTTGGTCCTATCAAGATATGCCAGGGTTGGATACCAGCATCGTGGAGCATCACTTACCGTTGAAATCGGAATGTCCGCCAGTAAAATAGAGGTTGAGACGGACTCACCCGGACATGGCTGTCAAAATCAAAGAGGAGGTACAGAAACAGATTGACGCGACTTTCCTCGCTACGTCTGAATATCCTCAATGGTTATCCAACATCGTACCTGTTCCAAAAAAGGACGGAAAGGTCAGAATGTGTGTCGATTACAGAGATCTAAAGAAGGCTAGTCTGAAGGATGACTTTCCTTTACCACACATTGACATGCTGTTAGACAGTACAACAAAGTTCAAAGTTTTCTCCTTCATGGATGGATTCTCGGGCTATAATCAAATCAAAATGGCGCCGAAAGACATGGATAAAACTTCGTTCATCACCCCATGGGGTACCTTTTGTTACAAGGTAATGTCGTTCGGTTTGAAGAATGTCGGGGCAACCTATCAAAGGGCCATGACTACTCTGTTTCATGACATGATACACACGGAAATCGAGGTATATGTCGATGATATGATTGCCAAATCTAAGACAGAGGAGGAGCATGTGAGCCACCTGTCAAAACTATTCGAGTGGCTGAGAAAGTACAAACTCCGCTTGAATCCTAACAAGTGCACATTTGGTGTTCGTTCGAGGAAACTCTTAGGGTTCATCGTCAGCCAGAAAGGAATTGAGGTTGATCCTGACAAGGTCAAGGCTATTCAAGAAATGCCTTCTCCAAAAACTGAAAAACAAGTCAGAGGATTCCTGGGACGTTTGAACTATATTTCTAGATTCATATTCCTCATGACCGCGACATGCGCGCCGATTTTCAAATTACTAAAAAAGAACCAAGACTGAGTTTGGACAGAAGACTTCCAAACCACCTTCGACAGTATCAAGGAATACATGTCCAACCCGCCGATTCTATCACCTCCAATGGAAGAAAGACCACTGATCATCTACCTCACAGTCTTGGAGGACTCAATGGGTTGTGTACTTGGCCAACAAGACGAAACCAAAAGGAAAGAGTCTGCCATCTACTATCTGAGCAAGAAATTCGCTGACTGCGAGACTCGGTACACTATGCTTGAGAAAACTTGTTGCGCTTTGGCTTGGGCAGCCAAACGTCTTCGCCAGTATATGATTCGTCACACTACTTGGTTAATCTCTGAAATGGATCCAATCAAGTATGTCTTTGAAAAGCCTGCTCTCACGGGAAGGATTGCCCGTTGGCAGATGTTGTTATCAGAATATGATATAGAGTACCACGCTCAAAAAGCCGTTAAGGGAAGTATTTTAGCCGATCATTTGGCTCATCAACCGATTGATGATTAGGAATCAGTCGGATTTGACTTTCCAGACGAAGATGTCATGTATTTGAAAATGAAAGATTGTGATGAACCGCTACCCAGTGAAGGGCCAGAACCAGATTCCCAATGTGGACTTATTTTTAACGGAGCTGTCAATCATTACGGAAATGGAATTGGGGCAATTATCATAACACCTCAGGGTACCCATATTCCTTTTACCACAAGACTTACATTCAAGTGCGCAAACAACGAGGCCGAATACGAAGCTTGTATCATGGGTCTTGAAGAAGCGATCGACTTAAGGATCAAGAACTTGGATGTATATGGCGACTCAGCCCTGGTTATCAATCAAATCAAAGGAGATTGGAACACATACCAATCAGGATTGATTCCTTACAAAGATTACGCGAGAAGGTTGTTACCATTCTTCAACATAATCGAGTTTCATCATATCCCTCGTGAAGAGAATCACATGGCTGATGCATTAGCCACTCTCTCTTCCATGATTAGTGTAGGTCAATGGAATGACTTACCTAAGCTTGACATAATGCGCCTTGAACGGCCCGCTTACATCTTCACGATTGAAGCGGTCATAGACGACAAACCTTGGTATCATGATATCAAATGCTTCCTTCAGAAACAAGAGTACCCACTTGGGGCATCCAGAAAAGATAGAAAAACCCTCAAAAGACTGGCAGGCAGTTTCTTTCTGAGTGGTGATACACTCTATAAGAGAAACTTTGACATGGTCTTGCTCTGATGTGTAGACAAACCAGAAGCGGACATGCTAATAAAAGAAATTCACGAAGGATCCTTTGGCACTCATGCCAACGGACACACAATGGCGAGAAAAATTCTGAGAGCAGGGTACTACAGGTTGACCATGGAATCCGACTGCTACCAGTACATGAGGAAGTGTCACAAGTGTCAGATATACTCAGACAAAATCCATGTACCGCCAACGCATCTCAAAGTCCTTTCTTCCCCGTGGCCTTTTTCCATATGGGGAATCGACATGATCGGTGTGATTGAGCCCAAAGCTTTAAACGGATCGATTTATCCTAGTAGCCATTGATTACTTCACCAAGTGGGTCGAAGCAGTGTCATATGCCAACGTAACCCGACAAGTGGTGGTCCGATTTATCAAAAACAATCTCATCTGTCGTTATGGTGTTCCAAGCCAGATCATTACTGATAATGGATCTAACTTGAACAACAAGATGATGAAGGAGTTGTGCGCTGAGTTCAAGATCAAACACCATAACTCATCTCCCTACCGACCCAAGATGAACGAAGCGATAGAAGCGGCTAACAAGAACATCAAGAAGATTGTTCAGAAGATGGTTGTAACCTACAAAGACTGGCACGAGATGCTACCCTTTGCTCTTCACGGTTATCGTACATGTGTCCACACTTCAACAGGGGAAACCCCTTTCTCTCTAGTATATGGCATGGAAGCAGTGCTCCCCATAGAAGTAGATATCCCATCAATCCGGATATTGATGGAAGCTAAGCTTACAGAAACTGAATGGTGTCAAAGTCAACACGACGAACTGAATCTGATGGAAGAGAAGCGAATAACGACACTATGCCATGGTCAGTTGTATCATCAAAGGATGAAGAAGGCGTTTGACAAGAAGGTCCAACCTCGTGTCTTCAGGAAAGGAGACCTTGTGCTCAAAAAGATACAATCATTTCTTACTGATTCCCGGGGCAAATGGACCCCGAATTATGACGGCCCCTATGTGGTCAAGAAAGCTTACTCAGGAGGTGCCTTGAGACTTGCAACCATGGACGGAGAGGAATTTTCCTACCCCACAAATGTTGATGTAGTCAAGAAATACTTCGCCTAAACTAAAAAATAAATAAATAAAAAACGTCTCGGTGGATTGAAAACCCGAAAGGGCGGTCCAGGCAAAAATTAGAGACATGATCAAAAATCATCTTGGTGGATTGGAAACCTCAAAGTACAATCCAGGCAAAAATTAGGGATAATGGCAAGTAACTATGTTCGACAAAGGGGCAAGTCCCTCGGCAGTAGTTACATCATCCGTCAGGAAAACTCCGATCAAGGTCGTCTTCGACAGAAGCTCAGGATGCCCAGAATTCAAAGTTGGTAGAAGGATAGTGGTCATTATGCTTCGATGTAGCCCTTTTCCCTGTAAATTACCATTTTCTAACTTTGTATATACTCTTTGGAATCACGCGTTTGGCTGATTTCCATCCTATCAATAAGTTTGAGCCCTCATGCTTTTGTTTGCAATTCTTATTTGTTTTAGCTTTACAGAATGACATTTTAACATGATTAACGATTCTTGAAATAAAACAAAAATGAATTTACTTGTAAATTTTTTCCGCTTAAAGTAAAGGTGGCAATTTCTTTTGACGGTTGAACATCGAAAGAACATCGATCGCTTCTCCAGAAGTAAGCGAGCTTCAAAGTACAGAATCCAAGTACTCCTTCTAAAACCAGTGCACCTGAACGAAGGATCACCTGTGTCAGAGACCATGGTTCATCTGACACCCCCAACAGAGTTCTTATCTCCTAAGCCCGACCAACGGTTGTTCCCCGCAGGGACTACTTCTCCTAAGCAAGGCAGAATTGCTACTTTTGGGCCAGCGGTACTTCTTCAGCCCGCGATGGCCGAGTATCCAGTCATGTTCATCTATTAGTCTCTATGCGCGTCAGTTTTGTCAGCATATACATACATGCATCATGCATTATTGATTTACATTCGTATTCATATTGCATCACTATCTCTCTAGTCGGTCTTGTCCCCTAGTGATAGACAGTCCTCTCAATCGAGTTGTCAGTTCTTTCCCCGTCAGGAAATGTTGCGTATGAACAATCTCTTTCCTCCAGTGTATTTCTGGGATGAAGTTGGTCCTTGATCACTTTGATAACTTGAACCTCTGAAAAATCAGAGAAAGCCTCTTAAGCAGCGATTCGACAATACAGCAGTTGTTCTCTGAAAAAACCGTCGATGAAAAGGTCATCAGCACCTCAAAATTAGATCACATCATATGGCATTTCTCCGAGAAGATCCCGAGAAAAGTATGATGTAAAACCCCTAGCGAAAGCAGTCTCTCAAGAGACCTGCTTTCCCCTGTAGAACCGACAAATGGCGTCTCCAATAGAGAAGTTTGTACACCTCTACAACTCAGACGATTGGGTTCCCCCTGCAAGTCTGACATCAAAAGTTTTCTATCAAATGGCATCTCCCCAGGAAAATTCGGCGAGAAGTTTGAGGAAAACCGCTACACATAGCGTCCCTTGTCAAGGAAGTTTATTGACAAAAGAAACTAAGACCAGTTCCTTGGTAGCAAACCAGGATCGAGGGGAAGTTTATATCAGAAACTAAGACCAGTTCCTTGGTAGGAAACCAGGATCGAGGGGAAGTTTATATCAGAAATGAGACCAGTTCCTTGGCTGAAGACCAGGATCGAGGGGAAGTTTAACTTTTCTAAGTATCATTGCTTAGCAAAAGAAGATGGATGCGCAAACTGCCATTCATAACCACCATCAAAATTTCGGGTATTCTGATATTTAATCATTTTGCACCTCGAATGCCCGAATACCTTCGCCATTCACACCTTCAGGTCCAGGAAGATTAAATCGGGGCATCTGTCATACCCCAAATTTTGACCACTAAGATCTCCCATCATTGTGTAAATTATTATCACAATATGGATGAACCATTAGTCTCCCCAAAGATGGGTGAGCATCCACTACCATCAGAATTAGGGTTTCAAGCCCTATCAGAGCTCTTAGACAAAGGATCAATCAAGAAATGCCATGATCTGCAACTTGTCTAGCCTCTCCAACATCCACAATGGATCAAAAGGACTCCCACTTCAAGGATCAAGCACAAGGTTGCTCCCTTCTAAGTGGATTAAGCCTCAAGATCGCCAGTGTCACCAAATTAGGGTTTGGTCAACAAGGGCCTCCAGATGGAAATTTTCCTCTCGGCATGAGCCAATGCTTCAAAGCATAACCTATGATGCTCCAAGGGACATCATGGACCCAATCATCAAGTCAATTTAACTTCAGGGGATGCATTCACAAAAAATCAGGAATTAGGTTTTCTTGACCTAATTCACCCCTAAGTTGACTTTTGGGGCAAAGCATGAGCCAAGACCTCAAGGGAGGATTTGAGGGTCTCTAACAAACTACATTAATCCATTTACAACAATGGATTGGTCCATGAAGCTTGAGCAACAAGTTTCAATTTCATCTGAACCACAGTTAGGGTTTCGCGAGAAAAGTCAACTGTACCTTTGACTTTTGACCAGGACATGCTCCCAAACCCTAGGACATGATTCAATACACCCTATAACACCTATGAAATCAATCCATCAAGTTTGATTTAGGTCAAGGACTTGATTTCATAAAGGATCGCACAGTTTGGAATTCATCTGACAAAAAGTCAACTATGCACAAAAGTCAACTTTGACTTTTTGAGATTTTTCACAATTATGGTTCTTTGACCCCAAAATGATGTTAATGTGTGATTAGAATCATCATTCATCAAGAAAAATCAAGAAAAGTGGGATAACTTGTAAAAAGGGTAACCATAAAAACTTAGAAAATTTTCTAAGTTATGGAATAAAGTGGATAGGGTACCAACTTTGGAGGATCATAACTCCTAAACCACAAGGCCATTTTTTCCCATCCAAAGCTAGATTTGTAGCTCTCATGGCCCTCTACAAAATCTTCAACTACACCTCATTCCAATTCATTATGGATTTTGAGTTATGGAATAATCAAAATGGCTGAAAACATGAAATGCCAAATGTAGGGGCATTTTTCACTTGGATCCAAAAAGTATCAAAACCAATTATGATCAAACAGTTATTTTATCATACAAGGGCTTTCCAAAATGGACAATAACTCCATCAAATTCCACTTGGGCCATGAGATATGACAATGGCAATATGCCTTGCTGAAAACTGCCAAGGCTAGGCAGAATTTTACACTTTTGCTCGATTTGGCAAAATCAGATAATTCCAAGCCTTGTCATCACTTTGGACACATCTGAGGATCAAATCTAAAGGGGACAAACACTGATCCAAGCCTCCAAAGTCCTTGGAACAAGAAGTAGCATGCCAAACCTAGAAATCCCTAAAAGAGGGACAAGACTCCAATTTTGGATTGAAGCATTTAATGGATGCACCAAGGTGCCATAGACTGACACATTTGCAACTGAATTCAGTCAAGAATGATCCAACAACTAGGGAACCACAGCTCTGTGCTCTAACCTCTAGTCAATGGCTAGAGGAGACTTGGATTCTCATTTGCCAACATTGACCAAACCTCTGCTGCAGTTGCCATTCACTATTACTTGCAAAACAAACTTGCTCTACTATAAATAGAGCTCATTTGTGCTCAGTTTGAGTACACCAAAGCCATCAAACAGATGCTTTCCTCAAAATCACCTTCTCACTTCCAATTTTTCCTTCTAAGGCAAGTCACCATCGGGTTTTGAGTTTGAGAGCAATTCCAACCAAACCAATCACACACACACACACACCTCATAAACATCATATAGAAGTGATCCAAACACTCACATAACATCTGGAACACCAAAATCACAAAATCACCAACCAATTGCTCAAGCCTTTGATAGATTTGCAGTTGGGGTACCATCTCAAGTTCCAGATCATTTCAATCCATTCCAAGCATCCAGACACACTCCATAGCATCTAGGGAAGCTGTCCATAACCTTGGAACCAAGCTGTAACACCTCTAACACAAAACATGATCACCAGCTGCAAGTGGTAAGCATGAGCTCTTCTAACTCTATGATCCATGCAATTTTTGCTGCACAATAATTTGGCCATATGTTCATAATCATGCAAGGAGTGTTTTCCCTCAATCAATTGCATTGTTTGAATCGTGTATGGAATTTCTGAACCTTCATGCAGAATTTAGGGTTCTTGAGGTTTCTCTTTGATTTCTTATTCCATGCTTAAAATAAATGAAATTAAAGACCATAGACATGATCGTGAGGTTGAAACGAGTAAATTGATATGTAGATTGCATGATATAATCAAGTATTCAGTGAGATTGGATAGAAAACACAAATCTGCAAAAACAGAGGGTGGCGCGTGTTCTTGCCCTTGTTCTTGGCGCCCTTTTTAAAAATTTGAATATTTGAATTTTGTGATTTTATTTAATTGATTCAAAAATTAATTTCTCTCTGAGTTTTAATGATTTTGAGTTGATTCTTTTTTTAATAATTCACAAAAATGTTAAAATATTTTATTTTACCAAAAAATCCCAAAAATATTATTTATTTCATATAATTGATATTTTTGCAAAGAATTAATATTTTAATTGTTTTTGACATTTAAAATATTTTTTCTTCTTGATTTTGCAAATTTTAATGACTTCTAATCATTTTGTAGGTCAAAACTTGATTTTTGAAACATTAATCCAAGATCACAATTTGTTTTCCACATGTTAAACAATTTTGATCATTTTAATTGAATTTTTTATTCAATTAAAATACATTTTGGAAACAAATTAGGGTTTTGATTAATTCAACCCTCATTAAACCTTTTAAAAACACTTTGGGCATTAGTAGAGTGTAAGACCCAACCCTTTTAGAAAAACCAAAATAATTTGGGTCTCAGTTGTTGTATAAGTCCTACTGTGTTTTCAAAATCTCGGCGCGATCGTCGCTTTTCAAAAACATTTTCATCTGGGCCTACCCTCGTGTTATAAGCCCCATTTCTTTTCTTCAAACTCTTTGGGCCTCTAATAGAGTGTAAAACCCAATCCTTTGTAAATACAAACCTATTTTGGGCCTCAAATGTTGTATAAGTCCCGTTGTATTTCAAAAGTTCGGCACGATCATCGCCCGTTTAAAACAAATCATATGGGTCTACCCTCGTGTTATAAGCCCCATTCTTTCTCTTTCAATCGTTTTTGGGCCTCTTGAGAGAGTGTAAGACACATCCCCTTTGTACAGAAAACCTTTCTTGGGCCTCAATCACTTGTATAAGTCCCTGTACAAAACGACAGTGCGATCACTGATAAAACCCTGGGCCTCTCCTTGAGCTGTAAGCTCCAGCAATCTTTTCAAAGCACTTTCTCCTTTGATTTTGAATATAATATTGTTATCAAAGCTTTCTTTGTTGAACAAACTAACAAAACAACATGGAAGTTCTACAACCGAGTAAGTGTTTACTCGCTTTCATTTACCGCTTTCATATGTATATAACTGTATTGTGGGGCTGTTTCACTGTAAGTCTTCTTTCACAAACTCATATCAACTGTGTAATAATAGTATAGATATTTAGAGTTTCCCCGGCAACTACGTCTAGAACTAGGCAAAACCTCGTCTCTTTACCTCCGACGTTCACCCGGATATACCTTAACCCTGAGAATTTTCTTTTACAACAATTTTAGATAACTAGATCTAAGAAATCTCCCCCTTGAACAGTTCATATACAGAAGCCCAATGTTCCAAGTGAAACCCCTTCTGGAACTGTTCATCAGCCTCCTCTTGGGCTTAGTGCAAGGACCCACAGGCTTCCTAAAAGCATCCCCGCCTCCTCTTGGGCGTTGTACAAGGACCCGTCGGCTTCTTAGAAGTTTTCACAGCCTCCTCTTAGGCTTCATATAATGATTCTTCCTCCGGGAAGATAGCCTCCTCTTGGGCTTAGTACAAATTGTCCCTCGGCTTCTTAAAATTTTTCTCGCCTCCTCTTGGGCTTCGTACAAATTGTCCCGACGACCTCCTAGAGGTATAGGAACAGAAATTAGTCATCTTAATAGAACAATCTTTCAAAGAGTCTAGATCTTACTACTACTGTTTCTTAAGCATAGTACAAAAGACAAGACCCGTAGACTTGGGCAGTCTCAATACCCTTCGGATTCCCCGTTACCTTAAAGAATAGGAAATAATCCCGGTCCTCAGATCAAATCCATGAGTACAACATTACCCATATAAGAACTGATTTTCTCTTTATCCAACATACTGGACCTGTCACTCAACTGAAACAGTAGCCCTAGCCTCCTCTTGGGCTTTGTACAATGATTCTCCCCAGCAGAGTTAATTTTTTATCCTCCATCTCGGGCTTCATACGAGATACAAAAACACTCTCTTGTTGAGTATAAAAGACTCTCTTGTTGAGTCAAACATTTTTAGCCTCCATCTCGGGCTTCGTACGAGATACAATAACACTCTCTTGTTGAGTATAAAAAGACTCTCTTGTTGAGTCGATCACCTTTAGCCTCCATCTCGAGCTTCATACGAGATACAAATCACTCTCTTGTTGAGTATAAAAGACTCTCTTGTTGAGTCAAACCTTTAGCCTCCGTTTTTGGGCTTCGTACAAGACACATACAAAAGCACTCTCTTGTTGAGTCAACACGTCCAGCCTCTCTCTCGGGCTTCGTACGAGACATATAAAAGCATCCTCTTGTTGGGTCATTAGCCTCCTCTTAGGCTTTGTATAAGAAAACCCCGTTTGATTCAATCAACCTTTTAGCATCAAAGTTGTGCCTCATTCACAGTATCAAACATCAACAACTCCTTTCCCCTTCATCTAATTGTTGTAAGCGGTAAGCCTCTGGAATACTTACATCCACGCCACTGTCCCTTTTTTAGCATGAGAAATTCCTAAGGAAAGATGGAATTGCTCTAAACTGAGTTCAAGTCTTCTCCTTCAGGTTAAAAACTCCCATAAAGGAAATTATGGCATTACTGGGTTCACATATCCTAGTTAAAGTCATTCTCCTTTATAACCAGTCACCCAACAGTTGTGACAAACATACCAAATATCCCCTTTAGAGATGACAAGTTCTCTCTCATCAATAAACCCTTTAGCTTCATATCTTGGGCTTCGAACAAGATACAAATAGACCCTTCAACTTCACATCTTGGACTTTGAACAAGATACAAACCACCTTTAGCTTCATGTCTTGGGCTTTGAATAAGACACCAAAACACTGTTTCCTCCCATAGAATAGGAGGAACTATGATCGCTCTGATTTTCCTGTTTCGGTAAACGGGAATACGTAGGCATAAGATTGAAAGAAAAATCTTAGCGAGCACACCATATCAAAAACCTCTGGCCACAAATCCTCACATATCCATCAAAACATCCGAGTCCGTATCCCCCACCAAAAGTCTAAACTCGATCAAAATAAACCTCAGAGAACCCCCCCCCCCCCACATTGATCGCATCTGTAAACCAACAGTTTTGACTGTTTAACCTCAGTTTGCAAAGCAGGGATAGTTGGAGACATCTATTTCCCTTCCTTCATCAGCTCCAATAGGATAAAAAATGAATCGACCTGTAGTACCCTCCCAGAGCGACAGTGCTTAAGAACCACGTCCAGATTCGCTCACTACACCATCCAAGATCCATCTGACGCTGGAGGGTCTCTTGTACAAAATAGCATCCCTGATTGTTTACCGAGCATCTCAGACATGAATCGTAATCGTGTCGAGGCAGATTGTGAGGTTGGCTTTACCTTGAGTGCATTGCCACCAAGTTGATATTCATTGCCAGAATGTTGTGGTTCTGAATAATGTTGGAATTTGTATAAGTCATGTTGACCTCACAAATTCGATGATCTTGGATCTATCCGAGATCCATCTGTTCCTGTAGAGCTGATTGTACCACAGAACATCCTTGATTGTCTTTAGAGAAGATATCACACTGGTGATAGTTGTGAGATGGTACATGGCCATATCCACTCTGTTTGCGATGCATCTTGACCAGGTTGGTCCCCAATAAGAGTACATCGTGAATTTGATAGCTATGCTTAGCCTCTTCTTCTATCAAATTTACCACAACTTTCTCGTGTTGAGGCAGCGGGTTTGTTTGAACATTAGGATTTGTATCCTTGAAGGATAGGACCCCGCTCCTAACAAGCTTCTGTACATCAGATTTGAAACTGAGACAGCTTTCTATGTTATGCCCTGGTCCTCCTTGATGGTAAGGGCAAGTCTGATCCGCTTTGAACCAAAAAAGCAGATTTTTCGGTACTGTAAGAGGAGACCTGGTTTGGACGTGCCCCTTGACCAGTAGTAGTGGGAAAAGTTCTGCGTGCAACATTGGTATAGGGTCGAACCCTAGTGGTCGCGTTGTATGGTTGTTGTTGTATTGAGGACGAGCCTGCTGAAGAGGTTTTTGTGTCCTTTGTTGATATTGTTGTTGAATCGGTTAGCTCTGAGCAATCGGAGGTTGATACGTTTGAATAGGCGCAGTGTTAATAGCAGGAGTTACAGCTGCTACTGGTTGGTACCGTCGCCTTTGCTTTCCGAGAGAGATATTGCCAATATCCTGCTCTTTTTTCTTAGGGAGAGCACTACCATATCTTTTGGTACTGCTTGATGGTCCGACATCTTTGACCAGGCGTCCTTCTCGAACTGCTTCTTCAAGACGAACTCCCATGCCTACCATCTCAGTGAAATCGCTGGGCGCACTGGAGACTATTCTGTCGTAGTAAAATGAGCTCAAGGTTTTCAAGAAGATCTTTGTCATCTCTTTTTCCTCAAGAGGTGGACAAATCTAGGCGCCAATTTCACGCTATCTCTGAGCATATTCCTTGAAGGTTTCCTTGTCCTTCTGCGACATGGCTCTAAGTTGATCTTTGTCTGGTACCATGTCCAGGTTATACTTATATTGTTGAACGAAGGCAGCGCCAAGATCTCTGAAAGTGACGATCTTAGTGCGGTTTAATCCCATGTACCATTTGAGTGCGGCACCGGTTAAACTATCTTAAAAATAGTGGATCAGTAGCTGTTGGTTCTCTGTCTGAGTAGACATCTTCCGAGCGTACATCACCAAATGACTTTGAGGGAAAGAGTTACCCTTGTACTTTTCAAATTCGGGCACCTTGAATTTGTGCGGAACTTTCACATTTGGGACCAAACAAAGGTCTGCGGCGTCCTTTCTAAATAGATCCTGACCTAGAATGGCTTGCAGTTCTTTATGCATCTCCAGGAATTGTTCCTGGAATTCCCTCATTTTATCGTCCATACTTTCGTTTCCACCAGAAGGTATCTGTGGAATCTGCCCTTCTGGGACAGTGTGTACCACAGGTGGTGGTACAATCATTACGGAAGTGACTCTTGGTGCTTCCCGAAGTTTGTAACCTTCAGGAGTTGTTGTCATGCCCTTGGCATCTTCGTTTTCCCGAAGTTTTTAACCTTCAGGCCCAGCGGTTCCTGCTGCAGTTTTTGGATCTTCAGTGATCGGCGAAATATATCCTTCCGGGATATAGTTAATAGGCATGCCCCATGGACGATCTTTAGGAATGTTATACCGAGGATCATACTTCTCCACTATGGGCGTCGATGTGATCTCTGAGATCACAGTCCTTTGTATCTGAGCTGCTGCCAGAGCTTGCATGTTATTGTGAAGTTTCCTCAGATCTTCTTTCAGAGCGTCGAGTTCTTCTCTCAACTCTCTGTTCTCTTCCTCGAGATTATCCATTTTCTTTTGTTGACTGGGCCGAGTATCGTACGAATAAGACAGTTTGACTCTAGAATCGAGACACAAATGTGAGATTCGTAGGTAAGAAGAATGCGTTATGTGGGAATGATAAATGATATGCAATGATTATATTAATTATTATTATTTTGTTTAATCAAAAGAAACTTTAACAATTAGATTGCAAATATCATACAATGGAAACCCCATTTTATTGAATTCAAAGATTGCGGAAATGGAAATACAGTAATTTACATAGGGCTGTAAAAGGAAATGTCTAAGCTAATGGATCCTGAGTCCTCTCTGAGGAGGGCTCTGGTGCTGGTTCTGGTACTTTCCTTTTCTTTGACTGGGGCTCTCGAGCCATTTTTGGGTTGTCATTTCTTTGCCAAGTGAAATGAGCGAGCAAATTCCTTTGGTCTTCTTGATTTTCTACAGCATGTTGCTCTAAAATCTCGATCAGGGCATCTTTTTCTTTTAACAGTTGTTGTATTTTGGTACACTCTACATTGAGAATACGGTACTTGTTCTTCCAAGACCTCTTCTCCTGTTGAACTTTGTTGAGAGTAACCTGAAGTTTTTCTGTATCAAACATAAAATAAAGGCCAGACTCCTTTAACGGAAGAACTTCTTGACGAGGGTAAGGCATCCTAAGCTTGAGAGCTCTAGCTTGTACTCAGTGGAGATAAGGTTCCACCGAGACACAGTCTGGTTTTCCTAGAGACTCTCTTCCTTTCCTGTGAACATGTTTCCAAGCATGCACTATTTCTGTCTTTAGTGCTCTGTCATTTTCTCCTTCCTTGAAGAAAAGACCTTCCAGATGAGCATTACGCGGGACATGCCTCGTCGGGTATCCAAATGGACGACGAACTAAAGCTGGCTGATAGTTGATCCCTCCTTTAATTCCTACGGGGGGTACATTAGGGAAATTTCCACAACGGTCAATGATTCATATCCCGTCATAGATTCGATTGTACCAGTCTATGTCAGAGTTGGAAAGAGACACGGTTCTCTACGACCAACGTAAAGTACTCTTATGATCCCAAAATGCAGCAGACTTGGGCAAGTGAGAAGTGAACCATTTGTATAGCAGGGGTACACAGTAGGTGATCAATCCTCCGCTGTACAAATTCCTTAAGTGTACAGAATGATAAGCATCTGCGAGCAAGGTCGGTATAGGGTTTCCAATCAGAAAAATCTTAATGGCATTGATATCAATGAAGTTATCAATGTTGGGAAACAGAAATAACCCGTAGGTGAGCAGAACAAAGAGGCTCTCGAAAGCAGTTACGTTCCCTATACTAGCAAAGTACAGAGCTTTCTTTACCAAAAACTTAGCTGGCAAGCCTTGGCTTCCACCCTTAGTGGTCACGTGAGTCCTGACTTCTGACTCGTCCAACTAGATTGCCCTTGCAATGGTTTGATCCTTTGGAATTTCTTCCAGTCCAGAAAGGGGAGCTTGGTCAGTGATGGGTAAATCAGTCAGGTGAGAGTACTCTTCCAGTGTTAGTGCTAGTTGATAATCTGGGAATGTGAAACAGTGATAAACCGAATTGTAGAATTGAATGAGCGTAGCCAGGATTCCTTCAATTACATGGACCCTTAACAGAGAAAACAGTCCTCCGTACTTAGCTCTAAAAGCATCAGGGTTGGTGATCATCCTTGCCAACCCTCTCAAATCCTCTAATTTTGGAACCATGAAAGTGTACTTGTGAGTCTTCCTTCTACCGAAATCCATAACGCAATCTTTTTCCTCTGACATTTGCAATCATTGTCTTAGTTTAATTTGAAAAAGAGAGACTAGAAGAGAAAATTTTCTTTTTTTTAATGTTTTTTAATGAAATGAATGCATGAATGCAGCACACAAAAACATAGAAAAAACATGGGGTCAAACGTTCGGTGTCATGAAGTCATGGCTCTACCCATCCCCAAAGGTTGTACTGGTGATTTTTTGTACCTGTCCTCAAAATCATTGACCCCTCTTGGGATAATAACAGCAGGTTGGTTCACCCGAGCGAGCTGCAGTATCTTAGAGTAATCTTAAATGAGGGTAGTATCGCGTGACAACTATTTCTGATAGCTTCTGCACTACAAAATAGTAACATGGTCTCAGCCTACTAAATCCTCAGTTTTATAGAATACTACCATCGAACAATCTGCTTTCAACAATCGAAGTCGTATAGGCATTGAATCTGTAAAGGGTCTCTCCACTGATTCGATGGTCGACCGGGGTCGATTATTTGGGAGTCACTCCCTGTAAGATTATCCGTCTAGTGCCATCACTTATCTTAGGTGTCACTCAAACTTTCTAGATGCGGCATCACCCGCAGTCCCATTGGCAGAAAAATAAACACGGATATCAATTAGGAAAAGCGATATATATATATTTATTCCTAAAACTAACATCCTAGACCTCTTAAGAGCTATAATCCTAGTCTTATACAGTCAATGACTCCCCAGCAAAGTCACCATTTTTCTGTAGCGAGCGATTTTTGTCAGTGACGCAACCACCTTATCGCTGGGTTTTCTCCTCACCGCAATGAGGAGGAGGGGGTGCTACTTTCTGATTTCTTATTTATCCCATGAAGATGAAAGGGAAAGGGAAGCTATCTAAAACTAACCTTGCACGCGAATGTTTAACTGAACAAATGCTTAAAAGAGATTGGTGGTCCGGGGTCAGGTTATACAATGGGGAGTTATCAATTACCCATCCTATATGTGGTTATCCACAGGATATTAGCTTTAGGTTTCGCTTTGTAATTGATGGTGTTTATTTGTTAATGGGTTGGGAAAGTTTCTTCGGAAGTATGAGTGAGTTGATGTTCGGGTGTTTTTGGTAAGGTACTAGACCTAAGTTTTGATTGATATGAAGGTACTGGACCTAGGGTTTTTGATTAGTATGCTCGCTAAGATTTCTCAATCTTATGCCTATGTATTCCCGTTTAAATGAAACAGGGAAATCAGAGCAATCGTAGTTCCCCCTATTCTAAGGGAGGAAAAAGATATTTTGGTGTCTTGTTCAAAGCCCAAGATTGAAGCTAAAAGGTTTTGACTGAGAGAGAACTTGTCATCTCTAAAGAGGGATTGTTGATTTTTGTGTACCTTGATCAAAGCCCAGGGTTGAAGCTAAGAGGTTGATTGACTCCACTAGGGGAAGTCTTTATACAAAGCCTAAGAGGAGGCTGGATAAGACCGACTCAACAAGAGAGTGTATATATTTGTGTCTTGTACAAAGCCCAAGATTGAGGCAAAAAAGAGACTGACTCTGTGGGGATATCATTATACAAAGCCTAAGAGGAGGCTAGAAGTTTGACTTTTCCGGGGGAAAATATTCTATCTGTCTTGTACAAAGCCCAAGATTGAGGCTAAAAGGATTTTGACTCCACCGGGGAGGTTTGTATGTGTCTTGTACAAAGCCCAAGATTGAGGCTGAAATGAGAATTTTAACTGGTTCTGGTGAGGATATTTCTATCTGTCTTGTACAAAGCCCAATATTGAGGCTGAAATGAGTTTGACTCTTCTTGGGGAAGATCATTCCTCAAAGCCTAGAAGAAGGCTGGGAGGAAATGACTCTGCTAGGGAAGATATCTGTCCCAAGCTCAAGAGAGGGAGATTTATGTCTTGTACAAAGCCCAAGATTGAGGCTAAAAGGATCTGACTCAACAAGAAAGTGTTTTTATTTGTCTTGTACAAAGCCCAAGATTGAGGCTAAAAAAGGTTGACTCAACAAGAGAGTTTGAAAAGGTGATTGACTCAATAAGAGAGTCTGAAAGTTGATTGACTCAACAAGAGAGTCTGGAAAAGTGATGGACTCAACAAGAGAGTCTGAAAAGGTTAGCTCCGCTGGGGAGAATCTATGTACAAAGCCCAACAGGAGGCTGACTTTACTGAGGATAGATCATTATACAAAGCCTAAGAGGAGGCTATCTTTCTGCTGGGGATTATTGAGATCCCGAGGCAGGTCCAAATGGGGAATCAACTCTTGCTGAGGATTACATAAGAGTTGAGATATCAGAGACCTTGAGGTTCTGATTTGGGATAAGCTGACCCTGGTTGGGGAACTCTCAAGAGAGAGGTTGGGTTTCTGTTGGAGATTGATCCATAGAGCCCGGGGTTTCTTCCTATATCTGTAAGGAACTTGAGAATGTCTTTGAGACTCAAGGGGATCAGACTGTCCAAGTCTACTGGCGTGGAAGAGTTTTATCTTTTGTATGATGCCCAAGAGGAGGCACGGGTATTAAGGGATGAGAATCAACCCTAAAATCTGATATTTGACACTAGAAAGACTGCTCTAGCAAAGGATGATTAAGTTATGTCTTATACCTTTAAGAGGTCGTCAGGGTCCTTGCAATAAGCCCAAGAGAAGGCATGAGAACTTCTAAGAAGCCGGAGGGTCCTTGTACGAAGCCCAAGGGGAGGCGGGGATGCTTTTAGGAAGCTTGTGGGTCCCAAACCAAGAAAAGTTCAAGAAATGCTATTCACCAAGAATAGATCATTTAGTGAAAGTTCAAAGGTTTTAAGAAACTCAAGAGATGTTATTCACCGAGAATAGATCAACTCCGGGGAGTAGAATTTATTTGACAATTTCTAGGGGTGACAGCCTGAGAAAAGGTTCACGAAGAATACTGCCTTTCTCTTTGCTCCATATTGTTTAAGCCCAAGAGAAGGCAAGACTGTATCCGGTAATCCTATGGGGGTCTAGTTTTGTTTGTATTTAAGAGTGACCAACAGGGCTTTACCTAGTTCTAGACCTAGTTGCCGGGGAAAACTCTAAATAACTATACTAGTATATATACAGTTGATATATGACAAGTATTTAAAAGGGTATGAAAGAAGACTAACCATGCACAGCATCCCACAATACAGTTATATATATATCAAAGCGAGTAAATGAAAGTTGTTTAAAACTTACAGGTGAGCAAGCTTCCATGCTGTATTGTTAGTTGTTCAAAGAAATTAAAGAAAGTTTTGATAACGATATATATATTTGAATTTAAATCACAAGGAAAGTTGTTTTGAAAAGATCGTCGGGGCTTACAGCTCACGGAGAGGCCCAAGGTTTTAACAGTGATCGCACCGTTGTTTTGAATATGGTCTCGGGACTTATACAATGACCGAGGCCCAAAAAGGTTTATTTACAAAAGGGTTGGGTCTTACACTCTATTAGAGGCCCAAAGAGTTTGAAAATGAATAAAAATGGGTCTTATAGCTCAAGGAGAAGCCTAGTTGATTTTGTTAAAAAGGCGACGATCGCGCCGAACTTTTGAAAATATACAGAGGGACTTATACAATGTGTGAGGCCCAAAATTGTCTATTTACAAAGGGGTTGGGTCTTACACTCTATTAGAGGGTCATGAGTGTTTAAAAAAGATTGATGAGGGTGAAATCAATCAAAACCCTAATTTTGTTTAAAAATGGAATTAATTTTGTTTAAAAATTAATAAAATTTATTGAAAACATGTGAAAAATGGGTGGTGATCTTGGATCAATGTTTCAAAAATCATGTTTTTATCCACAAAATGATTGAAAACCATTTAAGTTTGGAAAATCAAGAAGGAAAAAATATTTTAAATGTTAAAAAACAAATAAAAATTAATTCTTTGCAAAAATATCAAGTATATGAAATAAATAATATTTTTGGGGAAATTTTTGTAACATAAAATATTCTAACATTTTTTTGAATTATTAAAAAAAGAATCAACTCAAAATCATTAAAATTCAGAGAGAAATTAATTTTTGAATCAATTAAATAAAATCACAAAAATTCAAATATTTGAAAGTTTGAAAAAGGGCGCCAAGAACATCTTGTTCTTGTCCGCGTGCCCTGTTTTGCCCAGATTTGCGTTTTCTCATCAATCTCACTGAATACTTGATGAAATCACACAATCCACATATCAATATACTCGTTTTCACCTCACCATCATGTCTATGGTCTTTAATTTCATTTATTTTAAGCATGGAATAAGAAATCAAAGAAAAACCTCAAGAACCCTAATTTCTGCATGAAGGCTAAGAAATTCCATACACGATTCACTCTATACATGATTATGAACATATGGCAAAATTATTGTGCGAGGAAATATGCATGAATCATGAGATGACCAAGTTGAGGCTTACCTTCTCGAGTTCTAGGTTGGAGGTGTTACAGCTTGGTTCCAATGATGTGGACAGCTTCCCTAGGTGCTATGGAGTGTGTCTGAATGCTTGGAGTGGATTGAACTGAGCTGGAACTTGATTTGGCATCTCAACTGCAAATCTGTCAAAAGCTTGTGCAGATGGATGGTGATTTTGTAAAATTGGTGTTCCAGTTGTTGGTTTAGTGTTTGATCAGCTCACATATGATGTTTATGAGGTGTGTGTGTGATTGGTTTGGTTGGAAACACTTTCTAATTCAAAACCCGATAGTAGCTTGCATTAGAAGGCATTTTTGGAAGTGAGAGTGTGATTTTGAGAAAGGCAAGTGTTATAGGCCTTTGGTGTACTTAAACTGATCAGAAATGAGGTCTTTTTATAGTCTGTCAAGTTTGTTTTGCAAGGAATAGGGAATGGCAACTGCAGCAGGCCTTTGGCCAATGTGGATCAAATGGAATCTCAAGTCTCCTCTAGCCATTGACTTGAGATTAGAGCACAGGCATATGGTTCTCTGATTCAAGGATAAGGATTGACTGAAGTGTTCATCTTTGCTCTGATACATGCCACCTTTAACCATCCATTGAATGCCTCAAAACAAAATTGGAGTCTTGAGGCATCTTTAGCTTTTAGGGGTGCCAAACATATATGTAGTTCCAAAGACTTGGGAGGCTTATGGATCAGTGTTTGTCCCTTGGTTGTTCCCCCTTGAGGTGTGCAGATGGATAACCATGCTTGAAGTTACAAAATTTGAGCAATTCGAGCACTAATGCACAAATCTGCCTTGCCAAGATAGTTTGCAACAAGGCATGTTGCAGCTGTCATAACTCCTAGCTCAAGTGGAGTTTGATGGAGTTCTTGGACATTTTGGAAAGCTGACATATCCTATTTCAACATGATGTCCAACTTTGGTTTTGAGTCAACCTGAATTATAATGAAAAATGCCTCTACATTTGGGAAAAAATAAGGCAGATTCTGACTTAGTGAAAATTTCACTAAGTGTTGGAAAAATGTCACTTTTGTGTTTTCAGCCATTTTGATCACTCCATAACTAAAAATCCATGAGGAATTGGAATGAGCTATAGTTGACACTTTTAAAGTATGCCATGAGATCTACAAATCCAGCTTTGGACCATCCAAAATGGTTGCTTGGATCTCAAGTTATGGTCCTTGGAAGTTGGTACCCTAGCCACTTTGTTCCATAACTTAGAAAAATTCTAAGTTTTTTATGGTTACCCCTTTTACAAGTTAACTCATTTTCTTTGATTTTTGTTGATGAATGATGATTCCAAATACATATTAACATTGTTTTAGGGTCAAAGAACCATAATTGTGAAAAATCTCAAAAAGTCAAACTTTATTTTGTGCACAGTTGACTTTTTATCAGATGAAATCCAAACTGTGTGATCCTTTGTGAAATCAAGTCCTTGACCTAAATCAAACCTAATGGGTATACTCCATAGGTGTTATAAGGTGTATTTAATCATGTCCCAAGGTTTGGGAGCATGTCTTGGTCAAAAGTCAAAGGTACAGTTGACTTTTCCCTCGAAACCCTAGTTGTGGTCCTGTTGAAATTGAAACTTGTGCATCAAGCTTCTTGGATTAATCCATTGTTGTAAATGGATCAATGTAGTGTGTTAGAGGCCCTCAAATCATGCCTTGAGGTCTTGGCTCATGTTTTGTCCCAAAAGTCAACTTAGGGGTGAATTAGGTCAAGAAACCCTAATTCCTGATTTTTTTTGTGGATGCATCCCCTGAGGTAAATTTGACTTGATGATTGGGTCCATGAGGTCCCTTGTAGTATCTTGGATTGTGCTTTGAAGCATTGGCTCATGTCCAGAGGAAAATTTCCACCTGGAGGCCTCAGTCGACCAAAACCCTAATTTGGTGACACTGTCGATCTTGAGGCTTGATCCACTTGGAATGCTGCAACTTTGTGCTTGATTCTTGATGTGGGAGTCCTATTGATCCATTTTGGGTGTTTGAGAGGCTAGACAAGTTGAAGATCATGTCATTTCTTGATTGATCCTTGTCTAAGTACCTTAAGAGGGCTTGAAACCCTAATTCTTGTTTGTGGTGAATGCTCAAACATCTCTGAGGATATTGATGAGGCATATAGGTATATCCATATTGTGATGATGATTTTCACAATGATGGGAAATCTTAGTGGTCAAAATTTGGGGTATGACATTATAATCATCAACAAGTGTTAAAAAATATTTTTGACCTAGCATTGAAATGTTAGAAAAGGGACCCCATATATCAACATGTAAGAGTTCAAAAGGTTTTTTTAGGCTTGGTAATACTATGAGGAAATGATAATTTCTTTTGTTTGCCAAAGTGGCATGGATCACAAGGAAAAGTATTATTATTACACTTTAAAGAAATGAAAGGAAAAAATTTGGATACATTTTACAGCCCTATAGTAGAAATGTGTCCTAATCTTAAATGCCAGGGAAAAGAATTATCTTGTACAGATGAGTTACAAACATGACTATATTGTGAAGAATCAAGCACATATAATCCTTTGAGAAGTTTAGTTGTGCCAATCATTTCTTTGTAATAATTGTGCAGGATTTGGCATGAGTTATCAGTGAAATGAACAACACAGTCATTAGTTTGTACAAGTTTGGCTATAGAAAGTAAATTGACATGTAAATTAGGAATGTATAAAACATTATAAAGGGCTAAGGCTGAAGAGATAACAATGCTTCCAGAAATAGAAGTAGTGACATGTGAACCATTTGGTAAACTAACATGGATAGGGACAATGGTTTTGTGTGAAGTGAAAACAGACAAATCAAAGGCTATATAATCAGTAGCTCCTGTATCAAGAACCCATAAATGAGAATTATTACCACTTTCATGATGGGAATGAGAATTTAAGACAAATGGTGATGTGGAGATGGAATTGACTTTTGGGTTGGTCTTGGACTGTTGAAGTAATTCCAGGATGCTTTGATATTGCTCTTGAGTGAAACCAAGCATAGACTGAGGTGAACTCTGCTTTGGGGATACCTGGCCTGTTTCAACAGAAGCAACAGATTGGGATTGTGAGTTTGAATTAGTAGATTTTCCTTTACCTCTAAATCCATGTGGATATCCATGTTTGAGGAAGCATGTTTCAACCATGTAATTGGTTCTCCCATAATGAGTACACACTCTATTATGCCCATTTGCTCCTCCATAGCCACTATTCTTGCCTTTGGAATAATTGCTTCCATTCTTGGTAGAGTTGGTGCCAGAAGATGTGTTCAAATGAAGAGCTGTGGATTCTTCAGAAGCAGGGCTATTAGAAATTACAGACTGAGAATTATTTAGTTCTCTTTCTTGTTGAATCACAAGAGCAAAGGTCTTGCCAATATCTGGTAAAGGATTCATCATTATGATTTGAGTCTTGGATTGAGCAAATTTCTCATTCAGGTCTTTGAGAAATCTTATAACATAATCTTATTCTCGATACTTTCGAATTGATGCAAGAGCACCACATAAACAAGGTATAACACAAGAACAAGCTGTAATCGGTCTATAAGCTTCTAATTCATCCCACATAACCTTCATTTGTGTAAAGTAATTGGATACATCGAGATTACCTTGACGAAACTTGTATAAATCCTTTTGTATATCAGATATGCGGAAGATGTCACCTTGTGAGAAACGTATCTGTAGATTCCTCCATACTCCAACAACACTCTCAATCCATAGAACAGACTTAGTAATGGATTCCGAGATAGAGTGATGAATCCAAGCTAATACTGTAACACCCTTTTTCTACCCAAAGAACATCACGGAAACAACAACAAAGAAATCAGAGTAACATCCCAAAAAGGGCATCACATATCGTCAAAATCATCAAAATAACCATTTGTCCCGTCACACGGGTTTTAACATCCTCATTTAATTAAACACCACGCAGCGGAAAAATCAAAATTTAAAGCATACTTTTTATAATTCAAACTCCTCAAATAAAACTCATGAAAAACATCATGTCCACAAAACAAAAGAACGAAATCGTTCGACTCAAACGTCCTGACCCGATGTTACATATCAGAGTAAGACCCTCTAATAGAAGGAGAAATAAAAAATGCTTCAAAAATAAATCTTCATGCACCAAAGGAGCTAAGCCTGATCACCTGCACGTTACCCACGTGGAGGCAACATTCAAACAGGCAGGGTGAGTAATCACGAAATCAATATATAAGATATGAGTAAAAGATCAAGCACAGAACATCAACAATATCAAATCATCAATAACGTCAAGAATACATCATTCACAACAATCTCATGCAATGCCACATAGTATGCAATGCAACATCAGACTCATGCATGCGGTACCAACATCGTCATAATAGATGGGCACTGGGTCATCACCCTCCAAAGATCCCCACCAATAGGATCGATTCTACACAAGAACCTGAGCACGTCATAAAACACTTCAATCCACACAATGGGATTGAAGCCACCATATGGACCGAAGTCCTACTATGCCATGAATGCATGATGCAAAATCGTCATAATAAACATCGTCATAAAATCATCATGGTTGCATCTTCATTCAAGAATTCATCATCAAACAAATATCATAACATCACACCAAGTCGCACTCATCAAAGTTCATCATTATAACTCACAATGCGTCATAGTTGGTTCATCACATAAAATCCCCTATTTTTATTCTATTCATCGTCATTACTAGATTAATAGTGTCATATTATCCCATCATAGCCCTACGTCTCAAAGAAACCACGTCACAAGCGAAATCGGGACGGAAATCGCAAAAGCGGGAAAATCTGCCCATACGCGTAAGGACCACCTTGTTACGTGTATGGCTCACTTTTCACGCCATCCCATACGCGTACTGCACCCTCCAATACGCATATCAACAGAGAGGGTTTTTCCTCTCCATTCTCCTTCAGATCTTCCCTTACGCGTAATGGCTAGCCCATACGTGTAAGGCGCTTCCCATACGCGTACACCTTCCCATACGCGTATGCCCCATTTTCCTTCAGTTCCCATACACGTATCAACACCCCATACACGTATTGCCTACAACCCCATACGCATATGTTACGCGTACCAACAGAGGGTCGTGTCAGCCCTTGGGGACGGGTGCGTACGCTACGCGTATCACCCTGGGAAGCCCCCTCATTACGCGTAATACTCCCCCCATTACGCGTATCACCAGCGACCATCCAAAAACTCAGATCTCACATCTGAACGCAAACTTCCCCATTCCAGCACCTTCGATTTACCAAAATCAGCCTCAAACTAGCTTCGATTCATCACAGATCTATGTTTTTCATCTTACTTCATCATCTACATCAAGTATCCCTAATTACTAAGTCTGGATTTGATTATTATCAGGTTCGATTCACAGATCTGGTTACCCACAAATTCGTCACAGTATCAACAATCGTTCCCACAGATTCAACATCAGATACAACAATTTACACAGAGTCCATCACAGAATCGCACACATAAATTCACAAATTTTCATCGCAGATTCATCACAGATCAACACGGAATCATCAGAAAACAAAAACACATAACTACCTCTACCTTAAACCCATATCAAATACATTAACCCAGATTACCCCCATACCTCGAATTCTTCAGCAGAAATTCTTCGTTTCCGGGGTTCTACGGTTGATTCCTCGTTCTAGCCTCCTTTCCTCAGCTCTCTAATCACTTCTTAGGGTTGCACAAAACTAATCCTCATAATCCCTATTTTTCTTTTGTTAAACCTATGTTTTTGGGCCTTAATCACAGTTTATCGCATTATCCTCAGTTAATCCTCTCATTATTATTTTATTACCCTTAATGGTCTCCTACTTATTTTAATTAACAATGATAATAATAATCTAAATAATATTCTAATTATCAAATTATTCCAATATTATTATTAATAAAATAATCAAATTAATTTATTAACTCTAAGGTCTCAAGGTTCCCTTAACCCAAGGATACTCCATAAATCACATAATTCATCAACATCTCAAGGTACTCCAAAACACCGAATAATCATAATAATTTAATAAATAAACATTATAATTATTTTCGGGCGTTACAAATACCCCGGTGTTGCAGTGAACCCAAGGAGCGTAAAGAACATCTGATACCGGCGATTTAGGAAGAGTTTTATCTATGCATCTTTCCTTGTTCTTTGAAATTAGTGCAATATGCATTGACCTATACCAAGTGTGGTAATTCTTATCATCAAGAAGAGGAGTAACAAGAACAAGTGATGGATTTTCATTCGGATGCAAATAATATGAATTTGACGAGTTTGTAGAGAAATCTGTGAAGCTCTGGTAAGCCATTAATGGAAAATAGGAAGAAGAAACGGTTGCAAATGAAAGAAATAAGCAAATGCGGTCAAAATAAGCAGAAATAATTTGCGAAACAGAATTGAGAAGAAAAAAACGCAAGATACGAACAGAAAAACAATTGATGAAGAATAATGGCTACCAGAGCTGTTGAAGCTCTGATACTATGTTAATGGTGGCAAACTCACCATGGAATTCCATGAGGAAGAAGAAGCAGTTGCAACAACAAGGCAAGAATGAATAACAGAAAGTAGTTATGAAACTGAAACTCTTCATTAGTAAAGAATAGATTACAAGAGTAGTATATATATACAAGATAAACCTTATCTCTATTGTATGGTAAGTAAGAATTAATAGTAAGTTGATGTGGCACTTAAACAAGGGAAAAACTATACTATTATGTACAATAGAAAGTGAATGATATACTGAAAATATTCTATATACTAACAAATAGGGATGTTGTAGAAGGTATAATGGTTATTAAAGAAAGCGACTCTCCACTAAAGAAATTATTAAACTCTGGCCTTAATTGGACACTCACAGTTGGTGGACAGTTGGGGATGGTTGAAGAATTGAGTTGTGCAATGATGCTTGGATTGAGGAAGGTATGCGGCTTGTGAACTGCAACATCCAAATACCAAATCACATTAGGAGTATTAAATTGTTTGATATGGTGGAAGAATGTGTGTGGAATTGACATCTATTGTCCTCTTGGGTGTCGTTGGATATCATAGCTAAGATTACAGCAATCCTTCCCCCTAAGGATATCAATGGTGCTGATATGTTGATATGTAAAGAGAGTCCTATGAGAATATTCTCGATATTCAAAATGTACCATGCTTTATGTGGTTTCAATGATGACGAGTTGGGTGGTACTAGGCATTGCATTTGGAGACTGAAGATTCCTTAACATGTTAAAGTGTTTGTTTGGCTTGTCAAGCATGGTAGACTATTAACAAATGTTCGAAAACATCACATGGGATTAGGTTATGACCGTTGTGATTATTGTCACGTGTTCCAATAATCAACTTTGCATGTGTTATATGAAGGTCCCTTAATAAAATAACTTGGGATGCATGCAATCAATATGAGGCTTTGATACCAACTTTTTACTTGCATCTTAAAGGAGTAGATTGACCTAAATATAGTATGCAACGAGGATGGTAAACCAACGGGAGAGTGGAGTAACTTTTGGGCTATGGCCTTCCATTATGTTTGGTCATGGAGAAACAAGGAGAAGTTTGATGATGGTTTCATATGTCTTTGTAAGCAAGTGGAGTTTGTCAGACAAAGATTATAGTGTTATAATTTGGCCGACAAAATTATGCAACCAAATAGTAAGGGACATCAAATCACAATTCAAGTATGTTGGAAGCCTCCTAGTGCTGGATGGATTTGTTTAAATATTAATGGAGCTTGCAAGAATAGAGTTATTGGGTGTGGGGGTGTTATTAGAGGAAGTGTTGGAAAATGGCTTATTGAGTTCTAAAATTCATTGGGAGTGGAGATGCTTATTTAGCGAAGCTATGGGAGTTGCGTGAAAGGCTTAATCTAGCTAGGAAGATAAAATTCTCGAGAGTTGAAATTCGTGTGGACTTCTATGAGAGTGGTTTAGGATGTTACGGAGAATAAGCAGTGTTCCTTCGGTGAGAGGAGTTTGATTAATGAGATGTGTAAAATGATGGATCTTGATTAGAAAGTGATGATTAATCACTCTTATGGAGAAGCTAATAAATTGGCGGATACTCTACCTAATTATAACTACTCTATGAGTGAGAGGTGTTGATTTTTTAAAAATTGTCTGGATGCTTTTAAGCACATTCTGAATGATGATGAAAAGGGGTCTTGTGCTCCTAAAATTGTCTTCTTGTAGTGGTTTTTTTTTTGGGCTTTTAGCCCTCCCTGTAATTAAAAAAAAAAAGAGTGGATAAAAAGACACTATTTTGGATGTAATGCCTTGAACGATAATGCAAACTTATAACTTTTACTTAAAGTTTTTAACCATGCATCAAAAACTTTTAACAAACCCTTGAAAGCTTTAAACTACATATAAAGTTTGTAATAAATTACTAAGATCTTGTAACTTTTTCTAATTTTCCATATTTTTTTTAGAAATTTGACAAATGTATAAAAAATTACACAAGTATTAAAGTGATAAAAAAAACACGTGAATTATTATTAAATTTTAAATTTTCAAGTGCCATTAACTTTGTCGAATTAAATAAGATATGATACCATAATACTCTCGTTCTCTGCTGTATTAGAGAAAAAAAACAAAAACATTTGAAATTAAATGTAGTTTTATTCCCAAGTTCTCCAACTATTCGATTTTGACTCCCTATTTTTTGTGTATGATTTTAGCCCTCTAGTTCTTCCTTTTTTATTTTTGTGCCTTTAAGTTAAAATTTGATCAAATTTCAGCGATCACAAATGATTTGACACGTGTAATTTTTATCGGCTCGAGTATTGTTTGAATTAAAATATTGAAAATTTCTAAAAAGGTTTCACAAGATTTTGTTGAATTTTTTCTTACCTTTTATTTATTAGAAATAGAAAACATAATTGTTTCATTTTCTAATACTAAAAATAAAAAAATGAGTTTGATGAAAGACAGGGCTAAGGAAAGATATCTGAGGAGCAAATATGATAAACATTAAATGATGACCACGGTGAACGACAGGTGGCACTGAAGCACACAAAGGTTAAAAATTTCTCTTTTTCTTCAAGTAAGATTTTTTTTATGAATAAAATATTATTTATGTAGATAAAAACTTGGCTAAAATCCTTTTCAATTAAGTCCACTATAAGACACATGATAAAGTAATCGGGAGCAAAAAGGGGAAGAAAGAAGAAAAATGACTATGCAAAAGATACATAACAACAAATAATTATTAGGCATTTGTTTAGATAATTTAAATTTTTATGTCATGTTGAAGTGTTCTTTTAATAGCCATTTTGCTTATGTCATTTTGAAGTGCTTTTATAATAGTATTTTTGTTTTTTTTAAGGATGTGATCTCATATTAGTCTACATGAATATATGGAATTTCAAAACAATTTAAATCCTAATTTAAAAAGTTTTTTAAAGAGATTTAAAAAAATTTAATATTAGCTTTTAGTATTTTTTATTTTTTATTTTTATTTTTTTATAATTTAATAAATAACTCCTAATAAAATAACAAAATTTGCCATTTATTATTTATTAGTGTATAAATAACTTGAAAATTAAAAAAGAAGAAAAGGGTATCAATGAAAAGTAAAGAGCATTAAAGTGCTCTCTAAATACTTGAATAGATTTATCCACAAAAAGAACAAAATGAGTTGTAAAAACATATTGAAAAGGGCCAAAATCATTCACTTAACAGCACATGTCTTGGTGCAACAAAAAAGAGTCACAACCACAAGAAAACTAACATGAAATGTTAATCTTTATTACACCGCACATATTAGATGATGTAAAAGGCAAAGAGTCCGCGGTGAGTGGAAAAAGAAAGAAAAAGAAAGAAAAATACAAAGTAGTTGGAAGTGATGAAACAAACTCCTGTTTCATAAATGCTCAACTTTATCAAATTTTTCACTTCATTTCCCAATTTAAACCTTCCTTGTAGTACCATACTTGTATGCATTTCATTCTTATAGTTCACAATCTTGTGCTCTTTTGTTTCTCATCACAATATGAGTTCTTCTCATCAACTTTCTTCTTGCAAAAGAACTCCTTCTCTTCCACTTCACAAGGTACTTTACTTTTATTTTTCTTAATTTTTGTTAATATTTCTTAATACAAATGAATTTTTTTCATGATTATTGTTAGAGTTAGTTACGCTGATGATTTTTCACATGTTTATTATTTGTAAGGAGAATCCTCTATTGGAAATTCCCTACAAAACATCACAAGAATCATCTTGTTCATCATCATCATATTCAAATGAGTTTGTTGCAATTAAGATGCCATTAACACCGAGTCCAACACCCTCTTACAAGAAAGTTAATTTTCTTGTTACATCTCGTTCTGTTGATGCTCCAATTGTTGATAGTGATAACAACAATCTAGGGGTTTCATCAACAAGAGGGAAATCATCAAGTGCTAGAAGTATTTTACCGAAATTGAACTTTCGGTATAATAGGACTTCATCCTCTGATATTGAAAAGGGTATAACTCTGGCTCCGGAAAGTCCTTATGAGAAGCCTTCAATCTCTGGATCAGTGTCTTTGAGTAAGCTGTTTGCTCCTAAGATTTATAGAACTTCTTCGTTACCGGTTGAAGAAATCGGGCGTGTTAATACCGAGTTTGCTTTCGGTGGATGTCTTGGTGCTTCTCCATATGTAAGGCTTTATCTCATTACTACTTGTTATATCAATTTTGAAATAGTGGTTATTTTGTTTTTTCATTTACCAGTAAAGTCATATTTCAATTAACAGTTTAATTAAATATGTTTATTATATGAGTGTTTGTGTTTAAGTTACTTTTCGAACAAAAGATAAAATAAAGTTGTTTTTTTTTAAGAGCTTGACTGAAAATTTGCACACACTTGGTGGTGAGAAGGTAGGAAACTGCATATTCCTACCCGCGGTCATGCATATCAAATGTCTCAACAACTTTTTTATCATCTGAGTTGTATTTACGGGACCATTCAACCGGTATTTTTAAAAGCTATTAGTTGATTTCATAAGATATTCTGGAGAATCTATGGAAATAAGCTGAAAATAGCTTGGGAAATAAGCTGAGATCTGCTTATGGATAGTTATAAGCTGTTTTTTAATGCCTAAGATCAATTCAGTTGTTGCCAAATCTTGCATGTTTATCCTTTGTTTTAACCAATTTGATCCTTTTGCAGAGAAGCCAGGGGTCAATAGCTCGCACTCGTTCAGAGCCGGTAGATAGCCAAGAAAAAATCATAAGGAAAATGGAGAAGTTTTTCCGCATTATTCCTTCCACCCCAGGTGCAAAAGAAATTAAAGAATGGTTAAAAACTTCGGCAGAAACCGATACTGGTATTATATTATAAATACAAAAGCTGATTGTTTCCAATTCTATATGTTTTCATTAACTCAACTTAAAAGCCTTTCTTGTTTCAGAAAATGACGGTGATAACGGTGAAGATATAGCTGAAGAGGAAGCGGTGTGTAGAATTTGTCTGATTGAGCTATGTGAAGGAGGCGAAACACTGAAGATGGAATGCAGTTGCAAAGGCGAACTTGCATTGGCTCACCAAGAATGTGCTATCAAGTGGTTCAGTATCCGGGGTAACAAGACATGTGATGTGTGCAAGGAAGAAGTTCAGAATCTCCCCGTCACTCTCTTACGGATCCAAAATGTTCAAACTCAGAATACCGCAGCAAGGTCTCAGCAGGACGACGACTTCAGGCATGTGCAGTTATTTTCATTCCATAAAAATTATCAACTGAGATCTTTGTATCTTTCTTCTGCTAAAAATAATTCCTACCGGTAACACTTCAATTTGTGCGCTCAATTTAACAGGGTTTGGCAGGAGTTACCTGTGCTTGTCATTGTCAGCATGCTTGCTTATTTCTGCTTCCTCGAGCAACTTTTGGTAAGAATAAAGGTCCTCTCATTTTTCTCCAAGTTACAACTTGGTATAGACTAATTCATTCAACTCTACGCAGGTCGGAAAAATGGGAACCAGAGCGATTTTCATTTCTCTTCCGTTTTCCTGTGTACTGGGTCTAGTCTCTGCCATGACATCAACAACCATGGGTAGGTTTGCAAAATATCCTGAATAGTAGGGTCAATATACTTTCGAGGAACTCGTCATTGTCAATAGTTATTTATAGAACATTGTATGGTCTAAAATGACATAAAATCTCTCTTTTTTGTTCAGTGAGGAACAGGTACATCTGGCTTTACGCATCTGCCCAATTCGCGTTGGTTGTTATCTTCGCACATATATTTTATCCCTTGGTAATAGATTTTGGATATGCTTTGGCTTTACGTAAACATGACATGTACTGAGTCCCGACACGAAGAATTGTAAACATACTAACTTCATTCTATTAGTTTGGTATCCTGCAGGTTGGTAAGCAAGCAGTTTTAGCAATCCTTCTTGCATCATTTGCTGGATTTGGCGTAATGATGAGCGGAAGTTCAATAGTTTCCGAGTTACTAAAATGGAGAAGAAGTTGGCAAGCTTACTCGGAGCAGCGCTCTCAAGTGATGACGCGAGAAGGACCATATTCTCAAAGTGTAATTACCCCACAACCAAGCCTTCCCACCTACAACCAAACTTCAGTGCAACTTCAAAATCAACTGAACTCAAATTCATAGCTGAATTGAACTCTATATGGCTCCTTTCGTGTTGTCTGAAGCAAATGTATAGGCGATTAAGCTCTAGCCGATTTTCAGTACTGCGATATTTATTATGCAGGGTATATTGCAGCAATAGGGAACAACTTGGAACTATAGCTTTCTATGGAGATATTGTTTTTTTCTCTGTTTTAAGCATCTAATTATGCGTTCTGTGTTGGTATGCACTATGTGATATGCTAATGCTAAATAGTCAAAAAAAGGGCTACTATATTGCTGTTAGTATAAGATATTTTTTTGTTGTCTAATACAACTAGAATGGAAATGTGAGTTCAATAGATTTGGCGTGTATATTTGAAATTTACCAAATTGAGAGAGAATTATTTAGGTAAAAGTTAAAGGTAGCGGCAATCTAAATGAGAGATGGTGCATAAGAAGCCATGTGATTTAAATGCTTTTATTCTATTCTACCATTAAGGCAATGAGCCTAAAATGCTGTTACTAATATCTAATGGAAAAGGCGTTTTATTGTGAGGTGCATGACCGTTGAATATAAACTACTATTTTGTCTCGATTCCTAACTAATGTGAAACTATTTTGGCGTCTAGAACAGTTGCTTATACTAAGAGGAACGGTGCTAATGTGAAACTATTTTGGCGTCTAGAATTTTGTCTCGATTCCTAACTAATGTGAAACTATTTTGGCGTCTAGAACAGTTGCTTACACTAAGAGGAACGGTGCTAACTTGAAGTTCCCACATACCGCGTCAATGTACTGGTTGACCTAAGTTTGCGTCACTACAGCTACGAGATATTGTCTATTTTGGACGTGAGAGTTCACGACTTTATCATTTAGAAAAAATATTTTGTTGAGTTGAAGTTTATGGATGTTGAACATAAACTATTCTTAACTTTGATTCTTAATAAGAACTATTTTGGATAGTTGGAACAAAAATTATAAATTCAAATTGGATTAATAAAAAAGGGATAGAATTTTGTTTATAAAAATTTATATTTAAGGACATATATTATTAATTAGGATTATATTTTTCAAGTTGATAAATAAATTTAATAATTTAAGATGAGATTTATATTAGAAAGAAATACATTTTTCTTAATGCAATGGGTCGGATTATTTGGGACATACTTTACATCTCAATTTTGTGTGTGTGAAGAATCTACTCCTCTCTTTTAGAAATGAAGAGTTTGATTATGATGTATGAAGACATATCCACTTTTAAAATTGATGACATAATCAACCTTTTCTACACTCAAAGTTATGGCAATCTCTTTATTTTCACTCACTTCACATGAACTTTTAGAACCATTTCCAGGGGCATAGATCATTAGCTTTTAGAACCATTTATTTTGGACACATGTAACCCTTTCTCACTACAATGTCATATTATGTGTCCACATCCTCATAAACAAAAATAATTCTACAATGGAGACTCTCGTTTTTATTTTTAATATTGAGTTTTAATTATTTTAAGATTTTTTTGACATATATAGTTAATTCATTTATACAATAATAATCAATTGTAATTCATTTATATGATAAGCCACTCCTACTCTTGCAACCCAAATAAGATACACTCAAGATGAACATTGACATTACCACACACTTAGTTTCGTACTAAAGCTTGACTTGTCTTTCATTGCTTATCACAGACTCAAACTTCTCAGGACACAAGACTCATTGCTCGAAATAAATAGTGTGATACTCCACAACCATCCCAGAACAAGGTAATCAATGACACACACTTGTGACCATAATGCTACTATCACATACTTCTTAATACCAAGGTATAACTTTCTCCAACCCACTTCATACTCTAGAAATTTTCGTATGTGAATAATCATCAACTGCGCGCTCTTATCTTAGCCTCAATAAAATCTTAATGACTCTATTGTCTCTTTATCTCAAATGCATTCCATTACGATATTTTTATTGCAAGGTTTACACTGCTCCTAACTATGTGTTAGCTTCTCTTTCTATAGTAATTCTCTTAACTATAATTATAGGACCATCCTACCAGAATTTCCTTGGACCTAAAATACTTGCTCTTTTTCTAAACATGAACCTCTTCAACTGATCCTTAGGTAACTCAACATTTTCATAACATCTCCTACTGACACCGAATCCCTGACAAACCATCCTGAAACAGATCTCCCTTCTAAGACTGTATATACTTAGTTTATCTTCTACCCTTAGTCTGGTGCATATCTGTTTCACTTGGAATTGACAGTCATGTCCTCGAGCCTTTTCTTATACTTCACCACTTCCTTAGACCCTGACATGATGTTGAACATCCATATCTCTCAAGCCTCCAATCATTTGGAAGGTACTATTATGAACATATTCCCAGAAGTACTCTCGTTTATCCAAGATGCTCTAGTTACCTTAAAAGCTGAAACACTGATGCACAACCTCACTCCCAGACCTTATGGCATACGTGCGACAGAACCATCATTTCTTCTTCACTGTATGGATTTGCTTACAATACTTATTCCATATCAGGCCACACATAGTGTATGTAGTGAGCATTGTAAGCAGGTGCATGAAAAACCCTAGAAAGGCGGACTGGGAAGCCTTAAAGTGGATCCTAAGATGCATAAAAAGATCTCTGAGCAGAGTCTTGGTTTATGGTGGAGTCAAAGGCGATGATAACAAAGTTGAAATTGAATTATTTGTTGACTTTGACTATGTAGGATGTATGGATACCTCTTTCTTGATATGTTTTCACTATGTTTGGTATAGAAATCAGTTGGAAAGCGACACTTCATAATTTTGTAGCCTTATCAACCATTGAAGCTGAATATATTTCCCTCACTGAAGCTGTAAAAGAAGCATTGTAGCTTGAAGGGTTTGCTAAATAACTGAAACTTCATGGTTAAGCAATCATTGTTAAATGTGGTAGTCAAAGTTCCACACATTTGTCGAAGAATTCAACCTATCATGAGAGAACCAAACACATTGATGTTAGGTTGCATTTTGTCAAGGAGAAACTCAAAAGGGGAGAAGTCAAAGGGATGAAGGTTTTGACTGATCACAATGTTGTTAGTATGATCACCAAGTCATTACCAAGCAACAAGTTCTTTCATTGTATGCAGTTGATAAAAATGCATGATGATAATTAGTTTGCTTCCTTGATATTTTGGAGTTTGTTCCAAGATGGAGATTTGTATTATTGGATCGAACTCAAGTCTCAAGTAGCTTCAGGATTCGACACATTCAAATGTGTGTGATGTATTGGAAGTTTGTTCAAGCATGCATTAATCAAAAGTAGTTATGTATTATGTTATGTAATAGATATGTATGTCATGTATATGTGTTATCTTCATACATGACATACATATGTTAGTAGTCAATAAATATGTTTCTCTTTCCTAGTTAGGAGAGATGTTGGTTGTTATTTTTCACTTGTAATCATTTAATGCTCTTTGAAAAAGTGAATGCAATAACCGACATAACCAACTCTATTTTATCTTCTTTTTCTTCTATTGAATGATTTCTTGTTTTGTTAAAAAAAACTCACTCTTTCTCAAAGTTTTACTTTATTCTTGACTTCGATATCACAGCAAAAATTATAATATAATTATTCATATTATGGATTGTGAGGTTTGGATAACTCCCCCTACTAAGTACGTTAACTACTTTAACAATAAGACAAATCCTACTCTAGCACCTACAGTTTCGGGTAAAGAAATAACCCAAGAATTTCTTACAAGATTCATTCCCGGAATATCACTCTACAAAAATGCCTATATCTCCTAGTTTCCAAGGACATTGAAACTTTTAATACCCCAAAAAATCCAATTTAAAAGGTTTGTTAGAAAATTTTATGCTAAATAAAACAATACTCAAATACTCACCAAGCATAACAAAATCAGTGTCAATGATATGGCACAAAAAATGTCCCCAAAAATATAGACGGATGACCCAAATAATCAAATATCTGAAAGGAAATTGTTCTGGAATTCACCATTTCGCCTTTTAGTTTTTTTCCTCCACGTCACCTTTTCAATGGCAAAATATGTCTTTCTTCTGCTTTTTCCAACTGAATTTATCTTCTCATTGCAATCCAATTTGTATTTGCTTTGTATTGTCTCATGTTTTACTATTCAAGTTACTTATTTGATAAAAGAAACATAACTAAGTTTCTGCTTATCTAATTTTTGCAAACAAATGTTCCAACTTTTCTTAGCAACTTTAACTCATAGCAGACTGTAAAACATTATCATTTCCAAGGAAAAACTATTCATCGTATGATTTTTCCACTACTCTTGCCCTTCTCAACCAAATATTTGGTTTGAAATCTCTCTTCACTATCTTCTTATCTCAAAGGCATTCGTTGCAAACTTTCTCTTCTACAAACCCATTCTCTGCAAACTTTCTCTCCTACAACTAACATGCTCTAAATTTTTTCGATTTCTTCTTATGAGGAATCTTCCTCCATACCCATACTTTTTCATAATTTTTGCCAACCAAAGTATTTCTTTTTCTTACTCGCTTTAGATCTCATGAAATGCAAGCATTAAACTGTATATTATTAGATAGGGTAAGGATGAGATATGAGGTGCAAATATTTCATCCATGGTGTTGACAACGGGTGAGAAGGTGTGAGAAGGGAAGAAAATTAGGTTTTTCTGAGTTTATTGTTGAAGAGGGATGAAGATCGATGAAGATAGGGTTAATTTTTCTAGGTTTGTTCTTGATGAAGGATGATGAAGATTGGGTTACTTTCTTGGTATGTTCTTGATGATGGATAAAGAACAATGAAAATTTGGTTGTTTTCTGGGTATTTTTTCATGATTCACAATATCAAGTGATTTCTTTGCCTTTATTTCATTTTCATTCGCACACCTTGGTAAAAGTAGTATGTATTATTAATTATTATAACATACATTATTAACACATTCCTATAAAATATACATCATTTAATAGACAACTCAATCTTATTCTTTACCTTTAATTTTTTTGATTTGTTTTGTTTCTGATTTATTTGCAAGGGGAACTTGGAGAAAATGCTATATATTTGTTCTCCCAAGTTATCATGAATGTAAAAACAAAAAATATCAGGTTCCAGGTGCAAATGCAGAAACATAGTTGCTTAAAAATTTTCAAAATGTTGCAGGCATTACAATTATGAATGCGTCTGTTATAGTATTACAATTGCGGTTGCAGCATTACAAGTTTCGTGGTAGCGACACTACAATTGTGATTGCTTTTGTTGTGCTTGCGGCGATACAAGCTTTGTGGTTGCAGCATGACAATTGTGAATGTTTCCCTTGCGATTGCATCAGACTTTTCAATAAATTGGGACTCCAAGTCTTTCCAATCAAGAACTTATAATGGATGAAGTTATCAAATTAATTTTTAATTTTCAAATTATGAATAATTTGTTGTTATAACAAATTGATTATATCTTCTCATTCGACTTTGTATTGTAATGGTTTAATAATGTGTTGTTATAATTTCTTTCTTCAAATAGATTAATAATTTGTAAAGTAGTGATTTATAATAATAATAATAATAATAATAATAATAATAATAATAATAATAATAATTAATGTGAATTATTGTGTAAACAATGTTTCATTTTTTAAATAATTTCTTACCTTATTAGTTTATCATTATTGGCTCTTATTAGTTATTTTTATTAATGTTTACTTTATGCAGATTTGATAGATTTGATCTATCAGTCTCTCAACTCTCTCATCTTTCACTCTAACTTCTCCTTCTTCAATTTTTTTAAAAACCTAATAAATGAGATAAAGTTGTTGTCATTTAAGAGTTACAGTTGTAGTTGATGGTGTGACACTGAAAAGTAACAAATTTTGTTAGTATACAGTAATTCAATTGAATCATTTAAATAATAATAAAAAATTAAGATATTTTATCCTCAATTGTTTCTTTCTATTATCAATGTTTCTTTGATTATTTATGGTGTTTTTTTGTTTTGAATATTTTGGATATTGTTTCTATATAATATAAAAACAATAATTCATAGTAAAATAATTTATAATATTATTTATAATAATATAAAATAATTTATTATTTTATTTATAGGTTTTTATATAAATCTATAATTTCAAATTTATGGTATCTTATTCTTATAAATAAAACTACTCTATCAACATAATAACATATTTCACTATTTTCTATTTTTATGTTTGCAATCGATATCCTATTTTTATATTTGCAATTAATATCATATTTTCACATTTATGGAAAAAAGGTTTATAATGATAAAAATTAATAAAAAAATAAAATATTAACGGGTCAGCTTCATCATTGATCAATATATATATATTTATCTATATAATATAGAAAAATATACTTAAACGTAACACGGAAAAAAATGTGTTATTTTTTAATTATTTATGTTATTAATAAAGAAATAGATGAGACAAATATTTATAAGTAAAATGATATTAGACAGAAAAACATAAGTAATGTATGAATTAAATGACATTAAAATTATATGTTGATATAAACAATTCATAATTATTTTATGATCACCAAAACAAAGAAAATAAAAAAAAATAATTAAAGAAAATAAAAATAAACATATTTTAAATAATATATGAATCCAAACACGGTAAAAATGTATTTATTTATGTTACTAATAGGGTTGGAATTGAGCGAGTCGAATCAAATTCGCCTCATCTCGGCTCAACTCATTAAGAATTGATTTAGCTCAAATCTCAGTTCGAGTTCGTCACGAACATTTTTTAAGCTCAAACTCGACTCGTTATAAGTTCACGAACAATTCGGTTCTTCTTGATAGGTTCAACTTGCTTGTTTCACGGACTTAAAAACCATTTTTTAAGTCTATTTTATTTTATATATTTGACATTTTAAATTAATATTTTTTAAAAAGAAAATATTAAAATAAATTAAAAATTATCAGATTGAAATTTAATTTTGTTTCAAAAACTATAAAACTTTCAAGAGATACATTTGAAAGTTTAATTAAAAAACTACTCAATTGAAGTTTAAATTTGTTTCAAAAATCCACAACTTCATCTAAATATATAGGAACTTTACAAATTTAATGAAATAGTACACATAAAATTACTAGAAATTGATACATTTCCATCACAGAATGATTACATCACTTGCAACCTTCATTACACATGTTATTTTAGCAAATGTCATAATGCCTCTAACAAGGATGACTCTAAATGCAATTGTCTACTTTAATGCGATAACTAGTACGGAAGGGACAATATAAGGTTAAGATTTGGAGTAAATCTTTAAACCTACTCTTAAAGATAATATAATCCTTTTCATATATAATCGAGTTGACTCATGAACATAACGAGTCGAAATATGTATAGTTCAAGTTCAACTCATTTAGTTAGCGAACTTAGTTTTTCACTCATATTCAGCTCATTTGGATCATGAACATAGTTCGACGATTTAATTGTAGAATCGAGTTCCAAACTATTTTGAGTTTGTTCGGTTCATTGTCAGTCCTAGTTACTAATATTTATTTATAGAATTAAAATAATATTTTCAAATACTATGTTAATAGTTAATATTTATAAAATTAAATGATTGTATAAATATTTTTATAAATAATGTCTAAACAAATTTAATATTTACATACGGGAAAATATACAATTGATCCAAATATTTGTTGAAGGTTCCATGGTTTATGGATTGACAACAATTTTGCTAAAACATGATTCATTATAGGATGTCGTGTGTGATGTTGTAACATGCTGTTCAGTTCACCTTGAGAGCAGATGTCCTAACAGATGTTAGAACATGTTCTATCAGAACATTTATTAGAACATCTATTCTAAATATTTTAAAATCTTGACAGATTTGTTTTGTTTTCATTCTGTGATATTTCTTTTGGAAATATCTCAGTAATTTACGTAGGTCAAGATGATGCTATCGGAAACAAAGTTTTGTATCTCCAACTGTACACAAAACGCTAAATTAAATGATGAGACGTTTTAGGAAACTTTGAAGATTTGTTCCTGCTATTTTGGAGAAGATTCTGTAGTAGGTTAAAACTGACAAAATGGAAAGAATCCAAGCTCATTCTGCACAAGGCTATAAAAAGAGACCTGCTAAACCTAATTCGGGTGGAAAAATGATTCGAAGAAACCGTGTGTGCGAATAAGGGTTTAGGGTTTGCGTTTTCTTTTAGGATACCGCTATTGTATTATGTAACTCGTGTGTCTTTTGATACATTAAGGTAGACAGTTTTGTGAGACATTCATTCATCACCCAGATGCTTGAACTGGACTGTCTCTATTGAGTTGTAAGTTTTGTCAATCACTTATAAGCTTTTAAGCATTGAGTGGGTGTGTGTCTTTCGGATTGTATTTTCTAAAAACATTGAAAGAGTTATAATTCTGCTATTGCGGTGACTGGTAGGAAGTGAAAGGGGGTTTTCATACCTAGGAGTGTCTTAGGTAGAAATTGCACTGGATAGGTATTATGTGAGAAGTTGTAAAGTGGGTTGTTTAGCTTTGAATTGATACTGCTAATAGTGGATTTCCTTCCTGACTTGGTAGCCCCCAGATGTAGATGTTGTTATGCACTTAACTGGGTTAACAACTCTCTGTGTCTCGTTTATTTTCTATGCTTTTAACTTTGTGTACCTTAGTCCTTGTGTGTTTAATAGATATCAGTGTTTCGACATCTCTTAAGACATCTTATATCTACATACCAGAATTTCAATTGGTATCAGAGCATGCATCCTGCTCTGTGTCTGGGTGAGATATAGGGAAGATACTTTTGGGTTCAATAGACAAGGAAGGAGGTTTTGTGAGCAGACCACCCATCCTTGGTGGAACCAGTTATGATTATTGGAAGGCACTTATGGTGGCCTTTCTGAAGTCTATGGACAGCAAGGCTTGGAAGTCTATGGTCAAGGGATGAGATCCTCCAATGGTTAGAGATAGGGATGGTAACATTACTGATGTGCTGAAGGCTGAAAAAGATCGGGATGATGAAGATGACAAGCTAGCTCAGAGAAACTCCAAATCACTGAATGCCTTGTTTAATGGAGTGGACAAGAACATCTTCAGGCTGATAAATAATTGTACTGTTGCTAAAAATGCTTGGGATATTTTGAAGACTGCTCATGAAGGAACTTCTAAGGTGAAGATGTTAAGACTTCAACTTCTTACCACCAAGTTTGAGAACTTGAAGATGAAAGAGGATGAGAGCATTCATGATTTTCATATGAATATTATTGAGATAGCCAATGCCTCAAGTTCCCTGGAGGAGAAGATTTCAGAAGCTAAGTTGTTCATAAAGATTCTTAGGTCTCTTCCAAAGAGATTTGACATGAAGGTGGTTGCCATTGAAGAAGCCCAAGACATAAACAACATGAAGGTCGATGAGCTTATGGGATCTCTCCAAACTTTCGAATTAGGGATCAGTGACAAGGCTGACAAGAAGAAGAGCATAACTTTTGTGTCAAATACTAAAGACTCAGAAGATAAGTGTGACCTAGATACAGATGAAGATATATCTAATGTTATTGTGCTTCTTGGGAGGCAATTTAACAAGGTTTTGAAAAGGGTGGACAGAAGAGGAAGATCAGGCGCAAGAACATCTCATCCGACACCAGAAACAACAATGACTCTTAAAAGAATGTCAGGTCTGAAGAGAAGTAAAATCAGGGCAAAGGAATGCAATGCTATGAGTGTGAGGGTTTTGGTCACATCAAGTCAGAATGTCCCACTTTTCTCAAGAAGAAGAAGAAAGGGTTGTCTGTATCATGGTTAGATGATGATGAGTCAGAAGATGAATCTAATTCTGAGACTGGAAACATTGTAACTGCTATATCTAGTAGATGGGTTGATGATGAAGAATCGTGTGCAAAAAATTTGCTTTATGAAGATCTGGGTATGTCTTACAAGGAAACCTGTGGCAAGTGTGAGGATCATATTAAGACAGAGAAGAATCAGAGGAAGATCATAGTTGTACTGGAGAATGAGAAGAAAGAACTTCTATGTAATGTTCATCATCTTTAGGATGAGGTAACCTTCCTAAAATCCAAGCTTAATAGCATGACAGACTCATTAAGAAGAATGAGTGACGAATATGATATTGTGAAAGAGTATAGAAGTCCAGGAGGTGATTATCCTTCTGATGATCAACAAAACAATAAGTCTATAGAAGAGTTCCCTCCTTCTGAAAAGAATAAAATGGTTACAATGTCCAACCAGATGTTACAACATCCTGGCAGACATGGTGTGTCTTCAACTAACTCTAAAGCCTCAAGTTGGAGGTGTCATTACTGTGGGAAGTATGGTCACATTAATCCCTTTTGTTATAATTTGTATGGAGTACAAAAAGTTGCAGCTCGGGCCAAAGTCAACCAGTTAAGTAAGAAAATAAGGTCTATCAGCAGGGATGTGAATCTTATGGCTTACACCTCCTTGAGGGCTTCAACTAGAGAGGATTGGTACTTTGATAGTGGATGTTCAAGACACATGACGGGGATTCAGATGCTGTTAGTGTATATTAGGTCTCAGCCCTCAGGGTCTGTCAGATTTGGTGATGGATTTAAAGTAGAAATTAAAGGAGTGGGAAGATTGATGTGTACAGGATCTCCTAATTTAGAAAATGTTCTGCTGGTGAAAGGATTAACTGCTAACCTTATTAGCATTAGTTAACTTTGTGATCAAGGTTTGTTGGTTAATTTTTCAAAATCAGAATGCATAGTCAAAGAGGAGAAAGGTGTTGTTCTAATGAGAGGTATAAGATCTAAAGATAACCGCTATCTGTGGGATCCTCGAATAACTGCCTACTCCTCCACGTGGTCTATAACCAATGAGGATGAAATGGAGTTATGGCATCAGATTCTTGGATATCTTCATCCCAAAAGAATGAAGGAGATAATGTATATAGGAGCCATTAGAGGAATTTCAGGCCTTAAAATTAAAGAAGGAAAAATATATGGAGAGTGTGAGATTAGAAAGCAAGGTATGATGTCTCACACAATGTTGCGACATCAAAATACATCTAGAGTGTTGGAACTGCTTCATATGGGTTTGATGGGACCAATGAAGATATAAATCTTGGATGGAAAGAGGTATGTTTATTTGATTGTAGATGACCGTTTTGGGTTCACGTGGATGAAGTTTATTAGAGAGAAATCAGACTTGTTTAAATTCTTCAAAAATTTGTGTAAAAGTATTCAGAGGGAAAAGAACAGTGTGATTGTAAAGATTAGAAGTGTCCATGACAAGGAATTTGAGAGTGCAGAACTCTCAGAGTTTTGTAATTCTAAAAATATCAGTCATGAATTCTCTTCTCAACTGGGTGGAATTGTTAAACAGAAGACCAGAGGGATACAAGAATCAGCTAGAGGCTGAAGCTATGAACACTGTGTGCTACATTCATAATAGGGTCACGTTAAGAGGAGGTACTTCAACCACTATATATGAGCTATGGAAGGGGAGGAAACCTATAGTTAAACACTTACATACGTTTGGAAGTAAATGCTTTGTATTAACTGACAATGATCAGAATGGTAAGACAACTCCTATAAGTGATGAAGGAATATTTTTGGGGTACTCTTCAAGCAGCAGGACCTACAGAGTTTTTAACTCCAGAATTAAAGTGATTGAGGAATCTATCAGTGTGATAATTGATGATTCAATTACTAAGCAAATGATGGATGTTGAACACGATGTTGGGACAGTCATTATGCAGACTAGAAAAGAAGAAAGATGAATCTTTTTAGCATTATAACTGATGATCCTCAACTCACTTCAGGTCTCTCTGTTAGAGTTCAGGCAGAGCTATCCAAGGAACTCATTGCAAGACACCTTTCTGAACATGCAAAGAAAATGTCAGACTCTTGTCTTGGTTCTAAGCTGGAACAAAGGATGAGTTATACCATTCACGAAAAGAAGCTCTTGGATTACATCAATGAAACAGGTGTCTACGTTGTATTCTACTCTCACAACATTGAATGCTTGATGAAAGAATCCTACAATGCTAATGAATGTGCTTCTAGGAACATGATTGAAACTAAATATGGTAAGATAAGAAGAGGTTGTTCTCAACTAGTGTGGATGAAGCAGATGTTGGAGGAATATGATAATGAGAAATCGTATCGTACTTTTTGACTCGTTACACATATGTTTCGTTCGTTTTTATTTGAGTTTTATTTGTATTTGATTGTGTTTCATGTGGTTTGCAGTTGACAACTTCATCTGTGACGAAATCGGGCAAAGGATCGAAAAAGAGCAAAGGACGAGGAAAATCTAGCAAGAAAAAGCAAAATCTGCCATTTTGCTGATATGGCGTTCACCATGAGCAAGGCTGCCACGTATTTAAAAAGGCCAGGACCATGGCGTTCACCATGGCCTGGTGGCGCTCGCCATAATAGCGCAGTTGCAGAATTCAAATTCTGCAACTGCTTTGGGCAGTTTTCTCCACCCTATTTTCCCTCCACTTCAAATACACGACCTAATGTTACATTTGGGACATTTCTCTATATACAGGACCTTTCAACCATGTTTTAGACACCCGATTTGAGACGCGAAAGCTCTGTTGAATTCTGTTTAGGCATATATTTACTTTAAGAGCGACAATTACTCACATCGAGGAATTGTCGCAATTTGCTTGTAATTTACATTCAGTGTTGTATTTTGGTTCTGAACAAGCCTGCCGGCATCTTTTTCTCCGCAATCAAATTCCGTATTTTATTATACAGGTTATTTACCTTTGTTTACTTTTATTCTGCAATTTAACATTCTTGTCTTGTATGCTATGTATTTTTCCATGTCAATCACTGTAACTATGTTTATAATTAAAAACAATATGTTTTTGCTAAATTTGCTTGAGTTCGGCGTGTGAGGACCGTCGTTACCGACGGGACTCTGTAGGAAATGTAGGTGCGACTTTAATTGAATGCATGCTAGTTTTGGTTTTTGTTTCTATTTTTCATGTTTTATTATTCCGACACGAAAGTGAGGAATATACCAAGTTCGGACCGATAGCGCGAGAGTGTGAGGAATGAACGGATAGTAGAAACTAGGCACCGATCCTAAAAACAGCGAGAGCGCTTTAGGCATCGTTTAGGATTTCATTGACTTCCAAAATACACTTTTCAATTAAAACGGGCGAGCGAGAGCAAAATCCTGTGGTTCTTAGGTGTGGTTCTTGTCGATAACGCGAGAGTGTGAGACAGAGTCTATAAGTTAGTACTTCCTACGAAGCGAAGTGCAGTCGTAATTAGCACTCGACTTCTACAAGTCGAGTGCAAAATCCTGTGGTTCTTAGGTGTGGTTCTTGTCGATAACGCGATAGTGTGAGACAGAGTCTATAAGTTAGTACTTCCTACGAAGCGAAGTGCAGTCGTAATTAGCACTCGACTTCTACAAGTCCCTTAGGTACACGGAATTCATATTCCGGACTCGATTTTATTGTTATCTCCTAAAACCTTTAGAATTAGTATTTTTTTCCTTTCAGTTTAATTTCTGTAAATCCGTAGCCTTAGCTTTACACTGCAACTATTGATTGCATTAATTTGATTATCCCTTCCCTGTGGGTTCGACATCCTTATTTAAAACTACACGACTGTATGCCAAACACTCGTTCTAGAGGCGACAAGCTTGAGCAATCGATTGACGATATCGAGCGTTTTATTAATCTAAGACGCCGAATTAACGAATTCCAAATTAAGTATAATCTTCCTGAACTTGAAATTCCTTACCCAGAATTACCAATACCCATGGCTGAGAACCCACAAAACTGTCCTCTTAAGGATTACGCTGTCCCATCACAAGATGAACCGCATAACAGCATTCCTGCCCCTGCCATTAATAGAAACGATTTTGAGCTGAAACCTTCGTTGTTATAAGTCGTTCAACAGAACCAATTTTTTGGAAGTTTCACAGATGACCCGAACCTTCATTTATCGATGTTTGTGCAATATGCTGATACCATAAAAGCAAATGGTGTTAGTAACGAAGCCATAGGACTACATAATTTTCCTTTCTCTTTAAGAGATAAAGCTAGAGCTTGGCTCCAGTCTCTACCGTCCAACTCTATCACTACGTGGGACGAGTTGCAGAAAGTCTTTTTAGCCCGATATTTTTCGTCGAGCAAAACTGCTATGCTAAGAGCCCAAATTAACGGATTTAGGCAAAAAGACAATGAAGATCTTTTCGATGCTTGGGAAAGATACAAGGACATGTTAAGGCTATGCCCGCACCATGGACTTGAACAATGGTTGATAATCCATACTTTCTATAATGGTCTTCTTTACAACACAAAGCTGAATCTGAACGCTGCAGCTGGCGGCGCTCTGATGGACAAACCATATGAAGACGCTTATCAACTCATTGAAAATATGTCTCAAAACCACTTCCAATGGGGAGGTGAGAGAACTCCAACAGAAAAGCCTGCTACGAAGAACGGAATGTACGAAGTTAACAGTTTGGACCGTGTCAGTGCTAAAGTGGATGTGCTTAATCAAAAGATAGAAAGTTTGACCATAGCTCCAGCAGCCACCGTGGCCGCTGTGACGCCAAATTCTGAATTGTGCGGAACCCCTGGACATAGTAACGCTGAATGTCATTTACTTGCCGGTATTCCTACCGACCAAGTGAATTACGCCCAAGGAAACCCGTACTCAAACACATACAATTCTGGCTGGAGGAATTACCCAAATTTCTCATACAAGAACAATAATGCTTTATTTGGCCCAACTCAAGCCCCTGCAGTTCCTCCAGGATATCATAAGGGAGAAGACGCTGCCCCTCAATCACCAAGAAAGTCAAACGTTGAGGTTTTACTAGAAAATTTCATCACAACCCAAACCCAACAAAACAAAGAGTTTGCCAACCAAAATGTGCACACAAGTGAATTATTAGAGCAGATGGCAACTAAGCTTGACGCCATAGCTACCCATAACAAAATGTTAGAAACTTAAATCTCTCAAGTAGCCCAACAACAAGCAACAGTAGCAGCCCCTGCAGGAACATTTCCTGGACAACCACAACCAAACCCAAAAGGACATGCCAATGTTATTACATTGCAAAGCGGAACTGGACTAGATGGACCAGTGGATCCAAGACTCCAAAACCCCGCCATGTACCAGAATCCTAGTAAAGGAACCGAAAAGGTAATAGTACCTAAAAATGACAAAAAGGAAGATAAAAGTGAAGAGGCCATAGAGAAAGAAACACCTTATGTGCCTCCACCACCATATAAACCACCAATACCTTATACAGAAAGGCTCGCTAAGCCTAAAAATGAAGGAAAATTCAAAAAGTTAATGGAGCTTCTGAAACAACTCAACATTACTATACCTTTCACAGAAGCCATAACACAAATGCCTTCATATGCTAAATTCCTTAAAGGGATCCTGTCTAATAAGAAGAAACTCGAGGATAACGAGATTGTTATGCTCACTGCCAGGTGTAGCGTTATCATCCAAAATAACATGCCTCCTAAACTGAAAGACCCAGGTAGTTTCTCGATACCCAGTGTAATCGAAAGTACGTCATAGACAACACTCTATGCGATTTAGGAGCCAGTGTTAGTCTAATGCCCTTATCCACATGTAAAAAGCTCGATTTAGGAGAATTGCGACCAACGAAAATGTCTCTACAACTAGCAGACTATTCTGTTAAATTTCCTATAGGTATGCTAGAGAACGTGCCTGTTCATATAGGACAATTCTACATTCCTACTGATTTTGTGGTAATGGATATAAAAGAGGATTCCAACATTCCTATTATTTTAGGAAGACCCTTTTTAGCTACAGCCGGAGCGATCATTGATGTTAAGAAAGGAAAGCTAACTTTTGAAGTTGGTGAAGAGAAAGTTTAATTTATTTTAGCCCAATTTTTGAAAGCTCCCGCTATAGATGATTCATGTTGTTTTCTCGATGTCATCCATGAATGCGTTAAAGAAGTGGAGATGGAATCATTCAAGTGTACATAAACACTAAAGATTCCAGCACCTCATATACTCGAAGACGACAATTGGCACGAGCCATACGTAGATGACAATCTAAGAGAATGCTTAGTTCTAACACCCGATCCAATACCATGCCCGAAGAAACCTTCTGTAGAACTTAAGACACTACCCAAAAACCTAAGGTATGAGTTCCTAGACACCGAACTGGAACTACCAGTGATAGTTAACGCTGACTTGGGACAGATAGAGACCGAAAAACTTCTACATGTTCTGAGAAAGTATCGTAAAGCGTTGGGATATAACATTTCGGACCTGAAAGGAATAAGTCCTTCTATATGCATGCATCGCATTATGCTCGAAGAAGATTGTAAGACCTCTAGAGAACACCAAATAAGGATAAATCCTATCTTAAGCGATGTAGTAAAAAAGGAGGTATAAAAGCTACTAGAAGCAGGAATCATATACCTGATATCTGATAGTAACTGGGTTAGTCATGTTGTGTCGTGCCAAAGAAGGGAGGTGTTACGGTTGTTAGTAACAAAAAAGAAGAATCCATTGCAAAACGAACTCAAACTGGATGGAGGATGTGCATAGACTATAGAAAGCTAAACAAATCCACTCGCAAGGATCATTTTCCTTTACCCTTTATAGATCAAATGCATGAGCGACTGGCTAAACATTCTCGTTTCTTCTATTTAGACGGATACTCAGGAATTTTATTCCTATCCATCCTGACGATAAAGAAAAGACTATATTTACATGCCCTTACGGTACGTTTGCCTACAGACGAATGTCATTCGGACTGTGTAATGCACCTGCAACCTTTCAGAGATGCATGATGGTAATTTTTGCCGACTTTATAGATAATATAATGGAAGTATTCATGGATGACTTCTCTGTCTGTGGGGAAAGTTTTGAAGGATGTTTATCGAACCTAGAAATGGTACTCGAACATTGTGATAAAGTCAATCTAGTGCTGAATTAGGAGAAATTCCATTTCATGGTCCGAGAAGGAATTGTGCTTGGACATGTAGTATCTAGTAGAGGAATTGAAGTTGATAAAGTAAAGATTAAAATCATAGAAAACCTTCAACCTCCGAAAACAGTTAGAGAAATTTGAAGTTTTCTAGGACACGCCGGTTTCTACCGACAATTCATTAAAGATTTCTCTAAGATAATTAAACCACTAACGGGCTTGTTAATGAAAGATGCTGAATTTTTATTTGATGAGGATTTCTTAAAAGCATTCGAACATCTGAAAAAGGCTCTCATAACTGCACCTATTATGCAACCGCCCGATTGGAGTAGACCATTCGAAATAATGTGCGACGCTAGTGATTATGCTGTCGATGCTGTCTTAGGACAAAGAAAAGACAAAAGACTTCATGTTATATATTATGCAAGTAGAACCTTAGACAGTGCACAGATGAATTATGCTACCACAGAAAAGGAACTCCTAGCAATTATGTTCACTTTAGATAAATTTCGTTCTTACTTGGTGGGAGCGAAAATTATTGTCTATACCAATCACGCCACAATTAGGTATCTGCTAAATAAGAAGGATGTCAAACCGAGACTTTTAAGATGGATCTTTCTTTTGCAAGAGTTTGATCTAGAAATCAAAGATAAGAAAGGAACCGAAAATGTAGTAGCGGATCACCTTTCTAGAATCGAGGATAAAAACCTGAGACCGGATAGACCGGATTGTAAAATCTTTGCGCAGGTCTTTGAAACCTGAGCGAGTTTGATCTAGATATCATATCTCATTGCCACTCTGCACCTTATGAAGGGAATGCAAGCATTTTAAAAACCTGCGCAAAGATTTTACAATCCGGTCTATTATGGCCTAGCCTTTGGAAGGACGTCCACATCACTGTTACGAATTGCGATCGATGCCAACACACTGATAACATTTCTAGACGCGATGAGATGCCACTAAGGGGCATTCTAGAAGTAGAAGTCTTTGATGTTTGGGGGATAGATTTCATGGGCCCTTTTCTGTCATCCTTTGGCAATAAATACATACTCGTTGCAGTCGATTATGTTTCGAAATGGATCGAAGCAATAGCTTCTCCTACCAACGATGCACGAGTAGTCATAAGACTCTTCAAGAATGTAATATTTCCTAGATTCGGTGTGCCGAGAGTTGTCATTAGCGACAGTGGATTCCATTTTATCTCGAATATCTTTGGAAATTATTGCTTAAATATGGAGTGCGACATCGAGTAGCAACACCATATCACCGTCAAACGAGTAGACAATTGGAGGTTTCCAATGGAGAGATCAAGCAAATATTAGAGAAAACAGTTGCGACCTCTAGGAAGGATTGGTCTGCAAAACTTTATGAAGCTCTGTGGGATTATAGAACAGCTTACAAAACTCTGATAGGCACCACCCTATTCAAATTAGTTTATGGCAAATTATGCCTATCAAACTTGAGCATAAAGCTTATTGGGCCATTAAGACCCTGAATATGAACTATACAGCGGCAGGAGAGAAAAGAATTCTTGATATCCATGAACTAGAGGAACTTAGATTGGACGCATACGAAAATTCCCGAATTTATAAGGAAAGAACCAAGTAGTGGCATGACACACGAATAGCTAGGCAAGAGTTCAACCAAGGCGACGTAGTTCTCCTTTTTAACTCTCGACTTAAGCTGTTCCCTATAAAACTTCGTTCCAGATGGTCTGGCCCTTTGAAGTTGTAAGAGTTCTCTAAAGCGGAGCAGTGGAAATTAAAGGAAAATCTAACAAGACCTTCATTGTTAATGGGCTGAGACTTAAACACTACCATAACATTGAGAACAAAGATTTCTACGTAAGTTATAAGTTGGAGGAGCTACCCGCTCTTTAGAAAGACTAGTTTGACCCTGATGTCGACCTAAAGACATTAAACAAGCATTGCGTGGGAGGCAACCCACGACCTTTAGATTTTTAGACTTTACTCTTTTTATTTTTATCTTTATTATCCGTTCATGTGTCTGTTTGCTATTATATTATTATTACTACTACTATTACTACTATTATTATTACTATCATTTTTATTTTTATTTTTGACACCTTCACGGTATAGTTCATTAATAGTGTACTCTTTATCTATTTTCAGGCTAGCTTAGCTTAGGATAGCCTTCACTGACTTAGAGTATGGATCACAATGCTGATGTGGAGATTGTGTTTAGGAACGATGCTCAGAGACGCCAGTTCGATATTTTGGTTCAGAAGGAAATAACACTTCCTATATACCCTGATGGCCATACTTTGACCACCCTAGGATTGAGAAACAATGTGATGTACTTGCTTGACCAGATTGGTTGGGTGAACTTTGGTGTAAGGCACAAATATAGCCCTTACCGTATGCTGACCCTAGAGTTTCTTAGCTCACAGTATTATGACCCAAACTGAGGTCTTGGTTTTGGCTGAGGTTTAGCCACATTCAGGTTGTTCAACACAAAACACTGTTTTACCCATCACAAAATGGCCAACCTATTAGAGTTTCCTAATGGACCCGATGCCCATTCATTAACACCTGATGATGCTTTTACTGACCTTGACCTTAACTACTTCTGGGGAACCATTACCGGTAACTACCATCTCGAACCTGACACCAGGTTCTCTAGTAACATACATAACCCTTCTTTTAGGTACTTTCATAAGACTTTGGCTCACACCCTGTTTTGTAAGGAAGAGAATATCACCTCTGTTTCTAAGGATGAACTGTTTATTATGTACTATGCTTCACAGGGAAGGCCTGTGAATGTTGCTTCCTTTATATTGGCTAACTTGAACCGCATTGCTCAAGAAACCGATGGTGTTATCCTCGCTGGAGGTTTAGTTACCATGATCACTGAGGCCATAGGTTTTCGTTACCAACTTAATTGTATTCGTGCTTATGGAGGCATCCGTCCGATGAACTTGAATTTCTGTTTTAACTGTGGTATGTTGGCTAACTTAGGACTAGCCGAGTTTGAATTCCTAATTGACAACAAAGTGGTCCATAACTTTACCCTGCCTAAACACGAGAGGAAAAATGTGCATAATAGGAATAATTGGCTTTATGACCTTGAGGAAGAGAGTGAATCTCCTACACCATCCTATAACCCTCAGCCTTATGAAGTACTTGATGCCAATCCCCTTTATGCCACTTCACATGTCTCTAGAGCTCGTGTAGATTATGCTGCTGCCATTGGTGCTCTACAGTGCCAAGTGGACACCCTTAGGGATGAGATCACTTCCATCCGAGGGGACCTCATTGGATTCATGGATGTTGCTAATGAGCAGTTTGACCATTTGTTCCAGCAAGACCATTCTTTCACTAGGCACTTTAGCAAATGAATTATGATTTGTACCAATGGAGTTCTTGTTACTTTTACGTTTTAGTTTGTTCTGGTTTTTATTGTATTTCATTCCGTTGTAATTTGTACTCTTTGTATCGTCGATTCATCGGCGAAGACGTGTTGTTCTGGCTATTGAGTTAATGTGATTTTTCGTTTATGTCTTTTATATTGTTTCGTAATATTTAATGTTTGTTTTATTTTTTTGCAATCTTAATCTCGCAATATCAATTCTGCAGTTAGACTTATGTATTATGTTTATTTAAATTATCAAAAACCCAAAAATTCTAATTCTGAACCATCTTTTGAAATTTTACGCAATTCTGCCTAATGGCGTTCGCCATGGCATGATGGAGTTCGGCATCAGTTCTTTATTTTTCAAATTTCCAACGTTAAACATACGGCGTTCGCCATGTGCTTAATGGAGTTCGCCATGGAGACGGAAAGTGCAGTTTTTCATGCACGTATTCTGTTGCAGAAAAAGCGTGGGTTTCAAACCAAACCCTTCCAACTTCCCATGCGTATCTGTAACCACCCAAATAACTTCCTATTAATCACCATCTTAACTCCTAACCACTCATATACCCTTTTTCCTTCTATTTAACCCTTCCAAACCTCATTCTACATCATCATCACCAACATTCTCAAACTCTCTTACTCACAGTTCTTGTTTCCAAACTCTCAAAACCTTTCCGAAAAAAAATTCAGAATGCCTTCTAGAGTTGCTTGCGACATTGACTACATGGAAATCGAATTTCTCGAAGGTATCCTTGGTGAACGACAGCGAGCTATTTTTTTCAAAATTCACAAAAGGCCTGTCGAAGCCACGCGATATGCTCATATCGATACTGTCTGTGCACTAAGATTGTTCGGCAGTATCAACTGGTTGCTGACTAATGTAGGTTTGTCTCACTCATTCTCCAATCCGAGCCACACTTTTGTTAGACTAACCTATGAGTTTTTAAGTTCGTTTCAATACTTATGATCTGTCCCGTACCACTGGCACCATAAACTTTAGGATGTTTAATAGAGATTATTCGCTGCCCCAGGAGAGGATATGTGAGAATTTTCAGTTTCCGAATGGTGAAGAGTACGCTTGTCTAGCACTACTCGAAAGCGAGTGGAAAGCCAATGCCTTAGGCTTCTGGCGCCAAATCACTGGCAAAATCACAAGCATGTGGGAAAGCCTAAAATCCACTTCTATTCATAACTCCACGATTAGGTACTTTCATTGTGTTTTAGCGTGCACCATCTTTGGTAGAGAAAACACAGGGAATGTGAATTCCAAGGATTTATTTTTCATTCATTATGCGTTGTCAGAAACTAAGGTTAATCTTACGCCTTTCTTGTTAGCTCACCTTGGTTCTGTCGCCGGTCAGTCCGGTGGTGACATCTGTGTCGGAGGTGTGATTACCTCCATAGCTTTAGGTCTAGGATGGCATGATGAGTTGGCTATCCTCGAGAGATTAGCCATTCCTTTTTGTGATTTAGATTATTGTCGCAACATGCGACTTATCAAGAATGTGCCAAGCGGCAAGTATAGGCTTATGATCCGGAACAGGGAGATGGGGAGTATAAATTTACCCTGTGCATCGCGCATTAATGTGCGCGTTAGCACAAATTGGCTATTTGACACTGAGGCCCCGAACTTAAATCCTATGCTGAGACCATTGGATTTGCACCACAGCCTAGTCCCCCGTGCCAATGCTAACATCCCAGGGCCGAATCACAGAGCACACACCGCACCCACTTTCTCTGACCAATTTTCAGGTACTTACCAGCCTCATGAGGAGTACAACTACGCCGCCATCCGGAGCAGTTTAGATGATATTTTGTCCAAACTGCGATTTTGGAATAACAGGGAGGCAGAACGTGACTTATTGCTCTAGAACTTGCAGCGTCAGCAGGAGGACATCAGAGTTGCTGTGGATCGCGCCAACCAATAGCAGATTGACTTTGCAGAGCGTATAGAGCTTGATATGGTGGATCTGACTGAGCAGATTAAGGGCATGAGGATGCAGGTTACCACTTTAAGAGAGTATGTTCAGCTTGTTCCTAACCATGCCCTTGGCAGAGGTTTCGGATGACCACGCGGCCGAAGCTGCCACCATTGATTATTCCAGGTTCTTCCACTCCTTTTTCACCTTGTACTAAAACATTGGGGACAATGTTCGGTTCAAGTGTGGGGAAGGAGCTTTACTTGCTTTGTTTTTGTTATTTTCAGGCTATTTTTATGCTTTTCTAGTTAGTTTCTTTTATGTCGAGTCGTTTATGCGTAATTGAGTCTTACTGTATTTTACCTTTTTCTTTCGTTAGAAAAATTCCCCTAAGATTGATAAAAAGTAACCCCAATGAAATTTTTTTCATCTGAATCTATTTCATGACACTTTTTCACCTTTAGGCTATATTGATTAGATTTGGGAAAGTATTGACATCGTCGGTACCGTTTTAGCACCCTAGACTCTCTAAGTATGCGGCACCGATCCAAATAACCATTATGTCGAGACCTTGATTACCGAGTTTCTATAGTAGTCTCTTGAGTAGTTTATGTTAGCGGTCAGCACCATCCTAAAAACACACGCTAAGTAATTGTCATTACCTAAATTTTGACCACCAAGGTTTCCCATCATTGTGAAAATCATTGTCACAATATGGATGTACTTCCATGCCTCATCAATCTCCTCAAAGATGGTTGAGCATTCACCACAATCAAGAATTAGGGTTTTGTGCCCTCCCAGAGCACTTAGATAAAGGATAAATCAAGAAATGACATGATCTTCAACTTTTCTAACCTCTCAAGCATCCATAAGGGATCAAGAGGACTCCCACATCAAGAATCAAGCACAAGAGTGCAACATTCTAAGTGGATCAAGCCTCATGATCAACAGTGTCACCAAATTAGGGTTTTGGTCGACCAAGGCCTCCAGATGAAAATTTTCTTCTGGGCATGAGCCAATGCTTCAAGGAATTACCTAAGATACTCCAAGGGACCTCATGGACCAAATCATCAAGTCAAATTAGCATCAGGGGTGCATTCATCAAAAATTAGGAATTAGGGTTTATTGACCTAATTCACCCTTAAGTTGACTTTTGGAGCAAAGCATGAGCCAAGACCTCAAGACATGATTTGAGGGCCTCAAATACACTACATTGATCCATTTATAACAATAGATTGATCCAAGAAGCTTGATTCACAAGTTTCAATCTCATCTGGACCACAATTAGGGTTTTAAAGAAAAAGTCAACTGTGCCTTTGACTTTTGATCAAGACATGCTCCCAAACCTTGGGACATGATTCAAGACACCCTAAAACACCTATGGAATCCATCCATTAGGTTTGAATTAGTTCAAGAACTTGATTTCATAAAGGACCACACAGTTTGGATTTTATCTGACAAAAAGTCAACTGTGCCCAAAATAAAGTTTGACTTTTTGGAATTTTTCACAAATATGGTTCCCCTAAGTAAAAACAAATGTTAATGTATGATATTGATCATCATTCATAAGGAAAACTCAAGAAAAGTGTGGTTTCTTGCAAAAGGGGCAACCTTGAGAAACCAAAATTTTTCTAAGTTATGGAACAAAAGTGATTTTGTACCAACTTTGCAAGGTCATAACTCCTAAACCACAAGGGCTTTTTCTCCCATCCAAAGCTTAAATGAAATTTCACATGACATACTTCAAATATGTCAACTACAAGAAATTCCAAATCCTTATGGATTTTGAGTTATGGATTGATCAAAATCACAAAAAGTGAAAATGACCACTTTTTCCAACACTTCGTGAAATTTTCACAAGTCAGAATTTGTTTCACTTTTTCCAAACTTTGAGGTCATTTTTCACCTTGATCCAAGCTGAACCAAGTCCATTGGTGGACATCAAAGTTAAAGTATGTCATGAGGGCTTTCCAAAGTGTCCAAGAACTCAATCAAACTCCATTTGAGCTAGGAGTTATGGATCTCACAAGTTGCCTAAACACAAACTGTTTTTTGACAGCATTTGGCACAAACTTGCATCCCACGATTCCTTAGGAAAATTTTGGGCACTTTGATCATTCAATTTCTATCCAATTGCAACATAAATGAATGAAGAATCTGATCCATAACACAAAATGCCAAGAACCTAGCCTTCCATGTGCAAAATCATCATGAAAGGAACCTTGAAATTCAAATTTAGCATCAAGCATTCAATGGATACATCAAGGTGGCATGGACTGAAGCAAACCCAACTGAATGAGTCAAGCCTTATCCCTGCAACAGAAGACCATAGATCTGTGCTCTAATCTCAAGTCAATGGTTATAAAAGACTTGGTTTCCTTTATGCAACCATTGGCCACAGACCTGTACCAGTTACCATTCACTATTGCTTAGAAAACAAACTTGATCTACTATAAATAGAGCTCATTTTTTATCATTTTGAGTACACCAAAGCACCCAAACTGATGCCTTCCTCAAAATCTCTACTTCACTCCAAATTTGCCTTCCATTTCAAGTCACTATCAGGTTTTGAAATTGGAAGTGATTCAAACCAAACCAATCATGCCAACACCTCATATACATCATATATGAGAGATCCATGGCCTTGAAACACTTAAATCACAAAATCACCAATCAGTTGCTCAAACTTTTGACAAGGTTGCAGTTGAGGTACCACAAGGTGATCCAAGCATCTCCAATCAAGGCCAAGCATCTCAACACACTCCATAGGGTATAGTGAAGTGTCCAGGTCCTTACAACACATCTGTAACATCTCCATCATCAAGCTCGATCACCAGCTGCAAGAGGTAAGCCTGAAGCCTTCAAACTCCATATTACACGCATCATAAATGAATTTTCGAGTTACCATCTTGTTACTGCATGTATGTAGAGTAATAACCCTCAATTAATTGCCATGAATCAATCGTGTATGGAATTTCATTATGTTCATGCTGAAATTAGGGTTCTTGAGGTTATTATTTGATTTCTCACTCCATACTTAATATAAATGCAATTAATCTATATGGTTGTGATCCTTGTTCAAAAACGAGCAAGATTGGTGTTTGAATCATGCAAAACCATTGAGTAATCAAAGAGAAAAGTGAGAAAATGCAAATTGGAGAAAAACAGGGCACGCGGGCAAGGACAAGGTGTTCTTGGCGCCTTTTTTCAAACTTTTGAATTTTTGAATTTTGGTTATTTTGTTTAATTGATTCAAAAATTAATTTCTCTCTGAATTTTTATGTTTTTGAATTAATTATTTTTTTCAAAATCCATAAAAATGTTAAAATATTTTATTCTACAAAAATTTCACAAAAATATTATTTATTTTATATATTTAATATTTTCATAGAGAATTTATTTTTATTTGTTTTTTAACATTTGAAAATATTTCTTTTTCTTGATTTTTTAAACTCAAATGATTTTTAAATCATTCTAGGGATAAAACATGATTTTTTTTAAACATTTATCCTAGATCATAACTTGTTTTACACATGTTTGATAATTTTGATCTTTTTTATTTGATTTTTTATTCAAATAAAAATACATTTTTAATCAAATTAGGGTCTTGATCATTCACACCCTCACAAATCTTTTTCAAAGCACTTTGGGCCTCTAATAGAGTGTAAGACCCATCCCTTGTCACATAAGAACCTTTTTTGGGCCTTAATCATTGTATAAGTCCCAGTGCGTAAGAAAATCTCGGCGCGATCGCCGTTTTCAAAACATTTTCATTTGGACCTTCCCTTGTGTTGTAAGTCCAATTTTTCTTCTTTTTTAAACATTCTTGGGCCTCTAATAGAGTGTAAGACCCATCCTTTGTCAAATATAATAAAATTTGAGCCTCAGTCATTGTATAAGTCCCACTGTGTTTCTAAAACCGCGGCGCGATCGTCGCCTTTTAAACAAAATCAATCTGGGCCTCCCCTTTGGTTGTAAGTCCCATATTCTTTCTTTTTAAAACATTCTTGGGCCTCTAATAGAGTGTAATACCCATCCCTTGTTGTACAAACCTTTTTTGGGCCTAAGTCATTGTATAAGTCCCGATGCGATTTCAAAAATCTTGGCGCGATCGTCGCTTTCAAAACAAAAATCATCTGGGCCTCTCCTTGAGTTGTAAGCCCCAACTCTTGTATAAAAATAAACCTTGGGCTTATAATTGAGTGTAAGACCTAACCTCTTTTGTAAATACAATAAATTTGGGCCTCAGTCATTGTATAAGTCCCAGTATAATTTTCAGAATAGCAGTACGATTATTGTCTTTCATCTGGGCCGCTCCTTGAGTATAAGCCCCAATCTTCTTTTCAAAACAACTTTTCCTTTTGGCTTAGATTAAAATTCATAGTTGTTATCAAAACTTTCTTTAATTTCTTGAACAACTAACCATACTGCTGTAGTGCTGGAAGCTTGCTCACCTGTAAGTTCTATCAGCTTTTTTTTACATACTTGTTTATATATTTCATCTATATATATATATATATATATATATATATGCCTGTATATTATCTTGCTTAGAATTTTCCCCGGCAACTAGGTCTAGGACTAGATAAAACCAGTGGTCACTCTTTCAACACAGTCAAAACTAGTTCCCCATAGGAAATTTCAGATACAGTCTTGCCTCCTCTTGGGCTTATACAATATGGAACAGAGAAAGGCATTATTCCCGGTGAAACTTTTCTCAAGACTGTCACTATTAGAAATTTGTCAAGAAGTTCATTTCCCCATAGAGGATTAATTCCCGGTGAAACCTCTCTTGAATTTCTTTAAACCCTAGAGATGTTCACTAAAGAAAGGATTATTCCCGGTGAAACCTTTCTTGAACTTTTCTTAGGTTTGGACCCACAGGATTCCTAAAAGCATCCCTAGCCTCCTCTTGGGCTTTGTACAAGGACCCTCTGGCTTCTTAGAAGTTTTCATGCCTCCTCTTGGGCTTAGTACAAGGACCCAAAGACCTCCTACAAGTATAGGACAAAACTTTGTCATCCTTTGATAGTTCAATCCTCTAGAGAGTCAGAAAGTCAAAACATCAGACCAATTTAAGATTGATTCTCATTCCTTAAAACATCAGCCTTCTCTTGGGCATCATACAAAGATAAACCTCTTCATACCAGTAAACTTGGACAGTCTCATCTCCTCTCGGATCTCAAAGAAACCCTCAAGTATAAAAAAAACACAGGAAAAACCCTGACCAATCACCAACAGAGTTAAAACCTAAATAGGTTTCAAAACTCTATCTTTAAACTCTCACTTTAAAAATCCCCAGCTAGGATCAAATTACTATCAATAAATCCTCTATCAGAACCTCATGGTCTCTGATGCCTTAACTCTTCTGTAATCCTCAACAAGAGTTGATTCCCCAATTTGGACCTGTCTTTGGATCTCAATAATCCTCAGCAGAAGTTAGCCTCCTCTTAGGCTTTATATAAGAAATTCCCCCAACTAGCCTCCCCTTAGGCTTTGTATAATGATCATCCCTCAGCACCTTTTTAGCCTCAATCTTGGACTTTGTACAAAACACCTATAAATATTCTCCAATTGAGTCAGTTATCCCTTTTAGCCTCAATCTTGGGTTTTGTACAAGACAGATAAAACCTCTCACCAGTAGAGTTAATCCCTTTTAGCCTCAATCTTGGGCTTTGTACAAGACATACAAAATATTCCCCGGAAGAGTCAATTCCTTCTAGCCTCCTCTTAGGCTTTGTATAATGATCTCCCCAAAAAGACTCAGTCTCTTCTTCAGCCTTAATCTCGGGCTTTGTACAAGACAGATATAAAACTCCCTAAACAAAGTCAACCTTTTAGCTTCAACCTTGGGCTTTAATCAAGGCATACATAAAATCAACATCCCCTCAGTGGAAATCAAAAATCTCTCTGTAGGAAGACATTTCTCTGTACAATCACACATCAAAACAGATAATCAAAACAAACCCTAATCCCAGATAACTGTTGTAAGTGGCACACTTGTTGACTCAAAATTCCAAGTTGTAGTCCATCTCTCATCCTGGTAAATCCCCTTCTTTCATCTAATTGTTGTAAGTGGCAAGCCTCTAGATTATTTACATCCAAGCCAATGTCCCCCTTTTAGCATGAAAGATTCCTAAGGAAAAATGGCATTGCTCTACACTGAGTTAAAGTTTTCTCCACTAGGACAAATCCCTCATATAGGAAGTTATGGCATTGCTGGACTCCATATATTCCAGTTAAAGTAATTCTCCTTTATAATCAGTCACCCAACAACTGTGATAAACAGATGAGATATCTCCCTTTAGAGATAACAAATTCTCTCTCAGTCAAAACCTTTAGCTTCAATCTTGGGCTTTGAACAAGACACAGAAAACCTTTAGCTTCAATCTTGAGCTTTGAATAAGACACCAAAACATAATCTCTTTCCTCCCATAGAATAGGAAGAACTATGATTGCTCTGATTTCCCTGTTTTCTTTAACGGGAATACGTAGGCATAAGATTGCGAAATCTTAGCAAGCACATTAATAAAAAACACTAGGTCCAGTACCTTACCAAAAACATCGAAAAACCAGAAAAACAACAAAAATACTCTCTCAAACATTCCCAAAGGAGAAACTTTCCCAACCCATGACACATAAACACTGATAAGTAGATAACAGTAGAATTTGCTAAATGATCTATGGATAACCATATATAGGATGGGTAATTGATAACTCCTCATTGTATAACCTGACTCCGGACCCCCCAATCTCTTAGCATTTGTTAAAGAAAACATTTGCGTGCAAGGTTAGTTTTAGATAGCTTCCCTTTCCTTTCCAGCTTCATAGGATAAATAAGAAATCAGAAAGTAGCACCCAGTTCCAACCAAATGGCGATAAGGTGGTCGCGTCACCGACAGAAATCGCACGCTACAGAAAAATGGCGACTCTACTGGGGACGTCAAACTAGGATTAGAATTTCTAAGAGGTCTAGCTTATTTAGCAATTTCTATATTATATACAAAGGGATGGGTCTTACACTCTCTCAAGAGGCCCAAAAGTGTTTAAAGGAAAAAGAATGTGGCTTATAACACGAGGGTAGGCCCAGATGATTTTTTTTTGAACTGGCGATCGCGCCGAGATTTCTTTAACGTACTGGGTCTTATACAATGCATTGAGGCCCAAAAAGTTTTGGTTAAAAAAGGGTTGGGTCTTACACTCTATTAGAGGCTCAATGATTTATTTTTGTACAAGTGGTGGGGCTTACAACTCAAGGAGAGGCCCAAATAATTTTGCTAAAAAAAACGACGATCGCGCCGTTGTTTTTGAAAATACAGTGGGACTTATACAATGACTGAGGCCCAAAAAGTGGTTTATTTACAATGGGGATAGGTCTTACACTCTAATAGAGGCCCATGAGTGTTTGAAAATGATTTGCGAGGGTGAAAATCAAAGAAACCCTAATTTTGTTTTCCTTTAAAAGTAAATATTAAAAAAAAATCAAATAAAATGATAAAAATACCAAATAAGTTTGAATAAACCACTTGTGATTTTTGTTTAAGGTTTGAAAAAATGAGGTTTTAATCACAAGATGAATTAAACTCGTTTGGTTTTGATTTTCAAAGTAAATATTCACTTTTAAATGTTTAAAAACAATTAAAAAGGAATTTATTCACAAAAATACTAATTATATTAAATAACTAATATAAATTTGATTTTTTTGTGGAATAAAATATTTCAACATTTTTTGTGATTTTTTGCAAAAAGAACCAATCAAAAATAATTAAAATTGAGGGAGTTATTAAATTTTCAAATCATTAAAAATAATAAGAAAAACAATAAAAAGTGGAAAAAATAGCAAAAAGAGGATCTGGGGCGAGGGGGATTCGAACCCCAGACCTCTTGTGTATAGGGCGCGCGCCTTACCACTAGGATGGTGATACATCCGTTGATTGAAACACAACCACAAATATACAAGGCTTGCCTTGTTTTTGGCCTGGCCTAAGGCAAGGCAAGGCAAGATTTTGGTTAGAAACGTGAAGGCCATAACTTTCTCATTTCTCCATGGATTGGGACAAAATTTAGGTCTATCCTGCCTAGAATTTCACAAGGAATCCAATGGTGGTGGTGTTTTTCTTAGATCATGCTCCTATTGAAAAACCCGATAGTGGTTTTGAAATAGGCCATGATTTGCATTTTCTGTGCCATCTCTTGGTACAAGCATGAATTACATGATAAATTGGTGCAAACACAACACATATAACATGTATAAGAGATGCATGATCAGTGGAGATCAAAAGAAAGCATGATTCAAAGAATCCAAGTTGTGATGCTTACCTCTTTTTGGAGCTTTTGTGCAATCTGCCAAGGGCTTTGTTCCAGAAATGATTTGATGCTTTAAACAACCTCAAATGATCCCTTAGAAGCTTTTAAGATGGTTGGAATCAGTTGGAAACCTCAGGAACAAGTTTGAGCTCTTTCTTGCAAAAGGGGCAAAAGTGGCCAAAATAACAACTCTCTCAAATGGTGTTCCAGATGGGGGAACCATTTGGGATAGTTCAAGGATGATATTTGGAGTGTGTTTAAGGTTTTATCTGGTTTGGAAAGTGACTGAATCAAGACATGGCTTGAAAAATGCACAAAAGTCCTATTTTGAGGTTTTGAGAGGTGACTTTGTGATTTTGGTGTTACAGGTCATTTGTGAGAGTTTGGACAGCTTAAATATGACATATTGGATGTGTTTGGATCATAGGCTGTGGTGGAATTGCTCTCTAAATCAAAAACTCAGAGTTACCTTGCTAAAGAAGGTATTTTTGCCTAGAGAAAGAGATTTTGAGGAAAACAAGTGTTGTAGTGCTTTGGTGTACTCAAACTGAACACAATTGAGCTCTATTTATAGTAGAGCAAATTTATTTAGGCTGCAATAGTGAATGGCAACTGCAGCAGAGGTTTGGCCAATGTTGATCAATGAGAATCCATGTCTCCTCTAACCATTGACTAGAGGTTAGGGCACAGGCTGCTGGTTCCCATGGTCTTGGATAAGTCTTGATTGAATTTAGTTGGATATGGCTCAGTCCATGCCACCTTGGTGCATCCATTAAATGCTCCAAACCAAAATTGGATTCTTGTCCCTCTTTTAGGCATTTCTAGGTTTGGCATGCTACTTTTGGTTCCAAAGACTTGGGAGGCTTATGGATCAGTGTTTGTCCCTTCTTGGTCCCCCCTTGAGGTGTTCATATGGATAGATTTACTTGCCCTTTGCAAAATTTGAGCAAATCGAGCAAAACTCCCAAATCTGCCTTGCCATCATAGTTTGCAGCAAGGCATATTGGCATGGTCATATCTCATGGCCCAAGTGGAATTTGATGGAGTTCTTGGCCATTTTGGAAAGCCCTCATATGATACAACAACTGTTTGATCATAATTGGTTTTTATACTTTTTGGATCCAAGTGAAAAATGCCCCTACGTTTTGAAAAAAGTAAGACAGATTCTGACTTAGTGAAAATTTCACTAAGTGTTGGAAAAAAGTGACATTTTCACTTTTTGTGATTTTGATTATTCCATAACTTAAAATCCATGAGGAATTGTGTAGCGAGAAATTTTGGACGTGGTTCTTAAGCACTGCCGCTCTGGGGTACTACACGTCGATTCATTTTTTATCCTTTTGAAGCTGATGAAGGAAGGGAAATAGATGTCTCCAATTAACCCTGCTTGCATACTGAGTTTAAGCAGATGACTGTTGGTTTACAAATGCGGTTTAGATCGTGGGCCTCTCTCTGCTTATTTTGCTAAAAATGGAATGATGAGACTATGCTATTGGTAGGATGTTAGGACTGATGTTTTTCGATTAATGTGTGAAGGTACGGGATTTTGGGTTTTTAATTAGTGTGCTCGCTAAGATTTTTCAATCTTATGCCTATGTATTCCCGAAACAGGGAAATCAGAGCGATCGTAGTTCCTCCTATACTACGGGAGGAAAAAGGTCGTTTTGGTGTCTTGTTCAAAGCCCAAGACGTGAAGCTGGAGGTGGTTTGTATCTTGTTCGAAGCCCAAGATGTGAAGCTGAAGGGTTTATTTTTATCTTGTTCGAAGCCCAAGATGTGAAGCTAAAGGGTTTTGAATTTAGAGAGAATTTGTCATCTCTAAAGGGGGTCTGTTTGGTCTGTTTGTCACAACTGTTGGGTAACTGATTATAAAGGAGAATTACTTTAACTGGGATATGTGAATCCAACAATGCCATAATTTCATTTATAGGGGATTTTAACCTGAAGGAGAAGACTTTAACTCAGTTTAGAGCAATGCCATCTTTCCTTAGGAATTTCTCATGCTAAACGACGGACAGTGGCGTGGATGTAAATAATCCAGAGGCTTGCTGCTTACAGCAATTAGATGGGGGAAAAGGAGTTTTTGATGCTTGTATACTGTGAACGAGGCACAAATTTTGATGCTAAAAGGTTGATTGACTCAACTAGGGTTTCCTTATACAAAGCCTAAGAGGAGGCTATTGACCCAACAAGAGGGTGGTTTTATGTGTCTCGTACGAAGCACGAGAGAGAGGCTAAAAGGGTTGTTGACTCAACAAGAGAGTCTTTTATACTCAACAAGAGAATGTTTTTCTATCTCGTACGAAGCCCGAGATGGAGGCTAAAAGGGGTTTGACTCAACAAGAAAGTCTTTTATACTCAACAAGAGAGTTTTTGTATCTCGTACGAAGCCCGAGATGGAGGCTAAAAGGTTTTGACTCAACAAGAGAGTCTTTTATACTCAACAAGAGAGTGATTGTATCTCGTACGAAGCCCGAGATGGAGGCTAAAAGGTTTTGACTCAACAAGAGAGTCTTTTATACTCAACAAGAGAGTGATTTGGTATCTCGTATGGAGCCCGAGATGGAGGCTAAACAGGTTTGATCCAACAAGAGAGCCTTTTATACTCAACAAGAGAGTCTGAAAAGGTTAACTCCGCTTGGGAGAATCTTTGTACAAAGCCCAAGAGGAGGCTATTGTAACTGTTTCAGTTTAGTGACAGGTCCAGTATATTGGATAAAGAGAAAATCAGTTCTTATAAAGGGACTGATTAAAAGTATTTGTTGTGCTTTTGGATTGATCAGAGGATCAGGGTTATTTCCTATTCTTTAAGGAAATGGGAAATCCAAAGGGTATTGAGAGTGTCCAAGTCTACGGGTGTTTTGAGAAGTTGATTCTCGGATAGTGAATGATCTTTGTACGATGCCCAAGAGAAGGCTGGTATGTTAAGGGATTAAGGTCAACCCATTAACCGGTCTGACACTTGACTCTGAAAGACAGCACTAGCAAATTGATGAGTAGGTTCTGGTCCTATACCTGTAGAGGTCTCTGGGTCCTTGTACTAAGCCCAAGAGAAGGCGTGAGAGCTTTTAAGAAGCCGAAGGGTCCTTGTACAACACCTAAGAGGAGGCGGGGATGCTTTTAAGAAGCCTGTGGGTCTCCAAACCCTGAGAATTTCAAGACATGTAATTCATCGAGAATAGATCAAGCCAGGAAAGTCCGAGAATTTGGAAGAAACTCAAGAGATGCCATTCACGGAGAAAAGATCATCTCTGCGGAGTAGAGTCTCTTTGACAATTTCTAAGGGTGAGAGTCTCATAAAGGGTTCACTGAGAATGCTGCCTTTCACGTCTCCATATTGTTTAACCCCAAGAGGAGGGAAGACTGTGTCTGGTGATCCTATGGGGATCAAGTTTTGTTTGTATTTAAGAGTGACCAACAGGGCTTTACCTAGTACTAGACGTAGTTTCCAGGGAAAACTCAAAATAACTATACTAGTATTACACAATGGATATTTGACGAGTATATAAAAGTTTGTGAAAGAATACTTACAGTGAGCAGCCCCACAATACAGTTATATATATATATGAAAGCGGGTAAACACTTACTCTGTTGTAGAGCTTCCATGATGTTTTGTTAGTTTTTTCAACAAAGAAAGCTTTGACAACAATATTATATTCAAAATCAAAGGAGAAAGTGCTTTGAAAAGATTGTTGGGGCTTACAGCTCAAGGAGAGGCCCAAGGTTTTATCAGTGATTGCACTGTGGCTTTGAATTTGTACAAAGGGACTTATATAAGTGACTAAGGCCCAAAAGGTTTTCTGTACAAAGGGATGGGTATTACACTCTCTCAAGAGGCCCAAAAGGCTTATTTTTATACAAGTGGTGGGGCATACAGCTCAAGGAGAGGCCCAAAAAGTTTTGTTTTAAAAGGCGACGATCGCGCTGAACTTTTTGATGGTATCGGGACTTATACAATACACTGAGGCCCAAATAATTTTGGTTTTCAAAAAGGGGTTGGGTCTTACACTCTATTAGAGGCCCAATGATTTTTAAAGAATGAGGCTTATAACACGAGGGTAGGCCCAAGGGTTTGATTTTTGAGCTGACGATCGCGCCGAGATTTTCTTTTAACGCAGAGGGACTTATACAATATCTGAGGCCCAAAATTGTTTTAGTTAAAAGGGGATTGGGTCTTACACTCTATTAGAGGCCCAAAAGTAATTTAAAGAAAAGAAATGGGGCTTATAACATGAGGGTAGGCCCAGATAATTTTCGTTTTGAAATGGCGATAGCGCCGAGATTTTTGAAAATGCAGTGGGTCTTATACAATGACTGAGGCCCAAAAAGGTTTTGGTTTCAAAGAGGGGTTGGGTCTTACACTCTATTAGAGGCCCAAAGTGTTTGAAAAAGTTTGATGAGGGTTGAATTAATCAAAAACCCTAATTTGTTTTCAAAATGTATTTTAATTGAATAAAAAATTCAATTAAAATGACCAAAATTGTTAAACATGTGGAAAACAAATTGTGATCTTGGATTAAGGTTTCAAAAGTTAGGTTTTGATCCACAAAATGATTGGAAATCACTAAAATTTGAAAAATCAAGAAGGAGAAAATATTTTAAATGTCAAAAACAATTAAAATATAAATTATTTTAAAAAATATCAAGTATATCAAATAAATAATATTTTTGGGATTTTTTGGTAAAATAAAATATTTTAACATTTTTGTGAATTATTAAAAAAAGAATCAACTCAAAATCATTAAAACTCAGAGAGAAATTAATTTTGGAATCAATTAAATAAAATCACAAAATTCAAATATTCAAATATTTGAAAAAGGACGCCAAGAACATGGCAAGAACACGCACCCTTCCTCTGTTTCTGCAGATTTGCATTTTCTATCCAATTTCACTGAATACTTGATGATATCATGCAATCTACTCGTTTCAACCTCACGATCATGTCTATGGTCTTTAATTTCATTTATTTTAAACATGGAATAAGAAATCAAAGAGAAACCTCAACAACCCTAAAATTTGCATGAAGGTTCTGAAATTCCATATAGGATTCAAACAATGCAATTGATTGAGGGAAAACACTCCATGCATGATTATGAACATATGGCCAAATTATTGTGCAGCAAAAAATGCATGGATCATAGAGTTAGAAGAGCTCATGCTTACCTCTGGCAGCTGGTGATCGTGTTTTGTGTTAGAGGTGTTACAACTTGGTTCCAAGGTTATGGATAGCTTCCCTAGGTGCTATGGAGTGTGTCTGCGTGCTTGGAATGGTTTGAAATGATCTGGAACTGAAGATGGTATCCCAACTGCAACTTGGTTAAAACCTTGAGCAGCTGGCTGGTGATTCTGAGAAATCAGTGTTTCAGATGTTGTTTAAGTGTTTGGATCACTTCTATATGATGTTTATGAGGTGTGTGTGTGTGATTAGTTTGGTTGGAATAGCTCTCAAACTCAAAACCCGATAGTGACTTACTTTGGAAGACAATTTTGGAGTGAAAGAAGAGATTTTGAGGAAAGCATCTGTTTGATGGATTTGGTGTACTCAAACTGATCACAAATGAACTCTATTTATAGTAGAGCAAGTTTGTTTTGCAAGTAATAGTGAATGGCAACTGCTGCATAGATTTGGCCAATGTTGAGCAATGAGAATCCAAGTCTCCTCTAGCTATTGACTAGAGGCTAGGGCACCGGCTGCTGATTCCCTTGGTCTTGGATAAGTCTTGACTGAATTCAGTTGGAAATGGCTCAGTCCATGCCACCTTGGTGTATGCATTGAATGCTCCAATCCAAAATTGGAGTCTTGTCCCTCTTTTAGGGATTTCTAGGTTTGGCATGCTATTTTTGGTTCCAAAGACTTGGGAGGCTTGGGATCAGAGTTGGTTCCTCCTTGGTCCCTCCTTGAGGTGTTCAGATGGATAGAGTTGCTTGCCTTTTGCAAAATTTGAGCAAATCGAGCAAAACTCCAAAATCTGCCTTGCCATGCCAGTTTGCAGCAAGGCATATTGGCATTGTCATATCTCATGGCTCAAATGGAATTGGTGGAGTTCTTGGCCATTTTGGAAAGCCCTCATATGATACAACAACTGTTTGATCATAATTGGTTTTGAGACTTTTTGGATCCAAGTGAAGAATGCCTCTACATTTGGAAAAAAGTAAGGCAGATTCTGACTTAGTGAAAATTTCACTAAGTGTTGGAAAAAAGTGACATTTTCACTTTTTGTGATTTTGATCATTCCATAACTCAAAATCCATGATGAATTGGAATGAGGTGTAGTTGAAGCTTTTGTAGAGGGCCATGAGAGCTATAAATCCAGCTTTTGATGGGGAAAAATGGCCTTGTGGTTTAGGAGTTATGATCCTCCAAAGTTGGTTCCCTAGCCACTTTGTTCCATAACTTAGAAAAATTTCTAAGTTTTTATGGTTACCCCTTTTACAAGTTATCCCACTTTTCTTGATTTTTTTTTATGAATGATGATTCCAATCACACATTAACATCATTTTAGGGTTAAAAAACCATAATTGTGAAAAATCTCAAAAAGTCAAAGTTGACTTTTGTGCACAGTTGACTTTTTGTCAGATGAATTCCAAACTATGCGATCCTCTATGAAATCAAGTCCTTGACCTAAATCAAACTTGATGGATTGATTTCATAGGTGTTATAGGGTGTATTGAATCATGTCCTAGGGTTTGGGAGCATGTCCTGGTCAAAAGTCAAAGGTACAGTTGACTTTTCTCGCGAAACCCTAATTGTGGTTCAGATGAAATTGAAACTTGTTGCTCAAGCTTCTTGGCTCAATCCATTGTTACAAATGGACCAATGTGGTTTATTAGAGACCCTCAAATCCTCCTTTGAGGTCTTGGCTCATGTTTTGCCCCAAAAGTCAACTTAGGGGTGAATTAGGTCAAGAAACCCTAATTCCTGATTTTTTTTTGTGAATGCATCCCCTGAGGTAAATTGACTTGATGATTGGGTTCATGATGTTACATGGAGTATTTTAGGATATGCTTTGAAGCATTGGCTCATGCCTAGAGGAAAATTCCCCTCTGGAGGCCCTGGTCGACCAAACCCTAATTTGGTGACACTGACGATTTTGAGGCTTGATCCACTTAGAAGGTTGCAGCCTTGTGCTTAATCCTTGATGTGGGAATCCTCTTGATCCATTGTGGATGTTTGAGAGGCTAGACAACTTGAAGATCATGTCATTCCTTGATTGATCCTTTGCCTAAGCACTCAGAGAGGGCCTGAAACCCTAAATTTGATTGTAGTGGATGGTCACCCATCTTTGGGGAGACTAATGAGGTATGATGGCCCATCCATATTGTGATGATGATTTGCACAATGATGGGAAATCTTAGTGGTCAAAATTTGAGGTATGACAGATGCCCCTATTTAATCTTCTTGGACCCGAAGGTGTGAATGGCGAAGGTATTCGGGCATTCGGGGTGCAAGAGGATTAAATATCGGAATACCCGAAATTTTGATGGTGGTTAAGAATGGTAGTTCTTGCACCCTTCTTCTTTTTCTAAGCAATGATGCTTAGAAAATGTAAAAACTTCCCCTCGATCCTGGTTTCCTACCAAGGAACTGGTCTAGGTTTCTGATACAAACTTCCCCTCGATCCTGGTTTCCTACCAAAGAATTGGTCTTAGTTTCATTTGTAAACTTCCCCTCGATCCTGGTTTTCTACCAAGGAACTGGTCTTAATTTATGATACAAACTTCCCCTCGATCCTGGTTTCCTACCAAGGAACTGGTCTTAGTTTCTGATACAAACTGGTTTCCTACCAAGGAACTGGTCTTAGTTTCTTTTGTAAACTTCCCCTCGATCCTGGTTTCCTACCAAGGAACTGGTCTCAGTTTCTGATAAAAACTTCCCCTCGATCCTGGTTTCCTACCAAGGAACTGGTCTTAGTTTCTTTTGTCAATAAACTTCTTGACAAGGGACGTTGTTCGTAGTGGTTTTCCTCAAACTTCTTGCCGAATTTTCCTGGAGAGATGCCATTAGATAGAAAAACTTTTGATGTCAGACTTGCTGGGGAACCCATCTGTCTGAATTGTAGAGGGGTACAAAATTCTCTGTTGGAGATGCCATTTGTCGACTCTATCGGGGAAAACGAGTCTCTTGAGAGACGGCCTTCCGCTTGGAGATATTACATCATACTTTTCTCGGGATCTTCTCAGAGAAATGCCATATGATGTGATCCAATTTTGAGGTGCTGATGACCTTTTCGTCAGCGGATTTTTTGGAGAAAAACTTCTGTATTGCCGAATCTCTGATTAAGAGGCTTTCTCTGGGGATTTTCCTTAATCCGGGAAAGCGAAGATATCATCTTCAATGGCGAAGAGTGACATTTGCCGAATGTTTCTCTGGTCTTTCAGAGGTTCAAGTTATCAAAGTGGTCAAGGGCCGACTTCATCCCAGAAATAAACTGGAGGAGCGAGAGTGTGGAGACGCAACATTTCATGACGAGGAAAGAACTGACAACTCGATTGTGAAGACTTTTATCACTTGGGGACAAGATCGACTAGAGTGATAGTGATGTAATATGAATATGAATGTAAATCAATGATGCATGATGCATGTATGTATATGCTGACAAAACTGACACGACATACAGACTAGTAGATGAACACGGCTGGATACTTGGCCACAGTGAGAGATAAAAAGTATCGCTGGTTCTAGATAGCAATTCTGCCTTGCTTAGGAGAAGTAGTCTCTGTGGGGGAACAATCGTTGATCGGGCTTAGGAGGTAATAACTCGGCCGAAGATGTCAGATGGAGTATTCGTATCTGACATAACTGATCCTTCGTTCAGGTGCACTGGTTTAGAAGGAGTACGTTGATTCTTCACTTTGAGGTTCAATTACTTCTGGCGAAGCGATCGATGTTCTTTCGATGTTCAACAGTCAAAAGAAATTGCCATCTTTATTTTAAAAGCAGAAAAGTTTGGCAAGTAAATTAGTTTTTGTTTCGTTTCAAGAATCGTTGATCATGTTAAAATGTCGTTCTGTAAAGCTAAAACAAATAAGAATTGCAAACAAAAGCACAAGGGCTCAAATTTTATTGATAGGATGGAAATCAGCCAAACGCGTGATTCCATAGAGTATTTACAAAGTTAGAAAATGGTAATTTAAGGGAAAAGGGCTATATTGAAACATAACGACCATTATCCTTCTACCAACTTTGAATTTGGGGCATCCTGAGCTTCCGTCGAAGATGACCTTGATCGAGATTTCTGATGGACGACATAACTGCTACTGGGGAATTTGCCCCTGTTGGACGTAGTTACTTGCCATTATCCCTAATTTTTGCATGAATTGTACTTTGATATTTCCAATCCACCGGGATGATTTTTGATCATGTCTCTAATTTTTGCCTGGACCGCCCTTTCGGGTTTTCAATCCACCGAGACGTTTTTTTTTTTAAGTTTTTTTTAGTTTAGGCGAAGTATTTCTTGACTACATCAACATTCGTGGGGTAGGCAAATTCTTCTCCATCCATGGTTGTAAGTGTCAAGGCGCCGCCTGAGAAAGCTTTCTTGACCACATAGGGGCCATCATAATTCGGAGTCCATTTGCCCTGGGAATCAATGAGGAATGATTGTATCTTCTTGAGCACGAGGTCTCCTTTCCTGAAGACGCGAGGTCGAACCTTTTTGTCAAACGCCTTCTTCATTCTTTGCTGATACAACTGACCATGGCATAGTGCCGTTATTCGTTTTTCCTCTATCAGATTTAGTTCGTCGTGTCGACCTTGACACCATTCAGCTTCTGTAAGCTTAGCTTCCATCAATACTCGGATTGATGGGATCTCTACTTCTATAGGGAGCACTGTTTCAATGCCATATACTAGAGAAAAAGGGGTTGCCCCTGTTGAAGTGCGGAAAGATGTGCGATAACCGTGAAGATCAAAGGGTAGCATTTCATGCTAGTCTTTGTAGGTTATAACCATCTTCTGAACAATCCTCTTGATGTTCTTGTTAGCCGCTTCTACCGCTCCGTTCATCTTGGGTCGGTAGGGAGATGAGTTATGGTGTTTAATCTTGAACTCAGCGCACAACTCTTTCATCATCTTATTGATAAAGTTAGATCCATTATCAGTAATGATCTGGCTTAGAACACCATAACGGCAGATGATATTGTTTTTGATAAATCGGACCACCACCTGTCGGGTTACATTGGCGAATGACGCTGCTTTGACCCACATGGTGAAGTAGTCAATGGCTACCAGGATGAACCGATGTCCGTTCTAAGCCTTGGGCTCAATCATTCCAATCATGTCGATTCCCCATATAGAAAATGGCCACGGGGAAGAGAGAGCTTTGAGATGCGTTGGCGGTCTGACACTTGTGACACCTCCTCATGTACTTGTAGCAGTCAGATTCCATTGTCAACCAATAGTACCCTGCTCTCAGAATTTTTCTCGCCATTGTGTGTCCGTTGGCATGAGTGCCAAAGGATCCTTCATGAATTTCTTTTATCAGCATGTCTGCTTCTGGTCTGTCTACACATCGGAGCAAGACCATGTCAAAGTTCCTCTTATAGAGTGTATCACCGCTCAAGAAGAAGCTACTTGCCAGTCTTCTGAGGGTTTTTTTTGTCTTTTCTTAGTGCCCCAGGTGGGTACTCTTGTTTCTGAAGGAAGCATTTGATATCGTGATACCAAGGTTTGTCGTCTATGACTGCTTCAACTGTGAAGATGTAAGCGGGTCGTTCAAGGCGCATTATGTCGATCTTAGGTAGGTCATTCCATTGACCTACACTAATCATGGAAGAGAGAGTGGCTAATGCATCAGCCATGTGGTTCTCATCATGAGGGATGTGATGAAACTCGATTCTGTCGAATAAAGGTAACAACCTTCTTGCATAATCTTTGTAAGGAATCAATCCTGATTGGTATGTGTTCCAATCTCCTTTGATCTGATTGACGACCAAACCTGAGTCGCCATATACATCCAAGTTCTTGATCCTCAAATCAATCGCTTCTTCGAGACCCATAATACAAGCTTCGTATTTGGCCTCGTTGTTTGTGCACTTGAATGTAAGTCTGGCAGTGAAAGGAATGTGGGTACCCTGAGGTGTTATGATGATTGCCCCAATTTCGTTTCCGTAATGATTGACGGCTCCGTCAAAATTAGTCCCCATTGGGAACCTGGTTCTGGCCCTTCACTGGGTAATGGTTCATCGCAATCTTTCATTTTTAAATACATGACATCTTTGTCTGGGAAGTCAAATCCGACTGATTCCTGATCGTTAATCGGTTGATGAGCCAAATGATCGGCTAAAATACTTCCCTTAATGGCTTTTTGAGCGTGGTATTCGATGTCATATTTTGATAGCAACATCTGCCAACGGGCAATTCTTCCCGTGAGAGCAGGTTTTTCAAAGATATACTTGATTGGATCCATTTCTGAGATTAACCAAGTAGTGTGACGAATCATGTACTGGCGAAGACGTTTGGCTGCCCAAGCCAAAGCGCAACAAGTTTTCTCAAGCATAGTGTACCGAGTCTCACAGTTGATGAACTTCTTGCTCAGATAGTAGATGGCAGAGTCTTTTCTTTTTGTTTCGTCTTGTTGGCCAAGCACACAACCATTGAGTCCTCTAGGACTGTGAGGTAAATGATCAGTGGTCTTCCTTCCACTGGAGGTGATAGAATCAGTGGGTTCAACAGATATTCCTTAATACTGTCGAAGGCAGTTTGACAGTCTTTTGTCCAAACGCAGTCCTGATTCTTTTTGAGTAATTTTAAAATCGGCGCACATGTCGCAGTCATGAGGAATATGAATCTGGAGATGTAGTTCAAACGTCCCAGGAATCCTCTGGCTTGTTTTTCAGTTTTCGGAGAAGGCATTTCTTGAATGGCCTTGACCTTGTCAGGATCAACCTCAATTCCTCTTTGGCTGACGATGAACCCTAAGAGTTTCCCTGAACGGACACCGAAGGTGCATTTATTGGGATTCAAGCGGAGTTTGTACTTTCTCAACCGCTCGAATAGTTTTGACAGGTAGGTCACATGCTCCTCTTCTGTTTTAGATTTGGCAATCATATCATCGACATATACCTTAATTTCCTTGTGTATCATGTCATGAAACAGAGTAGTCATGGCCCTTTGATAGGTTGCCCTGGCGTTCTTCAAACCGAATGGCATTACCTTGTAACAGAAGGTGCCCCATGGGGTAATGAACGAAGTTTTCTCCATGTCTTTTGGCGCCATTTTGATTTGGTTATAGCCCGAGAATCCATCCATGAAGGAGAAAACTTTGAACTTTGTTGTACTGTCTACCAGCATGTCAATGTGTGGTAAAGGAAAGTCATCCTTCAGACTAGCCTTATTTAGATCTTTGTAATCGACACACATTCTGACTTTTCTGTCCTTTTTCGGAACGGGTACGATATTGACTAACCATTGAGGATATTCTGACGTGGCGAGGAAACCCGCGTCAATCTTTTTCTGTACTTCCTCTTTGATTTTGATGGCCATGTCCGGGTGAGTCCGTCTCAACCTCTGTTTTACTGGCGGACATTCCGATTTCAATGGTAGATGATGTTCCACAATGCTGGTATCTAAACCTGGCATGTCCTGATAGGACTAAGCAAACACATCGGGAAATTCTCTGAGAAGCTTTGTCAAACTCTCTTTGGCAGTGGGACTGAGCAGTACCCCAATCCTGATTTCTTTTCTCTCTTTTCCTGAGCCCAAGTTGATAGTTTCCAACGGCTCTTTGTAAGGTTCAATGGACCTTTCCTCCAGTCTGAGTAATCGGGAGATCTCTTCTGGAATTTTGTCGTCAACTTCTTCTTTAGCCCCAAATACCGGGAACTCAAAGTCGGGAGAAGGCATCGGATCGTATATTTCAACGGGGTTTAAAACAAGCAATCTGCATGACGTGATGATTTGTGTTTAGAAGAGATAGAGAGAATCCAAGTGTGTGCAGTGTATTTTTTTGAAAAACTGCTTGTTTTTTTTTAATTATTTTTTAGGATTACCATTTTCTTAGAAACACAATGCGGAGATTACAAAAAGACGTTATTTTATTTATGAACAAGTCGACTCTTGAAACTACATCCCTATAAAACAAAACTCTATCGCTTTGGGCGAAGCGAAGAGGGATATTTACAGAAAACGAGCCCTATCAAAACATCCGTTTCACCTGGGCAGGGTGAAAGGTTAAAGACGACAATTATTTTGACTTAAGAATAATCTTCGGAACATCGACAGCAACCCATTGGCGGCGAACTCCTCGGTGAATCTAAAAGTCTGGTACCTTCCTTGATTTGTCTTCAGAAATAACGCTGATTTCTAGTGGAGCAAGATCATTGGAATCTGTCTCCCAGGCAGAGTTGTCGTAGGAGGATTCCTCTGTTGTATTTTGCATAGTATTTGTGCTCTCAGGCAAATCTCCCCTTCCAGTTGGTTGAATGTCTTCGAGCTTGATACGAGAGCTTTTGGGAGCGGTGTACTTGACCAAGAAGTCAAATTTTCCACTTGGTTGTCCTAAGGTGTCCCACTCCTCTTTGGAACTAGAGGAGTCATCCCTTTCGATGACGTTGACCTCGGGAAAAGCATAGTTGATGAATTCTAGTCCGACAAGCTTTGCCAATTCATCGTCGTACTGGATATGTTCTGAATGACCTGAGTATTGATCCCATGACATGGTGGGGACGCAGGTATTCTGTTCAATGAAGCTCAACTGATTTTCATTATTCGACTGACTCTCTTGCCCCAAGTTTCCTGGGTACGGCTGCCAAATAGGTAGGCCATCCATTGGGCCATAATAGTCGTGGTCAAAGTTGTCTTTCATCAGAGTGTCCTCCTCTAATGAGTTTGGTGGAGCACGACATCCTTCCGGATCACAATCTCCATATATCAATTCGACATCTGACCTCAGTATAAATCTCGGACTCTGCACGGGATGGTAAAAGGGCGTAGGCACCTCTTCCAGAGACATATAATCGTCCTCGTTGAGATAGGACTTCCATTCCTCATCCGTATCAGAGGCATTCTCCTTGTTGATGGTATGGACTGCTTGAGGCACTTGGTGAAGGAAACCTCCACTGTAGAAGAAGTCCTGAATGGGATGAAGACTTTCATCGTTAGCAGCAGTCTGGGTACAGGTTGCAGAAAAACCAAGACCCTTCTTTGTTTTGTTATCGGTAGGAATGGCAAGTTGTCCCCATCCTTTTGCATTGTTATTCTCGATCACTTCGAGAGCATCTCTGTATGAGGAAATTGAGGTTCCTTTCTCTGATTGATTCTCATTGCTCACCGAAAGTGCTTGGAACTGAGTCCCAACAATCTCCTCGGGTTCTACACAAGTAGATAATAACAAGTTGCTCACGGGCAAGGCTTGTTCTCCACAAAGCATGACGAGTTGATCGTTCCTGACGAACTTCAGTTTCTGATGAAGCGTCGAAGTGACCGCCCCAGCCTGGTGTATCCAAGGTCTTTCTAATAAATAGTTGTATGCTGCCCGGACGTCTATGACCTGGAAAGTAATTAGGAAAGTGTGAGGATCGATAGTTATGGGAAGGTCGACTTCACCGATAACTGCTTTCCGAGATCCATCAAACGCTTTGACGATGACCTCACTGCCCCTCATCGGGGGTCCTTTGAATGATAGTCGCATTAAAGTGGACTTTGGCATAACGTTGATGGTTGATCCTGTGTCTACCAGTACATTGGCTAAAGCATTATCCTGGCAGTTAATTGTGATATTGAGCGCCATGTTGTGACTTTTGCCCCCTCTGGAAAATCCTCATCACTGAATCCTAAGTTGTTGCAGGAAGTGATGTTAGAGATGATGCTATCGAACTGTCGTATTGACACATCCTGTTCCACAAAGGCCTGCTCTAAAAATTTCTGTAAAGCCTCTCGGTGGGCTTCGGAACTGAGTAAAAGTGATAGCACTGAGATCTTTGAAGGTGAAATTCTGGTATCAGACGTGTGATGTTAAGGTGCGATGTCACAACAACACACTCTGTAAATGGACAGCAATAACAGTAACAAATCAACACAATGAATTGTCCACCCAGTTCGGTCTAACTACCTACGTCTGGGGGCTACCAAGCCAGGGATGAAATTCACTACTTGTAGAATTAATTTACAGACTCAACAACCCAGTTGACAATCTCCTAAACTTAATTCCTACTAGTGACTTTCTACCTAAGAAACCACTTAGATATGAGAACACTACTCAATCCCTAAAACACTTCAACGATATAGTTCAAAGATCACACACTTTGAATAACACTACTTGATTCTGCTTCACAGCTTTGATCAAGAACAACTCAAAACAATAATACCAATCCACACTAGAATGGTTTACAAATCATAAATGAAGACACAAACGACAATCAGTCTTTAGCTCACTTTCTTCGTATCTTTACTTTAGTACTGGTGCGCTTTATATAGCTCCATGAATTGGACTTGGACCACCTCCAATATCTGACCTGATTTTTTATTTAAAACTGAATATTCAAAACAGATTTTCTCCTAAAATCTTTTCAAATCTTCAACCTTTTAAATCTCCTACAAATCTGCACCAGATCTCCTATGTTGCAGAAAATATCTATCCCAAGATATTTGCAACCAATGAGACAGCTGCTCTCCACAATTCCAGCTAACACGCAAACCCTAACAATGACACAAAACCTGATGTTATTAATTCTGCAGATCTAATGTCACAACATCGCATGTGACATCAGACATCCAAACTTCAGCAATTTAAACACTTAACACAGCCCAGTGTTAAGACTCAATGTTGCAACATCACCACCTTGACATCAACATTGAACATACTTTGTTTTACCAAAATTCCAGCCAATCCAAGAAACTAACAATCTCCCCCTTTGGCTAATTTTGGCTAAAACAATCTCTGCACCTTCAGAGACTACAGCAGCGGAAAAACTTCAATGATTTTGAAACTCCAAGCAGCAACAGCAGCATCTTCAATACATAAAAACTTCACTATGCTGCAGCAACAAAACAGCTACAATCTATAACCACCTGCACATATTTCAACATTAGCAGCAATGAGCACTCCCCAACAATGCAAAAGCCAGCATTTCAGCAATTTCTCCCCCTTAATATCTTCACTACTATAGCTAACATATTCCTTTGACAACATTTGTATTCTTGGATACTCTTGGCTTTCTTGGCTACTTCTCCCCCTTTTTAGCCACAATTTGACAACCTTTAGACTCTTTGTATGTAACTTTTTATGGACTCCAATCTGTATACCTTCAGCAGTTGAATCAATTTTCAATAAAGTACACAACTGCACAATACACTCTCCATTACCTTTAATCTTCATAAATGCAAATTCCCAATTTACTTCTTAATCTTTCAAATTGGTTTGCATCTAAGGCTTTAGTGAAAATATCTGCTAACTGCTTATCTATAGCTACATGTTCTAAGACAACAACTTTGTCTTCAACCAACTCTCTTATAAAATGATGCCTTATATCAATGTGTTTAGTCCTGCTATGCTGAATAGGATTCTTGGAAATATTGATTGCACTAAAATTATCACAGTACAGTGTCATGACATCTTGCTTGACATTGTATTCAGTCAGCATTTGCTTCATCTAAATAAGTTGAGAACAACTACTTCCTGCTGCTATGTACTCAGCCTCAGCAGTAGAGAGTGACACACAGTTCTGCTTCTTGCTAAACCATGATATCAGATTATTCCCCACGAAGAAACACCCTCCTGACGTGCTTTTCCTATCATCTGCACTTCCAGCCCAGTCAGCATCACAATATCCTCTTAACTCAGTCCCAGATCCATGACTATATAGCATCCCATAGTCACTAGTGCCATTAACATATTTCAAGATCCTTTTCACTTGATTCAAGTGACTGGCCTTAGGTTCAGATTGATATCTAGCACAAACTCCAACAGTAAAAGCAATGTCAGGTCTGCTAGCTGTGAGATACAATAAACTCCCAATCATGCTTCTATATAAACTTTGATCCACACTGACACCATGTTCATCCTTGGATAATTTTAGATGAGTAGGTGCAGAAGTTCTCTTGTGATTAGCGTTCTCCAAACCAAACTTCTTCACTATGTTCTTTGCATACTTGCTCTGCGAAATAAATATGGAGTCCTCCATTTGTCTAACTTGTAGGCCAAGAAAATAGTTTAGCTCACCAACAAGACTCATTTCAAATTCAGACTGCATTTGTTCCACAAACTGTTTAACCATGGCATCCGACATCCCACCAAATACTATGTCATCAACATAGATTTGAGCTGCCATCAGTTTCACTTCTTCCTCTTTAACAAACAAGGTCTTGTCAATCCCCCCTTTTCTGTAGCCATTCATAACCAGGAACTCAGTAAGTCTTTCATACCAAGCTCTTGGTGCTTGCTTCAAACCATAGAGAGCTTTCCTTAGTTTGTACACATGGTCAGGAAATGTTGGATCAATAAATCCTTTTGGTTGATCAACATATACCTCTTCATTCAAGTAGCCATTTAAGAAGGCAATTTTAACATCCATCTGAAAGAGCTTGAATTTGAAATTACAAGCCACGCCTAAGAGCAGTCTGATAGACTCCAGTCTTGCCACAGGAGCAAAGGTCTCATCATAATCAATTCCTTCAATCTGAGTGTATCCCTGAGCAACTAGTCTGGCCTTGTTTCTGGTGACCACTCCTTGTTCATCAGATTTATTCTTATAGACCCACTTGGTGCCAATCACATTAACTCCATCAGGCCTAGGAACAAGCTCCCATACTTCATTCCTCTTGAACAGCTCCAGCTCTTCATGCATTGCATTTATCCAAAACTCATCAGTCAATGCTTCCTTGACATTTTTTGGCTCAATTTTGGAGACAAAGCATGAACTTGCTATAACATCTCTTGACCTAGTCCTTACTCCAGAGTTTGGATCACCTATAATGAGCTCCTTTGGGTGGTCCTTCTGCACTCTGATGGAGGGATCCTTATGAGGTTTCTCAGCTTCAGGCTCAGCAGCAGCAACACTAGGAGTTTGGCTTCTGTCTTCAGCTTCTGGTGCAACTTCACCAACTGATGTCTCAACAACATCTGGGACATTATCATCTTCCTGCTTGTCACTGTCATCAATCACCACATTGATTGACTCCATCATCACCTTGGTTCTAGAGTTGAACACCCTATATGCTCGGCTGTTAGTAGAGTATCCCAAAAATATTCCTTCATCACTTTTGGAATCCAATTTTCTTCTCTGCTCTCTATCATCCAGAATATAACATCTACTTCCAAAAACATGGAAGTACTTAACATTAGGTTTTCTTCCCTTCCATAGTTCATACAGAGTGGATGAAGTGCCTCTTCTCAGGGTAACCCTGTTGTGAATGTAGCAGGCAGTGTTCATGGCTTCAGCCCAGAAATGATAAGGAAGTTTCTTGGCATGAATCATTGCTCTAGCAGACTCTTGGATAGTTCTTTTCTTCCTCTCAACAACTCCATTTTGCTGAGGAGTAATAGGCGATGAAAACTCATGACTTATACCTTCAGCAGAGCAAAATTCTTCAAACTTGCTATTCTCAAACTCTCTTCCATGATCACTTCTTATTCTAATAACCATACTCTCCTTTTCTCTTTGGAGTCTTTGACAGAGCTCTTTAAAGACATCAAACACCTTTGATTTGTCTTTGATGAAGTTCACCCAGGTGTATCTTGAATAGTCATCCACAACTACATAAGCATATTTCTTTCCACCCAGACTTTCAACTTGCATAGGTCCCATCAAGTCCATATAAAGTAGTTCCAATACCTTGGAGGTGGTGTCATGTTGAAGCTTCGGATGAGACATCTTTGTTTGCTTTCCTTTTTGACAGTCTCCACACACCTTTCCTTCCTCAATACTAAGTTTGGGAATCCCTCTGACTGCTTCTGAGGAGATGATTCTCTTCATTCCCTTTAGGTGAAGATGTCCCAACTTCTGATGCCAGATTTTGACATCATCTTCTTTAGCAAGCACACACGTGGAAGAATTTGAGTTTTGAGGCACCCAAAGATAACAATTGTCCTTAGACCTGGCTCCCTTCATAATGACTTCTCCTTTATCATCTTTGACCGTACATCCATACTTTGTGAAGTCTACTTTGAATCCTTGATCACAAAGTTGACTAATACTAATCAAATTTGTTGTTAGTCCTTTAACAAGAAGAACATTCTCCAGTCTGGGAGCACTAGCACAGTTTAGTTTACCAATCCCCTTGATCTCTCCTTTGATCCCATCACCAAATGTAACATAGCCAGAAGACTGAAGTTTCATATCTACCAGCAGATTCTTTACTCCAGTCATGTGCCTTGAACACCCACTGTCAAAATACCAGTCTTCTTTGGTAGAAACCCTTAAGGAAGTGTGATCTATCAAGCTGGTAACTTTAGGAACCCATTGCTTCACCACCTTAGGCCTGACCTCTATCTGTCTGGGTTGAGGAGAAGAATTTGGATAACCATAAAGCTTGAAGCACGAGGACTGCATATGTCCAAACCTGCCACAATAGAAGCATCTGACTCTGTCATCTCTAAAGTGGTTAAATCTTCTTCCACTTTGATGATAATTCTGTGGCTGCCACCCATAATGTTGTCTCCTTATTCCATAGTTGGATTGTCTTCTTCTGTACTGAGGATGCTGTCTCTTAGGCTGTCTCCTATGGTGATGAGGCTTCCTTCTTCCATAGTAGTGAGGCACAACATTGTTGTATTCATTTCCATGCCAGTTTTCCTGATGTTGAGACATTTGATGAGACATGTTCTGTTTGAACCTTGCAGCTTGCATGCTCTTGTGATATTGGGGAGGCATATACTGACTGGCTCCTTGGGGCTGCATCTTCCTCTGATGAGGACCATTCTTCTTCTCAACATTCTGGGGCTGAAGAACCTTCTTTGGTGTAGGACCCTGTCTCTTAGTTTGATGTTGAGACAATGGTTGAGACACCTCCTTCTTTGTTCCTGAAGTGCTTGCCACATATCCTATACCTGATTTATCTCCAGCAGCTTTCTCTGACTGAAGAATCTTATCAAGAGTAGTTGTACCACTGTTTATCATCCTAACGGATTTTGTCATCTGATCCAGTTGAGACTTAACTAGTACAACTTCATTTTCCATATCAGCTTTTTCATTTTCAAGCTGAGCAATCTGTTGCTTGTGACACTTGTTTTCTTGACAAATCTCAGCACTTTTTAAACACAGCTCTTGATAAGTAGATGCTAACTCCTCATAAGTTATTTCTCCATCACTATCATCATCAGACACAACAGTTCCTGTTAAGGCTCTAACATGCCTTGCTGACTCACCTTCACTTTCACTATCAGATTTAGACCAGGAAACTGACATGCCCTTCTTCTGCTTCTTCAAGAATGTGGGACATTCTTTCTTGACATGTCCATACCCTTCACATTCAAAGCACTGAACACCTTTATCCTGGGCAGTCTTCTCTTCATCTTTCTCTTTTGGCTTGCTGATGTCAGAAGAGATGTTCTTGACACTAGGCTTGTAGTTATTGTTCCACCTTTTTAACACTTTGTTGAACTGCCTTCCCAACATAGCAATGGCTTGAGACAGATCTTCATGAGAATCATCATCTTTGACTTTCTTAGCTTCTGCAGGAGTGGAGACCAAAGCAATACCCTTGGGCTTCTTGTCTAGTTCTTCTTCATTCAAACCAAGCTCAAAAGTTTGAAGAGATCCAATGAGCTCATCAACTCTCATCTTGCTGATGTCTTGAGCTTCTTCAATAGCAGTCACCTTCATCTTGTACCTCTTAGGAAGGGACCTAAGAATCTTCCTTACAAGCTTTTCTTCTGACATTTTCTCTCCAAGAGCACTAGATGCATTGGCCAGATCAAGAACACTCATGTGGAAGTCATGAATAGTCTCATCTTCCTTCATCTTCAGACTTTCAAACTTTGATGTTAGAAGCTGAAGTCTAGACATCTTCACTCTAGATGTTCCTTCATGTGTAGCCTTCAAAATATCCCACACTTCCTTAGCAACTTCACAGGTATTGATTAACCTGAAGATATTCTTATCCACTCCATTGAAAATTGCATTTAGAGCTTTGGAATTACCAAGGGCAAGCTCATCTTCTTCCTTGGTCCATTCTTCTTCAGGCTTTGGCTTTGAGGTGCCTTCTTTATCTTTGCCAGCATCATCTTTCTCACACACAACAGGTGCTTTCCACTCTTTAATAATAGCCTTCCATGCCCTGCTGCCCAAGGATTTTAAGAAAGTAGTCATCCTTGGCTTCCAATAGTTATAATTGGATCCATCCAAAATAGGGGGTCTGTTGACGAATCCTCCAACTTCTTTGTCCATCTTTACACCAGAAAGTAACTTCCCTAGATCTCACCCAGAGACAGACAGGATGCCTGCTCTGATACCAATTGAAATTCTGGTATCAGACGTGTAATGTTAAGGTGCGATGTCACAACAACACACTCTGCAAATGGACAGCAATAACAGTAACAAATCAACACAATGAATTATTCACCCAGTTCGGTCTAACTACCTACGTCTGGGGGCTACCAAGCCAGTGATGAAATTCACTACTTGTAGAATTCATTTATAGACTCAACAACCCAGTTAACAATCTCCTAAACTTAATTCCTACTAGTGACTTTCTACCTAAGAAACCACTTAGATATGAGAACACTACTCAATCCCTAAAACACTTCAGTGAGATAATTCAAAGATCACACACTTTGAATAGCACTACTTGATTCTGCTTCACAGCTTTGATCAAGAACAACTCAAAACAATAATACCAATTCACACTAGAATGGTTTACAAATCATAAACGAAGACACAAACGACAATCAGTCTTTAGCTCACTTTCTTCGTATCTTTACTTTAGTACTGGTGCGCTTTATATAGCTCCTTGAATTGGACTTGGACCACCTCCAATATCTGACCTGATTTGTTATTTAAAACTGAATATTCAAAATAGATTTTCTCCTAAAATATTTTCAAATCTTCAACCTTTTAAATCTCCTACAAATCTGCACCAGATCTCCTATGCTGCAGAAAATATCTATCCCAAGATATTCGCAACCAATGAGACAGCTGCTCTCCACAATTCCAGCTAACACGCAAACCCTACAAACGACACAAAACCTGATGTTATTAATTCTGCAGATCTAATGTCACAACATCGCATGTGACATCAGACATCCAAACTTCAGCAATTTAAACACTTAACACAGCCCAGTGTTAAGACTCAATGTTGTAACATCACCACCTTGACATTAACATTGAACATACTTTGTTTTACCAAAATTCCAGCCAATCCAAGAAACTAACAGAAGGAGTTTGTAACAGTTGATCAACAATGTTGTATTCACTCCTTTGGATGAGCTTCAGCATCTCATCGTTGTTTTTCGAAAGGTCGAGATTACTGGATTGACCGACTGGTGGATCGGGAGCTTCTGTCGGAAGTTCCTTTTCTTTGTTAGGTTCTCCAACCCCTCGGTTGAAGATTCGACCGCTCCGTGTTACTCGACTGATTTTTCTGACAGTCGTAAGTAACTTCAATCCGTTCTTGGCTAAGAACCTTTGATTCGTCCAGTAGAGAAAGGATGGTACAAACATCCTTGTTCCTCTCAGGGTCAGAGATTACAACCACGTCTCTAATTTGATTTGTAAAGTAGTCTGGCGTCCAGTCAATGGACCCCGAAGCTAGGTATGGGTGAATCTCCTTGCGATCCAACTGACCCTAGAGAGCTGCCCGCACAAGGTAACATCCTTGGTTATTTCCCGAATAGACTCTACAGCGTTCATAGTTGTGTGGTGGCACCTGGCCACGCCCGCTTTGAATGCAGTGCAACTTTACCAGATTTGTTTCCATAGATCGGACATCCTGATTTTGACGTCTAGTAGGGTTCCCATCAACCACACTGATTTGTTGCGTGTCTTTATCCATATAGATTGGAAGCCACCAGTGGTTTAACAAGTGTTGCAAAGTTCTTTGAACGAGAGCACATCCTTGGATACTCTCACAACATACTTTACAGTTCAGATAATCATGCGAAGTGAGAAAACCGAGTTGGACCTGCCTGGCGTATAACTCCACCAAGCTGGTATTCATCAGACGAATATCAAAGATTTGAACCATGTTGATCTGATAAGGATTTCTATCATGGTAGTCCTGGATCCATCCAAAATCCATCTGACGCTGGAGGGCCTCCTGTATGAAAGAGCATCCATGTTTGTTTACCGAGCAAGTCAGACAGGAATTATAATTGTGCCGCGGCTGATTATGGTATTGGCTTTGCCTTGAGTGCATTGCCACCAGGTTGGCATTTATTGTACGGATGTCGTTGTTTTGAATGACGTTGGAATTCGTATAGGTCATGCTGACTCCACAAACTTTATGCTCTTGGATTCATCCGAGATCCAATTGTTCCTGTAGAGCTGATTGCACCACAGAACATCCCTGATTATTTTTAGAGCAGACATCACATTGGTGATAATTATGAGGTGGCACATGGCCATATCCGCTCTGTCTACAATGCATCTTGACTAGATTGGCCCTTAATAAGAGTACATCATGAATTTGATAGGTGTTGTTAGACTCTCCCTCTATCAAATTGACTGCAGCTTTCTCATGTTGAGGCAGCGGGTTCGTGAGAACATTCGGATTCGTATCTTGAAAAGATAAGACCCCGCTCCTAACAAGTTTTTGCACATCGGATTTGAAACTGAGACAGTTCTCTATGTTATGCCCTGGTTGTAGCACCCCAAAATTTGCCCTCCTTACTTTATTACTAACTGGCTTATGTTTCATTACCATGTGTGCATATCATTGGTTCTTAGCATGGGGTCAAGGTGCCTGAGGCAGTTCAAGAGGAGAAGATGTTCTTCAAGCAAGAGTCCTTATATTGTCCAAGAGAGCTCAAGTGGATCACTCTCTCCTAACCAGTGCAGAGATTAGGGTTTTGAGATTCTTGGGTTTATTGCTCCAATGGGCAAGCTTCTTGGGTTTTTATCATCACCAAATGGCATATCTTATCTTTGTTGGAGAGGATACATATCATATTCAGAGGAATTTGGATTTGGAGACTGTGCTATTTTCCTCCTAGACTGAGGATACCAAATTAGGGTTTGCTATAAAGTCAGTTTATTTCTGATTTTTTGGGCAAGACTTGATTCCATGGTATTCCTTGGGTCCCTAAGTATCTAGGAATGGAATATTGTCCATCATTTTAGTTCATGAGAAATTCAATTGGCTAATGGATTGCAAATCAGGAGAATTGGGGAAAAGTCAACAGTGAGAGGGGAAGTCAACTGTGAAATTTTGAGGTTCTCTTCAAGGTTTTCAAGGTCTCACATCCTCATATGGTCTTCAAGAGTCAAGTTTCATACCATTTATCAAGAATCAAAGGTTGGTACAAAAGTTACTAAATATGGAAATGACCTATAATTTGAAAGTTTCCTTTTTGGGCAAGTTCTTACACTACTTTCAACTTGACTTTTCATCATTAAAGAAGCTTCAAATGAATTTTCCTCAAACATGAAAGTTGAAGATCTTTTTCTCCCCTTTCCAACAAGTACTAGATGGTCTCCATATCATTTGTGAAACTCAAGTTATGACCAAAAGAAGGCAGGGTGGTTTTTAGGGTTTCCTTATGGTCCCATTTTCACAACTTTTGCATTTTGGGACATAGTGACCTATATTTGGTTCCATTGCTTCAAGTCATATTATAACATCAAAGTACATTCCATAAGGACCATTTTTGGCCTTTGAATCAAGTGAATCCATGGCTTATTCATCACTTATTTCCCATTATGCAAAATTGCAAGATCATTGAAAACTCATGAACCAAAACATCTCAAGGCCCAAATTCCATACAGGTGTGATTAGCAATTGAAATATAAGTGATCCATCAAAGAATGTTTGGGTGTACATGCATGGAAGAGGGTGTATTTCACATTATGCAAATTTCCAAAATCACTCTAAACTCATTAGGTGAGGAATTAACAAGGCCCAAGTGATGATCAGTGGATTAACCCTAAGTATTTAAGCTAACTCATGCACTTGTTAGAAGGGAATACACGTGATTTTGAGGAGAACAAAGTTTTCAACCCTAAAACTTCTCTCCTTCGAATCTCTCAATCAACAAGAGCTTTTCCAAAACTTCTTTCACCATCTAAACCCTTGGGATTCATAGAGGACGAAGCAACCATCCCTTGAAGCTAACAGCAAGGATACGTGGTGCATAATCTCAGGTCAGTGACTTTTTTCATGATCGTAAACTTAGTTTTTTGATGTGCATAATGATGTGAGACATTCACTGATGATTCTGATGTGTTTGGTTTGGAGTTTGGACGCATGGTTTGGTTGTTTCGTGAGTTTTAAGTTTTGAGTCCAAACTTTCTTTCATTCGATGCTTCTTATGTGTTGATTATTTGCGATTTTTAATGTGATATTATTGATCCTGGTGAAATTCTGGTCAGAATGGTGTATTCGTTTGTGTGTTCTGGGAAATTTTTTGTTGCAGGTGGTCGGAGAAGATGACCGGAACCCTAGTTCCGGCGTCTAGTGCAGTCTTCGGCGAGGTTAGGGTTTGGAGGTAGGTGATGCAATCCTAACCGTCTATTGCTTTGATCCAAGGGCCCTCGTTGTGCCACGTTTTTATTTCTGAGTTTTTATTTTAATGATTGCGTGTGTGGTGGACCATGGTTGTTATTGTGTTCATCATGTCTCAACCTTTGATTTTGTTTGATATTTGGCTGCATGTTCTAATCTGGTGCGTGGGATGAATCATGTGGAGGTTATGATGCCAGCGAATAAAAAAAATCATGTGCCTATCACGTGGGGTGTGTATGGTGTCCCAATTGATTTGATGTATGTTTGCGTATCTTTATTACTGTATGCATGAGATCTGGACAGTTGATCATGAATACTTGTTGTTTTATTTGACTGAGCGTGGAGCGTGTAATTGATCTTGTGGCTGATATTGATTATGAATGTTGACTGGATCTACGTGTTCTCTTTGACTGCGCTTTGGACTCTTTTGTTTGGGCCTTGCTTTTCACACCCCCTCCTTTGGGCCCAGTTGCCATTCCTAACGTGATTTCTCTGCTGAACACACCCCCCCCCCCATGCTTATTTCTCCATTTTTATTTTACATTTAATTATATTATTTCATTTTTAATTTTTAAAAATAGATAATTGCATCCTAAAAATCCCAAAAAATTCATGAATCATTTTTAGCATTTTATAAAATTTTCCCAAATTTTATTTATCATTTTATTTTATTTCTAGCCTCTTGATTAATTATTTGAATGATTTTTTTTTGAATTTATTCCATACATGCATACTCTAACTTGTTTATTTTATTTCTCATCATCCATAAAACCTTTTGAGTTCATTATTTTTGCATTGCTTCACCAACACATTGAATTGCATTAAAACATTTTTCTATCATTTTTAAAACTTTTTCATATTGCATTTTAGTCCTCCTCTTTTGCATATTGAGTCATGTTTCTTGTCTGAACTTTGCATAATTGTTTGGGTGACCTATCTTGTGAATTTTAGCATGAGTCTTTAATATGATGTTTGTATCTGGTTGAGGTGTTTTGGGTTTTAGTTTGATAATTTTAGAAGATGTTTTGCTGATTGTTTGATTGCTCTTTGTTTGAGATCTTCTTGTATGCATATCTTTGACCATGTCTGATTACTTGTTTGAGAAGGCACTTGTGCCATCATTTGGGTTTGCTTCTTTGACTTCATAATTCATGTTTAGGTCATCCACATTCTGTCTTGGTTGAATTTCATTTGGTTTATAATCATTTCTCTTTGGTTTGTAATTTGTTTGAGTTTCATTTGTCTTATTTTTACTTATGTCTGTTTTGTACTAACCTTTTATGCAGGGTTGAGGTAAGTTATTTGAGGGTGTGGATAGTTATCCATGTCCACTCTCACTCTTTCTTCCTCTCATCTTTTCTTTTCCTTAGGTTTAGGTTGTTGCCAAACTTCCCCTTAGGGCCATCTTTGCATGATAACATTAGGACTAAATTCTATAGGATAGTCTCCCTCCAAACTTCCCCTTAGGGCCATCTTTACATGATAACATTAGGATAGATTTCCCCCTTAGTGTTTTTTTTTCTTTTCTTTTGAGTCCCTCTTCTCATCTCAAAACATTTCTAAGATACTTAATAAGGTAAACTTGCCTTGCACACAAGCCTTAAACATAGGAAATGGAGATTGAGGGGTCCCCCTTCTCTCTTCTAGAGTGTTGAGCATACGTCCCATTGGGGACGACCATGCGACGCATTCGTTCCCGTGTCATAGACTTCTGTTCAAGTTGAGTTATGAACTAACTCAAGTCACTTTTGTCCTAAAAAACACAAACAAACTTCAAACCTTTTTGTCCTTCGGGATCGTCAACCTAAAGGCTATTTTCAAAAAGGGCACGTTACCTTCCGTCTGAGTCGCAAACAGGCATCGACCCTAACTGCCGGACGCGAACTTAACGTCGCTCATAAAAAACACAAAAAGAACTTGGTCCGAACTACGTTGACTCTGAATTCCCCATTGCACAAAGGGGGTACGTAGGCCTAGGACGACGACGTCCTACCGAGTCTGTCTTTGTTTTCCCCTTCCCCGTTTTAGTGTAGCCATAGATGTTAGGATAACTCACCCTTAGAATAGACAACAAGCGTGGATTCCATCGAGTACGATGGACGCGTGGGGTGCTAGCACTTTCCCCTCACGTAACCGACTCCCGAACCCAGGCCATGGTTGCGATGACCATTCTTTTCCCTCTTCTTCAGGTTTATGCGGTGTTCCCTTTCCCTCTCTTGGGATAAATTTACACAGCTGGCGACTCTGTTTTCCGCGCCACTTTCGCGTTTGTACCTGGATGAAAATCCTGGGAGCGACAGCTGGCGACTCTGCTGGGGACCGGGGTTGACCTATGCTGGTCCATCCCCTTTAGCGAGTCTATCCTAGCGCTTGCTTGTCTTTGTTCTCTTTGGGTGTTTTTGTCTTTTGTTTTACTTTATTTGTTGTATTTTATTTTTACCGCATTTTCTGCATTGCATATTATTATCAGCTGCTGCACTGTTTTTCTGTTTGGCGAGTTGGGAGTTCTGAGAGATAAGCCCAATACCCAGGCTTGAGCATACACGTAGGATTAGCGTGGCAAGTAGTGTGACTCGTGTGGCGTTTGGCCAGCCGTAGAATACATGAAAACTCCACATCCATACGAGGTTTTCTTTGGTAATGTTCTATCCTGCGCATTGGTGCAGATGATTGAATGTAACCTGGAAACCTGTCGACTCTGGCAACCATTCCCGAGAACTCAGTAACGACACTCCTCCCGAGACGCGATAATGGCATACCAGAAATGGCAAACCCATTACACATGTCGATTCGAGGACCCAATGCTGGGAACTTGCTATAGGGTGTCCTTTTGGAAAAGAATCGGCGGAAGCACTCCTCGTTTGGCGATAGTACTGTACCCTGAGGGATGAATGTACTATTGCTTCTCGACCTCAGTGCCGAAGCTGAGGACTTGCCATGGGATGTTTTCTTTTAAGGGGAATCAGTTGAGGCCTCCTCGATTGGTGATGATGCCAAACCAGAAATGGTGAACGTATCATCATTTCTCGACCTGAGAGCCCGTGATATTGAGAATCCTCGGTTTTCTAGTACCCACATGTGAGAGGGAAGGGTGTTTACAGGTTTGCAGGTAACCTTGACCTTCAACATACCCGGTTTTCTGATCAGCTGATTTATCAGTGTGGTACTATGGTTATTTTGGTTATTCTGGGTATTTGGGCAGACCTTTGAGATTATACAGTGGTTCAGTGCAGCAGTTGTCCAGTCTGTGTGGCATCCTTGATCCCATGTGTGCATTTGCATCATCTTTTTTCATCCTAACATGTTTATTCATTTGCAGGGCTGCATCCTAACTTTGATTCTGGTTTTTGAAGACTATTAAGGATGAGTACTGAGAAGAGAAAGAACATCATAGTGTACAAGTTCCCATCACTTTTTCTGGATACTGTTCACAAGATTGTGTCTATGGAAGAACCTGGGGTATTGGCAAACTTTAGAGAAGAGTATGGAAGAATTCTGAATTTTGCTCGCAACATCACTGAATACGAGTATAGGGCTTTGTACACTCTGGTACAATTCTATAACCCTCACCTGCGATGTTTTCTATTCACTGATTATCTCTTGGCTCCGACATTGGAGGAATTTGCTCTCATCCTAGATGTTTCTATTAAAGAAGAAGCTCTTTTCTATCCTTTTGAAGAACTTCCTGATTTGGGAAAGGTCTCCGAGGCTTTGCATTTGGATACATCTTTGTTGAAAAACAACGTTGCCAGTAAGGGAGGGTGTAAAGGTTTTCACGTGAAATTTTTGATAGAACAGGCTGTTGTGTATGCTAAGGCTAGATGTTAGACAGTTTTCAACACCATCTTGGCTATGTGTGTCTATGGAACGGTGTTGTTCCCAAATATGAAGGATTTTGTGGACATGCACGCTGTCTGGATATTTACCATCAAGAATCCGGTACCTACATTGCTTGGAGATCTGTATTATTCAGTGCATTATAAGAACGAGAAGAGGAGGGGAGGACCCCTTTATTTTTGTGCGCCAGACTTCTACAAATGGTTTGCTGATCGTCTTCCCAAATCTGGGGCATTTGTAGATACTCAAGGAACTTTGGAGTGGTCCAAAAGATTGATGGGCTTGAGGGCAAATAATCTAATTTGGGTTAACCGTGACTTGTTGGGCCAAGATATCATGATTAGTTGTGGAGGTCTCCCAAATGTGCCTCTAATAGGAAGGAAAGGGGGAATTAACTACAACCCTATTCTTGCTATTAGGCAATTCGGGTATGCCTTGAAAGAGCCACCAAGAGACGAGGAGGTCCAAGAATCTTTATATCTGAGTGGGGAAATCAATCCAGAACTGTTGAAAGAAGCTGCAAATACTTGGGAAGATCGTCGTAAGAAAGGGAAGATTCCTTTTGGGAAGAGCAACAACAGAACATTTCCTGCGTATGAAGATTGGATTCAGAAAAAGGTAAAGGGGGAGCTTTTGCCATTCTCCAAAGAACTACCATCTTACCCCTTGCTGATTGAGCCTCCTACCACAGTTGAAATAGAGAAGTTTAACAAGTTGTGGGCTGAAAAGGAAAAGCTGCGAGAAGAAAACAATGAGCTACAAAGAGAGATTTATCAGTTGAAACATGAGCAGGGTGAAGCTGTTCATATCGCCAAGTTGAAGACAGAGCTTCTCGCTGAGGCAGAAAAGAAGCTAGCTGACAAGGTCGCATCCAGACAAAGGATGAAGCAAGCTCTAGACGGTATCAGTAAGGTTCTCGAGTCTAAGAAGGAAGAATTGGACAAGGCTTTGTTAAAAATTCACAGGTTCAATGCTCACCGAGACACTGCAATGGCTGAGAATAAGCGAAAGGAAGACGATTATCTAGCTCAGATTGATCAATTGAAGTTGAAGCTCAAGAAGAAAGACGCTGAGATCCTATCAGGGGTATTCCAGAGACAAGCAGTCGAGGGTCGACTCAATGAAGCCATAGCCTCCATAGAGGAACTGAAGATCCAAGCTGAGGTGAAGAGACCTAGAAATGAAGGTCCTAGCATGGATGGTGTTTCTGGAGAAGACGCTTGGGAGTTGCATTGCCGATACTTGGAAGGGATCATGCATAGGAGAGACATTCTCATTCAAGAGCTAATTCAGAGACCGAAGCATCCCGACACCAAAAAGCTGTTTAAGGAAATTCAAGACTGGAGCAAAAAGAATAATGGATGGGGGGGATTGACACTTGTGGACTTTGATGACATGCCGTAGTTTTCTGTTTTCTTTCATTATTTGGACCACTGCCAGGCTTGTTGGTTGGGATCTATGATTATTGTGTTCAGATTTGTTATCTTGGATTGTTGACATTTGGTTTTCCTCTGGTTTTTTTAATATATGAGCAGAAGTTCCGTTCTATCTTGTTGTTAAACTGGAATCAAGGGGTGGATCTCCCTGCGAATTTTCTAGGCATGTTCATTTGCATTTGCATATTCATAATCATTCTGCATAACAGGTGTTTATCTCTGGTGTTCTTATCTTGTTCTAATCTCAGTACAGGATTGCAGATCAACATATTCATCGGTATTCTACCAGACAAAATCAGAAGAGACTCATGGATCAGCTACAAAATGAGATGACTGAGATGCGAACTCGCATGAACCAATTCATGAATTTGATGCAAGGGGTTTCTCAAGGTCAAGAGCGGTTAAGGACTCTCGTTCAGCCACTGATTGCGAGAATTGATGAAGAGGGTGTCCTTCATGGAGGACTTCATACCAGTGTTACTGGTAATAATGTTCAGAATGGCCCTCCGGGCGGAGGTATTCCTGTTGCTGGTGTTGTGATCCCTCCTGGTGGAGGAGAAAATGTTGTGGTTCCCACTGTAGTGGGGGAGATAACAATGTCGGTGTAATTCATGGCCGTCAGTATGATGATCTTCAGGAAGATGCATTTTCTGTGCCAGGTGGGGATGCTGGTCCCCAGATTAACAATGATCAGAGATTCAGGCTGATTGAAGAACAACTAAGGGGTGTTGTGAATCAGGATGCTTTGGGTATGGATCTAGAGGATTTGGGGCTGGTTCCAGGCGTTGTTATCCCACACAAGTTTCAGACTCCTACTTTCGAAAAGTACAATGGTATGACTTGCCCAAGGACTCACGTCAGGGCATACGCGAGTAAAATGGCTGCGCATGCGAAGAATGAGAAGCTGATGATGCATTGCTTCCAGGATAGCCTATCTGGGGCATCCCTGAAGTGGTACATGCAACTAGAAAGGAAAGATGTGCGTAGTTGGAGAGATCTGGCAGGGGCATTTATTAGACACTATCAATATAACACTGACATGGCTCCTAACAGAACACAGCAGCAGAACTTATCATAGAAGAACAATGAGAGTTTCAAGGAGTACGCCCAGAGGTGGTGTGAATTGGCAGCGAGGGTTCAGCCTCCCATGTTGGAACGTGAAATGATAACTATGTTTATGGCCACCTTGCAGGGTCATTACTATGAAAAGCTGGTACCGTGTATGACTGAAAAGTTTGCTGATTTGATCTTAGTAGGAGAGATGGTGGAAAGCGGAATTAAGGCGGGAAAAATATCAGGCGGTGATGGGTCCTCAGCTGGAGGAAGTAAGAAGCCTTATGCCAGTGGTTACAAGAAGAAGGAGGGAGATACAAACTGTGTGTCATCATATCATGGTAGAGATGGACCTCGCCAGAACTTCAATCAGCAGGTGGCTTCTATAACCATCCCAGCAGCACCTCAGCAGCCAGCAGTGTCTCAACAACAAAATCAAGTTCCTCGCAGACCACAGAATGCGACTAGGCTGGATAGGCATCTTGACACTCCTCCTATTCCCTACTCTCAATTATTTCAGCACTTGTTAAAGCTACAGTTAATTCAGAAGAGAACATTGGCTCCACCTATTGGTAATCCACCTCCCGGTTATGACGCCAAAGCCCACTGTGAATTCCATTCTAGAGCACCCGGACATCATACTGAAAATTGTAGAGCTTTTAAGCATCTGGTTCAAGATTTAGTGGATTCCAAAGCCATCAATTTCTCCAATGATGTTCCAAATGTGAATTAGAACCCGATGCCGAATCACGGTGAGCCGAGGGTCAATGCTATTATTAAAGACTGTGAAGGCTTGAGTTTGATTTCAGATGTGAACGAAGTTCAAACTCCCTTGGGTGTGGTGAAGGAAAGACTGTTGAAGGGAGGGGTATTTCCCGGCTGTGATGAAGGTTGTGTAGAATGTGTGTCGCAGCCAGGCGGTTGTGATTTATTGGAAGCAGGTATTCAGAAAATGATCAGTGCAGGGATATTACAGTTTGACAGGGGTTGTAGGCAGAGTAAAGTTACTGACAGAGAGATTGATGTTGCCACAATAACAATTCCGTTCAAGACAATAACTATATCAGCGCCGGCGAGACCATCGCCGGTCATTATCACTGTTCCTGGACCAGTCTCGTATGAGAGTACCAAGGCCATCCCATGGAACTATGGGGCCGAGGTGTTTGTTAATGGTAAGAAGCAGGAATTGGAAGAGACATCAGCTGTGAATACAGGGGTTGAAAATCTTGTTGAAGCAGGGGCTATCACTAGGAGTGGTAGAGTCTTTATTCTGTCCGAGGATCAAGTTGGCAGTTCAAAACAAGACAAAGGTAAACAGATGATGGATGAGTCTGTACAGAGGCAGGAAGCAAATAATTCTATGACAAAGCCAGTTGGGGATACTTTCTCAGAAGACGTAGAAGAGTTTATGAGGTTGATCAGGAAAAGTGATTTCAAGATTGTTGATCAACTTCACTAAACTCCATCGAAGATTTCCATTCTATCCTTACTGTTGTGCTCTGAAGCACACCGAAATGCATTACTAAAGGTTCTGAACATGGCTTATGTACCGCAGGAAATATCTGTCAATCAGTTAGAAGGGGTTGTGGCTCATGTGAATGCTGGTAATGGTTTAGGTTTCACCGATTTAGATCTGACTCCGGCTGGGAGGAATCACAACAACGCTCTGCATATTTCAGTGGAATGCCGTGGTTCCTTAATGTCGCATGTGTTAGTTGATACTGGGTCGTCTTTGAATGTACTGCCGAAGAAGGCTTTGATGAAGTTAGATACTCGTGGGTTGATTTGTACACCCAGTGACTTGGTGGTACGTGCTTTTGATGGCTCCAAGAGGTCAGTTTTTGGAGAGTTACTTCTGCCAATCAAGGTGGGTCCTGAGATTTTCAACACCACCTTTTACATAATGGATATTCAGCCTGCCTATAGTTGTTTGTTGGGTCGCCCTTGGATCCATAGTGCTGGGGCAGTAACATCTACGCAGCATCAGAAGTTGAAGTATATGGCGGATGGACACGTTGTGACAGTTTGTGGTGAGGAAGAGATCATGGTAAGTCACCTATCGACCTTCAAGTATGTAGAGGTAGATGGTGAAGTACAGGAAACTTTGTGCCAAGCCTTTGAAGCTGTGAAAATTCCCGAGGGACCCCCAAAGGTAGCCAGTCAGCCTGAGGTGGTTGCCCAACCTGAAGTTGTCAGACAACCAGAGATTCCAATGTCCTCTTTCAAAGAGGCGCGTGCTATAGTTGAAGCTGGTGGTTCTCAGAAGTGGGGCAGTGTCATTGATGTTCAAAGAAAGCAGGATACCCATGGACTAGGGTACAAGCCACCCCAACGGGCTCAAGAGCCTCCCAAGTATGCTGGTCCGATTCGGTTCACAAGTGCTGGGGTTTTCTTTAATCAGGTTAATGCTATTGAGGATGAAGGAGATAGTGACTGTGACATGGATGAGTGGATCCGTCCCTGCACCCCTGGTCAGAGTTTAGGCAACTGGTCTTCCGAGAAAGTCATCCAAGTGACGCGCCCGGAGTAATTTACTTTTGTTTTCTGTTATGTTGAATCCTACGTTCTGCCCAAGACGTAGTGATATTTATTTGTAGGGCTTGGATGTTTTATTTGCTACTTTTATCATCAATAAAGGACGTTTTTCATTCAAATATTTCGATCCATGTTTTTCTATTTTTACTTTTTTGCATTAACCCACATCAAAATGGCAATGTGTTTTCTTGTTTGTTGCACTCATAATAAACATAAAACATTCATCATGCAGGTTTCTTTGTTCAGATTCCACCCATCATGACTTAGCTATGGCTCGATATGACTTCGATAATCCTATCTATCAAGCTGAAGAAGAGACTGACGAAGACTGTGACTTACCAGAAGAGTTAGCCAGGTTACTGAAACAGGAGGAAAAGGTTATTCTACCTTATCAGGAGGAGGTTGAGACTGTTAATTTGGGAACTGAGGACGTTAAACGAGAAGTAAGGGTTGGGGCTGCTTTGGAAGACACTGTTAAGGAAAGATTGGTTGAGTTGCTTCGAGAGTATGTGGATATCTTTGCCTGGTCTTACCAAGACATGCTTGGGCTTGACACTGACATTGTTTCACACCGATTGCCGCTTAAAGAGGGTTGTACTCCAGTCAAGTAGAAACTAAGAAGGACGAAACCAGATATGGCTGTCAAGATCAAGGAAGAGGTTCAGAAACAGTTAGACGCCGGATTTCTTGCTGTGACAAATTATCCTCCGTGGGTTGCTAATATCGTACCTGTACCTAAGAAGGATGGGAAGGTCAGGATGTGTGTTGATTACCGAGATTTAAATAGGGCGAGCCCGAAGGATGATTTCTCGCTCCCCCACATTGACGTGTTAGTAGACAATACTGCTCAATATTCTATATTTTCCTTCATGGATGGCTTCTCTGGGTATAACCAAATCAAAATGGCCCCAGAGGACATGGAGAAGACTACGTTCATAACACCGTGGGGAACATTTTGCTACAAGGTAATGCCCTTTGGATTGAAGAATGCTGGGGCAACCTATCAGCGGGCAATGGTGACTCTCTTTCATGATATGATTCACAAGGAGATTGAAGTCTATGTTGATGACATGATTGCGAAGTCACAGACAGAGGAAGAACACTTGGTAAACCTTCAGAAGTTGTTTGAAAGGTTGAGGAAGTTCAGATTGAGATTGAATCCGAACAAGTGCACTTTCGGTGTGAGGTCTGGTAAATTGCTGGGATTCATTGTTAGTGAAAGAGGTATCGAGGTTGATCCTGCCAAGATAAGAGCCATACAAGAGATGCCTGAGCCAAGAACAGAGAAAGAGGTTCGTGGTTTCTTGGGGAGGTTGAATTACATTGCTAGGTTCATCTCTCATCTGACAGCCACGTGTGAACCAATTTTCAAGTTATTAAGAAAGGATCAAGAGGTCAGGTGGAATGAAAATTGTCGAGAGGCGTTTGAAAGGATAAAGACGTATTTGCATGAACCTCCAGTCCTTATACCACCGGTGTCCGGGAGACCGTTAATTATGTACCTTACGGTTCTTGAGAACTCAATGGGTTGTGTGCTCGGTCAACACAACGAGACGGGTAGGAAAGAGCACGCCATTTACTACCTGAGTAAGAAGTTCACTGATTGTGAATCAAGATACTCTATGTTGGAAAAGACATGTTGCGCACTCGCTTGGGCAGCCAAGTGCCTGAGGCAGTATATGTTAAACCACACAACCTTGTTGATTTCGAAGATGGATCCGATTAAGTACATGTTTGAGAAGCAAGCACTTTCTGGAAGGATAGCCCGTTGGCAGATGGTTTTGACAGAATACGATATTCAGTATGTTTCCCAGAAGGCCATTAAGGGAAGTGTTATGTCAGAATATCTTGCTGAACAGCCAGTCGAGGATTATCAGCCAATGAAGTTTGAGTTTCCGGACGAGCATGTTATGTTTCTGAAAATGAAAGATTGTGAAGAGCCTCTGCCTGACGAAGGACCTGAGATTGGATCCCAGTGGAAGATGATTTTTGATGGGGCTGTCAACTCATATGGTAATGGAATTGGGGAAATCATTACGACCCCGAAGGGTTCTCATATACCTTTCACTTCCCGGTTAGCATTCGTGTGTACCAACAACGAGGCGGAGTATGAAGCATGCATCATGGGGTTAGAAGAAGCAATTGATTTGAGAATTAAGAACCTCGATGTCTATGGTGATTCCGCGTTGGTAGTTAATCATATTACATGAGAATGGGAGACTCGTCAGGCGAATTTGGTGCCTTATAACAACTATGCTTGAAGGTTGTTACCTTTCTTCGACAGGGTGGATTTTCATCATGTGCCCCGAGCTGAGAATCAGATGGCTGATGCGTTAGCGACATTGGCATCCATGTATAAGGTGAACCGTTGGAATGAAACTCCTTCGATTAGAATCATGCACCTGGATAGACCAGCTTTTATGTTTGCAATTGAAGATGTGTCGGATGGCAAACCATGGTATCATGATATTAAGGTCTTTCTGAAGAGACAGGAGTATCCAGAGGGTGCCTCCACCAAGGATAAGAAGACTCTGAGAAGGTTGGCAGGAAACTTCTTTCTGAACAAGGATGATGTGTTATATAAGAGGAACTTCGATATGGTCTTGCTTCTTTGTGTTGATGAACACGAGGCAGGTTTGTTGATGGAGGAAATTCACGAGGGTTCCTTCGGTACTCATTCCAGTGGACACGCCATGGCTAGAAAGTTGTTGAGGGCAGGATATTACTGGATGACTATGGAGTCTGATTGTTTCAAGTACGCCCGAAAGTGCTAAACGTGTTATCATCTCCTTGGCCTTTTGCAATGTGGGGTATAGATATGATTGGGAAGATTGAGCCCACTGCTTCCAATGGGCATCGTTTCATTTTGGTTGTCATTGACTATTTCACAAAGTGGGTGGAAGCAGCCTCGTACGCCAACGTCACCAAGCAAGTGGTAGCCCGGTTTATAAAGAAGGATATCATCTGTCGTTATGGGGTCCCGGAGAGAATCATTACTGATAATGGCTCAAATTTGAACAATAAGATGATGAATGAACTATGTCAGGGTTTCAAGATCGAGCATCACAATTCTTCTCCATATCGTCCGAAGATGAATGGTGCTGTTGAGGCGGCGAATAAGAATATCAAGACGATTGTGCAGAAGATGGTGGTAACATATAAAGACTGGCATGAGATGCTACCTTATGCCCTACATGGTTACCGTACTTCGGTGCGTACGTCAACTGGGGCAACCCCTTTCTCATTGGTATATGGTATGGAAGCAGTGTTGCCCTTAGAGGTCGAGATTCCGTCTTTGAGGGTTCTGGCAGATGTGAAGCTTGATGAAGCTGAGTGGGTGCGTTCCAGGCTGGATCAGTTGAACCTTATTGAAGAAAAGAGATTGGCAGCCATCGCACATGGTCGGTTGTATCAGAGCAGGATGAAGCACGCCTTTGACCAGAAAGTGCGTCCTCGGAATTTTCAGACAGGTGAATTGGTTTTGAAAAGGATCCTTCCTCCTCAGACAGATCACAGGGGCAAATGGACTCCAAACTACGAGGGGCCATATGTGGTAAGAAAGGTTTTCTCTGGTGGAGCCTTACTACTTTCAACTATGGATGGCGAAGATTTTACATCCCCTGTGAATGCAGACGTAGTCAAAAAATACTTCGCATAAAAGAGACCCGTTGGACGTAAAAAGAAAGTCCAGGCAAAAAAGGGGCATCCCGGCGAACCATAAAAAGGAAAAGGTTCGGGCAAAAATTAGGGATAAAATGTAAAAAAGAAATGTGTAAACCCGCAAAGTTGAAAACCAGTAAAGGCAACTTTGGCAAAAATGGGTATCCCGATGGATTGAAAACCCGAAAAGGGCGGTCCAGACAAAAGTTAGGGATTTATAAGCGAAAGGCTATGGTATGCGTTCGATCTGTGAGCACTTTCAATACCTGAAAGTTCTAAAAGAAAGGAATTAGTACAGTTAGTCTCTTCGAAGATCAAGATATTTGTGGATAAGCAAGACATATGGGTCATAGCTGAGTCGAATCATGGTGGATATCTGTTCCCACATTGCCAACATATGTATTTTCTTTTTGCTTTTGCGCAATTACCTCTTTTTAGGAATTGCTTCCAATTGTAAATGCCTATTTACAGGCCAGTTTTCTCAATAAAATTTTCATTTCACTCAGAGAGCTTTCCATTGTTTGTTTTACTTTTACTGTTTTGTTTGCAAAAACGTCCGATATTTTCGATAAACATAGCATATAAAACTTCGAGCTTTGCGGAGCATAACGAAAAGCAGTAGAAATTACTTAGGCATTAATGGTGATAGTCATGTTGTGGCGTATTCTATTTTGTTGTTATTTGACTTGCAGGGCAACAGGATTGTATTTCCCCAGCAGTTTGCTCTCCCCAACATTGAGATTGCACCTTTCCTCAGCAGAGCAGACCTTCCCCAACAGGAGACTTAGAATGTATTTCCTCTGGATCAAGACGTTATTTCCCCACAGAATCAGGGTGTTCGCTTTCCCCATCCAGTCAGGAAGTGCACTTTCACCGACAATGTCATATTCTAATCCCCAGCAAGATGAGAGTAAAGTCTTTCTCCCCATCAGCAGGCTAAGTTCAACAGTATCCCCAAACAGGATGGTATTATGGACTATCTTCCCCAAGCAGGATGGTATTATGGGCTGGCATCCCCCAGCAGGTCCTAAGCCCATCTGTTATTGGCAATCCGCAATAACAAACTTCCGATTCCGTTATTGGCGTTCATTCTCAACTCCCCCAGCAGAGGAGGAATCTCAGGTTCGATGTCACCTTCAGTAAAGGACATGCGTAACCCCCGGTAGAGTGTATTTGCTTTTGGATTTCATCCCCGACAGAAGTTGTTGATCCAAAGGGTCGGTCAGCGTGATCCTTCTCAACAAAGTTCTTGGATTCAGGGGACAATTTATTTTTGTCATCCCTGGCTGAATTGGTCTTTTCTCTCCAGCATTTATTTTGCTGGAGGGACCCTTTTCGCATATCATAAGCATTTGCATTGCATCCTCAAATGCCTAGCATTTCCACTTCGCGTGGAGCATTACGGCAAAATTCAAACATAGGCATCCGAAGCATAAGCCAGGTTTGAGTCTTCCTTCGTCGGGAGAAAAGCAGATTTCGGAGAATATCATTCGACTTTACTCCGCAGGCGTTGGGTTTAGTCATTCAAAGCAATATTTGGCATTCCCTTGCAGAGTTGTTTTCCAGGAGCGTTAATCCATGATTTCATTTTTACCCCTCCGTCCAGGTGGTCCTTTAGTTTATTCCCTCGAGGGTTTTTACCGTCTGACACCCGTCCATGTTCTTTCAGCACCCGTCCGTGTTTAAACCTTTGTTTTAATGCCCGTACGTATTGACATTTGACGTCTGTCTGTGTTCTTTCAGCACCCGTCCGTGTTTGAACCTTTCATTTCAATGCCCGTCCGTATTGACTTTTGACGCCCGTCCGTATTGACTTTTGACGCCCGTTCGTGTCCTTTCAGCACCCGTCCATGTTTGAACCTTTCATTTCAATGCCCGTCCGTATTGACTTTTGACGCTCGTCCGTGTACCTTTTTAGCACCCGTCCGTGTTTGAACCTTTCATTTCAATGACCGTCCATATTGACTTTTGACGCCCGTCCGTGTCCTTTCAGCACCCGTCCGTGTTTGAACCTTTTAAGCCAATGCCCGTCCATATTGACTTTTGACGCCCGTCCGTGTCCTTTCAGCACCTGTCCGTGTTTGAACCTTTTAAGCCAATGACCGTCCGTATTGACTTTTAACGCCCGTCCGTGTCCTTTCAGCACCCGTCCATGTTTGAACTTTTGTTTTAGTGCCCGTCCGTATTGACTTTTAACACCCGTCCGTGTTGACCTTCTGTGCCCCAGCGAGATCAATCCCCAGTAAGTTTGCCCTTTTTACACCCGTCCGTGTACCTTTTCAGCACCCGTCCGTGTTTGAACCCTTGTTTCAATGCCCGCCTGCATTGACATTTGAGACCCGTCTGTGTATCCTTCCGATACCCGTCCGTATTGAACCTTTTTACACCCGCCCGTGTATCTTTTCGGTACCTTGTTTGTATCTGATATTGTTGACTCCTTGACACCCGTCCGTGTTTATCCCCAGCGTAGTTAACACTCGTTTGTGTTTATTTCATGACATTCCAATACATTGTTCGCATTGGTTTCCAACACTCGTACGTGTTGTAACAGGCGTAGCATTTATTGCTTGTTCCCCAGTGGAGTCGTCCCTCCTTTGAGGATTGCAAATTTTAGGTTTCTTTTGGTATTCAATCCCCGTGAATCCTTTAAACGCATGACAGCCGTTGCTATCATACCTTCAGGACCAAGTCGATTGAATAGGGGCAGCTATAGCACCCCAAAATATGCCCTCCTTACTTTATTACTAACTGGCTTATGTTTCATTACCATGTGTGCATATCATTGGTTCTTAGCATGGGGTCAAGATGCCTGAGGCAGTTCAAGAGGAGAAGATGTTCTTCAAGCAAGAGTCCTTATATTGTCCAAGAGAGCTCAAGTGGATCACTCTCCTAACCAGTGCAGAGATTAGGGTTTTGAGATTCTTGGGTTTATTACTCCAATGGGAAAGCTTCTTGGGTTTTTATCATCACCAAAAGGCATATCTTATCTTTGTTGGACAGGATACATATCATATTCAGAGGAATTTGGATTTGGAGACTGTGTTATTTTCCTCCTAGACTGAGGATACCAAATTAGGGTTTGCTATAAAGTCAGTTTATTTCTGATTTTTTGGGAAAGACTTAATTCCATGGTATTCCTTGGGTCCCTAAGTATCTAGGAATGGAAGATTGTCCATCAGTTTAGTTCATGAGAAGTTCAATTGGCCAATGGATTGCAAATCAGGAGAATTGGGGAAAAGTCAACAGTGAGAGGGGAAGTCAACTATGAAATTTTGAGGTTCTCTTCAAGGTTTTCAAGGTCTCACATCCTCATATGGTCTTCAAGATTCAAGTTTCATACCATTTATCAAGAATCAAGGGTTGGTACAAAAGTTACTAAATATGGAAATGACCTATAATTTGAAAGTTTCCTTTTTGGGCAAGTTCTTACACTACTTTCAACTTAACTTTTCATCATCAAAGAAGCTTCAAAAGAATTTTCCTCAAACATGAAAGTTGAAGATCTTTTTCTCCCCTTTCCAACAAGTACTAGATAGTCTCCATATCATTTGTGAAACTCAAGTTATGACCAAAAGAAGGCAAGGTGGTTTTTAGGGTTTCCTTATGGTCCCATTTTCACAACTTTTGCATTTTGGGACATAGTGGCCTATATTTGGTTCCATTGCTTCAAGGCATATTATAACATCAAAGTACATTCCATAAGGACCATTTTTGGCCTTTGAATAAAGTAAATCCATGGCTTATTCATCACTTATTTCCCATTATGCAAAATTGCAAGATCATTGAAAACTCATGAACCAAAACATCTCAAGGCCCAAATTCCATACAGGTGTGATTAGCAATTGAAATATAAGTGATCCATCATAGAATGTTTGGGTGTACATGCATGTAAGAGGGTGTATTTCACATTATGCAAATTTCCAAAATCACTCTAAACTCATTAGGTGAGGAATTAACAAGGCCCAAGTGATAATCAGTGGATTAACCCTAAGTATTTAAGCTAACTCATGCACTGGTTAGAAGGGAATACACGTGATTTTGAGGAGAACAAAGTTTGCAACCCTAAAACTTCTCTCCTTCGAATCTCTCAATCAACAAGAGCTTTTCCAAAACTTCTTTCACCATATGAACCCTTGGGATTCATAGAGCACGAAGCAACCATCCCTTGAAGCTAACAGCAAGGATACGTGGTGCATAATCTCAGGTCAGTGACTTTTTCCATGATCGTAAAACTTAGTTTTTTGATGTGCATAATGATGTGTGACATTCACTGATGATTCTGATGTGTTTGGTTTGGAGTTTGGACGCATGGTTTGGTTGTTTCGTGAGTTTTAAGTTTTGAGTCCAAACTTTCTTTCATTCGATGCTTCTTATGTGTTGATTATTTGCGATTTTTAATGTGATATTATTGATCCTGGTGAAATTCTGGTCAGAATGGTGTATTCGTTTGCGTGTTCTGGGAAATTTTTTGTTGCAGGTGGTCGGAGAAGACGACCGGAACCCTAGTTTCGGCGTCTAGTGCAGTCTTCGGCGAGGTTAGGGTTTGGAGGTAGGTGATGCAATCCTAACCGTCTATTGCTTTGATCCAAGGGCCCTCGTTGTGCCACGTTTTTATTTCTGAGTTTTTATTTTAATGATTGCGTGTGTGGTGGACCATGGTTGTTATTGTGTTCATCATGTCTCAACCTTTGATTTTGTTTGATATTTGACTGCATGATTTAATCTGGTGCATGGGATGAATCATGTGGAGGTTATGATGCCAGCGAATAAAAAAATCATGTGCCTATCACGTGGGGTGTGTATGGTGTCCCAATTGATTTGATGTATATTTGCGTATCTTTATTACTGTATGCATGAGATCTGGACCGTTGATCATGAATACTTGTTGTTTTATTTGACTGAGCGTGGAGCGTGTGATTGATCTTGTGGCTGATATTGATTATGAATGTTGACTGGATCTACGTGTTCTCTTTGACTGCGCTTTGGACTCTTTTGTTTGGGCCTTGATTTTCACACCCCCTCCTTTGGGCCCAGTTGCCATTCCTAACGTGATTTCTCTGCTGAACACACCCCCCCATGCTTATTTCTCTATTTTTATTTTACATTTAATTACATTATTTCATTTTTAATTTTTAAAAATAGATAATTGCATCCTAAAAATCCCAAAAAATTCATGAATCATTTTTAGCATTTTATAAAATTTCCTCAAATTTTATTTTATCATTTTATTTTATTTTTAGCCTCTTGATTAATTATTTGAATGATTTCTTTTTGAATTTATTCCATACATGCATACTCTAACTTGTTTATTTTATTTCTCATCATCCATAAAACCTTTTTAGTTAATTATTTTTGCATTGCTTCACCAACATATTTAATTGCATTAAAACATTTTTCTGTCATTTTAAAAACTTTTTCATATTGCATTTTAGTCCTCCTCTTTTGCATATTGAGTCATGTTTCTTGTCTGAACTTTGCATAATTGTTTGGGTGACCTATCTTGTGAATTTTAGCATGAGTTTTTAATATGATGTTTGAATCTGGTTGAGGTGTTTTGGGTTTTAATTTGATAATTTTAGAAGATGTTTTCCTGATTGTTTGATTGCTCTTTGTTTGAGATCTTCTTGTATGCACATCTTTGACCATGTCTGATTACTTGTTTGAAAAGGCACTTGTGCCATCATTTGGGTTTGCTTCTTTGACTTCATAATTCATGTTTAGGTCATCCACATTCTGTCTTGGTTGAATTTCATTTGGTTTATAATCATTTCTCTTTGGTTTGTAATTTGTTTGAGTTTCATTTGTCTTATTTTTACTTATGTCTGTTTTGTACTAACCTTTTATGCAGGGTTGAGGTAAGTTATTTGAGGGTGTGGATAGTTATCCATGTCCACTCTCACTCTTTCTTCCTCTCATCTTTTCTTTTCTTTAGGTTTAGGTTGTTGCCAAACTTCCCCTTAGGGCCATCTTTGCATGATAACATTAGGACTAAATTCTATAGGATAGTCTCCCTCCAAACTTCCCCTTAGGGCCATCTTTGCATGATAACATTAGGATAGATTTCCCCCTTAGTGTTTTTTTTTCTTTTCTTTTGAGTGCCTCTTCTCATCTCAAAACATTTCTAAGATACTTAATAAGGTAAACTTGCCTTGCACACAAGCCTTAAACATAGGAAATGGAGATTGAGGGGTCCCCCTTCTCTCTTCTAGAGTGTTGAGCATACGTCCCATTGGGGACGACCATGCGACGCATTCGTTCCCGTGTCATAGACTTCTGTTCAAGTTGAGTTATGAACTAACTCAAGTCACTTTTGTCCTAAAAAACACAAACAAACTTCAAACCTTTTTGTCCTTCGGGATCGTCAACCTAAAGGCTATTTTCAAAAAGGGCACGTTACCTTCCGTCTGAGTCGCAAACAGGCATCGACCCTAACTGCCGGACGCGAACTTAACGTCGCTCATAAAAAACACAAAAAGAACTTGGTCCGAACTACGTTGACTCTGAATTCCCCATTGCACAAAGGGGGTACGTAGGCCTAGGACGACGACGTCCTACCGAGTCTGTCTTTGTTTTCCCCTTCCCCGTTTTAGTGTAGCCATAGATGTTAGGATAACTCACCCTTAGAATAGACAACAAGCGTGGATCCCATCGAGTACGATGGACGCGTGGGGTGCTAGCACCTTCCCCTCGCGTAACTGACTCCCGAACCCAGGCTATGGTTGCGATGACCATTCTTTTCCCTCTTCTTCAGGTTTATGCGGTGTTCCCTTTCCCTCTCTTGGGATAAATTTACACGGCTGGCGACTCTGTTTTCCGCGCCACTTTCGCGTTTGTACCTGGATGAAAATCCTGGGAGCGACACTGGTCCTCCTTGATGGTAAGGACAAGTCTGATCCATTTTGAACCAAAAAGGCGGATTTTTTGGTACTGTAAGAGGAGACTTAGTCTGGACGTGCCCCTTGACCAGTAGTAATGGAAACATTTCGGTGAACAACATGGGTATAGGGTCAAACCCTGGTAGTCGCGTTGTATGGTTGTTGTTGTATAGAGGACGAGTCTGCTGAAGAGACTGTTGTGTCCCGTGCTGAAATTGCTGTTGATTAGGTTGGCTCTGCGCAACCTGAGGTTGATATGTAGGAACAGGCGCAGGATTGATAGCATGAGTTACCACCGCTACTGGTTGATATCGTCGCCTTTGCTTTTCGAGAGAGATATTCCCGATATCTTGCTCTTTTTTCTTAGGGAGAGCATTACCGTATCGTTTCGTACTACTTGATGATTCAGCGTCTTTAACTAAACGTCCTTCTCGGACCGCTTCCTCAAGACGAACTCCCATGTCCACCATCTCGGTGAAGTCACTAGGTGCACTGGTGACCATTTTGTCGTAGTAAAATGAGCTTAAGGTCTTTAAGAAGATCTTTGTTATCTTTTTTTCCTTAAGAGGTGGACAAATCTGAGCGGCAATTTCACGCCATCTTTGAGCGTACTCCTTAAAGGTTTCCTTGTCCTTTTGTGACATTAATCTGAGTTGATATCTGTCTGGTGCCATGTCCAAATTGTATTTATATTGTTGAATGAAAGCAGTGCCAAGATCTCTGAATGTGCCGATCGTAGCGCGGTTCAAACCCATGTACCATTTGAGTGCGGCACCGGTTAAACTATCCTGAAAGTAGTGAATTAGTAGCTCCTGGTTCTTTGTCCGAGCTGACATTCGCCGAGCGTACATCACTAAATGACTCTGAGGGCAAGAGTTACCCTTGTATTTTTCAAAGTCGGGCACTTGGAACTTGTGTGGAACTTTCACATTGGTGACCAAACAAAGGTCCGCGGTGTCCTTTCCAAATAGATCCTGACCGCGAAGGGCCTGCAGTTCTTTCTGCATTTCCAGGAGTTGTTCTTGGAACTCATTCATTCTGTCGAACATGCTTTCGTTTCCACCAGAAGGTATCTGGGGAATTGCCGTACCTCGAAAAATACGATCCTCGCGATGGACGCGGAAAAAACTGTTCGAAACAGAGTCGCCACCGAACTTTATTTATCCCAAAATAGGGAAAGGAAAATATCGAGAAAACCTTGAAAGGGAGATAAGAGCATGGTCATCACAACCAAATTCGGGTTCGGGAGTCGGTTACGCAAGAGGGAAGGTATTAGCACCCTCTACGTCCGTTGTACTCAACGGGAACCTCTTGAAACGATCCGGGAGAAAAGTTAGCTAAGGTTGTTTGTTTTCTTCTTAGGTAATATTGCTTTCTAAGTGGGAAATGGGTGGTTTTTTATTAGGGTGCTCGCCAAGGATTGGGACCCTTGTGCCTACGTATTCCCTCGTGCAATGGGAAAGTCAGAGCATTCGTAGTTCGTGGGACTACGGTTGGTTGGTGTTTTTTAAGTGAGCAAGTGTTTAATTCGCACTCTAACTGCTAAACGTTGGCTTGTCTGCTTGCTAGGGGAGGCTAAAACACTAGTTTATATGCGTGGAAGGATGGACTAAACAATGTTCTTTATGAAAAGTTGTTTGAGTTGGATTAATGTGTTGGTATTTTGATTGGGTGACGATTACTTGAACTTAAGAAAGATTCCTCGGACCCTTAATTATGAAGGAGTTTTTAATATGGTTAGAGTATGTTAAATAGATGACAATTACTTGAACTTAAGAAAGATTCCTCGGGTTCAAGTAATCGGGAAAGCTAGTCGAAGAACCGACTCTCTTTCTTTTTCATCCGTGTTTAAGAAAAGAGGATTTGAATTTATTTATTGTAAAAAGGGTTTGATGTGTAATCGTGTTATGATTTTTTTTAAATAAGACAATTGCTTGAACTTAAGAAAGATTCCTCGGGCCCAAACAATTGAGGAAAAGAATCGAAGATTCCATTCTACTCCCTTTTATCCTTTTAAGAAAAGTGTTTAAGTATGATTAAATGTATTAATTTGATTTAAAAAATACTTGACGTTGATCGAGGTTTTAGCTTGCGTTCGAGACAATTAAGGGTTTGAACTAAATGGGGTGAAGAACCTAGAGTGCTAAGGTAAGGTCGATGGTGACGCACGAAGCAATCGACTTACAAGGGTGAAAAATGACTCGATATCGAATCGAGAATTTTTTTTTTTTTTTAAATGGTTTTGAATGTGTATCTAAGAGATTAATCAAATGTTATCATGATATAAACATATCGCCAAAGAAAATCACACAACCAAAATAAATAATCGATCATCACATAATTAAACCAAACTAAACAACACAAAATTATTAACTAAATTGAATATGAATATTTAATAAAATTAAATAATAAATTAATTAATATTAAATAAATATATTTAAGATAATTAACAATACATACATTTTTGTAATGTTTTCTTTATGAATCAAACAAATAATAAAACAGAAATAGAAAATAAAATTGAAAAAAACAATACAAAAAGAAAAGGCCTCATATTGATCAAGATTTTGAATCGAGATCTTTTGTTATATCATTGGCCGAAACAAAATTGAAAAGAAAATCGAAAAATCGAAGATGAAAATCAAGGCGAGAAATGAGAAGTAAATCAAGACATAAAATCTAAATAATAAATAAATAAATAAACTTGAAATCAACCAAAACCTAATTAAATTCTAGAAATAAAATATTTTGTCTTTTTTATATTTATCATTTTTGGTTATTTTCAGATTAGTAATTAATACAATTAAAACAAACAAATTTATCCTAAAATTAAATTAAATCTAGTGTTATTCTAAAGTTAAAACAAAGAAAATGGGCTTTAGATGACCCACATACAGGACCGTACGGACTCGGGTCGGGTCAGGCCCAGTCCAGTTGCCATTAAGTGAAAGGAAAGAAGCAAAAAAATCCTAAAATGCATCAAACGGCTGTGCATTCCAAAAGAAAGTAAAAACAATTTTCTCCAAATGGAAATCAGAAAGAACACGATTTCTGTGTCTTCCAAACCTCACGATCTAAACACTCACCCAAATCGAATCCTTCTCTTCTCTCTGTCCGTTTTCTCTTTTAATAATCACTCTCTCTCAAATGGTCTCCTTTCTCCCACTCGCGATCTCGTTTCGATCTCTCTCACGATTCTACCTGAAACTCGCCTCTCACGGTGGCTCTATTCACGTTCTCCCTTGCTCATGATCTCGACGCGTCGGCGGAACAGTGGCGGTACGGTGGAAGATTTTGAGGTGATTACTTCAAGTGTTGAATAGGATGTGTGGTGTTACTCACATGGTGTGGTTTATGGTGGTCCAATGGTGGTTTTATGGAAGGGCACCGCGGCAGAGAACGCAGTGGATTGGTGGTTTTTTTGTCGGTGAAAACGGCGGAAGGATCGCCTCCAGAACCGACGGCGATGCGAGCAAGTTCTAATACGGATTCCGGCGGTAAGAGATTCAGATTTTTAGGGGAGAGACATTGGAATCTGTAAAACCCTAACACTCTCTCTCAACTCTATTATGATCTCTCTAATCTCTGCTTCTAACATCTTACGCCCTAAGACACCAACAACAAGGAAGTTCCACTTAAACCTACAACCTTAACAGGCTCGCGGACCCGACAATGGGGTCAACAGAGAATCTGCGGATTCTTCGCATACGAGAATAAAAGCTGAAGCAGTGAAAGGGATAGATACATTAGCAAGGCATAAGCAACATCATATCAACAATAAATAGAAAACCAAACAAGTACAGTGATAGCATAAGCCGAGTTAAGGAACTTTACTCAGAAGGGGGAGGATTCGTAGATGGAGTTCTACAGGTACCAACCTCTTGATACTTTTCTTTCTTGGTCCTTCTTTTTGTTCTTTGCTTGTGTTATTGCAAATAAAAAACTTTTGCTGCTATGAACTTGTGTCCTGTTATAGTGAGGGACTAAGGAAAAACTTAGAACTTTAGGTTCTAAAGCTCTTAGGATTTCTGTATGGTGGGTGTTTTTCCGATATGAATGAGTTGGAAACTCTGCAATTTGCTCCCGTTCTTAAAAACTTCCCTCCCCCTTTTATTCACTTTGTTCTCCTTCTCCCTGATTTCTCATTCTCTCTTTTTAAATTAAAAACACAAACTTGTTTGTTAAGTTTTCAAGTACAGTACACTTTGTCTTGTTGCTCTTGATAAGTTGCTTTCCATTTTGCAGGTTGTACCATCTTGTGCAGCATATGTCACAGGACTTGGTTTGTCTCAGCATTGATGCAGGCTTTGGTTGATGTTGGGGATGAGGCAGGTTACATATTTGTGAAATTGTGCAGTGGCTGGTACAAGGTTTTGGCAGAGTGTTACAGCAGTTTTGGAGCTTTGTTGACAGGCTGGTAGTTTTGGTTTGGAAGTGGGCCACGTGATGGCTGTCATTTTCTTTTCTTTTGTAACATTGTGTAGCATTTTCTTTTATTGTAATGAAATAATAAGCTTTGATTGGAATGAAATGGATTTGTAAAATGAAGATGGGCCTTATTGAATGGATGATATGGATCTAGATTTGACTTGTTTCTTTTTTTTTTAAAATGTGGATAAAAATGAATTTTAGAAAATGGATAGTCAAAAAATGGTTTATGGATTAATGAAATGTGATTAGAACAATGAACAATTGGAATGCATTAATAAAAATAATATGGACATTAAATGGATTGAATAATTTGAAATTGGGTTAGAAAAAGAGGATTTTGTTAATGAATGGATATTGAAATTGGTTTGGAAAAGTGGATATGAAAAAATGGTTAATAGGATTTGGGTTAGAAAAATGAAGAATTATGGATAATGGATTTATGGTAGAAATTGAATATGGATTATGGTTTATGAAAATGGAAATGGATAATAATGGAGAATGGGTATTTATGGACATTAAAAATGAAGTGGATTTTTATGGATATGGATAAATAACTTTGAAGTGGACATGGATTGAAAGTTTGGATTGAAAATGGTTTGGAAGAAAAAAAAGGATGTACAGAGGTCATTTACACACATGTAGGATAAATTTGGGGTATGACAGATGCCCCTATCTAATTGTCTTAAACCCGAGAGAATGAACTGTTGCATGGCATTTATTTTAAGGGTAGAAGTCAATTAGATACAAGAAGACCCCAAAATTTGTCCGACAAAAAGTAAAGTGCCATGGAGTAAGAGTTGACAGAATGAAGTAGCGAGGTTCAAACTGAACAAAATAACTTGAGGCCCTTCGGGTGATCGAAGCAGCACCTTATCCATTAAGGTTCTCCAATGATACCAAAGTAGTATTTTGAAAAGGCGGAGGGTTCTCTGGGTCGTCGAAGCAGTCCCTTATTCATTAAGGTTCCCCGATGATACCAAAGCAGTATCTCTGAAGGCAGACGATTCTCTAGGTCGTCGAAGTAGTCCCTTATCCATTAAGGCTCCTCGATGATACCAAAGCAGTATCTCTAAAGGCAGAGGATTCTCTGGGTCGTCGAAGCAGTCCCTTATCCATTAAGGTTCCTCGATGATACCAAAGCAGTATCTCTGAAGTAGATTTGCTGAGGGAATAGTTGAGCAAGATTCCTGTCGGAGGAAATGTGCTAGCTTTGCAGGGGAAAGCTCACAAGAAACTTTCTATGGTATCCTCTGCTTGGGGAGAACTGACAGCAGCTGTTGGGGATTATCATTATCAACTGCATGGTTGAAGAATGACTTGTTGGGGAATAGAATTCCACGAGCACGTGCGGGGGTATCAACTTTTTTCAGAGGAATATTGCTGACTTCACAGGAGGACTAGCCAAGATGCTTGCGAATCGATCCTGGATCCTGTTATGCTATGTTGCTGGGGATGGGTATGCCATGCATTGCGTGATGCACCGACATGCACACTAAGATGCAACTGCTAGGGAATCTAATGCACGTATGATATGATAATGCGTGATATGATAATGTAATGTTATGCACATGACGATGCAAATGATCGGGCGCGCTGGGGAATAAGTTTCCTTGTTGAGGATAACACCAGGGATTGGATTTGGAAATCGCCAAATGAAATTGGACTTTGGTTATTTTGGTGTTATGAGGATGCCAACGACGGTGGACTTTTACTGGTTTCCAATAAGACTGGACTTTGGGTCAAACTTCCAGACTAAAACTGGATTGGAGGATAGATTACCAGACGAGAACTGGTGTTTAAATTGTTTTACCAGACGAGAACTGGACCTTTTAATGGGTTGCCAGACGAGAACTGGGCCTTAAAATGATTTTCCAGACGGGAACTGGACCTTTGAAATGATTTGCCAGACGAGAACTGGACTTTGAAGTGATTTGCCAGACGAGAACTGGACTTTAAAATGATTTGCCAGACGGGAACTGGACCTTAAAATATTTTTCCAGACGAGAACTGGACCTTAAAATGATTTGCCAGACGGGAACTGGACCTTGGATTGCCAAGCTAAGTTGGGCTTTAAAATGATTTGCCAGACAGGAACTGGACTTTGGATTGCCAAGCTAAGTTGGGCTTTAAAATGATTTTCCAGACGGGAACTGGACTTTGGATTGCCAAGCTAAGTTGGACTTTAAAATGATTTGCCAGATGGGAACTGGACTTTGGATTGCCAAGCTAAGTTGGACTTTTGGGTTAGTTTGCCAGACGAGAATTGGACCTTAAAGTGATTTGCCAAACGGGAACTGGACCTTGGATTGCCAAGCTAAGTTAGGCTTTAAAATGATTTGCCAGACGGGAACTGGACTTTGGATTGCCAAGCTAAGTTGGACTTTTGGGTTGCCAAGCTAAGTTGGACTTTGGTGTCAAGTCTTGTTGGAAGGTTAGGCTTGAGGTATAATATGATACACATGTCTATGCAATGAGCGAAGCGACATGACTAATGCATATGAGTGATTTATGCAATGATATGAAGGTTTCCAAGGATGCCCCAGGATAAGGGAAATAGGCTCCTTCGCAACAAGGTTTCTTGTTAGAAGGAAGGCAAAAGGTTATTTGGTGGGGTGATAGCATGATTCCCCGACACTCGTCTTGAACTCAAAGGTCACTTGACGGAGTTCGCTTAAGAGGATGGGGAAAAATTGACCCTGTGTAACTCATCTTGCCCCAGTCTGGGCCTATGAAGAATTTTTCCTTGACAGGAAACTGGAAACAACTGTACCATGAGATGATTTCGAGAAGGCTTGCCCCAGAATTCCAAGTCTTGAAAGGATTTGTCCTTGAAAGGAAGTCGGAAGCAGTTGTACCATGAGATGAACTCGAGATGGCTTGCCCCAGAATTCCAAGTCATGAAAGGATTCTTCCTTCATTGAATGACTCTTGAAGTATTTGGCTTCAAAGTACCCTTGAGGTAGCTTGCCCCAGAATGAGCGTTGGAGCGACTTAACTTGTGTTGATTGAACATTGGAGGGGTTTTCCTTTAATCAAAAGAACCTCTGGGTGGCCCGCCCCTGGTTGGTAGATTCTTGAGATGATTTACCCTGATCAACCTGTTCTTGAATGATTTGCCCCATAATCAACTAATGCTTCGGGGACTTGCTTTAAACTGACTGATTCCATAATTATTGGATGTCAATGCTCGTGTTCCCTAGGGTTATGAGGTGTTGTCAATTCCATCCAACATTGTTGAATGACCCCACCCCCTTTGATTGCTCCTTGTTGGAATTTCCTTGATGTCAAACACTGACTTGCAGTCAAAATTGTTCGTTCACAAATGGTAATTTTAATGCGATTCTCATGCAAGTTTTGAAAATCAGTCATTATTGGAATGATGTGATAGTGTGTGACGCATGGACCATTAGTCCAGACGTAATGTCGATTTAGCTGGTGTGAAAGATATAGCAAGAATATGACACTGATTCAGAAGATTAGCAAATCTCTAGGAGTCAGTTTACGCAACCTTGCTGTAGTATGCTTTCAGAATAAACCCCGCCTCAATTAGGTCTTTTAAAGGTTATAACGTGGTCTGGTTCACGGTTATAGAAACCAAGGATATAAGGCCCAAGATCTGTTTTGTACCCACCCTTTGTTCGTGATGTTCTCCAGTCATACGTTCAGTTGACTCTGCACATGTTCGTCCTCCAAAAAGGGTGACGGTGTAAGCGATGAATGATTCAAGGTTTGCTCGAAATGGCAGTCACCTTATTTGGGTGTCAGTGACCCTTTGATTTTGATAAGGTGGTCACTGAATCTTATTTTGCTTGAGGATTTGAGGACCTATTTTTCTTTTTCTTTTTTGATCCCTAACTTTTGCCTGGACCGCTTTTCTGAAGCTTTTGGTCCACCGGGAATGCCTTAATTTTGTGCCTAAGTCGTTCTTTTACGGTATTCGACTTAGCAGGCTCTTTCTTTTTTTCTTTTGAGTAAGGCTTGTGACTGCCAAGTCATTGGTCATTGAAGGATAACCGTCATAGCTTTTGCATGATTTGAGTGTGTAATCAGTTTAACTGAACACTACCCATGCCCCAAGTTAAGTATAAGGGTGTTTTAGATCCGAAGGAAACTCCTACTTCTAGGCTCGAAGTGGTTGACTAGGGTTTAACTCCTTATATCTCCAGTGTTTAGGAATTTGAAATAATGCCTGTACATCCTTGGCAGGATTCCATCCAAAAGCATACCATCAGCAATTATGGGTACCTTGTTTTCATCATCCTCCATCCAATCTTTGCTAAACAAAAGTTTTGATAAAGAGAGTGGACAAAAAGTATATGGAAGAATTTTGTTGTTTTTTTTTTGTTTTTGTTTTTTTATATATATAAGTGAAGAAAAATGAGCGAATGCGACATGATTAATTCAGAAAATTCAGAAAATGCATGATCACATCATTAATATTACCATTCAAAACAACAATATTCAAACACAAGTAGCATTTAACATAACAAAATTACAAATGCAAATGATAAATGTCCAATGGTTGCCAGTATCTGAGGAAGTCTTCCTGTCTAAACCATTAGCTTTAGGGGATGCCTCTTGAAGTCTTGGAACTCATTTGGGCGAGAAGCTGACGTGCACAACCAAATTTCCTTCTGGAAATGATATGTACTTTTTGTCAATCAACTGTTGCACCTTGGCTTGAAAAGCTTTGCAATCTTCAGTTGAATGCCCCATGGATCCAGCATGATATCCACAATGCGCATTGGGATCGTACCCAGGCGGGTATGGTTTTGGCAAAGGCTTGATAGCTTTGGGTCTACCAGTGAGTTTCGGACCAGATGCGGCAAAAGTTGACTGTACGACATAGGAACTAGGTGAAGAGGAGCAGTCCTTCTTTACAAGTTGTTTCGAGGCCTATGCTGATTCTGATGATGATTCTGATATCCTCAACCACGGGCTCGCTGATTTGCACGAGGAGAAATCATGGGTTTCTGGTATGACGCCCTAGGGTTGACAGGTTGCCCATAAGGATGATATGGCGCTGACAATGATAACTGCTGAGAAGCTGAAGGGCCATAAATTCTTGCCGGTGTACCCTGAGAATACTCAACATTTGCTATGACTGCATCAATTTCATTATCCTCTTCCTCTTGGGGATTGCTGAAGAATTCAGTCTCACCAGCTTGATTACTCGAGACGTCTTGGACTTGTTTAGCCTTGAGGTAACTCTTGATGCGTTCTCCTACTATTATAAGGTCAGAGAAGCTTAAGAATGAACTGCTAGCCATTCTTTCAAGATAGGTGGCATGCAGACTATCCAAGAACATGTTAGTCAATTCTTTGTCCAAGAGTGGTGGTTGTACCCTAGCTGCCAACTCTCTCCACCGCTGTGCATAATCCTTAAAGGATTCACCGCTCTTCTGAGATAGGCTTTGCAGCTGCGTGCGACTGGGAGCCATGTCCAAATTGTACTCATATTACTTTAGGAAAGCGTTGGATAAGTCTTTCCATGATTAGATACAGCTTCTTTCTAAATCCATGTACCAATTCAAAGATGCACCACTTAAACTGTCTTGGAAACAGTAAATCATCAACTTGTCATCGCCGACATGAGAAGTCATCTTTCGACAGAACATCACCAAATGACGCTTCGGGCAACTGATACCAACGTACTTCTCGAAGTTAGGTACCGTGAATTTTGGAGGAATTACCAAGTCTGGCACTAGGCACATATCAACAGCATCGAGCCTAGAAGTATCGCGCGCTTTCATAGCTTGAACTTTCTCTTCGAGGGCACAAAACCTTTTCTCCATGGAATTAGTCAGCGACATCATCTGAGACTGAGCGGGGATGTTCACTCGTGGAGGATGATCACCAGGTAGACAATCATACAATGGGTTAGTCAACACAGCAAAACCTGATGGGGGGTCAAAATCCTTCATACCAACATGTTGAAAGTTATCCTCTGACATAGCCATCACAACTTTCAAATTGTCTATGCTCCTCTTATCTCCGCTTGAACTTACTTTAAATGTTTTGCGGTTACCACAGGTTCAGTATGAGCGTCGGGAAATCAGCTGGCAGGAAATGGACAGAGGATCGGATGAGTTTGTTGGAAAATGATATGCTAATGTCATGAGTATGCAATGCAGGGTTCCAGGATCAAAACAACATCTGGTTCTGAGGAAGGAGTTAGACACAAGATATCTCTGATTACAGGACCCCCCATAGGTTGGCTCTAAAAAGGTAGGTGCCTAGAGTTACAGATATATTTCGAAAACATTATAGCCACGACAAAGATTTGTCCGACTATAATATTCTTGAAATAATCTCGTCTAGGTGAGGTCTTCATTTCTTCCCCACGAGAAAGATTCCTCGGGGGCCTCCACTACACAACCATCGACACACAGGTTCTAAGTAAGGTTCTCAGAATCCTAGATCGAGGTCGAAAATATTACTGTCAAGAAGTAATACGTTCGAGGGATCTCATCTGATTGGGGCGTTCGCATTAACCCACAAAGAGTTAACACTACCAACCACCATGGATAAATGGGTTAATGGTCCTTGGGATCGAAGACTCACCTCAAAAATATTACCGCTATGGTAAAGATTCACCATAACAATAATATCTCCAAGGGAGTCTACTCCAAGCGGGGTTTTCGCGTCAACTCACGCGGAAGAGACCACGCAAGCCGACACTACACAACCACCATCCTAATCCTAGGGTTATACTCAGACTCGGGTGTAGAGCCATCTCACAGAGCACCAATTATCAGAGAACCCCAACAGTGTCATAAGAGATAATGATAGGATATAATAACAATAAGCAAGCAAGTAAATAATAGATAATCAAACAAGCAAGCAAACAAACAAGAGAAGATAAACAAACAAGCGGATCTAACTCTCACGAATCGAGTCAAGTTAGGCTTGACTCTCTCTAGCATAGGGCTAAACCATCCCCATCAGAGTCGCCATCTGTTGTACCTCGAAAAATATGATCCTCGTGATGGACGCGGAAAAAACTATTCGAAACAGAGTCGCCACCGAACTTTATTTATCCCAAAAGAGGGAAAGGAAAATATTGAGAAAACCTTGAAAGGGAGATAAGAGCATGGTCATCACAGCCAAATTTGGGTTCGGGAGTCGGTTACGCAAGAGGGAAGGTATTAGCACCCTCTACGTCCGTTGTACTCAACGGGAACCTCTTGAATCGATTCGGGAGAAAAGTTAGCTAAGGTTGTTTGTTTTCTTCTTAGGTAATATTGCTTTTTAAGGGGGAAATGGGTGGTTTTTTATCAGGGTGCTCGCCAAGGATTGGGACCCTTGTGCCTACGTATTCCCTCGTGCAATGGGAAAGTCAGAGCATTCGTAGTTCGTGGGACTACGATTGGTTGGTGTTTTTTAAGTGAGCAATGTTTAATTCGCACTCTAACTGCTAAACATTGGCTTGTCTGCTCGCTAGGGGAGGCTGAAGCACTAGTTTATATGCGCGGAAGAATGGACTAAACAATGTTCTTTATGAAAATTTGTTTGAGTTGGATTAATGTGTTGGTATTTTGATTGGGTGACGATTACTTGAACTTAAGAAAGATTCCTCGGGCCCAAGTAATCGGGAAAGTGAGTCGAAGAACCGGCTCTCTCTCTTTTTCACCCTTAATTATGAAGGAGTTTTTAATATGGTTAGAGTATGTTAAATAGATGACAATTACTTGAACTTAAGAAAGATTCCTCGGGTTCAAGTAATCGGGAAAGCTAGTCGAAGAACCGACTCTCTCTCTTTTCATCCGTGTTTAAGAAAAGAGGATTTGAATTTATTTATTATAAAAAGGGTTTGATGTGTAATCGTGTTATGATTTTTTTTAAAGAAGACAATTGCTTGAACTTAAGAAAGATTCCTCGGGCCCAAACAATAGAGGAGAAGAATCGAAGATTCCATTCTACTCCCTTTTCTCCTTTTAAGAAAAGTGTTTAAGTATGATTAAATGTATTAATTTGATTTGAAAAATACTTGACGTTGATCGAGGTTTTAGCTTGCGTTCGAGACAATTAAGGGTTTGAACTAAATGGGGTGAAGGACCTAGAGTGCTAGGGTAAGGTCGATGACGACGCACGAAGCAATCGACTTACAAGGGTGAAAAATGGCTCGACATCGAATCGAGAATTTATTTTTTTTTAAAAATGGTTTTGAATGTGTATCTAAGAGATTAATCAAATGTTATCATGATATAAACATATCGCCTAAGAAAATCACACAACCAAAATAAATAATCGATCATCACATAATTAAACCAAACTAAACAACACAAAATTATTAACTAAATTAAATATGAATATTTAATAAAATTAAATAATAAATTAATTAATATTAAATAAATATATTTAAGATAATTAACAATACATACATTTTTATAATGTTTTCTTTATGAATCAAACAAATAATAAAAGAGAAATAGAAAATAAAATTGAAAAAAACAATACAAAAAGAAAAGGCCTCGTATTGATCAAGATTTTGAATCGAGATCTTTTGTTATATCATTGGCCGAAACAAAATTGAAAAGAAAATCGAAAAATCGAAGATGAAAATCAAGGCGAGAAATGAGAAGTAAATCAAGACATAAAATCTAAATAATAAATAAATAAATAAACTTGAAATCAACCAAAACCTAATTAAATTCTAGAAATAAAATATTTTGTCTTTTTTATATTTATCATTTTTGGTTATTTTCAGATTAGTAATTAATACAATTAAAACAAACAAATTTGTCCTAAAATTAAATTAAATCTAGTGTTATTCTAAAGTTAAAACAAAGAAAATGGGCTTTAGATGACCCATATACAGGACCGTACGAACTCGGGTCGGGTCAGACCCAATCCAGTTTCCATTAAGTGAAAGGAAAGAAGCAAAAAAAACCCTAAAATGCATCAAACGGATGTGCATTCCAAAACAAAGTAAAAAAAAATTCTCCAAATGGAAATCAGAAAGAACACGGTTTCTGTGTCTTCCAAACCTCACGATCTAAACACTCACCCAAATCAAATTCTTCTCTTCTCTCTGTCCGTTTTCTCTTTTAATAATCACTCTCTCTGAAATGGTCTCCTTTCTCCCACTCGTGATCTCGTTACAATCTCTCTCGCGATTCTATCTGAAACTCGCCTCTCACGGTGGCTCTATTCAGGTTCTCCCTTGCTCATGATCTCGACGCGTCGGCGGAACAGTGGCGGTACGGTGGAAGATTTTGAGGTGATTACTTCAAGTGTTGAATAGGATGTGTGGTGTTACTCACATGGTGTGGTTTATGGTGGTCCAATGGTGGTTTTGTGGAAGGGCACCACGGCGGAGAACGCAGTGGATTGGCGGGTTTTTTTGTCGGTGAAAACGGCGGAAGGATCGCTTCCAGAACCGACGGCGATGCGAGCAAGTTCTAATACGGATTCCGACGGTAAGAGATTCAGATTTTCAGGGGAGAGACATTGGAATCTGTAAAACCCTAACACTCTCTCTCAACTCTGTTATGATCTCTCTAATCTCTGCTTCTAACATCTTACGCCCTAAGACACCAACAACAAGGAAGTTCCACTTAAACCTACAACCTTAACAGGCTCGCGGACCCGACAATGGGGTCAACAGAGAATCTGAGGATTCTTCGCATACGAGAATAAAAGCCGAAGCAGTGAAAGGGATAGATACATTAGCAAGGCATAAGCAACATCATATCAACAATAAATAGAAAACCAAACAAGTACAGTGATAGCGTAAGCCGAGTTACGGAACTTTACTCATAAGGGGGAGGATTCGTAGATGGAGTTCTACAGGTACCAACCTCTTGATACTTTTCTTTCTTGGTCCTTCTTTTTGTTCTTTGCTTATGTTATTGCAAATCAAAAACTTTTGCTGCTATGATCTTGTGTCCTGTTATAGCGAGGGACTAAGGAAAAACTTAGAACTTTAGGTTCTAAAGCTCTTAGGATTTCTGTATGGTGGCTGTTTTTCTTATATGAATGAGTTGGAAACTCTGCAATTTGCTCCCGTTCTTAAAAACTTCCCTCCCCCTTTTATTCACTTTGTTCTCCTTCTCCCTGATTTCTCATTCTCTCTTTTTAAATTAAAAACACAAACTTGTTTGTTAAGTTTTCAAGTACAATACACTTTGTCTTGTTGCTCTTGATAAGTTGCTTTCCATTTTGCAGGTTGTACCATCTTGTGCAGCATATGTCACAGGACTTGGTTTGTCTCAGCATTGATGCAGGCTTTGGTTGATGTTGGGGATGAGACAGGTTACATATTTGTGAAATTGTGCAACGGCTGGTACAAGGTTTTGGCAGAGTGTTACAGCAGTTTTGGAGCTTTGTTGACAGGCTGGTAGTTTTGGTTTGGAAGTGGGTCGCGTGATGGCTGTCATTTTCTTTTCTTTTGTAACATTGTGTAGCATTTTCTTTTATTGTAATGAAATAATAAGCTTTGATTGGAATGAAATGGATTTGTAAAATGAAGATGGGCCTTATTGAATGGATGATATGGATCTAGAATTGACTTGTTTCTTTTTCTTTTTTTTAAATGTGGATAAAAATGAATTTTAGAAAATGGATAGTGAAAAAATGGTTTATGGATTAATGAAATGTGATTAGAACAATGAACAATTGGAATGCATTAATAAAAATAATATGGACATTAAATGGATTGAATAATTTGAAATTGGGTTAGAAAAAGAGGATTTGGTTCATGAATGGATATTGAAATTGGTTTGGAAAAGTGGATATGAAAAAATGGTTAATAGGATTTGGGTTAGAAAAATGAAGAATTATGGATAATGGATAATGGATAATGGATTTATGGTAGAAATTGAATATGGATTACAGTTTATGAAAATGAAAATGGATAATAATGGAGAATGGGTATTTATGGACATAAAAAATGAAGTGGATTTTTATGGATATGGATAAATAACTTTGAAGTGGGCATGGATTGAAAGTTTGGATTGAAAATGGTTTGGAAGAAAAAAAAAGGATGTACAGAGGTCATTTATACACAGGTAGGACAAATTTGTGGTATGACAGGAATCTGTTCTTCCGGGACAGTGTGTACCACGGGTGGTGGTATAGTCATTATGGCCGAGACTCTCAGTGCCTCCCGAAGTTTGTAACCTTCAGGAGTTGCTGTCATGCCCCTGGCATCTTCGCTTTCCCAAAGTTTGTAACCTTCAGGCCCAGCGGCTCTTGCTGCGGTTCCATGATCCTCAGGGATCGGCAGAACATATCCTTCCGGGATATAGTTAAGCGGCATGTCCCAGGGACGATCTTTCGGCACCTTGTACCTAGGATCATACTTCTCCACTATGGGCGTGGAGGTGATCTCCGAGATCACAGTCCTTTGCACTGGCGACCATTCTGTCGTAGTAAAATGAGCTTAAGGTCTTTAAGAAGATATTTGTCATCTCTTTTTCCTCAAGAGGTGGACAAATCTGAGCGGCAATTTCACGCCATCTTTGAGCGTACTCCTTAAAGGTTTCCTTGTCCTTTTGTGACATTGATCTGAGTTGATCTATGTCTGGTGCCATGTCCAAATTGTATTTACATTGTTGAATGAAAGCAGCGCCAAGATCTCTGAAGGTGCCGATCGTAGCGCGGTTTAAACCCATGTACCATTTGAGTGCGACACCGGTTAAACTATCCTGAAAGTAGTGAATCAGTGGCTCCTGGTTCTTTGTCTGAGCTGACATTCGCCGAGCGTACATCACTAAATGACTCTGAGGGCAAGAGTTACCCTTGTATTTTTCAAAGTCGGGCACTTGGAACTTATGTGGAACTTTCACATTGGTGACCAAACAAAGGTCCGCGCGTCCTTTCCAAATAGATCTTGACCGCGAAGGGCCTACAGTTCTTTCTGCATTTCCAGGAATTGTTCCTGGAACTCATTCATTCTGTCGAACATGCTTTCGTTTCCACCAGAAGGTATCTGGGGAATCTGTCCTTCCGGGACAGCGTGTACCACGGGTGGTGGTATAGTCATTATGGCCGAGACTCTCGGTGCCTCCCGAAGTTTATAACCTTCAGGAGTTGCTGTCATGCCTCTGGCATCTTCGCTTTCCCAAAGTTTGTAACCTTCAGGCCCAGCGGCTCCTGCTGCGGTTCCCTGATCCTCAGGGATCAGCGGAACATATCCTTCTGGGATATAGTTAAGCGGCATGTCCCAGGGACGATATTTTGGCACCTTGTACCTAGGATCATACTTCTCCACTATGGGCGTGGAGGTGATATCCGAGATCACAGTCCTTTGTTGTTGCATCTGAGATTCCATTAGAGCTTACATGTCGTTATCAAGCCTTCTCAGATCCTCTTTCAGAGTGTCAATCTCTTCTCTCAACTCTCTGTTCTCTTCCTCGAGATCATCCATCTTTTTCTGACGATTGTCCCGAGTATTGTACGAATGAGACAGTTTGACTCTAGAATCGAGACGCAAATGTGAGATTCGTAGGCAAGAAGAATGCGTTTATGAGAATGATGAATGCAATGATTACTATTTATTTTTGTTTATTCAAAGTAAACTTCGACAATTAGATTGCAAAAATCAAACAGTGGGGAAACCCCTTTTTATTGAATTCAAAGGATTGCGGAAATGGAAATACAGTAGATTACAAAGTGCTGGAAAAGGAAATCTAAACTAATGGATCCTGAGTCCTCTCTGAAAATATCTCAGGCGCTGGTTCGGGTGCTTTCCTTTTCTTTGACCGGGGCTCTTGGGCCATTGTCGGATTGTCATTCCTTTTCCAAGTGAAAGGAGAGAGCATATTCCTTTGGTCATCCTGATTCTCTACAGCATGTTGCTCTAGAATCTCAATCAGAGCATCTTTTTCTCTTAACAGTTGCTGTATTTTCTTACATTCCACATTGAGAATACGATACTTGTTCCTCTAAGACCTCTTCTCCTGCTGAACTTTGTTGAGAGTAACCTGAAGTTTTTCCGTCTCAGACATAAAGTAAAGGGCATAGTCCCTTAATGGAAGAACTTCCTGACGAGGGCAAGGCATCCTCAGCTTGAGAGCTCTAGTTTGTACCCAGTAGAGATAAGGCTCCACTGAGACACAGTCTGGTTTTCCTAGAGACTCTCGTCCTTTTCTATGAACGTGTTTCCAAGCGTGCACTATTTTCGTCTTTAGTTCCCTGTCATTTTCTCCTTCCTTGAAGAAAAGACCTTCCAGATGAGCATTTCGCGGGACGTGCCTCATCGGGTATCCGAATTGACGACGAATGAGAATTGGATGATAGTTGATTCCCCCCTTAGTTCCTATAAGAGGTACATTTGGGAAATTTCCACAACGGTCAATGATCCTGATCCCGTTATAGATTCGATTGTATCAATCAATGTCAGAGTTGGTAAGAGATATGATTCTCTGCGACCAATGTAAAGTATTCTTTTGATCCCAAAATGCAGCAGACTTTGGCAAATGGGAAGTGAACCATTTATAAAGCAGGGGTACACAGCATGTGATCATTCCTCCATTATACAAATTCCTTAAGTGTACTGAATGATACGCATCTACGAGTAAGGTCGGTACAGGGTTTCCAATCAGGAAAATCTTAATGGCATTGATATATACGAAGTTATCGATGTTGGGAAACAAAAATAACCCGTAGGTGAGCAAAACAAAGATGCTCTCAAAAGCGGCCACATTCCCTATACTAGCAAAGTACAGGGCTTTTTTTGTTAAGAACAAGGCTGGAAAACCCTGGATGCCACACTTAGTAGTTATGCGAGTCCTGACTTCTGACTCGTCTAAATAAATTGCTCTTACAATGGTTTGATCCTTTGGAATTTCTTCCAGTCCAGAAAAGGGAGCTTGATCAGTGATATGTAAATCAGTCAGGTGAGAGTACTCCTTCAGCGTTGGTGCAAGCTGATAATCCGAGAATGTGAAACAGTGATAGACCGGATCGTAGAACTGGATTAGCGTGGACATGATTCCTTTGATTACATAGACATTTAATAGAGACAGTAATCCTCCATACTTAGCTCTGAAAGCCTCATGGTTGGTGATCGTTCTCGCCAGACCTCTTAAATCCTCTAACTTGAGAACCTTGAAGGTATACTTATGAGTTTTCCTTCTACCGAAATTCATTAGCGCAATCTCCTTTCTCTGCTATTTGCAATCATTGTCTTAGTTTAATTTGAAAATGAGACACTAAAAGAGAAGATTTTCTTTGTCTTAATGTTTTTTAAATGAATGCATGAATGCAGCACACAAAAACATAGAAAAAACATGGGTTTAAAGGGTCGGTGTCATGAAGTCAAGGCTCTACCCCCCCCCCCCAAAGGTTTATACTGGTGATTTTTTGTACCTGTCCACAAAATCATTGACCCCACTGGGATAACAACAACAAGTGGATCGCCAGCGAGCTGATGTATCCTAGAGTGATCTCAGATGAGGGTAGTATCGCGTGACAACTATTTGCGATAGCTTCCGCACTACAAAATGGCTTAAGTCTGCTAAAAACCTCAGCTTCTCAGATAACCCAGTCGACCACACTACTTTCAACAACCGAAGTCGTATAGGCAATGTATCTGCAAAGGGAGTCTCCACTGAGTTTGATGGTCGATCGAGGGCTCTTAACTGGAATTCACTCCCAGTAAGATTACCCGCATTGCCATCACCTATCTTAGGTGTATACTCAATCTTTCCACATGCGACATCACACGCATTCCCATTAGCAGAAAAATAAACACAGATATCAATTAGGAAAAGCAGTATATATATTTATCTTAACCATCCTAGACCTCTAGTCTTATGATCCAAACAGACAATGACTCCCCAGCAGAGTCGCCATTTATGTGACATGATTTTTAGGGTTTCAACCAGAGAGATAAGAGGACAAAACCTTTCGGCCCCACGGTGGGCGCCATTTTTCTGTAGCAAGCGATTTTGGACGTGGTTCTTAAGCACTGCCGCTCTGGGGTACTATAGGTCGATTCATTTTTTATCCTTTTGAAGCTGATGAAGGAAGGGAAATAGATGTCTCCAATTAACCCTGCTTGCATACTGAGTTTAAACAGATGACTGTTGGTTTACAGATGCGATTTAGATCGTGGGCCTCTCTCTGCTTATTTTACTAAAAATGGAATGATGGGACTATGCTATTGGTATGATGTTAGGACTGATTCTTTTTGATTGATGTGTGAAGGTACGGGATTTTGGGTTTTTGATTAGTGTGCTCGCTAAGATTTTTCAATCTTATGCCTACGTATTCCCGAAACAGGGAAATCAGAGCGATCGTAGTTCCTCCTATACTACGGGAGGAAAAAGGTCGTTTTGGTGTCTTGTTCAAAGACCAAGACGTGAAGCTGAAGGTAGTTTTTATCTTGTTCGAAGCCCAAGATGTGAAGTATTTGTATCTTGTTCGAAGCCCAAGATGTGAAGCTAAAGGGTTTTGACTTTAGAGAGAATTTGTCATCTCTAAAGGGGGTCTGTTTGGTTTGTTTGTCACAACAGTTGGGTGACTGATTATAAAGGAGAATTACTTTAATTGGGATATGTGAATCCAGCGATGCCATAATTTCCTTTATAAGGGATTTTAACCTGAAGGAGAAGACTTTAACTCAGTTTAGAGCAATGCCATCTTTCCTTAGGAATTTCTCATGCTAAAAGCGGGACAGTGGCGTGGATGTAAATAATCCAGAGGCTTGCTGCTTACATCAATTAGATGGGGGAAAATGAGTTGTTGATGTTTGTATACTGTGAACGAGGTACAGATTTTGATGCTAAAAGGTTGATTGACTCAACTAGGGTTTCCTTATACAAAGCCTAAGAGGAGGGTATTGACCCAACAAGAGGGTGTTTTTATGTGTCTCGTACGAAGCCCGAGAGAGAGGCTAAAAGCGTTGTTGACTCAATAAGAGAGTCTTTTATACTCAACAAGAGAGTGTTTTTCTATCTCGTACGAAGCCCGAGGTGGAGGCTAAAGGGGGTTTGACTCAACAAGAAAGTCTTTTATACTCAACAAGAGAGTTTTTGTATCTCGTACGAAGCCCGAGATGGAGGCTAAAAGGTTTTGACTCAACAAGAGAGTCTTTTATACTCAACAAGAGAGTGATTGTATCTCGTACGAAGCCCGAGATGGAGGCTAAAAGGTTTTGACTCAACAAGAGAGTCTTTTATACTCAACAAGAGAGTGATTTGGTATCTCGTACGAAGCTCGAGATGGAGGCTAAACAGGTTTGACCCAACAAGAGAGTCTTTTATACTCAACAAGAGAGTCTGAAAAGGTTAACTCCGCTTAGGAGAATCTTTGTACAAAGCCCAAGAGGAGGCTATTGTAACTATTTCAGTTTAGTGACAGGTCCAGTATATTGGATAAAGAGAAAACCAGTTCTTATAAAGGGACTGATTAAAAGTATTTGTTGTGCTTTTGGATTGATCAGAGGATCAGGGTTATTTCCTGTTCTTTAAGGAAATGGGAAATCCAAAGGGTATCGAGTCTGTCCAAGTCTACGGGTGTTTTGAGAAGTTAATTCTCGGATAGTGAATGATCTGTGTACGATGCCCAAGAGAAGGCTGGTACGTTAAGGGATGAAGGTCAACCCATTAACCGGTCTGACACTTGACTCAGAAAGACAGTTCTATCAAATTGATGACTAGGTTTTGTTCCTATACCTGTAGAGGTCTCTGGGTCCTTGTACTAAGCCCAAGAGAAGGCGTGAGAGCTTTTAAGAAGTCGAAGGGTCCTTGTACAACGCCCAAGAGGAGGCGGGGATGCTTTTAAGAAGCCTGTGGGTCCCCAAACCCCGAGAAATTCAAGACATGCCATTCACCGAGAATAGATCAAGCCAGGAAAGTCCGAGAATTTGGAAGAAACTCAAGAGATGCCATTCACGGAGAAAAGATCATTTCTGGGGAGTAGGGTCTCTTTGACAATTTCTAAGGGTGACAGTCTGAGAAAGGGTTCACTGAGAATGCTGCCTTTCACGTCTCCATATTATTTAACCCCAAGAGGAGGGAAGACTGTGTCTGGTGATCCTATGGGGATCTAGTTTTGTTTGTATTTAAGAGTGACCAACAGGGATTTACCTAGTGCTAGACGTAGTTGCCAGGTAAAACTCTAAATAACTATACTAGTATTACACAGTGGATATTTGACGAGTATATAAAAGTTTGTGAAAGAAGACTTACAGTGAGCAGCCCCACAATCCAGTTATATATATATATATGAAAGCGGATAAAGAAAGCGGGTAAACACTTACTCGGTTGTAGAGCTTCCATGTTGTTTTGTTAGTTTGTTCAACAAAGAAAGCTTTGATAACAATATTATATTCAAAATCAAAGGAGAAAGTGCTTTGAAAAGATTGTTGGGGCTTACAGCTCAAGGAGAGGCCCAAGATTTTATCAATGATTGCACTGTGGTTTTGAATTTGTACAGAGGGACTTATACAAGTGACTGAGGCCCAAAAGGTTTTCTGTACAAAGGGATGGGTCTTACACTCTCTCAAGAGGCCCAAAAGGTTTATTTTTATACAAGTGGTGGGGCTTACAGCTCAAGGAGAGGCCAAAAAAGTTTTGTTTTAAAAGGCGACGATCGCGCCGAACTTTTTGATGGTATCGGGACTTATACAATACACTGAGGCCCAAATCATTTTGGTTTTCTAAAAAGGGTTGGGTCTTACACTCTATTAGAGGCCCAATGATTTTTAAATAATGGGGCTTATAACACGAGGGTAGGCCCAAGGGTTTGATTTTTGAACTGGCGATCGTGCCGAGATTTTCTTTTAACGCAGAGGGACTTATACAATATCTGAGGCCCAAAATTGTTTTGGTTAAAAGGGGATTGGGTCTTACACTCTATTAGAGGCCCAAAAGTAATTTAAAGAAAAGAAATGGGGCTTATAACACGAGGGTAGGCCCAGATAATTTTCGTTTTGAAATGGCGATCGCGCCGAGATTTTTGAAAACGCAATGAGTCTTATACAATGACTGAGGCCCAAAAAGGTTTTGGTTTCAAAGAGGGGTTGGGTCTTACACTCTATTAGAGGCCCAAAGTGTTTGAAAAAGTTTGATGAGGGTTGAATTAATCAAAAACCCTAATTTGTTTTCAAAATGTATTTTAATTGAATAAAAAATTTAATTAAAATGACCAAAATTGTTAAACATGTGGAAAACAAATTGTGATCTTGGATTAATGTTTCAAAAGTTAGGTTTTTATCCACAAAATTATTGGAAATCACTAAAATTTGAAAAATCAAGAAGGAGAAAATATTTTAAATGTAAAAAACAATTAAAATATTAATTCTTTTCAAAAATATCAAGTATATGAAATAAATAATATTTTTGGGATTTTTTGGAAAAATAAAATATTTTAACATTTTTGTGAATTATTAAAAAAAGAATCAACTCAAAATCATTAAAACTCAGAGAGAAATTAATTTTTGAATCAATTAAATAAAATCACAAAATTCAAATATTCAAATATTTGAAAAAGGGCGCCAAGAACATGGCAAGAACACGCGCCCTTCCTCTGTTTCTGCAGATTTGCATTTTCTATCCAATCTCACTGAATACTCGATGATATCATGCAATCTACATATCAATATACTCGTTTCAACTTCACGATCATGTCTATGGTCTTTAATTTCATTTATTTTAAACATGGAATAAGAAATCAAAGAGAAACCTCAAGAACCCTAAAATTTGCATGAAGGTTCAGAAATTCCATACACGATTCAAACAATGCAATTGATTGAGGGAAAACACTCCATGCATGATTATGAACATATGGCCAAATTATTGTGCAGCAAAAAATGCATGGATCATAGAGTTAGAAGAGCTCATGCTTACCTCTGGCAGCTGGTGATCGTGTTTTGTGTTAGAGGTGTTACATCTTGGTTCCAAGGTTATGGATAGCTTCCCTAGGTGCTATGGAGTGTGTCTGAGTGCTTGGAATGGTTAGAAATGATCTGGAACGGGAGATGGTATCCCAACTGCAACTTGGTTAAAACCTTGAGCAGCTGGCTGGTGATTCTGAGAAATCAGTGTTCCAGATGTTGTTTAAGTGTTTGGATCACTTCTATATGATGTTTATGAGGTGTGTGTGTGTGATTGGTTTGGTTGGAAGAGCTCTCAAACTCAAAACCCGATAGTGACTTGCTTTGGAAGGCAATTTTGGAGTGAAAGAACAGATTTTGAGGAAAGCATCTATTTGATGGGTTTGGTGTACTCAAACTGATCACAAATGAGCTCTATTTATAGTAGAGCAAGTTTATTTTGCAAGGAATAGTGAATGGCAACTGCTGCATAGGTTTGGCCAATGTTGAGCAATGAGAATCCAAGTCTCCTCTAGCCATTGACTAGAGGTTAGGGCACGGGCTGCTGGTTCCCTTGGTCTTGGATAAGTCTTGACTGAATTCAGTTGGAAATGGCTCACTCCATGCCACCTTGGTGTATGCATTGAATGCTCTAATCCAAAATTGGAGTCTTGTCCCTCTTTTAGGGATTTCTAGGTTTGGCATGCTACTTTTGGTTCCAAAGACTTGGGAGGCTTATGGACCAGTGTTTGTCCCTCCTTGGTCTCACCTTGAGGTGTTTAGATGGATAGATTTACTTGCCCTTTGCAAAATTTGAGCAAATCGAGCAAAACTCCCAAATCTGCCTTGCCATGACAGTTTGCAGCAAGGCATATTGGCATGGTCATATCTCATGGCCCAAGTGGAATTTGATGGAGTTCTTGGCCATTTTCGAAAGCCCTCATATGATACAACAAATGTTTGATCATAATTGGTTTTGATACTTTTTGGATCCAAGTGAAAAATGCCCCTACATTTTGAAAAAAGTAAGACATTTTCACTAAGTGTTGGAAAAAAGTGGCATTTTCACTTTTTTGTGATTTTGATCATTCCATAACTTAAAATCCATGAGGAATTAGAATGAGTTGTGTTTGAAGCTTTTGTAGAGGGCCATGAGAGCTACAAATCCAGCTTTGAATGGGGAAAAATGGCCTTGTGGTTTAGGAGTTATGATCCTCCAAAGTTGGTACCCTAGCCACTTTGTTCCATAACTTAGAAAAATTTCTATGTTTTTATGGTTACCCCTTTTACAAGTTATCCCACTTTTCTTGATGAATGATGATTCCAATCACACTTTAACATCATTTTAGGGTTAAGGAACCATAATTGACCAAAAAATCAAAAAGTCAAACTTTGACTTTTGGGCACAGTTGACTTTTTATCAGATGAATTCCAAACTGTGCGATCCTCTATGAAATCAAGTCCTTGACCTAAATCAAACTTGATGGATTGATTTCATAGGTGTTATAAGGTGTATTGAATCATGTCCTATGGTTTAGGAATATGTCCTGGTCAAAAGTCAAAGGTACATTTGACTTTTTCCGTGAAACCCTAACTGTGGTTCTGATGAACATGAAACTTGGGAACCAAGCTTCTTGGATTAATCCATTATTGCAAATGGATCAATGTGGTTTATTAGATACCCTCAAATCCTCTCTTGAGGTCTTGGCTCATGATTTGTCCCAAAAGTCAATTTGGGGGTGAATTAGGTCAAGAAACCCTAATTCCTGATTTTTTTTGTGAATGCATCCCCTGAGGTTAAATTGACTTGATGATTGGGTTCATGATGTTCCATGGAGTATTTTAGGATATGATTTGAAGCATTGGCTCATGCCCAGACGAAAAATTCCCCTCTGGAGGCCTTGGAATGCTGCAACATTGTGCTTGATTCTTGCTGTGGGGGTCCTCTTGATCCATTGTGGATGTTTGAGAGGTTAGACAAGTTGAAGATCATGTCATTCCTTGATTGATCCTTTGTCTAAGGCTTAAAAAGGGCTTGAAACCCTAATTATTGTTTGTAGTGAGTGCTCACCCATCTTTGGGGAGACTGATGGTTCATCCATATTGTGATGATGATTTGCACAATGATGAGATGTCTTAGTGGTCAAAATTTGGGGTATGACAAGCGCCATGTTTCAATGGCTAGTGCCAGAAAAGTGTGGCCAGTGCCACCAAAGTGTGGCAGGCACCACATAATGGCTATTCCTTGTTCAGTTTTCACACAAAAATAACAAACCCAGTTCATGATAAATCAAACAAATTCACACATTATGATTTGCAATATAAGTTCCAGAATCAGACATTAATATGATAACAATATGAAGCAATGATCATGGTATTTGAAAATGAAGAAAAACAAAAAAAGGAGTGAGTGTTACCTAGTGGAGAAAGTCCACTGCCTCTTTACAGGTACGAATTCTGAAAAGAAATGGTTGAGCTTCCTCTCTTCAAAGTGCCAGCTACTGCAAGGGTTGTGGTATTGAATGGTGGAAAGCTCGATCCAAAACTCTTGCAACAATGTTCTTGCAGATTTGCAAGAGTAAGTGAGGGAGAAAAAGAGGAGAGTATTCAGCATATTTTTGGGGTGAATCCGGTGTGTGTTGGAATGGAGATTAAGCCTCTATTTATAGGAAATATGGAGAGCCTGAGGTATGGTCTGATTGGTACATCTTGCCAAGTTTACCCTTTTGGAAAATTTTCCTTTGTGCAAGTGAGTTGGCTGAGATTTGAAAATTCTTCAAGGAACAGTAACTGATCGGGATAGGGTTAGGTTTGCTTTTATGTGCTGATGGGAGAGGAGCCATGCTTTTGTTAAAAAGTTTCTCTTTCTTCGTGTGTCCACTTGCATTAATTTATTTAAAACATATTATTCTGAGTGTGCAGATTGTGGGAATTGTGGCAGTCACCATATAATATCAGGGCAAGCGCCATATTCATCATAACTTCTTCATGGAACGCGCCATGTATTCTTGTGGCAAGTGCCACAAACCATCATGGCAAGCGCCATGCTTTTCCTATGGCAGGCGCCATACTTTACTCATGGCAGGCACTATTAACTTCATGGCCAGTGCCATGACCTTCTTTTCTTTCTTTTCTTAGTTTTTTTCTTCAAACAACATTCACAAATGCCTTGGTGATCTTGAAACACATGAGAACTTGGTTTATTGTTCTTGTCATCTTTCCTGTGTCAATCCTGATTTTCACAAAAGAAACAAACTAGCAAAGACATGTGTTAGTTAACAATGCACAGATGATTGAACCCTAAATGTAAGTGCAAGATGTTATGACATCTAAGGGGTAAAATTTGGGGTACAACACCATCCATCAGGAAAACTCCAGTCAAGGTCATCTTCGACAGAAGCTCAGGATGTCCAGAATTCAAAGTTGGTAAAAGGATAACGGTGGTTATGTTTCAATGTAGCCCCTTTTCCCTTAAGTTACCATTTTCTAAACTTTGTAAATACTCTATGGGATCACGCGCTTGGCTGATTTCCATCCTATCAATAAAATTTGAGCCCTAGTGCTTTTGTTTGCAATTCTCATTTATTTTAGCTTTACAGAATGACATTTTTTAACATGATCAACGATTCTTGAAATAAAACAAAAATGAATTTACTTGTCAAAATTTTCTTCCACTTTTAAAATAAAGATGGCATTTCTTTTTTAACTGTTGAACGCACAAAGAACATCGATAGCTTCTCCGAAGGTGATTGAACCTCAAAGTGCGGAATCAAAGTACTCATTCTAAACCAGTACACCTGAATGAAGGATCAACCGTTTCAAATATAATATCCCATCTGACATACGACAGAGTTCTTACCTCTTAAGATCGATTGACGAATTTTCTCCCCCATAGGGACTACCTCTCCTAAGCAAGGCATGATTGCTATCTTGAACCGATGGTACTTTTCATCCCCCGCAGTGGCCGAGTATCCCTTCGTGTTCATTCACTAGTGTGTATGTCGCATCTGTTTTGTCAGCATAAACATACATACATCATGCATATTTGATTCATGTTCATATTCATATTGCATTAATATCACTCTGGTCACATTCATCTCCCCAAGTGATAATGTCCTCCCGCCAATAGAGTTGTCAGTTCTTTCCTCGTCAGGAAATGCATCGTCTGAGCAATCTCTCCCCCTAGTTTATTTTGGGATTGGAGACGGTCCTCGATCACTTTGATAACTTGAACCTCTGAAAGGCAAGAAGGCAGTCGACACACACCTATGGAACGTCACTCTTCACTGTTGAAGATGATATCTTTGCTTTCCCGGATTAAGGAAAATCCTTAGAGAAAGCCTCTTAACCAAAGACTCTCAGCAACACATCGATTTTTCTCCCAAGAAATTCGATGTTAATGAAGTCATCAACATCTCAAAATATTGATCACATCACATGGCGTTTCTCCGAAGTGATCTCGAAGAAAAGTATGATGTAATATCCCAAAGCAAAAAGTGGTCTCTCAAGAGACTCGTTTTCCCCAGTAGAGTCAACAAATGGAATCTCCAACAGAGAAGTTTGCACACCTCTACAGCTCAGACAAATGGGTTTCCCCAGCAAGTCTGACATCAAATTTTTCCATCAAATGGCGTCTCCCCAATAAAACTCGGCGAGATGTTTGACGAAAACTACTGTAAATAGCATCCCTTGTCAAGGAAGAAACTTGACAAGAAGAAACTGAGACCAGTTCCGTGGTTGAAGACCATGATCGAGGGGAAGTTTATTTCAGAAATTGAGACCAGTTCCGCAGCTGAAGACCAGGATCGAGGGGAAGTTTATTTCAAAAACTGAGACCAGTTTCGTGGCTGAAGACCAGGAACGAGGGGAAGTTTATTTCAGAAACTGAGACCAGTTCCGTGGCCAAAAACCAGGATCGATGGGAAGTTTTACCCTTTTATGAGTATCATTACTTAGCAAAAGAAGATGGATAAGCAAACCGCTAACATTCATAACTACCGTCAAAATTTCGGGTATTCCGATATTTAATCCTCTTGCACCCTGAATGTCCGAACATCTTCGCCATTCACACCTTCAGGTCCAAGAAGATTAAATAGGGGCATCTGTCATACCCCAAATTTTGACCACCAAGATTTCCCATCATTTTGAAAATCATTGTCACAATATGGATGTACTTCCATGCCTCATCAATCTCCTCAAAGATGGTTGAGCTTTCACCACAATCAAGAATTAGGGTTTTGAACCCTCCCAGAGCACTTAGACAAAAGATCAATCAAGAAATGACATGATCTTTAACTTGTCTCACCTCTCAAGCATCCATAAGGGATCAAGAGGACTCCCACATCAAGAATCAAGCACAAGAGTGCAACATTCGAAGTGGATTAAGCCTCAAGATCGATAGTGTCACCAAATTAGGGTTTTGGTCGACCAAGGCCTCCAGATGAAAATTTTATTCTGGGCATGAGTCAATGCTTCAAGGCATAACCTAAGATACTCCAAGGGACCTCATGGACCCAATCATCAAGTCAAATTAGCATCAGGGGGTGCATTCATCAAAAATCAAGAATTAGGGTTTATTGACCTAATTCACCCTTAAGTTGACTTTTGGAGCAAAGCATGAGCCAAGACCTAAAGACATGATTTGAGGGTCTCAAATACACTACATTGATCCATTTATAACAATGGATTGATCTAAGAAGCTTGATTCACAAGTTTCAATCTCATATGGACCACAATTAGGGTTTTGAAGAAAAGGTCAACTGTGCCTTTGACTTTTGATCAAGACATGCTCCCAAACCTTGGGACATTATTCAAGACACCCTAAAACACCTATGGAATCCATCCATTAGGTTTGAATTGGTTCAAGAACTTGATTTCATAAAGGATCACACAGTTTGGATTTTATCTGACAAAAAGTCAACTGTGCCCAAAATCAAGTTTGACTTTTTGGAATTTTTCACAAATATGGTTCCCCTGAGTCAAAAACAATATTAATGTATGATATTGATCATCATTCATTAGGAAAAATCAAGAAAAGTGAGGTTTCTTGCAAAAGGGGCAACCTTGAGAAACCAAAATTTTTCTAAGTTATGGAACAAAAGTGATTTTGTACCAACTTTGCAAGATCATAACTCCTAAACCACAAGGCCTTTTTCTCCCATCCAAAGCTCAAATGAAAGTTCACATGACATACTTCAAATATGTCAACTACAAGAAATTCCAAATCCTTATGGGTTTGGAGCTATGGATTGATCAAAATCACAAAAAGTGAAAATGACCACTTTTTCCAACACTTAGTGAAATTTTCAACAAGTCAAAATCTGTTTCACTTTTTCCAAACTTTGAGGTCATTTTTCACCTTAATCCAAGCTGAACCAAGTCCATTGGTGGACATCAAAGTTAAAGTATGTCATGATGGCTTTCCGAAGTGTCCAAGAACTCAATCAAACTCCAAGAACCCACGATTCATTAGGCAAAATTTGGGCACTTTGATCATTCAATTTCTGTCCAATTGCAACACAAATGAATGAGGAATCTGATCCATAACACAAAATGGCAAGAACCTAGCCTTCCATGTGCAAAATCATCATGAAAGGAACCTTGAAATTCAAATTTGGCATCAAGCATTAATGGATACATCAAGGTGGCATGGATTGAAGCAAACCCAACTGAATGAGTCAAGCCTTATCCCTGCAACAGAAGACCATAGGCATGTGCTCTAATCTCAAGTCAATGGTTATAGAATACTTGGTTTCCTCTATGCAACCATTGGCCACAGACCTGTACCAGTTGCCATTCACTATTGCTTGGAAAATAAACTTGCTCTACTATAAATAGAGCTCATTTGTGATCAGTTTGAGTACACCAAAGCACTCAAACTGATGCTTTCCTCAAAATATCTCTTTCACTCCAAATTTTCCTTCCATTTCAAGTCACTATCGGGTTTTGAAATTGGAAGTAATTCAAACCAAAACAATCATGCCAACACCTCATATACATCATATATGAGTGATCCATGGCCTTGAAACACATCTGAAATACCTGAATCACAAAATCACCAGTCAGTTGCTCAAACTTTTGACAAGGTTGCAGTTGCGGTACCACAAGGTGATCCAAGCATCTCCAATTAAGGCCAAGCATCTCAACACACTCCATAGGGTATAGTGAAGTTGTCCAGGTCCTTACAACACATTTGTAACATCTCCATCATCAAGCTCGATCACCAGCTGCAAGAGGTAAGCCTGAAGCCTTCAAACTCCATATTACATGCATCTTAAATGAATTTTTGAGTTACCATCTTGTTTTTGCATGTATGTAGAGTAATAACCCTCAATAAATTGCCATGAATCAACCGTGTACGGAATTTCATTATGTTCATGCTGGAATTAGGGTTCTTGAGGTTATCCTTTGATTTCTCACTTCATACTTAATATAAATGCAATTAATCTATATGGTTGTGATCGTTGTTAAAAAACGAGCAAGATTGGTGTTTGAATCATGCAAAACCATTGAGTAATCAGAGAGAAAAGTGAGAAAATGCAAATTGGAGCAAAACAGGGCACGCGGGCAAGAATAAGGTGTTCTTGGCGCCCTTTTTCAAACTTTTGAATTTTTGAATTTTGGTTATTTTGTTTAATTGATTCAAAAATTAATTTCTCTCTGAATTTTTATGTTTTTGAATTAATTCTTTTTTTTCAAAATTCATAAAAATGTTAAAATATTTTATTCTACAAAAATTTCACAAAAATATTATTTATTTTATATATTTAATATTTTCATAGAGAATTTTTTTTTTTTTTAACATTTGAAAATATTTTTTTTCTTGATTTTTCAAACTCAAATGATTTTTAAATCATTCTAGCGATAAAACATGTTTTTTCAAACATTTATCCTAGATCATAACTTGTTTTACACATGTTTGATAATTTTGATCATTTTTATTTGATTTTTTATTCAAATAAAAATACATTGTTAGTTCTGTGATTGGCAGCAATTTTGGTAAAACAATGTGGTTGTTCAAGATGTCATGTCTGATGTCTTAACATGTGCTTCTAACATTCTGCATGTGGTATATGGTTTGGTATTGCAGTTGTTGTGCATGATGTCAAGACTGATGTCTTAACATCTGTTGACAGAACTTCATGTTCAGTCTGTTACTTGTTTTAGGGCTGCGTGTTTATTGTTATGATTTGAGAGTTTCTGTTTGAGAGATTGCAGGAGAAATCCTTGGAGAAGTTTTATTCAGATGCAATCGTTGGTTTCTCTATTTAGGGCGATAAGATTTGAAGATAAAATCTATTTTTATTGTGCATCAAATCTGAGTTTTTCATAGAGCCCAAGCCGAAGAATCTATTTCTATTTAAAGAAGTCTCAACCCTACTTGGAATGCACGAAGACAAGAGATTGTGTACTGAGTGTCAAGTATTAGGGTTTATGTTTTCGTCTGTTATTTGTGAGCCATTCATTCATATTTCAGATGCTTGAATTAGACTGATTGTTTGAGTTGTACGTTGTCCACTCTAAGCTTTTAAGCATGAGTGTTTGTTCTTAATTGAAGATTTGAAGCAAGATCAAGTATTGTCATTGAAGTGTGATCTTCTAATATTTTTAATTTTTCTATTGTCATCACTGCTGTGATTGAGGGGGAGTGAGAGGTGTCTCATATCTAAGAGTGTCTTAGGTAAAAGTGTCATTGGGTAGTGATTAAGTGAATAGATTGTCAACTTGTGTGTTGATTGTAGAGTCTATGAATTAATACTACTAATAGTGAATTTCCTCCCTGGCTTGGTAGCCCCCAGACGTAGGTTGTTAGACCGAACTAGGTGAACAATTCTCTGTGTTTATTTATTGTTCCTCTGTGCTGTTCTTTTACTGTCTTGTTCATACAACAGATATTGATGTTGTGACATCTCACTTAACATCACATATCTGATACCAGAATTTCAATTGGCATCAGAGCATGCATCCTGCTCTGTATCTGGGTGAGATCAAGGGTTGTTACTTTCTGGTGCTATGGACAAGGAGAGTGGTGGATTTGTGAATAGACCCCCTATTCTAGATGGATCAAATTATGACTATTGGAAACCTCGCATGGTTTCCTTCTTGAAGTCTTTAGACAGTAGGGCTTGGAAGGCTATTTTGAAAGAATGGAAACACCCTGTCATTATGGGAGAAGATGGTGTGTCAAAGCTGAAACCTGAAGAGGAGTGGACCAAGGAAGAAGATGAACTTGATCTTGGGAATTCTAAGGCCTTGAATGCCTTAATTAATGGTATTGACAAGAATATTTCCAGGCTGGTCAACACATGTGAAGTAGCTAAGGAGGCATGAGATATCCTGAAAACAACTCATGAAGGAACCTCCAAGGTCATGATGTCAAGACTTCAGATGCTAGCAACAAAGTTTGAAAGTTTGAGGATGAAAGATGAAGAGACCATTCATGACTTTCACATGAATATACTTGAACTGTAAAATGCTTATAGTGCCCTAGGAGAGAGAATGTTTGATGAGAAGCTGGTGAGAAAAATTCTCAGATCTCTCCCCAAGAGATTTGAAATGAAGGTGACAGCTATAGAGAAAGCTCAAGACATCAGCCAGATGAGGGTAGATGAATTGATTGGTTCCCTTCAGACGTTTGAATTAAGGTTGACTGATAGATCTGAAAAGAAGGCCAAAAGCATAGCTTTGGTGTCTAGTACAGAAGATGAGGAGAAAGAGTGTGATGTTGAAACCCAGGAGGAGTTATCCAGTGTAATCGTGATGTTAGGAAGGCAGTTTAACAAGGTGTTGAAAAGAATGGACAGGAGCTATAAACCTTATGTCAAGAACATCACATCTGACATCAACAGGCCAGGTGATCAGATAAAGAAAACCAAAGCAGAGGAGAAGCCTAATAATGACAAAGGAATCCAATGCCATGGTTATGAAGGGTATGGTCACATCAGAGCTGAATGTCTTACATACCTTTAACAGAAAAAGGGTTTATCTGTCACTTGGCCTGATGAGGACACTGAAAGTGAAGATGAATCTGCCAATCATGTCAGAGCTATGACTAGAATATGTGAGTATGATGTTGATTCAAGTGATGGAGAGATTACTTATGAGGAACTAGCTGCATCATATAGAGAGCTATGTATTAGAAGTGAAGAAGTGTGTCAAGAAAGGGAGAAGCAAAAGGAACTCATAATCCAACTAAAGGCCGACAAGGCTGAACTGGAGAATAAAGTCACTCTGCTGAACTCCAAACTTAATCAAATGTCCAAATCTGTTAGGATGCTGAACAGTGGAACTGACACTTTAGATGAAATCCTTCAAGCTGGAAAGATGGCAGGAGATATGACAGGGCTGGGATTTGATGATAAGAAGAAACTCATTACAGATGCTAGTTCATCTGGACTTAAACAAAACATGTCCCATCAGATGTCTCAACATCATGGGAATGTTCATGTTTCTGGACCTAATCATTTTGTGCCTCAACATCATGGGAGAAGACAACCTCAACATCATGGGAGAAGACAGCCTCATCATCATGGCAGAAGACAGCCTCAACATCATGGGAGAAGACATCCTCAAGGGAGAAGACATCCCAACCATTTTAGAGGAGGATCTCAAAGATGGAAATGTCATTATTGTGGAAGGTTTGGTCACATAAAACCTTTTTGCTTCAGACTGCATGGATTTCCTGAGCCTGACCCTCAACCTAGATCAAATCAAGGCATTCCTACAAATGGAAAACAATGGGTTCCCAAGGTTGCTGCAAACAGCTTGATAGCTCACATGTCTCTAGAAGATTCTATCATAGGAGATTGGTATTTTGATAGTGGATGTTCTAGACATATGACAAGTGTCAAGAATTTTTTGGTGGATATCAAATCTTACTCTACAAGTTATGTGACCTTTGGTGATGGAGCCAAGGGAGAATCAAAGGTGTTGGAAAGATGAACTATTCAGGAGTGCCTAACCTTGATAATGTGTTGCTGGTTAAAGGATTGACTGCGAATTTAATCAGCATTAGTCAATTGTGTGATGAAGGTTTCAAGGTCAGCTATACAATATCTGAATGTTTAGTGACTAATGAAAAGAGTGAAGTTGTGATGAAGAGAGTCAGATCTAAAGACAACTGCTACGTGTGGATTCCTCAAGGTTCCAGTTGCTCCTCCAAAGATGATGACCTGAAAGGGGTAAAGCAAAGACTGACTAAGTACAATGTCAAGCATGATGTCATGACATCTTACTGTGACAACCCAAGGAGCACTAAGCACATTAATATTCATCATCTGTTCAGAAGAAGACTTGAAGAAAACAAGGCCATTGAGTTTGAACATGTCACTACAGAAAAGATGTGTGCTGACATTCTCTCTAAGGATATGGATGCGAGTCAATGTGAAACCTTAAGAGAAGAATTGGGCATGTGTAGATATGAAAGGTCAACAGCAGTTAATGGCGTATGGTCTACATTCATTAAAATTAAAAAATTTTAAAAGTCATTTATTTTGTTGTGGAAATTTCATTTATTGCCTTTTAAGTGTCCAACAAAAGCAGCCCCCTTACCATGGGCAATCATTTCATATCCATGCTCCCATACGCTACCTCCATTTTGATTCATACTGTTGGTTCATCTTCTCTCTCAAGAAAAGAAGTCTTTCCACTCCTTTGTCAATCAGTTGCAAGAAGGGTACAATGTCTCAACAACAGCCATCACCATCCAAAAAATCAGCTACCAAGAATCCTACGCATTCAAAATCTAGGGTTTCTTCGGAAGAGGCCTCCCCTGATGATGCTCTTGACATTGCTCCTCTATCCATAATTCCTCTTTCTGATTCTAAAAAGACAAGGCCAAGCAAACTGCAGGCGATGAGTTCTAAATGTACTCCTGCAGGTAAATCCTCTGATTCTTCTGAGTGTAGAAAATATGATGATAGTGCAGTTAGGAGTGTTGTGACGGATATTTTGTATGGAGACAAACCTATTCCTGGGAATTCTACTCCAATCTCTCAAGTTGATAAAAATCAAAGAGAGGAAGAAGAGTTCTCTGTGGATAAGAGTCTAGATCAGATAGTTACTAAGGTTCTGGAGAAGGGTATTTCTGTGGCTGGGATATCTAGGCCACTTGCTCAAATTTCTGCCCCTCACTCTGAGGCTAAGCAAGATGATAGGCAAACTGCTGATCCTTCTGACACACATAACTCAGAGGACAATCTTCATAGATTGGCTATATCAGTTCTGGAGGATGCAGGAAATGATGTTCAACCTGATGTTGGGACATCTACTGCTGAGAGAAGTTCCCCTAACAAGTCTGATGCTTCAGGTCTTAAAGGAAAACAGACTGTTAATGATGAAGATATTGTGAATCTGGTTGCAAGTGTACACCCTGGCATTGCTAAAAGGTTGAAGTCAAGAAAAGAGAAAGCTGTAGATTCACCTTCAAAGGTGAGAACTAACATCAGTAAGAAGAAGACTCCTGTTGTTGGACCTACAAAGTCTTGGAGCAAAGTGTCTATCTCTTCCAAAAAGAGGAAGATCGGGATTGAGTTTGACTCAGACTATGATGTTGAGGATGATGTCCAGGACATCACTCAAGTGAAAAAGCCTGTTATGAATAGAACTGCTGATAAAGTTCCTGATGCTCCTCTAGATAATGTTTCTTTTCATTCTGTTGTTAGTGTGCAAATATGGAAGTATGTTTATCAAAGAAGGGTTGCCATGGAAAGAAAACTAGGTAGAGATGCTCTTGAGATGAAGGAGGTTATGGATTTGATCAATTATGCTGGGTTAATGAAGACTGTGTCTGGTTTTTCAAAATGTTATGATATGCTTGTCAAGGACTTCATTGTGAACATCCCTAGAGATATTACTGATAGCAGAAGTGTGGATTTTAGAAAGGTTTATGTAAGGGGTAGGTGTATTGAGTTTTCTCCTACTATTATTAACAAATACTTGGGAAGGAGTGATCAAGCTAAGAGTGAGTTGGAGGTCACTGACAATCAGATTTGCAAGGAGATTACTGCAAATCAAGTGACTGCATGGCCTTTGAAGGGAAAATTGATTGTTGGACTTCTGAGTGTTAAGTATGCTATATTGCACAGGATTGGAGCTTCCAATTGGGTTCCTACCAACCATAAGACTACAATATCTGTTGGGTTAGGAAAATTCATCTTTGCAGTTGGAACCAAGAAGGATTTTGATTATGGTTCTTATATTTTTGATCAAACAGTCAAACATGTTGGAACAATGGCTGTGAAATTTCCAATTGCTTTTCCATCCTTAATATGTGGAATTATTTTAAATCAACATCCTGAGATTTTGGCTGCTACAGATACTGCTTGCAAAAGGGAGTCTGTATTGTCTCTCCACAACAAACTCTTTGCAGGACAACATGTTCCTGATATTGTTTCAACATCTGCAACTGTTGACAACAAGAACACCACCAAAGATGAGTTAATCAGTGAGTTGAAGGTGACATGCAAGGAGCTGGAAACAGTGATCAGCATAAATACTGCTTGGAAGATGAAATTAGAGGCCTTGATCAAAAGGTTGGAACAGGTTGAAGATGATGGGGAAGAGGAAGCTGGTACCTCTAGTGAGGAGACTGATGATCTTGAATGATTTGTTTATGGGTCTACATCTAGTTTTGAAAAGGACTCTGCTGTGGACTGTTGGTGGTGTTGCTGGTGTTCTTTGATGGTTCTTTTGTTTTTTTTGTTTTTTGTGCTTGTTATGTAATCTGAATACCTTGGATATTGGTTCGTTTGCTCTTATATGGTTATCTTGTCTGGATGTTCCATGACATGTTTTGACATGTGTTGCATACTGTAGCTAACAAGGGAGAGCTAATTTGACTGACTGGTAGCTAGTATGACTAACTGTGAGGTCTTGATACTGACTGAATGTTTTCCTATCTCTGTGTGTTGTTATGCCCAATTGTGGCTAAAAAGGGGGAGAGAAGAGCCTAGTTGTTCTTCTAGTTATTGGGAGTTGTGGTTTCTTGGCTTAAGGGGGAGTTTTGACTGGTGTGAGTTTTGAGTTTTGCTTTATGCGCAGCTGCTGAATATTAGTGTTATGGTGTGTTTCTGCTGCAGGTATCTCTGATGTGTATCTCTGTTGTGTGCTGATATTGTTTTAGCAAAAATTAGCCAAAGGGGGAGATTGTTAGTTCTGTGATTGGCAGCAATTTTGGTAAAACAATGTGGTTGTTCAAGATGTCATGTCTGATGTCTTAACATGTGCTTCTAAGATTCTGCATGTGGTATGTGGTTTGGTATTGCAGTTGTTGTGCATGATGTCAAGACTGATGTCTTAACATCTGTTGACAGTACTTCATGTTCAGTCTGTTATTTGTTTTAGGGCTGCGTGTTTATTGATATGATTTGAGAGTTTCTTTTGAGAGATTGCAGGTGAAATCCTTGGAGAAGTTTTATTCAGATGCAATCGTTGGTTTCTCTATTTAGGGCGATAAGATTTGAAGATAAAATCTGTTTTTATTATGCATCAAATCTGAGTTTTTCACAGAGCCCAAGCCCAAGAATCTATTTCTATTTAAAGAAGTCTCAACCCTACTTGGAATGCACGAAGACAAGAGATTGTGTACTGAGTGTCAAGTATTAGGGTTTGTGTTTTTGTCTGTTATTTGTGAGCCATTCATTCATCTTTCAAATGCTTGAATTGGACTGATTGTTTGAGTTGTACGTTGTCCACTCTAAGCTTTTAAGCACGAGTGTTTGTTCTTGATTGAAGCTTTTAAGCAAGATCAAGTATTGTCATTAAAGTGTGATCTTCTAATATTTGTAATTTTTCTATTGTCATCACTGCTGTGATTGAGGGGGAGTGAGAGGTGTCTCATATCTAAGAGTTTCTTAGGTAGAAGTGTCACTGGGTAGTGATTAAGTGAATAGATTGTCAACTTGTGTGTTGATTGTAGAGTCTATGAATTAATACTACTAATAGTGAATTTCCTCCCTGGCTTGGTATCCCCCAGACGTAGGTTGTTAGACCGAACTGGGTGAACAATTCTCTGTGTTTATTTATTGTTCCTCTGTGCTGTTCTTTTACTGTCTTGTTCATACAACAGATATTGATGTTGTGACATCTCACTTAACATCACATATCTGATACCAGAATTTCATACATTTTTAATCAAATTAGGGTTTTGATCATTCACACCCTCATAAATATTTTTCAAAGCACTTTGGGCCTCTAATAGAGTGTAAGACCCATCCCTTGTCACATAAGAACCTTTTTTGGGCCTCAGTCATTGTATAAGTCCCAATGCGTAAGAAAATCTCGGCGCGATCGCCGTTTTCAAAACATTTTCATTTGGGTCTTCCCTTGTGTTATAAGTCCCATTTTTCTTCTTTTTTAAACATTATTGGGACTCTAATAGAGTTTAAGACCCATCCCTTGTCAAATATAATAAAATTTGGGCCTTAGTCATTCTATAAGTCCCACTGTGTTTCTAAAACCGCGTCGCGATCGTCGCCTTTTAAACAAAATCAATCTGGGCCTCCCCTTTGGTTATAAGTCCCATCTTATTTCTTTTTAAAACATTATTGGGCCTCTAATAGAGTGTAAGACCCATCCCTTGTTGTACAAACCTTTTTTGGGCCTTAGTCATTGTATAAGTCCCGATGCGATTTCAAAAATCTTGGCGCGATCGTCGCTTTTAAAAAAAAAATCATCTGGGCCTCTCCTTGAGTTGTAAGCCCCATATCTTGTATAAAAATAAACCTTGGACTTCTAATAGAGTGTAAGACCCAACCTCTTTTGTAAATACAATAAATTTGGACCTCAGTCATTGTATAAGTCCCGGTAAAATTTTCAGAATAGCAGTACGATTGCTGTCTTTCATCTGGGCCTCTCCTTGAGTATAAGCCCCAATCTTCTTTTCAAAACAACTTTCCCTTTTGAATTAGATTCAAATTCATAGTTGTTATCAAAACTTTCTTTAATTTCTTGAATAACTAACCATACTGCTGTAGTGCTGGAAGCTTGCTCACCTGTAAGTTCTATCAGCTTTCTTTTACATACTTGTTTATATATTTCATATGTGTATATATATTTATGCCTGTATATTATCTTGCTTAGGGTTTTCCCCAGCAACTAGGTCTAGGACTAGATAAAACCAGTGGTCACTCTTTCAACACAGTCAAAACTAGTTCCCCATAGGAAATTCCAGATACAGTCTTGCCTCCTCTTGGGCTTATACAATATGGAACAGAGAAATGCCTTATTCCCGGTGAAACTTTTCTCAAGACTGTCACTATTAGAAATTTGTCAAGAAGTTCATTTCCCCAGAGAAGATTAATTCCTGGTGAAACCTCTCTTGAATTTCTTCAAACCCTAGAGTTGTTCACTAAAGAAAGGATTATTCCCCGTGAAACCTTTCTTGAACTTTTCTTAGGTTTGGACCCACAAGCTTCCTAAAAGCATCCCCAGCCTCCTATTGGGCTTTGTACAAGGACCCTCAGGCTTCTTAGAAGTTCTCATGCCTCCTCTTGGGCTTAGTACAAGGACCCAAAGACCTCCTACAGGTATAGGACAGAACTTAGTCATCCTTTGATAGTTCAATCCTCCAAAGAGTCAGAAAGTTAAAACATCAGACCAATTTAGGGTTGATTCTTATCCCTTAAAAAATCAGCCTCCTCTTGGGCATCATAAAAAGATAAACCTCTTCATACCAGTAGACTTAGACAGTCTCATCTCCTCTTGGATCTCAAAGAAACCCTCAAGTATAAAAAAAAACACAGGAAAAACTCTGACCAATCACCAACAGAGTTAAAACCTCCATAGGTTTCAAAACTCAATCTTTAAAATCTCACTTTAAAAATCCCCAGATAGGATCAAATTACTATCAATAAATCCTCTATTAGAACCTCATGGTCTCTGATGCCTCAAATCTTCTGTAATCCTCAGCAAGAGTTGATTCCCCAATTTGGACCTGTCTTTGGATCTCAATAATCCTTAGTAGAAGTTAGCCTCCTCTTAGGCTTTATATAAGAAATTCCCCCAACTAGCCTCCTCTTAGGCTTTGTATAATGATCATCCCTCGGCACTTTTTTAGCCTCAATCTTGTGCTTTGTACAAAACACCTATAAATATTCTCCAGTTGAGTTAGTTATCCCTTTTAGCCTCAATCTTGGGCTTTGTACAAGACAGATAAAACCTCTCACCAGTAGAGTTAATCCCTTTTAGCCTCAATCTTGGGCTTTGTACAAGACAGACAAAATATTCCCTGGATGAGTCAATTCTTTCTAGCCTCATCTTAGGCTTTGTATAATGATCTCCCCAAAAAGAGTCAGTCTCTTCTTCAGCCCCAATCTCGGGCTTTGTACAAGACAGATATAAAACTCCCTAAACAGAGTCAACCTTTTAGCTTCAACCTTGGGCTTTGATCAAGGCACACATAAAATCAACATCCCCTCAGAAGAAATAAAATATCTCTCTGTAGGAAGACATTTCTCTGTACAATCACACATCAAAACAGATAATCAAAGCAAACCCTAATCCCAGATAACTGCTGTAAGTGGCACACTTGTTGATTCAAAATTCCAAGCTGTAGTCCATCTCTTATCTTGGTAAACCCCCTTATTTCATCTAATGGCTGTAAGTGGCAAGCCTCTGGATTATTTACATCCAAGCCAATGTCCCCCTCTTAGCATGAAAGATTCCTAAGGAAAAATGACATTGCTCTACACTAAGTTAAAGTTTTCTCCTCTAGGATAAATCCTTCATAAAGGAAATTATGGCATTGTTGGACTCCATATATTCCAGTTAAAGTAATTCTCCTTTATAATCAGTCACTCAACAACTGTGATAAACAGATGAGATATCTCCCTTTAGAGATGACAAATTCTCTCTCAGTAAAAACCTTTAGCTTCAATCTTGGGCTTTGAACAAGACACAAAAAACCTTTAGCTTCAATCTTGGGCTTTGAACAAGACACCAAAACATCATCTCTTTCCTCCCATAGAATAGGAGAAACTACGATTGCTCTAATTTCCCTATTTTCTTTAAAGGGAATACGTAGGCATAAGATTGCGGAATCTTAGCGAACACACTAATCAAAAATCCTAGGTCCAATACCTTACCAAAAACATCAAAAAACCCGAAAAACAACAAAAATACTCTCTCAAACATTCCCAAAGGAAAAACTTTCCCAACCCATGACAGATAAACATTGATAAGTAGATAATAGTAGAATTTGCTAAATGATCTATGGATAACCATATATAGGATGGGTAATTGACAACTCCCCATTGTATAACCTGACCCCGAACCCCCAATCTCTTAGCATTTGTTAAAGAAAACATTTGCTTGCAAGGTTAGTTTTAGATAGCTTCTCTATCTTTTCCAACTTCATAGGATAAATAAGAAATCAGAAAGTAGCACCCATGACAGCGCTCGCCATGACGAGGAAAATCCAGCAAGAAAAAGCAAAATCTTCCATTCTACTGATATGGCGTTCGCCATCACCAGATGGCGCTTGCCTTGAGCAAGGCTGCCACGTATTTAAAAAGGCCAATACCATGGCGTTCGCCATGGCCTGGTGGCGCTCGCCATGACAACGCAGTTGCAGAATTCAAATTCTGCAACTGCTTTGGGCAGTTTTCTCCACCTTATTTTCCCTCCACTTCAAATGCACGACCTGGAAGTTACATTTGGGATATTTCTCTATACATAGGACCTTTCAACCATGTTTTAGACACCCGATTTTAGACGCAGAAGCTCTGTTGAATTTCGTTTAGGCATATATTTACTTTAAGAGTGACAATTACTCACATCGAGGAATTGTTGCAATTTGCTTGTAATTTACATTCAGTGTTGTATTTTGGTTCCGAACTAGCCTGTCAGCTTCTTTTTCTCCGCAATCAAATTCCGTATTTTATTTTAAAGGTTATTTACCTTTGTTTACTTTTATTCTGCAATTTAAAATTCTTGTCTTGTATGCTATGTATTTTTCCATGTCAATCACCGTAACTATGTTTATAATTAAAATCAATATGTGTTGCTAAATTTGCTTGAGTTCGACGTGTGAGGATCGTCGTTACCGAAGGGACTCCGTAGAAAATGTCGGTGCGACTTTAATTGAATGCATGCTAGTTTTGGTCTTTGTTTCTATTTTTCATGTTTTATTATTCGGCCATGAAAGTGAGGAATATACCAAGTTCAGACTGATAGCGCGAGAGTGTGAGGAATGAACGGATAGTAGAAACTAGGCACCGATCCTAAAAACGGCGAGAGCGCTTTATGCATCGTTTAGAATTTCATTGACTTCCAAAATACATTTTTTAATTAAAACGGGCGAGTGAGAGCAAATCCTGTGGTTGTTAGGTGTGGTTCTTGTCGATAACGCGAGAGTGTGAGACGAAGTCTTTAAGTTAGTACTTCCTACGGAGCAAAGTGTAGTCGTAATTAGCACTCGACTTCTACAAGTCCCTTAGGTACGCGAAATCCATATTCCGGACTCGATTTTATTGTTATCTCCTAAACCCTTTAGAATTAGTATTTTTTCTTTCCTTTTAATTTCCGTAAATCCTTAGCCTTAACTTTACACTGCAACTACTGATTGCATTAGTTTGATTATCCCTTCCCTATGGGTTCGAAATCCTTATTTAAAATTACGCGAACAACTGTATACTTGCAGTCTTAGCTCGACGGTCACGTTAGTGCCCTCGACATGCATCAGAATACAATGTCAAGCTGAATGTTATGGCATTAGACTGTGAAGATCTTAAAGTTATCAATTATGGTATTCAACATGGCTGGAGCAAAATCCTTGACTAGAATCTTGATAAAGGAAATATGGCTATTCTGAAGTGTGTGGAGTCTAAGGATCAGCTGACTGGTATGGATACTAAAGCATTATGTGCAGGTCAGTTTGAGAACATAAGTTGTGGGCGAAGTACTTGCCCTATTGGAGATTTATAGCAGTTATAGGTATGTAGGAAGGCAACAACCACTGTATCTTTCCTCTATTCTTAGAGGCATAGTATGCCTAAGAAGATTGTGATTGTTGAGAGATTGAAGAAGACAAAGTGTAAGGCTGTGGCAAATGGGTTCAGTGTCATCTCTCCTAAGGCTTGTGACAACAACAAGAAGTGCAGATGGATCTTTGATAGGGGCAAGAGGAGGGAGAACACCTGTAGTTGATCGAGAATGTGTGTTTCCACCAAGTAATGTGTGTTTCCATTTTGTGTGTATGCTTGAATACACTGTGTCTGGACTTTGTTTCTTTTGCTACACAATTCAGGGAGAGTTCTGCTAATGGACCTGGGATGTTTTGACAAGTTTTGTTTGGTGTATGGAGTTGATGGATGTCTCCTTTATTCCGTTGTGTTTGCTTCTGATAACTCTTCGTTGAGAAACTTTTTCTCTATAGTGGGAGTGTGAATGAGATGGCTGGTGGTGCTGTGTATAAGATTTGGAATTGCTTAAGGTGTTTTACTTGGTCTCCACCTTCAGAGGGAGAACTGATTATGTGTGACAGGGGGAGATGTGCGCCTGTCTGCTGTGGAGGTGTTTTGGTACGTCTTATACAAAGCATGCATGGTCTCATACAACCTGATTTTTGTTTGGCTCTAGTGAAAGGATAATTTTCAACAGGATGTCTTAACATTGCTTAGTCAGGATGGTGATGGTAATTGGTTGTGATATGTCTAGTGTAATGTCGTGACATTGTTTGTGTGTTGAGCTGATTATTAATGAATTTTATAGGCAAGGAATTTGGTGGGAAACTTCATGTTTGGAGCATGTTGTGTGTCTTTGGCTAGGTCATATAAGGAAACAATGTCTATCAGAATATCAGGATATTGTATCAATCTGTTTTTGTTAAGACTGACAAGAGTCTATGTGTGGTCAGCATGCCAAGGACGATGGGTTTAGTCAGCAGTGCTCAAATAGTAAGCCTAAAAAACGTGTTTTTTTGGTGCATGCGTAGCGCGTTTCTATGCCATGGGAACCGTCTTGATTCTTGTTTGAAAAACAAGACCTAGAGTTAATAGATTCATTTCCCACTTGTGGACAGTGGTCCATTTTCAAGGCTGATTTAACTGTTTCCAACATTGTTCTCCTTGACTTGTCAGGCGTTACAAACCAGGATTTTGTGTTATATAAAGGCTGAAACCTACTGTAGCACCCCAAAATTTGCCTCATCTTTCCTTAATCTCTTGGCTTATGTTTCTTTTCATTTTGCATTATCATTTGTGCATATCATTGGTTCCATGCATGGGATCAAGATATCATGGTTAGCTCAAAAGGAGATTATGTTTCTCAGAGGCTCGAGCAAGAGATATATGTGTTCTAGTCAAAAATGGTTAGATCACCAAAAGTGCTAGTTTCCTCTTCTAAGGCAAAGGAAACTACGCTGTCTATACTGTGTGAGTATCTTTGGGGATTTAAGAGCAATACATGTGTTGTATATTGTCTCAAGATGGATGTGTCTTTGCTTAACCCTCATGTGGGAGCCCCTTTTATAGACTTCTTTCATCTTTATTTAAGTTATGCCATTAAGAGAAGCCTATTGGACTTTTAACGTTGCATGGCCATCATTGTTGTAACTTTTCTTCATGAATGCATGTTTTAAAGACAGAATAATGTCTGTATTAATGCGCCGCCGCCGTTACAACTGTTAGAGTGGCACTTGTTGAGGTCATGACCGGCATCGGTGTCGGGTTGGTAGGGTATAGTACCCGACCTTGTAAGAACTCGGTTGATGGGAGTCGGGCTCCCTGACTGGGTCGGGTTGTGTATGATGCTTGTCTAGCTCTCTACATTGTATGATATTTCCTCCTACCATAGTCTAGTCCGTGCTTACTCTTATCCGAATACTCAACTCGGTACCATATATATTTGGCATATACAATATGCATCATGAATCTTCTTAAGGCATGTGGTTAAGTCTTTATGCCATAGGTATTCTCCAAGGTAGGGAAAGTTTGTTCAAGGCAATAAAGGGAGAGATGCTCTCAATGTCACTGGCATCATGTAACAAAGGTTCTTATGCCTCAATGCATCCTAATATGTCCATCACTTCATCAAATGACTGAAATTGGCAAGAGATTTGAAGTAGATCAACCCCTCTTATCTTTTGGTCATCAAGCTAGGGTTTTTGGATACTGGGGTATGTGACACCTTCATGGGTAGTAATTTTGAAGCCTTATCATCATCATGTTACACAAATCATCTTTGTTCAAGGGATTCTTCATCTTACTCAGAGGAAATAGGGTTTTGAGCCTGGGTCGATATCTCCTATCTTTTAGGGCAAGAATTAAGGTTTTGGTTAAAATCAGTTTATTTCTGATTCTTTGAGAAAGACTTGATTCCATGGTCTTTTATATGTCCTAAAGTATCCATGGGTGGAAGATTGATCATCAATTTTAATCAGAAAAGTTTCAATTAATCAGATGATTGTGAATCACTTGAATTGGGAACAAAGTCAACTGTGCAGGAAAAAAGTCAACTCCGGACGTTTTGAGGTCAATCTTGTGTTTGTCATGTTGAATATGACCAATGAATGGGAGTTGATCAAGGAATGTCCAAGGAATTATCAAAAATCAAGAATTTGGAAAAGTTTCCATTTTTGGAAATTAGGTTTTTAAGAGACTTACTATTTTTGGAAAGTCTCATTTTTGATAAACTACTTTCAAGGCCAACTTCCTCCAGGATCCAAGCTCCATTTTGAAATCTTGTCAACATGAAAGTTTTAGATTGTAATTCAAGCTTTCCATTGATGTAAAGTTTACTCCATTTGGATCATTATTGATCAAGTTATGGTATTTCCAAGATCAAAGTTTCAAGTTGTTACATTGGCAAGAACTTAGAATTTTTCTAAGTATTTTGGAGAGTTTTGAGGACACACTTTCATGGAAATTTTTCACTTCAATCTAGGCCTCATATCAAGATCATGTTAACATGAGTTTTGATCTTTATTCTTCCTACTTTCCATTGATCACAAGTTTGTCCCAAATGGAGCCATTTCCATCAAGTTATGTTCATACAAAGTGAAGGTTTTCAATTGATTTCAAGGCATGGCATGGTACATTTTCTTGGCATGTCTTGACATTGATTTCGCAGCATCTTTATGTCATCCAAACCACACGCATCACTCTTAATTTCCTTGCCCAAAGGAGCTAGACAAAGCAATACACCTCATGCACCAATTTGAACATCTTTGCCAAACTTGGAAAAGGAAAAATGTACAACTTGATTTTATTCTATTTGCTTTCCACGTGAGCATCTAATCACAAATCCCTCATGAGCAATTGCCAGCCAAATCACTGTTCCAAACCTCATTCCCAAGCCTGAAACCAAAGCAAAACCGTGTCATGCACATGTGAGGCTCCATTTTCATTTTCCACCTCCAAATCAAAATAACAAATTGCCAAGCCTTTGGTTCATTCCCTAAATTTTTGCCAACCCTAAACAATCTCATATATAAGCTAAAACACTCCAAACATGTGCCATTCACTTCATTCTCAGATCTGAACTTCAAATTTCTTCCAATTTTCTCATCTTCGAATTCTCCAATTTTTTAGAGATCTTGGTATTTTCTTGGTTGAATCATCATCTAATAAGTATCATCTGGCTTCTGTATGCAAAGAACACCTTATGTATTCACCATTAGAAGCACTGCAAGCTCTGGTTTCTCCACTATTGGGTTGGATATGATTGAAGTTTTGTAGCAATTTTCTGAGCAAAGCAAGCCTTGATCTACATTCTCCAAGTGATTTTGAAGCTTTCCACATCATTTTCTAGAGCTATCTATTGTTGAGAAGAGGAAACGGACCTTCTTCGTTAGGTAAACTTCCAGACCTTGTCTCTATCATTCTAGGTGTGTTTTAGGATCATCTTGGATGCATTTGAAGTCCTACATATGATAGGCAGTGTTTGCTGGCATTGCTGTTTTATTTTCGTGGATTTCAGTTTGTATGCTTGTTTTTTATTTCCTTCGATTCACCGTGAAAACGTTCTTGTTTGTGGAAAATAAGGTTGGATTTGAGATCTACATGAAATTTTGAGTGGAGTAGTGGTTTGTTTTGTCATTTCTTGGTGGTTTTAGGTGTCTCCGGCGGCCAGCTCACTGGAGAAGAAGACCGGAGCTAGGGCTCCGGCATCTGAATGTTGGAGACGAGCTTATGTGGCATCTGGTGCCATTTTTTTTTATTTTAAATGATTTGACATGTTTTGTTTTGATTTGTTCGCCATGCTAACAGTGCGCCATGTCAATTAATGAAGTTCCACGCAGGATTTTTTTCTCTGATTGTTATGTGATAGCTAGTTTGGGCTTGGTGTGTCATTGATTTTCTCACCCCCTTTATTTGCGGCCCATGCGCGTTTGAACTAAAATCCTATTGTTTCTGAAATTGCTTTCTCACCCCCCTTGGCTTGTTTATTCCTTTTTTTTTTCTCTTCTTTTTTGGTTTGATTTTATTTTTAATTCTTAAAATCATGATAAAATTTGACAAAAATATATTCCTGATTATTTGACATCTTGAGATAATTTTGGTAATTTTTATTTTATTTTTCCATTTATTTTCATATTTTATTCTTAATTAATTTGTGAAGTGGTTTGACAAGTTTGACCTTGAGTTAGGGTTTGTTTGTTTGATGGCTTTACTATGCTTTCTTGGTTCAATATTTTTTTCCATGTTTTAACATATGAATAAGGATTTTTTTAGTGTCATTTTGCTGCCTTGGTGATCTTTTTTGGTTGTTTCTTAATTGGTTTCATTTGATCCTCGATTATTGCTCGATTAGCTTACTATGTGAGATTGTTTGATCCAATTTGTGATGCATTCATGCAATTCTTGTTGAGATCTTTTCCATGCCTATTCTTGATTGTTCTAACATGAGTTTGAGCTTTGGTTTAATTTTTGTATGATCATCTAGGTGCCTCAAATTGATTTTTCAATGAGATGATGTTTGAACATGAATTTGCCTAATCCTTGACCTAGTTTAGGACTTGCTTATTGAATGGATTTTTCTTGTGGTTCACGATTCTTGTGTGATTTAAATGACTTGTTTAATATTCTGAACCTCTTTATATGATATCCATTGTGTGATCATTTCTCATCTCTTTCCTCACATGATCTTCTTTGTTTTTGTTATGAGAAGTGTGAATGGTGTTTGTCTAGCATTCTAAGCATGATGCTTGTGAATTGTGTTTGATATTCTTGAGTTGGATATGATGTGATACATTTGAATGTGGTTCTGACTTTGATGCCATGGTGTGACTTACTTGATCATATTTGCTTTGTGCTTTACTTGAACACTTTTTCTTTGAAAATAATGATGGTGTATGCTTGCCTTGTCTCGATGCATGTTTGAGTTGGATCTTTGTTACTTCTTCTTGCTATCCTCAGTTGATGTTTGAAATGATATGCATGATCATGCTACTGCCCCTACTTGGATTCATACCCTAATCTTACATGTTTACTCTTTTGAGGTGTGTTTTACATGAGCTTTTTGTTGACAAATGATTGAATGTTGTTGTCATGCATGACTTGAATCTTTTTGCACATTCTTTGATCATTAACACGAGATGAATGCAATGTGATTTAGCTACTACCCCATCTTGGTTCTCATATCATTTGACTTCATTTCACTTTGATTGATGGTTGATAATACTTCTTGATTGGTTTTAAGACATTTGTGTGTGCATTGATGCATTGTTTTGTCTAATTGTCTTGACTTCCAATCTTTGAGTTTGGTTTGAAGTATGTACACATTCTTGTTATATTGACATAGTATTGATGGTTATCTTGTATATTTGAATATGATGCTTGCATGGTTTGATGTTTATGTCTTATGTCTTGAGCTTCACCATTGGGTTGCTTGATGTTGCATCTTCTTCTTCATCCTACTTTTCTTTTTCTTCTTTTGAGTCTTGAAACTTGTTTAAGTCTTGAGTTTGCTTTTGTTTGTGATTGAATAGTATAATGTTTACTTGTGTTTGTTCACATGATCCCTTAGGATTCCTAGCTCGACTTAATTTCCGATTAAGCTTGAGGTAGGAGAGACATTAGGCTTTCAATCCTTTGCATGATAACAATTAAGATAGTCCCTTTCAAAGCTTAACCTTAGGTCTATCTTTTTGCATGCTAACATTAGGTAGATTTCCCTTTCTATCTCTTTGCATGCTAAGCATTCCTGACAGGATGAATGAAGACTATGTCTGCATCAAGAAGTTCGATCAGCCTGGCAAGATGTGAGTTTTGGAGCATGAGAAGATAACCATTCAAGAGAGAATTATGTGACTTTTGGTATTTGGATTGTTTGAGGATTAAGCATTAAGTGAATGCGTTCAGCAGGTGAGTTGAACAGAGAGTGCGCTCTTGAAGACATGAAGATGCGTCTTATGTTTTCCATTCATTTAAGGTGTTCTTTTTGCAAAGGTGCACTGGTTATCTTAGATAGGGGGAGTTGATCTTTTGTTAAAGAAGTTGTTTTTCTCTGCTGATCTAAAGGAATCTAGAAGGGATTGTGAGTTGTGCTGATCATTGAAAGTTGTATTCTGAGGAGTCTTGGGTTGTTAATTTTGTGAGCCAGCAGACAATGTCTGATACGATGTCAGAACATGGTATAAGACATGTTTTTCTTGGGCCAAACAAGGAAGTATTTTGGACGGTGGTGTAAGGATAAGGTGAAACACGTGGCTTCGACTGTGCATGGAACTGTTTTGGCACAATTTATGGTAAAAATCAGTTAGGAAACAATAAAAGTGGTCAAGACTGTTTTGGATGATAAACATTGAATTTGGATGGAGTTTTTAGTTCCTAAAATAGCGTTTCTATGACCAAGAATCTTGACTATTCAAAGCTCATTAATTCCAAAGTATCTGATCAGCTATTTATAGGGGTTATTTTGTTCTCCTTCAACCAGTGAGTGTGCTTGTTTCATAAGTCTTATGGCGTTTGTTTGTTTTTGGGTAAGCATTTATTGGGTCTGGTTCTGTGAGGGCTTCCTTTGTCAATTTGTGGCTAAAAAGGGGGAGAAAGGAAAGGGTTTGGCTAATTGGTTTGCGCAGATGTTATGTCTGGAGTCTGCAGTTCCTGATGTTGCAGAGGATGTTCTATCCTTAAGTTGGTGTTGAGTCTTTGTGACTTGTGTCCTGAGTTATGAACATAGTTGTGACTTGTGTTCTGAGTTACCTGGGTTGGAAGATTGGCACTTCTTAAGTGTCATCTTATGCCACAGGTCGACTGGGGGCGTCTGATCAAAGTTAGGTGTGTAGAATTCTCTTATGGCACCATTGGTCGTTGATGTCTAGACAGACATTTCTTTTCTGGAGGAGTCTTCTACAATTGTTCTGGGTCTGACCTGGAAGGAAAAAGAAATGTGATGTATTGAGGGGGAGTGTCAGATATCTTCTTCCTCATGTGCACCAAATAACTTCAGGATGTTCCACTTCTTAGGTCCTAATGTGCTGCCTGAAGTTGTTGTGCTGAAAAGAGTTGTTAAACATGATGTTCTAACATCATTCAGATTTGCCCAAGAAGATGGTTCTCCATGGTTGCTGTACACAATAGCTACTGATGCTTATTGTTAGGATCAGATGACTTCTAACGGTAGTATAGGGTTGTAATTGCTGCTGTAAATTGAGTTGTAATGTTTATATATATGTTTTAGCCAAAGTTAGCCAAAGGGGGAGATTGTAAGTTCTTGTTATTGGGTGAAATTTTGTTAAAACAGTGTTGATGTCATGGTTGATGTTGCAACATGAGCTTCTAGCATTATGGATGTGTTTAGGTAACATTCAGGTTTGTTAAAGATGTAAGGGTTGCAGCTGTGTGCTGATGTTACACCCGATGTCTTGACATCAGTAGTGAACATCAGGCCTGAGATGTTTAGGGCTGCACATGGTTTTGGTTTAATGAAATATTCTGCTGAAGAAAATCAGAGATTGCAGGCGAATATCATGGGAGATATATTCTGTTGCAATCATGTGTGAAGAAGATTCGTTTGTTACTAATTTAATGCATAAAGATATGGAGAATATTTAGAGTTAATCATTGAAGATTTAATTGAAGATTTGATTGAAGATCTATTTAGGAGCAGAATCTTTTGCAGATTCGGGACACAAGATTTGATATGATTTAAAGGCCCAAATCCAGTTGGGAAAAAGCTATATAAAGAATGCTTGTAATCTAGAATCGGCACGGGTCCAAGATGTAGATCATTAGGGCTTTGTCTAAGTGAACCACTCGGGTTGTGAGATGGTCATTGTGCTCTTACTCAGAAACCTGTAGGTAATGAGTATTGTATTGTTCTTGGAGGAAGCTTTGAAGCAACTCCAGGGTGTGTCATGGAAGGGTGACTTTTCTGTAGTTGAAAAGTGTTGGTAATCAAGCTGTTGATGCAGTGGCGGATTTGTTGACTGCTAGACATCATTGTGATGATTGGGAGTGAGATGGAGTCTCTTATCTAGGGAGGACTTAGATAGAAGGGTCATTGGGTAGTGATTGAATTAGGTAGATTGTCAACTGGTCTGTTGAGTCTATAATTTGATACTACTAATAGTGGGTTTCCTTCCTGGCTTGGTATGCCCCCAGATGTAGGTTGTTGAACCGAACTGGGTGAACAATCCTTGTGTTGATTTACTGTTACTATTATTGCCTTGTTCATACAGCAGATTGCGATGTTGTGACATTGCACGAGACATCACACATCTGTACCAGAATTTCAATTGGTATCAAAGCAGGCATCCTGTCTGTTTCTGGATGAGATCTTGGGAAGATACTTTTTGGTTCATGAGCAAGGAAGAGAGTTGTTTGGATGATCCCTTGGAGTGAAGATTGGACTATTCAGGATAAAGATTTGTTGGCACTTGGCTTTGGTGATGGTGTGCAAGGATTATTGTGTAGTGCCTGAAGGTGGTTGAGGAGTTGTTGTGCGTTCCGCTGCATGGTATCTGATGTAACCCTGGTTGGTGCTTGTATCTCTGGTGGTGAGATTCTAGGAAGGTATTCTCTTGGAAAGACATTAGGGTTTGGTCTCCTCAGCAGGATATTCTATGATGTTGTAGTTTATGCAAGACAGCTTCAACCATTTGGTTAGAGATGCCCAAGATACTTGAGGACTATCTCATATCTTTGCTTTGGGAACGAAGTGATCATAAGGTGAATGGATCTTCCAAAAGAATGGTTGACATGGATGGATCAGAAGAAGAATATAGTTTAAGTCAGACTTTGAAGACCAATTTGTTCAGAACAGTGATTTCTTCTTGATGGTGAAAGAAGAGGGTAGAGCCAAAGTAAAAGAGTATCTCTGTCAAATCTTTCATGCGGGAGTGAAGATCTTGATAAGTTATATCTTAAGCTTAGTAGTGGTGACCTAATTAGGAGGATCTTTCTGGTTATGATATAGTTCTTGTATATCTGAAGATACATGAACTGGAGGACGTTTCATCAAGAAAGAAGTTGGGCTTGATTTGTTCTCATGTGTTCCCTCCAAGAGATATGTGTGGATATAGTCTCCAAAGCCATAGCAGTTATTTAATGTGATGTCGGAAATGATGTTGAAACATCATTTCAGTTCTTTGCTTTCTCATCCAAATAAAGTTAGGTGTGCTCATGGTGAAGTATCAGGTCAAGCCACTTGCCTAATCTGAAGTGATCAGTGGTGTGGATTAGCAAAGAGGGATCAACTAGTGCCTCAAGTCTGCAGGAAAAGGATGTCAGACCAGATCAAATGTTGTATCTTGTGACAATAGTTTAGTATATGTCTGCTTTTGATTATGTTGTGCATTCAACTAATGACAATATACATTGACGGGAGACTATGTATATGTCTGAGGTAAAAGTGCAGGACTGCAGAAGTGTTGAGAAATTACCTTTCGCTATGTGGCTGTTTTGGAAGTTTTTTTAAGGGTTAAGCACTTTGGAGTTGAATCAACTGGTGGGGTTGATTGGTTACTATGGAGTATCATCCAAATAGTCCGGGATGTGTTTGGATTATGAGAGGCAGAGTGATGACATCCAACTTCTCAAGTCAGACAAGTTGTTGGCTTTAAGGCTGAAAGATATGAAGACATCACATCTTGGTGGTTACAGCTTGGATCAGGTTGGAGAATGGTGTTTGCTCTGGTTGTGAAGGTCGAGGATAAGTGGCAGTTATCTCTGGCTTTCTACTGACGGCTCTACTAAGGGAAGTGACTTTCTTTAGTATTGCTATGGGGTAGTCTTGGACTACTTATTTTCTGAAGATTCAGATGTGGGAGGTTTGAAGTCTTTGGAGTTTCTAAGCAGGATGGAGGTTGTCTACTCAAACTTGATTGTTGAATCATGTCTATGAGAGCATGGAAATCTATTTCTGCAAAGGGAGGAGGTTCTTCTGAGTGGCAGAAGGTAGAGCTGAATTCAACAGTTGGATGTTCTGACATCTAGCTTAACATCAGGAGTCTCAGCTGGTGATGTGGCACATGATAGGGTGATCTACAGGAATGAACAATAGGATGCTTCAATAAGATCGTTCTCAGGGCAGTTGCGGGAGCTGCAGGAAGGAGAAGATAGGGAGTCTAAGTGTGTTTGCTCTTGAGCAAGTGGAACATGTGACTTGAAGATCAAGTTTCCTTGGTAGATCAAGATATCTGTGTAAGAGTTCTATGAGGTGATCAAACTGTGGCATTTGGTTGATCTCAGAAGTGGATTCGAATAATCAAGGTAATCAGAGTGCGGTAGCTGGTTATTATGGAGGATTGTCTTGGAACAAGCTACTATTGGGCAAAAGGGTGCTGAGTTGAAGACTCAAGGAGATTATTCTTCTTGAAGGTGGATGAGAGTTTAATTCTCTAGTTCTTTGGATTACTATGCAGTTGGTGGAGCATATCAAGAATCATGGTGATGATGTCTTGGTGTGTGGCAGATGTGCTAACTTGTGGATATCCTTGGTGAAGGATGATTATGCCCTGGTTCAGGAGCTTGGTACCTACATCATGCCTAAGGAGCGTCTACATAGTCATGCGGGAGAATGATGAAGTAGAAGGTCTGCCTTGGATGGAGAATGTAGAAAAGACTGAAGTAGATCAGGTATTGATTGGAAGTCTGAAGATGAAGAGTATGATAGGGAATGACTACCTTTGGAGAAAGGGACAATGGTACCAATGTGCATGTGCTCAGCAAGTGTGCTAAAATGTTCATCTTCATCTAGAGCATTGGTTAACCATGACAGGGGGAGTACTTGTCAATGGATTTTGCAGCAAAGGTACATATATTGTAAAGATTGCATGTTGATCAAGATTGTGAAGATTGGTTGAATCTTGTGAGGATATAATGTCAGATAACATGTTATGACATTAGGCTGTTGGATGACATGTTGGTGTGGACATGAATGGTTCTAGCCATGTGAAGCTATCTGTTTGTATCATATGCACACATGCTTCTGAGGAAGAGTCTGAAGGGCAGCTTTGCTTATGTTTGGGAGAATCTGCTTTTTTCTGCAATTTCTGGAAGAACTCCGTAGGGGTTGTTGTTGATGGAAGATGTCACACTGGTCTAGGTGTGGTTTTAATTCAAAGTAAGAGGACGTGACTTAAAGTATAGTGGAAGGCAGTGTATTTGTGCCTCAGAACTTGTGGATGTTTGTGTGAAGCATTCCTGACAGGATGAATGAAGACTATGTCTGGATCAAGAAGTTCGATCAGCCTGGCAAGATGTGAGTTTTGGAGCATGAGAAGATAACCATTCAAGAGAGAATTATGTGATTTTTGGTATTTGTATTATTTGAGGATTAAGCATTAAGTGAATGCGTTCAGCAGGTGAGTTGAACAGAGAGTGCGCTCTTGAAGGCATGAAGATGCGTCTTATGTTTTCCATTCATTTAAGGTGTTCTTCTTGCAAAGGTGCACTGGTTATCTTAGATAGGGGGAGTTGATCTTTTGTTAAAGAAGTTGTTTTTCTCTGCTGATCTAAAGGAATCTAGAAGGGAATGTGAGTTGTGCTGATCATTGAAAGTTGTATTCTGAGAAGTCTTGGGTTGTTAATTTTGTGAGCCAGCAGACAATGTCTGATACGATGTCAGAACATGGTATAGGACATGTTTTTTTCTTGGGCCAAACAAGGAAGTATTTTGGACGGTGGTGTAAGGATAAGGTGAAACACGTGGCTTCGACTGTGCATGGAACTGTTTTGGCACAATTTATGGTAAAAATCAGTTAGGAAACAATAAAAGTGGTCAAGAGTGTTTTGGATGATAAACATTGAATTTGGATGGAGTTTTTAGTTCCTAAAATAGCGTTTCTATGACCAAGAATCTTGACTATTCAAAGCTCGTTAATTCCAAAGTATCTGATCAGCTATTTATAGGGGTTATTCTGTTCTCCTTCAGCCAGTGAGTGTGCTTGTTTCATAAGTCTTATGGCGTTTGTTTGTTTTTGGGTAAGCATTTCTTGGGTCTGGTTCTGTGAGGGCTTCCTTTGACAATTTGTGGCTAAAAAGGGGGAGAAAGGAAAGGGTTTGGCTAATTGGTTTGCGCAGATGTTATGTCCGGAGTCTGCAGTTCCTGATGTTGCAGAGGATGTTCTATCCTTAAGTTAGTGTTGAGTCTTTGTGACTTGTGTCCTGAGTTATGAACACAGTTGTGACTTGTGTTCTTAGTTACCTGGGTTGGAAGATTGGCACTTCATAAGTGTCATCTTATGCCACAGGTCGACTGGGGGCGTCTGATCAAAGTTAGGTGTGCAGAATTCTCTTATGCCACCATTGGTCGTTGATGTCTAGACAGACATTTCTTTTCTGGAGGAGTCTTCTACAATTGTTCTGGGTCTGACCTGGGTCTTCTACAATTTCTTTTGTATTGAGGGGAAAAAGAAATGTCTTCTCATGTGCACCAAATAACTTCAGGATTTTCCACTTCTTAGGTCCTAATGTGCTGCCTGAAGTTGTTGTACTGGAAAGAGTTGTTAAACATGATGCTCTAACATCATTCAGATTTGCCCAAGAAGATGGTTCTCCATGGTTGCTGTACACAGTAGCTACTGATGCTTATTGTTAGGATCAGATGACTTCTAACGGTAGTATAGGGTTGTAATTGCTGCTGTAAATTGAGCTGTAATGTTTATATATGTGTTTTAGCCAAAATTAGCCAAAGGGGGAGATTGTAAGTTCTTGTTATTGGCTGAAATTTTGTTAAAACAATGCTGATGTCATGGTTGATGTTGCAACATGAGCTTCTAGCATTATGGATGTGTTTAGGTAACATTCAGGTTTGTTAAAGATGTAAGGGTTGCAGCTGTGTGCTGATGTTACACCCGATGTCTTGACATCAGTAGTGAACATCAGGTCTGAGATGTTTAGGGTTGCACATGGTTTTGGTTTAATGAAATATTCTGCTGAAGAAAATCAGAGATTGCAGGCGAATATCATGGGAGATATATTCTGTTGCAATCATGTGTGAAGAAGATTAGTTTGTTACTAATTTAATGCATAAAGATATGGAGAATATTTAGAGTTAATCATTGAAGATTTAATTGATGATATGATTGAAGATCTATTTAGGAGCAGAATCTTTTGCAGATTCGGGACAGAAGATTTGATATGATTTGAAGGCCCAAATCCAGTTGGGAAAAAGCTATATATAGAATGCTTGTAATCTAGAATCGGCACGGGTCCAAGATGTAGATCATTAGGGCTTTGTCTAAGTGAACCACTCGGGTTGTGAGATGGTCACTGTGCTCTTACTCAGAAACCTGTAGGTAATGAGTATTGTATTGTTTTTGGAGGAAGCTTTGAAGCAACTCCAAGGTGTGCCATGGAAGGGTGACTTTTCTGTAGTTGAAAAGTGTTGGTAATCAAGCTGTTGATGCAGTGGCGGATTTGTTGACTGCTAGACATCATTGTGATGATTGGGAGTGAGATGAAGTCTCTTATCTAGGGAGGACTTAGATATAAGGGTCATTGGGTAGTGATTGAATTAGGTAGATTGTCAACTGGTCTGTTGAGTCTGTAATTTGATACTACTAATAGTGGACTTCCTTCCTGGCTTGGTATGCCCCCAGATGTAGGTTGTTGAACCGAACTTGGTGAACAATCCTTGTGTTGATTTACTGTTACTATTATTTCCTTGTTCATACAGCTGATTGCGATGTTGTGACATTGCACGAGACATCACACATCTGTACCAGAATTTCAACATGGTTCACTACAGGATGTCGTGTGTGATGTTGTAACATACTGTTCAACTCACCTTGAGAGCAAATGTCCTAACAGATGTTGGAACATGTTTTATCAGAACATTTATCATAACATCTATTCTGAATGTTTTAAAATCTTGACAGTTTTTTTTTGTTTTAATTCTGTGATATTTCTTTTGGAAATATCTCAGTAATTTACGCAGGTCAAGATGATGCTATCAGGAACAAAGTTTTGTATCTCCAGCTATACACAAAACGCTAAATTAAATAATGAGACGTTTTAGAAAACTTTGAAGATTTGTTCTTGTTATTTTGGAGAAGATTCTGCAGTAGGTTAAAACTGACAAAATGGGAAGAGTCCAAGCCCATTATGCACAAGGCTATAAAAGGAGACTTACTAAACCTAATTCGGGTGGAAAATTGATTTGAAGAAACTGTGTGTGTAAATAAGGGTTTAGGGTTTGAGTTTTCTTTTAGGATACTGTTGTTGTGTTGTGTCACTCATATGTCTTTTAATACATTGAGATAGACTGTTTTGTGAGCCATTCATTCATCACCTAGATGCTTGAACTGGACTGTCTTTATTGAGTTGCAAATTTTGTCAATCACTCATAAGCTTTTAAGCATTGAGTGATTGTGTGTCTTTTGGATTGTATTTTCTAAAAACATTGAAAGAGTTATAATTCTGTTACTGTGGTGACTGGTAGGAAGTGAAATGGGTTTTTCATACCTAGGAGTGTCTTAGGTAGAAATTGCACTGGGTAGGTATTAAGTGAGAAGTTGTAAACTGGGTTGTTTAGCTTTGAATTGATACTGCTAATAGTGGATTTTCTTCCTGACTTGGTAGCCCCCAGACGTAGGTGTTGTTATGCACTGAACTGGGTTAACAACTCTCTGTGTCTTGTTTATTTTTTCTACTTTTAACTTTGTGTACCTTAGTCCTTGTGTGTTTAACAGATATCAGTGTTTCGACATCTCGTAGGACATCTGATATCTGCATCCAGAATTTCATTTGTATATATGAAAAGACTATATTCATGCTCCAAATAAAAACAAAAACACATATTTTTCTTTTAAAAATAATAAACTTTTTTGGTTGAATAATTATCTTTCTGTTTTTTATTCTTATTACATTTTAGAATTATTGTGGACATGGTCAAGTAAGGTATTTCTACAAATGTTTTCAACGCTCCTCTCCTTGAAAAATTTATTCTCTACTGCAAATGTATTCCCAACTATGAACTATAAGAAGATGAAAAAGACATGACGATGGTTGTACAAATATTGAACCAAAAATAACTATTATTAGAATTCCAAAATTGTTCATTAGAATGGTTAAATTATGTATACACTCACAACATTCAAGTTATATCATAAAGGTTGCCTTAAACAACCATTGTTTCATGCTAATGCCACTTAACAATTAGGCTATTTCATTAACTTGTTTAGTTTGTGATCCATAATCGTGAAGTTAACAACGGCCTAATGAAAAAGAACAATTTAGGTGAAGTTGAAAGTAGTGGCAACCTAAATGGGGAGAGGATTAGTTAACTTTACTATTTGGTGCCTTTGATACTTTTAGTGTATTTAGACGAAAAATAAGTGATTAAAATATATTATTTTGATGAGTGAGAGAGAATGGTTAGAGAGAGATAGAGGGAAAGGCATCAAAGGTAGCATTTCTAAAGGTAGCAAATCTTTGTCCACCTAAATGAGAGATGATTCATATGAGAGTCACGTGAAAACAAATAAACAACACTTCTTATCGGGATGTGTCATTCAATGTTATTTGATCATCTTGTGGTTTAAAGTTTAAACGCGTATATTTAATATTTAATCCAAATACTAAAATATTTGTGGTTTGGTTTAGATGATTTTGGATTAATATAGACATCCTAATCTAATAGATGGAACAGACATAAACCAGAAAACATTAATGCTTTGCAAATATATCTAACATATGAGACATAATCTTGGTGGATTATGAGCTGATAGAGTTATTTTACCTATTTTGTCTTTAATAGGCACTAATATTGCTTGTGATTACGATTGAAAAAAGAATTTGTGGTCTTCAATATTTAATAAAAAAATTATATATTTTAATTTAATATTGTACATTTGTATTTTTGATTAAATATGAATTGAAGTTTGGTGTTTAAATGAATATACAAAGGATACTCGGAGACAAAGTCCATAATCCTACAGTGAAAACCCTCATAAAATTTTCAATAGATGAAAATGAAAAACAAAAAAAATATAAAAATAAAACTCTTACGAGCACGTGTGTGAGACCATTTTTGATTTTTTTCATAACATTCCAAAAATTATTTAACTTTTCATAAAATGCATCAATTATTGGAGAAGAATCTCGTTTCTTCAACATTATTCTTCCTCTTCCGTGAAGAAAATTTCTATAGCTATTAAGACTATCTAACATATTTGTTTTTTGAAATTTTTATGGTTGCTACATCCACTTTAAAAACGACGTTTTTTTTTTTTTTTAATAGGCAAGCAGATTACTAACAGAACAGCACAAGGGGTGCTGAAAGCCCAATTACAACGAGCGGGAATTCAACATCCGCTTAAAACAAGCTAAAGGGGCATTATGCCAATCAAGCAAGCTACAATTATGACCAACCTTCCTAGAAAATGACCAATTCCAAGACTGAAACTTGGTAGAGTTAATTGTGTCGATAACGGAAACAAAAGAATTCTTAAACACTAAGCTATTCCTACTACACCAGATATTCCACACAGTCAAAGACCAAACCAAAGAAAAGAAACTACCACCAATCTTATTATGCGCATTGCTGAAGGAAGAGATGAAGGAAGAAGCACAACTATCTTTCACAGATAAATCTAAACCAGCCCAACGAAAGATGCCTTTCCACACCTCACCTGCATAACTGCACGTAAGGAAAAGATGTGAAGAAGTCTCCGGCAGAAGGTTGCACATAGGGCACGACATCGACCCATCAGCTGATATAATTTTCCTCTTAGCCATTGGCTGAGAGACATGTCGCGAGTGTTCTTCAAAATTTGCTTGAATGTCTTTAAAACCAGTTCAGAAGTCTTGACCAAAATCAAATTAGGAATATTTTATTGAGTTCATAAGCAAGTTCACATAAAGTTGTAACTTGCACCCTCTCATTTGTTAGTGTGTAAGGCACATTTAGTGAGGAGAAAAAGAGAGAGAATAAGGAAATAAAGATTTATTGAATGAATTGTTACAAATAATGATACATACTATAACTATTTATATATAACCATAATTGGGTTTGGGCTAATACAACTTGAATTATATTTAAATATTAAATCTAATCAAAGCTAATCTAATTTAATATTTCAACATACCCCCAATAATCCAAGTTGTCGAACCTATGCTAATCATAGTCGATCTGAATTATTCCTAATTTCTTTCTCAAATTCAGGAATCTGTCGATCTTCAATCCTTTGGTGAAAATGTCGGCCAACCGTGTTTCACTTGAGCAATGCCTAACTTCAAGTTCAGCTCGATTTACCTTTTCCCTTAAGAAGTGAAATCTAGCTTCGGTATGCTTATTTCTTCCATGCAGAACTGGATTCTTCGCCAGATTTATGGCTGACTTGTTGTCGATCTGCAGTATCAGAGGTTTCTTCACTTCAACCTTCATTTCTTCAAGCACAGATCTGATCCAAATTGCTTGACAAGCAGCATAGGATCCTGCTATATATTCAGCTTCACATGATGATAATGCCACCACAGGTTTCTTTCTCGAGCACCATGAAATTTGGGCACCAAATACTTGAAAGAAATATCCAGTAGTGCTTCTTCGATCTTCTTTATCTCCGCACCAGTCAGCATCTGAATAACAAGTAACCATAGCCTCTTTACTTTCAGAGTCTCGTCGAAATAAAATTCCATAGTTTGCCGATCCTTTTAAGTATCTCAAGATTCATGTTGCACCCTGCATGTGTGACACCCTTGGTTCACTCATGTATCTGCTCACTAATCTGACTGAGAAACATATATCAGGTCGACTGTTGCACACATATCTTAGAGATCCGACAATCTATTTGAACAAAGTTGCATCAACTTTGTCTTCCTCTTCATGCTTGTCCAACTTTAAATTTGGTTTGATAGGCGAAGATGCAGGAGTCGAATCATCCATTCTGAATCTCTTGAGTATCTCTTTAACATACTTTCTTTGATGTAGTACCATGTCTTGCTTCGACATTTTAAATTCCATGCCTAAGAAGTATGACAACTTTCCTAGATCCGACATTTCAAATTCCTTCTTCATCAGCTCTTTGAACTTCGACAAGTTCTTTAGGCTATTTTCAGTTACTAGAAAGTCATTGACATATAAGCAGATTGTTGTTATATCTTGTGTCACAACTTGAACATAGACACCATACTCAGATTTTCATTTTACGAATCCCAATTCAACCAAGTATGAGTCGATCTTCTTGTTTCATGCCCTAGATGCCTGCTTGAGACCATAGAGCGCTTTGTGCAACTTGTATACTTTACTTGCTTCCTCTTGACTCACAAACCCAGGAGGTTGTGTGACATACACCTCTTTTTCTAAAGATCCATTAAAAAATGTTGATTTCACATCTAAATGAAATGTTGACCAGCCTTGCTTGCATGCCAAGGCCACCACTTGTCGAACAGTTTCCAATCTTGCGACAGGTGCAAATACTTCAGAGTAGTCGAGTCCTGCTCTTTGGAGAAATCCTCGAGCTACCAATATCTCCATATGCCTTGTTATCGACCCATCAGCATTGTGCTTCAACTTAAACACCCACTTTACTTCGATATCTTTTGTATGATCTGGCAATTCGACCAACTCCCATGTGTTGTTTCTTTCAATTGCCTGTAACTCTTCAACCATAGCAGACTCCATTGTTTATCTTTGAAGGCTTCACTATAGTTGATTGGTTCAACACCTGCAAGAAAAGCAAAATGGACTAGTTCCCCATCTATGTGACTTCATCGTCACCAACCACTTCATAGTCTTGAAGTCTTGCTGGAAGAGCTCTAGTTCTTTGAGGTATCTGACTTGGGTCATTCATATCCTCTTCGACTTTGACTGTGTCGAGAATATCAGCAATTGCTTTTACTTCTTCTTCGACTGGAGTATCAACAATATCTTCGACTTCGACATCATTACTTGCTTCATCGAAATCATAGCTCATCAGTGGCTTGTCAATTGCATTACTAGAATTCCAATCCCAGGCAGAATTTTCATCAATCACAATGTCTCGACTCATCACAATCTTCTGATTAATTGGATTTAACAGCCTGTATGCTCCATTCTTATGATATCCTACCCGAACCATATGTTCGCTCTTATAATCAAGCTTCCTTCTTCTAGCATCAGGAATATGCTTGTAGAAAATAGTGCTAAACACCTTTAGATGACTCACTGATGGTCGTTTGCCACTCCACACTTCTTCAGGAACCTTGTTATTCAGCTTCTTGGTAGGGCACCTATTCAGAATATAAACAACAGTCGAAACAGCTTCTCCCCATAAGGATTTTTGCAAATTCTTCTTCTTCAGCATGCATCTCGCCATGTCCAATATGGTTCTGTTTCTTCTTTCTGCTATTCCATTATGTTGAGGAGTATAAGGAACAGTTATCTCATGATCAATACCATGTTCTGCACAAAATGCTTCAAATATCTTGGATGTGTATTCGCCACCTCCATCTGTTCGCAGAACTTTAATTTTCTTTTCACCCTGGTTTTCGACAAGTATCTTGAATCTCTTAAAGATTTCAAATACTTCATCCTTTCGTTTGATCACATAGATCCAGATATTTCGACTATACTCATCGACAAATGAGACGAAATACATGTTTCCACCAATGGTACGCTCTTCAAAAGGACCACATACATCTGAATGTACAACTTCGATTGTGCAGGATGATCTCATTGGCATAGTCGAAACGAAAGACTTCCTGGACTGCTTTCCGACTAGACAACCTTCAGAGAGTTTGTCGGGCGTCTCAAGACTTGGTACCAGTTATCATATCTTGAGTGATCAGTTAATTTAGAGACCTAAAGTTCAAATGGCAAAACCTCATATGCCACAACCAACTATTCTTGTGGTCGACAGCTGTTTTCAGACATTGTACCTCAGTCGAACTGATCATGGTCTTAAATGTTTTATTCTTCGACAAAGGAGATTTCAACACCAAGTTATTCTGGATATCGAAAAGTTCTAAGGCTCCATATTTCATAACCACTGAGAACCCATTTTTGACCAGTTGTCCAACACTTAGCAGATTGCACTTCATTCCAGGGACATAGAGTACATCTTTGATCAAGGCTTTTGCTCCATTACTCATTTGAATAACTATGTTGCCAATACCTTCTGCTGGCAACGAGCTATTATCAGCAAGTTTTGCCTTACTCTTCTTCGACTCTTCGAAATCTACTAGTCATGTTTTTTTACCAGTCATATGATTCAAACAGCCTGAGTCGAGGAACCAGAACTTTGATTCGACATGGTCATCTGCAACTGCAGCCATAACCACCATGTCATCAGAATCATCTGAGTCTTGACGTGCAAGATTCGCTCCTTCGTCCTTACCTATTGTCGAACCCTTGTCTTTCCTCTACCAATAATGCTTGGCCAAGTGACCATACTTTTCATAGTTATAGCATTGCACACCTCTTTTCTCTACTTTGTCTTTCTGATAGGAATTTCCTTCTCCCCTTTTTGAGGATTCAGAAGTTCTATCATCTATCTTATTCTTGTAACCAAGACTTCTTGCCCTGAGTCTTGTCGATTTTGCCTTTGAACTTGTTGGAACCACCATTCTTCTTCCACGATTGCGCCTGTAGTGCTTGTATCGAGTCTTGAACTCCTTTCCTTTCGACAATCCTAATTAATCTCATACGCTTCGAACGAACCAACCAAATCTTCCAGTTTTAGGGTTTCAAGATTGTTTGATTCTTGAATAGCTGCGATAACGTGATCAAAGTGAGAGGTCAACATACGCATTAACTTCTCAACTATCATCTTATCAGTTAGTGAAATTCTGGTACCAGACGTGTGATGTTAAGGTGCGATGTCACAACAACACACTCTGCAATAATGGACAGAATAAGCAACAAGAAAACACAAGGAATTGTTCATCCAGTTCGGTCTAACTACCTACGTCTGGGGGCTACCAAGCCAGGGATGAAATTCAATACTTGTAGATATAATTTACAGACTCAACACACCAGTTGACAATCTCCTAAACTTATACTCTACTAGTGACTTTCTACCTAAGAAACCACTTAGATATGAGAACACTACTCAATCCCCTAAAACACTCAAAGAACAACCTCTTTGAGATCCCTTGATCTTGCTTCCTAGCTTCGATCAATCAATAACTCTCTATTACTTCACAGCTTCTAGAGAGGACAGAAAATTCAACACCTATTCAACCTAGAATAGTGTGATTACAAGTACTCTAAACAAACCCTAGACTCTAAGCCTCCAGCTCTTGATCTTCAATCTGTTTTCTGTACCTTCTTCCTTGGTCTTGTGCGCTTTATATAGCTCCTTGAATTTGGATTAGATTTGTCACAATATTTGATCAGATTTGTTGATTAAAAACTGAATCTTTTAAAACAGATTTTATCCCCAAAATCTTTTTAAATCTTCCACCTTTTAATTCTCCAACAAACCTGCAATCAAATCTCCCATGTAACAGAAAATATCTAGCCCAAGATATTCTCATCCAACGAGTCAACACTCTCCACAATTCCAGCTAATACGCGACCCTAATAACAACAAGCCCATGCTGTCATTAGCTTCAGTTCTGCAGGTCTGATGTTACAACATCACCTATGTGACATCAGACATCCACTTCAGCAACTAGCAACCTTAACACAGCCCAGTGTTAAGTGCAATGTTATGACATCAAGCCCATGACATCAAACATAGTTAACCTTCACAACTTAGTACAGCCCAGTACTAAGACTCAATGCTGCAACATCAACACCATGACATTAGCATTGAACACCTTGTTGTTTTACCAAAATTCCAGCCAATCCAGGAACTTACAATCTCCCCCTTTGGCTAATTTTGGCTAAAACAATCTCTGCATCTTCAGAGACTTCAGAAGCGGAATATCTTCAATATTTTGAAACTTTAACTTGCAGCAGTTTGACAATCTTCATATAGTCTTCATTACTTGATCTGCTGCAGCACCATCTTCATTATTGACAACAGCCAATTTGTGCTCCCCCTCAAAAACTTGAACCAGCATCACAGCTGTTCAGTAGCTCACAATGTGCAACACATTTCCCCATTGATGTCTGCTTTGCTGCACTCTCCAATTGCTATGAATTCTTTACTAGCAGCTCCATAACTATGCTGTCTATACTCCCCCTCCACAGCTGCATCATTACTTTTCAACTAAACACCTTTTATTTTTATTCTTTTAGCAGCAACTACTCTTCTCCTCATGGCAATTTATTAACTCTCCCCCTTTTTAGCCATAATTAGACAACTATCCCAATAAAGTTAGTCCTAAACTAGCCCTCATTGTTAGCCTCACCGTCAGCAAATAGGCAAAACAAATCATAGAACAAAAATAGGTGCAAAAAAAATAGCACAATATACAAATTACACAGGCAAGCACATTAAGTGCAAAACAACAAAACAAGAAAACTAAACTACTAACTACCAAAAACAGCAAGGTAGTAAGCTAGTCTTCATCAGAGCTGAGCTCCTCACTTTCTCCTTTATCACCAGGTCCTTCATCATCCTTGCTAGTGTTGACTGCTCCACCTTCCTTTGCTGCCATTTTCAGAGTCATGACAAGTCTTTCAAATTTTTGTTTCCTTTCAGTACTAACTTTGATGACTTCATCCAACTCCTTGCAAGCCTCTTCCAGTTCTGAAATTAACCCTGTCTTGGCTGGCTGCTGTTGTGATGTTGAAGCAGGTGTCTTGACATTGTCAGAAACATGTTTCACTTCAAACAATTTGGAATGGACTGACAAGGCAGGCTTCCTTGTGCAAGCTATATCCCAATGCTGTAGAATTCCAGGCTGTTGAGATAAGATAATCCCACAAATGAGAGAGGGAAAAGCAATTGGTATCTTCATAGTAGCAGCATGCTTAACAGTGTAATCAAAGATGTAGGAGCCATAGTCAATTCTTTGCTTTGTCCCTACAGCATAGATTATCTTCCCCAATTCAGCCGAAATTGTGGTCTTGTGCCCAGTAGGAACCCAGTTGACAGCACCAATTCTGTGCAGAATGGCATATTTGACACTCAACAACCTGGTTTGCAGCTTTCCATCTTCTGGCCAAACTTTTACCTGACCACCAGTGATTTCTTTACATATCACATTGTTGGAGACTTCCAATTCTTCACATTCTTCCTCACTTCTTCCTAAGTAGCCATTGATCACTTTAGGAGAGAACCATACACATTTGCCTCTGATGGTAACTCTTCTGAAGGCTCGATTCTTGCTGTTGTTTATAGATTCAGAGATATTACCTATGAATTCTCTGACCAGCCCATCATAACAATTGGTCAACCCCGTCACAGTCCTTCGCAGACCAGCACACTCAATGAGGTCAGTAATTTCAGTGTCTTCTGCAGCTACCTCTTTTTCCAGTGCAATCTTTCTTTGAGGCACATAATTCCACATGGCTCCATAGTGATTTTGCACTTGATTATCAGTTGGGTCGATGTCTTGAGCATCGCTCTCAGACTCAGACTCTTTACTGATTCTCCTCTTTTTGCCCTCCTTGTCAACTTTGCTCCACGATTTTGGAGAATCTTTACTTGAGGCCCTTTTCTTGTCCTTCCTTCTTCCAATTTTCTCATCACCAGATGAGTCCTCAATCTCAATGACCTCGACCTGATCCTTCTCTTTACCCTTGTGACTAGGGGATGATGTTCTGACATTACCATTGACATCAGGATCTTTACCCTCATCCTTTTGAAGATCTTTGTCCTCTTGAGTGGCGACCTTCTCAGCAGCCATTTGCCTTAGAGGGACAGAAATCCCTTTTACGCGTATCCCCTTCTCCAGGATTTTGGTGGTAAGCTGTTCCAACTCCAAGTCTACATTAAACTTCTCTTCAACAGCTTGGAATGATGATGTCCTGCCTTCAGTTTTATTCGTAGGGGAGGGTTTAGGGTTATCTGACTCGGAAGGAGCACCAGAACCGTGTTCATCATTGCCTAGGTCGTTTTCGGAGGGAACCCTAGTTCGTGCCGGTTCAGAGTTCTTGGAAGACATCATTCCTTTGAAACAGACCAGGTTTAGAACAAAACTCTCTATGTTGTTGAGATTTAGGAAGATGAGGCGTTGTGATGAGATGGTTTTGGAAGGTCTTGATGGGATATTAATATGGTAAGGCCCCTGATTTTGGTTCCAATTACTAAAGTTTTCCCTCCACGAAACCTTTCCTTTTAAAAATTTAAAATGATTCACCCTAGAGCTCATTAGCTCAGTTTGACCTTTCAGTATCCCTTCATACTTGATGTCACAACCTAATGTTAAAGCATCAGTCTTGTCATCCACAGTGGGGCTAACCCTTATGGGTATCCAAGAATAACAATTGTTTCTGGTTCTGACTCCTTTCATGACCACTTCATCCTTCTCACTTGTCACCAGACACTCATCCTTTGAGTAGCAGACTTTGTACCCTTCATCACATAGCTGACTTATGCTGATCAGATTAGCATCCAACCCTTGGACAAGCATCACACTATCAAGAGTGAGTCCATCAAGATTTTTCACTCTTCCAACTCCCTCTACAACTCCTTCTTCTCCATTACCAAAGACAACCTTGTTAGCATGCCCAGACATGATCTCCACCAAATGCTCCTTGGATCCAGTCATGTGCTTTGAACATCCACTGTCAAAGTACCAAGTTCCTTCTTCTGCTTCTTTGTCAGATAACTGAGCCAATAAGCACTTCCCCTTCTCATTCTGTACCAATTGTTTAACGACTTTGGGCCTGTATTCTCTCCATCTGTTCTGTGTCTGAGGGTATCCATGCAGCTTGTAGCAAGAGTATTGCATATGTCCAAGCCTTCCACAATAAAAGCATCTCACCCTTTCTTCTCTGAATCTTCTGCCTTGATGAGACTGCATAGGTTGCAATCCATAATGTGGTCTTCTCCTAACATTGCTTGCCTGCCTTCTATTATGCTGGTATCCATAAGGAAGCTGAGAATGCTTTTTCCTGGATTGTCTCCCATGATGGTGGGACTTTCTCCTTCCATAATGAGACACAGCATTAGTGTAACCATACCCTTGATGTTGAGACACCTGATGAGACACGTGTTGTTTGAACTGAGGATGCTGTCTTCTAGGCTGTCTCCCATGGTGATGAGGCTTCCTTCTTCCATAATTATACGGCACAACATTGTTGAGGCCAGGTCCATCCCAGTTTTCCTGATGTTGAGACATCGGATGTGACCTGGTCTGCTTGACCCTTGCAGCTTCCATGCTCCTATGATATTGGGGGGGCATATTCTGGCTTGCTCCTTGTGGCTGCTTTCTCTTCTGATTATGACCCGTCTTCTTCTCAATCTTCTTAGGTTGTGAAACATCAGCTTTCTTGGGAGTAAGATTCTGCCTCTTTGGCTGATGTTGAGGCACAGTTTGTGACTCTTCCTTCTTTAGACCTGAAGTACTTGCTTCTGAGGTACCTTTGTCTTCGGCCACATATCCTATCCCAGCTTTGTCTCCAGCAACTTTTTCTGACTGGAGTATCTTGTCAAGAGTGGCTGTACCACTGTTCAACATTGTAACAGTTTTAGTCATATGCTCAAGATGAGCTTTGACACATAGGACTTCTTTCTCCAATTCAGCTTTATCATCCTCAAGCTGAGCTATCTGTTGCTTGTGGCACTTGTTTTCTTGACAGACTTCAGCACTCTTAAAACACAGCTATCTGTAGGTTGAAGCTAGCTCATCATAAGTGACTTCTCCATCACTATCATTATCAGATTCAACAATTCTTGTCAAAGCTGCAACATGCTTTGCTGACTCACTTTCACTTTCACTGTCAGAGTCAGACCAGGAAATTGTCAAGCCTTTATTCTGCTTCTTCAAGAATGTGGGACACTCTTTCTTGACATGTCCATACCCTTCACATTCAAAGCACTGAACACCTTTATCTTGGACAGTCTTCTCTTCATCTTTCTCTTTTGACTTACTGATGTCAGAGGAGATGTTCTTGACATTAGGCCTGTAGTTATAGTTCATCTTCTTGAACACTTTGTTGAATTGCCTTCCCAACATAACTATAGCCTAAGGCAGATCCTCCTGGGACTCATCATCTTTAGCTGCTGCAGGAGTGGAGACTAAGGCTATACTCTTGGGCTTCTTTTCTGGTTCTTCCTCATTCAGCCCAAGTTCAAATGTTTGAAGAGATCCAATAAGCTCATCAACTCTCATCTTGCTGATGTCTTGAGATTCTTCAATGGCTGTTACCTTCATCTTATACTTCTTAGGGAGGGACCTAAGAATCTTTCTTACCAGCTTCTCTTCTGTCATCTTCTCACCAAGAGCACTGGATGCATTTGACAGCTCAAGAACACTCATGTGGAAGTCATGAATAGTTTCCTCTTCCTTCATCTTCAAGCTTTCAAACTTAGATGTTAAAAGCTGAAGTCTTGACATCTTCACTCTAGATGTACCTTCATGAGTAGCCTTCAAAATATCCCAAGCAGCCTTAGCAGTTTCACATGAGTTGATCAGCCTGAATATGTTCTTGTCAACCCCATTGAAGATAGCATTTAGGGCTTTTGAATTCCCAAGGGCAAGCTCATCTTCTTCCTTGGACCATTCTTCTTCAGGCTTTCGCTTAGAGGTGCCTTCTTTATCCTTGCCAGCATCATCTTTTTCACACACAACAGGAGCTTCCCACTCTTTAATGACAGCCTTCCAAGCTCCGCTGTCTAATGACTTTAAAAAGGTAGTCATTCTAGGCTTCCAATACTCATAGTTTGAGCCATCCAATATAGGGGGTCTGTTGACAAATCCTCCAACCTCTTTGTCCATCTTTCACCAGAAAGTACTTCCCTAGATCTCACCCAGAGACAGACAGGATGCCTGCTCTGATACCAATTAAAATTCTGGTACCAGACGTGTGATGTTAAGGTGCGATGTCACAACAACACACTCTGCAATAATGGACAGAATAAGCAACAGGAAAACACAAGGAATTGTTCACCCAGTTCGGTCTAACTACCTACGTCTGGGGGCTACCAAGCCAGGGATGAAATTCACTACTTGTAGATATAATTTACAGACTCAACACACCAGTTGACAATCTCCTAAACTTATACTCTACTAGTGACTTTCTACCTAAGAAACCACTTAGATATGAGAACACTACTCAATCCCCTAAAACACTCAAAGAACAACCTCTTTGAGATCCCTTGATCTTGCTTCCTAGCTTCGATCAATCAACAACTCTCTATTACTTCACAGCTTCTAGAGAGGACAGAAAATTCAACACCTATTCAACCTAGAATAGTGTGATTACAAGTACTCTAAACAAACCCTAGACTCTAAGCCTCCAGCTCTTGATCTTCAATCTGTTTTCTGTACCTTCTTCCTTGGTCTTGTGCGCTTTATATAGCTCCTTGAATTTGGATTGGATTTGTCACAATATTTGATCAGATTTGTTGATTAAAAACTGAATCTTTTAAAACAGATTTTATCCCCAAAATCTTTTTAAATCTTCCACCTTTTAATTCTCCAACAAACCTGCAATCAAATCTCCCATGTAACAGAAAATATCTAGCCCAAGATATTCTCATCCAACGAGTCAACACTCTCCACAATTCCAGCTAATACGCGACCCTAATAACAACAAGCCCATGCTGTCATTAGCTTCAGTTCTGCAGGTCTGATGTTACAACATCACCTATGTGACATCAAACATCCACTTCAGCAACTAGCAACCTTAACACAGCCCAGTGTTAAGTGCAATGTTATGACATCAAGCCCATGACATCAAACATAGTTAACCTTCACAACTTAGTACAGCCAAGTACTAAGACTCAATGCTGCAACATCAACACCATGACATCAGCATTGAACACCTTGTTGTTTTACCAAAATTCCAGCCAATCCAGGAACTTACAGTTAGGGTTTCACCACAACCTTTCATGAGATGGATGAGTTTCTGCACCTTCGACACATAGCCTGCAATCTTTTCATCTTCTCCCATTGACATTAATTCATATTATCGTCACAACGTTTGCAACTTAACGACCTTAACGTTTTCGCCTCCTTCATAGTACTTGACAAAAATATTCCACGTTTCCTTCGCTGATTCAGCATGAGCGATTCTGTCGAAGTTAGCCACATCAATCGCTGATTGGATGTAGAACGCCGCCTTGCAATCCTTCTTTTTGGCATCCTCGTGAGCGGTTTTCTGTGCTTTGGTTGCATCTTCACCGAGCGCAAGACGCCATTAATAACCACTTCTAGGGTTTCATGAAAGCCAAATAGAGATTGCATCTGTTTTCTCCAATGAAACTAATTATTGCCGTCAAGAGTTGGAAGGGAGTTTGGTAAATTTTGGTTACCATTCATCTTTGCAGCGATTGATCAACAATAACCCACGATCCAGGAAACACGATCTTTGACGTGTGATTCTTGAAAACATGATTAAGAATCTAACCGGAGCTCTAGATACCAATTTGTTAGTGCGTGAGGCACTTTTAGTGAGGAGAGAAAGAGAGAATAAAGAAATAAGAATTTATTGAATGAATTGTTACAAATAATGATACATGACTATTTATATACCACCCTAATTGGGCTTGGATTAATACAACTTACATTATATTTAAATATTAAATCAAATTAAATCTAATTTAATCAAATCTAATATAATATAATATTTCAACATCATTAATGCGGGATCTCTTGTCACACATCAAAGCACGTTGATTTGTAAAGAATTTGAGATTATGAAATCCTTAAAAATTTGGTGCAGTGTGAATTCTCTATGCTCATATATTGTTTCGACGATCAAAACAATAAAAGTATATGTCTCGTGAATTTTGTATTTAAAAATTAGCTAGATCCAATGGTTAAAGTAGGCAATTTCTTAATGCACCACCCAAGTTTCTTAGGCACCATGTGAAATTATTTTTTTGCCCCTTTATTCCGGATGTGCACATCCGGACGCACCAAATTTTTAAAAATCGTAGAGATTTTCCGGATATGCATATCCGGAAAGAATTCTGATGTGCACATCCGGAAGTATTTCTTATTAGTTCGCGCCAGACGTTCTTCCCCCTCATTATTCACCTTTCCATTTCCAAAATCTCTCAAACTCTCAAATTTTCAATCACCACAAATCTCGATTTTTTCCACTCGAGTTCGGTGCAGAGCAACTGCTACAACGATCAACACACTCCAAATCCTCCGTATCACATTTTAATCGGTAAGTTTTCAAATTTTAGAGTTTCAGAGTAATTTTCGAGTGATCGATTTAGAGTAAACATTTAGGTGTAGAAATTGTTAGGTTGTATGAATAACATAGGTTAGAGACAATGGAGGTCATTTTTACTGCTTCAAACGGACGATCAGGGCATAAAAATGCCCTTTTGGTTGTTACAGTGGCCATGACTGTCGTTTTTAAACTTCAAAATACGTACCGGATGTACAGATCTGGAAATATTGAAACATTTAGTGTTTCCGGATGTGCACATCCGAAAATACCCAACGTTTAAAATTCTGCGTCCTTCCGGATGTGCACATCCGGGAATACCTAACGTTTAAAATTCTGAGTCCTTCCGGATGTTCACATCCGGAAGACTATTTTTTTTCCTTTTTTAATTTTGCTTGTTTGTTTGTTTTTGTTTAATTATTTTTAAACAAAATTTACTTTATTTATTATGCTTTGCAGATTAGATGGCTGGCAGAGACGATCGTACCATACATGGACGGACAGCTCAGCACGCATCTGTCCGACGTGAGCGGATGCAGTCTACAGCCGAGGCTTCCGACGCAGAGGGAGTTGGGGTAGCCCCTACAGCTGAGGGACATCCTACACCACACGCAGGGAGAGATCCTTCGCCATACGCAGTAGTTTTTTGTTTGATGTATTATATTTATATTAGATGTATGCACTGTATTTTGACAGAGATTTATTTTATATATATATATATATATATATATATCATTTTATTTTATATATAGATGTTTTCAAATGTATATTAAATTGCGACGATTTATTAACATATGCGACCAAGCAAAAAAATTGATTTTTTAAAAAAAAATAATGTTCTGCCTTTTTCTGGATCTGTAGATCAGGAATGTTTCCGGATGTGCACTTCCGAAAAGAATCAGCGTTTTTAAAAAAATTGGTGCGTCCGGATGTGCACATCCGGAATCAGGGGGCAAAACCGAAAATTCAGATGGTGCCTAAGAAACAAGGGTGATGTGATAAGAAATTGCCTTAAAGTATATGAAACTAATTTAAAAAAAAAAAAACAGAAATATGAATTTCAAGAACACAAAATCCTAGGGTTTTTCCTAATGATCTTTTACATTTGTAATAAAAAAAGAGGGTTTCTTAATGCACCACCCAAGTTTCTTAGGCACCACGTGAAATTATTTTTTTACCCCTCTATTCCGGATGTGCACATCCGGACGCACCAAATCTTTAAAAAACGCAGAGATTTTCCGGATGTACATATCCGGAAATAATTCTGATGTGCACATCCGGAAGAATTTCTTATTAATTCGCGCCAGACCTTCTCCCCCCTCATTATTCACATTTTCATTTCCAAAACCTTACAAATTCTCTCAAACTCTCAATTTCTCATTCCCACAAATCCCGACTTTTTCCACTCGAGTTCTGCGCAGAGCAACTGCTACAACGATCAACACATTCCAAATCCTCCGTATCACATTTTAATCGGTAAGTTTTCAAATTTTAGAGTTTCGGAGTAATTTTCGAGTAATTGATTTAGAGTAGACATTTAGGTGTAGAAATTGTTAGGTTGTATGAATAACATAGGTTAGAGACAATGTAGGTCATTTTTACTGCTTCAAACGGATCATCAGGGCATAAAAATGCCCTTCTGGTTGGGACAGTGGCCATGGCTGGCGTTTTAAACCTTCAAAATACGTACCGGATGTACAGATCCGAAAATACCCAACGTTCAAAGTTCTACTTCCTTCCGGATGTGCACATCCGGTAACACCTAACGTTAAAATGCTGAATACTTTCGGATGTGCACATCCGGTAACACGTAACGTTAAAAATGCTAAATACTTCCGGATGTGCACATCCGGAAGACTACTTTTTTATTTCCTTTTTTAATTTTCCTTGTTTTTTTGTTTTTGTTTAATTATTTTTAATAAAAATTTAATTTATTTATTATGCTTTGCAGATTAGATGGCTGACAGAGACGATCGTACCATACATGGACGGACAGCTCAGCACACATCTGTCCGACGTGAGCGATTGCAGTCTACAGCCGAGGCTTCCGGCGCAGAGGGAGTTGTGGTAGCCCCTACAGCTGAGGGACATCCTACACCACAGCCATCCACATCACAGGTTCAGGCCACTCCCTCGTCAGCCGCCGATTCTACATCTCGGAGGCGTCGGGATTCTACTGCTAGTTCATCAGGGTCCCAGCCTGCACGCAGGCGTCGTCGGGAGACTCCAACTCCATCAGCTACTCCTCCTCGTTCCCCTGTTTCTGTTCCTATTCCAGAGGGTGATCACCCAGCACATGAGGGTGTTGACGCTGAGGCGCTTGCAGAGGCAGGACGGGCAGATGGTGATCCAGCTGAGGTGGCGATCCACAGGACGCGTGCCCTGAGATGCTACTACTTATTTTTGCTGGGCACGCAGGTGTTTGTGGACACCAGCGCCTATTATGTTGATATCGTCTACCTCAGGTACCTTTCGGATCAGACAGAGATCCATCGGTACAACTGGGGGGCGGCTGCGCTGGCATTCACCTATTCCAGGCTCTCTGATGGTTGCCGCTGGGCAGCCAAGACTGTGGCAGGCAGCTGTACGCTATACGTGGTAACAATCTAATATTCTAAGTGATTTTTTCTTTTCTTTTCTTTCTGTATTCATTATAATGTTTGACACCCATGTTATGTTTTCCATTTCAGGCGTGGATTTTACAGCACTTTCCCTATATTACTGGTTAGGGGAGTGCCCAGGGGTACACTGAGGCTATGCCACGTGCTGCTGCATTTGTCCTGCTCAGAGGGAACCAGGCGCCGGACCCCTTCAGAGTGTATCTAGATCGGATCGCTGCTGAGGACGTTTTGTATTGCCCATATGCCGAGCACCGTGTGACGCGCCCGTTCGATGACGTTTGTTTGTTCTCAGGATGGTTGGCATGCAGTTCGACCGTTACTGCCCGATACCTGCCAGAGCGCGTCTTGCGTCAGTTCGGTTACACGCAGACGATCCCCAGGATGCCTCATGAGTCTGCTCCTCTAGGCTTGACCCGCAGGGAGATAGATGAGCTATATGCTGACTACCAGTCTCACTTGGTACCGGAGGAGGCTCGGGCGACCAGAGCGGAGACAGACTGGAGTGTTGTCGCCGGGTACATCGTGTGGTTCTACACCTTCTCACACCCATGCATGGTGCCCACTGCTGAGGGATCGCCGCCCAGACCCGCTCATCAGGAGATATTAGAGGAGCGGCAGTCTCAGCTGGACCACGCTCAGGATGTCCTACCACGCTGTCGTCAGATAGAGCAGATAGCGAGGCAGGCCATTGCGGACGGTCACCTCCCTGAGGGCTCTGGTGCCAGAGTTGCCGTGGACAGGATTATTGCGATTGCTCAGGGGGCACTTCAGTACCGCAGACATCGGTCCAGGATGGCGGGTAGGGGCAGAGGAGCAGGGGAGCCAGGACAGATCCTTCGCCATACGCAGTAGTTTTTTGTTTGATGTATTATATTTATATTATATGTATGCGCTGTATTTTGACAGAGATTTATTATATATATGGATGTCTTCAAATGTATATTAAATTGCGACGATTTATTAACATATGCGACCAAACAAAAAAACCGATTTAAAAAAAAAAAAAATGTTCTGCCTTTTTCCGGATCTGCAGATCAGGAAAGTTTCCGGATGTGCACTTCCGGAAAGAATCTACGTTTTTAAAAAAATTGGTGCGTCCGGATGTGCACATCCGGAATCAGGGGGCAAAACCGGAAATTCAGTTGGTGCCTAAGAAACAAAGGTGGTGTAATAAGAAATTCTCTAAAAAAAATAAGACGTTGTTTTGACAACCAAATGATATACCAGAAAAATAGTGTTTGTTTTAGAAAATTACTGTTAAAAAAATGTTTTTTTAGAAAAAATATTTTTGTTAAAGAATTATTTTAAGTTTAAAATTAAAACCTAATTCAATTTATCTTTGAAATTTTGAATTTCAAATTTTTTTTAAATGTGCATTTACGATATTAGATATTAAATTGTTAGATTGTTGAATATTATATATATATATATATATATATATATTTATATATTTGATGGCCAATTGTATTTGATGTTATTCTAGCATGCTAAAGAGCATTCACTAAGGAAAGGTCAGTATATTTGTTTGGACCATTCGTGTAGAGTTTGGAACCAGCTACCATAGGGGAGGGTATAAATTTGGGTTCTCGTGGGTTGACTTTAGAAAGCATTTCTCTAATGCATTTTTCTTGAGTTAAGAGTAGATAATTTTTGGTGGAGGACTTAACCTCTATTCCTATAAAATAATCCAGTTTACAAAATCCCTTTAGAAATAAGGTATAATTTAAGGCAATTTCTTAATACACCACCCATATTTCTTAGACACTATGCGAAATTTTGATTTTGCCCCTAATTTTTTGATGTGCACATCAGGACGCTCCATTTTTTTTAAAAACGTTGATTTGTTCCGGATTTGCAGATCAGAAATTTTTCTTGATTTGCACATCCGGAACAAATCAACGTTTTTTAAAAAAACGGTGCGTCCTGATGTGCACATCCGGAAACTGGGGGCAAAAACGAAATTTCGGGTGTTGTCTAAGAAATATGGGTGGTGTATTAAGAAATCCCCTAATTTAATTGGATGACCAGCTGTTGAATTAGAGAGAATGGGTCACATTTTCTAGCTTAGAGCCCAAACTTGATCAATGGACCTTGAAGTTTTTTAAACCAAGATTTAGGGACCTGTTTGAGATTAGAGAAAGCTTTGCGAAACTTTCAAACTAGAATTTTGTTGGTGTTTTAAAATCCTTATGGATGTGTCATATGCACAGTTTCATTAAGTTCACCATTGAGAAATGCATTATTGACATCAAGTTGTTGAAAAGGACAATTTTTAGATAAAGTTGGTGTTAGAATTGTTCTAATTGTTACTGGTTTGACCACATGACTAAAGGATTTAGTTTAATTAACTCCATATTGTTAATGAAACCTTTTAGCTACAAGTCTAGCCTTGTACTTGCACTTTTAACTAAACCATATGTTTTTCCTTGATTCTAGATACTCATTTGCAGCCTATATAGAGTCTTCCAGGAGAAACATAGACTATATACCATATATTGATCCTCATTAGTACATCATATTCAGATTGCATGGCAGATAACCAAGTTTGGTTGGGAAGAGCTTGTCTTGCTGTTTTTGGTTCAACATGAGCAAGAAGAAGGGATAGATCCAATCTTGGACATGTGATGCATGACTTAGATCTAGTTTGCATGAGATAGATATTGGGTGGTATGGGTTGTGTTTGTTGGTAATGAGAGATGACAAAATATTTTGGTTCAGTATGATTATGAGAAGATAAAGATATATGAGATCTAGATGAGGGAGCATTAGAAGTGTTTTGTTGTGATGAAGAAAAATGAGTAGGTGAATACAATATTGGTGATGGAATGTTACACGTAGAAATATGAGTGATGAATAGGATTTGAGGTGATGAAATTATTTTTGTGTTTTGTGGAGGTTGTAGTATAACAAATTGTGATGTATGGTGTGTAGGTAGTGATGAGATTGTGGAACCAAGTACGGGTAGGTATAATCAAGAATTGATAACAAAGAATTAAGAAGCAAATGCTTAGCTTTAATGGTTTTGATGATGACAACACGTGAAGTTGTAACAACACTAGAAGTGATATTCATGATAACAACGAATAAAGTCAAGAAGTTACTAAATCTAGATAAAGCGATCAAAGATGCACAAGGTGGTCGATCAAGATCAAGTTATCCTTCTGAATCATACTAAATTTAGATTAAATGAGGAATTAAGGTTTACGATTTTTTAGTTCACATGTGTTAAAGCTCAGTAGGTTTGAGATTAGCCTGGTATAATTCTCAGTACGGTGCATGGCCATCCCATGTAAAACCTCAGATCGGTTTGGAGGATAACCATTTCAAAACTCTACCTCAACTTGAGATCTGCCTATGCAAAATCTCAATTTAGAAAGGAGACTAGTTGCTTCAAGCTTGTTTGTTGTTTCATGCTTGTTCAATGTAAATCGGTTCAAAATATGTTTGTTGTTTAGTTAGAAGTTAGTTTGAAAATTCATTTTCTTGTATAAGGGGGTTCTTGGACTTAACCTTCTAAAAACTTTCAAGTATAAAAAATAACTTTAGTGATGCTGATAAAAAAATTTAATATTGTTAAAAAATTATAGGAAAACTTAAAAATAAAATATTTTTTAAAAAAATATAATTTATTTAGATAAAAGTATTTATTAGAGTACAGATTTATTTCGCGAGAAAATTTATAAAACTCAATTTAATTTTTAAAATATTTTTTTTAGAAAAAAGGGCCTACGTCCAATAATTACGTGTTTACACTCCTCCTAATGGATATATCCTTCATGTCATTAATGTACAATTTATTAGGGGTGGCAAAACGAGCCCGGCCTGTTGTGCATGTCTGTTTTGCCCGCACTTTAGTGCGGGGCGGGTCAAAGATTTAGGCTCTCACCTTCTAATGTGTCCGCTCTGCCCCGTCCCATTTTCTTCGCGGGCTTTTGCGGACATGCGCATTTACATAAAATTTTGCATTTTTAGGCTTAAAAGATACAGTGCTCGTGGACTTTCCCTGCCCCGTCCTCACTTTTTTCACGGGTGGGTCTAAGTTTAAGGCCCGCATCCTTAACTGTGAATGCTCCGCCCCGCCCGCCCCATTTTTTTTTAGGTTTTGCAGAGCAGGCCTAAACAGGGCGAATATGCCCGCTTGCAACCCCTACAATTTATAAACCTCTCTAGGACAATCATCTATACTATTTTTACATTGGTTAATCCTTATTCCTATTTTTGTCAATCCATCTGCATATGTATTAGCCTACCTAAGAATATGTTTGATGCACACAGTTTCCAAATTATTCATCTCTTGGTGAATCATCTTCAATATACATGTGATACTTCTTCTGTGTTATAGTCTTATAAGCTTCCTTTGAGTCCAACTGAACCTCAACCCGATGAAGCTTCTTTCTGTTAGCCAATGTTAATCCTTCAAGAACTCCGCAAAGTTGTGCATTTAACACATTGCAATTGCTCGTGTATTGATACACTTTCACTGTTATCTGTCTCACCTTGTCATAAGGTATATTAGTGTCATCTCCGCAAAGTTCCATATGCATTGAATTGTCGTAGCCCAAGTTTCTTGCCAATTTTTTTCTGCAGAGTGATGCATGTTCTTACTCATATTGCAGTTGATCCAATCTTGCTCCGCCATAGAGAGAAATTGCTTCCATTGCTTGTTATGAACAAGTCCAAGTCAGGTGTGCCTAGCCACCTTGCAATCTCGTAGTGTATGGATAATAGTTTCCTCTTGTTCATCACATTCCATGCAATGACTGCTACATATATTCCTTCTAGCCAAAGCTTGTTTGGTTTTTAATCCTCAATGGTGTCGCAGCCAAGTAAAAAACCTCACCCTTTCAGAGACCTGCATATTACAAATTTTCTTTTAGTTAGGAGTTGACGTAGAGTTACCTATGTCAGTAATTGCAGTATAAGCGTCTGAAATGGAAAAGTTTCTCCATATACATACATCATCACCAATGGCTTCATTTGGAAGGTGAATTGCAGTTATCTTTTGGAAGATATCTTGGTTGGACTAGTCTTAAAGTTTGTTCCAGTCCCACTCCAAATGTAATCTTTGAGAATAATAAAATTTACTTTAACTCCAAAAAAAATATATGAGAAAATTTAGTTTTTACCTTCTATATATTATTTGGTTGATGTAATGTATAATTTAAGATTATAGTTTGGTAATTTAGTATGAGAAAAATGCGGAAAATTATATAACAAAAAAAGAAATATATAATTTTAAAAAATGACATAATTATTCTTAAAATAAAATTAGATACAATAAAAAAATTAAAAATGAATAATTCATTACCATTAATGAAAAATCATGAAAACAAATATAAAAAAAATTTTAAAAATTGTTTTTAATAATAAATTAGAAATTTTAATTTGATAAATGATCAGGTTATTATTTTCTTAATATCAAAAAAGAAAGTAATAAACTTTGTTTACGTATTTACATACTATGAGTAAAATATTGAAAAAAATAATAATATTAGTAGATAAAAATTAGATGAAAAGATATCAATCACATACTATATAATTAATTAAATATAATTAAATAGAAGTTATTATTATCCTTTTTATTACTTTTCATATGTTTTTATGTTTTTTTAACTGAGAGGATTAAATTTTAAAATGAAAATTAATTTTATCCTCTAGAAATTTTTGTGTGATCCAATTTAGTTCGAAAAAAAAAATCTAACTACTTATTCCCTACCTCAAAGCATTACATTTCATGGCTCTAATATTGTGTTTGAAAACATAAAATTTTAAGAGAAAAATAGAAGAGAAAATAAAAATTTGTAAATATTTTTAGTCAATCAAAATACATTTTTCCATAAAAATAAAGTATTTATTGCTTTATCCATATATAGAAATGCATACAAATATTTATAATTTTTCTTTTTTTATTTACTTGGAACAATTATTTATTGATAAAATATTATTTATAATTTATTAAATTGATCTTTTTTGGTTGATTTCTATGGATTTTTATTTTTTGCTTTTATACTCTTTATTTTCCTTTTATATTATTTTTGTTGATTGTAATTAAATAACTTTTCTGTGTACGATGTATCTAGGTTTTATTTAAAAATATTTATATAATTTAATAAATATACATATTTATTTATATTTTTTCAAAGACAAGTAAAATATATACATAACTATAGGGGGAATACACAAAAGACACTAGATACTAAAGTAACCTAGAAGAAAATAGAACTATATAAATTAAAGAAATATAACAAAATCAAGGCGGACAAACACTAACTTCGAAGAACAAAACACCAATAAGATGAAAAAAAAAACCACCACATCAAAATGGAAATCTGCTAGAGTCTAGCACCCTGAACCATTATTAACATAACAAAATTCTCCATACATTAACAAGAACACTCCTTCTCAAGAAAAAGGTTAAAACTCTCAATCTGTTATTGGCTCAATCAGATAATAGGATTCTTGAGTCACTAAGCGAAAATATAGAAGTAGTTCAAAGAAATCTCAAGATACTATTTTCCAGAAGTCAAAATACTTGTATCTTCCAAATCCTCCGCGTTTAGAAATGTTCCTAAAAAATACATTCTTTCTCGTTTAAACCACCTCAAAGAAGATTTTAAGAGAAGACAACCACTTGGAGGGGGTTAACTAACCCAAATTAAAGGCAAGACTTGATCATGTTTGTATAATGTAGTGGCAACTCCAAAACTAGATTCAAGAAGAACAATATAAGATGAAGCAACCTAAAAAAACACACTACATACCATGCCTCAACCACCAAATATTGTCACATAAAGAAAAGGTATAAGTTATACCCAAAAAGCGAGATAATTTTATCTTAGGTAGAAGAAACACAAAAATTAGAGGACATACCCCTTAAAGGAGGAAACTACTTAAATCTTATATCTAGCATGAATAATCTCGCACCAGAGGCCACTAGATTCAGAGCCCAAGCTCCACCTATTTTCTTAGGCTTATAGACAGTAGACCATTTAATCCCAAGAAATGGTAGACTCGCCTTTCACTCCACCCTAAATGAACTTTCATTGAATCCTTTGTATATTTTTTCGTACATTAAAAAACATTTTCAAAAAAGATAGATAGAAAACAAGGATTGAGTTAAAGACCATGTTTAGTAGAATCACCTTCCCCGTATGCTGACATATTTATGGCTCAACAAAATGAGATGCCTTTTAAAGGTTAGCAAGGAGTTCTATGTTTTATAAAAATGAGTATTTGTATACAAAAATAGAAATAGATACCTAAATGGGAGGGTATCATGTTTAATATGAATAAAATTTCTTGATAAACCGGGGTCAACATTAACTCCAATAAGACTACTCTTTTCAAAATTAACATGAAGCTTAGAGAAAAGTTTAAACATCCAAAGAATTTCTTTAATATGTAAAATATTTTCAACCAATTCTTCTTCCATGATTAGGGTATCATTTGCATATAGAAGATGAGAAACAACCAAATTAGAGGAGCTTTCCCGAAAACATGACAAAATCTCCAATTCCACATCCCTATTAACCAACCCATTAAATTCTTTAGCAACAAGAATAAAAAGAAAATAAGCTAAGGGATAAGCTTATTTTAACTCTGTCTTAATACTTATATCTTGAGTTAGGAAACCATTAATCAAGACAACAAAATTTCTTGAATAAACACAAGCACGCATCTAGGCATACCATTTCATAGAACCCAAAACTAACAAGCATATAATCTAGGAATTTCTAGCTAACTGAATCATACACCTTTAATCCACCTTAAAGATGAGTAAATATTTCTTGGTTCTATTAGTTAAATCAACCACCATTTTAATGACCACTGTCATACCCTAATTTTTACCCCTAAGATCCCACCTCATTTACATATTTGCAATGCATCAAGATCACAAACTTGGTTGTCTCCTAACCCTCTCATCTTTGGGTTTGCCTTTGCAGAGATCATCATGCACCTCTTTGTATATCTTTTATATTTTTGTGTTTATATGCTTTATAATTCACTAACCATTAATCCAAATACAAAAATATGATTTGTCTCTTTTGTCTCTTTTGCAAGGTAGGGTTTGGAATCAAGAGCATCAAGTGATTGTCTCCTCAGCTAGGGTTTAAATTCCTCAAGTCAAGGTGTGGTCAACCATTGATTTTCAAAGGCTATTCATAAAATCATTACCTCTAATCTTAAATAATAGTGTCTCAAATGTTATTCAACTTCATTTGATCAAAGATGTTTCAAAGTTTGATAGCTTGTTTCTCAAGAAACTTCAAAGGTTCATGTGTTTATTTTCATGCCTTTATAAACAAGTTTCCTCAAGCCATTGCAATTTTAATCAAAGTACAATCTAGAGTACATCATTTTGAGTTCATATGATCATCAATGTACCTTTAAATGCAAGAAAAAGTCCAAGGTTACAAGTTTGTTCAAAGAGGTTTGACCTAAAAAGTCAACATTCCAAGTCCAACTTCCAAATATAATAAATCACTCATTTTTCCACATTTTGAGTGCTTCTTTAGGAAAATGACTCTTCTTGACATCCCCTACAATTTTCTTTACAAGTCAAGAGCCAATTATGCTTGGAAGATCATCAAAAGTTTGGAAACATTAGAGGTCACTTTATGGACTTAGTAAATTTTGACCTAAATTAAATTGTTATTTTTCTAACTTCCAAAGATTATAACTCTCTCAATTTTCAACTTTTGTGGAAGGTTCTTTTTGCCAATTATTATATTTGATATCCTCTACAAGTTTGTTTCAAGGATCAAAGGCCAATTATGATCGAAAAGCGATGAAAAGTTTGAAGACATTATAGGTCATTTTGGACTTGGAATTATTTTGACCTCTAATCATACGTCATGGTGCCAACTTTACCTGCTCATAACTTGTTGCTAAAGCATCCAAGTGAAACATTTCTTTTTGCATTGTACTTTATGTTATGATGTGATCGTTTTGCAAAATGAATGAGCATCAAGGGTCAAGTGTACATAATTTCTCAATAGTTTGAAGTTGACCCCATGGAACTGAATTTTGGTCATGACGAGAAATAGAAAATCACAAATTTCTCCAAATTGAGCCAAGCATTGCACTTGGTTAGCACCTGGAGATGTTAAGTGATGTGTGAGGATAAAAAACGACACAAAATTGGAAGGATTGAGCTGTGTTTTTGTGACTTCAAAACCAAGAATGATCACACTTTGGCACACTCGATTTCACACGAATTCTAACCAATTTTCACATATATGAGCTTCATTCACCTCAGCTATAAATAGAAAAAGCTTCTACACTCAAATTCATGCTTGGAGAGCCCCTCAAACCTCTGCTCAAACTCAGAATTTCCTCTGAAATTTTGAGAGATCATTTTCAAATCCTAAGCATTTTCAGCTTCATTTCTTGTTTCCTTTAGCATCTTCGGTGTCCTCTGAAGCTATTGCAACATTTCCCACATCTTGAGAGTCTCTGAATCGTGCTAACCAAATCCACCTTGCAGCATCTTCTGATCGTACTTGGACAAGGTAGTTAGAGGCTTCGTTTTCACTCAAACAAGTTACCACAATGTAGCCTAATACTCTCTGATTCTTTCCCCTAACTTATCTTGCTTAGGTTGATCGTATATGGCATTTAATTTTACTTTTCGTGTTTTGTTTTTCACTGAGTTTTCTCCAAAATTCTAGTTGCTCGCTTTCAATAAATGAAAATGAAGCATATGGTCGAGATCGCACTGATGAGACGGTCACAATGGCATAGGTTTCATGATCTGACTTTTCCATTTGCGAAACTCCGGTGAGCAACTCACCAGACTAGACGACCGGAGGTGCAGAGGCGGTGACCTGAGTTTCTTTTTATTCAAATTTGATTAGATGCGTGTTTTCATTTAAAGTCCACCATATGCTTTAGATCTGGACCTTCTGGTGCACTTACCTGATATAAGGGACTCGGATCTGATGGTCCACGTTTTTCCTCTTTTCTTTTATTTGTTTTGATTTTCATTTTTTTTTCTTTTAAAAATTCATTTTAAATCATATTTTAATCAAAAAATCCCAAAGAATTTAGAAAAATCTCTTTTATTATTTTACATCTTATGTAACTTTTTCACAATTTTATTTTGTGTTTTGATATTTTTCTCTAATTTTCTCTTTATTCATACATTTTAATTGGTTTAAAAATACTTTTATGCATTTTAAAAATCTCCAAAAATCATCTTATGATCCTTGACTTGTATCTGGCCTATTTTGATTTTATTGAGCCTTTGTTTGATGTTTAGATGCTTTATTTGGATTTTCTCTTTTATTGTTCATTCAAAATCATTTTTAAAAAATCATGCATTAATGATTTATTTTATTTCTTTTATGCATTTTTAATATTGTTTGTCTTTGGATTAGGGCTTGATTGATCAAAATCTTCCTCAATACCAATGGACTTTAGGTGTTGATGAGGTTGGATGAATCTTCATCAATTCAAATCTACCATTAAATGATTAATTGAATCATTTTTGGTGCTTTGGGTTGATGATACGTTTAGTACCTTAATCAACCAAAAGAAGTGATTGAAATTGATGATAGATGAATCTCAAGTCATGGTTCAATTTGGCTTCATTTCTCTTCATCTTTTTCTCCTTCTTTTTCTTTTTTCATTTTCTCTTGATCAATTGGATGATTTTGAGTCCATCTAGTTCATGAAGTTTGCATTGATGCTTGATGAAGTTCCACATGTCAGAATTCAAGCCAGCAAAAACTCCAATGCATCGTACATGTATTCTGGAGAAAGAAGAGGTAAGTGTTAAGGTAGAACATAAGCTATTTAGAGGTATGATTGGATCTCTCCTTTATCTAACTGCTTCTAGACCAGACATCCTCTTCAGCGTGTACTTATGTGCTCGTTTCCAATCAGATCCTAGAAAGACTCACTTAACAGCTGTTAAGTGAATCTTTAAGTATCTGAAAGGTACTTCTAACCTTAGGTTATTCTATAGAAAACCATCTGAGTACAAACTGGTAGGCTATTGTGATGCTGACTATGCTGGAGACAGAATAGAAAGAAAAAGTACTCCTGGAAGTTGTCAATTTCTGGGAGATAATATGATTTCATGGTCCAACAAAAGACAGTCCACAATTGCTTTATCAACTGCTGAAGCTGAATATATTGTAGCTTCCGGATGTAGCACACATATTCTTTGGATGAAAAGTCAATTAGAAGATTATCAGATTTCTGAGAGTAACATTCATATCTTCTGTGATAATACTTCTGCTATTTATCTATCCAAGAATCCTATTCTACATTCTAGGGATAAAAATATTGAAATAAAACATCACTTTTTACGTGACTATGTTCAGAAGGGCATTTTTCATTTAAAATTTGTGGATACAGACCACCTTGCTAAGGATAGATTTGTATTCATTCTGAATAATTTATTTATAAAACCGTGTCCAGAATGAGTTGATGAAATTTCAATGTGTCAAGTTACTAGAATTTCTAAAATAAGATTCTGATGAATTTATTTATTTATTTGTTTATTTTATTTTTAAATTACGCGTTTGATTCTGAAACATGAGCTTTCTGAAGTAAGGGAGTTTCATGAATCAGAACGTTTCTTTTCAAAAGGAAATCCTTTGATTTGTCTTCTGAATTGTGAACAGTTACAACATTAATTGTTGTCTTTTCATTTGAGAACGTGTAAACGCTAGTGGTGACAACTGTCCCATTTGATGAACATGCGTAATCATGATTTGACACATTGGGTTTCGTAACCTTCTTGAGAATATGTTAAATCGCTACGCCTTCCCCCTATTACTGTTTATTTACTGTGTGTAATTATGATTAATTTTTTTTAATTTCTATTTTTGTGCCTATATAAAATCCCGTTATTTACACTTCATACTACGTTCACTTCTCCCACACTTTTAGTTTTCAAACCCTAAAGCTCATCAGAACAACTGTTCAACCAAAAACCTTCCGTCTTCACTCCTTCAACTTTAACTCTCAACATCTATGGCTGAATCATCTCAACGTTCCTCACAATCTCAGCAACAAGAAAGACAGTTCGGGATTCCACATAAATCTTCTATCACTCTCGACACGCCGGTAGATGATCTTTATGTTCTTAGTGAAACCATGGTGGATTTCAACAATATGAAGGCTAATGGGTGCGATCTTACAAACTCTTGATTTCTAAGGCTGGAGCGGATTCTTTAAGAAAATGCAAGGACGCACCTTTACAATCCTGGTTAAAGAATTCTGGATACATGCATCTGCACGCAAGAACGTCATTATCTCTTTTGTTTTTGGAAGACGTATCATCATCACAGAAAAGACTATCTGTGATTTAATCTCCCATGATGGAAAAGGTTTAAGAATCTACGATGTTCAAGCGGATAAGCAAAGGGAAGCTAAAGTCACCACATCTATCTTCAAGGAAGGAACTGTTCTGGACTCTAAGAAGGATCCTTCTTCATCGCTCTTAAAAGATTCTCTAAGAGTTTGGTTCAAGATCATGTTAGGGTGTGTTTACCACCGTCATCCTACTCATTGTTCTGATTATATCAATCTTTCTCAAAAGTATGTTTTTTCCTTCCTAATGAAAGGAATAAAGATACATCTCCCAGTCATCCTGTTCAAATTCCTGAGAGACTCGATTATGACCTCAAGAACTGGCTCTACCAAAAAGGGGAATCATATCTCTTACGGCAGACTCATTTCTGACATTCTTGTTGAGTCTGGAATAGTTGAAGATCTTTTAATTGTTGGACAAACTAATGAGCTAGTAAAGGTTAATGGAAACGTCTTCTAGGTGAAGAATTTGAAGAGTATGAAGCTTATTGAAAAGATCACTCATCCATCCATTCTTCCATTAAAGGAAGAAATTGATGATGTGAGGATTCCAGTTTCTGGATTTTCATCTTTTTCTAGAACTTATCATCCAGATGAGTTAGCACTCTACCTTGCTAGATGCAGAGATGAAGCATTGGATGTGTGGATTGACATGGGCAATCTTCCAGAGATTTTAAAGAGAAAAGGAAAAGGAAAGAAAAAGAGGATTGCTGATGGTGAAGAACCATCAACTAAAAAGAAGAAGATGGCAACTACATCAATTAATGTGAATGAAGTTCCCATCAGTGATCAACTGCAAGCCATGCTTCTTGGTGATACTCCTCACTCTTCTCAGATAACTCCATATGCTTCTCCTGCTGGTGATCACAGTAAGTCTATTGTCAATGACTCCTCTTTTGCCTTTAATTCTGGTGTTTCCAATGTTGTCTTACCAACACTGCCCACTCCATCACCAACACCCATCATATCTCCATCTATTAATGCTCCCCAATCAAAAAATGCAAATATTCAGTTGTCTGAGGGTACTCCTAATGACTTGACCAATGCTCCCCAATCAGAGGTTTATGAAGATCTTACCTCCCTTGTAATACCCAGTATGTATGGTCTTGATATCAACCCCAACATTTGTGACTTAACCATCAAATTCCTTAACATCTCTAAGACCAAAAATCCTTGTTTGTGTGTCTTAACCATCAGAATATGTTCTCTCTGTTTATGTGTTTTGTTAACCATCTTGTTTCTATGTCTTGTTTGTCTTTTGTTTGATCATGTCCTTGTAACTCGGTTGAACTTCGTTAATCTTAAATGAACTTCTTTTCAGTTCGATATGATTGATGTGGCTTATGATACACTAAGTCTCAAAATCTTTAGACCCACATATTATCTTTTTGTTGCATCTGATTGCATGTTATTGCATATTTTCTTTTTGATTGCTGACAAAAGGAGGGAGAAAGTATTGATTTTGATATACCTAATTTCCTTTGAATCAAACCCAAACATTTCAAATATTTGCACTAACCCTTGTTTAAAAGGATATTATGTTAGTTGTTGATTTTGATAAAACTAATTTCTCTTGAATCAAACCTAAACATTTCAAATATTTGCACTAACCCTTGTTTAAAAGGATATTATGTTAGTTGTTTTCTTTCAAGAAAAACTTACTATATATCAGAAACATCTGAAAAATCAGAACATAAAGTATGAAGCCCAAACTCTGAAGATATGCTAGCTTCTTAAAGTTCTGAATCATCTTGAGTGAGAAAAGACTTCAAACATTATTCAAGTTTATCCAACTGATCAGAAGTAAAACTCATCAGAAGTTGATATGTGTTGTTGTGTGTTAAATCCTTGTTAAAATGCTTAACAACAGTAAGGACAAGTTCAAGAAACTTCTGAAAGATAAACCGGTTCTTTTGAACAGAAGGTTCATCTACTCCAACAAAAAGGTTAATCAGGGAAGTGTTATTTCATTCTGATTATATTTTTATAATTACCCATCTCAGGGGGAGCTTTGTGCTTCTTTCTGATATATGTTTCGGTGATTACCGGACAAAAATTGTTCATCAAAATACAGTGTTTTGTCATCATCAAAAATGGGGAGATTGTTAGAATAATATTTGGTTCTGCATATGTATCTCTAAGTTTTGATGATAACAAATCAGTATTTGTGTGAGAACAATTTTGGTATCCTAACGGTTTGGTATTGTGTATCTTTAGCAAACAACTTTGATTCTGACTCTTGAACATGAAACGTTACAAGTTTCTGAATATATACTTACCACATTTAATTGTATTAGACAACTCAATTACAATTAGTTACAAATGTTATGTGAGTGTACAACATGGCTTCCGTAAAATCATGTGAGCTAACTTAATAAATCCTACAATATTATAGGAGTAACTACTTTAATAGCTCCCCCTTTAAGGTGCATCGTGAGTGTTAACAGGGTTACAAATCACATATAATGAGCTTGCTTCAGAGGTTTTCAAACTTATAAGGAGGAAGTGCCTTGGTGAATATATCAAAACTTTGAGATTTATAAGGTACATGAATGGCCTTGAGTTGCTTGCTGAACACTTTTTCTTTTCCAAAGAACAAGTCATGTTCCATGTGTTTTTGTATGTGGATGAATAAGAAGGTTAGGAACAAGAGAAATGGTGATCACATTATCACACAGAGGAATAGGAGTTGAGTAAGGCACCTTGAGTTCAATTAGTAAAGACTGAACCCAACGTATTTATGAGGTGGAAATGGCGAGACTTATGTATTCAACTTTGGTACTTGACCTGGAGATGACATGGTTTTTCTTGGTCGGCCAAAAAATTAGATTGGGACCTATGAAGATACATGCTCCTGATGTGAGCCTTATTTCCATCATGTTCATAGCTCTGATTTTTATCACAATAGGATAACAAAGAAACTATATGGTTGGTGATGGATTGTAGACGAAGTTCCCAAGTGATAGTACCTTCTAGATACGTAAGGATTCTCTTTACTGTAGTCTAATGAGACTCAAGAGGCTGAGACATAAATTAACATACTTTTTCACTACAAAGCATATGTATGGTCTTGTTATTCTGGCATACTAAAGAGCATTCACTATGGATTTGTACAAGGAAAGGTCAGTAAATTTGTTTGGACCATTTTTGTAGAGTTTAGAACTAGCTACCATACGGTAGGGTATAAATTTGGGTTCTCGTAGGTTTACTTTAGAAAGCAGGTCTCTAATGCATTTTCCTTGAGTTAAGAGTAGATAATTTTTGGTGGAAGACTTAACCTCTATTCCTATAAAATAATCCAGTTTACGATGTCCCTTTAGAAATAAGGCATAATTTAATTGGGTGACCAGCTGTTGAATTAAAGAGATTGAGTCACATTTTCTAGCTTGGAGCCCAAACTTGATCAATGGACCTTGAAGCCTTTGAAACCAAGATTTAGGGACCTATTTGAGATTAGAGAAAGCTTTGCGCAACTTTCAAACTATAATTTGGTTGGTGTTTTAAAATCCTTATGGATGTGTCATATGCACAGTTTCGTCAAGTTCACCATTGAGAAATGCATTATTGACATCAAATTGTTGAAAAGGACAATTTTTAGATAAAGTTGATGTTAGAATTGTTCTAATTGTTATTGGCTTGACCACATGACTAAAGGATTTAGTTTAATTAACTCCATATTGTTAATGAAACCTTTTAGCTACAAGTCTAGCCTTGTACTTGCACTTTTAACTAAACCATCTGTTTTTCCTTGATTCTAGATACTCATTTGTAGTCTATACGAAGTCTTCCAAGAGAAACATAGACTATATATCATATATTGTTCCTCATTACTACATCATAATCCAGATTGTATGGCAGATAACCAAGTTTCGTTGGGAAGATCTTGTCTTGTTGTTTTTGGTTCAACATGAGCAAGAAGAAGGTATGGATTCAATCTTGGACATGTGATGCATGACTTGGATCTAGTTTGCATGAGATAGATATTGGGTGGTATGGGTTGTGTTTGTTGGTAATGAGAGGTGACAAAATATTTTGGTTCAATATGATTATGAGAAGATAAAGATATATGAGATCTAGATGAGGGAGCATTAGAAGTGTTTTGTTGTGATGAAGAAAAATGAGTAGGTGAATACAATATTGGTGATGGAATGTTACACGTAGATATGAGTGATGAAGAGGATTTGAGGTGATGAAATTATTTTTGTGTTTTGTGGAGGTTGTAGTATAACAAATTGTGATGTATGGTGTGTAGGTAGTGATGAGATTGTGGAACCAAGTACGGGTAGGTATAATCAAGAAGTGATAACAAAGAATTAAGAAGCAAATGCTTAACTTTAATGGTTTTGATGATGACAACACGTGAAGCTGTAACAACACTAGAAGTGATATTCATGATAACAACGAATAAAGTCAAGAAGTTACTAAATCTAGATAAAGCGATCAAAGATGCACAAGGTGGTCGATCAAGATCAAGTTATCCTTCTGAATCATACTAAATTTAGACTAAATGAGGAATCAAGATTTACGATTTTTTAGTTCACATGTGTTAAAGCTCAGTAGGTTTGAGATTAGCCTGGTAAAATTCTCAGTACGGTGCATGGCCGTCCCATGTAAAACCTCAGATCGGTTTGGAGGATAGCCATTTCAAAACTCTACCTCAACTTGAGATCTGCCTATGCAAAGTCTCAATTTAGAAAGGAGACTAGTCGCTTCAAGTTTGTTTGTTGTTTCATGCTTGTTCAATGTTAATCGGTTCAAAATATGTTCGTTGTTTAGTTAGAAGTCAGTTTGAAAATTCATTTTCTTGTATAAGGGGGTTCATGGATTTAACCTTCTAAAAACTTTCAAGTATAAAAAATAACTTTAGTGATGCTGATAAAAAAGTTAATATTGTTAAAAAATTATAGGAAAACTTAAAAAATAAAATATTTTTAAAAAAATATAATTTATATTTAGATAAAAGTATTTATTAGAGTAAAAATTCATTTCGCGAGAAAATTTATAAAACGAAATTTAATTTTAAAATATTTTTTTAGAAAAGAGGGCCAAAGTCCAATAATTATGGGTCTACACTCCTCCTAATGGAGATATCCTTCATGTCATTAATGTACAATTTATTAGGGGTGGCAAAACAAGCCTGGCCTCTTGTGCATGTCTGTTTTGCCCGCACTTTAGTGCGGGGCGGGTCAAATATTTAGGCTCTCACCTTCTAATGTGTCCGCTCTGCCCCGTCCAGTTTTCTTCACGGGCTTTTGCGGACATGAGCATTTACATAAAATTTTGCATTTTTAGGCTTAAAAGATACAGTGCTCGTGGACTTTCCCTGCCCCACCCTCACTTTTTTGCGGGGTGGGTCTAAGTTTAAAGCCCGCATCCTTAACTGTGAACGCCCCGCCCCGCCCCGCACCAATTTTTTCGAGGTTTTGCGGAGCAGGCCTAAACAGGGCGAATATGCCCATTTGCAACCCCTACAATTTATAAACCTCTATAGGACAATCATCTATACTATTTTTACATTGGTTAATCCTTATTCCTATTTTTGTCAATCCATCTACACATCTATTAGCCTACCTAAGAATATGTTTGATGCACACAGTTTTCAGATTATTCATCTCTTGGTGAATCATCTTCAATATATATGGGATACTTCTTCTGCCTTATGGTCTTATAAGTTTCCTTTGAGTCCAACTGAACCTCAACCCGATGAAGCTTTTTTCCGTTAGCCAATTTTAATCCTTCAAGAACTCCACAAAGTTGTGCATTTAACACATTACAATTGCTCGTGTATTGATGCATTTTCACTGTTATCTGTCTCACCTTGTCATGAGGTATATTAGTGTCATCTCCGCAAAGTGCCATATGCATTGACATGTCGTAGCCCAAGTTTCTTGCCAAATTTTTTTTCTGCAGAGTGATGCATGTTCTTACTCATATTGCAGTTGATCCAATCTTGCTCCGCCATAGAGAGAAATTGCTTCCATTGCTTGTTGTGAACAAGTCCAAGTCAGGTGTGCCTAGCCACCTTGCAATTTGGTAGTGTACGGATAATAGTTTCCTCTTGTTCATCACATTCCATCCAATGACTGCTACATATATTCCTTCTAGCCAAAGCTTGTTTGGTTTTTAATCCTCAATGGTGTCGCAGCCAAGTAAAGAACCTCACCCTTTCAGAGACTTGCATATTACAAATTTTCTTTCAGTTAGGAGTTGACGTAGAGTTACCTATGTCAGTATTGCAGTATAAGCGTCTGAAATAGAAACGTTTCTCCATATGCATACATCATCAGCAATGGCTTCATTTGGAAGGTGAATTGCAGTTATCTTTAGGAGGATATCTTGGTTGGACCAGTCTTAAAGTTTGTTCCAGTCCCACTCCAAATTTATCTTTGAGAATAATAAAATTTACTTTAACTCCAAAGAAAAATATATGAGAAAATTTAGTTTTTACCTTCTATATATTGTTTGGTTGATGTAATGTATAATTTAAGATTGTTGTTTGGTAATTTGGTATGTGAAAAATGCGGAAAATCATATAACAAAAAAAGAAATATATAATTTTAAAAAATGGCATAATTATTCTTAAAATAAAATTAGATACAATAAAAAAAATAAAAAATGAATAGTTCATTACCATCAATGAAAAATTATGAAAACAAATATAAAAAAAATTTAAAAATTGTTTTTAATAATCAATTACAAATTTTAATTTGATATATGATCAGGTTATTTTCTTAATATCAAAAAAGAAAGTAATAAACTTTTTTTTACGTATTTACATACTATGAGTAAAATATTGAAAAAAATAATATTAGTAGATAAAAATTAGATGAAAAGATATCAATCACATACTATATAATTAATTAAATATTATTAAATAGAAGTTATTATTATCCTTTTTATTACTTTTCATATATTTTTATGTTTTTTAACTGAGAGGATTAAATTTTAGAATGAAAATTAATTTTATCCTCTAGAAATTTTTGTGTGATCCAATTTAGTTCGAAAAAAAAAACTAACTACTTACTCCCTACCTCAAAGCATTACATTTCATGGCTGTAACACCCACATATAAAATCCATACATCAAAGCATAAATTATATATATGAATCCAAGTATTTGGTATTGAAATACCATAAGTCCCTAATTAACACATTATATACATAAGTGCCTCTAATACAACACAAAACTAAGGCATTACATATACAAGATGTTCCAACATGATAAAAACTAAGAACTAGATCAATGCAATGATCTCAAAAATAAAACATCATAGCGGAAGCCATGCCATCTCAAAACTACGAACCGGAAGGAAAAGTCAAACCACTTTATCCCTACCCGTCGCCGAAACTGCAGAACCTGTGATGTAAACAACAACAGTGGGGTGAGATACATCAAATCTCAGTGAGTTCCCTATCTTATGGATTCTCTCGGGTTAGTTACGGTTCTAACAATCCTAACTCAAGTCCGGGGAAGGGAAGGACTCTTGAGTTCACACTTGATAATCTCACACTATATGGAAACATGACATGAGTTCACTAACTCACCACATCATTAATCGATAACCGGTACCAAGGCATCTCCTCTTCCCGTCCGCTTCTACGTCTAGAAGGCGACCCGAGTCATAGATCCTTGTAGTTACTTGGTATACAATTGGATTCGGGATCACCGGCCTGTTAACCGTGAACCGTCACTTCTCATGGCCTGTTAACCATCACAAGTCTCGTACCCATGCACGGGCTTCCAATTGTACTACTCGTAGGGCATCAAACCTACCAAGTAAAACCTGCCTGCACTTCAGAGGAGCTCGAGACTCATGAAGGCCTTTCAAGGGCAATTCAAATAAAATGGTTACGATTACATGATAAATACCATACAAAACAAGGTATACGACAATTGCCTAGGCCATAAGGCCCCAAGGCCTTTCTTGTCCTTCAATCCATAACGTTAACCTCATGTTCCATACTAGTGTTTCCAACTTCTAAAGTTTCCTATAGTTCATAAGGGGTTTTCCTCACTCTTACTATTTTTCCTTTTTATCTTTCATGCATTTTAATCACAACATGGTAACAACCATAGATTAGGCAAAACATACCTTATTAGTGTAATAGAATGACTTAACACAATTTAAAACATAGTCCACATAAAATTATCAAAGAATTTCACTTCGGGTTCCCTCCGATTATTTAATCGGGCAGATAAAATCGACAATCCCTGTCATCATCATAAAGTTCATTTCTCCAGCTTTCTATCGATATGCGGAACATCCAAAACGGACAACCGGATAAAAAGATATGGCGAAAACAAGTTAAGAAAACAACACAGCTCGCCCCAGGTTCGCTAGGCGAACGAGCTGGCGAGCCTTCGCCTTCGCCTTCGCTAGGCGAGCAAGCTGGCGAGTAATAAAACAGAAAACTCCCAGACCTAAAACACCATAAGTTCGCTAGGCGAACGTCTGGCGAACCTTCGCCTCCACCTTCGCTAGGCGAATGTGCCAGCGAGCACCTAGGCAGTAAGTTCCCACATTCAAAACCTACTAAGTTCGCTAGGCGAACATGCCAGCGAACCTTCGCTAGGCGAACGTTCTGGTTCGCTAGGCGAACCCTCGATTGCTGTTCGCTGGGACTCGCCCCAGGTTCGCTAGGCGAAGCAAGCGAAACAGAACCTCTCCCAGCTGCTGTTCTTCACCTCCAACTCTCATTTCCTCCATCAAAATCATTACCCAACATCACACAACAGTCAATACATAATGCAAACATGATAACAAGCTTATAACAACATTTATAGCAAGATTCAACCATAAATTTCCAAGTTTTCATAATCTAACCTAAATCCAAAAACTCTCTAGAGTTCTCTAACAATGGTACTAACTAGAACCCACCTCAAAATAGAGCAAGATGAAAACGATTGAGAAGTTTGGATGAAGATTGGATGATGATCTTGATTGTTCTTGAGCTTTTCTTCCAATTTCCTCTTCTCCTCTTTTTCTCTCCTTCCTTTCCTTTCTTCTTCCTTTCTTTCTATCTTTTTCTTTTGTTTGGAAAGTGAGAGGAAAAGGATTCACATAGTAAAGTTAGTATTAGAAATAATACTACTAAATGTCCAAAAAGTCTCTTAAGTCCAAAATTAAATAAATGTCTCCGAAACAAATAATATCTATTGGATCAATCCTAAGTACCGAAGTTACTCTAATTATTTTATCAAATAATTTCTCAGAGCAACCGGACTCAGTTAATCACAATGCAATATTATTCGGCGTAATAAAATACGGGGTATTACAATGGCTCTAATATTATGCTTGAAAACAAAAAATTTTAAGAGAAAATATAAATTTCTAAATATTTTTAGTTAATTATAATACATTTTTCCATAAAAATAAAGTATTTATTGTTTTATTCATATTATAGAAATGCATACAAATATTTATAATTTTTCTTTTTTTATTTACTTGGAACAATTATTTATTGATAAAATATTATTTATAATTTATTGAATTGATATTTTTTGGTTGATTTCTATGGATTTTTTTGTTTTGCTTTTATACTCTTTATTTTCCTTTTGTATTATTTTTTTTATTGTAATTAAATAACTTTTCTGTTTACGATGTATCTAGGTTTTATTTAAAAATATTTATATAATTTTATAAATATACATATTTATTTATTTATATTTTTTCAAAGACAAGTAAAATATATACATAACTATTGGGGGAATACACAAAAGACACTAAAGTAACCTAGAAGAAAATAGAACTATATAAATTAAAGAAATATAACAAAATCAAGGCGGACAAGCACTAACTTCCTAGAACAAAACACCAATAAGATGAAAAAAAAACCACCACATCAAAATGGAAATCTGCTAGAGTCTAGCACCCCGAACCATTATTGACATATATAACAAAATTCTCCATACATTAACAAGAACACTCCTTATCAAGAAAAAGGTTAAAACTCTCAATCTGTTATTGGCTCAATCAGATAATAGGATTCTTGAGTCACTAAGCGAAAATATAGAAGTAGTTTAAAGAAATCTCAAGATACTATTTTCCAGAAGTCAAAATACTTGTATCTTCCAAATCCTCCACATTTAGAAATGTTCCTAAAAAATACATTCTTTCTCGTTGAAACCGCCTCAAAGAAGATTTTAAGAGAAGACAACCACTTTGAGGGGGTTAACTAACCCAAATTAAAGGCAAGACTTGATCTTGTTTGTACAATGTAGTGGCAACTCCAAAACTAGATTCAAGAAGAATAATATAAGATGAAGCAACCTAAAAAACACACTTCATACCATGCCTCCACAACCAAATATCGTCACTTAAAGAAAAGGTATTTCCCTGGATCATTGGAAAGAAGTTAGAAGGCAACGCTTGATCCCAAATAAAGATGATTCTCCTCCACTAGAAATCCCTGACCAAAGTCTTATTAACCAAAACACCAATCTCACCCATTTTGCAATCCTTTTGGTTAGAAATAAGTTAAATCCTAGAAAACATGTCCTTAAAGGGAGTTCGTTCCACCCAAGTGTCCTCCCAAGACAAAGTGAGGAGCCCCGTTTACACTTTTTAGCATACCATCTACAAACTAATTAGAGGAAACCTTTGAGTTATACCCAAAAAGCGAGATAATTTTATACTAGGTAGAAGAAACACAAAAATTAGAGGACATACCCCTTGAAGGAGGAAACTACTTAAATCTTATATCTAGCATGAATAATATCGCACCAGAGGCCACTAGATTCAGAGCCCAAGCTCCACCTATTTTCTTAGGCTTATAGACAGTAGACCATTTAATCCCAAGAAATCGTAGACTCGCCTTTCACTCCACCCTAAATGAACTTTCATTGAATCCTTTGTATATTTTTCCGTACATTAAAAAACATTTTCAAAAAAGATAGATAGAAAACAAGGATTGAGTTAAAGACCATGTTTAGTAGAATCACCTTCCCCCTATGCTGACATATCTATGGCTCAACAAAACGAGATGCCTTTTAAAGGCTAGCAAAGGGTTCTATGTTTTATAAAAATGAGTATTTTTATACAAAAATAGAAATAGATACCTAAATGAGAGGGTATCATGTTTAATATGAATAAAATTTCTTGATAAATCGGGGTCAACATTAACTCCAATAAGACTACTCTTAGAGAAAAGTTTAAACATCCAAAGAATCTCTTTAATATCTAAAATATTTTCAACCAAATCTTCTTCCATGATTAGGGTATCATTTGCATATAGAAGATGAGAACCACCAAATTAGAGGATTTTGCCCGAAAACATGACAAAAACTCCAATTCCACATCCCTATTAACCAACCCATTAAATTCTTTAGCAACAAGAATAAAAAGAAAATAAGCTAAGGGATAAGCTTATTTTAACTCCGTCTTAATGCTAATATCTTGAGTTGGGCAACCATTAATCAAGACAACAAAATTTCTTGAATAAACTCAAGCACGTATCTAGGCATACCATTTCATAGAACCCAAAACTAACAAGCATATAATCCAGGAATTTCTAGCTAACTGAATCATACACCTTTCATCCACCTTAAACATGAGTAAATATTTCTTGGTTCTCTTAGTTAAATCAACCACCTTGTTAATGACCACTGTCATACCCTAATTTTTACCCCTAAGATCCCACCTCATTTACATCTTTGCAATGCATCAAGATCACAAACTTGGTTATCTCCTAACCCTCTCATCTTTGGGTTTGCCATTGCAGAGATCATCATACACCTCTTTGTATATCTTTTATATTTTTGTGTTTATATGCTTTATAATTCACTAACCATTAATCAAAATACAAAAATATGATTTGTCCCTTTTATCTCTTTTGCAAGGTAGGGTTTGGAATCTAGAGCATCATGTGATTGTCTCCTCAGCTAGGGTTTGAGTTCCTCAAGTCAAGGTGTGGTCAAACATTGATTTTCAAAGGTTGTTCATAAAATCATTACCTCTAATCTCAAATAATAGTGTCTCAAGTATTATTCAACTTCATTTGATCAAAGATGTTTCAAAGTTTGATAGCTTGTTTCTCAAGAAACTTCAAAGGTTCATGTGTTTATTTTCATGCCTTCATCAACAAGTTTCCTCGAGCCATTGCAATTTTAATCAAAGGACAATCTAGAGTACATCATTTTGAGTTCATATGATCATCAATGTACCTTTAAATGCAAGAAAAAGTCCAAGGTTGCAAGTTTGTTCAAAGAGGTTTGACCTAAAAAGTCAACATTCTAAGTCCAACTTCCAAATATAACAACTCAATCATTTTTCAAGATTTTTGAGTGCTTCTTTAGGAAAATGACTCTTCTTGACATCCCCTACAATTTCTCTTTACAAGTCAAGAGCCAATTATGCTTGGAAGATCATCAAAAGTTTGGAAACATTAGAGGTCACTTTACGGACTTAGTAAATTTTGACCGAAATTCAAGTGTTATTTTCCTAACTTCCAAAGATCATAACTCTCTCAATTTTCATCTTTTGTGGGAAATTCTTTTTGCCAATTATCATATTGATATCCTCTACAAGTTTGTTTCAAGGATCAAAGGTCAATTATGATTGGAAAACCATGAAAAGTTTGAAGATATTATAGGTCATTTTGGACTTGGAATTATTTTGACCTCTAATCATAAGTCATGGTGCCAACTTCACCTGCTCATAACTTGTTGCTAAAGCATCCAAGTGAAACATTTCTTTTTGCATTTTACTCTATGTTATGATGTGATCGTTTTGTAAAATGAATGAGCATCAAGGGTCAAGTATACATAATTTTTCAATAGTTTGAAGTTGACCCCATGGAACTAAATTTTGGTCATGAAGAGAAATAGAAAGTCACAAATTTCTCCAAATTGAGCCAAGCATTGCACTTGGTTAGCACCTGGAGATGTTAAGTGATGTGTGAGGATAAAAAACGACCCAAAATTGGAAGGATTGAGCTGCGTTTTTTTGACTTCACAACCAAGAATGATCACACTTTTGGCACACTCGATTTCACACGAATTCTAACCAATTTTCACACGTATGAGCTTCATTCACCTAAACTATAAATAAAGGAAGCTTCTATACTCAAATTCAAGCTTGGACAACCCCTCAAACCTCTGCTCAAACTCAGAATTTACTCTGAAATTTTGAGAGATCATTTTCAAATCCTAAGCATTTCCAGCTTTATTTCTTGTTTCCTTTAGCATCTTCGGTGTCCTCTGAAGCTATTGCAACATTTCCCACGTCTTGAGAGCCTCTGAATAGTGCTAACCAAATCCACCTTGCAACATCTTCTGATCGTATTTGGACAAGGTAGTTAGAGGCTTTATTTTCACTCAAACAAGTTACCACAATGTAGTCTATTACTCTCTTATTCTTTCCCCTAACTTATCTTGCTTAGGTTGATCGTATATGGCATTTAATTTTACTTTTCATGTTTTGATTTTCACTGAGTTTTCTCCAAAATTCTCCATGCTCGCTTTCAATAAATGAAAATAAAGCATATGGTCGAGATCGCACTGATGAGACAGTCACAATGACATAGGTTTCATGATCTGACTTTTCCATTTGCGAAACTCTGGTGGGCAACTCACCGGAAAAGACGACCGGAGGTGCAGAGGCGGTGACCTGAGTATCTTTTTATTCAAATTTGATCTGATGTGTGTTTTCATTTAAAGTCCACCATATGCTTTGGATCTGGACCTTCTGATGTGCTTACCTGACATAAGGGACTCAGATCTGATGGTCCACGTTTTTCATCTTTTTCTTTTATTTGTTTTGATTTTCTTTTTTTTCTTTTAAAAATTCATTTTAAATCATATTTTAATCAAAAAAATCCCAAAAAATTTAGAAAAATCTCTTTTATTATTTTACATCTTATGTAACTTTTCACAATTTTATTTTGTGTTTTGATACTTTTCTCTAATTTTCTCTTTATTCATACATTTTAATTGGTTTAAAAATACTTTTATGCATTTTAAAAATCTCCAAAAATCATCTTATGATCCTTGACTTGTATCTGACCTATTCTGATTTTATTGAGCCTTTGTTTGATGTTTAGACGCTTTATTTGGATTTTCTCTTTTATTTTTCATTTAAATTCATTTTTAAAAAATCATGCATTAATGCTTTATTTTATTTATTTTATGCATTTTTTAATATAGTTTAACTTTGGATTAGGGATTGATTAATCAAAATCTTCCTCAATACTAATGGACTTTGGGTGTTGATGAGGTTGGATGAATCTTCATCAATTCAAATCTACCATTAAATGATTAATTGAATCATTTTTGGTGTTTTGGGTTGATGATAGGTTTAGTACCTTAATCCACCAAAAGAAGTGATTGAAAATAATGATAGATTAATCTCAAGTCATGGTTCAATTTGGCTTCATTTCTCTTCATCTCTTTCTCCTTCTTTTTCTTTTTTCATTTTCTCTTGATCAATTGGATGATTTAGAGTCCATCTTGTTCATGAAGTTTACATTGATGCTTGTTGAAGTTCAACATGTCAGAATTCAAGCCAGCAAAAACTCCAATGCATCCTACATGTATTCCGAAGAAAGAAGAGGTAAGTGGTAAGGTAAAACATAAGCTATTTAGAGGTATGATTGGATCTCTCCTTTATTTGACTTCTTCTAGACCAGACATCCTCTTCAACGTGTACTTATGTGCTCGTTTCCAATCAGATCCTAGAAAAACTCACTTAACAGCTGTTAAGAGAATCTTTAAGTATCTGAAAGGTACTTCTAACCTTGGGTTATTCTATAGAAAACCATCTGAGTACAAACTGGTAGGCTATTGTGATGCTGACTATGTTGGAGACAGAATAGAAAGAAAAAGTACTCTTGGAAGTTGTCAATTTCTGGGAGACAATATGATCTCATGGTCCAGCAAAAGACAATCCACAATTGCTTTATCAACTGCTGAAACTGAATATATTGCAGCTTCCGAATGTAGTACACAAATTCTTTGGATGAAAAGTCTATTAGAAGATTATCATATTTCTGAGAGTAATATTCATATCTTCTGTGATAATACTTCTCCCACACTTTTAGTTTTCAACCCCTAAAACTCATCAGAACAACTATTCACCCAAAACCTTCCGTCTTCATTCCTTTAAGTTCAACTCTCAACATCTATGGCTGAATCATCTCAACGTTCCTCACAATCTCATTAACAAGAAGATAGTTCACAATTCCACATAAATCTTCTATCACTCTCGATACGCCAGTAGATGATCTTTATGTTTTTAGTGAAACCATGGTGGATTTCAACAATCTGAAGGCTAATGGGTGCGATCTTACTCAAACTCTTGATTTCCAAGGCTGGAGTGGATTCTTTAAGAAAATGCAAGGACCCGCCTTTCCAATCCTGGTTAAAGAATTCTGGATACATGCATCTGCACGCAAGAACGTCATTATCTCTTTTGTTTTTAGAAGATGTATCATCATCACAGAAAGGACTATCTGTGATTTAATCTCCCGTGATGGAAAAGGTTTAAGAATCTACAATGTTCAAGCGGATAAGCAAAGGGAAGCTAAAGTCACTGCATCTATCTTCAAGGAAGGAACTGTTTTGGACTATAAGAAGGATCCTTCTTCATCACTCTTAAAAGATTCTGTAAGAGTTTGGTTCAAGATCATGTTATGGTGTGTTTACCACCGCTATCCTACTCAATGTTCTGATTATATCAATCTTTCTCAAAAGTATGTTTTGTACTTCCTGAAGAAAGGAATAAAGATACATCTCCCAGTCATCCTGTTCAAATTCCTGAGAGACTCAATTATGACCTCAAGAACTGGCTCTACCAAAAAGGGGAATCATATCCCTTACGGCCGACTCATTTTTGACATTCTTGTTGAGTATGGAATAGTTGAAGATCTTTTAATTGCTAGACAAACTAATGAGCTAGTAAAGGTTACTGGAAACGTCTTCTGGGCGAAGAATTTTAAGAGTGTGAAGCTTATTGCAAAGATCACTCATCCATCGATTCTTCCATCAAAGGAAGAAATTGATGCTATGAGGATTCCAGTTTCTGGATTTCCATCTTTTTCTAGAACTTATCATCCAGATGAGTTAGCACTCTACCATGCTGGATGCAGAGATGAAGCATTGGATGTGTGGATTGCATGGGCAATCTTCCAGATACTCTTCCAGAGATTTTAAAGAGAAAGGGAAAAGGAAAGAAAAAGAGGACTGCTGATGGTGAAGAACCATCAACCAAAAAGAAGAAGATGGCAACTACATCAATTAATGTGAATGAAGTTTCCATCAGTGATCAATTATAAGCCATGCTTATTGGTGATACTCCTCACTCTTCTCAGATAACTCCATATGCTTCTCATATTGGTGATCACAGTAAGTCTGATGTCAATGAATCCTCTCTTGCCTCTAATTCTGGTGTTTCGAATGCTGTCTTACCAACATTGCCCACTCCATCACCAACACCCATCATATCTCCATCTGTTAATGCTCCCCAATCAGAAAATCCAAATATTCAGTTGTCTGAGGGTACTCCTGATGACTTGACCAATGCTCCCCAATCAGAGGTTTATGAAGATCTTACCTCCCTTGTAATACCCAGTATGTATGGTCCTGATCCCAACACCAACATTTGTCACTTAACCATCAAATTCCCTAACATCTCTAAGACCAAAAATCCTTGTTGGTGTATCAGAATCTGTTCTCTCTGTTTATGTGTTTTGTTAACCATCTTATTTGTTTGTCTTTTGTTTGATCATGTCCTTGTAACTCGGTTGAACTTCGTTAATCTTAAATGAACTTCTTTTCTGTTGGATATGATTGATGTGGCTTATGATACACTAAGTCTCAGAATCTTTAGACCCACATATTATCTTTTTGTTGCATCTGATTGCATGTTATTGCATATTTTCTTTTTTATTGCTGACAAAAAGGGGGAGAAAGTATTGATTTTGATATACCTAATTTCTCTTGAATCAAACCCAAACATTTCAAATATTTGCACTAACCCTTGTTTAAAAGGATATTATGTTAGTTGTTGATTTTGATATACCTAATTTCTCTTGAATCAAACCTAAACATTTCAAATATTTGCATTAACCCTTGTTTAAAAGGATATTCTGTTAGTTGTTTTCTTTCAGGAAAAACTTACTATATATCAGAAACACCTGAAAAATTAGAACATAATGTATGAAGCCCAAACTCTGAAGATATGCTAGCTTCTTAAAGTTCTAAATCATCTTGAATGAGGAAAGACTTCAAAGATTATTCAAGTTTATCTAACTGATCAGAAGTAAAACTCATCAGAAGTTGATATGCATTGATGTGTGTTAAATCCTTGTTAAAATGCTTAACAATAGTAAGGACAAGTTCAAGAAACTTCTGAAAGATAAACCAGTTCTTTTGAACAGAATGTTCATCTACTCCAACAAAAAGGTTAATTAGGGAAGTGTTATTTCATTCTGATTATCTTTTTAGAGTTGCCCATCTCAGGGGGAGCTTTGTGCTTCTTTCTGATATATGTTTCGGTGATTACCCGACAAAAATTTTTCATCAAAACACAGTGTTTTGTCATCATAAAAAAGGGGGAGATTGTTAGAACAATATTTGGTTCTACATATGTATCTCTAAGTTTTGATGATAACAAGTCAGTATTTGTGTGAGAACAATTTTGGTACCCTAACGGTTTATTATTGTGTATCTTTAGAAAACAACTTTGATTCTGACTCTTGAGCGTGAAACATTACAAGTTTATGAATATATTGATCTAAATCGCTTCTGCTTAAACTCACAGATGAGAAGCTTCTAAAGAAAATTGTATGTTGTTGTTGCAACGTTCTCTTGGATCTTGCTTCTGACGTGTGACTCCGATCAGTTCACTTCTGAAGACTACTCAAGCTTCCGAAGATAAAACACTAAAGGTTTTAAAAACTCTGAAGAATCTCAAGTCAGATATTGATGTGATCAAGCCTCTGATTAATGATTGAAGTTTCTGAGCTCAAGCAAAATCAACTCTTCTAACTCATGCTTCAAACAACTATTTATCTAGAAGCCACTGAAGAATAGAAGATAAGAATGAGTTTATACGTGGGAAAAATAGTACATGGTACAAACCAATATTCCTTCCACTAAGCGGATTTCGTGGAGTAAGGAAATTGAGGTAGTACGATTCTTGTCCCCTCCGTATCAAACCGTTACTCAAGTCGCCAGCTCATTCATGAAGAATACCAGATCTACCCTTCAACGGATCTTTTTTACTGGCTATATAAAGACTTGAAGACTTGAAGAAGTACTACAAGCAAACTAGCGAAATAACGAAAAAAGCTTCACAAGACTGTTGTCTAAATTTGTGCCGAATTTTCTGTAAGTGTATTGTGCTTTTAACTTGTTTATACCTGCTTGTGTAGAAGCAATCTTTGTAAACACAACTTTGTAATCAAATTGTTGTTTGTATTTCCTTAAGGGACCAGTTAGGTCAGAATCCTTGAGAAGACATAGACTGTGTGTTTTTGTGGTTTGTTAGTCACCAACGGTTGCTAGTGCAGTTGTAATCAAATTGTTGTTTGTATTTCCTTAAGGGACCAGTTAGGTCAGAATCCTTAAGAAGACATAGACTGTGTGTCTTTGTGGTTTGTTAGTCACTAACGGTTGCTAGTGCAATTGTAATTAGTTGATTATAGTGGATTAAGTCCTTGGGGGTATAAGGCGAAATCACCTTGGCGAGTGGACTGGATTAACTTTGAGATTTTCAAGTGAACCAGTATAATAATCGAAGTGTATTTCTCTTTGTTGTTCATTAGCGGTGTTTTTTATTGAGTGAGTAAAAAGCTTTTGTTTTTGAAAACCCAATTCAAACTTCCTCTTTCTTGTGTTTTTCTCACCTTCAGGAAGTTCTTGTGGTTCTTGTTGTGTGAGAGTTTATTTCTCTCTGTGTGATTATGATTCTTTGTATTTCTGTTGTGTGTGCCTCTGAGTTATTTTGGTTGTTGCTGTTGTGTTTGATTTTTGATTATCCATTATTCCATGCAAATGTTGTTTTAGCCAAAATTTGCCAAAGAGGGAGATTGTAAGTTCTATAAGATTGGGATTGGTAGCAATTTTGTTAAAACAAGTTTCACAGCAAGATGTTGAGCCAGATGTCTTGACATGTTGGTCAAACTTCACTGATGGTCAGCATGATGTTGTGACGTGATGTCATGACATGTTATACCAAAAGTTTAGGATTTTCTACTTTGGAAGATTTGTTATTTAATGTGCGAGGTTCTATATGATTCTAGTTCACACTCTGTCGCAATCTAAGGAGGCATATTTTAGGAATATCTGTCTATGCCAGAAGTGCATCTATTTCATAAAAAGAATCTTGGAGACTTTTTAGGAAACTTCCTTTTAGTTCTTATTTTTGTGCAGAAGATCTTGGAGAAGATTTGAAGATTCTGTTTTGGGATTTGCAAATTATTTAGCTGAAGACCCCAACCCCATGTTGATCAATGGCTATAAAAGGAGCCGTTCTAAACCTAATGCATCAAAGGAGCCGCATATTGAAAGAGAGTATTAAGGTTTAGTGTGTTTTGGTTGTTTGTGATCCACTCATATATCTTTTTGATCTCTGAGTTTGACTGTTTTGTTTTTGTGCATCTGAGATCCATTCGTGTACCTCTTGTGTGACTTCTATTGTTCATTGTTGTTGAGTTTGTCACTGTTGTGTGACTGGTGAGAAGTGAGAGGTGTCTCATTTCTAGGAGTTCCTAGGTATAAATAGCACGGGTAGTGATTAGGTGAGAGGCTTGTAAACCGGAGGTTGTTTGCTGTGTCTTCAAATTAATACTATTATAGTGAATTTCCTTCCTGGCTTGGATGCCCCAGATGTAGGTGAGGTTGCACCAAACTGGGTTAACAATTGATTGTGTTATTTACTTTCAAGCATTTACATTAACTGCAAATTGTTTTTATTGTCCATTGTGTTGATCCCAGTGTCGTGACATTGTACTCGACATCTGGTGTCTGTGTGCCAGAATTTTAGTTATTGTTGGTTGAATTCTGTGATGTAAGAGGTGAATTCTCTCCTAGTTGATGATAGATGATGTGGGTGTTATGTTATGGGTAGGGGAAGGTTGGCTTGGCAAGATTGGCATAATGGCCTGATAAAAAATTCATATAAATTGGAGGAATATGGATGTGAAGGGTTAGGTGTTGAGACCTAGATAGAAGGAGGATCAGATTGGTAAGGAAATTGAGATTCAAAGAAGACAACATCTCTGGACTGTCGCTACTAAAAAAATAACGACGAGGAGGCGAAAAGAGAGAAACAGAGATTTGCCATCAAACTTTATTTATCCCAAAAGGGGAAGGGAAAATATCGAGAAAACCCCAAGAGAAAAGGATAAGATGGTCTCGCAACCAAGAGATGGGTTCGGAAGCCGGTTATGTAAGGGTAAGGTATTAGCACCCCTCACATCCATCGTACTCGATGGGGACCATTCACTTGTCTTATGTGTAAGGATGTTTGTTAAGGAAATTGCTTTCTAAGAGCACTCTAAGAGGGAGAGAGAATGGGTAGAAACAAGGATTGAAAGAAAAGAATAAAGGAAAAAGGAAAAAGAAAAGGGTGGAAACAAAAAGGAGACTTGACAGGACTTCGCAGTCCTATGCCTACGTATTCCCTAGTGCAATGGGAAAGTCGGATTCAACGTAGTTCGGAGGACTACAGGTGAAGAAAATGGAAGGGTGCTCGCCATGGATTAGGGCCCTTGTGCCTACGTTTCTTCACTTAAAAGAAGTGAAGAATCAGAGCGTCCGTAGTTCGTGGGACTACGGTTTGTTGGTGTTTTTTATGGACAATGCTAACATTCGCATTCTAGCAGTTAGGTGTTTTGCAGCTCGCTCGCGGAGTCTTATGCATTCCTGTTTGCGGTAGAACAGACGTAACATGCCCTTTTTGAAAAGTTTAAGCTTTCACCATCAAGGTAAGAAGCCACATTTGATTGGTTGAAGTTGATTTTAGGGGTGAAATAAGTCCTCAGATAGTAACCCCTTGCGGGTAGTACCCAATTCTTTATCTCAAAAGATTTATTGTGAAAATGGTGTGGCGAATATAGTCACGTCTTCATATCGAAAAACGAGTATCGAGACCACACATTCTAAAGTGAGCATCCTAATACTCGACGAGGAAGAAGTATTCACTCAATCCCCTTTCTTTAGTTCAATACAAAGAGAACCTTATTCTCTTATTTAAGGTGTTTTAATTTGGATGGTAAGTGCTTTACAACAGTGAACCCTAAAGGTAATATCAAGCACTCGGGATAGGACAAGGCATTCGCCTAACCACTCCACAATTATCCAAGTTTATTAAGAAAAAGAAGCTTGAAAATACACTTGGTACAAGACCAAGGTGTAGCGAGCGATTTTTTTCGGTGACGCGACCACCTTATCGCTGGTTTTTGGGTTTCTCCCCACAATAAGGAGGGGGTGCTACTTTCTGATTTCTTATTTATCCCATAAAGCTGGAAGGGAAAGGGAAGTTATCTAAAACTAACCTTGCACGCGAATGCTTAACTAAACAAACGCTTTAAAGAGATTCGGGGAGTTCGGGGTCAGGTTATACAATGGGGAGTTGTCAATTACCCAACCTATATGTGGTTATCCACATGATATTAGCTTTAGGTTTCACTTTATACTTGATGGTGTTTATCCGTTAATGGGTTGGGAAAGTTTCTTGGGAAGTATGAGTGAGTGAGTGAGTTTTTGTTGATATTCAGGTGTTTTTGGTAAGGTATTGGACCTAAGTTTTGATTGGTATGAAGGTATTGGACCTAGAGTTTTTTATTAGTATGCTCGCTAAGATTTCACAATATTATGCCTACGTATTCCCGTTTAAATGAAACAGGGAAATCAGAGCAATCGTAGTTCCTCCTATTCTAAGGGAGGAAAAAGATATTTGGTGTCTTGTTCAAAGCCCAAGATTGAAGCTAAAAGGTTTATTTGTGTCTTGTTCAAAGCCCAAGATTGAAGCTAAAAGGTTTGACTGAGAGAGAATTTGTCATCTCTAAAGAGGGATTGGACTTCCTCTGAGGGGATTGTTGATTTTTGTGTGCCTTGATCAAAGCCCAAGGTTGAAGCTAAGAGGTTGATTGACTCCACTAGGGAAGTCCTTATACAAATTCTAAGAGGAGGCTGGAGATGACCGACTTAATAAGTGAGTGTTTATATGTCTTGTACAAAGCCCAAGATTGAGGCAAAAAAGAGACTGACTCTTTAGGGAGATCATTATACAAAGCCTAAGATGAGGCTAAAAGTTTGACTTTTCCGGGGAAAATGTTCTATCTGTCTTATACAAAGCCCAAGATTGAGGCTAAAAAGGGATTTTGACTTCGCCGGGGAGGTTTGTATATGTCTTGTACAAAGCCCAAGATTGAGGCTGAAATGAGAAATTTAACTGACTCAGATGAGGATCTTTTTATGTGTCTTGTACGAAGCCCAAGATTGAGGTTGAAATGAGTTTGACTCTGCGGGAGAGTATTATCTGTCTTGTACAAAGCCCAAGATTGAGGCTGAAAAGAGTTTGACTCAGCTTAGGGAATTTATTTCTCGGAGCCTAAAGAAGACTAGGAGGAATTGACTCCACTAGGGAAGATACTTGTCCCAAGCTTAAGAGAAGGTTATGAAGATTTAGGTCTTGTATAAAGTCCAAGATTGAGGCTAAAAGGGTTTGACTCAACAAGAGAGTGCTTTTACCTGTCTTGTACGAAGCCCAGGATTGTGGCTGAACAAGCTGGAGAAATCATTCTTCCTAAGAGGAGGATGACTTCTGCTAGGGGAAATCTTTATGCTAAGCCTTGAAGGAGGCTGGAAAAGATTGACTCAACAAGAGAGTATTTTTGTCTGTCTCGTACAAAGCCCAAGATTGAGGCTAAAAGGGTTGACTCAACAAGAGAGTACTGAAAGGTGATTGACTCAACAAGAGAGTCTGAAAAGTGATTGACTCAACAAGAGAGTCTAAAAAGGTGATTAACTCAACAAGAGAGTTTGAAAAGGTTAGCTCCGCCGGGGAGAATCATTGTACAAAGCCCAAGAGGAGGCTGACTTTGCTGAGGAAAGGTCTTTATACAAAGCCTAAGAGGAGGCTAGCTTCTCCGAAGGATTATTGAGATCCCGAGGCAGATCCAAGTGGGGAATCAACTCTTGTTGATGGTCACAGAAGAGTTGGGGTATCAAATACCTTGAGGTTCTGATTTGAGATAGTGTTATTAACAGCCTTTTGACCCTGGCTGGGATTTTTTAGGAGAGAGATTGGGTTTTAGAATCCATGGGTTTTAACTCTACAAGAGATTTATCCAGAGTGACCGGGGTTTCTTCTTATGTTTGTAAGGAACTTGAGAATGTATTTGAGACTCAAGGGGATTAGACTGTCCAAGTCTACTGGTGTGGAAGAGTTTTATCTTTTGTATGATGCCCAAGAGGAGGCAGGTGCTTTACGGGATGAAAATCAACCCTAAATTGGTCTGAGATTTGACACTGGAAAGACTGCTCTAGCAAAGGATGACTAAGTTCTGTCTTATACCTTTTAGGAGGTCTTTAAGGTCCTTGTATTAAGCCCAAGAGAAGGCATGAGAACTTCTAAGAAGCCGGAGGGTCCTTGTACAAAGCCCAAGAGGAGGCGGGGATGCTTTTAGGAAGCTTGTGGGTCCCAAACCAAGAAAAGTTCAAGAAATGCTATTCACCGAGAATAGATCATTTAGTGAAAGTTATGAGGTTTGAAGAAACTCAAGAGATGTTATTCACCAAGAATAGATCAACTCTGGGGAGTAGAATTTCTTTGACAGTTTCTAATAGTGACAGCCTGAGAAAAGGTTCACAAAGAATACTGCCTTTCTCTTTGTTCCATATTGTTTAAGCCCAAGAGAAGGCAAGACTGTATCTAGAAATCCTATGGGGATCTAGTTTTGACTGTATCCAAGAGTGACCAACTGGCTTTACCTAGTTCTAGACCTAGTTGTCGGGGAAAACTCTAAATAGCTATACTAGTATATATACAGTTGATATATGACAAGTATTTAAAAGGATAAGAAAGCGGTTAAAACTTACAGGTGAGCAAGCTTCCATGCTGTGTTGTTAGTTGTTCAAAGAAATTAAAGAAAGTTTTGATAACAACATATATATATTTAAATCTAAATCAAAAGAGAAGTTGTTTTTGAAAAGATTGTCGGGGCTTATACTCAAGGAGAGGCCCAAGGTTTAACAGTGATCGCACCGTTGTTTTGAATATCGCATCGGGACTTATACAACGACTGAGGCCCAAAGCGGTTTTTTGTACAAAGGGATGGGTCTTACAACTCAAGGGGAGGCCCAAAGAGTTTGAAAATGAATAAAGATGGGTCTTATAGCTCATGGAGAAGCCCAGTTGATTTTGTTACAAAGGCGACGATCGCGCCGAACTTTTGAAAATATACCGAGGGACTTATACAATGTGTGAGGCCCAAAAAGGTTTATTTACAAAAGGATTGGGTCTTACACTCTATTAGAGGCCCAAAAGTGTTTTTGTACAAGTGATGGGGCTTACAACTCAAGGAGAGGCCCAAGGAGTTTTTTTGTTTGAAAAATGGCGATCGCGCCGAGATCTTTTTATCGTGTCGGGACTTATACAATATCTGAGGCCCAAAATGGTTTTGGTTAAAAGGGGATTGGGTCTTACACTCTATTAGAGGCCCAAAAGTGATTTAAAATAAAGAGGAAACCCTAATTTTAAATAAAAATGTTATTTTTCAAAGGAAATTAAATGAAAAAAAATGATATAAAATACCAAATATATTCAAAAATAAGTTGTACACCTTGAAAAATATTTTGAAAAGTCATGTTTAATTACATGAGAGTTTGAAATTCAATTGGTTTTGAAAGATCAAAGTGGGAGTTTCATTTAAAAATGTTTAAAAACAACAAAAATGAAATTAATTACAAAAATTCTAACTATATTAAATAAATAATATAAATTGGATTTTTTTGTAAAATAAAATATTTAAACATTTTAGTGAATTTTGAGAAAAATAATCAATTCAAAAACATAAATATTCAAAGAGAAATTAATTTTTGAATCAATTAACAAAAATAACAAAATATTCAAATATTCAAAAATTTGAAAAAGGGAGCCAAGAACACCAAGTTCTTGCCTGCGCCCTCTGTCTTTCCAGATTTGCATTTTCTCACTTTTCTCCATGATTTCTCAATGGTTTTGCAGGATTCAAGTATCAATCTTGCTCGTTTTTGAACAAGGATCACAACCATATAGATTAATTGCATTTATTTTGAGTATTGAGTGAGAAATCAGAAGAAACTCTCAAGAACCCTAATTTCAGCATGAACACCATGAAATTCCATACACGACTGATTCATGGCAATTGATTGAGGGTTATCACTCCATACATGATTACGAACATATGGCAAAATTATTGTGCAGTAAAATATGCATGCATCATGGAGTTTGAAGAGTTCATGCTTACCTCTTGCAGGTGGTGATCGAGTTCTGAGTTAGAGGTGTTACAGCTAGGTTCTAATGATCTGGACAGCTTCCCTAGGTGCCAAGGATTGTGTTTGAATGCTTGGAATGAATGGAATTGATCTGGAACTTGAGATAGTACCCCAACTGCAAATCTGTCAAGAACTTGAGCAATTGGCTGGTGATTTTGAGAATCTGATGTTCCAGATGTGATTTTGTGTTATGGATCACTTCTATATGTTATATGTGAGGTGTGTGAACCATTGGTTTGGTTGGAATCACTCTCAAATGCAAAACCCGATAGTGACTTGCAAGAGAAGGTGTTTTGGGAGTGAAAGTGCTGATTCTGAGAAAGGCATATGTTTAGGACCTTTGGTGTACTTAATTTGAGCACAAATGAGCTCTATTTATAGTAGATCAAATTTTTTTGGCATCAATAGTGTTTGGCAGCTTGGATCAGATTGTGTTAAATGTCTTAATTCTTTAATCAAGGGTCTCCTCTAGCCATTGACTTGTGCCAAACTTTGCAGGCTTAGGTTCTCTGTTGTGTGAGCTTATCTTGATTCATTTGGCTGATCATGGACTGCTACATGCCAGCTCTATGCATCCATTAAATGTCTCAAAATAAAATTGGAGTTTTGAGGCATCTTTAGCTTTTTAGGTTTGGCATGGCTACTTGTGGAATCTTGGACTTGGGAGGCTTATGGATCAGTGTTTGTTCCTTGGTTGTTCCCCCTTGAGGTGTGCAGATGGATAACTATGTTTATTTTTTCACAATTTGATCAATTCGAGCTCTAATGCACAAATCTTACTTGCCAAGACAGTTTACAGCAAGGCATGTTGCAGTTGTCATAACCCCTAGCTCAGGTGGAGTTTGATGGAGTTCTTGGTCATTTTGGAAAGCTGATATATCCTATTTCAACATGATGTCCAACTTTGGTTTTGATCCAACTTGAATTACAATAAAAAATGCCTCTACATTTTGGAAAAAATAAGGCAGATTCTGACTTAGTGAAAATTTCACTAAGTGTTGGAAATGTGTCATTTTCATGTTTTTATCCATTTTGATCACTCCATAACTTAAAATCCATGAGGAATTGGAATGAGATGTAGTTGACACTTTTGAAGTATGTAATGAGAGCTTCCCTATGAGCTTTGAATGGGAGAGAAAGGCCTTAGGGTTAGAGAGATATGGCTTTGCAAAGTTGGTACCCTAGCCACTTTATTCCATAACTTAGAAAAATTCTAAGTTTTTTATGGTTACCCCTTTTACAAGTTAACTCACTTTCTTTGATTTTTATTGATGAATGATGATTCAAATCACATATTAACATTGTTTTAAGGTTAAAGAACCTTGGTTGACCAAAAATTCAAAAAGTCAAACTTTGGATTTTTGTACAGTTGACTTTTTATCGGATGAAATCCAAACTGTGCGATTCTTTGTGAAATCAAGCCCTTGACCTAAATCAAACCTAATGGATGCATTCCATAGGTGTTATAGGGTGTATTGAATCATGTCCCAAGGTTTGGGAGCATGTCCTGGTCAAAAGTCAAAGGTACAGTTGACTTTTTCCTCGAAGCCCTAATTGTGGTCCTCATGAAATTGAAACTTGTGAATCAAGCTTCATGGATCAATCCATTGTTGCAAATGGATCAATGTAGTATATTGGAGACCCTCAGATCATGTCTTGAGGTCTTGGCTCATGTTTTGTCCCAAAAGTCAACTTAGGGGTGAATTAGGTCAAGAAACCCTAATTCCTGATTTTTGGTAAATACATCCCCTGAGGTTAAATTGACTTGGCGATTGTGTCCATGAGGTCCCTTAGAGTATCTTGGGTTGTTGTTTGAAGCATTGGCTCATGCCTAGAGGAAAATTTCCATCTGGAGGCCTTGGTCGACCAAAACCCTAATTTGGTGACACTGACGATCTTGAGGCTTGATCCACTTGGAATGTTGTACCCTTGTGCTTGATTCTTGATGTGGGAGTCCTCTTGATCCTTTATGGGTGTTTGAGAGTTTAGAAAAGTTGAAGATCATGTCATTCCTTGATTGATCCTTTGTCTAAGGCTCTGAGAGGGCTTGAAACCCTAATTATTGACTGTGGTGAATGCTCAAACATCTCTGAGGATATTGATGAGGCATGATGGTTCATCCATATTTTGATGATGATTTGCACAATGATGGGAAATCTTGGTGGTCAAAATTTGGGGTATGACACAAGGTTTTTAGACTCAAGGAGACAAAAGAAAGAGAGAAAAGGTTTTGAAAGGAATGGGTGGTGAATAGAGTAAGGTAGATTGATGGCGATGCGCAAGGCAATCGACTTACAAGGGTGAAATACATACAAGGTTAGTGTGGGGTTTAATGGAAGAGATAAGAAAAGAGAATGAGAATAGAGGAGAAACCCTAAGTAATCCAAGTTAAATGAATTTGAAAAATGACTTGACGTTGGATCGAGCCTTATTTGTTCTTTATTTTGAAATGGTGCTCTAGCCTAGTTCATTTTATCTTTCTTAACAAGCAAACAAGCATTAGAAATAAAAAGAAATTAGACTATTACATTGTAATGGGGGAGATGGATACATAATCCCTACCAAGGGGGGAAAAAGATGTAAATTATAAAAAAGTAAGAGAAATGCATCAAGTATGCAAGAGAATATCACCAAGAATCCACTTAAACAACCAAAGCAAGAAGACTCAATCAAACCAAAATGAGAAAGGCAAACAAAAGTGCAAGACAAAACGTGCTTCAAAGATGAAATCAAAGCAATAAAGAGGTATACAAGCAAATACCCATACACATTTCAAACATCTAAACATGCTGATCGCGACTTTACGTGTTTGGTCGGATAGATACTGCAAGCATACAGGGTATCGCGTAGTTTTAAAAGATTGTCGAACCCACAGGGATTGATAGTCAAAAGACAGTGTCCTAAAATTGCGGTGTAAGGCTAAAGCAGGAGGTTGACACGATTAGAAGTATTAAAGAAAAAAAATAACTAAGATAAAAGGTTTTAGAACAAATAAGGAAACTGAGACCGTAGAATGATTTCCGGAGTTCTTAGGGACTCTGTAGGTTCCGAGGCTGAAATGGATGTCGAAATTGCTCTGAAGGAAATACCGATCTAAAGGCCTAATCTCACGCTCTCGCGCTATTGATCGAGCCACGCCAGATAATCCCAAGATTTTGCTCTCGCTCGCTCGGTAATTAAAAGGCGCTTTTTGAAAACGGGCATCGACGAATGGTTCGTTACAATTATCATTTTTGAATAGAGGAGATTCGGTGAACTCAGGTGATTTCACTTCCACTTCTTTTACGCATTCGTCAATGATATCTAGCAAACAACACGAGTCATTGATAGCTGGGGCTTTCAAGAATTGAGCTAAAATGAATTCGACTTTTTCTTCTCCTACTTCGAAAGTCAGCTTTCCTTTCTTAACATCAATTATAGCTCCGGCTGTTGCTAAAAATGGTCTTCCTAATATAATCGGGACATTGTAGTCCTCCTTTATGTCCATTATCACAAAATCAGTAGGAATGAAGAATTGACCAATTCGAACAGGGATGTTCTCCAGCATACCTACAGGATATTTGACAGAACGGTCTGCAAGTTGCAGAGACATTTTGGTTGGTCTCAATTCTCCTAACTCGAGTCAGTTGCACGTAGATAACGGCATCAAACTAACACTGGCCCCTAAATCGCATAGACCGTTGTCTATAGCGTATTTTCCTATTACACAGGGTACTGAGAAACTCCCTGGATCTTTAAGCTTAGGTGGCATGTTGTTTTGAAGTATAGCGCTACACTCGGCAATGAGCATAACCGTTTCGTTATCTTCGAGCTTTTTCTTGTTAGATAGAATTTCCTTGAGGAATTTCGCATATGAAGGCATTTGGGTTATGGCTTCCTGAATGGTATAGTAACATTTAGTTGTCTCAGAAGTTCCACGAATTGCTTAAATTGCCCTTCATTCTTGTTTTTGGCTAATCTTTGCGGATAAGGTATAGGTGGTTTATATGGAGGTGGAGGCACATAAGGTGTTTCCTTCTCCATGACTTCGTTACTCTTATCATCCGCATCATTGGTTTTCGATTTTTCTTCCTTCTCAGTTCCTTTCTTTGGACTTTGATACATGGTTGGCTTTGTAAGTCTCGGGTCAACCGGTCCATCATATTCAGTTCCGCTTCGCAAGGTTACGGCATTTGCTTGCCCTTTTGGGTTAGGTTGAGGTTGGCCAGGAAAAGTTCCAGACGGGGCTGGTATTGTTGGTTGCTGTTGGGGTACTTGAGTAATCTGGGTTTCTAACATTTTGTTATGCGTAGCCATTGCATCAAGTTTGCTAGTTATTTGCCTCATCAATTCGCTTGCATGAGCGTTTTGGTTCGCAAATTCCTTATTCTGCTGTATCTGGCCGTTCATGAAATTTTCCATCATAATCTCCAGATTTGACTTTCTAGGTGCTTGTGGAGCGGGTGGTCCTACTTTTTGAAAACCAGGTGGTACAGCAGGTGCCGAACTTGGTGGTTGCAAAGCATTATTGTTTTTGTAAGAGAAGTTCGGATGACTTCTCCAACCAGGATTATAAGTATTTGAGTATGGGTTTCCTTGGGTATAATTCACTTGGTCGGTGGAAACACCGGTTAACACCTGACATTCGGCATTTGTATGTCCAGGGGTACCACATACTTCACAGTTAGGAGACACAGCAGCCACGGTAGATGCTGGTTGTGTTATGGCCAAACTTTCTATTTTTTGAGTTAATGCATCCATTTTAGCATTGATGCGGTCTATCGCACTAACTTCGTACATTCCGCCTTTCGAAGTTGGTTTCTCTGTAGAAGAACGTTCTCCTCCCCATTGGAAGTGATTTTGAGCCATGTTCTCTATGAATTCAACGGATCCCTCGTACGGTTTATCCATTAAAGCGCCACCAGCATCAGTACTTAGGTTCATTTTTGTGTTGTACAACAGACCATTGTAGAAAGTATGGATTATCATCCATTTTTCGAGTCCGTGATGTGGGCAAAGCCTCATCATGTCCTTATATCTCTCCCACGCATCAAAAAGAGATTCATTGTCTTTTTGTTTGAATCCGTTAATTTCTTCCCTTAGCATAGTTGTCTTACTTGGAGGGAAGTAGCGGGTCAAAAAGACTCTTTTTAGATCATCCCATGAAGTAACAGAATTCGCAGGCAGAGACTGGAGCCAAGCTCTAGCTCTATCTCTTAAAGAAAACGGGAAAAGACGGAGTCTAATTGCTTCTTGGCTAACACCATTTGCTTTCACAGTGTCGGCGTATTGCATGAAAACAGATAAATGTAAGTTGGGATCGTCCGTAGGACTTCCTGAAAATTGGTTCTGCTGAATGGCTTGTAATAGTGAAGGCTTCAACTCGAAATCACATCTTTCGATTTCAGGGGCAGCAATGCTGCTATGCGGCTCATCTTGCGATGGGACAGCGAAATCCTTGAGAGGACGGTTTTGCGGTGGTTGGGCCATGTTTTGTTCTGATTCGGTTTCGGTTTCGGAATCAGAATAAGGAACGATAGGATCTAGAAGGAGATATCTTAAGCAGTAATCGTTGATTCGGCGCCTCAACAAAAGAAAACGCTCGATTTTGGCAATCGGTTCCACTGGCTCTTCGCTTTGTGAGCGAGTGCTGGGCATACGATTGACAAATTAAAAATAAAGAAAAATTGCCTAAGTCGTTACTGTGCAACGAAAGAGACACAACAAGACTAATTTAATCCCCGGCAACGGCGCCAAAAACTTGATCGCGACTTTACGTGTTTGGTCAGATAGATACTGCAAGCATACAGGGTATCGCGTAGTTTTAAAAGATTGTCGAACCCACAGGGATTGATAGTCAAAAGACAATGTCCTAAAATTGCGGTGTAAGGCTAAAGCAGGAGGTTGACACGATTAGAAGTAATAAATAAAAAAAATAACTAAAATAAAAGGTTTTAGAACAAATAAGGAAACTGAGACCGTAGAATGATTTCCGGGGTTCTTAGGGACTCTGTAGGTTCCGAGGCTGAAATGGATGTCGAAATTACTCTGAAGGAAATACCGATCTAAAGGCCTAATCTCACGCTCTCGCGCTATTGATCGAGCCACGCCAGATAACCCCAAGATTTTGCTCTCGCTCGCTCGGTAATTAAAAGGCACTTTTTGAAAACGGGCAAGACCGAAAAGGATACCCAAAGCGCTCTCGCTGTGTTTAGGATCCAGTGTTTTGTGCCTACTATCTGACGCGTGCCTCAAACTCTCGCTCTGTTGGACTCGTCTTAGTGCATTTCTCACTCTCGTGACGGAATGCTGTTAGGCAGCCTCTCGCCGTCGCGACTAGTCTACTTAAGATTAACTTAGACAACAAAACCAGAATTTCGATTATACAACAGTGTTGGATATCCTACAGAGTCCCGTCGAGACGACGGTCCTCAAACTACGGGCTCATACAAATTTAGTTAATCATAGTTAAACGTATCATTGAATTATTATCAGTGCTGAATTTGAAAACATGCATATTACTTTACTTAGGGTTTCTTAATAAATTATGTTCTTTGGTTTTTAGAAAAAGCTTTTGAAACAACAGTAAATAAATAAATGCAGAGAATGATAATCGAAACAATAAAACAATAAAACAATAACCTGAAAATGCGATGAAATAACTGAAAGAAAATTTGTATTAATCTGCAAATTGATCCAAGTACAACAACGGAGTAACAAAAGAAAAGAATACAAGGGTCGTGATAATCACTCAGTGTGAGCAATTATCACTGTGGCTACTAATTTCTAGTTCTGGAGAAAAATCGGCAGCGCTTCCGCAGGGTAGAATTGGATCATGAATGTTGGGCTGGGAAGTCCTATTTATAGGCAGGATATGGCTCCAAAACGGTTGGAAGAATTTGAATTCAAACTGAGTCCAAAAACTGCTTCTGGAAAACTGCTCTCGCGATGCATGGCGAACGCCATATGCCAATGGCGAACGCCCTTTGGCTGAAATGAAAAACTGCACATTTTGGGGCAATGGCGAACGCCATTTGGTTCCCCTTAGGGAATGGCGAACGCCATTCAGCTAGAGGGAGGCAAAATGCTCCAGTTCTGCTCTTTTTCAACTCTATTGCCACACTTCTCGTCCTTTTCCTCAATATGGCTGATACTGGTCCTGAAATCACAAAGTAAAAGAAAACATAAGTACATAACACAAAATACGATAAAGACTCAATAAAAAATATGACTAAACATGCACGAAATGAATCGAATTAACCTATACGAAATCGAGTCATCACATGCTCAAAGAAATCACACAACACAAATTAAGCATTTGGGCAAAGTCAAACCAACTAGTGCACAAGCATACATGCCTTGAAAAGCTAACCAATCATCAATAATGAACAAACCAAGACAAGTGAGGTCAGAAACTAATCATGTTATAATCAACACAATTTAAAGATGAGGAAAGCGGCACAAGAGTGTCAAGCATATATCTCATCAACATCCAAACAATTGGCAACAATTAGCTTATGCAAAACACTCTTCAAATGATCAAACATGTGAGATTAGAGTATGAAGCCAAGATGGGGCAGTCGCATACATGAAAATTTCAATTCAAATCCAAAATCAAGACCTCAAGAAGGATGCATAGGCATTATATCAAAACAAGCACATGCAATTGAGCAAGCATTATCCAACACCTTCTATAAAAGGAAACAATTATTCAAGTGAAGTAAGAGAGGTGAAAGTCATACCAATGGTTATCAAGACATGTTAAGGCAGGGGTATAAACCATGTATTCACATGATTCAAGAGTCTCAAACATCACTCAATCACAAGTAAACAAGAGGTCTCAAAACTAGGTCAAACATTAAGCACATTCATCTCAAAACAATGTCACATTGAGGCATCAAGTAAAAATAGTTAGATGATACAATAAATTCAAATCAAAAGCTCAAACTCATGTTAAAGCACTCAAGTATAAGTGAGGAAGGGATCCCCAAAAGAAAAGCATGAATGCATCCTCAAATCAAATCAATTAGGCAAGCAAGTTCACTAGTCGAGCAAGAATCGAGGGTCACATTAAACCACATGAAAACAATTCAAAATGCATCATTCAAGCATCAAGCCAGCACCTAAACATTACTCATTTATGTGTCAAAATATGGTGAAAAGCAAGGCTCAAGAAAGCACACAAAAGTCATCAACAACACAAACCCTAATCTAAGGTTAAAATGGTAAACACCCTTCACAAACAATTAAAAATAAAATAGCAAAATTAATTAGAAAAATAAAATAAAAATATGAAAAAAAATTTAAGACATCAAAGTGAATAAAAAAATTTTTAGGGGATTTTTATCATAAAAGGAAAATCAAAATCAAATGAAGAGAAAATGAAAATAGAAAAAGAAAAAGGAAAAAAATGAGGGGTGTAATAGCAAAAAAAACAAATGAACAAGATTCATGTTGTGATGCGCATTTGGGCCAGAACATGGGGGTCTCAGTAGAAAAAACAATAGGCCCAATGTCATTTTAAAACAAAATTAGAAACAAAACCAACAAGGCATCCACGTGTGCAATTTCATTAAATGACCTAGCACCACATCAACGCCAAGTGGGCAGGTCAACACAACATATGACCAAGCCACCTCAGATGCCGGAGCTAGGGCTCCGGTTATCTTCCTCGATGGTCCCTCACCGGAGTTCAAACCAGACTCCACTAAAAACCACAAAGCTTGACATCAATCCCAAGGATTTTTCACGTTGGTCATGAATCCAGGCTTAGTTTTCAAAAATACATGCTCTAACACAGTGAAAAATGGCCACGAAAAAACAACACACATTCTGCAACTTGAATAAACAAGAACAACACCAATGTAAACATGCTCTATATGATCTTAGAAGCTCAAATATGCAGAGAATAAACTCACAACACGTGTAACATGAAAGAACAAAGTTGAAGAAAGGTTACCAAAAATGAAGATCTAGTGCTCCTTGATCTTGTTCCAAAGCTTCAAAACAATTCTTCCTCAAGCTTTATGGGACTCTTAGGACGATGATAAAAGCAAGAATGGAGGGAAAATGCTCTTGGTGAGTGAGTTTCAAAGAGAGGAAATTTCAGAGAAATAAGAGTTTTTAGGGTTCTGATTATGAGCAAATGAAGTGTCCTCCTTGTGTGCTAGGGTTTCTTGGCTTAAATAGTAGTGTTTGAGTCAGTTAAAAGTGTGACTGTGGTTAATGGTTTTTGCCAAAATTTTGAATATGGAATGGAGTGAGAGTGTGGCACGAGTTGGTATTGGTTGACGATGTTGTTGTTGTCCTTGAGAGGGTTAGAATGAGAGGGAAGAGGAATAATCTTGGTGAGCAAGTTTTATTTTTCTTTTTGTCACTTTTCTATTTTTGGAAAAAATATTCAAAATCACACAAATGAATACATGAGAATTTTTTGCTTGGAATGGCAATATTTTGGTGATGGAAAGGATGAGGTATGTGCATGAATTGGATAGAAGGATAATGTTGCACATGTTGATTCAAATTGTGCACAAAATGGCATCACATTATGCCTTGGAAACAATATCCACCTAGCCATCTTTGAACCACCATAAGTCATGAATCTTGCTCCAATTGATGTGTTCTTTGGCCCAAATGAAAGTAGGGAGATAGGAGAACAAGTTCTATGTTGAAAGCCACTTGAAATGAGGCTTGGAAAAACAAGAAAACTAGCCTTGAAGTCATGTGCCCAAAACTGACTTGATGTACAAAATAATTCCAAGTTAAAATGTCATCTTAGCAACTATGAAACACCAATCTTTGAAGACATATAACATGAGTTGTAGTGATACACTTGAGGAGATCTTGGTATCCATGGAAAGATTGGAATATGAGGAGCAATTTTCATGTTGAAAATAAATTGATTTGAAGCTTAGAACCATGTGCAAAATGGTCTTGAAGTTGGCTTCAAAATCTGCCCTAAAGCTTGTCAAACTTGCCAACTTTGAAACCATGACTTTCAAACATCATATATTGAGCTCTATGAACCCAAATTGAGAGTTCTTGGTATCATTGGAAAGCTTGGAAGATGCTTAAAAAATTTCATGTTGGAGGCAAAGTGAGATAAGGCTTGGAACCTCATGGAATTTGGCCTTGAAAACTCAAACTTTTGGCTAAATTTCCATACTTAGAAAAATTCTAAGTATTAAAATCTTGAACTTTAATTTTCTCAACTTCAACTCTCCATAACTCTTGAACTATGCATCTTTTGACTTTGATTCCTTATACAAACTTGTAGTTTATGGTGTCCTCTTCAATTTGATCATTGGTTTACACCATTTGGCTCAAGGATGATGGAGTTATGATTCTTGCAAGATAAGTACAAATATTTGATTTTCCATACTTAGAAAACCCTAATCTTGACAATTTCTCCTGATTTTACAATTCCACTTAATTTCTCTTGACCAAACCTCATGAGATCATGGATAATGACTTGAAAACCTCATGGATGACCTAAAATTCCAAAGGTTGACTTTTGTTCGACACCAATTGACTTTTGACCAGATGGATCCAATTTCTCCTCTACTCACTTAGGGAGCTCTTGATGTGACTTGTGATGAACCAAGAGGCTTTTATGGATTCCTTGAGGTGTATTTTGAAACATGGAGACATGTCTTGTCTAAGAATTCCACCATAAGTTGGTTTGCCCAGAAACCTTAATCCAGAGCCACAAGATAGATGCTATGATCAAACCTCAATCTTCTTAAAACCCTAGTTTCCAGGTGAACATGTGACCTTGTTGAGATACTTTGAGGTGTGTGGGGACCTTGTAGCCTGAGAAAGCCATAGTGTTGAGGATACCTCCTTGCTCATTGCTTTGAAAGATCAATTCCTCTTCCTTGATTGATGAAACCCAAGACGCCTTGATTCCAAGCCTTAAAACCAAAACAAAGCATGAATGATTATGACATAATGAGATGGAAAGATGATGAAAATGATATGATATGCAAGGTTAGGGTTAGGGTGAAAATGAGGGCGTGACATGGACAAAAATAGTTCCTTGCATTGCAATTCAAATAGAATGTGGCCTTTTACACCAGGTTTGTAACCTAAGTATATGCTTCTTCTAGACCTAGAATCCAATTACTTTATGTTAGCTTTCAAAGTGGCTGCATAACATAGTGACCCAAAGACCTTTAAGTTGGATATGTCAAGGAGTTTAGTGTATAGGATTTGGTAGGGTGACTTGTGTTTCAATAAAAGAGATGGTAATCTATTTATGATGTGCACAACTTGTCCAACAACATGAGCCCAAAAAAGAGTTGGTAAGTTGGCTTGGAATAATAAAGCTCTAGTGATGCCTAGGATGTGTTGGTGCTTCCTTTCAACAATGCCATTTTGTTGAGGAGTACCAGCACAAGATGTTTGATGAATAATGCAAAACTGTTTGAAAATTTTATTTATAATACATTTTATGTGGCAATTGAATTGCGTTTGGACCATTATTACAAAAGATTTAATGATGGATGTGAAGGTGAGAAAAATACACAAGAAGGGGGGTTGAATTGTGTTTTCTGTTTCTTAAGTTTGCCTCTGATCAGAGTTCATAATCTAAAATGATGTTCAGATCCTAATTAATACGTTGCAGCGAAATGTTAATAGAAGTAAATAAAAGATAAAGAACATACAGATTTATCATGGTTCCTCCCAAACTGAGAGTAGTCCAGTTTCCTTGCATTACAAGAGATTTTCACTATAATCAAATCATGATTACAATTGCTTATACACTTAAGCATAAGACTTTTATTTGCTCATACCCTCATCCCGAGACTTCCTGCTTAAACCCCTCAGGTTCAATACTTCTTGCTTAGACCGCAGCCTAAGACTTTCCTATTCAGATTCCATGACCCCAAGACTTCCTCGCTCAAGCCCCTCAGGCTCAAGACTTCCTTGCTCAAACCCTCAAGTTCAAGACTTCCTTCTTAGGTTCCACAAACCCAAGACTTCCTGCCTAAGCCCCTCTGGCTCAAGACTTCCTTGCTCAGACCGCAGCCTAAGACTTCCTTGCTCAGGTTCCACGAACCCAAGACTTCTGCTTATACCCTCAAGTACAAGACTTCTACTTAGACTCACAGTGCATTGTAAGAGACTTACTTGGCTCAAGCTTCTCAGCAAGATACTTTGATGCTCAAGCACATAGCAAGAGACTTTATCTAAACTACTAAACAACCTATTTAGCATAATAGAGAACAAGGTGCACTTGATACAAAATCAGAGGTACAGGGTAATCACCATACCAAAGACCTTAAGCACTTAAGATTTCTAAGATATTCAATGTTTAAGAAATCTTAAGGCTTTGTACAATTTACATCAAATAACAAAATTTCTGCATACTCGATTGTGTTGCTTATTCTTGATCTTGTTATTCCTCCATCCAGATAGAAGTGTGAAACACTCATATCCTTCTTGGCTTTCCTTCTCTATTTACTCATTGTTTCTTGTTGAAAATTTAGATTGAATCTTTAGCTACTTATAAAGAAGTTTTAGAAGACTAGTCGTTGGAAGAGATAACTTGTACAAGTGTCTTTGTTTCTCCATAGTACAAAAGACGTTTAAGATAGATACACCAAAAGATCTTAATCCATTATTTAACTTGTTTAACTATTGCGTCTTCCATGTAATCTCGTACTATAGATCCGTTGAGAGTAGATATCCATAAAGCATGTCAACTCTTCTTGAGCCTTGTGAACTTAGACTCTAGCTAACAAACTGATTTGACAATGCAGCTTGCTTTCTGCGGTACGGATAACTTTAGCTTTATTACTAACTATGAATGTTCACCAGAAGCTGATACATTTACTAAGTGTACTGACAATATGTTGCTCTTCTGATGCTGAGGCCTTCAGCTTCAGAGTCTACGTCAGACATCACTTAGAGAGTGTTCTTCATATTCTGAACCACCAGAGGCGAGTAACTCAGCTTTTCTCAACTACGTCCTTATATCAAATTCTGAAAGTATTCTCTTTAAGCTTTAAAACCTGCATACTTGGAACGCACATTAGATAACACCATTATTCTTTTAATACTTTGTTATCATCAAAACCCAAAGGATATATGTCATGAACAAATCTTATTCTAACAGGATGTTGTCTCAGATTTCAGTATCATGAGAAAAAAGCTATGTGAATATACTTTTGTCATCTAAAATGGCTAAGAAATACATATATCCCATCATGGATGGTGATGCCAAAGGACCCCAAATATTCATATGTATTAAATTAAAAACTGAATGAGAAACATGAGAACTAAGATGAAAAGGTAATCTCATTTGTTTAGCATAAAAACACGTATCACAAGGAAGATTTTTATTGATATGTTTAATGAAAGGAAAACTTTTATTGAGTTCAAGTAACTTGGCATATGAAGCATGACCAAGTCTAATATGACATATGCTACAGTTGGGGAATGTTTCTATAGGATTGCAAATGGAGTTGATATAATGGGCATGTGGAGTGCTGTGTAAGGTAACAGATGGAAAGGTCAAGAGATACAATCCACCATGTAATTTAGTTATGCCAATCATCTTCCTAAAGTATGAATCGTGTATAACTCAATTAATATCATTGAAAGTAAGTTGGCAATGAAGGGTTTTTGGTTAGTTTTGGAACATATATGAGATTAAAAGCAACATCATGCATATACAATACATCAGTTATGTAAAAAGATTGATTGAACTGGATGATGCCTGAGAAATTAGTGGTAACAAGGGTGCCATTAGGCAGTTTGATAGTGATGGGCTTAATTCTTTTAAGACGTTGAAAATATTTAGGGGTATAACACACATGATCAATAGCACTAGTATCTAGTATGAAAGTTTCAGATGGAAAAGAGTTGGAAAAAGTATAGATGATACCTGAACCTAAATTAGGTTGGGAAGTTAGATTATTGATGCTATGAGACTGTGAATGTGATGATCCTTGAAGTAAAGCCAACAAAGCTTTGTGTTGCTCTGGAGTAAAAACTAAGGCATTGGAATCATGTGCATTATCTGCAGAAAAATCACTTGACTGAGCTTCAGGTTTATCATACATAGTGGCATATTGATTGACTACACCATCTTGCTTCTAATGAGGGGGGATATCCATGTTTCTTGTAGCAATAGTCAATAGTGTGGTTGGTCATTCCACAATGAGTGTAGACACGATTTCCTCAACCTCTGCCACCAGTAGTTCTACAACCTCTATTGGTGATTCTACCATGAAAGTTAGGATTGGATTCGAGCTGAGAATTCTGGTTCTGATTGGAGTTGAGGATAGCTAACACTTTGGATTCATCAAGGGGTGTATTGTTTTGTCTTTCTTGTTGGACAAGTAAAGAATAAACTTTACAAATATTTGGAAAAGGGTCCATTAACATAATTTGAAATCGAATTGCTGAGTATTGATCATTCAAACCTTTCAAGAAATGGGTAACTTGATCACTGTCTCTATAGGTGCGAATCTTGGTAATGGCAATGCATGTAGAATCACAAGAACATGCAGGAATTTGTCTAAAGTTACCCAATTCTTGTTATAAAATTTTCAATTTGGTGTAGTATGAAGAATAAGATGCATCATCTTGTTTTAAAGTGCAAATTTCTTCTTGAATGTCTAATATACGAAAGATATCTCCTTGATAGAGTTTATCCTTCAATTCAATCCATATTTCAGCAACTTTGTCCATCCATAAGATGCTTTGAGCAATTTCTGATTCAACAGAATTGTTGATCCATGACATGATCATGGTGTTACACATATCCTACACAATTGAATTATGATCATGATCAGGTGGTCGAGGTAAAGATCCATTAATGAAATGGATCTTGTTCTTGGATCGCAGCGCCATGGTCATTGATCGCGACCAAGAATGATAATTGTTGTTAGAAAGGAGAAGGGTAACAAGGATCAATGTAGGGTTTTCATTAGGATGCATGAAATAGGGGTTAAGGGTATCAGTTTGATAATCTCTTTGAGTCGCTTGTGAAGCATGTCCACCATTGTTGCTGCTGCTGGATGAGCTTGAAGACGACATGTTTGAAAGAAAGAATGAACCAGAAGGAAAGAACGAAACAGATGAAGATTAATGAGTTTCAATCATAGTGGAAGGTCACAGATCGATGATACCATGTGAATATGCATGCTATGCAATTTGTGCCATGGAAATGACAATCTTTAGTTGTAACTTGAAGAAGAAGAAAGATAGAGTAGCATGCATAGAATAGTGAAGAAGAAGAAGTAAATTATTTATTCAATCTCAAATCAATTACAATGGCATATGGTTGCTTATATATCAAGCAACTATAACTAACTAACTAAAAATATAACTGTTCTAGACTGGACCAATGGCTAGAATTGGCCCAATCCGCCTCTGCTCCAGAGCGGCCCAAATTGCCTAAGTCCAATCCACAGAGGGGAAAAAGTGACCTTTCTGCCCCTCCAACCGGGAAAGGAATGCAGAGTTCCTTCCCGGGATTGATGCCCGTTACGCACGACTTTCTCACTGCCCGAACAGCAAAGGACATGTGCCCGGAACTGCGTTATGCCCGACATAACGACTAGTTTCAGGCACCATGCCCGACATAACGGCTAGTTTGGGCAGTTACCTATTCTTTGGGGAAAACAGTTATTTCGTCCCGAAATAGGACCGTTGGTCACGCGCTAGGGGATCTATATAAACCCTCTCGCTTGAGAGGGTCAGGCATCCAATATTCACCCTAAGAATTCACTCTTTGTACTTGCCCCTTTTTCTCTGACCTTTACTTACTTGAGCGTCGGAGTGCCTTGCAGGTACACACCCTCCTCCTCTCCATACGACCAGCATCCCTGACGCACTTGGTGGCCTGATTCTACAGGATCTGATCTAGCCTTCACGATCAGTGGCGCCGTCTGTGGGAATCTTTGTTCTCCCCTTCTTTCTTTAACCGAAGATCAAAACAACTTTCGAACATCATCACGATCATGGCCTCCCAAGATCGCACCCAGGATGCTCTTCATTCCACCATTCTCCCCGTCAACAAATCTGACGTTGACGGCCAATCATCTCTTCTCCGAGATGCCCGTTTCCTTAGGGGTGGAGCCACCGCTTCTCCTTCCCCAACTCCTGCTGATCGCCACAACGATCAACCGTCTCTCGACCTCCAGCCCGTTCCTGTTCCGCCCAGCGCCGACCCGGCCGTGGCAGCCCTCCTGGAGGCCCTCAACAAAACTAACACCCTGATCCTACAGCAAAACGATAGGATCAGGGCACTGGAAGAGTCTCGCAGTCCAAGATCCCCTTCTACGTGGAGGAATCAGGGATGATCAAGAAGCCCGCAGCCCTAGAGAGAAATTGACCGAAGACTGCGCCAAGAGCAAGATCCTCGCGTGGCCCGAAAGCGCGACCAAATCTCCCCGCATGACCAGCACGCTCATAACCACAAAAGGAATCAAAGGAATAAGGAGTCTCCGATCAAGTCCAAAAGACGGACACGCTCACCTTCCCCGCAAAGGAACCGCTCACCTTCTCCTCGAAGGAACCGCTCACCTTCTCCACAAAGGAACCGCCGACACGAGCATCCCGTCCGGTCACCATCATACACTAGTTCCAGCGACGACGACGAGCCTCGCGGCCTGTTGTCCCAGGAGATCCTGGCCACCCACCCCCCGAAAGGCTTGGAGAAACCCCCGTCACTTGGCACATACGACGGGACCACTGACCCAGACGAGCACATCGAGAATATCGATGCCCTCTTAGACTACCGCGGCGTACGGGGCGCCATCAAATGCAGATTGTTCCCGACCACGCTTCGGAAAGGAGCAATGACATGGTATAAACAACTGCCCGAGGAGTCCATTACCTCGTGGAAACAGCTCGGTAGGATGTTCTCGCGGCACTTCACAGCATCTCGCCGCCACCCCAAAACTGAGGCCTCCCTCGGAGCCATAATCCAGAGGAAAGACGAACCTCTCCGAGCATACATCGAGAGGTTCAACAAGGATGCAGTGCAGGTCTCGACGACGGACAAAATGAAGAAGTTCCTGCTCGAACAAGGGGTCCTCCCGGACTTCGATTTTGCTAAAGCCATCGGCCTCGCCCCACCGAGGAATTTGGACGCCCTCCTCCTCAAAGCCCAAACTCATATCCAGTACGAGGAGAAGATTGCGGCCTGCAACGTCCGGGCATCGCGCCGCCAGGAGAATGCCCGGGCAGCCAAAGAAGAAGAAACCTTGACATCTCGTCGGGGTGAACCAAGACACGAGGACCGTTCGAGGGACTCCCGCGACAGCAAGGGACCCTCCGGGCGCTTCCACGACTACACTCCCCTGACCATGTCCAGGGAAAAGATTCTGTCCGTATGTGCCAATTCGGAGTTCAAACAAGCGGGGTCTGTTTCCCCAAACAGCTGCCAAACAGACCAAACGTGGATAAGTCGAAGAACTACCGCTTCCACAAAAGTCACGGCCATACTACAGAGGACTGCATCCACCTGAAGGATGCCATAGAGATACTGATCAGGGACGGGTACCTGAAACAGTTCGCAAAAAAGAAGGACACTCCTCGACAAGACGCCCAGGAGTCCAAGAAGGTCGAGGAAGAAGTACCCTCCTCGGATGACACCAACGTACAGGTAGCGATGTCCATATCCCGACCAGAGGACTTCTACATCCCAGACGGGCTCAACGCCCCTGCTTATTTCGCGGCCCCCAGCCCGTGGGAGACTTTTCCTTCCGCCATGGTCATTTCTGGCGAGGGATTCAACAAAGTCACTGTGGGCTCCGTGAAACGGAAGTTCGACCACCTGATCAACACCAGCTGCAACAAAGTGACGACGCTTGATCAGGCCCAGAAGGGCTCCGTCCCAATCTCCTTCTACAAGGAGGAACTCCTCGGCGGATCCCCGAACTCCAGAATACCTCTGCTCGTCAGAGCCCGCATGGCGAACTTCGACGTTCGCAGGATACTTGTCAACCAGGGCAGCTCGGTCGACATCATGTACTCCCAGCTGTTCTCAACGCTTCAGCTGGACGAATCTCACCTCACTCCCTACGTGGGATCCGACTTGCAGGGATTCAACGGGTCCGTAACAAAGTCGTGGGGTTACGTCGAGCTGATTGTGACCTTCGTATCAGCAGAAACGGCCAGATCCATCAAGGTGCAGTTTCTGGTAATCGACTGCCCGTCGCTTTACCAGTGCATTTTTGGAAGGCCAACGCTGGCCGAATTAGTAGCGGTGCCCTCAACCGTCCACCTGAAGATGAAGTATTACACTTTGAAAGGGAAGGTCGCCACCCTCCACGGCGATATAGAAGCTGCCCGACGGTGTTTCGAAGCAGCCACAAAGGGACTCAACACCATTGCGCCCAAGCCAAAGGTGTCGAGCAAGCCAACACTACCAAACAGCTCCAAGGAAGCCAAGCCTCTGCCCCAGGTCGACTCTATCGACCTCGACAGCCGCTTCCCCGAGGACCATCAGGAGGAACGAGCAACATCGTCTACAGCGTCCAGCAGTAGCTCCCATCCGATGTGCCCAATCCCGGATGGCGACTTCAAGATAGTTCTATTCGGCGAAGATCCCCAACGGGGAGTGAAGATCGAAGCAGACCTGCCTGACATCGCAAGGAAGCAGCTCAAAGCATGCCTCCGAGAGAACGCTAACCTCTTCGCTTGGAGCGCCACAGAGATACCTGGTTTAGACCCGTCCACTGCATGTCACCAGCTGACCATTGACCCGACCATTAAGGTCGTAGCACAACGTAGGAGAAAGCAGTCTCCGGAGAAAACGGAGGCTGCCGAAAAAGCTGTAAAGGACCTCCTTGAGGCCAAATTTATTTCGGAAGCCAAGTACACCACTTGGCTGTCCAACGTTGTATTGGTCAAAAAATCTAATGGAAAATGGCGTATGTGCGTTGATTATACCGATCTCAATAAGGCATGCCCGGAGGATGCCTACCCCCTCCCTAATATTGATAAACTTGTTGATAATTCCGCTGGTTTTAAACTTTTATCGTTCATGGACGCCTACTCGGGCTACAATCAAATCCCAATGGCAATGTCCGACAAAAAATACACGGCCTTCATGACCGAATCAGGGAATTATTACTACAACGTAATGCCCTTCGGCCTGAAGAACGCCGGAGCAACATACCAACAAATGATGAATAAAGTATTTCGGGGAGAAATTGGCGACATGCTCGAAGTATACATGGACGACATGATCGAAAAGTCCCACGAGGAAACCTATCATACCGCCCACCTGCGAAAGGTCTTCGAACAGGCCAGGAAATACAAAATGCGCTTTAATCCGGAGAAGTGCACGTTCGGTGTCCGGGCGGGAAAATTCCTCGGATTCTACTTAACGGAACGAGGAATCGAAGCCAATCCCGATAAGTGTCGGGAATTCTCCGAGTTTCCTATGCCCAAGTCCAAAAAATCCATCCAGTCCCTCAACGGGATGCTCGCATCACTATCTCGTTTCGTGGCCAAGTCCGCCCAGCACGCCCTACCGTTCTTCAAGCTCCTCCACAAAGAGGCCGCGTTCGAATGGACCGAGGAGTGCGACAAGGCCCTTCTCCATCTGAAACGAGCACTCTCAGAGCCATCGGTTTTCTCTCGCCCGAACAATGGCGAAACGCTATACATATACATGGCCGTAGCAGCCGAAGCAGTGAGCGCCGCTCTCATCCGCGAGACGCCTGACGGGCAGAAGCCCGTCTATTTCATGAGCAAGGCGCTACAAGGACTAGAGTTACGATACCAGCAGATAGAGAAGGTGGCATTGGCCCTCATCAACGCGGCCAGGAGATTAAGGAACTACTTCGTAGCCCAGACTATCATGGTTCGAACAGATCAGCCCATAAAGCAGCTGCTTGGACGACCAGATATGGCCGGACGAATGCTTAAATGGTCGCTAGAACTGTCCGAATTTGACATCCGGTACGAAGGCAGAAAAGCCCTTAAGGCCCAAGCTCTGGCCGATTTCGTCTCGGAGATGACATTCGTGGACTCCCCCGCGAGCGAGACACGTAAGTGGACCATCTTCGTCGACGGTGCCTCTAGCTCGGCAGGTAGCGGCGCGGGCATTATACTGCAGAGCAACGAAGGGACTATCATTGAGGTATCACTCACACTGTCTTTCCCAACTTCCAATAACCAGGCCGAATACGAAGCCTTCCTCGCTGGGCTACGCCTTGCCGAGGACCTGGGAGCAGAAGAAGTCGTCATTTGCACGGATTCACAACTCGTGGCCCTCCAGGTCCGAGGTGAATACCAAGCCAAAAACGACAACCTGATCGAATACCTGGCCCTGGTAAAGAAAAAAATGGCAAAGTTCACAACAGTAGAAGTGAAACACGTTCCCCGCGAACATAACGTACGAGCGGACGTGCTGTCCAAATTGGCCAGCACGAAGAAGAAGGGCGGAAACAAATCCGTCATACAAGAAGTACTTCCTCGACCCAGCATCGAAAAGGCCTCCCTGACACTCGGCGTGCAGGTGATCGGCGATAACAACTGCTGGATGACCCCAGTTTACAACTACCTCGCCAAAGACGAACTCCCGTCCGACCCAAAGGAGGCCGGCATAGTCAGGCGAAGGGCCTGCTTTTATGTCTTAGTCGAAGACAAACTATACAGACGGGGATTCTCCATTCCGCTGCTCAAATGTGTCGAAGAAGAAAGGGTCACGCACATCCTGCGCGAAATCCACGAAGGAATCAACGCCCAACATCTCGGCGGAAGGTCCCTTGCTCGAAAGGCTCTCCGAGCAGGGTACTACTGGCCGACTATGCAAAACGACGTAAAAGAGCACGTAAAGAAGTGCGATAAATGCCAACGACACGGGGACATGCACCTAGCCCCGCCTAATGAGCTCAAAACTATGTCCTCCCCGTGGCCATTCGTCTGGTAGGGCCTATACATCCTAGGAACCTTCGTGGTAGGATTAAGTCAGAACAAGTACCTCATAGTGGGCATGGATTATTTCACAAAGTGGATAGAAGCAGAACCTCTAGCCAAAATAACTGCCCTCAACATCCTGCGTTTCTACAAATGAAACATCCTTGCACGTTTCGGTATTCCCCAAGCGATAGTAACGGACAACGGGACGCAGTTCACGGACAAGAAGTTTCAGGACTTCGTCGCCCAACTAGGCACGAAGCAAAACTTCACATCCGTCGAACACCCCCAAACAAACAGGCAGGCTAAGGCAGCTAACCAAGTCATCCTTCGAGGCCTCAAGCGAAGGCTAGACGAAACAAAGAAGGCGTGGGTCGAGGAGCTACACAGCATGCTCTGGGCTTACCGTACAACTCCCCATTCGACGACCGGGGAAACACCTTTCCGTTTAGCATACGGAACCGAGGCTGTAATTCCCGTAGAAGTTCACGTGTCCTCTAGGCGGACAGAGCCGCCCCTAGACGAGGAAATGAACGACGAATCTTTAAGGGAAGAGCTCGACCTCATAGAGGAAATCAGAACCGGGGCAGCTCTCCGCAAGGCCTCACTGAAACAAAAGATCACCATCAGGCACAACGCCAGAGTGATACGACGAGAGTTCGACGTGGGAAGCCTTGTCCTAAGAAGAAACCACAAAGACTCTCGCGAAGGCAAGCTAGCAGCCAATTGGGAGGCACCCTATTGCATCCGGGCAAAAACGGAAAATGGGGCCGACTACCTAGAACATCTCACTGGGGAAGAACTTGCTCGACCATGGAACGCCGAAAAGCTAAAACAATACTACAGCTAAATCCTCGGTTCGACTCATCGTAACGACGAACGTCAACCACCGACCACTATGTGCGTCTAGGTACAAGCGTCGCATACGATTAAAGCACAACCCCGCTCAGTAACGAGCTGGGTAGTTGCTCGACAGCGGTCCTCGATCGAGCACCGCCGTTGTCAAAATACCATGATTGGCAGAACCCCAGCTCGCGATGGGACGTTCACGCCGCAAACTCAGGCCTCAAACGCGACCTGAGCTCCGCTCCCCGGCCAGGATATTCCCCGGCCGTTCGACCAGTTCGCCACACTATCGAACACATCTACATCGAGCAATCCCCCATAAATATTCGCACAAGTCAAAAGCTCCCAAACGCGGGTAGACATACGTTCACAGCAAGTATGCATACAACACTTAGCAAAAATAAACACAAGTAAAATCATGCACGCGAAGAAGACAGAAATATAATTAACATAACAGAGGACCACAAGGGCCACGATTGTGCGTTATTACATAAAACGGGGCCATGCCCCCAAAAATAAAATTACAAATACTTCAACGGCGCGCAGGCCAGACAAGATACAACAACATCAAAATAACAACACTCCTCATTCATCCGCTTGCTCGGCTGACACCGGCTCAGGTCTCTGGTCCTCCTTGGGCTGGTCCTCAGGTTGGGCCTCGGGGGTATCTAGAACAAGGCCTGCGGGCAAGACGATGCGACCATCCTCAACGCGCGCAAGATAGTGAGTACCCTCGATCGAGATCTCAAGCCCAGGGTTCACCACCCGCAACTGAGCCACGACGCTTTCGAAAGACTCCACTGCCACAGCAATACCGTCATCCTCGGCCAGCAGGATGCGGGCAACTAGCTCAGTACTAGTCTTCAACTTTTTTATCTCATCCGGTTCGTCGGCACCCTGGGCACTGGCCGCCATCAACTCTTTGTTCAGCTCCTCGACAGCCTTTTTCTCCACCGCCAGCTTGGTGACATCCTCTTTCAACCTAGCTGTCTCCTCTTCGGCCTTTTTCCGAGCTTCATAGGCACTCTTAACTTCCTCCTTGAGGGCCGCCTCAGAAGCCTGGGCAGCGTTGAGTTCGGACTCAAGCATAGAATCCCCTTCAGCGTAGACAGCAGCCATCTCCAATATTCTGACCAGGGCAGAAGCGTCCTGGCCACCAGCGCCCTCTTGCTCAGGCGATCCATGCCTTCCAAGTAAAGGGATTCCGTCCGAGGGACGACCAAAGAGTTACCTTCAAAGAATCTCCTATCAAGGATGCATGGAGGTAATCAAACTTCCCCTTCTCTGACACACGGGTAAGGTCCACACCATCTAATGTCCTTGGCCGCTTCGCCCGCCCGATCAAAGGCAGTGGGGATCCCCGTGGAGTAGGAGAGGGAGAAGAAGAGGTCCCCACGGCAGTTTGAACAAGGGGAGGAGCACGAGCACCAGCAGGCCGGGTCTTAGGAGGAGCCGCTCCAGCTTTATTCCTCGCCATAGCATTCCTCACCACGCGATCGCGAGCATGAGGCATCTCACCTGCACAAATGAAAAGACGAGCACGTTAGCTACGTGGAAAAGAGATAACACAAACAAAATTTAAATACCCAAGACTACCGAGCAGCTTCTCAGCATCCGCGGGAGTCTTGCACTCCAGCAGTGCCTTAACATTGACGAGTCTGCGCTCGACTCTCTGGCTCCCATCCTCCTCGAAGATAGGGTTGCCCTTACTCATCCAGCAACTTGCAAGGCTGAAGGAGTTGACCCAGTTCACCAGCTTCTCGTAAGCCACGGCATCCTGCCCGCTCAGCTCGCTCGGCTGGAAGACATAAGCGCTGGGCTTCTTGGAAAAATGGTCGGGTGCCCAGCGGATGGGAAACATGTACAGCCTCTGCCCAATATACTTTCCCTCCTCGTTGAGCAGCTCATTCCCATCTTCGTCGACCTCTATCTCCCAGATATATGTGCTATCCTGGGCAACCTCGGACACAGGTTCTACGATGAAATACCGTTCCTTGAACGTTCGGATTGACTCCGAGAACGGCTTAAATAACTTTTTGGGCTGCTTCAAGGAAACTCATCCGTACTTCTTCCCCGCCAACTGCCGTTGAAGATGGAAAACAGCGAAGAACAGAGGGAGAGTAGTCCCCAGAGTGAGATGCTCGCACACCAATTCAAAAGCCCGGATGAAGGCCAGCGAATTAGGGTGAAGTTGAGAGGGCGCCAGCTTTAGATGCTCGAACACCGACCGTTGGAAATCAGTGAAAGGCAGCCTCAGTCCCAGCTCTTTGAAGGCCTATTCATACATCGTAAAGCGGTCCCCGAAATCCGACCAGATCCGCTCGTCCAAGGTAGGGAAGTGCACCTTCCACTCCCCTTCTGGTTCTACATCCGTAAAGACGTCTGCCAAAGACTTGGCGAATGTAGAAATATGCTCGGAAGGTTCGGCCGCCTCCCACTCTTCCGCACAGAATCCTTCAACTTCTTCCTCCATGACATCCAATTCTTTTTCCTCCCCGACATTGCTCGAGGAGCTCGATGTTGCAGAGCTCGAAGCCACAGAGCTCGAAGCCGTCGAGCTACTATTCTCCTCGGAGCCGCTTTCCTCCTCGGACGTGTCTAGAATGACTTCTCTTTCTGGCCCCGTCGCCATTACGATCACCTGAAAAAGCAGAGAAAGACAGTGAATTCGACAGGAAATCAAATCCACCCTTCCACTGCCAAGTCAAGTGAAAGGGCGCACAAAAGGTTAAGGACAACTTCCCCGGCCTAAGCCCTAATATCGAATGAAAAACCTCCCCGCGAGGAGATGCCTGTGACACACCATCTTCCTGCGAGGAACCTCCCCGCACTCGTGCCCAGATTTCGTTTGAAGCTCCACCGAAAACTGCAAAGCTTCACCGAAATCTGGAAATGTTCTACCGAAAAATTCATCACTCTATCAAAAGATGATCGGACGCGGTGGTCACGCATGCACAACTACCGCAACCACGACGTGGACCATCATACTCGCCGAACGCACTACTTACTCCGGCGAAGTGCTAGAGGCAGCAAAATGGCAGAACCACCGTCCACCACCAACACTCGCCAGAAATCCACCTATTTTGTCATCTAAAGCTAACCCTAACCACATACAATCTACCACTAACAACAAAAGGAAGTAAAACAAGTTACAAATCAGAAAACTTACTTGATTTGAGAAGAAGAAAGAGATTGCTCGAAGCTTGGCACGGTGGTCGGAAGCACTGAAGACGGTGACGGGCAAGAACGCAGAAGAGGCGAAGAGAAATCAGAAAGAAAAAGTGCAAAGTGGGAAAATCTCCCCCCTTTTATACTGAGGGGCACGTGCACACACGTGCCCGTAGGCCATAATGACTACCCGCTAGCCATCATTACCTATTAACTGCTACACAGGGCTCGAAGCACACGTGGCAACCCAACGTTTCCCATTCTGTCTGACGCTTAATCTCCCCGAATATCGGGAAATAGGGTCACGACCACGAATATCAGGGACACAGAGAGCCACGAGCACTTCGAGATTAATCATCCTCGTCTCCAAACGATGACTCTATGCTAGCTCCTCGGAGCAACGAGCAGTCCTTAAGTCATCACTCACACGCTCAGGAGCAACGACTTGGGGGGCTCCTGTTCTGGACTGGACCAATGGCTAGAATTGGCCCAATCCGCCTCTGCTCCAGAGCAGCCCAAATTGCCTAAGTCCAATCCACAGAGGGGCAAAAGTGACCTTTCTGCCCCTCCAACCGGGCAAGGAATGCAGAGTTCCTCCCCGGGATTGATGCCCGTTACGCACGGCTTTCTCACTGCCCGAACAGCAAAGGACATGTGCCCGGAACTGCGTTATGCCCGACATAACGGCTAGTTTTCGGCACCATGCCCGACATAACGGCTAGTTTGGGCAGTTACCTATTCTTTGGGGAAAACGGTTATTTCGCCCCGAAAATAGGACTGTTGGCCACGCGCTGGGGGCTCTATATAAACCCTCTCACTTGAGAGGGTCAGGTATCCAATATTCATCCTAAGAATTCACTCTTTGTACTTTCCCCTTTTTCTCTGACCTTTACTTACTTGAGCGTCGGAGTGCCTTGCAGGTACACCCTCTTCTCCTCTCCATACGACCAGCATCCCTGACGCACTTAGTGGCCTGATTCTACAGGATCTGATCCAGCCTTCACGATCAATAACTAACTTAGAGTTAGTTATTTATATTATGACATTGGTTATATCATCATGGGAATATGTATGGTTAACGTCATGTTCATTATCTTTACTATCATGGACTTGTGTATGGATAACATCATGTTCATTATCTTTACTATCATTAAAAAAACTAGGTGTAATACTCCAAAATTTTCCCTCTTATTTTTCTCAATAATTGGCTTATGTTTCACTCATTTGCATTTCATAATAGGTCATGCTAAATCATATACATCATTGGTTGTAAGGTATGGGATCAGGTGTCTCAAGACATAAACAGTTCAAAGTCAAAGGACAAGAGAAAAGCTTTTCCAAACAAGTCACAAGGGGCTTTCCATATCTCAATTCATCTCATTTGAGCCTTCAAGGTATCACAAGATGAGAATTCAATAGAAGATTGAGGGGAGTCGTATTCCCCTAACCAGTGCAAACTAGGGTTTTGGAATTCTGAAGCATAATGCCCCCAATGGGTGAGATCTTTGAGATTTTATCATTTCCAAATGGCATATCTCATCCTTGTTGGAGAGGATATACATCATACTCATAGGAATTTGGATTTGGAGGATGCGCTGGTTTCTCCTAGACTGAGGGGTCAAAATTAGGGTTTGCCACAAAATTAGTTTATTTCTAATTTTTTGGGTAAGACTTGATTCTATGGTATTCTACAAGTCCTTAAGGGTCTAAGGATGAAGAATTGTCCATCAATTTTATTTGGAAGGGTTTCAATTGACCAATTGATTGAGAATCAAGAGAATTGGGGGAAAGTCAACTGTGCAGAGGAAAAAGTCAACTCTTGACTTTTTGAGGTCAAATTCATGTTCCTCATGTCAAATATGATCATTGGTGAGAGTTTGATCAAGAAATAATGGATGATTCATCAAAAATAAAGAAATGTGCAAAGTTGCCAAAAATAGAAATTAGGGTTTCTATTTATGGCAAGTTTTGGCAAGGTGAGAGGTCAATTTTAGAGCTTTCTTTATCCATGCTCCAAGAACCAAATGGAAAGGCTAGGGAGTCCTATCAAAAGTTCACATTCCAAGCTTCAAATCCATACCAAGAACATCCCCATGTTTTGCCCAAGTTCATAGCCAAATATTTCATTGATGGGGGCTTCATTTGGAAAATTGTTCAACATCAATCTTGTCCATTTTCATCTCCTCTTCAACTTTGGTGTTGGAAAATTTTTCATTTGATCAAGGTATGAGGAGTTATGGTGAGTTAAAGTAGGTATCTTCACACTGATCTCTTCCACACGTCATGGCAGGTCAAGGCCAGGCCAGGTTGATCTGCTACAACAGTTATGCACACACATATTCATGATCATTTTTTAGTATCTTAGAGACTCCCATTGGAATTCTTTTTAATACCAACATTACTCTACCTCATCCCTTCTTTTCAAAGAGCCATTGATCACCTCATTTCACCTATTGATCTTCAAGATGCAATGCTCCAAAGATCACATCATGCTAGTAGTTTCCTTCCACACCAAGCAAGTCAAAACCTGTTACATTGTTGCTCTTTTCATGCGTATGCTTTGAGTACCTCAGCCATGACATGTCCAAAACATTTCCATAATTAACCAAACACACACCCTACACATATTACATGTTCACGTACCATCCATCCCATATTGGTTCAAACAAAAGAGTGAAAAACTTGCACAAGAAGTTTGTATAGCAAGCTACACTGTTGACCATCATTACATCATCACCATTCAACTTTAATCCACGCCACAAGCTGCCATGATTCTTTCCACACTCTAACAAAACCATATGACTCATGCCATAACAGAATTGAACTCACCCTCACTCAGTTAACTCACCCACTCTAATCATGGTCTAACTGTTAACAAAGGTGGTTAACAGTTAACCAAGAATATATAAACAAATCCCAACAGATTCTTAACAAAAAAAAAAGCTTTGCTCATTCTTCAATTGGCTCTAACCTCTGAATCTCTCTCTCTCAAAGCTCTTTCTCGTAGCTTCATTATTCTCTCTCTGCAAGAATCAAGCTCTCTCCGTCTTCATCTTGAATCACTCATCCATGGAGTAAGGAAAGAAGCAAGTTGCTGCATCCTGTTTTCTCCATCTTCATCAACCAGTTTTTGAGCAATTGGAAGTTTCTCTTGCCTTTATTTGGCCACGAACTACTCCAAGAATCAAGTGTTTTACATCTAGCTTTCTTGAAATAGAAGATTCAGCAAGTTCAGGTTCCATTTCTCAAACTTTTCTCATGCGATTTTAAGTTGTTGTGAGCCTGTTTTGGTGGTTTTGGAGCTCAATAGGAGCAACGTAACATCCGGCTAGTTGATAGGCACTTTAGGTGCTTAGTTGAAATCTCTAGGGCAATTTGTTCTGCTTCGATTTGCATTGTGTGTGAACTTTCTGTGAATTTCATTGGTGGATTTGTGATCTACATGAGGAGAGGATCATTTTGAGGTATAATTTGTGGATTTCTGTGATGGTTGGCAACTGTGCACGATGGAGACTCACCGGAGAAGACGACCGGAGTCTTCTCCGGCCACCTGGAAGTTCATCTGAGGAAGAACCCTAATATTTTGCTAGATTTAATTGTGACCGTGTGATTACTTTGACCCAACGCTGCTGGTGATGCCAACGCATTAATGAGACGTGCTCCCTTGCACGTGATTCTTTTTTCTGAATTGGTTTGAATTTTGTGATTAGATGTGTGTGCCTCATCATTGTTACCATGCACGTGTATTTTGATTTGCTTGATTGGTGTACTTTTATGATCATCATGTGCTGACTCCATCCAAGGGCTGAGGCTGAGTCAAAGAATTGACTGAATTCCATCATATGCACCTCTTCTGATCACGTGTTATTGGATTGGGCTATGTTTGCTACGCGCACCCCCTCTTTCTGAGCCCAAGCGTTTTCGAACTGGATAATTGCTAATGTAGCACCCCCTGACTCATTTCATTTTATTTTTATTTTCTTTTGCATAGTTGTTCCATTTTTATTTTTTAAAATTACATTTGAGCATCAGAAAATTCCATATAAATTCATGAAACATCTAAATACATTTTAATAATTTTTTATCATGTTATTTTGTGATTTCATCATGTTTTGGCATATTTTCATGAATATTATTTTATTTTCTTTTGTATGTGCACTAAACCATGACTTATGCCATATTGTGGAATTTTTTGACATAGTTGTGCACTGAATTTCTGCCTAATGATTGGTGCATGCATTAATGATGTGTTGAGGCATGATGTAAATTTTTCATATGTTTTTAGGTCATTTTCTTGTTGACTTTTGAGTGGGATCTTTGAGCTACTTGTTTGCATGACTTATATGACATTGTGAGACACCTTTGAGCATGATTCCTATTGATTTTTGAGCCATACTTTTGCAGCTTGTTTTCATACTGATTATATCTCAATTTAATTTTTTTCTTCTAATTTTCTCATCCCTTAATGTGACTTTATGGATTGTATGAAGGCATGTTTGTTTGTGTGAATACTAGAGAACATGTGCTTAGGTATTGATGTGTATTGTATGCAATTATTTTTTGGACCAATCTTGGGATTTCTTGATACATGTTATGTCAACATTATAGGTCACTTTCATCCTATTATAGGTCATTCAAAGTCCACTTTTACATGGCTTGGGTACATTTGTTTAACTTGGGATATTGTGTGAGAGCTTGTGCATCCTTATAAGCTTCTCTTTGATCACTTGTTTGCTCAATACTTACATGATCTTGTGCATCCATGAAAATTTGACTTACTTTCTGTTTTAGATTATCTCTAGTCATTCATGTGTGATTCATAACCTCATTTCACTTAACTGAACTCACATGACCTCAAATTAGCTTCATTGGTTCAACTTGTGCTAGTTTCCATTGTTTGTGTAATGTGCTTTTACTTGTGGCATCATTCCATTACCCATGGTCTCATATGACCCATAATATGTGCATATACTTGTAAATACTCAATTGACTCATAAAAATGCCCATTTGTTTCATGCATTCTTACTTTGGTATGTCATCTCCAAATTGGACAATTGTTTGTTAATTTTGTTTGTACCTTATATGATGTATATCTTCCATTTCTTTTAGGTTTTGTATGAGACCTATTAGAGGTCAATAGCCTCTGACCTTGACATGTCTAATATTCTCTTGACTCATTCTAACTTCATCTATCTTCATTCATTTCATAAGTCATCTATACTTGACAATTTTGGTTGTGTTTAGCCCTTAACTTTTAACAAGTAATGACATGAGTTGTGTATGAACATTATAGGTCTTCCATTTTGACTTCAACTTCATTTAAAGTGTGATATGCTACTGACTTGGATGCTCATGCATGATCCATTTCACTTACATGATTTCTTTTGGTTTGTTTTAGCTAGTGTGTGCATAGTTTGAACTTGTATGAACTAGTTTGTTCTTCTTCTTCAATATGCTTCAAGGAGAGACTTGTGTAAACTTTATGCTTTCATTCTTGACCTCCAAATGTCATCTTAAATGTCATAAGCCACTGACTTGAATTCCTATTACATGATTTTTCATCTTACATCTTCATCCCTTACTTGCATTACAAGTATGCATCATTGTTGAATTCTTAATGGTTGTTTGTTCATTGCTCTTTGCTATATTTCTTTTAATGCTTACCTCCATGACTTGTATGGTCATTCAAGGACATTAATATGCATTCTTAAATGTCATTTAATTCTGACCTTGATGTTTATATGTACATTCATCCATATTCATGATTCATTTGCATTCATATTACATTGTTGTTGTTTCACTTGCATTTGTGTGATTTGTTTCAACATAGTTTGCCATTGTTTGTTTTCATATGAAATGTTTACATAAGTATGGTATCTTAGTGTACATACTGACTTTGATTGTCCCTCAACCATTAGGACCTTTCTCTTTTGGTTTGAATTTTACTTTCTTCTTCATTTGTCTTCTTAAAGCAAATAGTTGTGTTTTGTTTAGCTTCTTTCACTTGAATTCATTACTTGTGATTGATTATATACTAACCTTTTGTGTAGGGGCAGAGGTAAGTCACTTGAGTATGTGATGTTAATCCATACTCATCTCTTCTTTCATCTCTCATCTCTTTTACTTATCATTCTCTTTTGTGAATAGCATGACATAATGCTTGATTTGTGTAGAACTTTCTCACATCCCTTAGGGATCCTAGCTCATCCTTAATTTTTTATTAAGGTGAGGAAGGATAAGCATTAGATAGTGATATCCCTCTCTTCTTTTAGACTTAGGTGGTTCCTATTACCTCACATAACCATAGGATCTCCATGCATGATGACTTTAGGGTAACTAGTCCCCCACTTAGACTTTTCCTTTCTTCCTTTGAGTCTTCTCTTCTCATCTCGTAACTTCTTCAAAACACTTAATAAAGTATAACATGTATTGCACATGAGCCTTGCATGTGGGAAGTGGAGAGTGAGGGATTTTCTTTCACTTTCCTAGAGTGTTTAGCATACGTCCCGTCTTGGGTCGATTTACAACGCATTCGATCTTATGTCATAGACTTTAGTGCAATATGTGTTACAAACACAAAATAATCAAAACACTTATTCTTAAAAGACAAAAACAAACAATTCTCTTCTTATCTTCCTCACTCTGTTCATAAAGGATGCGTCACTTCCGTTCTACCGCAAACAGGTAAATGCCTAAGACTCCGTACAACCAGTTGTGACACTTAACTGCTAGAACGCGAACCTTGGCGTACTCCACTTAAAAAACAGAAACAAAATAATCCATCCCTAGTAAGGGGAACTACGTCGCTCTGATTCTTGTGTGCGAGTGGGATACGTAGGCAGGAGATCGTGCGAGATCTCTCCGAGCACAATCCTTTCACCCTTCCCCAATCCGTAGTCCGAACTACGTTGACTCTAACTTTCCGATTGCACAAGGGAATGTGTAGGCCTAGGACTCTGAGGACGTCCTGCCGAGTCACTTCTTTTCCTCTTCTTCCGTCTCTCCTTTCTTTTCCGTTCCTGTTCCTTATCCTTTCCAGTAGCAGTGGAGTTCCAGATGACGACACCCTTTAATCGATAACAACAAGCGTGGATCCCATCGAGTACGATGGACGCGTGGGGGTGCTAATACCTTCCCCTCGCGTAACCGACTCCCTTACCCGTTTCTCTTGGTCGCGAGACCATGCTTTTCCTTTCCCTCAGGTTTATCCAGTTTTTCATTTCCCTCTCTTGGGATAAATACACATTGCTGGTGACTCTGTTTCTGCGCCACTTTCGCGTTTGTACTTGGATGTAAATCCACGGGAGCGACAGCTGGCGACTCTGCTGGGGATCTGGTTCCCTAAGCGAGTCAATCCTAGCGCTTGCTTGTTTTTTATTATAGGGTGTTTTATCTGTTTACTTTACTCGCTTTATTCATGGCACTATTGCATGTTTATTGTTTTATTACATTTACTTGCTTTTCATTTACTGTTGCCATATATATTGTACTGTGTTGGACTGTGCTGGATTTTTCTGTTTGGTGGGATGGGTGATCTGAGAGATAAGCCCATTACACAGGCTTGAGAGTACATGTAGGATTAGAGTGGAAAGTAGTGTGGCCTACGTAGCGTCTTGGTACGTATGGTTTACACGAAATCTGTAACACCCATTATCCCGAACAAACAAATAATTAATATTCAATACGAAAATAATCAGAGTTCCCTTTATAAGTGGGATGTCACATCAAGAAAACATAACCTGAATTTCAATATTAACTTCATTCACTTCTTGTTTTTCAAAAGAAATCATTCAAAACAGCGGAATGAAATATCCAACCCAAAAAAAAATATACATAACATGGCCCTTAGCCAACGAGATCATGGTCCACCTAAACACGTGGTTCATCATGTCTTAAGATGAGTAATGATACATAACACTATTCATAATATATACAACAAAAGATGAAATTCCCATTATCCCGTGTTACGTATCAGAGCGACTCCTAAGACTCGATCAGGCAACACGCACTCCATGCACTACTCAAGTACCTGGATTATCTGTACTTCCAAAGAAGCACAGACACAAGAAACAACAAAGGGGTGAGAACTACATACAATAATTAACAGCGTAAAATACATGCTAAGAAATAGAGTTCAAGCAATCACACATCATGTACACACATTCACGACACACTTGTCATTATCACTCGTAATCCAACAAAGACATAATAATAAAGCAATGTGACTCAATGACACAATGCAATGCAAATGGTACCAATACACCACGGTTCATTCAATTGAACCCGGATAAATCACATACACCCCTACTTGGCAATGATTTATCCCCACCACACTCCATAATGGAGTTCAGATGAATCACATACACTCCTCCTGAGCAATGATCCATCACCACCGACACCATGATATGCACGACAACAATATGCATACACACACATGTATAGTAAAATTACACATTCTCACGATCCTCTTGATCACACATGAAATAATAATTCATCACAACACACCCCACAACCGGGCATCCCTCACTCGACGTCATTTAGCTAACTATCTAATTAATTCATTGAAATTACTAAATTAATTATTTTCATCACCAATTACACATTTCACGGGGTCTGACATCTATTCCCAACCTCTCAAACCAAAAGGAACCGCTTCGGACGTGAGAACGGGAAAGAAGTCGCGAAAATGGCAAAATTCTGCACTCTCGCTGGTCATACGCGTATTGCCCAGCTCGCTCGCCCTTTCATACGCGTATTGCCCAACGTGATACGTGTATGAGCAGAGACTGAATTCTCTTAATAATTTCACTTCCAGATCTCCGTACGCGTATTGCCCTACTTAATACGCACACTGCCCAGCCCCATACGCGTACCCTTACGTATTTCAGCAGAGGACCGTGAGAAATGGGTTCCATACGCGTATTGCCCAACCCAATACGCGTATAGCCTTGCCCGTTACGCGTATGGCCTTGCCCAATACGCGTATGGGTAGCGAATACCCAGAATTTTTCTGGTTTCACACCAGTCCATTTTCTACTAAATTTCCACACCCAAACCTGCAATACCAGTAACATACAACAGAAGCAACATAGTGTTTACACATATTAAGATAGAATGGATTGATTTACATACTTTCCATCACAATTTCAAACATTCAACACCAACATGCAATACCAGTAAATTAAAATGGGGTGTTACAACCCTCCCTCACTTAAAATATTTTTGTCCTCGAAAATGTACCTGATGGAAATAATTCTGGATACGACTCTCGCATCTTACTTTCCAACTCCCAGGTCACACTTCCTCCAGTAGCTCCTCCCCAAGCCACTCTTATGAGGGGAATTCCTTTTCCTCTAAGTTGTTTCATCTTGCGATCCTCGATCCTTATCGGCATCGTTTCTACAGTAAGATTCTCTCGAATCTGTACCTCATCCCTCTGGATAACATGTGATGGATCCGACACATACTTCCGAAGTTGTGATACATGAAATACGTCATGCAAGTTCGAAAGTTCTGGCGGTAACGCCACCCTGTAAGCAACTGTACCCACTCTTTGCAAGATCTGATATGGTCCAATGAATTTAGGATCCAACTTTTTCAATTTCAGTGCACGTCCAACACCTGTCACAGGTTGACTCTCAAGAATACATGGTCACCTTCGCTGAATTCCAAATCTTTCCTCCGATTATCGTGATAACTTTTCTGTCTACTCTGAGACACTTTCATCTTCTCACTGATCATTTGAATTGTTTCAGTAGTTTGTTGCACGATTTCAGGCCCAAGCACCACATTCTCACCAGTTTCATACCAACACAGAGGCGTTCTACACCTCCTACCATACAAAGCTTCAAAAGGTGCCATACCGATACTAGAATGGTGACTATTGTTATACGTGAACTCAATCAATGGCAAATGAGTATCCCACGCACCACCTTTCTCCAACACTCACAGGTTCTCAACAAATCTTCTAACGACTAAATAGTCCTCTCCGACTGACCATCGGTTTGTGGATGATAAGTCGAACTCAACTTCAGTTTAGAACCCAAAACCTCCTGCAAACTCTTCCAAAATTCTGAAGTAAACCTCGGATCTCTATCCGACACTATACTCGACGGAACACCATGCAGTTTCACAATTATTCTGATGTAAATCTCCGCCAGCTTTGTCAACGGAAAACTGATATTAATTGGTATAAAATGTGCGGATTTCGTAAGTCGATCCACCACCACCCAAATAGCATCAAAGCCTCTCGCCATATTTGGCAAACCAGTAACAAAATCCATAGCAATACTATCCCACTTCCATTCTGGGATCTCTAACAGTTGCATCAACCCTGAAGGTTTCTGATGCTCCACTTTTGACTTCTGACATATCAAACAAGCATACATGAACTTAGCTACATCACTCTTCATACCGGACCACCAAAACAACTTCTTCAAGTCTTGATACATTTTTGTGGCTCCCAGATGAATACTCAAGCTACTCCGATGACTCTCCTCTAAGATTGCCTTCCTCAATTCATCATTATCCGGTACACAAATTCTGCCTCGGAATCTCAATAGCCCCACATTGTCCACTTTAAAATCACTATCAGGATCATTTCCTCCCGAAGGTATCAAGTCCACTAGCTTCACATCAAGCCTCTGATTTTCCTTAATTATGTCCAGAAAGTCATTATTCACTTTAAGCATACCCAATCTAACACTTTTCGGTGTAGTTTCACAAACTATACTCAAATCTCTGAACTGTTCAATTAATTCCATTTCTTTTATCATCAATGCTGACATGTGTATTGCCTTCCGACTTAGAGCATCCACTACAACATTAGCTTTCCTCGGATGGTAACTCAAATTAAAATCATAGTCCTTCAAGAACTCTAACCATCTTCTCTGCCTCATATTCAATTCCTTCTGATCAAACAAATAGTTCAGACTTTTATGGTCACTGGACACTTCAAATCTCGATCCATACAAATAATGTCTCCAAATTTTCAATACAAAAACCACTGCAACTAATTCAAGATCATGAGTAGGATAATTTCTTTCATGCACTCTCAATTGTCGTGAAGCATATGCCACCACCTTGCCATCTTGCATTAACACTCCGCCTAATCCCATCTTAGACGCATCACAATACACTACAAAAGGTTCGCTTGGATTCGGTAGAATCAATACTGGTGTTGTAGTCAATTTCTTTTTCAGTTCTTCAAAACTTTCTTCACACGCTGCATCCCAAACAAAAGCTTGACTCTTTCTAGTTAACTGAGTCAACGGTAACACCAAATTAGAAAATCCTTCGATAAATCTTCGGTAATAACCTGCCAAACCCAAGAAGCTTCTAATTTCCGTTACAGACTTCGGGGGTTCCCACTGAAGCACAACACTAACTTTAGATGGATCCACTGATATGCCATCACCAGAAATAACATGACCCGAGAAACTCACAGTGTTCAACCAAAATTCACATTTTGAGAAGTTTGCAAATAATTTATTATCCTTCAACACCTGCAATACAATCCTCAAGTGTTTTGTATGATCCTCTTCAGATTTGGAGTAAACCAATATATCATCAATGAATACCACAATAAACTGATCCAGATAATAATGAAAGATACGGTTCATATATTCCATAAACACACCCGGCGCATTAGACACTCCGAAAGGCATCACTGCATACTCCTAATATCCATATCGAGTTCTGAACACAGTCTTCTGAATATCACCTTCCTTCACTCTAATCTGATGGTAGCCCGACCTCAAATCAATTTTACTGAAAATACGAGCCCCACAAGCTGATCCATTAAGTCATCAATCCGTGGAAATGGATACTTATTTTTAATGGTCACTTTATTTAACTGACGGTAATCGATGCACAGACGCATACTACCATCCTTCTTTTTCACCAACAACACTAGAGCCCCCCGCAGCAACACACTTGGCCGAATAAACTCCTTATCAAGTAATTCTCCAATTTGAGATTTCAACTCCACCAATTCTGATGCCGACATCCTATATGGTGCCATAGATATAGGTCTGGTACCAGGAACAAGATCAATAGTAAACTCAATTTCCCTCACCGGAGGCAATTCGGTAATATCCTCTGGAAACACTTCAGGAAATTCGCTTACCACCAGTAACTCGTTAACCGACGTATTGCTTGCAACTGACAACCAGGCAACCACCGCAAACATCTTAGCTTCATCTTCTAACAAGGTTCTCAATTCCTTAGTAGACAAATGATTAGCCAACACCTCTTCTTCAGGAGTAAGGAACAACAACCTCTTCCTAAAGCAATCAATATAAACTCGGTTGAATTTCAACCAGTTCATCCCTAGAATAATATCCAGATTACTGAGTGGCAAATAAATCAAGTCCACGCCGAATTCTCTACCAAAAATAGTCAACGGACAATTCAAACATACCAAAGAAGTAACCACCGAACCAATAGAGGGAGTGTCAATAGTCATCCGCTGATCCAAAGTAGACGGCACAATCCCTAATTTCTTTACACAATCAACAGAAATGAACGAGTGGGTTGCACCCGTGTCAATGATAGCAATCAGGGGAATGTCATTAATAAAACAAGTACCTTTAATGGAACGCGTATCATGGGTGGATTGGGCTCCACCAAGGCAAACACCTTTCCACTGGCCTGAGATTTCTTTGGCTTCTCATAGTGAGTGCTGATGTGACCTTTCTCTCCACAGTTATAACAGGTAGGCATAGTGGCCTTACAATCTGCTATAACATGCCCTGGTCGCCCACACTTGAAGCACTTCTTCACCTCATTCTGACAATTAATAGCACGGTGACCCGCGCCACCACACCTGAAACACTTGAGAGTATCAGGAACCAGTCCTCCTTCTTTTGGTTTCTTTCCCACATCAGCTTTATGTTTTCCTTTGTCAGGTGGAGCACTATAAGGCGTACTCCCATACCTCTGCTTACCCTTCCGGTCACCCAAGGCTTTGTAATGAGCAATCTGAACCCTGTTATCATTATCATAAATTCGGCTTCTGCTTAACAGCTCCGGATAACTCCGTATCTTCTGATAAGCAATGGCATGTTTGATCTCGGGACGTAACCCGTTCTCAAACTTCAAGCATTTCGAATTCATGGCCTCATCAGTATTGTAGTGAGTATAATATTGTACCAACTCCTCAAACCGAGCAGCATACTCAACAACAGTCATGCTACCCTGTTTCAGTTCCAGGAACTCAATCTCTCTAGCACTGCGAATATCCTCTGGGAAATACTTTTCCAAAAATTCACCCTGAAACACTGCCCAAGTAACAAGAGTACCCGCAACTTCCAACCTTTGACGACTATTATCCTACCAGGCTTCAGCTTCACCTTCTAGCATATGAGTGTTAAATTGTACTTTCTGAGCTTCGTTACATCCCATGGTCCTGAAGATCTTCTTAATAGCCTTCAGCCACTTCTGTGCCGCTTCAGGATCAAGAATACCACCCTCAAAGATTGGCGGCTTATTGCTCTGAAACCTTTCTAAGTTACGAAAATGTGCCTCCTCGGCAATCTGATTGTTGTTCTGCACTGCCTGCGCCATAGCTTACAGCGCCGCAGCAAGAGCAACGTCATTCCTACCTGCCATACTGTTCAACAATTACCACACGGTTAGAAGAACACACAAATCTACTCCCATTCTAAGGACAGACTCTACTACCACATCTGGCCGGACGGACCGACCTGCTCTGATACCAATTGTAACACCCACTATCCCGAACAAACAAATAATTAATATTCAATACGAAAATAATCAGAGTTCCCTTTATAAGTGGGATGTCACATCAAGAAAACATAACCTGAATTTCAATATTAACTTCATTCACTTCTTGTTTTTCAAAAGAAATCATTCAAAACAGCGGAATGAAATATCCAACCCAAAAAAAAAATATACATAACATGTCCCTTAGCCAACGAGATCATGGTCCACCTAAACACGTGGTTCACCATGTCTTAAGATGAGTAATGATACATAACACTATTCACAATATATACAACAAAAGATGAAATTCCCATTATCCCGTGTTACGTATCAGAGCGACTCCTAAGACTCGATCAGGCAACACACACTCCATGCACTACTCAAGTACCTGGATTATCTGTACTTCCAAAGAAGCACAGACACAAGAAACAACAAAGGGGTGAGAACTACATACAATAATTAACGGCGTAAAATACATGCTAAGAAATAGAGTTCAAGCAATCACACACCATGTACACACATTCACGACACACTTGTCACTATCACTCGTAATCCAACAAAGACATAATAAAAAGCAATGTGACTCAATGACACAATGCAATGCAAATGGTATCAACACACCACGGTTCATTCAATTGAACCCGGATAAATCACATACACCCCTACTTGACAATGATTTATCCCCACCACACTCCATAATGGAGTTCAGATGAATCACATACACTTCTCCTGAGCAATGATCCATCACCACCGACACCATGATATGCACGACAAAAATATGCATACACACACATGTATAGTAAAATTACACATTCCCATGATCCTCCTGATCACACATGAAATAATAATTCATCACAACACACCTCACAACCGGGCATCCCTCACTCGACGTCATTTAGTTAACTATCTAATTAATTCATTGAAATTACTAAATTAATTATTTTCATCACCAATTACACATTTCACAGGGTCTGACATCTATTCCCAACCTCTCAAACCAAAAGGAACCGCTTCGGACGCGAGAACGGGAAAGAAGTCGCGAAAATGGCAAAATTCTGCACTCTCGCTAGTCATACGCGTATTGCCCTGGGCCATACGCGTATTGCCCAGCTCGCTCGCCCTTCCATACGCGTATTGCCCAACGTGATACGCGTATGAGCAGAGACTAAATTCTCTTAATAATTTCACTTCCAGATCTCCGTACGCGTATTGCCCTACTTAATACGCCCACTGCCTAGCCCCATACGCGTACCCTTACGCATTTCAGCAGAGGGCCATGAGAAATGGGTTCCATACAGGTATTGCCCAACCCAATACGCATATTGCCTTGCCCGTTACGCGTATGGCCTTGCCCAATACGCGTATGGGCAGCGAATACCCAGAATTTTTCTGGTTTCACACCAGTCCATTTTCTACTAAATTTCCACACCCAAACCTGCAATACCAGCAACATACAGCAGCAGCAACATAGTGTTTACACATATTAAGATAGAATGGATTGATTTACACACTTTCCATCACAATTTCAAACATTCAACACCATTTCCACAACAACCATAATTATACATACAATTCCTATGAGGAGAAAGAATCCTCAATACCCTCTAATGTTATCAATACCCATATTGAAATCCATTCTCCCCCTTACCTTGAATTATCGATTCAATTCTGGTGCAAATTGATGATGCCAAGCTTAGTTCTTCCTCTCCACTTTCTCTTGGTGAACAAATGTATTTTTCTTCCCCAATTTTCTTAATCCTCCTCCTTACCTTGTTTTACTACTACTAATTATCTTATTATTAAAATTCTCATTTTATTTACTAATAACCATATTAATAGTAATAATAATAATACTAATAACAATAATGAGAATAATAATAATATTGGACATAAAAATAATAATACTCCTCTTTCTACTATTATTAAATATGTCCCCTCCTTATTCATTAATACCTTATTATTATTCCAACATCTCTATTTCCCCGCTCCGTTAAGGACCCTACACTCTACACAAGGCCAAACAAAAGAAATAACACACGACGATTAAATAAATTAAAATGGGGTGTTACAAAATCCACAACCAGACGAGGTTTTCTTGGGAGATGTTCTCATTTGCGCGTCTTGTGCATTTCAGGGTGTTAACCTAGAAAGTTGTCGACTCTGGTGACCATTCCCGAGGACTCAGTTGCGGCACTCCTCCCAAGATGTGATAATGGCACACCAAAAATGGCAAACCCATTACACATTCTTGATCCGAGGACCCAATGCTGGGAACTTGCTATAGGATATCCTTTTTTAGGGGAATCAGTTGAGGCCTCCTCGATTGGTGATGATGCCAAACCAGAAATGGTGAACGTATCATTATTTCTCAACCTGAGAGTCCGTGATATTGAGGATCCTTGCCTTTCTAGTACTCACATGTGAGAATGGGCGGGTGTTTGCAGGTTTGCAGGCAACCATAACCTCCCACATACCCGGTTTTCTGGTATTATCACACAAAAAGGGAATATTCGTCCTGCTATATTCAGATGGTTCTTGTTCACAGTTCTATGATATTCTCAGATCTACACTGACACTATTCACAGTCCAGCACAGACACGCGGCACTCTGATACCATGCCTTTTGCATTGTATTATCATATCATAACATTCATGTTTATCATTTCCAGGTGCTCATTTTACCTCTGATTCCAGTCAATGGGTTCGACGGAGACGAATGCTAAGAGGAAGAATAATGTCGCTTACAGATTTCCAGAGCCAACGTTGGATCTACTTCACAAGGTGATAGCCATGGCTGACCCGGGTGTTCTTATCACCTTCCAAAGGAATTATGGGAGATTGGTGAAAATGGTCAGTAACATTACAAAGTATGAGCATGATGCTCTCCACACATTGCTGCAGTTCTATGAGCCGTCGTTGAGATTCTTTGTCTTCCTGGAGTATATCTTGATGCCTACGTTGGAGGAGTTTTCATTTATCCTGGATATCTCAGTCAAATCAACAGTACCATTCTTTTCGGGAGATCACTCTAGCATAGAAGAAATTGCAACTGCCTTACAGGTGGAACAATCGGTGCTGAAGAGAAATGTTGCTAATAAGAATGGAGTTAAGGGTTTTGACTTGGAGTTTCTTGCCATCCAAGCTCAAGAGTGTGCTAACGCCAAGAATTGGGCAGTCTACAATTCTATCCTGGCCTTGTGTATCTACGGTATCGTTTTGTTTCCTAACCAACATTACTTTGTGGATATGCACGCAGTAAGAGTTTTTGTCGTGAAAAATCCGGTTCCTACTCTGTTGGGTGATTTCTACCACTCCGTGCATTTTAAGAATGAGAAGAGAAGAGGAGGACAGGTCAACTGCTGCACTCCACTTTTATCCAACTGGTTTTTGAAGCATTTACCTCAGACGGGCGCCTTTGTAGATACGAGGGATTCTCTAAAGTGGTCTAAATAGATAATGGGATTGGCTACTGATAATATTGTTTGGTTTGACCATCAGTTGCGAGGAATAGAGATTATTACCAGCTGTGGGAATTTTCCGAATGTGCCTTTAATCGGCAGGAAAGTGGGAATTAATTATAACCCTATCCTGGCTATCAGGCAATTTGGATATGCCTCAAGGAACCCTCCTGAAGACCAACATATGGAAGAGTCCTTGTTCTTTAATGGGAGTGAAGATACAGAGGTGCTGAGGAAGGCTGTGCACGCTTGGGGGCACATCCATAAGACTGGGAAGACTGTTTTTGGAAAGGGTGATTGTAGAGCCTATCCGCAGTATACAGAGTGGATCCAAGGGAAGGTTGAAGAAGTTATCTTGCCTTTTTCACGTGAGCCACCTTTGTATCCAGTGACGCAGGAACAATCTACCACAGTGGCCATTGAGGAATTCGACAAATTGCAGAATTTGGTGAAAGAGCTTAGAGGAGAGAATTCTGATATGAGCAGCCGGCTTCAAGACGCATTACATACCAACAAGGAATTGGAGCGCAAAGCCCAAGATGCAGAAAAGATCTTAGCAGCAAGAGAAAAAGATTTTGCCGACAGGGCCCAGCATTACCAAAAAGTTAATATGGCTGTTGAAACTTCCACTCTAACTTATAAGCAGACTAAACAGTCTTTGGCCCAAACAAAAGCCAAGCTCGCCAAACTTCAGCAAGCATGGGACGAAGTTAGAATCGAGAATGCAGAGCTACGAGAGCAACTAAAAACCAGAGACGATGAACTCTGGAGAGCACATGAACAACGAAGAAAGCATCGTGAAGACTCCGGTAAAAGCCAAGAGCAACTGGAGAAGGTTAAAGATGAGTTGAAAGCTTCCAAGAAGGAATTTGAAGATGTTGTGGCAGAGATGGAACAACTCAAGAGGCGAGCTGGTGTGAAAAAGCCTAGGCAGGTGAGTGATGACGAAGTTCTATTGATGCACATGGATTCATTAGCCGAAGCTCTGAAGAAGAGGGACATTTTGATCAAAGAAATGATTGAAAGGCCAAATCATCAGCGCACCAGAATACTCTTTGAAGAAATCAAGTACTCTAGCGAGAAGCTGAAAGATTTGGAGCTAAATGATTATTAGTTTCCTCTTTATTTTCCTAGTGCATTTTTGTTGATGTACTGTGGTTACCATCAGGCTTGTTGATGGAACCACTTTCTTGATGTATTTCCAGTTTGCAAACTCGTTGTAGAATACTTTAGCACTTTTTTGGCTCTCTGTTAATTCAAATGATTGGTTTACTCAGGAATGGTTCCTTAGCATTGTTTTGTTCACAAGCACATCATCACAGCACATTATCACCGCATATTCCTTCTCAAAGATTTTTCTCAACAATATCTGTATATTGCTCAGCTTCTCGTGATTGAGACTGGAATCAGGGTGTAAAACGCCTTGGGAATGAAAAACATGGCATATGCATACATTTCATAACATATCATTTTGCATAACAGGTACTCGACCCAGGGAGTTTCTAACCTTTATTTGGTTGCAGGCAGAATAGTTGATCTCAATATTCATCGCTACGCGACTCGACAAAATCAAGCCAGAATCATGGAACAGGTGCAGGCAGAACTCGCTGAAATGAGGACCCGTATGGAGCAGTTCATGAACCTTATGCAGGGCATAGTCCAGGGGCAACAAGATTTGAGAACTACAGTTCAAAGGTTGGAAGTGGAAATCCCCAATGCTAATCCTCCTGGCGGAGTGAATGTTAATCCTCCTGGCGGAGCGGCAGTTAATCCTCCTGGCGGAGTTCCTGGTGGCGTTGGCCATATCAATCATCAACATGTGGAGGACCATCAAGATGATCAGTTCTCTGTGCTGAATGCTGACATGGGGGTTCATAATGATGGTAATGACAGAAGGTATGAAGAATTGGCTGAGAAGGTAAGAGCTATAGAATGTCAAAACTCCATAGGAATTAATGTTGTTGACATGGGGCTGGTGCAAGGGGTGAGGATCCCTCCAAAGTTTAAGCCCCCAACCTTTGACAAGTATAATGGCAGTACTTGTCCTAAGACTCACATTCAGGCGTATTTCAGGAAGATTTCGGCATATTCTGATGATGAAAAGCTGTGGATGTACTTCTTTCAGGATAGTCTGTCAGGAGCTTCTTTGGAATGGTACATGAAGCTGGAAAGAGCTTATATCAGGAACTGGAGGGATTTGGGCGATGCTTTCTTGAAAAAGTATCAATATAATATTGACATGGCCCTTAATCGTACCCAATTGCAGAATATGACACAGGATCCGAAGGAAGGTTTCAAGCAATACGCCCAAAGGTGGTGTGAGCTAGCAGCTCGAGTACAACCCCCGATGATGGAAAGGGAAATGGCTGATATGTTCATGAATACTTTACGGGGCCCATATCTGGATCGCTTGGCTGGATGTCCATCCACTGGGTTCTCTGACATTGTGATAGCAGGAGAGAGAATTGAAAATATGTTGAAATTGGGGAAAATTCAAGATGGAAGCGGGGCAAGCTCTTCCAATGCAAAAAGGCTTTTCAGAAATGGCTCAAAGAAACGTGAAGGTGAAACTAGTACTGCCTATGGACATGGGGCGAAGTTAAAGGACGTCAGGGCTCATACCATCAAGCAGCAGCTGTAACTATTCTGGTTCTGGCTGCCGAATCTCAGTCACAATCTCAAAGACAATACCAACTAAGGCAGAGATTGAGTGATCACCACTTTGACACTTTACCTATGACATATGCCCAGATGTTGCAGAATTTGCTCCGCTTAAAGTTGGTATAGTTGAAAACGCTGGCACCACCAATAGGCAGGCTACCTATTGGTTATGATGCAAATGCGAAGTGTGAATTCCATTCAGGTGCGCCCGACCACCATATAGAGAACTGCAAAGCTTTTAAGCACGTAGTTCAGGACCTGGTTGATTCGAACGCTGTCAACTTCGCTCTTAATCCCAATGTGATTCAAAACCTCATGCCCCCGCATAGCGGACCAAAGGTTAATGCAATAGAAGAGGACAGAGGCCTGAATCTGGTGTCAGATGTCAACAAAGTCAGAACATCTTTGGAGATCGTGAAAAAGCATTTGCTAAAAGGGGGTGTGTTCCCCGGTTGTCTGGAAAATTGTTTAGAATGTTTGACTGCGACGAATGGTAGTGATGAATTGAGGAAGGGCCTTCAGAAGTTGATAGACGAGGGTTGTTTACAATTTGATCAAATGAGAAAGAAGGATGATACGGTCTCGACAATTACCATTTACTTTACTCCAGAAGAGATTCCCGTGCATACGCCAGTACAGGTCCCTGTGCCTGAGCAGTTAGCCCTTGTGACTATAACTGTTCCGGGTCCTATACCATATGAAAGTACAAAAACGTTCCCATGGCATTACGGGGCTGATGTTTATTATCAAGGGCAGAAACAGGAAGTGGAGGTTCCCAAGGAAACTGGTTCAAGTGTGGGGAATGTAGGAGGAATGGGTGGTTTTACCCGTAGCGGAAGGCTCTTTGCTCCACAGACGCTCCGAAATGATGATGCTGAAACTTCAGCGAAAGCTAAAGGCAAGCAGGTAGTAAGTGAAGAACCCGTGCCGAGGTCAAAGCCCGGTAATTCCTTTGAAAAAGACATTGAAGAGTTTATGAGGATTATCTGAAAGAGCGATTACAAAATAGTGGATCACCTGCATCAAACTCCCTCCAAGATCTCTATCTTGTCATTACTGTTATCTTCCGAGACACATCGCAACGCCCTGCTGAAGATTTTAAATATGGTGTACGTCCCACAGGAGATATCGGTGAACCATCTCGAGGGTGTTATTGCCCATGTCAACGCCAGCAATGGGTTGGGGTTCACTGATTTTGATCTAACGCCGGAGGGAAGAAATCATAATACAGCTCTCCACATCTCCATGGAGTGCAAAGGGGCAATCTTGTCCCATGTGTTGGTAGATACTGGCTCGTCCCTGAATGTGCTGCCGAAGAAGGCTTTGGCAAAGTTGGATGTTGAGGGGGTTATACTCCGGCCATGTGATTTAGTTGTGCGCGCCTTTGACGGCTCTAAAAGATCGGTTTTTTGGGGAGGTAGAGTTGCCTGTGAAGATTGGACCCCAAATGTTTAATGCGGTTTTCTATGTGATGGAAATCCAGCCAGCTTATAGCTGCTTGCTAGGGCGCCCGTGGATACATGCTACAGGGGCCGTCTCGTCAACACTCCACCAGAAGATAAATTTTGTCATGGATAGTCAAGTCGTCACAGTATATGGAGAGGAGGATATATTTGTCAGCCATCTATCATCATTCAAATATGTGGAAATGGACAGCGAGAATCACGAAACTCTTTGTCAGGCATTCAAAATAGTGAATATTGAGAATGACACTCCTGCCAATGAAACAAAAGCAGGAACTTCTATAGTTTCTTACAAACAGGCTCTCAAAGTAGTACAATCAGGACATGCTGAAGGTTAGGGTCAGTTGATTAAGGTTCCTGTTAAGGAAGACAAGTGGGGAATTGGTTATCAGACTACTCAAGCTACGCAGCCAGAAGGCCAAAAGCGTCAGGGACCTGTCATGTTTTCTAGTGGGGGAATCATCAACCCCAATCAAGTCTTTGCTACAACTGAAGACGAGGGGGGCAACGATTACGACATGGATAATTGGGTGCGCCCATGTGTCCCAGGGCAAAAGCTGAACAACTGGTTCTCTGAAGACCTCATTCAAGTCGCCCTGCAGAAAGAGTAATTTTCTTTGTTTTTTCATGTTGCATGTAAAATCCTAGGCTCTGCCCAAGGCCTAGTGATTTCATTGTAGGGCCACATTTGTTTCATATGCAAGTTTATCATTAATAAAAGGACGTTTTTTGTATTCAAAAATTGCGTTCCCTGTCTTTCATTTTGCACTTTTCATTTTAAATAAAAGTGGCAATGTTTTCTCCATAGTTTGTTTTCTTTCTTTTTAAAAAGCTTTTTCTAAATCATCATTCATGCAGAAACAATCCTCCAGATTCTGTTGATAACGGTTCTGCTATGGCTCGATATGACTTTGATAATCCAATTTACCAAGCTGAAGAGGGGGATGAGGAAGATTGTGAACTTCCCGAAGAATTGGCCAGATTATTGAAACAGGAGGAAAGAGCTATTCAGCCTCATCAAGAGTCATTAGAAGTCATCAACCTTGGCACCGAGGACGTGAAGAAAGAGGTCAAAATAGGGGCAAGCCTAGCAGAGAATGTGAAGAAAAAGCTGATTGAGATGTTGCGCAAATACGTCGATATCTTTGCCTGGTCTTATCAAGATATGCCGGGGTTGGATACAAATATTGTTATGCACAGGTTGCCTCTCAAAGAAGGTTGCTCCCCCGTTAAACAGAAGCTCAGAAGAACTAAACCAGAAATGGCCATTAAGATCAAAGAGGAGGTGCAGAAACAGTTGGATACAGGTTTCTTGGCCGTCACCAGTTATCCACCATGGGTTGCGAATATTGTCCCGGTACCTAAGAAAGATGGTAAGGTCCGGATGTATATTGACTACCGTGATTTAAATCGAGCAAGTCCAAAAGATGATTTTCCACTACCTCACATTGATGTGTTGGTAGATAATACAGCTCAATTCTCGGTATTTTCCTTCATGGATGGCTTTTTCGGTTATAATCAGATTAAAATGGCACCGGAAGATATGGAGAAAACAACGTTTATTACCCCGTGGGGCACGTTCTGCTATAAGGTGATGCCTTTTGGTCTGAAAAATGCAGGGGCAACTTATCAGCGTGCTATGGTGACACTCTTTCATGACATGATTCATAAAGAGATTGAGGTTTATGTTGATGATATGATTGCTAAGTCGCAGACTGAGGAAGAGCACTTGGTGAATCTGAAAAAGCTTTTTGAATAATTGAGACAGTTCAGACTGAGGCTGAACCCGAATAAGTGTACTTTCGGGGTGAGATCTGGTAAGCTGTTGGGCTTTATTGTCAGTAAAAGAGGAATCGAGGTTGATCCAGAAAAAGTAAAAGTAATACAAGATATGCCCGAGCCAAGAACAGAAAAGCAAGTTCGCGGTTTCTTAGGGAAATGGAACTACATTGCTAGATTCATCTCTCATCTTACAGCCACTTGCGAGCCAATATTCAAATTGTTGAGAAAAGATCAATCAATTTGTTGGACAAAATAAAAGAGTATTTGCAGAAACCTCAGACTCTTATGCCTCCGGTTCCAGGGAGACCACTGATAATGTATCTGTCTGTACGGGAATATTCGATGGGTTGTGTTCTCGGTCAACAAGACGAGACAGGTAGGAAAGAACATGCCATATACTACTTGAGCAAGAAATTCACAGATTGCGAGTCTAGATACTGAATGCTTGAGAAGACATGTTGTGCACTTGCATGGGCTGCTAAGCGTTTGAGATAATATATGCTGACTCACACAACTCTACTGATATCAAAGATGGATCCAGTCAAGTACATTTTTGAAAAGCCAGCTCTCACCGAAAGGGTTTCCCGTTGGCAGATGGTGTTGACAGAGTATGACATACAATATACATCCCAAAAACGAATAAAGGGTAGTATTCTGTCTGACTATCTCGCTGAGCAACCAATTGATGATTATCAGCCAATGAAGTTTGAGTTCCTTGATGAAGACATCATGTACTTGAAAATGAAAGATTGTGACGAGCCACCAGTTGATGAAGGACCGGATCCTGATGACAAGTGGAAATTGATGTTTGACGGGGCTGCTAATGTGAATGGCAGTGGCGTTGGGGCAATTCTCATAACTCCTAAAGGTTCCCATATACCTTTCACTGCCAGACTGACTTTTGATGTCACCAACAACGAAGCAGAATACGAAGCCTGCATTATGGGTATTGAAGAAGCCATTAATTTAAGGGTCAAGACTCTTGATGTATTCGGGGACTCTGCTCTAGTGATCAATCAGGTCAACGTAGATTGGCACACCCATCAACCCAACTTGATCCCTTATAGAGATTATACGAGAAGACTGTTAACTTTCTTCAAAACAGTAAAGTTGTATCATGTACCTCGTGATGAGAATCAAATGGCGGACGCTTTGGCAACGTTATCTTCTATGATTCAAGTGAATTGGTGGAATCATATACCCAAAATTAATGTGATGCGGCTTGATAGACCTGCTCATGTGTTTGCAGCTGATACAACGACCGATGACAAACCTTGGTATCATGACATCAAGTGTTTCTTGGAGAGTCAAGAGTATCCGGCTGGGGCATCCACTAATGATAAGAAGACTCTGAGAAAGTTAGCGGGCAGTTTCTTCTTGAATGAAGATGGCGTATTATACAAAAGAAATTTTGACATGGTCTTGCTCAGATGCGTGGATAGACACGAAGCAGACATGTTAATACAAGAAGTGCACGAAAGTTCTTTTGGTACCCATGCTGGTGGACATGACATGGCAAAGAAATTGTTGCGAGCTGGTTATTACTGGATGACCATGGAGGCTGATTGTTTCAAATATGCTTGAAAATGCCATAAGTGCCAGATTTATGCTGATAAAGTGCATGTGCCGCCAAATCCTTTAAACGTGATGAGTTCCCCTTGGCCCTTTGCCATGTGGGGCATTGATATGATTGAGAAGATTGAGCCCACCGCCTCTAATGGACATCGTTTTATCCTGGTGGCCATTGATTACTTCACCAAGTGGGTGGAAGCTGCTTCGTTTGCAAATGTCACCAAACAGGTGGTTGCCCGGTTTATCAAGAAAGAGATTATTTGTCGATACGGGGTGCCCGAAAGAATCATCATTGATAATGGTTCTAATCTTAATAATAAAATGATGCTAGAGTTGTGCCAGAGCTTCAAGATTGAACATCACAATTCTTCTCTGTAGCGCCCAAAGATGAATGGTGCCTTCAAGGCAGCCAATAAAAATATCAATAAGGTTGTGCAAAAGATGGTCGTGACGTACAAGGATTGGCATGAGATGTTGCCTTTCGCTTTGCATGGGTACCGTACATCAGTACGCACGTCTACTGGGGCAACCCCGTTTTCTCTCGTGTATGGTATGGAAGCAGTCTTACCGGTTGAAGTTGAGATTCCTTCTCTAAGGGTCATGATGGATGTCAAGCTTCATGAGGCTGAATGGGTTCGAACGAGGTTCAACGAGTTGAGTCTCATAGAAGAGAGGAGATTGGCAACAGTATGTCATGGGCAACTGTATCAGAGAAGGATGAAACGAGCATTCGATTAGAAAGTGCGTCCTCAGAATTATCAAACAGGTGACTTGGTGTTGAAAAGGATTCTTCCTCCTAATACAGATCACAGGGGCAAATGGACTCCAAATTACGAAGGTCCATATGTTGTCAAGAAGGTTTTCTTGTGCGGAGCCTTGATGCTTACAACTATGGATGGTGAAGATTTTCCGTCGCCTGTGAACTCAGACGCAGTCAAAAAATACTTCGCATAAATGGACCCGCTGGACAGTAAAAAGAGAGTCCAGGCAAAAAAGGGCATCCCGGCGAACCATAAAAAATAAGAAAAAAAGAGAAGAAGAAGAAGAAAAAGGTTCGGGCAAAAATTAGGGATAAAATAAAAAAAAATGAGTACACCCGATAAGTTGAAAACCCGAAAGGGCAACTTAGGCAAAAATGGCTATCCCGGTGGATTGAAAACCCGCAAAGGGCGATCCAGGCAAAAGAGGGATTTAGCGAAAGGCTGCGATCCGAGTAACCTGTAGCCCATCTCGTTTCAACAAGAGGCATTCCGAAGGATAGGAATCAGTCCAATCATCCCCCTCGGAAAGCGAAGCACTTGGAGAGTCTTGAAGACATATGAACCATAGCAGGATTGAAACTCGATGGATTTCCGTTTTCTATATTGCCATTAGGATAGTTTCTTTTCTCTTTCAAGCAATTACCTCTTTCTAGGAATTGCCTCCTGATGTAAACGCCTATCTTCGGGCTTTTCAATCAATAAAATTTTCTTTATTCAGAATATCCATTTCTTATGTTTTCTTTTACAGTTTGTTTTGATTGCAAAAAACATCCAAGTTTTTGATAAACATTGCATTTGAAAACATCGAGGTTTTACAATGACATGTGTGCAAAAGAAAATAATTAAAATTGCTTTGAATGCTAGGTACTCTTGGGTGGTGAATTCAAAATTCATTAATACCTTAGAGCATGTGTGTACACCCTTTTGTTTGCAGGTGGTATTAATGTTCGCTGGTTGGCCTATCAATATCATGAGATGTCTTCAGTGTCTTTTCCAGCAGGACTCAAATAATAGTTCTCCCCAAGCAGAAGCGGTTACCTCAGCAGGAATTTCTTCCTTGAGGTTGTCATCCCCAGCAGGAACATGGTTGATCTCAGTCCCTCAGCAGGTATTTCCTTCCTTGGCAAGAGTTCGTTTGATCTCAACTCCCTAGCAGCCAAGACAGAAAGTGGTCGTTTTTCCAAACGATTTCTATGGTTATAGTTCTTCCCCTAGCAGGTTAATTCATATGACACCTCCCCAGCAAGGTCATTTTTCCTTACAGTAACCTCAACGGGTTCGTCAGTTTAGAGCCCAGATCAGGAGATCAAGTTATTTTGTCTTCCCCAGCATGAGTGCGAACACGAGGACAATTCAGTTTGCTATCCCCAATGGAGTTGCCTTCTTTTCCTCAGCATTTATTTTGCTAAGGAACCTCTTTGCATCTTGCATATAGTAATCATTACATCCTCAAAACGCGTAGCATTTCCATCCAAGATGGAGCATTACGCCATGAAAATTCAAACATAGGCATGCGAAGCATAAGCCAGTTTTGGTACCTCGTGCGAGAGCCCAAAATTGTTTCTCGTCTATCATAATTGACAAAACCAAAAAGAATGCCTCGTTCATTCCCCAACGGACATTTCAAAGCAGTACCAGGGTTTCACCTTTTTCCTCCTCACCAGAGTCCCTTTTTTTCGGTTTGTAGATCCTTTTTGATCTTACATCTTGACCGTAATTCAGGAACCATTCCCGATAGGATTCCTTTAGCCGTTCCCGACAGGCGACCTTTGAGTTTTAAACCTAGCCGTTCTCGACAGGCCCATTTATCGTTCTCGACAGGTAAGCCAAAGGCAAAACTTAGCCGTTCCCGACAGGCATATTTCAGCTGTTCCCGACAGGCATACCATAAGTTTTAAACTCCAGTCGTTCCTGACAGGCACAACTTTAGTCGTTCCCGACAGGCGACCTTTGAACTTTATTTGTTTCAGACTCTTCTTCACCAGTATCCATCACCACATCTGCTGTGTTCATCATATATCCATTTCTTTTTACCCACTGAGTGCAAATTTTCTGGTTATTTTTGTATTCAATCCCTATGTACCTTGAATTTCTGACAGTCGTTGCTCTCATCCCTTCAAGTCCACAGTGGATTGAATAGGGGCAGCTGTAATACCCCAAAATTTGACCTCTTATTTTTCTCAATAATTGGCTTATGTTTCACTCATTTGCATTTCATAATAGGTCATGCTAAATCATATACATCATTGGTTGCAAGGCATGGGATCAAGTGTCTCAAGACATAAACAGTTCAAAGTCAAAGGACAAGAGAAAAGCTTTTCCAAACAAGTCATAAGGGGCTTTTCATATCTCAATTCATCTCATTTGAGCCTTCAAGGTATCACAAGATGAGAATTCAATAGAAGATTGAGGGGAGTCATATTCCCCTAACCAGTGCAAACTAGGGTTTTGGAATTCTGAAGCATAATGCCCCAATGGGTGAGATCTTTGAGCTTTTATCATTTCCAAATGGTATATCTCATCCTTGTTGGAGAGGATATACATCATACTCATAGGAATTTGGATTTGGAGGATGTGCTGGTTTCTCCTAGACTGAGGGGTCAAAATTAGGGTTTGCCACAAAATCAGTTTATTTCTGATTTTTTGGGCAAGACTTAATTCTATGGTATTCTACATGTCCTCAAGGGTCTAAGGATGAAGAATTGTCCATCAATTTGATTTGGAAGGATTTCAATTGACCAATTGATTAAGAATCAAGAGAATTGGGGAAAAGTCAACTGTGCAGAGGAAAAAGTCAACTCTTGACTTTTTGAGGTCAAATTCATGTTCCTCATGTCAAATATGATCATTGGTGAGGGTTTGATCAAGAAATAATGGATGATTCATCAAAAATCAAGAAATGTGCAAAGTTGCCAAAAATAGAAATTAGGGTTTCTATTTATGGCAAGTTTTGGCAAGGTGAGAGGTCAACTTTAGAGCTTTCTTTCTCCATGCTCCAAGAACCAAATGGAAAGGCTAGGGAGGCCTATCAAAATTTCACATTCCAAGCTTCAAATCCATACCAAGAACATCCCCATTGGATTAAAATTGAGAGAGATATGATGGATTAAAGTTGGAGCAAATGAAGGCAAAATGGCAAGTCATGACCAGCTCATGCGCCATAATTTTTACAAACACTTGGTGTGCATGTTGTGCCCAAGTTCATAGCCAAATATTTTATTGATGGGGGCTTCATTTGGAAAATTGTTCAACATCAATCTTGTCCATTTTCATCCCCTCTTCAACTTTGGTGTTGGACAATTTTTCATTTGATCAAGGTATGAGGAGTTATGGTGAGTCAAAGTAGGTATCTTCACACTGATCTCTTCCACACGCCATGGCAGGTCAAGGCCAGGTCAGGTTGATCTGCTACAACAGTTATGCACACACATATTCATAATCATTTTTTAGTATCTTAGAGACTCTCATTGCAATTCTTTTTAATACCAACATTACTCTACCCCATCCCTTCTTTTCAAAGAGCCATTGATCACCTCATTTCACCTATTGATCTTCAAGATACAATGCTCCAAAGATCACATCATGCTAGTAGTTTCCTTCCACACCAAGCAAGTCAAAACCTGTTACATTGTTGCTCTTTTCATGCGTATGCTTTGAGTACCTCAGCCATGACATGTCCAAAACATTGCCATAATTAACCAAACACACACCCTACACATATTACATGTTCACGTACCATCCATCCCATATTGGTTCAAACAAAAAAGTGAAAAACATGCACAAGAAGTTTGTATAGCAAGCTACACTATTGACCACCATTACATCATCACCATTCAACTTTAATCTACACCACAAGTTGCCATGATTCTTTCCACACTCTAACAAAATCACATGACTCATGCCATAACAGAATTGAACTCACCCTCACTCAGTTAACTCACCCACTCTAATCATGGTTGCTAACTGTTAACTAAGGTGGTTAACAGTTAACCAAGAATATATAAACAAATCCCAACAGATTCTTAACAAAAAAAAAGCTTTGCTCATTCTTCAATTGGCTCTAACCTCTGAATATCTCTCTCTCAAAGCTCTTTCTCATAGCTTCATTATTCTCTCTCTGCAAGAATCAAGCTATCTCCATCTTCATCTTGAATCATTCATCCATGGAGTAAGGAAAGAAGCAAGTTGCTGCATCCAGTTTTCTCCATTTTCATCAACCAGTTTTTGAGCAATTAGAAGTTTCTCTTGCCTTTATTTGGCCACGAACTACTCCAAGAATTAAGTGTTTTACATCTAGCTTTCTTGAAATAGAAGATTCAGCAAGTTCAGGTTCCATTTCTCAAACTTTTCTCATGCGATTTTAAGTTGTTGTAAACCTGTTTTGGTGGTTTTGGAGCTCAATAGGAGCAACGTAACATCCGGCTAGTTGATAGGCACTTTAGGTGCTTAGTTGAAATCTCTAGGGCAATTTGTTCTACTTCGATTTGTATTGTGTGTGAACTTTCTGTGAATTTCATTGGGGGATTTGTGATCTACATGAGGAGAGGGTCATTTTGAGGTATGATTTGTGGATTTCTGTGATGGTTGGCAACTGTGCACGGCGGAGACTCATCGGAGAAGACGACCGGAGTCTTCTCCGGCCACCTGGAAGTTCATCTGAGGAAGAATCCTAATATTTTGCCAGATTTAATCGTGACCGTGTGATTACTTTGATCCAACGCTCCTAGTGATGCCAACACATTAAGAGACGTGCTCCCTTGCACGTGATTCTTTTTTCTGAATTGGTTTGAATTTTGTGATTAGATGTGTGTGCCTCATCATTGTTACCATGCACGTGTATTTTGATTTGCTTGATTGGTGTACTTTTATGATCATCATGTGCTGACTCCATCCAAGGGCTGAGGATGAGTCAAAGAATTGACTGAATTCCATCATATGCACCTCTTCTGATCATGTGTTATTGGATTGGGCTATGTTTGCTACGCGCACCCTCTCTTTCTGAGCCCAAGCGTTTTCGAACTGGATAATTGCTAATGTAGCACCCCCTGACTCATTTCATTTTATTTTTATTTTCTTTTGCATAGTTGTTCCATTTTTATTTTTTAAAATTACATTTGAGCATCAGAAAATTCCATATAAATTCATGAAACATCTAAATACATTTTAATAATTTTTGATCATGTTATTTTCTGATTTCATCATGTTTTGGCATATTTTCATGAATATTCTTTTATTTTCTTTTGTATGTGCACTAAACCATGACTTATGCTATATTGTGGAATTTTTTTGACATAGTTGTGCACTGAATTTCTGGCTAATGATTGGTGCATGCATTAATCATGTGTTAAGGCATGATGTGCATTTTTCATAGATTTTTAGTTCATTTTCTTGTTGACTTTTGAGTGGGATCTTTGAGCTACTTGTTTGCATGACTTATATGACATTGTGAGACACCTTTGAGCATGATTCCTATTGATTTTTGAGCCATATTTTTGCAGCTTGTTTTCATACTGATTGTATCTCAATTTACTTTTTTTCTTCTAATTTTCTCATCCCTTAATGTGACTTTATGTATTGTATGAAGGCATGTTTGTTTGTGTGAATACTAGAGAACATGTGCTTAGGTATTGATGTGTATTGTATGCAATTCTTTTTTGGACCAATCTTGGGATCTCTTGATACATGTTATGTCAACATTATAGGTCACTTTCATCCTATTATAGGTCATTCAAAGTCCACTTTTACATGGCTTGGGTACATTTGATTAACTTGGGATATTGTGTGAGAGCTTGTGCATCCTTATATGCTTCTCTTTGATCACTTGTTTGCTCAATACTTACATGATATTGTGCATCCATGAAAATTTGAATTACTTTACATTTTAGATCATCTCTAGTCATTCATGTGTGATTCATAACCTCATTTCACTTAACTGAACTCACATGACCTCAAATTAGCTTCATGGGTTCAACTTGTGCTAGTTTCCATTGTTTGTGTAATGTGTTTTTACTTGTGGCCTCATTCCATTACCCATGGTCTCATATGACCCATAATATGTGTATATACTTGTAAATACTCAATTGACTCATAAAAATGCCCATTTGTTTCATGCATTCTTACTTTGGTATGTCATCTCCAAATTGGACAATTGTTTGTTAATTTTGTTTGTACCTTATATGATGTATATCTTCCATTTCTTTTAGGTTTTGTATGCGACCTATTAGAGTTCAATAGCCTCTGACCTTGAAATGTATAATATGCTCTTGACTCATTCTAACTTCATCTATCTTCATTCATTTCATAAGTCATCTATACTTGACAATTTTGGTTGTGTTTAGCCCTTAACTTTTAACAAGTAATGACATGAGTTGTGTATGAACATTATAGGTCTTCCATTTTGACTTCAACTTCATTTAAAGTATGATATGCTACTGACTTGGATGCTCATGCATGATCCATTTCACTTACATGATTTCTTTTGGTTTGTTTTAGCTAGTGTGTGCATAGTTTGAACTTGTATGAACTAGTTTGTTGTTCTTCTTCAATATGCTTCAAGGAGAGACTTGTGTAAACTTTATGCTTCCATTATTGACCTCCAAATGTCATCTTAAATGTCATAAGCCACTGACTTGCATTCCTATTACATGATTTTTCATCTTACATCTTCATCCCTTACTTGCATTACAAGTATGCATCATTGTTGAATTCTTAATGGTTGTTTGTTCATTGCTCTTGGCTATATTTCTTTTAATGCTTACCTCCATGACTTGTATGGTCATTCAAGGACATTCATATACATTCTTAAATGTCATTTAATTCTGACCTTGATGTTTATATGTACATTCATCCATATTCATGATTCATTTGCATTCATATTACATTGTTGTTGTTTCACTTGCATTTGTGTGATTTGTTTCAACATAGTTTTTCATTGTTTGTTTTCATATGACATGTTTACATGAGTATGGTATCTTAGTGTATATACTGACTTTGATTGTCCCTCAACCATTAGGACCTTTCTCTTTTGGTTTGAATTTTACTTTCTTCTTCATTTGTCTTCTTAAAGCAAATAGTTGTGTTTTGTTTAGCTTCTTTCACTTGAATTCATTACTTGTGATTGATTATATACTAACCTTTTGTGTAGGGGCAGAGGTAAGTCACTTGAGTATGTGATGTTAATCCATACTCATCTCTTCTTTCATCTCTCATCTCTTTTACTTATCATTCTCTTTTGTGAATAGCATGACATAATGCTTGATTTGTGTAGAACTTTCTCACATCCCTTAGGGATCCTAGCTCATCCTTAATTTTTTTATTAAGGTGAGGTAGGATAAGCATTAGATAGTGTTATCCCTCTCTTCTTTTAGACTTAGGTGGTTCATATTACCTCACATAACCATAGGATCTCCATGCATGATGACTTTAGGGTAACTAGTCCCCCACTTAGACTTTTCCTTTCTTCCTTTGAGTCTTTTCTTCTCATCTCGTAACTTCTTCAAAACACTTAATAAAGTATAACATGTATTGCACATGAGCCTTGCATGTGGGAAGTGGAGAGTGAGGGATTTTCTTTCACTTTCCTAGAGTGTTTAGAATACGTCCCGTCTTGGGTCGATTTGCGACGCATTCGATCTTATGTCATAGACTTTAGTGCAATATGTGTTACAAACACAAAATAATCAAAACACTTCTTCTTAAAAGACAAAAACAAACAATTCTCTTCTTATCTTCCTCACTCCGTTCATAAAGGATGCGTCACTTCCGTTCTACCGTAAACAGGTAAATGCCTAAGACTCCGTACAACGAGCTGCGACACCTAACTGCTAGAATGCGAACCTTGGCGTACTCTACTTAAAAAACACAAACAAAATAATCCATCCCTAGTGAGGGGAACTACGTCGCTCTGATTCTCGCGTGCGAGTGGGATACGTAGGCATGAGATCGTGCGAGATCTCTCCGAGCACAATCGTTTCACCCTTCCCTAATCCGTAGTCCGAACTACGTTGATTCTGACTTCCCCATTGCACAAGGGAATACGTAGGCCTAGGACTCCGAGGACGTCCTACCGAGTCACTTCTTTTCCTCTTCTTCCGTCTCTGCTTTCTTTTCTGTTCCTGTTCCTTATCCTTTCCAATAGCAGTGGAGTTCCAGATGACGACACCCTTTAATCGATAACAACAAGCGTGGATCCCATCGAGTACGATGGACGCGTGGGGGTGCTAATACCTTCCCCTCGCGTAACCGAATCCCTTACCCATTTCTCTTGGTCGCGAGACCATGCTTTTCCTTTCCCTCAGGTTTATGCAATGTTTCCTTTCCCTCTCTTGGGATAAATACACATTGTTGGCGACTCTATTTCTGCGCCACTTTCGCGTTTGTACTTGGATGAAAATCCACGGGAGCGACACTAGGTACCTAAGAATTTGCCATGAAAAAAAAAACATGTTATTTGTCATGTTTTTAAGTCAACAATAATTCATCTCGTTCCTTTGTAATTTCTACCACAAAACTATAATCAGATAGAGTTTCAAACAAGCCTTTGAATCTCTTCCCTCTCTCTCATCTCCACCAGGTAAACATCAACCCCCACTTTTTGTTGTAGTTGAAATTTATAGAACAACAAGAAGCATTATTTTGTTTTTAGTTATTGAAACTTTGTAATTGTGATTTGATTTTTGAATCTGTGTGTTTAAGGTGTGTGATTGTGTTTCAGAAATGGCTTCTGGAACTGTGCCTGCTTCATTTTCCGGTGTCAGGATATCTGAATCCGGATTAGGGTTTGGTAGAAGTGTTGATTTTGTGAGAGTTTCTAATTTGAAAAGAATGAAATCTGCAAGGACAAAAGTGTCAATTATCAGAAATTCAAATCTTTGACAGAATGTTGCTGACCTTCAACCTGATTCCGAAAGAAGTCAGCTTTTAGCTATTCATGTTCTTGATGCTTCGATTGTTTTGTTTCTGGATCAATTTTGATTCTTAATCTGATTTGTTGATAATGCTCCTAGGCAAAATCATTTATACTATTTTTACATTGGTTAATCCTTATTTCTATTGTTGCCAATCCATCTGCACATCTATTGGCCTCCCTAAGAATATGTTTGATGTTCATCTCTTGGTGGATCATCTTCAATATACTCAAACTCGTCCCCATGTGATACTTCTTCTGCATTATGGCCAAGCCAGATGTGCCTAGCCAGTAGCCACCTTGCAATCTCTGAGTGTATGGATAATTGTTTGGTTGATGAAAAGAAAAAAAAATGAAATATATAAATTAAGAGGATATAAAATAAGATTATAGTTTGGTAATTTGGTATGAGAAAAATGTAGAAAATTATAATAAAAAAAGGAATATATAATTTTATAAAATGGCATAATTATTCTTAAAATAAAATTAGATAAAATTAAAAATTAAAAATAAATATTTCATTACTGTTAACGAAAAATGATGAAAACAAATATAAAAAATAAAAATAAAAAATATATTTTTAATAATCAATTACAAATTTCAATTTAATATATAATTGGGTTATTTTCTTAATATAAAAAAAAATTAATAAAATTTAACTCATAGCATGTAAATATGTAAAAAAAAAATATTTTATTCATACATTTTTCTCTTTAAAAAGTGCTCAACCTCCACTTTTCTAAACAATGTGGGACTTAAAACTCACACTTATTTTTTCTACACAACTCACACTTGTTTCCCACCAATCTCACCCTCAAGTGTGAGTTCATCCACTATGCTCCCCCTCAAACGGAAGCTCTTTCATCCACATACTTGTACCGCTGTTGAGAGATACATTTATCTCGTCATGGACACTTCAATGAAACACGCCGACTGACCACCATGTCAGGAAGACTTTCGACACAAGGTTCCAATCAAGGGAGTAAAGAAGAGTAACAATTATTGTGATCAAGGGAGGAAGAAGACAAAAAAATTGAAGAGTAATAATTTTACAAATATGCCTAATCATTATAATTATAATGATCGCTATGAAGATGAAGTTGAAGACAAAGTGAAGATATGTGAGACTTTGGATGAAAGGAGGATTTGTTGGGTCAAATGGTATATTCATCCAAGTCCCAGATCGGGTAGTAGAAAAAAATAGAATTTGAGTATTAATATAAATAGAGATAGTTAGTTTTAGTTTTTTACACAACAACAAAATGTAGTCTTTTGAGTGTTTTGGGAATTTAGGTAGTTGTGTGTTTAGAGAGGGTTTCCTTTATTGAAAAAGTTTTCTATTTTTTCGTTTAAAAATAGTTTCTTAAGAGGGTTTGCAATTTTTTCATCCATAAATTACAATTGAGAGAGAGTTTGCAATTTTTTCGTCCATAAATTGCAATTGAGAGAGAGTTTGCAAATTTTCCGTCCAAAAATTGTAATTGAGAAAGGGTTTACAATTTTTCTGTTCAAAAATTATAATTTGGAGGATTTACATTTTTCTCCTTAAAATTTGCAATTGTATGGGAGGGTTTGTAATTTTGTCCTCGTAAAAATTACAAGTTAGAGTATGATTTTATGAGTTTTTTATTAAAATTATTTGCTTCTTTTTCTTTTTGTGGGTACGCTTTTGCGTGCGTAGAATTTTTTTTATTATTATTATTTTCCAAACAAATAGGTGAGTCAATCTCACCACGTGAACATTTAGATGTAATTCTTGAAAGACTCCTTCAAGAACTTAAGTCTAGTGTTTCACTTATCAGTGGAAAATTTGGTTGCATTTCCATTAAAGAAGTGGAAACTCTTATCCTTTGTCATGAAACTTGGACTGGTCAAAAAGTACAAATGTGCGTGTTCCTCATACGAGGGAAGTGGACTCAGAGGCCTTAGTAGATTTATAACAATTTGGGTGGTTAGGACTTGCTCACGACTGCGAGAAGTCCTGTATGGTGATGCTTTTTACAGGGGTTTTTGGAGTCCTGCTCATGTGAGGTGGGAGACCTTGTTAACATAAGGTGTACTTAGGTATAAGCTTCTAAGCACTATGCTTTAGAGTGTAGTAATCTACCTTTCCTCCTCTGAGGAAGTTATATTTATAGAGACCTCTAGAGCCTAGAGTTTTGGGTAACCCTAAGTGGCGGCAACTGCTTCCTCCTGATTAGGAGGAGTTATTGACCGCTTGATCTTCAGAGAGTAGTGATGGACTCTCTCTTCTTTGACTAAAGACATTATACACGTCATTAATGCCAAAAGCAGGTTCTTAGGTTATTGCCTAGGCGATACCATTCTTAGGTGCGGGCTCCCTTATTTAGGACGCTCACAAATATAACACTATAAAGTCTGTCTTAATAGATTCAAGAAACTTTCTCTACCTTCAATCAACACAGCCTCCGTATTTGTTTCTTCCACTAATCTCAACTCTAAATTAGCCTCTACCGATTCTACTTACAATGATAAATAAGAAATGTTATGAAAACACTGAATAGAGAGGTGGCATGCCTTCTTGTGGTGGTTATGGTGGAAGAGGACTTGGTGGACGTAGTTATATTCATTGCCATGTATGCCATAAATTTAGTCATGATGCCTCAATTTTCTTCCATCGCTATAAAAAATACGGCATGCCTCCTAATGTTTCCACTCCGAATTCTCAAGCAAATTCTTAAAATTCGTCTTAGAATTTAGCCAACACAGACAATCCATCAATTAGCAGCTATTGAAACTCCATTATGCCTTGGCAAGCAAACTTTTACCCTATACCTTGGCCCTACAGTGCTTGACAATGTTTTTGTCCTATGCCTCCTGGTATACCCCAACCTCCGATGTCCTTTATGCCAGTCTACCCTAACTTTCCACACTATAATGTTATATATTCATGGTTTTACTCAACCTAATATCTCTTATCATAAACCATAAGTTATGATGATAAATTCAGGTTCTTCCTATCATCATAATTCTGGTACCCTGATTCTGGTGCCTCTAATCTTGTCACTTCAAATGCACAAAATATTCAACAACTATCACCATTTGAAGGGACAAACCAAATCACCATTGGAAATACCCAAAATTTGTCTGCACTTTCAAATGGCTCTACAAAATTTAATATCCTTATAAACCCTAAACTTTAATTAATTATAAATAATTTATTACATATGCCAAATATCACCAAAAATATTTTAAGAGTAAGTCAATTTGCTAAAGATAATTAATTATTCTTTGAGTTTCACTCTAACTTTTGCTTTGTTAAATCCCAGGCTTCCAATGAAATCATTATCAAAGGAGTGCTTCACAAAGATGACCTATACAAGTTTCCTAGCATGCTCAACCAACAAGTTTCTACAGTTTTTCCTCCAAATAAAGTGTCATTTAATTCAATAGTTATTTGTCATGTTGTAAATACTTTTACAAAAAATGTTATTTCCTTTTGAATATGGAACTCTAGACTTAGACATCCAAGTGTGGATGTTCAATGATTTGTCCTAAAATCTTGTAATATTCACCTACATAATAAAAACACAAAAGATTTTTGTTCTTTATATTTTCTTCGCAAGTCTCATAGACTACCTTCTCATATGTCTCTTAATAAGTACGCTGCACCTTTTTGAATTAATCTATAATGACTTGTGGGGCCCTACACCCTTTACATCTATTACTGTTTTTTTTATATTATACGATATTTGTTGATGCCTTCACAAGATTCACTTGGATATACTTAATGAAAAAGAAATCTAAGGCACTCACCATATTTCAAGAGTTCAAGACCATGATTGAAAACCAACTTCTCTATAAACTGAAATCCATTCAAACTCATTAGGTGGAGAATTTTGGCCATTTACTCAATACCTCAATCAACATGGAGTCATTCATCGCCTCATATGCTCTCATACTCATCATCAAAATGGAGTAGTTGAAAGAAAATAGAGGCATGTAATGGAAATAGGACTAACCTTATGTGCTCAAAGTGTGCGTTGTTAGATGAGATAATCTCGTGGGATAGTCTTCTGATTTTTAAAGATAATTTTGGTAGTGAAGTGCAGTGTGTTTAGGAGGATATTAATTCGATGTGTTTTATTCGTGAGAGGATTAGTGTTGATGGGTATCATCGTGTGAATGGTGTTGCAATTTACCACAATTTTAGCAACTTCATCTACCAGGTTGATCTCAATGACATAACTTTCTTGGGTATAAATTTTACTTGGTTCCAACTTAATTGGGAGCACTGAGTAGGCTTGATAGTATTATTGTGTCGGGTGACTGGTAGGTGAAATAGGGTTGGAAGTCTTAGTGGGTTTTTCCAAGAGATGTCTTTGATCATTGTCATATCATTTTTTAGTATACTAATCAACTGTTAGGGTCCAAAACTGTTCAAATTTAATAATCATTGGTTTGTACATAGTAACCTAGGTCATGTGATTGAGATCAATTAGCTAAATATCACATCTTCTGGGTGAAAGACTTTTGTTCTCAAAGAGAAGTTTAAATCTTTGAAAGGTGTTCTGAAGGTGTGAAATAGAGAAGTCTTTGGTAATTTGAATTTTCAAATTGATGCTTTTAAGTAGGAAGTTAGATCCTTGGACCTAAAAGTTGATCAAGGTGTATTTCAAATTGTTGAGACTGAAGCTAAGACTAGGGTAATTACAAATTTTTGGTCCTTACTTAGGGTTAACGATTCTCTAATGATTCAAAGTCCAAGACTAAATAAGTTAAAGAATTGGACGCTAGCATTGGCCTTTTCCATGTATATGTTAAGAGTTGAACCGAGAGGAATGTTATTCTTTCCCATTGTGTTAGAGATGGTTAGGTTGAAAGGGTGGCTGAGATCTGATATAAGGTGGTTAATTACTTATCACAACACTTTCAGGAACCTCTTGTTGTTTTACCATATTTTGATGAAGTGACATTTTTTTGGAGTATAATATTACCCTTATTTTACATTTTCTTCTGTTTAAGATTCATTTGGAGGTCTTTTAGTGTGAGGAGAATAAGATTATGGGTCCTAATGGTTTTATTTTCTTATTCTTAAGGAGATTTAGGCACATTCTCAGGGAGGATTAGATGATCATGTTTGGTAAGTTCCATCATCTGGAATCTCTTCCTCGTAGATTTTCCTCTTACTTTGTTACATTGATTCCTAAGGTTGTGTCCCTTTCCAAGGTAGGGGGCTACACCTCTATAAACATTTAGAAAAAGTGATGGAAGCCATATTAACCAATGTTATAGATAAACTTATTTCTCCTAACCAATACGCCTTCATCAAAGGGAGGCTTTTGGTTGACGGGGTGATGGTGATGGTCATTAACAAGGTGGTTGATTTAACTAAGAGAACCAAGAAATATTTATTCATCTTTAAGGTGGATTTTGAAAAGGTGTATGACCCAGTTAGCTAGAAGTTCTTGGATTATATGCTTGTCAGGTTTGGGTTCTAAGAAATGGAATACCTAGATGTGTGCTTGTGTTTTTTCAAGAACTTTTGTTGTCTTGATTAATGGTTGCCCAACTCAAGATATTAGTATTAAGAAAGAGTTAAAACAAGGCGATCTATTAACATCTTTCCTTTTTATTCTTGTGGCTAAAGGGTTTAATGGGTTGGTTAATAGGGATATGGAATTTAAGATTTTTTCATGTTTTAGGGCGCACTCTGATAAGTGCAAAATGTAACTATTTTTGAATATTAGTTTTGTTGCACTTATCGATACTTTTTGGTTAATATCGTTCAAATAAACCCCGATTTGTTTATAAATACGTTTACTTTAAATTTTAGTGTATATATTGCATATCGTGTAAATATCATTGAGTTTAATTGATTTTCTGTCATTTTTGTAGGTATTCAAGCAACGATATTTTTCCATTGTTGTATAGAGCATTGAATAAACTTTCCAACACTTCCGACCGTGCGTCAACCCGAGTTACGGTTCAGAAGTTGTGGTCAAAATAAGAACTAGTTTGTTGTCAAGTTCGCTTTGTGAACTTTCTAGCGAATGTTCGCCAGAAAGTTCGCTTTGCAAACTTCCCAACGAGCGAGACAGTGGAAAAAGGGACCAAAGTTTGCAAAGCGGACTTCCCAGCGAATGTTCGCTAGAAAGTTCGCAAAGCGAACTTTCCAGCGAATGCTCGTGCAGAGTCGGTTTATCTATTCAATAGGCACTTAAGTGCCACTTTTTGAGGCTCGCTTTGCGAGTAAAATGTTCGCTTAGCAAACGTGACAGATTTTGTAATACTATAAGTTCATTTTCAGTCATTTTTTAGGTTATGTTTTGGGGTATTTGTTCCCAATTCATCAAACCTTCATTCTTTGTAGTTTATAGCTTAGAAAAGCATCAATTGAGGTTGCAACTCGACGATTGGGGGTGGATGATTCTTGGATCGTGATTGACACCCCGGGAGATTTTGATTCCTCTTCTCTCTTCCCTTTGTAGTTTCCATTGTTGTGAGTTTGGATGTAAGTTTACCTTGATAGTATGTATATTTATTACTCATGGTGTTGTATAAAGCTCATTTTACAAATTAATGTTGGTGCCATGATTTCTTTATTTGGGTTTGAGTTGCGGTAGACATATCCTCTTTGAATCCGGATTTAGGATGAACATCTATTATGTTCTAGACTCTAGAGATAGATTTAGGCTTAATATTCACTTGAGTATCGATTCTTAATGCTTCCATGTGGTCGAGTTGCGTGAGACATCACCTCCGAGGCGATGCGGTTGTTCTCTCAACTTTGCGTTAGACATAACTTTTGTTGTGAGCGATACGTGATAATGTTGACGAGTGATTTAGGTTGCGTGCAACTGAGTAGTGAGTTTGAGTATTTGATAGGGTAGATGAAATGCAAACCCGAGAGTTCTCTACTCTCCCAAGAATGAATTCTTTTTCTTTTCATAAGTTTTATTTCCCGCATTTAATTTAAACCCATTTTAAACCCAAACTCTTTAACATTGAGATTGTCGAACAACATTCTTTCCCTCGAACCGATCTCTGTGGACACGACATAAATCCCGGAGGGAATTCTTCCAAAAATAAATAATTTTGCTGCTTGCCGCTATACCGTATCCAACAAAATGGCGTCGTTGCCGGGGATCAGTTTTGATATTGAATCGCATTGCGATAGTTTCTTTGTTTTTGAGTTTTGTAGATATCGTATATATTGTATATTTTCACTTGTTATACTGATACTTGTAGATTAACGTTTGTTTAAGTGTTTGGTTAGGGCACTTGCTTTTGGTTTGTGCGGTGAGGCTTCACTATGGCATGAAGAAAGGAAGTTACTAGCTAAGCACAGTAAAGGCGTCGAGCTTACGACGTAAAACAAGCATGTTTTATTGTTTTTCTATTGTTGTGGTTTAGCTTAGGTAGTGTGGTGAACATTCATTAAATAAGTTGTACTCGAATTTTTCGTAAAATTCTCAAATCTTCACTTTATAAATTGTTTAATGCATTTTCACCCGGTCTTTTAGTATGTTTATATTAATAATTCTTGTGCTTGTCAATGAGCTTGTTTTGAGTAGCTTGAGAAAATTTAAGGTGATGTTCCAAGTTTGATCGTTTCAACTTGCGAATGCGTGGTAATGATATTGTTAAGTTGTGTACACGTCCAAGGTATGTGTTTATCGCTTTCTTGACTTTAGCATATTCATGATACTTAGGCTTTTTACAAACTTCCATGCCATTCATTCTTTTGTATACTTGTTCTTGTTGTGAATCACTTTAGTTTCCACCTTTTTGTGAGGTAGCCTTCCATTGTTCATATATTCGAGGAGTACCAACATTCTTGTTTTAACTGGATTTTATTATGCTTAATCTGTTGTTTGTGTTGATTATATGAAAGCATGAAAAGGATCAAGGCATTTTGTTTCAATTTGAGCACAACTACCTATCCAAATAGTCATTCACCTTGTGAGTGTGTGATCATTCGTAACCCCTTTGAGACTTTTTGATCCATGTTTTATTTGAACTTAATGCTTGTCTATGAGTATTTAATTCACTTATTTTTGAATGGATTTTGTTTTGTCTTGAACCCTCAACTTTGTGTTGTTGTATGAATTTTTGCCTTGCCTTAGAAAGTAGAGAGTATTCACATGATGATGTGGTTGCATTCAAGTTGGGGAGAGAATGCTTGTTTACTCATTGATTGGTTTCTATGAGGTTGAAAAAGAAAAGAAAAAAATAGAAAATCATGAAAAAGAAAAGAAAAAAAAAGAAAGAAAAAGAAAATCCTTGAGAAAGGAAACAAAAAGAGTTCAAATAATTGTGCTAAATAAGTATTGTGTTTTGTGTAACACTTGGGATTTTTGAAGAATTTGATTGGAATTTTGTGTTTGAGTCTTTGTGAGTTGATCACTCCCTTGGGTTTAGGCAAGTTTTTGTTTCAATTACCTTTAGAAATTGCCCCTTGTTTGTTTACCCGACCACGCTACAACCTTGAAAGTCCTTGTTATTCTTGCCTTTATATGTTCAATATGATTTTTGGATGGTTGCATAATTTAGTCTATTGTTTGCATGATTGTTGTGTGAGTGATAAGTACCTCATTTTGTGTTTTTCATCTATCGATGATTGTTTTTGCTAGGTGTGATTCACATTTGAACTTGTGTTGTTTTAGGATGGTTTGGCATGATTTTTGTATTTTGCATTTTGTTGTACCCCAAATTTTTACCCCTTAGATGTCATAACATCTTGCACTTGCATTTAGGTTTCAATCATATATGCATTGTTAACTAACTACCATATCTTGTGAGTTTGTTTCTTTTGTGTAAAAGTTAGGTTTGGCACAAGAATGAGGGCAGGATCATCAGAGATTTTCCAGTGGAACTCCTGAAAAGCATTAGGGTTTTGGCAGACAAATCAAGCCTTTGATTATTGATACTTTGATCCAAGATGAAGCATTCAAGCCACATTCCATCAACACATGCCTGATTCTTGAGGTAGGGCATGATAAGTCAACCTTTGAGAGTTTTCTTACAAGAAGGGCAATGTTTGGTCCATGAAACTTTCTAAGTGTGGAAAAGTTCACTCCTTGTGCCAACTTCAAAGAGCCATAAATTTCAAACCACACATCCAAATTGAGGGACTCAAAGCTCAAATGAAAGCTCATTACCACCTTTGACCTCATAGTCATAAATAACTTCTCCCTGTTAATCTAGCCTTAGGTTTGGAGTCGTCGCACTCCACGTAGGTGTCTTGCTGTCAGACTCTACTTTCCCGTGTACAATTCATCCCCCTTTAACCTAGCCTTAGGTTTGGAGTCGCCGCACTCCACGTAGGTGTCTTGCTGTCAGACCCTACTTTCCCTTGGAACCTTGACCACAGTCAAGAGTTCCTCACCCCCATTGAGGGGAACTACGAATGCTCTGATTCCATTCCAGTCAGGATACGTAGGCACGAGATGCGATGTCTTGGCGAGCATACTTAGTGTATATACCCCTAGGTCTTTACCTTATCACATTTCCCTTAGCAAGCAACTTTAGAATAACACAAATACTAACAAGAGGTTCCTGTAGATTACTACAGATACTTAGGATGCTAACACCTTCCCTAGGTATAACTAACCCCCGAACCTTAGATCTCTGAGTTGTGTTCCTACATAGCGCACTTAGGGTTTTTTGATCTTTACCCTTTCCTTTCCTTTGGATAAATCAAAGCTCAGTGGTGAATTATGATTTGTGATTCAAGTTAATTCAATAGCTTGATATCCGATTCTCACTGTAACAGAAATGGTGACTTCACTGGGGATGCTCCCCTAAGAGGGTTAAGCTTGTCTTGTTTGTATTTGTGTTATCTATATGTTTGCTTGCTTGTATACTTGTACATTTTGTATATTTGTATATATATCTGCTGTGCTTGGGTTTTTCTGTGTGCAGGGTGGTTACTTTGAGTGGTGAGATAAGTCCTAACCCGGACTTGAGAGCAAAGTTATGATAGGATTGTGGTGTAATCAATAGTCAGTTGTTGGGAGTAGTCCTAATAATTTTTGGCATATGATGACCACGCTCAGTTGAGGCCCTTTGGGATTGTTGATGTCTGATGTGAGTAGTCGCATTGATGTCACTCTTCCCGATTTGAGAGCCCGTGATTCTGAGGACCGTAGTTACCTTCATCCCACTTGGACTCTTAGGACGTAGTGCGATGGCTATGAGGGAGCAGTCCCAAATGGTTGATACGTGATACTACACTCAGACGAGTTTATCTTGAAAATATTATTAACCCGCGTGAGTAGTCACGTAGGCCGATAATATTCGAAAGATTTACGTTGACTCTGAGAACTTTTTAGAACCCTGTTCTACGGATACAAGAACCCTAGTACACACCCTATGGTTGGTTCTTTACCCCAACTCCATGCTGTGATCTCTAACCCTTGATCATGTTGCATGTGTTTTGCATCCTGTTTGCATTGCATTGCATATCACTTGCATCTTTGCATGATTCATTGCATGCGTCTGTCTGTCCAGTTGCTCATCTCCAGCTGTCTCTATCTTCCAAAGTTTTTTTGTGAGTCTTCAAGCTGATTCCTCGACACTGATAACGGACTAGAGCTAACTACAAACGCAAGATGTCAGAGCAAGAGGCACACAACGTTGAGGTTCGAATGGAGATCGATAACCTTAAGTCAGGCATGACTAAACTCACTGAGATGCTTCAAGTATTGATTGCTAGAGGAGAACCTCCTCAAAGGACAGTCATCCAGGAAGTTTCAAGTGCTGATCCTCCACCGGTTCAAATGCCACCTTCAACTTGGCCAGAGTTTGGTTTGACACGCAATTATTCTCCACCGATTGCATCTACTGCTATGGTTGGTCATCCTGTTATGCCTGTATTTCAAGCTCCTGTTTTCACCGAGCCTAGACCTGTGGTCCATGCTGTTCCACAGACTGTTCGAGCTTCCTTTCAGAACCCCCTCTATGAGTACAATGCTGCCAATGATCAGGGTGAAGAGCCTGAAGACTTTGTTGAACCTGAAGTTGTCCGAGAGCAGTTTCAGATCATAGATAAAAGACATAAAGCCGTTGAGGGTGCTGGCTTTTTTAATGTGGATGAAGATAACATATGTTTAGTGTCTGATCTTGTTATGCCTGCTAAGTTCAAAACTCCAGAATTTATGAAGTACAAGGGCCATTCTTGTCCAAGGGCTCATTTGGTCATGTATTGTCGCAAGATGACTGCTTATACCAAAAATTAGAAGCTACTTATCCACTGTTTTCAGGATAGCTTGAGTGGAGCATCACTCAAATGGTATATGGGTCTTGAGCAAAACTCCATTCACTGTTTCCAAGATCTTGTAAATGCCTTCATGAAGCAGTACAAGTATAACCTCGACATGGCTCCTGATCGCCGTTAACTGTAAAACATGTCTCAGAATGATAAGGAATCTTTTAAGGAGTATGCTCAATGCTGGAGAGAGTTGGCTTCCCAAGTTGAACCTCCTTTGGCCGAGAAAGAGTTGACTGGAATGTTCATGGATACCTTGTCCCCATTCTATTGGGAGAAGATGATTGGAAGTGTTTCCTCCAACTTCACTGATTTGGTTACTATTGGACAAAGACTCGAGGAAGGTCTTAAGAATGGAAAAGTGTCCAAGGCTGCTGAACCTTCTAATGCTGCAAAGAAATCCTATGGGAACTTTCAGAAGAAAAAGGAAGATCAGACTAATGCTGTCATGGTTGAAACAAGAAGGCCTCGTCCCCAACCTCAATATACTATTCACCCTGTTGTTTCAGCTGTTACTCCCATGGTTGCTACTCCACGACCAACTCAAGCTCCTCAACGTCCGGATGTTGGACAGAATCAGTACCATAATAGGAATCAATTTGATCCTATTCCAATGAAGTACACTGAAATCTATCCTGGTCCGGTTGAGCAAGGTTTGATTACCACAAGGACTTTACCTCCTCTAAATCCTCTTCCAGCTGGATTCAAATCTGATCTCCACTGTGCATTCCATGAAGGTGCCGCAGGTCACGACTTGGAAAATTGCTATGCACTAAAGGCTAGAGTGCGTGATTTGATTAAGACTGGAATTCTTAACTTTCGTGACAATCCCAATGTTCAGAATAACCCTCTTCCAGGGCACGCCAAGTGAAGCTTCAGTCGACTTCAGCCCAGCTACTTCTTAAAGACAAGACAGCTCATCCTTGTGTTTAACTAGTCACTAGGCCTTGTTTCTTGTTGTTTGCATTTTCCTTATTTTGTAATGGTTGTTTGCTTTCAATTATGTATGTACTTTCGCTAATTAATGAAATGAGCATTGCAACTTTTGATTCAATTCATTTGTGTTTGCTATTTACATCTCTATGCTTTATCTTTCAATAGATACTTTATCCCTTTTCCACTTTCCTTTTGATTATGCAAAGATTGGAGGGAGGATGACGAAACTTTATACTCATAACTGCTGTTAGTATGCTTTCAAATAAACTATGTTGACGATGTAAGGCATTGTTTCAACTCCCAGACACTGGAGACATAAGGACGTTAATCCCTTGTCAAACCCTTTGAGCCTTGAAGTAAGAGTTTCTTTTCTTTACAAATAAAAACCCGCAATCTTAACCTGGGGCAGGGCAGTTCTCAGTTAACTTGATTGTGCATTCAAATACAAGAGTTGCATTCAAGAAGCCTCTCACACAAAGGTTGTATTCTCAAATTTTCCTTCGCACACAACAAGCAAGTGTCGAAGATGTCTTTCAAGTTCAAACGCCAATGATGGATCGCCGTAATCATCAAGCCAGGATGTCATAAACTTTCAACTCTTCCAGATTAAATGAATAAATGTTGTACATGTTGTTCCCAAAGTGATAAATAAAGAAGGGTCATCAAGAAATACTTACTCAAAGAATGAGCCGAGTCCCTTTCAAGGCAAAAGCTAAGAAAGGTGTGAAGCTCATGACCTTACCTTATATAAAGAGAAGTAAGAACAAGCTTGCATGACAACCAAAAGTTGTAAGGAAGCAGTGACTACCATCTCAAGTCCATTGAATTTTGAACCATCATCATTACTATCATCAGTGTAATTCTTAACCTATGGGAACCTGAGTGCATAGTTTGAGTTAACTGAGCTGGAGATCATCACGATGGTTGGGTGGGCACAAATAAACTTTGAGCTTTTATACTTTGTTTCTTAAACCGTGAACCAGGCCACATTACAACCCTCAAAAGACCTAACTGAAGCAAGGTTATTTTGAAAGCATACTATAGTAAGGTTGCGTAAACTGACTCCCAAAGATCTTTGTAGATCATCTGTTTTGGCATTACGTCCATGCTTGACCTTTCACTTTTAAATGTCTTGAACCGCCGTGTTCTGACTAATAACTCATATACTTTGCATCCATAAAAAAAAAGAAATTGATTTCAAAAGTTGCATGAACTTTTCATTTACCATGTTTGTACAAGTACTTTTGTTTGCAAACTAGCTTTCTTCTCAAGGAATTTTCAAACAATTAAGAAACTTGGTCAGTGATCCTATCAGGGGCAAGGTCCTTCCATATCCCGTTGAGAATCAGTTCAAGATTTATGGTTTAATGGAAATTTCCCATAATTAGTTTATCCAGAAGACCTTTCAAGACTCATACTGAGGCAAGCTTTCCAAGAGCACCATGAAACAGTCATTTACAGAATCAGACAAGCTGAAGCAATAATCAGCTCATCTACAACATTCAGCTTATCTGGGGCAGTTTACTTGAAGCATCCCAAGCAGCTCTCTATCCTTCCTACAAGGATCATCAATTTGGATACAGTTTACTAGTGTGGCAGAGGGGTGTTCAGTGGTAGCATCTCTAGTCCCAAGCAGAATGACAGTGATCTCAGTATTGAGGAATCAGTCTCCCAGTCTTGTCTTCTCCCCAAAAGAGTCGAGTCGTGTCATCGACATCTACATTTACATTTGCATTTGATCATATCATCTGCATAATTTATACCATATGCATATCATGAGTGTTTCATCCTCATTTGCATTTCTCCCGAGGTCGTGTTGTTATCCACGTCTTACCTTGTGGTCAAAGTCCAACTTACATGGTACTTACCAAACAGATATTGTCGCTTTGTTATTCTGATGCTTTTTTGGAACGACATTTCTTTAACCATCTGATGCTCTACCGGATGTGTCTCTCTTTCTGATGTTTTTCCAGATTGGGTCTTTTGTTCTGATGTTCTTCTAGAGTTTATCTGATGTTTTCCCAAATATTTCGCCTTGTTATTCTGATGCTTTTCTGGAACGACATTTCTTTAACCATCTGATGCTCTTCCGAATGTGTCTTTTGTCTATCTGATGTTTTTCCAGATTGAGTCTTTTGTTCTGATGTTCTTCCAGGACTTATCTGATGTTTTTCTAGATATTTTGCTTTGTTATTCTGATGCTTTTCTGGAACGACATTTCTTTAACCATCTGATGCTTTTCCGGATGTGTCTCTTGTTCTAATGTTTTTCCAGATTGAGTCTTTTGTTCTGATGTTCTTCCAGAACTTATCTGATGTTTTTCCAGATATTTCGCTTTGTTATTCTGATGCTTTTCCGGAACGACATTGCTTTTACCATCTGATGCTCTTCCGGATGTGTCTCCCTTTTTTATGTTCTTCCAGATTGAGTCTTTGTTCTGATGTTTTTCCAGAACCTATCTGATGTTTTTCCAGATAGTCCTTTGTAATTTTGATGCTTTTCCAGAATTTCATTTCTTTTACCATCTGATGCTTTTCCGGATGCGTCTCTCTTTTTAATGTCCTTTCCAGATTGAGTCTTTTGTTCTGATGTTTTTCCAAAACCTATCTGATGTTTTTCCAGATATTTCCATTGTATTTCAATACCCTTCCAGGTTTTATTTCACTCCCCAATGAGTTTCCAGATATATACCTTTGTAATTCAGATGTTTTTCCATAATTTCTTCTCCTTTACCGTCTGATGTTTTTCCAAATGTGTCTTGTTCTGATGTTTTTCCAGAGCCTCTTTATGTCTATCTGATGTTCTTCCAGATATAATGTTGCTGATCTGATGCTCTTCTGGATATGTCTTCAAAACCTTTTCCCGTGCATTTAATGATGTTCTAAATGTTTCAGATGTATTTTCATAATCTTTGTCTTCATCTAATGCTCTTCTAGATGTTTTCAATTTATTTCTGATTGTGGTTAATAGTTGCTAGATGTTTTCAAGTTTGTTTCCATTCTCCATCCAATGCTTTTCTGGATGTCTCTGATGTTTTCATATGTTCCAGAGTTCATTCAACGCTTTTCTGAATATCTCTGAGGTTTTCTGGAGCCCATTCATTGCTTTTCTGGATATCTCTGATGTTTTCATGTGTGCCAGAGTTTATTCGATGCTTTTTCGAATATCTCTAATTGGTTTCCCGGAGTTCATTCAGCGCTTTTCTGGGTGTCTCCGCTGTCTGTTTTTTTCTGGAGTTTATTCAATGCTCTTCTAAATACCTCTGATGTTTGCTCGAATGTCTCATGTTTTTCCTAGATATTTCTCATTCAATGATCTTCTGGATGTTGTGTCTTTTCCATTCAGTTCCATTCATGGATGATGACTGTTGATTCCTCAGTGGAGAACGTTCTTCCGGTGCTACTTTCGTCGAGGATCTTGTGTTATCTTTTCTTTCTAAAGTGTCAGCCGGTCAAGCTTGAACCGGTTGCTTCATCACTTTAGATTTTCCCTAGTTGTTTCAGTTTCCCCAGTGTTATTGTCATCCCCAGTGAGTTAGTTACTCATTGTGTAGACTTTTTCCCTGTCTGCTTTGTCTGCATTTCGCATTTATCTTTCCATCATTATCATCATACTAGACGTTCATGGCATGTCTGAATTTTCATGGCTATTAGCTGTCCTTAGCATCTGCATTCCATCTAAGGGCAAAATTTCAGGTTTGCTATATTTAAATACCTTTCATCTTGATCTCTCGAGGATTTCCATCCCTTGTGCCATCCGGTAAAGCTATGTAAATAGGGGCAACTATTGTACCCCAAATTTTTACCCCTTAGATGTCATAACATCTTGCACTTGCATTTAGGTTTCAATCATCTATGCATTGTTAACTAACCACCATATATTTTACTTGTCTTTGAAAAAGTATAAATAAATAAATAAATATGTATATTTATGAAATACATAACTATTTTTAAATAAAACATAGATACATCATACATAGAAAAAACTATTTAATTACTATCAACAAAAATAATATAAAAAGAAAATAAAGAGAATAAAAGTAAAAATATAAATTCCATAGAAATTAGCCAAAAAAGTTTAATTTAATAAATTATAAATAATATTCTATCAATATACAATTGTTCCAAATAAATAAAAAAAGAAAATTTATTAATATTTGTATGCATTTCTATACTATGGATAAACAATTAATACTTTACTTTTTATGGTAAAATGTATTTTAATTGAGTAAAAATATTTAGAAATATATATTTCTCTTCTAATTTTGTAATAAGATTTTATGTTTTCAACCACAAGATTAAAGCCATGAAATGTAATTCTTTGAGGTAGGGAATAAGTAGGTTTGATGTTTTTTTTTTCAAACTAAATTGGATAATACAAAAATTTCTAGAGAATAAAATTAATTTTCATTTTAAAATTTAATCTTCACAATTAAAAAAACATATAAATAGATGAAAAGTAATAAAAAGGACAACAATAACTTCAAAATTATTTTTCTTAAATTCAATACAAACACACCAATAAATAATAGAGGGAGTAATTAAAAATTCATCCCTTTAAAAATATATAATTGTTAATATATTAAATAGTTACATATCCGTTCAATTGCAATAATTTATTTATTATTTTTAAATAGGAAAATTGTAGCCATCAAATTATTTCATTTTAAAAAATAAATTATAATAATAAAATAGAGATGTTCAATGCAAAAAAAAACATAGGATTCAAATGTACAAATAGAAAAACATAAACCACATAGGATTATGCGTGAATCTATGTCAGTTAGCTACTTAGAATAATCGTGGTTTATATAATTTTAGATGCTCACAACTCATAACGAAACATGTTTTTAAGTCAACAATAATTCATCTCGTTCCTTTGTAATTTCTACTACAAAACTATAATCAGATAGAGTTTCAAACAAGCCTTTGAATCTCTTCCCTCTCTCTCATCTCCACCAGGTATTGTTTTGTTTTGTTTTTAGCTATTCAAACTTTGTAATAGTTGATTTGATATTTGAATCTGTGTGTTATAGGTGTGTGATTGTGCTTCAGAAATGGCTTCTGGAACTGTGCCTGCTTCGTTTTCCGGTGTCAGGATATCAGACTCCGGTTTGGGGTTTGGGAGAAGTGTTGATTTTGTGAGAGTTTCTGATTTGAAAAGAATGAAATCTGCGAGGACTAAAGTGTCAATTATCAGAAATTCAAATCCTGGTCAGGATGTTGTTGAACTTCAACCTGCATCCGAAGGAAGTCAGCTTTTAGGTATTCATGTTCTTGATGCTTCTATTGTTATGTATTTGGATCAATTTGATCAATTTTCGTTCTTAATCTGATTTGTTAATAATGTTTTGAATGTAGTTCCTAGGCAAAAGTATTGTGAATCGTTGCACAAAACTGTGAGGAGGAAAACAAGGACTGTGACGGTTGGTGACGTGACGATTGGTAGTGAGCATCCGATAAGAGTTCAGACTATGACTACGACCGATACTAAGGATGTTACTGGAACAGTTGAACAGGTTACACGACTTTTCTTCTACTTTAGGCCGATATAAAAAAAATACAATCGATTGATTTATTAAGATGTTAATAATGTTAGGGTTTTTTTCTTCTGTATATTGGTAGGTGATGAGAATAGCAGATAAAGGAGCTGATATCGTACGGATAACGGTTCAAGGGAGAAAAGAAGCTGATGCTTGTTTCGAGATTAAAAACTCGCTTGTTCAGAAAAAGTAAGCGTAAATTATATAATGCTTCACGTTCGTATTGTTTATGTATTCATCTGCGTTGTTATGTGTCTATGTCCAGCTACAACATACCGTTGGTGGCTGATATTCATTTTGCTCCGACTATTGCTTTGCGAGTAGCTGAATGCTTTGATAAGATTCGTGTCAACCCTGGAAATTTCGGTATGCATTTCTTCGCCAATTCAGTAGTCTTTTTATATTCTCTTTTCGGCATTTCGTTAATTTACTTTTTCAAAATATATTTAAAAGTATTGTCTTGCACACTGAATCCAAAATGCTGTCTTTCACAGCCGACAGACGAGCTCAGTTTGAAATATTGGAGTACACAGAAGACGACTATCAGAAAGAACTTGAGCATATTGAACAGGTCGAACCACCTGTCTCATTTATATTTTCCTCTGATGTTTCAAAACATTTATTTTCTTCTATCCATTGTCTGTTAGAATTGTTAACACCACGACTGCAATGTGAACTTTTTGACCTATAGGTTTTCACGCCATTAGTCGAAAAATGTAAGAAATATGGGAGAGCAATGCGCATTGGAACAAACCATGGCAGTCTTTCTGATCGTATAATGAGCTACTATGGAGATTCTCCTAGGGGAATGGTAAGTCATTTTCCCTTATTATTCTGCAATGCATCATTTGTGTATTAAAGGTGTTTGCGCTAGAATTTGTCCGTATTACTAAGCAATGATTGGACAGGTGGAATCTGCTTTTGAATTTGCAAGGATATGCCGAAAGCTGGACTATCATAATTTTGTGTTTTCTATGAAAGCAAGCAACCCAGTTATCATGGTTCAGGCGTACCGATTACTTGTAGCTGAAATGTATGTCCAAGGCTGGGATTATCCATTACACTTGGGAGTTACTGAAGCTGGAGAAGGTGAGGATGGTAGGATGAAATCTGCAATTGGCATCGGAACTCTTCTACAGGTATGCATGTGAATTGATTTTGACATGTTTGGATTTATCGGGTATAATTGATTTTGCCTCCAAAATTGATTCTAACTTGATGACTTGCTTTTCATCAGGATGGATTGGGCGACACAATACGAGTTTCACTCACAGAAGCACCGGAGGAGGAGATAGTTCCTTGCACAAGGTTGGCAAACCTTGGAATGAGAGCAGCTGAACTCCAGAAAGGAGTGGTATGGTTCAAAACAATGATTCAGTATGACATGCCTTAACTTTCAAAAGTCTGACGTCCTAAAATTTTATAAACTTGCTTTCGTTGACACTGCTTTCCCCAGGCACCTTTCGAAGAAAAACACAGACGTTATTTTGACTTCCAGCGCCGTTCTGGTCAATTGCCAGTGCAAAAAGAGGTTAGTTAATATTAAAAGTTTTGTAGAAAAACTTAACCAGATTCACACCTTACACAGACTGTGAACGTTCTTCCACATCGTCCTTCCTATGGCACTGCATTGTGCATTAATTACGTAACTTTCCATCTTAATACAGGGTGAGGAGGTGGATTATAGAGGCACACTCCACCGGGACGGATCTGTTCTCATGTCAGTCTCTTTGGATCAGTTAAAGGTAACATTTGAGCAGCCCCTTTGTTCTCTCTTCTTTTTGGTTGACCAAATATCCCTGTCAATGTATCGATTTGTGTTAATCACATTTATATCCTCTTTATTCCGTGATTTTAACAGACGCCAGAGCTCCTTTACAAGTCCCTTGCTGCAAAACTCATTGTTGGCATGCCATTTAAGGTTTTGGTTACTAAACCGTATTCGAGTAAATATCCTGTGGATTTGAATAACAAGTTATTTACTTAGTATGCCTTGTATATTCAGGATCTGGCAACAGTAGATTCAATATTACTGCGGGAACTTCCTCCGGTAGATGATGTTGATGCTGTAAGAACTAAGAACCTTCACATTGACAATCAAGTCTAAAATAAGAGCATTTTTACTTTTCATAATTTTTATCTACCAAACCATTTCTACATTGTCAAGTTATTGTGACCATTTGAATAATTTTCTCTTCCTCTCACTTGTTTTTGGTACCATGATCAGCGTTTAGCTCTAAAAAGACTGGTTGATATAAGTATGGGAGTTATAGTTCCTTTGTCAGAGCAGCTAACAAAGCCATTACCAAATGCCATAGTTCTGGTAAACCTTAAGGAGCTATCGACTGGAGCTGATAAGCTTTTGCCACAAGGTGCTACTAAATCCGCACTTCTTTTCTCCTTTTTTTATATTCTTAGTAAATGTGTGATCTTATATATCTATTGGTTACATATTAGGCACACGATTGGCTGTGTCAGTACGTGGCGACGAGCCTTATGAAGAACTGGAAATTCTCAAAGGTGTTGATGCAACTATGATTCTCCATGACTTGCCTTATACTGAAGACCGAGTTAGTAGAGTGCACGCAGCAAGGCGGTGAGAATGATACTTCACATTATTAATAACTTTCTGCATCAAAATCACTACACGAATTCAATTAGTATATAAATCTATCTTCACTAATTTCGATATCTTATTGGCATCAGGTTATTCGAGTATCTATCAGAAAACTCGCTAGACTTTCCTGTCATTCACCACATTCAGTTTCCAAATGGAATTCACAGGTAAGTTTTAGTTAAAGTGACATGAACAAATATATAGTTCTTGTAAGCCTAATCAACTCTCTTACAGGGATGACTTGGTAATTGGTGCTGGCTCTCATGCTGGAGCCCTGCTGGTTGACGGGCTTGGAGACGGTCTTCTTTTAGAAGCCTCAGACAAAGATTTTGACTTCATTAGAAATACATCTTTCAATTTACTGCAAGGATGCAGAATGAGAAATACAAAAACTGTATGTTGTTCAAGCATATAAACACAATTTGAATTGGAAGAGAAAAATTCGTGATGTTTACTGATATGCCTAACATGTCTTGCAGGAGTACGTTTCATGCCCATCCTGTGGCAGAACCTTATTTGATCTTCAGGAAATAAGTGCGGAAATTCGAGAGAAGACATCGCACCTCCCCGGTGTTTCGGTAATATCGTTGAGTCCTTTCCTTCATATTTCATAGTACATGCTCCAAATTGTATCATGTACTGCACGAAGAGAAAGTGCTTTGTTTTCTATTATTAACTTTCTGTTGCTGTGCGTATCAGATTGCAATCATGGGATGCATTGTAAATGGTCCGGGAGAGATGGCTGATGCGGACTTCGGGTATGTTGGCGGTGCTCCCGGGAAGATTGATCTCTATGTTGGGAAGGTAACATATTCTTTATTCTTTATGCTTAAATGCGAAGTTTCATTTAGACCTGCACATACTTTTGCAAAACCGCAAATCCAAAAACATGCACTTATGTCCTGGAGTGTTTTGTTACAATTGCAGACTGTGGTGAAGCGTGCGATTGCGATGGAACAAGCAACTGATGCCTTGATCGATCTGATAAAAGAGCACGGACGGTGGGTAGAACCTCCTGTAGAGGAGTAAAAGCAACAGCTCAATGTTTGGATTAGCCAATGAGGTTCCGACTCGTGTAACATTGGGTGGATCCTCTAGGATGATTACTTTATGCAGTTTATGTTATTATTTTGACCTCAGAAAGTTTTATTTTAAGTTTCAACATAGTTAATTTTCTTGGTACAATGGTCCCAAATAAAGTATGGGGTAGGATCTCTTCAACTTCATGATGAATACAATAAGTCAACAATATTGTACTGTCTTGCCCCATGAATAGTATAATATTATACAAAAATTCTATGAACGATCATTTTATGTCAACCAAGCTGTTTTTTATTTGGATTTCAGAATGTGGAATATTGTTGTGTATGACTTGTATGCACTTAGACACTGAAGGCTGAGGCTGCCCTTGTGTGTGGCCCAAATGTGTCTTGAATCTAACTGTTACTTGTAAAGAGGCAACTGGGGTGCGGTGGACGGTAGCCCCACCTACGGTTCAGAGGTATCGTTAAAAATTGAGTTGTAGTATTATATATATTGTTTTGTAACATTGTAATTTAAATATATAACTTAAATAAAATGGAACTATAGTTGTCTATGAAGCACAAACACCTTTAGGAGTAGGTGTATCGTGGTGTTTGACATTTGTATGATTTATTTATGACACGTGTTAGAAAAGTCAGATAACTGTCGGAAAAGTTAGACAAGTATTTTCAAAAAATAGTTTTTTTTCTTCTTTAGTTCGACACCTTTTAAATCGGTGTTCAACATTCGTATGACACTCATACAATACGTGTCAGATAATTCACACAAGTACAACCAACAACCACAACCAAGTTTTATCCCACTACATGTGGTTGGCTACGTGGATCAAATTCTAACATAATGTTTTTATCTAATATCATGTTTCTATTAAATTTGTTAATCACAAGTTCTTTATTAATAGTTTAAGTTATAATTTTGAGCATTTCTTAATACACCACCCAAGTTTCTTAGGCACCACGTAAAATTTCTTTTTTGCCCTCTGATTCTGGATGTGCACATCTGGACGCATCATTTTTTTAAAAACGCTGATGTGTTTCGGATGTGCACATCCGGAAACATAGGATAATTTTATTTTTTAAAATTCTTGATCTGCAGATCCAGAAAAATAACATAACTTTATTTTTTTAAAATCGGTTTTGTCGGTTGGTCGCATATGTTAATATATCATCGCAAGTTAATATACATTCGAATGAAGGGAGGGAGAAGGTCTTGACAACATGATGAAGATCTTGAGTCAAGGGATTAGGTTTCCCGCCAATAGAAAACTTTGTTCTTCGTATCTCTTCAATGTGTTGTTTCGGTGTAGCCATTAATTTTCAGTCAATGTCAATGAAGTAAACATGCATTACAGAGTGAAACGTTGATGAATAAAAAAAAGTTTGTATGCATAAAAAAACTCATTATTATTTACCTGTAAGGGCACAGAGCACCGAAAAGACTAAGCTTTTTGGAGAAGAAGGGTTAAGAATGAGAGTAGTTACTAAGTTACACGATATAAGAAAAGTATTTGTATGCATAAAAAATTTATTATTATTTACCATTTTGGACTATTAAAAAATATAAATATAATTGTTGATAGGACAAAGCAGGAGGGAAGACTTCAATTGTTGATCATAATTTTGCCTGATTTTAAGGGCAAATCATATGGTAAGTTTTGTAAGGTGGTGGCCTCAGAAGGGAAATCGGGCCGCTGCAGTTATAAGATAATTTTGTTAGATTTGTGGATTCCTCATGATTTTCTTTTGATTTTCAGGGAGTGACGTGTGACTTTCTATAAATCAACTGAGTTTAAGCCTAAAAGGATTATATTTTACAAGTTCGAATATTGTAGGACAAATGAAGATCAACAGTAAAATATTACTTCTTTGACGTTATCCAAGATAAATGACAGCAGAGTCGACACAAAGTTGGTGGTACTCCTATTACCACTTGCAGAACCAGAATCAGAATTTTTGACTTCACTTATGTAATAGGAGTACCACCAACTTTGTGTCGACTCTGCTGCCATTTATCTTGGATAATGTCAAAGAAGTAATATTTTACTGTTGATCTTCATTTGTCCTACAATCTTCGAAGATAGATTTGGGAGTTCGGATATTCACAATGCCTTTTTTGGATATATATAACTTATGGTTACAGATCATGTTTGCCATCATAGGTGGATGACCGTTATTTTGTTTAAATATGGGTTAGAACTACTAGACAATTTTTGGATACAGAACAAGTGGCCATCATGCGTTTTGATAAATATTTTGAAGTTATCATTAAAGGATGTCTGTCATATTCGTTCCTCTAACCTTCTGTTAAAATACATATTATTATTATTTCTTAAAATAAGTATACCTTTTAATATGTTGAGTTTCAACCATTTTTCAGGATGTGCACATCCGGATTACGCGTAACTTGTCATTCCGGATTTGCACATCCGGAACAAAGCAACGTTTTTTTAAAAAACGGTGCGTCCGGATGTGCACATCCGGAACTGGGGGCAAAAACGGAATTTCGTGTGGTGTATAAGAAACATGGGTGGTGTGTTAAGAAACATTCATAATTTTTTAGGTCTTCATTTACTTCTAATTGCCCGACTCTTCTCCACCTTATCTACTCTCCTTACAACAGAATCTACAAGTCTCTTCTCTACATGCCTAAATCACATAAGTCTGTTTTCTACACACACACATTGTTATTTCTAATGTTATCTCGTATAGTCTTACCGCACACCCATAAAAACATCTTCACCTATGTAACATTTACTTTATTTTTGTGTTGATTATTAATTGCCTAATATTTTGTTGCATGCAACATCGTAGGTTTTGCCGTTGTTCGATAAAAAAAAATTCAGCTTGAGCGGTACTTTTGTGCCACATAAAATCCATGAGGCCCCATCCATTTTAACCGTTCACTTTAAATTTGATGGTTTACACCCCCTTCTAATTCAGATAAGTGTTTCATAAAAAAATTGCTTCAATACACCTTGTACATTTCTTGAATAAATCTCACACACATCTAAAATGGTTAAACATGTATTGAAGTAACATTATTAATGAAGAACTAAAGACATTAATGTTTATTAAAATGTTTTTAACTCTTTAAATAATAGATGGATAAATGAAACACAAATATTGTTATATATGTAACAATGTTGGTGTCTTTGTTTTTACATTATTGGTATCAGAGTGTCTGTGTCTGTGTCGTGTCTCAGTATTTGTGTTGGAGTTTGTGCTTCATAGAATGCTCTATAGCAGTAGAGGTAGGCATTATTGGCCGAATTGCGTTAACAAAAATCGATCATGTTTATTGTCTTTTACTTTTGTTTTGTAATCATCTATATTGGTTATTATTCTAACAATGGGTATCAAATAGCAATTAACCATAGTGTGAATTTGAGGTGACAAGGTTCGATGGAATATGTAATTTTTGGATTATGGAAAATAAGATTTAAGGATATATTAGCTCAATAATGTTTATAAAAGGTAATGTGACTGACGAAATCGACCAATATGGAGGAAATTAATTAGGTAGAGATGAAGGAGAAGTTCACATGATTGATTCACCTATGTGTTTCAGACGAGGTGGTGTATCATATCCTAGACCTAAAGACACCGAAGAAGGCTTGTGAAAAATTCTAGAGTTAATGTATGTCAAAGAAGCTAATAAACAAATTGTTCGCGAAGTAGAGACTATACAACCTAAAGATGCAAAAAGACTTTAATTTGCAACAATATGCCAGTGTCTTCAATAATATAACCATTGATCTGGTGAGGCTTAGAGGGAAGATCGATAGTGAAGATAAGACAATTATCTTGTTGTGCTCGTTACTAGGTTCTTATGACCACTTGGTGACTACTCTTACCTACGGAAAAGATGTTATCTGTCTTGATGTGATTACTACTACTCTTTTGTCTCATTCTCAATGGATATAGTGTAGAGGAAGGAACTCTAAGCGGTGATCTCGATGTGAAGGGGAGTCAAGATCATGAGCGGAACAAGGGTAAATCAAGTACTAGAAAAAAGAGGTTTAAATCCAAGAATCAGAAAACAATCGAGTGTTATGGTTGCAAACATATTGAGCATTCAAAGAGGGACTTTCCAAACCGAAATTAGGGTCCATCTAGTTCTGTAAATGTTGTTCGAACCGATGATTCTTTGAGTGAAGCAAATATGTTGTACGTTTCATTCAGAAAGTGCATTATTGTAGGTGATATTGCTTCAATAAAGTGTAATAATGTTGCAACCAAACTTTGTCATATGGGTTTGGGTCATCTCATTGAGTGTGGGATGATGGAACTGTTGACCAAGTGACTCTAAACACAATGGAGGTAAATTGTGATATTTAGATTTCAAAAACTAATTTATAAAACTGCTTTGATTTAAAATGATTTATTTTAGAAAATAGAAATAAACAGAGATGACGCAACAAAATAATATAAAAAAGAAGAGGTAGATAAATAAGCAATAGAATAAAAATAAATAACATAAATAAAAGAGAAATGGATAGAAATACCACACTAGAGATTTATCGTGGCTCCTTCTAAACCAATTACCCTACTTTAGTCCCCAAGAGTTTCTCCTTGAGATTTTCACTAAAACAATATTGAGCTTTTTCCCAAGATGATGAAATATGGAATGTTGTCAAGGAGGGACCCTACATTCCTACCATGGCCATAACTACTGTAGAACAACCAAAGGTACAAGAAGAATGTGTTGCTTGATAAAAAGGAAAAAAATATAATTGCATCTTTCTTAGGAATAAAACAAAACTTTTGAGTATTAAATTTCAAAACAACCAAGGAAATCGGGGAAACATTGGAATTAACACACAAAGGAACCGAAGAAATCAAAAGATCAAAATTGAACACTTTATGTCAAGAATATGAATTATTCAGAATGCTACCCCTTGTAAGTATTCTTGATTTGCAAAAGATATTTACACACTTGACAAACCATTTAATGGCAATTGGGAAAAAAATTTACAAAGGATGATTTAAATCTCAAATTTCTTAGGTTATTATCTGGAACATGGCAGCCAAAAGTGACGACAATATTCAAAAAGATGCGAGGGGGCATAGAGACCTTAGAGCAATTCATTTCTTTGCCAACATTTGATAAAATGGCGTCTAATGAACCAGATGGGGAAGTTTCTTCCTCCAAGGAATTCCCATATACCCTATTTGAGTCACAATCGTCAGATATGGGTATGATTTTTGTTTCTAGGTGATCGGTATCAAGGGAAGGGATATGAGAATCAGGGGATGTCCTCATTAAAGAGGCAGATGAAGTTTTAACTTCATAATTTCTCACTAGGTCAACTGTATTATCACTCATCCTGACTAGAAAATAGGAAATGTTGAAGCTAAAAGCTTGAGTTAGGATGATACCTGGTTATGTGAGATTGATGAAGTAGGATAAGATGAAGAAAGGCGAAAGCTTTGAACAAAAAACTAGAATAACTTTAGTAAAACTCTCAAAGATGAGGGAACATATATGTTTTGTGAAAAGTAACTGTAAGTTTAAATGCTAAGGGTAACAAAAACTTCCAAAAATTCAATTTACCATGTTAATAAGCAACGACTGCTAAAAGATTCAAACCAACTATAGAAATAAATCGCAAAATCAACGGCTGGATTTCCACTCATAGATACACGCCAACTCGAGTGCATTTAAGTACTTTATAAACTGCGTCATTCCTTAGTTGGTCACGTCATTGCATGTGTCAGAAGAAGGTGATGAAACGTTTCAATGATGGGACCGTTTTAATGTGCATGTTCCCCACTACTTTTTCAACTGATTCCAAGCGTTTCAATTCTATTTTACACCGGACCACATCCTGGAGGCTGACTAGCAACACTTAAGGTTTTCCCCGACACCTCCAGTGCCCAACAAAGCCTTTGGGGCCACTATTTTGGGCTAGCCAAAGGCCCAAATGACTAAGGCTCAATCCGCCTCAACTCCACCTAGCCAAATGTATAAAATTAATTCTCATGCTAAGAGCAAGGTACATTCTCTGATCTCCACTTTTCACTATAATCATCTTGAATCTTGAACTAACTTGGGTGTTGAAGTACTAATAATGCAGGTCCACGTCATGCCTCCATAAAAGTAGATCAGAGCCATCATTCAATACCATCAGTTATCCAACTACGTCCTGAAATTCTGGTATCAGACGTGTGATGTTAAGGTGTGATGTCACAACAACACACTCTGCACAATGGACAGCAATAACAGTAAAATAACACTAAGAATTGTTGACCCAGTTCGGTTACAACCAACCTACTCTGGGGGCTACCAAGCCAGGGATGGAATTCACTACTTGTAGATATAATTTACAGACTCAACAACCCGTTGACAATCTCCTAAACTTATACTCTACTAATGAATTCCTACCTAAGAAACCACTTAGGTATGAGAACACCACTCAATCCCTTACAAACACTCAAAGAACCCACTTTGAGTACCCTTGATCTTACTTCATAGCTTCGATCAAATCACACAACTCTCTATTGCTTCACAGCTTCTAGAGAGGACAGAAACTCAACACCTATTCAAACCCTAGAATAGTGTAAATACATCTCGTACAAAATACTCAAGACACTAAGCCTATGCTCTTGATCTTCTCTCTGTATTTCTGTCACTTTTTCCTTTGGTCTTGTGCGCTTTATATAGCTCCTGAATTTGGCTTGGACTTGTCACAATATTTGATCAGATTTGTTAATTAAAACTGAATCTTCAAAACAGATTTTATCCCCAAAATCTTTTTAAATCTTCAACCTTTTAATTCTCCAACAGATCTGCAATCAAATCTCCCATGTAACAGAAAATATCTATCCCAAGATATTTTCATCCAATGAGTCAACCACTCTCCACAATTCCAGCTAACACGCGTGCCCTAACAACATCTGCACCTGCTGTTGTTAATTCTGCAGATCTAATGTTACAACATCACCTGTGTGACATCAGACATCCAACTTCAGCACTTAACTACTTAACACAGCCCAGTGTTAAGACTTCAATGTTCCAACATCAGCACCTTGACATCAACATTGAATATACTTTGTTTTACCAAAATTCCAGCCAATCCAGGAACTAACAATCTCCCCCTTTGGCTAATTTTGGCTAAAACACTTTCTGCACTCTGTAATCAACTTCTGCACTCTGCACCATCAGAGATTTCAGCAGCGGAATAATCTTCAAAAAATTTGAAACTCTCAATCAGCAGCAGTTTGATAATCTTCAAAGTCTTCATTACTTGATCTGCTGCAGCACCATCTTCATTATTGACAACAGCCAATTGGTGCTCCTCCTCTAAAACATGAACCAACATCACAGATGTTCAGTAGCTCATAATGTGCAGCACATTACTCCCCCTAGATGTCTGCTTGGCTGCACTCTTCAAATGTCAAAATATCTTCACAAGTTCAGTCAAAACTCCCCCTTAATATCTGCATCACATTAGCAGCATTTGGCAATGATACTCTTGACTATCCAGGTTATTTTCTCCCCCTTTTTAGCCACAATTTGGCAAACTTCTATAAGAAGCCCTATTAACTATAGTCAGTACACCCTAGCTCTCATTGTTAGCCTCTCAGTTAGTAAACAGGCAAAACAAATCATAGAAGGAAACTAAAAACATAAACAGTGCATAAAACAACACAATATTCAAATTACAAACCCAGCATAGCAAAAAAACAAAACCAAAAACTAAAACTACTGAAGGCAAGAAAAGCTAGTCTTCTTCTGAGCTTACTTCATCAGCACTGTCTTGTCCTTCATCTTCTGAGTCAGCATGATCATCTGGTTCCAAACTTTGAATCATCTTCTCAATCTTTATTTTCCTGTCAGTGCTGGTCTTGATAACCATATCAAGATCCTTGCAGGTTGCCCTTAATTCTTGAATCAGCTCAGATTTTGTACTGACCTTCTTAATCCCAGAACTTGATGTTGTAACAATGTCTGGAACATGACTCCCAACAAGCAGTTTGGGATGCAAAGATAAAGCTGATTTCCTCTTGCAGGTTGTGTCTGAACTTGTTAAGATGCCTGGATGTTGTTTTATCATAACTCCACAGATGAGTGAAGGAAAAGCTATAGGCAGTTTGATAGCATTAGTGGTGGCATGTCTCGCAGTCTGCTCAAATACATATGCTCCATAGTCAAATTTCTTCTTAGTACCCACAGCATAAATAAACCTCCCTAGTCCCACAGCTGTTGTTGTTTTATGATTGGTAGGCACCCAATTTGCAGCTCCAATTCTGTGTAAGATAGCATACTTAATACTAAGTTTGCTAGTTGGCAGTTTCCCTTTCAAAGGCCACACCTTAACTTGACCAGCAGTTATTTCCTTGCAGACATCATTCTCAGTGGCTTCTAGCTCAGCAAATTCTTCATCTTTTCTTCCTAGATACTTGTTTATAACTTCAGGAGAGAATTCAACACATTTTCCTCTCACAAACACTTTCATGTAGTCCACACTGCTTTTGTCTGAAATCTTCACAGGAATATTGACCACAAATTCTTTAACCAGGCTGTCATAGCACTCAGAGAACCCATGAACCGTCTTCATCAGACCAGCAGCCTTGATCGCCTCTATGATTTCTTTAATCTCCATAATTTCTTTCCCAATCTCTCTTTCAAGAGCAATTCTTCTTTGACAGATGAACTTCCACATCGACGCACTGCTTGCATAATGGAATGAAATGTTATCAACCGGAACTTCAGGTATTTTGTCAGTAATTCTCTTCAAGATTGTCTTTCTGACAGGAGTGATGTTTTGAACATCATCCTCAACATCATACTCTGATTCAGATTCTTCCATTAGCTTCCTTTTTCTGGGATTCACATCAACCTTACTCCATGCTTTTGTTGGCCCAACAACAGTCTTTTTCCTCTTCTCATCAGAAGCCTTCTTTGACGGTGATTCAACCATCTTCCCTTTTCTTGTTCTTAGTCTTTTGGACAGACTAGGCACTGCTCTTCCAATGACTTCATCATCAGACAAGTCATCAACATCAATTACATCAGTAGTCTCAGCCTCCCTACTCAGCGATGTTCTAACCTCCTCTTCAACATCTGCTTCACCATGAATATCATCAACCGAAGTGGGTTCAGCAGATGTCCTAACATTCTTCTCAACATTTTTTCTTTATGCATGTCTTCACTCTGATCAGCATCTTCAATAGCTGTCATTGCAAGTTGTTGAAGACTTGTCTTACCTTCCTGCATGTTGTCTTTCTCAGCTGGCATCTGATTCAGTGGGATTGAAATTCCTTTGACAGGGATGCCTTTGTCCAGAATCTTTGAGGCAAGATTACCCATCCTATTGTCTACATCAAACTTCTCTTCAATAGTTTGAGACGTATATGATTTCGGCACAATTTTGTCCCCGAATAACACACTAGTAACAACCTTCTTTGTTTCAGGATTCTTGAAGATAGTAGCAGGTCTCTTAGGAGTTAGTTTAGTGGGTCTCGAAGTACCTAATTCTGGGAGCATCATTGAGATAGGTTCTATATTCAAAGCTTCTTCTGCAAATCCCTCTTCTGAAGAAACCCTAGCCTTATCTCGCGAAGAGCTTTGAGCGACAGATTTCTTTGATGGAGACGATGTCTGGTTTGACATGGTTCCCTTGAGGCAGTATGAGTTCAGATGATTCTTCTTGTTGACGAAGACGAACGGACGGAAGATATGCTCTTTGATGAATCGTGATCTTGCTACACTAGAGAATGATGGTCTGAGGTATGGCGCCAGCTTTTCAGTATTTTTTAAAGACCAATTACTAATTTTCTCCCTCCATAAAGACTTTCCTTTTAAACAATTCACATTAGAACTTGTTAACTTTGAGTGACCTTTCAGCATCCTGATGTCATAGTCTGATGTTATAACATCAACTTGTACATCACTAGTTGAATCTCCTTCAAGAGAGGTCCACTGATAACAGTTGTCTTTGGTTCTGGCACCCTTCATAACAATCTGATTATGCTCATCAGAAACCACACACTCATGCTTAGTGTAGTTTACCTTGTAACCTTCATCACACAACTGGCTTATGCTGATCAAATTTGCACTTAAGCTACTGACAAACAGAACATTGTCAAGTTCAGGTTTACCATTACCTTGCACTTTCCCAACTCCTGCAACAACACCTTTTCCTCCATTTCCAAATATGACCTCATAAAAGGGGCAAGGTCTAAGATCATCAAACATGGATCTACATCCAGACATGTGCTTGGAACACCCACTGTCAAAATACCATGTTCCTTCTTTATCACCCATGTGAGCCAATAAGCACTTCACCTTCTCCTTAGGTACCCATTGTTTAACAACTTTGGGCCTGTGCTCTCTCCATCTATTTTGAGGTTGAGGGTATCCATGCAGCTTGTAGCAAGAGTACTGCATATGTCCAAATCTTCCACAATAATAGCATCTCACCCTTTCATCTCTGAATCTTCTGCCATGATGAGATTGCTTATGCTGTCATCCATAATGTGATCTCCTTCTACCATAACTGCCCAGCCATCTATTATGTTGATATCTTCTCCCATAAGACGGCTGAGAATGCTGTTTCCTGGATTGTCTCCCATGATGGTGTGGCTTTCTTCTTCCATATATATAAGGAACAGCATTGGTGTATCCACAACTATAACCATACCAGTTGTCTTGATGTTGAGACATCTGATGAGACATGTGCTGTTTGAACTGAGCAGCTTGCATGCTCTCATGGTATTGTGGGGGCATATACTGACTAGCTCCCTGCGGCTGCTTTCTCTTCTGATAGGGACCAGTCGTCTTCTCAATCTTCTTAGGTTGTGAAACATCAGCTTTCTTAGGGGTAGGATCCTGCTTCTTTGGCTGATGTTGAGATGAAAGTTGTGACACTTCCTTCTTTGAACCTGAAGTGCTTCCTTCTGAAGTTCCCTTGTCCTCAGCCACATAACCTATCCCAGCTTTGTCTCCAACAGCTTTTTCTGACTGAAGGATCTTGTCGAGTGTGTCTGTACCGCAGCTCAGCATCCTGACAGACTTGGTCATTTGATCAAGATGAGCTTTAACTAGCACCACTTCATTTTCCAGATCAGTCTTTTCATTCTCTAGCTGAGCAATTTGTTGCTTGTGGCACTTGTTTTCTTGACAAATCTCAGCACTCTTTAAACATAACTCTTGATAGGTGGATGCTAACTCCTCATAAGTTACTTCTGCATCACTAGAATCATCATCAGAAATCACAGCTCCTGTTAAAGCTCTCACATGCTTTGCTGACTCGCCTTCACTTTCACTGTCAGAGTCAGACCAGGAAATTGTCATGCCCTTCTTCTGCTTTTTCAAGAAGGTGGGACATTCTTTCTTGACATGTCCATACCCTTCACACTCAAAGCACTGCACTCCTTTATCTTGGGCAGTTTTCTCTTCATCCTTCTTGCTGGTGTCAAAAGTCATGTTCTTGACATTAGGCCTGGAGTTATTATTCATTCTCTTGAATACTTTGGTGATCTGTCTTCCCAACATCACTATGGCCTGAGAAAGATCCTCCTGGGATTCAGATTTCTTCCCTTTCTCTTCTTCACCATTTGTCACCAGGGCTATACTCTTTGGCTTCTTTTCTGGTTCTTCCTCATTCAACCCAAGCTCAAAGGTTTGAAGAGATCCAATGAGCTCATCAACTCTCATCTTGCTGATGTCTTGTGATTCTTCAATGGCAGTAACCTTCATCTTATACTTCTTAGGTAGGGACCTAAGGATCTTCCTCAGAAGCTTTTCATCTGACATCTTCTCACCAAGAGCACTAGATGCATTGGCCAGCTCAAGAACACTCATGTGGAAATCATGAATAGTCTCATCTTCCTTCATCTTCAGGCTTTCAAATTTTGATGTTAAAATCTGAAGTCTTGACATCTTGACTCTAGATGTTCCTTCATGAGTAGCCTGCAAGATATCCCATGCTTGCTTAGCAACTTCACAGGTATTAATTAACCTGAAGATATTCTTATCCACTCCATTGAAGATTGCATTCAAAGCTTTGGAATTTCCAAGGGCGAGCTCATCTTCCTCCTTGGTCCATTCTTCTTCAGGCTTTGGCTTAGAGGTGCCTTCTCTATCTTTGCCAGCATCATCCTTCTCACACATGACAGGAGCTTTCCATTCTTTAATAACAGCCTTCCAAGCCCTACTGTCCAAGGATTTTAAGAAGGTGGTCATCCTTGGCTTCCAATAGTCATAATTGGATCCATCCAAAATAGGGGGTCTGTTGACGAATCCTCCAACTTCTTTGTCCATCTTTACACCAGAAAGTAACTTCCCTAGATCTCACCCAGAGACAGACAGGATGCCTGCTCTGATACTAATTGAAATTCTGGTATCAGACGTGTGATGTTAAGGTGTGATGTCATAACAACACACTCTGCACAATGGACAACAATAACAGTAAAATAACACCAAGAATTGTTGACCCAGTTCGGTTACAACCAACCTACTCTGGGGGCTACCAAGCCAGGGATGGAATTCACTACTTGTAGATATAATTTACAGACTCAACAACCCGTTGACAATCTCCTAAACTTATACTCTACTAATGACTTCCTACCTAAGAAACCACTTAGGTATGAGAACACCACTCAATCCCTTACAAACACTCAAAGAACCCACTTTGAGTACCCTTGATCTTACTTCACAGCTTCGATCAAATCACACAACTCTCTATTGCTTCACAGCTTCTAGAGAGGACGGAAACTCAACACCTATTCAAACCCTAGAATAGTGTAAATACAACTCGTACAAAATACTCAAGACACTAAGCCTATGCTCTTGATCTTCTCTCTGTATTTCTGTCACTTTTTCCTTTGGTCTTGTGCGCTTTATATAGCTCCTGAATTTGGCTTGGACTTGTCACAATATTTGATCAGATTTGTTAATTAAAACTGAATCTTCAAAACAGATTTTATCCCCAAAATCTTTTTAAATCTTCAACCTTTTAATTCTCCAACAGATCTGCAATCAAATCTCCCATGTAACAGAAAATATCTATCCCAAGATATTCTCATCCAATGAGTTAACCACTCTCCATAATTCCAGCTAACACGCGTGCCCTAACAACATCTGCACCTACTGTTGTTAATTCTGCAGATCTGATGTTACAACATCACCTGTGTGACATCAGACATCCAACTTCAGCACTTAACTACTTAACACATCCCAGTGTTAAGACTTCAATGTTGCAACATCAGCACCTTGACATCAACATTGAATATACTTTGTTTTACCAAAATTCCAGCCAATCCAGGAACTAACACGTCCATTTATGATTCTTGAACAGAATAAATACTAAATTCAGTAACAAAGACTTAAACAACCTCACATAATTTCTTAGATTTAAGGTTTCAATATCATCTCTAGGAATTTCCTTTTTCCAAAGAAAATATAGTATTTACCTCCTTCAAAAGGGTGGACTTGTTGGTGAAAAACTGACTTCAGCCCCGATAGATCCAAACCAAAAAATCTATCATAACAAAGACTAACTTCTGTAAAACTCCATTTCTTTCTAAAGTCTAATTAGTAAACTTATCTATTTAAGTCATACTGGGCCTGATATAAGTTTCTATGTTTTCTTATTAGGCAATTCCTCTCCCAGCAAACATATTCTCGCCTATAAGTAGCTCTCATAATTCATTTTTGCATCAAGCAAGCACCAACCCAAGGCCTCCTGTTCAAGACAGATTTCAACCATACATTGATTGCCTTCACTGATTCGAATTGGGGAGCATGTAATGATACCAAAAGATCCACCGTCTAATTCTCTTTTTACCTAGGAAGCTCTCACATTTGTTGGAAGGGCGAGAAACAACAAATCATTTTCAAATCTTCCTCAGAAGCTAAATACCGAGCATTAGCTAACGTCGCATGTAAGGCATAATAGTTTTGTATCTTCTGTTGGATTTCACCATTCATCATCTCAAACCAATAACCATATTATGTGATAATATGTATGCAATAAACATGGCAAGCAACCTTGTTTTTCTCGAACGTGTTAAACATATTGAAATGGATTGACATATAGTCTGAGATAAAGTTTAAGCAAAACTCATTCATATAATTCTAATAAATTCAACCAGTCAATTAGTCGATGTCTTCACCAAAACTTTGCACCTTGGTCCTTTCAATGATCTATCTAACAAATTTGATCTATTCAATCTCCAATCCAGTTTTAAGGAGGGTGTTAAAGAACTTAATGTTTGACTGTATTTAGATAGTTTATTGGTTTTTAATATAATCAGTTAATTTGTAACTATCATTAGTGGTTAGTTAATTATGTTATAACTACCACTAATGTTATGTAAATGAATTAGACAAGCTTTTATAAATAAAGGGTTTGATTGGTGTAAAGAGATGGTTCAAATAATATAATTCTCTTCATTTGTTTTTTTTTTAATTTCTTTAGCCTTACCTTTTTTAGAATAATACAGTCGGCAAAGTTCAAATCTCAAATGTTAACGGATTAACTATAGAATAAAAGAATGGAAGAAAAATAAGATTACCTATGAAAGTGAATAATATAGAAAATTGAAGTAATATCGGACAAGAATTAATATCATTTTTAATATGCAACTAAAACTGAGATAGAGGCATATTAGAGCTTTCTTGAGAGTACTTATGTTTTTTATACTCCCTCTGTTGTAAACTATAAGTTATTTTGGAAAAAAAAAAACCTAAATTATAAACCATTTTGCATTCCAATACAACATTAATGATACAGTTTTTTTAATATAGCCTCTATTATTTATTACTATTTCTTCTTTTAATTCTTTAACTTTTTCTTTCATGCGTAATAAATGAAGGATAAGATTGTAAAGTAGTACATAATTTCTCTTCTCCATACAACACTAATTATGTTTCTTAATTTGTATGAAATGTCCAAAACGTCTTATAATTTGGGACGAAGGTAGTATTATATAAACTTTTTAACATTGGATTGAATTAAGTATTACTCGAAAGAATCAACTACGTTTTAGATGGTTATCTAGATAGTGTACAAGTAGAAAAATAAGTGTCCTTAATATCATCAATGTCTTATACATGCCTCAATTCTCGTTCAATCTTATTTTTGTTCCTAAGCTAAATCAATGTTTAGATTTCCAACTCCTTTTTAACAATTTTACTTGTTTAATACAAAACTCTTACTTAAAGAAGATTATTGGTGTAGTTGGTTTGAGATGTGGACTGTACATTCACAATCATCCTCAAGTTGCAGTCTCCAACACACTCTCATGCATTTCTAATTCAAGTATCAAAGCTTTGCATTTAAAGCATAATACATCAGTCAACTCTGTTAATCACCATGATTCTTCTAATCACAATTCTTGTAACATTTGGCATTTAAGATTTGACCACGCTTCTTAGGAAAAATTAGTTGAAATAAAGAAATCTTTTCCTTTCTCTAAATTATGCACTCGATTTACCTTGTGAAGTTTGCTTCTATGCCAAACAAAAGAGACTCCCTTTTTCTAACAGCACTCATAAATCTATTAACAACTTTGATTTAATTGATATGGATTTATGGGGGCCATTATCTATTCCTTCAATTAATGGCCATAGATATTTCCTTATAGTTGTAGATGACAAAAACAGGTTACCTGAATATTTCTCTTGAAGTGTAAATCAGAAACTCAAAAAACTTATTAAAGCTTTTGCGTCTATGGTTCACACTCAATATAACACCAAAATCAAGTGTCTAAGATCAGATAATGGTAGTGAGTTCATCCTTAAAGATGTCTATAAGGAAACTAGTATTATATAACAAACCTCATGTGTTGGTACTCCTATACAAAATGTCATAGTGGAGAGAAACCACCAGCACATACTTGGTATTACTCGAGCTCTCTTATTTCAAGCTTAACTTCCTAAACTTTCTCGGTCCTATGCAATTTTTCATGCCATTCATATTATCAATAGATTTCCCACAACTTTCTTGCACAACAAGTCACCATTTCAAATTTTGCACCAGTGCTTATTTGATATTAATATACTTAGGGTGTTTGGATCCCTTTATTTTGATTCTAACCTATAAGCTAATAAAAAGAAATTGGATTCAAGGTCTAAAAAGTGCTTATATTTAGGTCTGCAAGTTGGTGTTAAAGGTCACATTTTACTTTACCTTCATTCCAAAGATTTTTTTTGTCTAAAAATGTTATTTTCTTTGAGCCATTTTTCCTTACAAATTGGACAAGTTGTTCTAGATATCTGGTCCAATATTTGTCCCATGTAAACAACATACCAATCCTAATTCAACTGATTGTTTTGACTCCCCTTACATTCATAACTCTCACCCTACATATGATACTAAAGGTGAGAAAATTACACAAGAAGGGGGGTTGAATTGTGTTTTCCGTTTTCTTAGTTTGCATCTGATCAAAGTTCAGAATCTAAACTGGTGTTCAGATTCTGATTAATTCTTAGCAGCGAAATGTTAACACAAGAAAATAAATAATAGGAGAAAACACAAAGATTTATATTGGTTCCTCCCCTAAATGAGAGTAGTCCAGTCCCCTTGCCTCACAAGAGATTTTCACTATAATCAAAACATGATTACAATCGTTTATGCATTCTGCATAATACTTTTACACCTGCTCAGACCCAAGGTCCAAGACTTCTGCTCAAGCTCCTCATTCGAGACTTCCTGCTCAAGTTCCACGAACCCAAGACTTCCTTGCTTAGGCTCCTCACCCAAAAATTCTGCTCCAAGTCCCATGAAATGAGCCTCCACTTGCACCACCCCTGGACAAGACTTATTGCTACGGTTTCATGTACTGAGCATTCCTGCTTAAGCCCCTCGGGCCCAAGACATCAGCTCCAGGTCACATGAAACGAGCCTTTCTATGTTTGCACCCCACTGGCCAATACTTACTGCTACGCTTCAATGCACCGAACAATACTACTCAAGCCACACTGGCTCAAGACTTTCCTGCTCAATAAATCTACTTGATTAAGACTTTCACAGCACAAGCACATAGCAAGAAACTTACATGGCTCTAGCATCTTGGCTCGAGACTTCTTTGCTTATATCCCAATGACACAAGACTTTTTATCTAAACTGTTGAGCAAGCTCAGCAGAATAGAGAACAAGGTGTGCATGATACAAGAATCAGAGGTACGAGAAATCACCATAACAAATACCTAAAACTCTTAAGATTTCGAAGATATTCAAGAAATCTTAAGACTTTTACAATTACAACCTACATCAGAAAAATATACATATACACTGAGTTGAACCTTCAGCCATATTTATAGCCTTTTCAGAAACTAGTCGTTGAAAAGGTAACTTGATCAAGAGTCTTTTCTGTTACTCCATAGTACAAGAGCCATTGAAGATAGATACACCAGAAGATCTTGATCCAATGTGTAACATGTTTAACCTTTGAGTCTTCAAGATATTTTTTACTGATAAAGCTGTTGAGAGTAGATATCCATAAAGCATCTCATCTTTTCTTGAGCCTTGCAATCTGTAGACTCTAGCTGACAAACTGATTTGACAATACAACTTGCTTTCTGCAGTACGGACAAATTCAGCTTTATCACCAACTCTAAATGGTACCAGAGGCCAATTTACATTCACTAAGTGTAAAGACAATAACGTTGCTTCTTCTGATGCTGAGGCCTTCAACTTCAATGTCTTCGCCAGGCATCACTTAGCAAGTGTTCTTCAGATTCTGCCACCAGAAGCTAGCAATTAAGAAACTCTCACAGTATGCTTAATGTAGAACAAATTATAACCATAATATTTACAAGTATTAGAACCTGCACACATGTAACACACAATTAAACCATTGTTCTTTCAATACTTTATTATCATCAAAACCCAAGAAAAATATGTCATGAACAAATCTTGTTCTAACAGATACTCCTCACCCTGAACCTTCAACTCCACCTAGACCTGATTCTTCTCATATTGAACCTTTAGATTCACCTATGGTCCATACTCCTAATACTCAACTTAAATACATTCCTCCAACCTTATATATCGCTTCACCTAATCATGAAATTCAACTTAGAAGATCCACCAGAATTACTAAACCTCCTTCATTTTTACAAGACTATCATTGCAACTTGATTAAGAATACAACTCAGTCTCCTCACTCAATCAATGCATCATCTTTTTCTACAAGTAAGTATCCACTATCTTCTTTCATTTCTTACCATAATGTCCCTAATACTGATACAAAATACATTCTTAATTTGTCATCCATTTCTAAACCTCATTCATATGAAGATGCTATTGTGATACAAATTGAAATCATGTTATTCAATTTGAACTAACTGCATTGATGAAAACTAACACATGGACTCTGGTTGAAGGTGCGAGAAAGACACAAGAAAGGGCGGTTTGAATTGTGTATTTACTCTTTTAACAAATTTTCGCTTCTTTTCAATATGACACTTTACGTTACATCAGAGTTCGTTGAGAGACTCTGACTTGCGAAGTTATATTCAGACTTGGCAATGCTTAGAGTATGAGAACCAATAAGAGTCTGAATGTTATGTGCATCATTCAGAACTTGCAGAGCGGAAGCTTATCAGAGTTGCAAGGTTCTGACTTGCTTATGTAAGGTTCTGATCCTCAATATAGAAACATAAATAAGGATATTAAGCATAAAAGTAAACGACACACGATATATCCTGGTTCACCACAAAGGTTAATCCAGTCCACCCTCCTCAGGTGATTTTACCTTGAACACAAGGTCTTAATCCACTATAATCAATCTCGATTACAGATGCACGAGCACATAGCTGGTGACTAACAAACTGCACAGCCGCACTATGACTAACATGCAATGAACCGTTCAGGGATTCAACTTAATGAATATAACGAACATTGACCTGCAGGTTCCAATCTCGCAAGATCTACTGCTAGGCTTTCACAGCTAGACGTTCAGGGATTCATCGCAATGAATATAACGCTACTGACCCTATTTCAGGATTTCCCACAATGACATCTCGCCATTGTCTTCTCGAGTCTTCGGTCACACTGACCACTCAAGGAATCCTAATTCACCAAGAATTAGTTATACAGGAGATTACAATAATGCTTCTTAACAAGCAGATTACTCCTAAGTTTAAGTACAAAGAACACATAAGTGTTCAAGCAAGATATGAGCAACAACTCCTTGCAATCTTAAGAAAATACAGAGATGTATAATGATTTGACAGTTGTTGACATCTTGTAGATCTTCTTCTTCTTCGTCTTCTTGGGTGAGCAAGCTTTGAGCAACAACTCCTTGCTTCAGATCTTCAACGTAGCGCTGACGAGAAGGTGGTTGATGACTTGACTGATTTGCAATGTTGTCTTATTCATCAACAACTTCTGTACCAATTTGTTGTTGTTGTGTTGATTTGGTCTTTGAGCTTCAACAACAATGGCTATGTGTAAATTGATGACAACTTTTGATATTTAAGTGTTACAACGAGAACTCATCGTTGTTGCTATCTTCACACAATGACTTGGTCAATTCGTAAATGATACATCCAGTTGATGATCTACGAAAATCGATACCTCAGAAGCGAGAACTCCTTTCTTTAAATAGCCAGTAGAAATATAGCCGTTGAAATACTGTTGGCTGTTAGAAAAGAGACATTATGTAATAATTAGTTGTACTGTCACATCTCCTTTTTGCTGTGGGAGAAGTGACGGGATATATCTTTCTTGGTCACTGTGTACAGTCGTTCACAACGGTAACATTTGACTTCTAAACTTCAGAGGCTTCTGATGGTAATTTATTGAAGCATGAGTAGAGCCTTCTTAACAGGATATCTGATACGTTAAGTCTTCAGTCTTTTGAAGAAGTCCATTAGGAATCAGTCTTCAGAACTTCAACACTTGTTTTTAAGAACATTATCCTTTACTACTTCAAGTCTTCCGAAAATTCAGAACTCGTCCATTATGAATCTGTCTTCAGAGTCTTCAGCACTTGACCTTTGGAACCGTAATCTTCAGAACACATAAGTCTTCAGAATCTTTCTGCACTTGGTCTTCAGAGCCTTGCGCCTTCAGAGCTTCAAGTCATGAGAGTCTTCAGCACTTCGGTTCTCTAGAAGATTATCTTCTTCAGAAGCTTCGCTATCTTCAGAATCTCAACCACTTTCAGAGAGCATCCACAAGAGCATTGCAACAGCAATATCAGCATCCTTGGATCTGACTGATCATGATCAGATACAGAAGCGTTCTTGCTTCTTGCGACTTGTGTCACACATAGTAACTTCGCATATTATCAACTACGCACATCTGGCTGGTGCTTGTTGGATCTGATATCTTCTATGATTATGATTTGCACACAACACACGTTAGAACATAAAATAGTTCTTTCACAAATACGTATTGTTATCATCAAAACATAGATTGACTTGTAGAGACAACTCTTCCTCTCACAATCTCCCCCTTTTTTATGATGACAAAACCAAGTATTTTGATTGAACATTTTATACAAGGTAATCACCAAACAAACATATTCAGAGTCTGGAACAACAGCTCCCCCTGAATGTGTTATCCTCAAAGTTTTATCTGTGATCATCTAAAATCTTATATGATCCAAAGATATACAGAATAACAACTTGAGTTTCCAGAACAAAGAATAGAAAATGATTACTTCTCTATCTTGTCTATAAGAAAACAGAGAGTCTTTAGCATCTGGACTAGTTCATCAGAACTTCCATCTTCAGATCTTCAGAACTCAGTTCCTTTGTAGTCGTATCAGAGCTTATACTCTTCAGAGACATCTGAAGCATTTCTACTTTTCAGCAGATTCATTTAAGCACAAACAGAACAGTTCTTATCTAATAACATAACATCGCTATTCATCAGAGACATACACTGTCTTTTGAGAAACTCCCCATGAGTTTCAGACTTTGTGAAGATTTTAGATTTTGCAATTGAATCTTCTGGGGTAGTCTCCCCCTAATTTCCATAAGTCAGATATTTGGATCTTCAGAATCATAATTCAGGAATATGAGTTTTTAATCACCAATATGGAACATGACTTTTTCAAAGTTTGACTTTTGAACACATGTCTTCATCTCAGAACCTTGTTACTGTCACAACTCAGTGGTTCATCAAAGCTTGGTTTTTGATCAGATACCAATTAAAGGTTAATTTTTGTGGTCAATCAACGCTTGATTCTGAAACTGGTACTCATGTTTTAATCTTAGTCTGATACTGAGTTATACCAGAGTATGTTGTGTCTGATTCCAACTGAAGGAATTCTTTTCATACCACTTGAAGGGTATTTCCTTAGTGTGCTGAGATTGATACTAATGAAGGTATAGAAAACATTTTACAGCTTAGCTCTGATTGATATTACTGCAGACTGAGTCTGATACCAATCTTTATGTATACTGAGTCTGATTACCATTTGTTGATTTAGTCTGATACCAAATCATTTTCTTCTTAATTGGTTCTTGGTAGACATCATAACTACTTATTCTTGGATCTTCAATCCGGATCTTCAGACAGTTCTTGACTTTTGATTTGCACTGTTCTTCTGAATAAGCATCTTGAGATGTAGACTTTGTCTTGACTGCTTTCAGATACTTCTTCTTCTGATTCTTATGTTCTAAATCTCATATTCTTAGACAACTTACAGCTTCTGAACCAAGTGAGACAGAGATCAAGATAAACTTTGACTTTCAGACAGTTCTCAACTTCTAAACAGTACTGGGTAGATCTTATTCTAAACACATGTTCACGAAATGTACAACTTGTATCATATGAGCAACAGTTCATAAGAACTTCTAACAGAGTTCTTCTTTCTTAACTTGTTCTTAGAATGCCTAGTGAACTTGTTTAGAGTTCCTCGGTTAAACATCAAACAACAAACGTTAGTAGTAACGCATTTTATATGATTGATTACTTGTTTGAGTTGCATTTTTTTCCTTTAAGATTTCTTTCGTTTCCAATCAAAATCATATTATATTTCTCCCCCTTTTTGACATCATCAAAAAGTTTAGAGCGTCTTAGCATTTAAGCATATGTAGATCAATATGATTTAAGCATTAAGCGTATGAATATTGATATGATAAGGAATAGTTCTAGTGATCAACATTTAGAGATTAGTTATAGCATTTTGATTTATGGATTCTTAGATGGAACCTTTAACACAGAATCCACAAAATGGTTTTAAAATATAAGGCATAGGTTAAGCTTAATCCTAACATTTCAAAACATAGACTTAATGAGAATAGGTTCATAGGGGTTAGACTAAAAGGAGCCTAATGATGATGAGGAAGATGAGAGTAAGCTTTCACAATCATCAGTTCTTGAGGTATGCAGCTTTTCTTCTGCTTGAGTAATTGCCAGCCTCTTGCTCTTCACAATTTCCTTTGAGATCTATTCATGGAACTCAGTCCAGATATTTCTTATTTCTAAGGGATCTATGCTTGAACTGGAAGCATCTACTAAGCTTTGGATTTTTGTTGATGGCATTATCTTTGAAGGATATTAATGCGCTATTGACAGTTTTGTATCATTTTGTATTGTAATAAAGAGCAAGTATTTTAATCATTTTAAGTAGTGTGAACATTTAGGATATGATTAAAGTTTTCATGCAGTTCTTAGAGTAGAATCTTATGGTAAAATATTTTTGTATTTTTAAGACTCCAAAAAGATATTTCATTTAATAATCTAAACAAGAATACATAGAGCAAGAAATAGCATAACAGGGCAGAAACCTTATAACCTAATTCTATTTCTTATTAGGAACTTCCAGATAGATTTGTAAGATCTATGGGTGAACATTCAGTGGTTGCTCCTAAGTGGTTTAGCCTGGTAATCACATCTTGAATTTCTAGGACTCGAGATATGACTCTTCCATACGGGATGCTAAGAGAGGGTTTGTCTATAGACAAAAGAATTTGTTCTTTCAAGTGATTGAACATAGATAGTGGAAGGTTTATTTTTCTTCTGTAGATCAGAAGGAAGATGAATAGTCTATCTGAATGGGTTAGCACTTGTTTTCCTAATTCTCTAGGTCGAAGGTTTGTTTCCATTATTCTGTGCCAGACTTTATCTGAGGGTTTGAGTGTGGAGACACAGTTGGAGGCACCATTTCCATTGTGAATTTGGCAAATGAGATCATTAAAGATGGTTCTTTCCTTGAAATCTTCAAGGGTGTCACCGCTTTCGTTACACTTGATTGCTTGAGCAATGATGGATGGATTAATCAACACGTGGATTCCGGAGATGGTTGATTGAATGATGTGTTGGTTATGCATATTTGAAAACACATCAGCATTTACCCAGAACTCTTTAGCACAATCTGTGTAAATGATACCTGGTAGCATGTCAAAGTAACCTTCCCAATTCTGACATTATAATTCAGAAGATGTTCTTATAAAGCCGAGTTACTTGAGAGAATTCCGATGTATCGAGAATTCATTCAGAACTTTTGATTCTGAGTATTTACTCTTAGCAGCCAAAGTTTGTGAGTTAGACATTTTTTGAGATGGTACACAGAATAGAGAGAGAGAGAGAGAGAGAGAGAGAGAGAGAGAGAGAGAGAGAGAGAGAGAGATAACCACAACTGATATTGGCTTGAGATATGGGTAAGAGAGTGAGCATGATGCCTTAAATAGGCAGAACATAGTGTAAGTTAATGAATGCTTACGACTTCAAACGATAGGTTTTCATTTCCAAGGTTTTAGATAGTTTATTGGCACTAAGTCTAATGGTCTTTTAGTCTCCGAGAGGCCAAGATATCACGCATGAGATTTAATTAATTTTTAGGCTGGAGTTAAATATGTGCAATAAATGTGGTTGAGTATTATTTGACGCAAATGAAAATATTGATTCATAGTGAAATGGAAGAGACGCGATCTCAAAAGAAAACTTCATACTAATGAGAGCAAGGCCGAGGATATTAGCAAGAGGATTTTTACTATTCCCAATTCTTAAAGCTAATCTTATCTAGTCAGTTCATGACCATGCCTAGTTAGATGATATTGCCTAGGTGATGAACTATTTTGGTCAGGGTAGCACGTTTCCCTATTTCATAGCTGAACAGATACCACTCAGTATGCGCATATCAAGGAAATTGGGATGGTTGAGATTTTCCTACGTAGAGATTTGGACAGATTAAAAATCAAAAGAGTGTCGTTCAGTTTAATTGAACATCATGGTATCTTAGACTAACTAGGTTAGGTAGAGGGACTCTAGGAGAGAGAGAGTCAGGTCTAGAATAGGAGTATTAGTTGTAGTGTACTTATGGTTTATAGGTTGTAGTCAAGCAAAGTGAATGACATGATGAGGAGAATCTTACATATGTGACTATTTCAAAAAGCATATACAGACACATAAGGAAAAGGACAAAAGTTTTTCTAAATATATTTCTAATCACTTCTCACGAAACTTAACACAGCATAACCAAAAAAAACTTGATAAAGTGTTTCTGGTTGTTATCATGAATTTAAATAAGTAATAAGTGAGAGAGGGATGGTACCTGAGATCTTTACAGACTTATCTGAATGCATTCCATTTTGACTTCGATCTTTCTTTCTAAGGAATCTGGAATTTCTATGTCATACCTTTTATGAGTGCATTCCTTTCTGAGCTTTTAACCATTGTCTTTCTGATTCTGCTTACTTCTGAGTGAATTGCATGGGTTCTCAGATTCTTCAAGATTCTCTTGCATTCTGGTTCCTGAAGAACGTGATCATTTTCTGAGTTCTGATTCCAGGTAGAGAGCTGGAATCATTCTACGCAAAAATACTTTCCTTTTCTTGTTCAAACATACTCATCAGATTCCTTAAAGATATAGAGATCATTTCAGACTATCTAAGTGCTTTTTCACTCTGAGTCTGATCTTCCTTCCTTGGAAAATATGTCGACTCTATTGCCTACTACAATTGAGTGCATTCCAATTTGAGCCACCTGATCATCGTTTTTCATCTTCAACTTCCTTCAGAGAGAGCTACCGGATATTGTATAACTCTGAGTTTGAACAATGTAGATATCTCCTACATTCTGATCATACGAATCATATTTCAGATGATCCATTCTTTTCTTGTTCAGAGCTGTTCATCTGACTTCTGAGAACAACCAATCAGAGACTTTGAATCTGCGTAGTCAGAACTACAAGCTTCCATCAAGCTCTCAGTTTTTCAGAAGATCATTAATTTATAATCATCGACCATTTAAGATTATGTACTTTTAGAATTGATTTCCACAACATCTTCTGACATTGTTTCTTCAAACTGATGCAGATCAAACTCAGAGCTGACTATTATCTAGCATGTGTACAACATGAAACATAGTTTGCATGATACACCTTGATCTCACAATGCTGATCCAGCTTAAAACATCATATTTACTTCTGAAGGGAATGTCAGCTGATTTCTTCATTCTGAAAGACATCAGCAACTTAAGTCTTTTTTACTTGAGAAGAAGATTTAAGTGTTTTGACTAATACTTTCTGATTCTGGACTAAGGAAGTTCTAAGAAACTTATCAGATAGAGATCTGATCAATAACGTTTGATTCAACTGAGAGATAGTCTCAAGTTATTCGAACTTAGTTGTGTTGATTCAGTCAAAACTTAGAGTTCATACCTGATCAAGTGCATGATGAATCTTTGAAATTCTTCTTCCTGGATATTCTATCATTTTTCTGCATAACTCACCAAGAAAATAATATTCAGTTCTTTCATGAATCTTTTAACCTCTAGATCATTCAAGATTCAGATGTTGAGTTATTTTGAATTCTTCAGTTTTCTGAATTCTGCATACTTCATTCTGAAGTTCAACATCATAGAACAACAATCTTTCTTATTTACATGAGAAAGTCAAGGGTGGACCTAATCCGTTTCTTGAAAACATCTCAAAAACTCATAAAGAATTAATCTTCAGCAAACAAGACTTCTTGTTTTCTGATGATTCAACTTTGAGCAAATGCGTGGTTCATCCACACATATCTTCCAAGATAAGCATTCAACAGATACTACTTCTTATCTGATGAATCTATCTTATCAGTTGATTCTTCAATCTTCATTAAAACTTTAGTGAGGAAGATTTAGTTGTTTGAGAACTGCAAAAACTTCCAGAATCCGTGATTTGCTCAAGTACTCAAATTGATTACAATTTTATACATAGTCATCTTCTGAATTGTTACAGAAATTGTAAGTGGATTTCAATCTCACCTAGAGTATTTCTACGCACCGCATCTGGATCTTTTTCTGACACTGTTAAGTGTTTGATATCCATCAATAACAGAACCAGGCTCTGATATCAATTGAAGGTGCGAGAAAGACACAAGAAATGGGGTTTGAATTGTTTATTTACTCTTTTAACAACTTTTCGCTTCTTGTCAATATGACACTTTACGTTACATCAGAGTTCGTTGAGAGACTCTGACTTGCGAAGTTATATTCAGACTTGGCAATGCTTAGAGCGTGAGAACCAATAAGAGTCTGAACGTATGCGCATCATTCAGAACTTGCAGAGCGGAAGCTTATCAGAGTTGCAAGGTTCTGACTTGCTTATGTAAGGTTCTGATCCTCAATATAGAAACATAAATAAGGACATTAAGCATAAGAGTAAAGGACACCCGATATATCCTTGTTCACCACAAAGGCTAATCCAGTCCACCCTCCTCAGGTGATTTCTCCTTGAACACAAGGTCTTAATCCACTATAATCAATCTCGATTACAGATGCACGAGCACATAGCTGGTGACTAACAAACTGCACAGTCGCACTATGACTAACATGCAATGAACCGTTCAGGGATTCAACTTAATGAATATAACGAACATTGACCTGCAGGTTCCAATCTCGCAAGATTTACTGCTAGGCTTTCATAGCTAGACGTTCAGGGATTCATCGCAATGAATATAACGCTACTGACCCTATTTCAGGATTTCCCACAATGACATCTCGCCATTGTTTTCTCAAGTCTCCGGTCACACTGACCACTCAAGGAATCCTAATTCACCAAGAATTAGTTATACAGGAGATTGCAATAATGCTTCTTAACAAGCAGATTACTCCTAAGTTTAAGTACAAAGAACACATAAGTGTTCAAGCAAGATATGAGCAACAACTCCTTGCTATCTTAAGAAACTACAGAGATGTATAATGATTTGACAGTTATTGACATCTTGTAGATCTTCTTCTTCTTTGTCTTCTTGGGTGAGCAAGCTTTGAGTAATAACTCATTGCTTCAGATCTTCAACGTAGTGCTGACGAGAAGGTGGTTAATGACTTGGCTGATTTGCAATGTTGCCTTCTTCATCAACAACTTCTGTACCAATTTGTTGTTGTGTTGATTTTGTCTTTGAGCTTCAACAACAATGGCCATGTGTAAATTGATGACAACTTTTGATATTTAAGTGTTACAACGAGAACTCATCGTTGTTGCTATCTTCACACAATGACTTGGTCAATTCGTAAATGATACATTCAGTTAATGATCTACAAAAATCGACACCTCAGAAGCGAGAACTCCTTTCTTTAAATAGCCAGTATAAATATAGCCGTTGAAATACTGTTGGTTGTTAGAAAAGAGACGTTGTGTAATAATTAGCTGTACTGACACATATCCTTTTTGCTGTGGGAGAAGTGACGGGATATATATTTCTTGGTCATTGTGTACAGTCGTTCACAACGGTAACATTTGACTTCCAAACTTCAGAGGCTTCTGATGGTAATTTATTGAAGCATGAGTAGAGCCTTCTTAACAGGATATCTGATACGTCAAGTCTTCAGTCTTTTGAAGAAGTTCATTAGGAATCAGTCTTCAGAACTTCAGCACTTGTTTTTAAGAACATTATCATTTACTACTTCAAGTCTTCCGAAACTTCAGAACTCGTCCATTTGGAATTTGTCTTCAGAGTCTTCAGCACTTGACCTTTGGAACCGTAATCTTCAGAACACATAAGTCTTCAGAATCTTTCTGCCCTTGGTCTTCAGAGCCTTCCGGCTTCAGAGCTTCAAGTCATGAGAGTCTTCAGCACTTCGGTTCTCCAGAAGATTATCTTCTTCAGAAGCTTCGCTATCTTCAGAATCTCAACCACTTTCAGAAAGCATCCACAAGAGCATTGCAACAGCAATATCAGCATCTTTGGAGCTGAATGATCATGATCAGATACATAAGCATTCTTGCTTCTTGCGACTTGTGTCACACATAATAACTTCGCATATTATCAATTACGCACATCTGGCTGGTGCTTGTTGGATCTGATATCTTCTATGATTATGATCTGCACACAACACACGTTAGAACATAAAATAGTTCTTTCATAAATACGTATTGTTATCATCAAAACATAGATTGAATTGTAGAGACAACTCTTGCTCTCACACTGGTCACCTTACCTGACCATAAGAAAGCTATTGGATGTAAATGGGTGTTTAAACTCAAGTTATATGCTAATGGCATTGTAGAGAGATATAAGGCAAGGTTAGTTGCCAAGGATTCCACTCAAACTAAAGGAATCGAATATCTTGACACCTTTAGTCCAGTTGTCAAGATGACAACTATCATGGTTTTCATGGTCATCGCAACTGCTAAAAAATGGCCCTTATTTCATCTTGATGTCAATACAAGATTCTTACATGGGGATCTCAATGAAGACTTCTATAGGCAACTTCCTCCAGGTCTTGAGCTGCCTCATCCTAACTTAGTCTGCAAGCTTCAAAGATCTCTTTATGACTTGAAACAAGCAAGCAGGTAATGGAATACAAATCTCACCACAACGCTGTTACACTCAGGATACTGTTGGCGAAGAGATTTTGACCAAGTAAAGAAAATGAAGAAGATGAAACCCAAAACCAGTCGACGACAAGAGGGAGTCGGGACGTTGGTCTGACATAGCTGAGGGGCACGTCGAAAGAAAGCTTGAAGGTAATGGTGTCGGAGGATGTTAAGCGATGGACAAAACCGACACAAGGATAAACACTTTGGAGTGGGAAAGCTCCAAGAACATGGGAAGTTGAAAAGATAGTGGGGTGACACGTATCAGAACTAGAATCAATCTGGGTAGATGAACAGTTATTTTGTTAACCTATATAAGGCAATAGTTATTTCCATTTAGAGGGGTCGCATTTATAACATTGCAAAGGGAAAACACTCAAAGTACCAAGCTTAGAGAGAAACGAGTTCACTCCCGCAAGAATGTATGATAGCGTCTACACTTTTTTAATGCAATTTACATTCAGAGTTTAAATTATCGTCATTTACTTGTTTTCTTCTTTTCTTTTTACTTTGTTTTATTTATCAATCCAAAGCCCTGTCTTATTCATTCAATTTCTTTATAACTCTTCCAAGAGAAAAACTGTCACATCAAACGAACATACACTTCCAACCCAAAAAATTCTGGGATTTCCGTGGCCGATCCCGCAAGTAAACCTGCGACAGGAGGCCAGCGGTTGTTCGCGTGTGTGAACATATTGGCACGCCCAGTGGGACCCATGTGAGTTAAGTGTATGCAATTACGTAGTGGTAAGATGGTAACACCACGACTGAACAAAGAACCGTCTTCGACGGAAAGTACAGTTGTAACGCAAACGACTGATGTTGGCTCTGGGACCGTGTCAGCGGTTTCAACTACCCCTAGTGGGCCGACTGCGATGTCACGTCAACACAACCTGAGGCTAACAATGGCAGGGACTACAGGGCAGTATGTGCCTAGTGTCACAATGCCCATCCCTTGATCTTATGGGATGCCGACAGAGTTTATGTCGAGTTTGCACTCTAGCAACCCTTTGTTTGGGAAAAGCTCATCCCCAGTGTTCTCCTCATACTAGGGATTAGGGCCTTTGGCGAATCAGGTTACCGACCCCCGGGTTTCAATCAGTTTTCCTAGTCAATACCCACATTCACGTCAAGTTCTGTTGCGGTAATGAGGCAGCAGATGGATGAGAGTAATCATGAGATGGTTCATATGTTGACTCAACAAATGGGCACCATATTGAGGCCATTAATACAAAATTTAGCCTAGAGTTACCAGCAATTGGCAACTCAGATGACACGGATAGGTGACTTCCTAGGCGCTCCTAGGGCACAGGGTTGACAGACCCCTCCGCCTCGACCGGAGACACCCGTCCGTCAAGATGAGGTCTTCGACGAAACAATTGAACAACCCCATGAGTTTGAACATATCCCTAGAATGGCCCAAAGGCCTCCTGTGATAGTCTATAGGAACCAAGATCCGGACTATGTGGTCAGACAAGTTCGACACAATGCCTTGGATGGGGAACCAAATTTAGAGGCCATGGTCAAAGGCATTATGGTCCGTGATGGGGCAAATCCAGCCCTTTGACGGCCAACGTACACGTCCCCATTACCAGATTTTGTCTTACAGACAGAATTACCATGGGGTTGGAAGGTGCCAAAGTTCACCAAATTCGCCGGTGAGACCGAGGAATCCACCGTCGAGCACGTCGCTAGGTATCAAACCAAAGCTGGCGACATAGCAAATAATGAGGACTTGAAAATGAAATATTTCCCAAGTTCCCTCACGAAGAATGCATTTACATGGTTTACTAGGTTGCCCCCTCAGTCCGTCCACACATGGGCACAATTGGAAAGATTGTTTCACGAGCAGTTTTACATGGGGCAGTCAAAAATTAGTTTGAAAGAGTTGGTCAACGTCAAATGGAAGGCCACAGAGTCAGTGGAACAGTATCTGAACAGGTTTAGACTTTTGAAAGCACGGTGTTTTACTCAAGTCCCTGAACATGAGTTAGTCGAAATGGCAGCCAGTGGTTTAGATTATTCCATCAGGAATAAGCTGGATACACAATATCTTAGAGATATGGCACAGCTGGCTGACCGAGTCCGACAGGTCGAACGGTTGAAAGCTGAGAAAACTCAGACTAACAGATATCGTAAGAAAGAAAAAGTGTCGTATGTGGCGGCCGACGAGTATTCCTCCGACGATGAAGAAGTCGTCGATGAAAGTGAGGTCAATGTGGCTGAACTCAAGCCAGGGCCCCCATACACATGCAAACTGCTGAAACCATCAAACGGGAAAAATCCCGTCAAAACTAGAAAAACGGATAAATACGTTGCTAAAACTTATACTTTTGATGTTTCTAAATGTGACGAAATATTTGACTTGTTAGTTAAAGATGGTCAGATAATTATGCCTCCTGGGTTGAAAGACCCCCCTTTAGAGCAAAAGAAAAAAAGGGGATTTTGTAAATTTCATAATTTCCTTGGTCATAAAACAGCTCAATGTGTTCTTTTCAGAGATTTGGTGCAGAAGGATTTGAAGGAGGGCCAACTTCAATTTAGCGAAAGGCCAAAGATGCAGGTTGACACCGACTCACTGAAGGTCGAAGAGGCTTTATATTCGGAGTTGTATGAGTGCATGATGGTTGAGGCTACTGAGGGTCTCAATAGATAACCAATGACTGAAGTTGTGGAATGCATGATGGTCGAAACCACTGAGGGTTCCGACAAGAGAGCTGAGGAAAAACTCGAAGCAGTTTACCCCCAAGCTGGCGAGAGCTTGGCAGATTTCCAAGAAAAGTGCAGGATAAGCGGGTCGAAGGCCGCATTATGCACTAGGTGCAACGCGGTGTTTGATGAGAAAACTGCTGAGAGATATGAGGCAAGAAAGAAGGAAATGCTGCAAGAAAATAAGCCACCTGTCCCAAGGTTTGTGTTCGACAGGAGTGGTGCCCCTCGTCGAAACGAGGAATACAGGAAGTTGTTCCAAAAGGCACGACCTAAAACTTTTGTGCCTCCGTCGGACACCCCACAGGAGAGATGGATGGCACCAGTCATCCAGAAAGGAAGTAAAAGACCAAAATGGAAGGTCTTGGACTTGGAAAAAGAGGCGAATGTCTCCGACAAGAGAGTCGAACCAAGGGGCTATATGGTGTCCCCCAACTATAAGGGGAAAAACCCCATGACCAGGACTCAGTGGAGACGCTATCAGCGCAACAAGAGAACTGAGAAAAAGGCTGCTACTTCACAGTTGAATCCTATCGGAACTTCTGGACAAAAGCGGCAACACCCAAGAGGAAAATGGGTAGAAAAAGACAGAGTAGTGACAAATCAGACCATGGCAGTAACCGTGGACGCGTTAGGAGAGAAGGGGGGTAGTTTCGAACCAAAGCTCAAAATGTACTTCGCTGGTTGAAAGCAAGAAGGAGCCAGAATACACCCCTCAGTCGGATAAAGAGGAGCCAAAATATTCTCCTCAGTCGGACGATGAATATACCCCTTCACCAGACGGGGATTTTGACGAAGACATGTACGATGACACCAATGACGACACCTATGGTGAAGATTTTGTGTTGAACTGTGGTATCGTGTCGATACTACCGGCTGAATACGATGTGGTGTCAGAGATCTATGAAGTAGAAGAGTATTTCGTTCCTGAAAAAAATGTGGATGACAAACCGTTATGCTATTATGTAATGAATAATGGTGTGGTCGAGGAACAAACGGCCATGCTTGAAAGACCTAGCCTTGGGATGACGTATCATCTAAAGCCGTTATTCATAAAGGCGAAGGTGGACGGAGTGGCAGCCAATAAGGTGTTTGTGGATGGTGGGGCCACTGTCAATCTAATGCCTCACAACCTATTCAAGAAAATTGGAAAGACGGAGGCTGACCTCCGACAGCACGACATGGTTCTGTCCAACTAGAAGGAAAGACCAATAATATCCTGGGAGTTGTTCAAGTAGACTTGGTAGCATGTACAACCAACAGATCAACACTCTTTATGGTTATCAACTCAAAAGCAAATTTCAACCTGTTGTTGGGCCGGGAGTGGATCCATGGAACAGGGGCAGTCCCGTCGACAATGCACCAGAGATTGACCATCTGGAGGAAAGAGGTATCGTCGAGAATATTGAGGCAGATCAGAGTTACTATAAAATCAACGAAGCTAAGGGTAGTAAGAAGTCTTTTGACCAACACCTAGCAAATGTGGCTCCTTGTGATGACGGGTCGGGGTCCTATACCTCCGTCGACACGGTTCGCGTCCTGAACTTAGATCCCGACCATGGGTTCATCTGGGATGTTGCCGAAGAAGCCATGTAGCCTACAGAAATGCTACCTATGGGGTGGCCAACGATCGGTGAGAATGACTGTTGAGTCAGAAAGCATGACTCGAATTTCGGCCTACCTGGCTTAAAACAAGAAAATGTCGGCATTAGAAGTGGAAGAACAACAGAATACAGCCAGCAGAGCTGACTGCGACGCACAAACATATGGCTCACAAGGCCAGATAGCAGCTTCAGAAAGCCGGAGTCTTGATAGTATTTATGACAATAAGCCTTTGGGGTTCGAGAAAGACCCAAATAGTGAGCTGCAAAGAATGTATGCGCAAGACCCACTCAAAGAGGTTGACTTAGGAGATGGAGTGACCAGAAGACCCATCTATGTGAGCACCAAAGTGGGGCCAAAGATGAAGGCTAAGATAATTGAGGTATTAAAGGAATACAAGGATTGCTTTGCCTGGGATTAAGGCGAAATGCCTGGTTTGAGTTGAAGCGTGGTGGAGCATTGACTTCCAATTCAACCAGGTAAAAGGCCAGTAAAACAGCAGCCTCGACGTTTCGCTCTAGAGACGTCGAAGATCAAGCAGGAAATCGAAAAACTGCTCAAAAGCCGGTTCATCAGAACTGTAAGATACGTCGAATGTATAGCAAACATAGTGCCTGTTATCAAGAAAAATGGAACCCTTCGAGTCTGTATGGACTTAAGGGATTTAAAAAATGCTACCCCTAAAGATGAATATTCGATGCCTGTGGCAGATATGCTTGTCGACTCAGCGGCAGGGTTCGAATATTTGAGTATGCTCGACGGCTACTCTGGCTATAACCAAATTCTCATAGCCGAAGAGGATGTCCCCAAAACCGCGTTTCGATGTCCTGGAGCTTTGGGGACATATGAATGGGTTGTGATGCCCTTTGGGTAAAAAAATGCTAGGGAAACCTATCAAAGGGCTATGAACGCTATATTCCATGATTTTATTGAAAATTTTATGCAGGTATACATTGATGACATCGTAATAAAATCTTCATCAGAGGCTGGTCACCTTCGACGTTCATTCGAGAGAATGAGAAAATATGGATTAAAAATGAATCCACTAAAATGTGCCTTTGGTGTTCATGCAAGGGACTTCCTGGGATTCGTGGTCCACAAGAAAGGCATCGAGATCAACTAGAACAAGACGAAAGAGATCTTGGATCTCAAGCCCCCTTCGACAAAGAAGCAGCTCCAGTCTTTATTGGGGAAGATAAACTTCTTGAGGAGGTTCATCTCGATCCTAAGTGGCAAGACAAAGGTGTTCTCGCCATTACTCAAAGCCAAGAAGGAGAATGAGTTCCGTTGGGGACAGGAGCAGCAGGAGACTTTCGATGCAATCAAGGAATACCTTACAAGGCCTTCAATTCTACTACCACCTAGTATAAATAAAAACATGAGGTTGTACATTGCAGCGTCAGATACGACCATAGGAAGCATGTTAGCACAAGAGGATAGTAATGGCGTCAAAAGACCCATTTATTACCTGAGTAGAATGTTAATAGATGCTGAAACTAGGTACACTATGATTGAAAAGTTGTGCCTATGCTTGTACTTCTCATGTATGAAATTAAAGCAATATATTATACCAGTTGATGTTTATGTTTCATCGCATTTTCATGTTATTAAGCATATGTTGTCCAAACTATTTTGCATAGTCGAATTGGAAAGTGGGCACTAGCATTGACTGAGTTTTCCCTAACATACGTTCCTCTAAAGGCTATGAAGGGGCAAATAGTGGCGGAATTTATTGTCGACCATGCAGTAGTCGAACCATCGATATGTAGTATCGACATTACCCCGTGGAAGTTGTACTTCGATGGGTTGAGCCATAAGAATGGGGCAGGCATTGGAATTCTGATAGTGTCTCCACAAGGCACTCCGACTAAGTTCAAGTGCAAATTCGATGAGAAATGTTCCAATAACGAGGCAGAGTATGAAGCCTTAATCACTGACCTCAGAATACTCAAGGACTTAGGTGCCAGGGAAGTCGAAATAAGAGGAGACTCAGAATTGGTGATCAAACAGATCACAAAAGAATATAAGTGCGTTAAAGAGCACCTTCTGATGTACTTCTCGTTGGCAAAACGACTTTTGGAACATTTTGAGGTCGTCAGCATTACGCATGTGCCTAGGATAGAAAACCATGAGGCTAATAAACTAGCACAAATCGCCTCTGGCTACAAGGTGTCGGAGGGAAAGTTGAAGGACTTCATTGAAACTAGGGAAAAGATGGTATCAAACATACACTCACTGTCAGACTGGTCAGTGTCCAAGGCATGGAGGACCAACGCCTCGTCAGAGAGTGAGGTCGAGGGGTTGGAAAGTTATGAAGTTTTTGCTATCAGTAATATGTCACCAACAGATTGGAGAAGACCAATCATTGAGTATCTGGAGAATCCGGTGGGAAGCGCTGATATGAAGACTAAGTATAAAGCTTTGAGTTATGTCCTTATGGGAAACGAGTTGTTGAAGAAGACTCCAGAGGGAATATTTCTCAAATGTTTAGGGGATACGGATGCCTACTTGGCAATCTCTGAAGTTCATAGTGGGACGTGTGGAGCTCATCAAGTTGGCCATAAAATGAAATGGTTCTTGTTTCGACAGGGTGTTTATTGGCCAAGCATGATCAAAGATTGCATGGACTTCGCAAAGGGATGCCAAGATTACCAGAAACATGCAAACATTCAGCATGTGCTAGCCAGCGAGTTGCACGCCATCGTCAAACCATGGCCCTTTCGAGGTTGGGCTTTGGACGTGATAGGGGAGATTCGATCGGCGTCGTCGAAACAGCAAAGATTCATCCTCGTGGGAATAGACTATTTCACAAAGTGGATAGAGGTTGTGCCCTTAGTGAAAGTGGATCAAGAGACTGTGATAGAAATCATCCAGAATCATATCTTGTATAGATTCGGGATACCTGAGACCATCACGACGGATCAAGGCTCTGTATTCGTTGGACAGAAAATGCAAGAGTTTGCAGCAGAAATAGGCTTCAATTTATTTACTTCAACACCATATTATGCTCAGCCAAATGGTCAGGTCGAAGTAGCTAATAAAGTGGTAATTGGGCTTATCAAGAAACACGTGGCCAAAAAACCAAAGAATTGGCACAAAACGTTGAACCAGATCTTATGGGCTTGTCGGACATCCCCCAAGGAGTCAACCAATTCGACTCTGTTTCGCCTGGTTTTCGGGCATGACGTTGTGTTACCAGCAAAAATATGCCTACAATCAGTCAGAGTGCAACGACAACATGAGATTCTGTCGGAACAATATTAGGACATGATGCTAGACGAACTCGTAGATTTAGACGAAGAGATGATGGTAGCCTTGAATGTGTTACTACGCCAGAAGGCACGAGTTGCCAAGGTATATAACAAGAAGGTCAGAAAGAAGACCTTCGCTGTTAACGACTATGTATGGAAAGCAGTGTTACCCATGGATCGACGGGATCGAAGGCTGGGAAAATGGTCACCAAATTGGGAGGGACCGTTCAAGGTGAACCAAGTCTTCAGCAACAATGCATATGGGGTCCAGGAGGTAGGAATGGACCAACGAATCTTAAGGGTGAACGGGAAATATTTGAAGAAATATAAACCTATGCTACAAGAGATTCACATTAAAACATAACTTTTCTCATTAATAAGAAGCCAAAATACGCTAGGGGACCAAAATGGCTTACAAAATATTGTAGAGGAAAATTACAGTAGTTCGACATGCAAACTAAGGAAACTCAGGGAATCTGGATTTGAAGTCTTCAAAAAGAGTTTTTTCATGAACAACCTTGCTCTCGAGAAGCACCTTCTTATTCTGCATACGGCCAATGGCATCCTTGATCTTGATGGCCGTTTCGACATGAGCAATCCTCTGGGCTATCTCTTGGTCGATGGTCTCCTAGGTGGGCAAGGGCTCAACCGAGTCCAAAGAGGCTTTCTGTTGTTCGACTTCAACAATATTTTTTGTCAGTTCTGCTATCTGAGCCTGGTAGTCAGATATCTGTTGGTCGAAAGCACGACGCTTGTCAGAACGCTCCTACTTTTTCGCCTCAAAATCTCCAAGTTTCTTCTCACAAACTGAGCTGAGATACCACTCACATTTCATGTCATTATGTTTCAATCGGATCTGAGCGTCGGCCTGATGGCACATAGAAAGGTCTTTGGCCAATTGTGTGAAAAGGCCTCGAACTCAATTAGGTATGTGGCCATGGGAGCAGGGAGTCAGAATTCAGCAAGTTCATCCAAGATCTTAAAAACGTCATTAGCTACAACTGTCTTTTCTGCGACGGCCGCCAGAAATTGTTCCTCAAACAGGTAGGTCCTCAACTGTTGGAGCTTGAGAGAGAAGGAGGCGTCCATATCTGGGGATGGAATAGCCATCATACTGGTGGGTTGAGCGTCCTCAGTCTCTTTGTGAAGTTTGTGCAACGCCTTCAGGGTCACCGCTGGATTTGTTTGTTTGGTCGCCAGAATCTCCTATGGGGTAAGGATTTTGTCGACAACAGGCGGAAAAATGTGTGAGCCACTTTCAGGGGCTGTAGGATTCACCTCGACGTCAGCTGTGGTGGCAACAATTGAAGGATTTGCATTCTCACCAGAGGTTGCACCATCATTTTCAGTCTCAGGGTTGACATGTTGAGGAGGGGGCATTTTCGCCACTAAGTTCTCCTCTGTCGAGGGCGTCTGGAATTCGTCGACCGTCTGAGGACTTGGCATGGTCGTGGTTTCAGGAGGATTGGTATTGGCAGCTAGTTCAGTATCATCTTTTTCTACAGTGGTTGAGGCGACCACGTTTTCCTGCAAAACAAGTTTCAGTAAGAATTTTCGTCCAAGTATCATCTGAACTAATGGAACAGAGAAAATAAATACCTTTGCAGGTTGTGGAGGAGGTGTTTTAGGAGGAGCTTCAGTTGGAATGGGCTCAAAGACTTCTTCAAGATTCTTTAGGACAACAAGGTCCACAGTCGAAGTGCCTGCTCTTGAAGGCGTTCTCTTGGTTAAAGCTTTTTTCTTCCTCACCAAAGGAGTGGCTGGAGGAGACGCTGGAGCTGCGGTAGGAAAGATTCGAGACTGAGTGCTTTCATCCGACGCAGACCCCTCAGGAGAAGGGACTTTTTCAGAAGCCTGTACAGACAAATGTCAGACAAAGGGCAGAGAAAAGAGAGAAGAATGAAAGAGACAAAATATACTTGTGGAACAATAGTCTTGGGTTTCTTAGCAAGCCTAGTAGAGGTCGACGCAATAACAGCTTCCCGTTTTCGACCATAGAGATAATACGAAATGGTCATTTAAAGCTCACGGCTGAAGTGGAATTAAAGAGTCCAGAGTCTACCTTCTTTGATGGGTCTTCTGTGGCGTCAACAGTTGGGAGGTCCACGACAGGAGCAACAATTGATGGCTTAGGAGCTTCACTTGCAAGGAGGGCAAAAGCGTCGACCACATTCTCCAAAAAAAGGTTTGGCATGAAAATTTGAGCTTGATAGTCTGACCACCAAACGTCAAACTCTTGTGTGGTGAAAAAGGAAGGTTGGAATGCAAAGACAGGCAATTCGAGATGTTGCGTAGACCTGGCAAATCTCAAACAAGCTTTATGGCCTGCCATGTTTAAGCGTCGGCCAGACCACACGATGTCGTCAGAATGTTTCACCAAGGATTTTGGCAGCATTTGGCTCAAGCCAAATTGTCGAGCCACCAAATTAGGCTGATAGTTCATAAAACCATAGCCTGTGTTCCCCGTCTCGATCCGAAAGGATATCATGGTAGGAGTAAGAAACGCATGCCATATGGAATTCGAGTGTGCTGCAGCTTGGGGGAGACTCCAGGAAATGGATTTTTAAACCATTCTGGACCAAATTTACGCGCCACAAAAGGCGCCATGTCGGGGACGAAGAAAGTGGTCTCCACGAACATACTGAGATACCTCATGAAAAGGGTTTTCTTAGGGGTTTCTTAGGTAGTCATCAAAGCAAGCCGCATGCCTTCGACGGAACGCTCTTTATTCAAGTGCTCCATTGTAGCAGAGGTAGGGTATCCCAATTTATGCTCGAAAGTGGCATTGAGCCAATGCTGCAACAACCACATTGGCCCCGGGATGTTTAAAGCCTTGGTAGTCTGATGGAGAAGTTTCAATCGCATGGCCGACAAGCCAAGAGAATGGTAGAGGAAGGCTAGTAGAAGCTTGGCCAGAGATACCTGTCGACCCTCATGAATCTGGATGGCCAGGTTGATATAACTTTTGGCTATCTGTAAAGAACCAGGGCAGAACAAATAGTAAGACAACCACAATGTCAAGAATGTAATATGATCTTCATCGGACACCTCTTTAGAGCGTTTGTTGTGATGATCTTCAATGTAATTCTGGAAACTAGCACGCTCGAAGTCGAAGGTGCTGTTTGTCTCCAGGGTTGGGTCGAACATTTCGCCTAGTGGTGAAAGGCTAGTAATGGCCACCACATCAAAAAGCGTTGGTGTAAACATGCCACAGGGGAGATGGAATGTGTTCTTCGATCCTTCCCAGAAGTACATCGACGCAAGTAACAGACAAGGGTTAACCCTATGAGCGGTTCTTGAAAGTTGGATGGCGTCGAAAATGCCAGACGTCTTCCATTGCTCCTTACGCTGACCTTCGACTTTGTTGAGCCAGGAAATATAGTCTTTGTTTCCTGGAGTAGGCATGGATCTGAAGACTCTAGATTTGGGTTCCAGAAATTTGAGATCTAAAGTGCCACATTTCTCGAAAGTCGGTGGGATAGTCTGCGCGAAACAAGGAAAGAATTCTTGGAGTTCTTAGTGATTTGGTATTCTGTCCGGATATGGGCCGTGAAAAGCATGAAGCTTATCGGCCACCACGAAGGGGATAACCATCTGATAACGCCAGTTGTTCACCACCGCTTCATTAGCGGACGACAGTTGAGGAAGGGGAATGAGGGTTTCTTCTTCAGAAAGAACGAAAGCGAGTGGGTTATTTCCGGTGGTCTGAGGGATAGAAGTAGTGGCGGTTGCTGATGAGGCCAATTGGAAATAGGAGAATACAGGGTTTGTTTCAAGAACAAGGAGCAGTTGAAGAAGAAGAACTTATGGAGGAAAGGTAAAAAGAAAAACCAGTTTGGGGTTGGTGATATTTATAAGAGAGACGCGTGCAAATGAGAAAAATCACAAAACTGTTCAACTTCTGAAGTAAGTAGGGGTTGGTTTCGAGGCCCATAACTTAGGACGGGACTAGCCATCATGGCATCGTCTTGGAAATCGTGGTACAAAAGTTGTCATCATCATGTCAGATGGCGGGTGACACGTGGCTCAGAGGAAGACAGAACGCTGGCTGGTGAGTGGGAGCCAAAGCGCCGTCAAAATCTCACAGGAAACCAAAAAGCCAGATTTCTCAGTCGACACGGTGCTCAGTCGAAACTGGCCTTTTGGGGGGGATTTGTTGGCGAAGAGATTTCGACCAAGTAAAGAAAATGAAGAAGATGAAACCCAAAACCAGTCGACGACAAGAGGGAGTCGGGACGTTGGTCTGACATAGCTGAGGGGGCCGTCGGAAGGAAGCTTGAAGGTAATGGTGTCAGAGGATGTTAAGCGATGGACAAAACCGACACAAGGATAAACACTTTTGAGCGAGAAAGCTCCAAGAACATGGGAAGTTCAAAAGATAGTGGGGTGACACGTGTCAGAACTAGAATCCATCTGGGTAGATGAACAGTTATTTTGTTAGCCTATATAAGGCAATAGTTATTTCCATTTAGAGGGGTCGCATTTGTAACATTGCAAAGGGAAAACACTCAAAGTACCAAGCTTAGAGAGAAACGAGTTCACTCCCGCAAGAATGTATGATAGCGTCCACACTTTTTTAATGCAATTTACAGTCAGAGTTTAAATTATCGTCATTTACTTGTTTTCTTCTTTTCTTTTTACTTTGGTTTATTTGTCAATCCAAAGCCCTGTCTTATTCATTCAATTTCTTTATAACTCTTCCAAGAGCAAAACTGTCACATCAAACGAACATACACTTTCAACCCAAAAAGTTCTAGGATTTCCGTGGCCGATCTCGCAAGTAAACCTGCGACAGGAGGCCAGCGGTTGTTCGCGCGTGCAAACAGATACATACAATCAAAATTTGATTATTCATTGTACACTAAGTCCAATGGTGCTTTATTCACAGTGACCCTTGTATATGAAGATGATTTGGTCTTAAGGGGGGTTGATGTTGATGAGATTACCAATATTAAAACCTTCTTAAATGAGAAATTTAGCATCAAGGATCTAGGAGTTCTCAAATATTTTTTAGGATTTGAAGTGAGTAGATCAAATGAAGGCATCACTTTATGCTAAAGAAAATATACTCTTAATCTTCTACAAGACATCGGGTTAAATGGAGTGAAACCATGCAATACTCCAATGCAACCCCACCTATAGTTGCACAAAGATTCTGGTAATTCACTGTTTGATCCAACAACATATAAAAGATTAATTGGGATACTTTTATACTTAACACATTCCAGACCAGAGATTTCTTATGTTGTAAGCAAACTCAGTCAATTCTTAAGTGCACCAACAGATGAACATATGCTAGCAGATCTGCATGTTTTGAAATACCTCAAAGGTAGTCCTCATAATGGTTTGTTTTTTAGTCCATACTCAACATTAACACTCAAAGGATTCTCTGATTTTGATTGGGGAGCATATCCCGATACTAGAAGATCTGCCATTGGCTTGTGCTTCTTCCTTAGAACCTCTTTAGTTAATTGGAAAAGGAAGAAGCAAACTATGGTTTCAAGATCATCATTGAGGCTGAGTATAAAACATTAGATTAGGCTACATGTGAGGGACAATGGATCTTGTACATGTTGCAAGACTTTCACAATAATCATTCTTCTTCTTTAGTGATTTACTCTGACAATAAGTCAGTTCTTTATATAACTACAAATCCAGTTTTCCATGAGAGAACTAAGCATATAGAAATTAATTGCTATGTAGTGAGAGACAATGTACAAATAGGAATACTACATTTTCTTCCTATTGCATCAAAGGATCAAGAGGCTGACATCATGACCAAGTCACTGAATGTAGGGTCATTCAACAACTTTTAAAACAGATGAATATATTCTCTAACTTGAGGGTGATGTTAAGCATGAAGATAAGTAGTGGTTGGTACATTTACTTGTGTACTATTAGAGAAGCAGTTATACACATGCTTAAGCATCTTAGCAACCATACATGTGCTTAAGCAGCAGACTTAAGCATCATGATAGCAAGTCAACTTGTAACTAGTTTCTTATTGGTTGTTAATTTCATATAGGTTGTTACAAATGGTTGAGTTAGTTAGTCATGATAACTAATTCTAGATGACATAAATATGGTGTGCTTGATCATTGTATGATTATATTTATTGTAACTTTTTTAATTATGCAATGCAAGCTATTCTCTTCATTTCAATGGTGTTCTTGCAGGTGGTTGAGAGTTAATTAATCATGATAACTAATTCTAAATGATATAAATATAGTATGCTTGATCATTGTATGATTAAATTTATTGCAACTCTTTCAAGCTATTCTCTTCATTTAATGGTGTTCTTGCTTTAATTTTCACATATAACAAATTGCAGACAATATTACTCACACAAATAATTGAGGGGATTCATTTTCCCTTATTACAAGTCGCAACGAAATAAAATTTACAAAATAATGACGACGATAATAAATAGTATAGAAATTCAAAATATCTATTGCAATCTTCATAGATCAAGAACAAAAGAATCTACAAAAAAAAATTGAATCATTCTATCCAAAATAACGCCAATAAGAGGAAGAGTATAATAACCTCGATACAAATGAAGTTACGTGTACAAATACAACAACAACTACTAGTATACCGCGTAATTATACTGATTTCTCCGTAGATTCTGTTTCCGTTTCTTGTACACCATCCCTGCCAACATGAGCACGCTCGCCGCCACTATTATTCCGATCGCTATCCCTGCTTTCTTGCTTCCACTCATTCCTTCTGCCGACGAATCATCTGTTTTCTCGTCAAGGCCGATGTGGTTTATTAAAGTAGAATCCTCCGGCGAAGGAGCCGGAGTGGAAACTGGACTCGGATTTAACGGAGGCGGCGCTGGCGGCGATGAATCTAGAGGCGAGTTGGATGGAGGATAGTATGGTGATGGAGTGTCAGCCGATGACGGTGACGGTGATTCTGGCAATGGCGAGGGAGATGGAGTATCAGCCGACGGTGACGGTGATTCCGGAGATGGAGTATCAGGCGACGGTGACAGTGATTCCAGATATGGAGTATCAGCCGACGGTGACGGTGATTCCGGCGATTGAGACGGCGAGGAATCGGTGTTCACATGAAGTGAAAGAGTGAGTAGCATGAGAGAGAGAGAAAATAATCTTGCTTTTGCCATTAGAGAGAGAAAATGAAAATGGAAGAAAAAAAAGAAGAAAATGGATCTGAAATATAGAAACCAAGAGAAAGAGTGGAAACTGTTTGAAGGAAAACGGTTAGAAAACGGTTACGAGGGAAAATCTGAAATCGGAGGGTTTATATTGAAATGATCGCAAAGGGAAAAGATATGAGAATGCGACACGTGGCTTTGTAAAAAGTGCGCGATTCATCGGATTAAATTGGAAATGAAGTAAAAGAGTTGAAGATTAGTTCATACGGAAAAGTGAAATGCAAAATGCAATGCAAATGAAAAGAGTTTGTGTAATGGAAAAGATAAGTGAAAGTGATTTTTATGCATTTGAACACGCAGTTATAAACATTTTTAAAGAGATGGTAAAGGTAGTTTCGCTTTTCATGCAATTCAAGGAAGAGCTTCACATTTTCTATGTGTTTATTAAAATTAAAAATGTACTATGTATGTAACCATGGTTTGTGATACATATTATATTATATCTAAATTAATAGTATAAGAAACAAGAGAAAAATAAAACTTTGTTGATTCTCATTTCCCAAACGGCGTGTTGGTTTAAATTAATAATGTGAAGCTATCATGCATGGCATTGATAGAATGTAATATATATAATATATCTTTTATAGCGATCTTAAAATATACTTAATATAATCAATTTCTAACTAATCACAACTACCTTCAAACTTTCTTAATCAATATTAACTAATTCTAATTAATATGAACCTATATCTAACAGTAATTGTGAACCATTGGAGATATATGAGCCTTAAACCTATTTTACTTTTAGTGAAAATATGTCAACATTAGTTTGTCACTTTGATAGGAAAAATACAGATGAAAGTAAGAACAAGAAAATTGCTGCACTTGATAAGTGAAAGTATATATTATACCTTCCAAATGCAATTGTTATAAAGGATTGGATGGCTAGTTCAACGAATTTGAACTAAAGATTAAAAGAGCTGGATGAGTTAAATTTTGATGGTTGTTGTATACTTCCATATGTAAGAGATGAAATCTAGAGCTTGATAAACTTATGTTAGTGAGTTCAATAAAACTTAATATATGGGGTGGGGATTAAGCTAAATATCCGGATTAAATGGGGATTATTTTTATTAAAGCCTCAACCGAAAACGCTAAATACTCAAGTTTAATATTACAGTTGTTTCACATGTGTCCACCTTTCCCATTCTTTACCTCTTTTAAAGGCTTGGAGAGAGGAGTTGGTGATTGTTCTTCTCTAAGTCACTATGTCAGAATCAATCTGATCATAGCAGTATAAATAGAAACATGAAATTTAACTTTTCATAGTTCATCCTTCACATCAGTATTGCTACTTTGGTTCTCTTTGGTATCAGAACTCTCCTTGGCATCAGAGCCCTCTGGTTTAGGAGTTGAGGTTGGTTTCTGGAGCTTGAATGGGATCGAAGCATGTTGCTTGAGGAACTTGTAAAAGGCTACCACTGTTCGATCTGCCTCAACAGTAATCTGCACACACACAATTAAGCAATTATAAATGTTAATCACTAAACAATAAACCATATGCAGATCTTCTCGCGCACACACAAGAGTATATTCAAATTTATGAAAGCTGAATTAATAAAATATGAAGTGTTGTTTCACATACAGGATCAAAACTTTTGTTTCCGGCTGGGAAGAAGAGAAGGGTGGGGAATCCATCAGACTGCAAAGTGAATATAAGTCAAAATTGATCAATAAGTTATTACATCTGCATTTTAAGCTGGACTGAAATTCAAAACCTTGCAATGTCTGGTTTGAATTTGGGTTTACCTTTGCCCTGGGATGCTCATTTGTTGTTCCGTCCATCTTGGCTATTACAAGAGAGTCAATACTACTAAGATGTTTTGCAAGCTTGTTGTATATTGGTTCCAAATGTTGGCAATGGCCACACCATGGAGCATATATCTGATATTCCATAAACCATTAAATTAACACGGCAAAATTGCAGAACTTTAGATGCAAATATAAGTCGTAAACTAGAGGGTCAGAGTTGTACCTCAAGGAGAACATCCTTTGATTCATCCAAGACAATTTCATCAAAATTATTCCCAACAACTATTTTCACGTCACCATCATTCTGTCACCAAGTTCGCAAACATGTTAGACATGAAACTCCAAGTAAATAAAGGATAATTGTTGGCAGCAAAAACAAATAACTTACACTTTCAGGAATTGGATCTGACTTGAAAAAAGGTTTTAGTTTGTCTTCAAGGAAATCTTCCCCAAATGCCTGAGGTAAAGTAAAGATTTGAAATTTTGTCAAAATATTACTTTCAAACCTCACTGAGTGAAAGAAAAAGGATTTTATACACATTCTATAACATGGCAGTAAAACTAACAGAGCCGAAGGAAAGAGAGAAAAAGAGTACCTTAATTTTGTCAACAGTCACCTCTCCATCAAACACGAATTTTTTCCCATCATCGTTTCCAGTGTATCCAAGTACCTGCATTGGAAATTCCACGGATTACTTAAATATACTTCCAAGTGATTCAAAGGATGCAATATGTAAATTTGATGAATGTCATGACTTATCATTTAGATAAAACTTAAAAAGGGAAGAAGAAATAATTACTTTTGGAGCAGTCCCGCTAATACCAAAGTATTCTGAAACAGGCTTTCCAACATCTTCGTTATCAGTTTCCACAAGCACAAAGATCAACTGCAATGGATAAGTGCACAGTTAAATCATTCATTCTAGAAAAAAAATCAAACGACCCACTAATGAGATATCACCACACAGCATAAATCAAATGCTCAACTCTCATGATTTTATAAATGGAGGCATGTTCGGCAGATTCAATACTCATAATGGCCCACTAATCAGTATACTACACCCGATTTCTTGTGGAAAGCAAGGAAATCAATTTTATTTTGACATAATAATTAGTTATGTCTATGAAAATATACCTTTCCCTTGAAAGACTTTGCTGCTTCCTGAAATACTGGGAGGAATTTCTCTGAATCATTTGAAGTCACAAACAGCAACACCTGGAAAAAAGAAGTTTCAAACATGTAATAATCTTTGAAGAACATTGTGAAGCCATTTCTCAAGAACAGTTTGCTAATAAGATTAAATTATAATACGATACATCTCATAAACAATCACCTGTTTCTTGATTGGATTTTCAAAAACTTCTGGAGCATTTTCTCGTGTAAAAACTGTTACCAAAGGAAGCTTGTTGGAGGAGACAAAGTCAGCTATTGCAGATTTGCCGAATTGGCCATCTGCAGAGACAAGGTGAAAACACATCAAATTTGCAACTACAAAAATAAAAAGAATACAGACATAAGAAAGAGAAAAGTAAACAAACCAAAATGGTTCAGTTTTTCCTCCTCTTTCTTGATAAGGATCAAAGCGGGGCGTTTCACATTAACATCAAGATGGAACAGCTTTGCCACCTCAGGATCCACAGTCTGATAAAAATTGACATCATCCTCAAGTCGTGAAGCCGCAGCTAGCTCCTCACTCTCAGGACCCTACATATTGTCCATGACATGATAAGTAACACACAACAATCAACAATGTCATTCATTCAATAGAATCAAATCAACAATGGCAAATGTCTTTAATGGCCAACTCATCGAAAACAAATTTGCCGATTGATCATAAAATAAAGCAATCAAGCAACACATCTTACTGCAACAAACTTATCTAATCACAATGAATAACATACGCAAACATCAATCTAACAAACCACTTAAACTCAACATTTAACTTAAGGAACAAGAAACAAACCAACAAATCTTACCACAACAAACTTCTGTAATCAAATTTATAGCATATGCAAACATCAATCTAACATTTTAACATAAGGAACAAAACTATAAAATCTGATAACAATCCACTTGCTTTTACTTACAACTAAAGAATTGAGGAAACCCAAAACAACTTTGGTTTCAGAGGCCAATATACTTTGAGCTTCATCCAATGAAGTAACGTTATGTATACCAGGTCCTGTCTTCTTCTTAATCCATGAAACTATAGCTTCTCTGCAAAACAACGAAACAAAATAAAATATTTTCAGATCCAATAAAATTGAAAGAAAGCATGAATTAAAACTGAAATCGAAAGAGATAATTACTTGGTTCTTTGTCCAGAATAAGTCTTGTGAACACCATCAATGAAGAAATAGATAGTCGGAAAACCCTGAACATCAAACTTCTGAGCAACCTCACTCTCTTCCGTCGCATCAATCTTCGCCAAAACAACATTCTCCCCTTTCAATTCAGTAGCAGCAGCGGCATACTCCGGAGCCAAAGCCTGGCAATGACCACACCACGGCGCGTAGAATTCAACCAACACGAACCGATTACTATTGACCACGTCGGTGAAGTTGTTATCCTTCAAAACGACGACGTCCTTTTCGTCGACTTCAGGAGCTTGGTAAGACTCTTGATGCTCGTAGCCGGAGAAGTCTTCTTCGAGATCGGATTCATTTTCAGCGTCATGGTGGTGGTGGTGCTGGTGGTGTGCGTCGGTTTCGTCGGGTTCGTCGAGGAAGCTGAGATCTTCGTCAAGTTCTTCATCGGAGAGGACGTGAGAGAGGGAAGAAAAGAAGAGAAGAGTTGTGAGGGAAAGGAGAATGAGAATTCGCATTGTGATTGGGATTACAGAGAAACGAAGCGAAACGAAGAGAGAAACAGAGAAAGAGATCTGTGACTGTGATTTGAGAATGGGTTGACTTTAAACTCGGTGTAAATGGAATGGACCTTCCCTACGACGCCGTTTACTGATCCGGTACAATTTACTGCAATTAATCCGTGTTTTACTGTTTTTCTTTCCTTAATTACGACAGTATGTTTGTTTTTGGGTGAGAACGATAAATAATACTAGCACATTTAATTTTGTATATTTGTTGTAATTGAGATTATGAATTAGTGGCAATGCAATTTTTTTTTCATCTATAGTTTTTTTTATTAGTTTTGTGATTGGAATATTACTTTAGATTTGGCACAACTATCAATTAAAAATTGGTTTAACGAGATAATTTCTTTAATCCAGGTAAAAGAAGATTGAATATGACAATTATTATGGTATTGTTGTAGCGCAGATAACAAGCGTAGTTTTTATTGTTTCTATTGATATTGGTTGTGTTTTAGAGAACGTCTAATAACAGAAAATAAACCTTTGGAATTTCAAGAGTGAGAAAATTTTGTCGTGGTTAGACTTCATTGACCTAGTCTTATGTAGCATCATTAATAACTTATTAGAATTGCATACTACCTGTTAATAATAGATAATATGCAATTCTAATATGTTATTAATATTATTGCATGTTTCTCATCGCAACTCATGTCTGAGTCAACGATGTGAGATGCAACGTCCCAGTTTTAGTCTGTTTTATTTATTTGAGTCGTTTTTTATTATTCTATTATTATTTTATTTTTATTTTCGACTTTTATCTGAAAATATGTTATTTTTAGTCGAGATTATATTTTATCGGGTTTTGGGAGCGTTTGCGAGATATTTGGGTGTAGGGGTATTTTGGGCGTTTTGATTTATTTGGTTAAGTTAAAAATAGAAAGAAAAAGAGAGAAAAATAGTAAGAAGAGAAAAGAAGAGAAGAGAAGATAAAAGAAGAAAAGAGAGAAAAACTTGAGAAAGAAGAAATCAATCAACCGATTTTTCTACGCGCTATTTAATCGGGTAAGGGTGCGAAACTCGATTATGCTATGTTTGTGTATGATTATGTATGTGTTTGCTTGGATGTTTCTTGTCTTTCCATGACTTTTGAGTTCTAGGTCGAAAATGATAAAATGATTAGGAATCGATGTTTGCGCGGTCGGAAATCGATATAATTTGCGTTGTATGATCACCATGTGTTTATGAGTCATTGCTGATAATTGTTTTGGTGTTGGAATTGATTTGGAATGAAAAATGAGGTTTTTGGAGGTTTTTGGATAGTGTAACCCGTAACAGCATTTTTCTGGTTCTGGTGTGATTCGCCAGGCGAATTGAGTATCGCCACTAGCTCGCCAGGCGAAGTGCAGGCGAAGGGAAATTCGCCAGGCGAATTCGTAAGTCGCCAGGCGAATTCGTAAGTCGCCAGGCGAAATAGGAATTACAGAAAGGGGGTAGCTTCTGTAACTCTTGGTTTTCTTTTCTAATTGGTGATTCGTCACTAGCTCGCCAGGCGAACTGCTGGCGAATGGGATTCGCTAGGCGAAATCCATGGCGAATGGCTGGCAAATGGGAATTCGCCAGGCGAATTCTCAAGTCGCCAGGCGAATTTGGCTGTATCTCAATAAATTCTTTTCTTTGAAAATTCATAACTTTTGATCTGTGGTTCGGTTTGAGGCGTGGTTTGATGCGTTAGAAAGCTCATAAAATGTACTTTATATTGATGATGGTTTTGAGAATTGTTGGCCGATTATATTATGTCAGAAATTTGAAAATGTGTTGTTTTGTTGTCGACTTTTGCCGTTTAATTGTGTGAACTTGATGTGTATGTGCAATATGTTGTTGGTGTGGATATTTTATGACTTGTGTACTGTTGAGTGATGAAATTGTATGAAATATATATCGTAATGATGATTGGTGGCCTTACGGCAAGAAATTGCAATGTGTTGTAATTGTTGAGTTATGCATGATTATGGATGAGTAAATGTGTGCATAGGAATGTTATGAGTCATTGTATGCCAAGCATCATAATATGCATATTGTGAAGTCGAGCGCCATGAGGGTACGAGCGACGGATAGATTCCAATGGGAATCCGCTATAACATCGTGAGCCTTAAAAATAAGAGGACCTAAAGCGATTTGATATATCGTGAGCCTTAAAAATAAGAGGACCGAAAGCGATGGTTATAGACGATCGTGTGCCCTTGTGGGGTGTGAGCGATCAGATTGTGAGCCTTATACAAAGAGGACCGAAAGCAATCCATAAACGTCGTGAGCCTTATACAAAGAGGACCGAAAGCGACGGGGAACATCGTATGCCCGACGGGGAGTTACACTAAGTAACGAGCGATGGTTCCAATAGTTCCTGAGTGAACTGGTTTTGAGATGTGATGAGTCGGTACCGCATGTGCATTGCATGGAGTCGTTGTGTCGGTCTCTGTGCATTTGCATAAATCATGGATTAATTGTGTATGGAATTGTGAATGTGACTTATGAGATGAAATATGTATATTTATGTGGTTGATGAGAGTATTGTATATGATTGATATGCATCGGCGACGTATATATAGAATATGTGTTGTATGTGATTGTGGTGCAATTGTGGTGAAAATATTTTATATGTGCATTTTGTGTTAATATATGATTATATGCAACTGTGTTATAATTGTGTTTCTCACCCTTCTGCTGTTTTATAATGCTCTATGAGGCATTGCAGATTAGAGTTGCTGGAGGTCTTTTTGTGAAGCTTTGCGTCTTCATTCTTTTGTCGGTCGGATCTGATATGTGACGCCGGGTAGTTAGGGTGGCCGTTTGTGATTAGTTTGTATTATGTATATGTATCTTTTGAATTGTACATGTATGGTTGTATATGACAAACAAACTTTCATGATATATATATATATATATATATATATATATATATATGAGATTCAGTTGCAGATTTTCCGCTATTATTCTGTTTCTGATTCGTGGGTGTATTACTACCTGAATTGTTGCATATCTGTATGAGCAGGTGTTGTATGTTTGTTTCAAATTGATGTGGCGTCTCCGGTCTATGCCGTGCATGTTTTAATTATACTCTGATGAAATTTTGAAATTTCTTTTACCGCTTTAATAGCTTGGGGGGTATAGATTGGGGGTGTTACATGAGATCTGTCGTATTACCTGATAGACGATCTCTTAGCCTTTTAACTGATACATCAACATTAAGTTTCAACAATGAATGCCGATATTAATGCTTCATTTCACCAATACGGTTATTCTTGCGGGTATCAAACATAAATCTATGTTTAGACTTTAGCATCTAATAGTTGCACTACAAGAAAAATAGTGTTTTGCGACACATTGATTGCAACAGTTCCATAAAAACCGTTGTCATTTGTAAGTTACGGTGGTTGCCACGACGGTTTTAGACAACCGTCATTAAATTTTTTAAAAATTTAAAACATATTACAACGGTTTTGGATAACCGCCGTTAAATTTTTTAAAAATTTAAAACATATTACGACGGTTTTGGATAACCGCCGTTAAATTTGTAAAAAAACTAATTTTATATATTATATTAATAATTTTTTATTTAATTATTTTTAACTATAATAAAATCAAGGAAGTAAGAAGGCATGGAACAATCTTCAGCATACTTCACTCATATCCCCTAAACAGCGCATCACCTTCTTCTTCTCACGATACTCACAAAATCAATGGAACCTGATGAATCCGCCATGAACGAAAGTGCGAACCTTCCCTGATCCACCTCCTCTAAATCTATCCTCCATTTCCTTCAATTTCTTTTGATTGAACCTAAATCTAAGCAACAGCTGAAACCCTAACGAATTGAGAAATTTGATGAAACGATTGTGGTGCTCAATCTTGGATCAAGACCAAAGGTGAAGTGTGTTATTCAACTCCCCCTATCTCGTGGTATCAAGAAAAAGGTGAGAGATGGTGGCGACCTACCTCTACAGAAGTGAGTGACGAAGGTGATGGCGACGATGATGATTTGCAACTTTTGGGTTAGGTTCTTGATGCTCCATCCTGCTTTCTATTCTTCTTCTTCTCCACTCGTAGTCTGTAGGAATTGTTACTTCGTGTTGTTGTTGTTGTTGTGCGTTGTGAGTTCTTCTGCAATCGATGTCGTTGTTGTTCTATGCGTGAAACTTGTTGTGGCTTTGCGTTCTTAAACTTATGAGGCTATTGTTCTTGTGATGTTGAAGAACGTTCAACAGTGGGCCTAACCAAACATGCAAGACTGTATTTTCCTACCATTTCCTGTTGCCTCATTTCCCCTAAATCCAATTTAAGTGTTGGTCTCTATTAGTTCAGCCCCTCATTGCTAAGATTTGATTTTGATTATGTGTTATGGGTATGTTAGTTTATGCTTATGAGAGGTGACTTGTGAGGACATTATAAAACAAGCTATGGGCATGACTTCTGGTTGGTTGATATTGTTTTTGTTTAGTCCATTATTTTACCAACTTATGAATGCCAATAATATTGTCTAGTGTTACAAATTTATGAAGATTGTGTATTTTCTATTGATTATATACTACTGGGCAGTGTAAGAAATAAGGCGATGCTCGTGTCGAATGAAATCTTAATTGAATCTGATCTGTTTGTGTTTATTTTGTAGGTAAAAAAAATAGATGGCCGGTGCATTTTGGGCAACACGCGTGTTGGAGAAAGTGAAGAAGCATGATTCTGGAGGACTCCTTTGGAAGAGAATCAAACTCACCACTACCCGTAAAGCCAATGCCAAGAAGCGTCTTCTTTGTGTGTGGCAGGTATTTGATTAACACCTCCCCCAACATGCAACCACCCTGTTAGTTTAGTGTCATATGCTTATCTGTTATATTAGCTTAGCATTCTATGTTATTAATTAAATAGGTTCCTTCATACCTAGAAAAAATGAATAAGGATGTTGGTTTGTTACTTTATCTGTTGTGGTTGAGTATTTTGGCCTACCACACCAAGGAAGGACTAATGTCCACAAGAAAGAAAATTGGTTTTATCCTTTAGAGGCCCAGAGGGAGACACCTTCTAGACCTAAGACCCCTCTTATTCTCGAATATCATCCTACACCTCCCTCAGATAGGACCACAGTTTATTCCTCTAATTTTAATTTGCAGCGGCGTAACATTTACTCTGAGTTTAACACCATGCGCAAAGAGATGATCTTCCTTCGCGAAGATCTTACTGAACTGACTTTGCAGATGGAGGTAGTCGACGCCACACATTCCACAGAGACTGATTGCCTTTATCAGAAAATCTATAGTCTCCGACGCCAGTTAGCGGAGGCCCATGCACTCTGTCCACATATGAACCAGGGTGCCCGACGCAGATCACTCTAGAGGAGTCACTGGAAGCATTGAGGACACTGCTCACTGTCATACCCTAAATTTGACCACAAGATTTCCCATCATTGTGCAAATCATCACCACAATATGTATGTACCTTCATACCTCATCAATCCTCTCAAAGATTGTTGAGCATTCACCTCAATCCAGAATTAGAGCTTTGGACCCTCTCAGAGCACTCAGACAAAGGATCAATCAAGAATGGGCATGATCTTCTACTTGTAAAACCTCTCAAACATCCATAGAGGATCAAGAGGTCACACTCATCAAGAATCAAGCATAAGAATGCAACATTCCAAGTTTATCAAGCCTCAAGATCACTAGTGTCGCCAAATTAGGGTTTTGGTCGACCAAGGCCTCCAGAGAGAAATTTTCTTCTGGGCATGAGTCAATACTTCAAAACACGATCCAAGAAGCTCAAAGGGACCTCATGGATCCAATCATAAGTTCAAAATAGCCTCAGGGGATGCATTCATAAAAAATTAGGAATTAGGGTTTCTTGACATAATTCACCCCTAAGCCGACTTTTGATGCAAGGGATGAGCCAAAACCTCAAGAATTGTTTTGAAGACCTCAAATATCTCATATTGACCCTCTTACAAGTTCAAATGGACACAAAGAACTTGGTTCATGAGAAATATAGAGATGCAAATTAATCTGACCACAAACTAGGGTTTCTGAGAAAAAGTCAACCCCGCCTTTGACAAGACATGATCTCAAACCTTGGGAAATGATTCAAGACACTCTAAAACATTTATGGAATCCATCCATTAGGTTTGAATTAGGTCAAGAACTTGATTTCATAGAGAATCACAAAGTTTGAAATTCATCTGACAAAAAGTTAGTTGTGCCCAAAAACTAAGTTTGACTTTTGAGATTTCTTGACAAACATGGCTTCTTTAAGTCAAAAACAATGTTAACTCATGGTTTGGATCATCATCCATCAATAAAAATCAAGAAAAGTGAGGTTACTTGCAAAAGGGGCAATCTTAAGAAACTTGACATTTCTCTAAGTTATGAAAAAATGGTGATTTTCCCCAACTTTGCAAGGTCATAACCCCCAAACCACAAAGTCATTTTCTTCCATCCAAAGCTCAAATGAAAGCTCTCATTACATACTAAAAAAGTGTCACAGTGCTCCATGAGCCAAAAAAAGCTTGGATTTTGAGTTATAGAGCCATGAAATTAGGGTTTCAAAACTTTTGAACTTTTACACTTAGTGAAATTTTGAGACAAAATCAGTTTCATTTTTTTCCAACTTTGAGGCCATTTTTCATTATGATCCAAGATGAATCAAGGAAAAAGTTAAGCATCAAAGTTAAAGTATGATATAGGGGCTTTCTAAAAAGTACAAGAGCCTCCCATGATTCAACTTGAGCAAGAAGTTATGAGCTTCCCAAAATGACATTTTTCACTCTGCCTACACAAAAACATTAGTACATGACTTGTATCCCATGATTTCTTGAACCAATTTTGGACACTTGCATCATTGTATTTCTGTCCAATATCAACATGAATGATGAGGAATCTGAGCATAAGACCACCAAGTCAAAAATCTTATCCCTTAAGCATGTGGCATTCAAGATTCATTTCCAAAACTTTCAATTTTATCATGAGGCATTCAATGGGTGCATAGAGGTGGCATGAACTGAGGCATTGTTATTCAAATGAGTTAAGACACATCCAAAGTTCAGAAGACTTAAACCTACAAAGTTGATCTCAAGTCATTGGCTAGAGGAGACTTTGGCTACATGACAAAATTCAATGGAGAATAGGGTGATCCAGCCTCCATTCACAATTCCTTCAAAAACAAACTTCCTCTACTATAAATAGAGGTAATGTGTGACTGATCAAACCACCCCAAAACATCAGAATTCATGTTTTCCTCCAAATCACCTTTCAAAATCAGAATTTCCTTCTTTGGCAAGTAACATGCGAATTTTCAAATAGAGAAGGATTCCATCACAACCAGTGATCCTAACACCACATATACATCATATAGAAGTTATCCAAACACTTCTCCATCATCTATAACCTCATAATCACAAAGCTCAAAATCCAACTTAGGCCTATTTGCAGTTGAGGTACCACAACAAGTTACAGGTGTTTCCAATCCATTCCAAGCTTATAAACACCTTACATAAGGTCCATTGAAGCTGTCCAGATCATCTCACAACATCTGTAACACCTACAACTGAGGATTCGAATTCCTCTTGCACAGGTAAGCCTGACACTCTCAAACTCTATGGTCAATGCATCATAAATGTGTTTTCAAGTTACAAACCTGTTTCTATACTTGTGTAGAGTGTTTCCCCTCAATCAATTGCTTTGTAGCTATTGTAAATAGGATTTCATAGTGTTCTTGCAGAAGTTAGGGTTCATGTGTTCATCACTTGATTTCTCACTCCACACTTAATATAAATGCAATTAATTGGTACCATTGGAATCCTTGTTAAAAAACGAACAACTTTCATGCTTACAAAAGTCAAACCATCAAGTAATCAGGGAGATATGAGAGGTTTTACAAATCTAGAAAACCAGACCTCGCGCGAAGAAGATGACTTATTCTTGGCGCCCTTTTTGAATTTTTGAAATTTTGAATTTTCTTTTATTTTTTTAATTGATTTCAAAAATTAATTTCTCTCTGATTTTTAATCATTTTTGAATAATTATTTTTTTTCAAAATTCACAAAAATGTTAAAATATTTTATTCTACAAAAAAATCAAAATAATGTTGTTAGTTTCTTGGATTGGCTGGAATTTTGGTAAAATAAAGGTTGTTCAATGTTGAAGTCAAGGTGGTGATGTTGCAATATTGAGTCTTAACACTGGGCTGTGTTAAGTAGTGAAGCTGTTTAATGTTTGATGTCATATGGGTGATGTCACAACATTGAGTCTTAACACTGAGTTGTGTTAAGTGTTTAAGTTGGATGTCTGATGTCACAAGCGATGTTGTGACATTAGATCTGCAGAATTAATAACATCAGGTTTTGTGATGTTGTTAGGGTTTGCGTGTTAGCTAGAATTGTGGAGAGCTGTTAGTCTCATTAGTTACGGATATCTTGGGATAGATATTCTCTGTTGCATAGAGATTTGATGCAGATTTGTAAGAGGTTTAAAAGCTAAGATTTAAGAAGATTTTGAGAGAGAAAATCTGTTTTGAAGATTCAGTTTTAAACAACAAATCAGATCAGATATTGTAGCAGGTCCAAGCCCAATTCGAAGAGCTATATAATGTGCATCATTCCTGGAGGAAAGGAAACGAAGAAAGTGAGCTAAAGACTGAGTGTCGTTTGTGTCTTCGTGTATGTTTTGTAAACCATTCGAGTGTGAATTGGTATTGTTGTTTTGAGTTGTTCTTGATCAAAGCTATGAAGCATAATCAAGTAGTGCTATTCAAAGTGTGTGATCTTTGAATTATATCACTGAAGTGTTTTAGGGATTGAGTAGTGTTATCATATCTAAGTGGTTTCTTAGGTAGGAAGTCACTAGTAGGAATTAAGTTTAGGAGATTGTCAACTAGGTTGTTGAGTCTGTAAATTAATTCTACAAGTAGTGAATTTCATCCCTGGCTTGGTAGCCCCCAGACGTAGGTAGTTAGACCGAACTGGGTGAACAATTCTTTGTGTTAATTTATTGATTGTTATTGCACTGTCCATTGCAGAGTGTGTTGTTGTGACATCGCACGTAACATCACACATCTGGTAGCAGAATTTCAATTGGTATCAAAGCAGGCATCTTGTCTGTCTCTGGGTGAGATCTAGGGAAGTTACGTTTTGGTGTAAAGATGGACAAAGAGGTTGGAGGATTTGTCAACAGACCCCCTATTTTGGATGGATCCAATTATGACTATTGGAAGCCAAGGATGACTACTTTCTTAAAATCCTTGGACAGCAGGGCTTGGAAGGCCATTATTAAAGAATGTAAAGCACCTGTTGTGTTTGAAAAAGATGATGCTGTCAAAGATAAAGAGGACACCTCAAAGCCGAAGCCTGGAGAAGAATGGACCAAGGAAGAAGATGAGCTTGCCCTTGGTAATTCCAAAGCTCTGAATGCAATCTTCAATGGAGTGGATAAAAACATATTCAGGCTGATCAATACATGTGAAGTTGCAAAGGAAGCATGGGATATTTTGAAGGCTACACATGAAGGAACATCTAGAGTTAAGATGTCAAGACTTCAGCTTCTAACATCGAAGTTTGAAAGTCTGAAGATGAAGGAAGATGAGACTATCCATGACTTCCATATGAGTGTGCTTGAGCTGGCTAATGCATCCAGTGCTCTTGGTGAAAAGATGTCAGATGAAAAGCTTATAAGGAAGATCCTTAGGTCCCTTCCTAAGAGGTACAAGATGAAGGTGACTGTAATTGAAGAAGCTCAAGACATCAGCAAGATGAGGGTTGATGAGCTCATTGGATCTCTTCAAACTTTTGAGCTTGGTTTGAATGAGGAAGAACCAGAAAAGAAGCCTAAGAGTACAGCCTTGGTTTCAAATGATCAAGAAGAGAAAGGGAATAGTTCTGAATCCCAGGAGGATCTATCTCAGGCCATTGTTATGTTGGGAAGGCAGTTCAACAAGGTGTTCAAAAGAATGAACAAGAACTTCAAGCCTAATGACAAGAACATCGCTTATGACATCAGCAAGTCTAAGGAGAAGGATGAGGAGAAGACTGCTCAAGACAAGGGTATTCAGTGCTTTGAGTGTGAAGGTCATGGACATGTCAAGAAAGAATATCCCACATTCTTGAAGAAGCAGAAGAAGAGCATGTCAGTTTCCTGGTCTGACTCTGATAGTGAAAGTGAAGGTGAGTCAGCAAAGCATGTTAGAGCTTTGACAGGAACTGTTGTTTCTGATGATGATTCTAGTGATGGGGAAATAAATTTTGAGGAGTTAGCTTCGACTTATCAAGAGCTTTGTCTGAAGAGTGCTGAAATCTGTCAAGAAAACAAGAGTCAAAAGAAACAGATTGCTCAGCTTGAGACTGCTAAAGCTGATTTGGAAAATGAAGTCTCACTGGTCAAAGCTCATCTTGATCATATGACTAAATCTGTTAGAATGCTGAACAGTGGTACAGACACTCTTGATAAGATTCTGCAGTCAGAGAAAGCTGCTGGTGATAAGTCAGGTATAGGATTTGTGGCTGAGAAAAAGGTTTCTGCTGAAGCAGACACTTCAGGAACAAAGAAGGAGGTGTCCCAACCAATGTCTCAACATCAAACAAAGAGACAGGATCCTACACCTGAGAAGGGTGCTCATTCACAGCCTCAGAATGTTGAGAAGAAGAATGGTTCTCATCAGAGGAAGATGCAGCCCCAAGGAGATAGTCAGTATATGCCTCCCCAATATCACAAGAGCATGCAAGCTGCTAAGTTTAAGCAAAACATGTCTCATCAGATGTCTCAACATCAGGGAAACTGGTATGGATATGGATATGAATACAACAATGTTGTGCCTCATTACTATGGAAGAAGGAAGCCTCATCACCATAGGAGACAGCCTAGGAGACAACATCCTCAGTACAGGAGAAGACAACCGCACCATAGAAGACAGGGCAACTATGGTAGAAGGAGAAATCATTATAGGTGGCAGCACCAACAGTATCATCATCAAAGTGGCAGAAGGTTTAACCACTTCAGAGATGACAGAGTCAGATGCTTCTATTGTGGCAGGTTCGGACATATGCAGTCCTCTTACTTCAAGCTTCATGGTTATCCAAATTCTGCTCCTCAACCCAGACAGAAGGAAGTCAGGCCCAAGGTGGTGAAACAATGGGTCCCTAAAGCTCAGGTCACATGTCTATTAGCTCATACCTCAGATGGACATTTTGCCATGGATGCATGGTACTTTGACAGTGGATGTTCAAAGCACATGACGGGATCCAAGGAGAAATTGGTGGAGTTAAATCCTTGCCATGCAAATAAGGTTGTGTTTGGCAATGGAGAAAAAGGAGTAGTAGAAGGAGTTGGAAGAGTGAAGAATCATGATGGTTTTACTCTTGATAGTGTGATCCTTGTCCAAGGTTTGAATGCTAATTTGATTAGCATAAGTCAGCTATGTGATGAAGGGTACAAAGTCAGCTATTCCAAGGATGAGTGTCTGGTGACAAATGAGAAGGATGAAGTGGTCATGAAAGGAGTCAGATCCAGAGATAATTGTTATCTATGGATACCTATAGAAGTCAGCTCAACTGTTGATGTTAAGACTGATGTTTTAACATTAGACTGTGACATCAAGTGTGAAGAGATGCTGAAAGGTCAATCAGAGTTAATGAGTTCTGATGTGAATCCTTTCAAATTTTTAAAAGGAAAGTTTTTATGGAGGAAGAAAATCAGTGATTGGTCATTAAAAGGTACTCAAAATCAGGCGCCTTACCATATTGATTCTATATCAAGATTCACCAAAGCCTTCTCTTCTCAACTGTTCATCTCCCTTAATCTCAACAGAATAAAGAAATCTTCTCTAAACCTAGTCTGTTACAAAGGAACGATGTCTTCTCCATCCAAGAACTCTGATTCGCAAAGACCTACTCATGAACGAACTAGGGTTTCATCAGAAAAAGAATATGTTGACAAAGAACACATTCCTATGGCACTCCCAGATTTAGGTAACTCTAAACCTTCAACCAAGTTGAATAAAACTGAAACTAGGTCATCATCCTCTCAAGCTATTGAGGAGAAGTATGATGTGGACATGCATTTGGAGCAGATTGCCACCAAAATTCTTGAGAAGGGAATACGTGTGAAAGGGATTTCTGTCCCTTTAAGGCAAATGCCTGCTGAACAGGTGGGCTCTCAAAGTGAGGACACCAATCTTCATAGACTGGCATTGTCTGTGATTCAAGATGCTGAAGGTGGTAGTAAAGAAGAAGATCTTAAAGATCCTGATGTCAGAACATCTTCCCCTAGGGATGAAAGTCACAGGTATAAAGGGAAGGATCAGGTTGAGGTTATAGATGTTGAGGACTCATCTGATAGTGATGTCATTGGTAATGCGATAGCAAGAAGGAGGGAGGATAGGAAAGGGAAAGGTGTGGAGTCACATCCTAATGAAAATATGGTCAAGGATAAGAAAAGGACTTCAGTTGCAGGCCCTCCCAAGTCATAGAGCAAAGTTGGCATTTCTGGAAAAAAGAGGAGAATCAGGGAAGAATCAGATTCAGAGTTTGATGTTCAAGACATCAACCCTGTGAGGAACAGAATTGTTGATCAAGTTCCTGATGACATCTCATTTCACTGTGCCAGTAGCGCATCCATGTGGAATTGTGTGAGCCAGAGAAGGATAGCTCTGGAAAGGGAGCTAGTTACAGATGATTTAGAGTCTACTGAAATTGTAGATCTAATTAAGTTTGCTGGTCTTATGAGGACTGTATCAAGATTGACTAGTTGCTATGATAGACTGGTCAGAGAATTTATAGTGAATATCCCTGAGTCTATTAATGACAGCAAAAGCCTAACTTTCAGAAGAGTTACTGTTAGGGGTAAGTGTGTCTGGTTTTCTCCTAAGGTGATTCATGCCTACTTAGGCAGAAGTGAGGAAGATTATGGAGAATTAGGAGCTTCTAATAATGTTATCTGCAAAGGAATCACAGCTGGTCAGGTAGAAGTTTGGCCCTCAAATGGAAAGTTGGCAGCAAGTTTATTAAGTGTGAAATATGTTATTCTTCATAGAATAGGTGCTGTTAACTGGGTTCCTACAAACCACAAGACCTCTATTTCTGCTGGTTTGGGCAAATTAGTTTATGCCATTGGAACAAAGAGATTGATTGACTATGGCTCTTACATTTATAATCAGACTATCAAGCATGCTGTAACAAGAGCTGTGAAATTGCCTATTGCATTTCCATCCCTCATTTGTGGGATAATTCTGTCTCAGCATCCTGGGATTCTTCACCAGTATGATAGTGTTTGTATAAGGAAGCCTGACTTGTCTTTTCATCAGAAGTTGTTTGAAGGAAAACATGTTGCTGATCATGTCAAGACATCTGCCTCAACATCTACTCATCATACTCATGTCAAGACTGATATGATTTCTGAACTGAAGGAAGCCTGTAAAGAATTAGATGAAGTTATCAGAGTAAGCACTGAAAGAAAGGAGAAGTTTAAAAGATTACTTATGACTCTGAAGATGACAGAAGAAGAAAGTGAGGAAGAAGTTGTTGATAAGAAAGCTGAGTCTGATAATGACAGCTCAAAAGAAGATGAAGAAGAAGATGATGATCTCAGCTCAGATGATTAAAGCTTTTACTGTTTTTCTTAGTTAGTAGTTTTAGTTTTGTTTCTGTTGTTTTTTATTCTGCACTGTTGTGCTTGGTTTGTAACATGAATATTGTGATGTATATGCACCCTTTATGTTTTTGTTCTATGATTTGTTTTGCCTGGTTGCTAACTGTGAGGCTAACAATGAGAGCTAGGGTAGTACTAACTGTAGTTAGTAGGGCTTCTGATTGAAGGTTGTCAAATTATGGCTAAAAAGGGGGAGAAACAGCCAAGAATATCAAAGAATACATGTCAAATGCTGCTAAGGTGATGTGATTGCTGATGTTATAGTGCAGAAGTGAAGAAATTAAGGGGGAGTAATTGCAGCTGTTATGCTGGTTCTTGTTTTGAGGGGGATCACCATTTTGGTTGTTGCCAAGTTGCTGTTGAAGATGGTGTGCAGCAGAGTTTTGTGTGAAGTGAAGTCTTTATGTATTGAAGATGCTGCTGCTTGAAAGTTCAAAAATTATTCAAGTTTATTCCGCTGCTGAAGTCTTTAAAGGTGCAGAGCTTGTTTTAGCCAAAATTAACCAAAGGGGGAGATTGTTAGTTTCTTGGATTGGCTGGAATTTTGGTAAAACAAAGGTTGTTCAATGTTGAAGTCAAGGTGGTGATGTTGCAACATTGAGTCTTAACACTGGGTTGTGTTAAGTAGTGAAGTTGTTCAATGTTTGATGTCATATGGGTAATGTCACAACATTGAGTCTTAACATTGGGCTGTGTTAAGTGTTTAAGTTGGATGCCTGATGTCACAAGCGATGTTGTGACATTAGATCTGCAAAATTAATAACATCAGGTTTTGTGATGTTGTTAGGGTTTGCGTGTTAGCTAGAATTGTGGAGAGCTGTTAGTCTCATTGGTTGCGGATATCTTGGGATAGATATTCTCTGTTGCATAGAGATTTGATGCAGATTTGTAGGAGGTTTAAAAGCTGAGATTTAAGAAGATTTTGAGAGAGAAAATCTGTTTTGAAGATTCAGTTTTAAACAATAAATCAGATCAGATATTGTAGCAGGTCCAAGCCTAATTCGAAGAGCTATATAATGCGCATCATTCCTGGAGGAAAGGAAACGAAGAAAGTGAGCTAAAGACTGAGTGTCGTTTGTGTCTTCGTGTATGTTTTGTAAACCATTCGAGTGTGAATTGGTATTGCTGTTTTGAGTTGTTCTTGATCAAAGCTGTGAAGCAGAATCAAGTAGTGCTATTCAAAGTGTGTGATCTTTGAATTATATCACTGAAGTGTTTTAGGGATTGAGTAGTGTTCTCATATCTAAGTGGTTTCTTAGGTAGGAAGTCACTAGTAGGAATTAAGTTTAGGAGATTGTCAACTGGGTTGTTGAGTCTGTAAATTAATTCTACGACCGAACTGGGTGAAAAATTCTTTGTGTTGATTTATTGATTGTTATTGCCCTGTCCATTGCAGAGTGTGTTGTTGTGACATCACACGTAACATCACACATCTGGTACCAGAATTTCAAATGTTATTTATTTAATATATTTTGAACTTTTTGTAAAGAATTTCATTTTAATTGTTTTTAAACATTTTTAATGAAATTTTTCTCTTGATTTTTCAAATTCAAATGAATTTTAAGCTTTCATATAAATAGAACATGATTTTTAAAAACATTTTCATTGTTCACAACTTATTTTTAAATATATTTGATATTTTATATCATTTTTTATTTAATTTTCTTTGAAAAATTGTATTTTAATTAAAATTAGGGTTTCCCCTTTGATATTAATTTTTCAAAACACTTTTGGGCCTCTTTGTAGAGTGTAAGAGTCATTCCTTTTTGTACATAAATATTTTGGGCCTCAGTCATTGTATAGTCCCACAGTGGTTTTCAAAACCGCGACGCGATCATCGTCTTTTTCAAATAAATCATCTGGGTCTCTCCTTGAGTATAAGCCCCATTTTTCTTCTTTACAAACATCTTTGGGCCTCTAATAGAGTGTAAGACCCAACCTCTATGTACATAAACAAATTTTAGGGCCTCTGCTATAGTATAAGTCCCACAACGTCTTTCGGTATCGCAGTTTTCAAAACAAGTCATCTGGGCCTCTCCTTGAATATAAGCCCCAATTTTTTTGTACAATATTTTAAACAACAAACAAACTCCATTGGCCTCTCCTTGAGTTGTAAGCCCCATACTTCTGTTTTCAAAATCATCTGTCTGTTTTAAACTGGTACTAAGAGGAGCATTATTCCCGGTGAAACTGCTCTTAGAACAATTGGGCCTCTCTTTGAGTTATAAGCCTCAAACATTATTTTCTTTTCAAACAACTTAATTTTAATTCAAATTCAAATTCAAAGTTTTCTCAAAAATTTCTTCAATTTCTTAAAACCCTAATCATACAGGTGTAATCAATACAATCAATCACAATACACTTGGGCCTCTTTTCAGAGTGTAAGACCCAATATCTTTTCAATTTAATGCATACTTATTTATATATCTGTCAATTCACTTATCTATATATACTTGTGCATATCTGTCTAGAGTTTCCCCAGTAGTTAGGTTTACACTTAGGTCAAACCAGAGGTTACTTCTAACATAGTCAATAACTAGTTCCCTCATAGGAAACTTCCCTCAATACAGTCTGCCTTCTCTTGGGCTTATTGAATATGGAACAGAGAAATGCATTATTCCCGGTGAAACTTTTCTCAAGATTGTCAAAACTTAGAAATATATATATATATATATATATATATATATATATGTGTGTGTGTGTGTGTGTGTGTATATATATATATATATATATATATGTGTGTGTGTGTGTGTGTGTGTATATATATATATATATATATATATACAAGAAATTCATTTCCCCAGAGAGGATTAATTCCCGGTGAAACCTCTTTTGAATTTCTTCAAACCTTAGAACTGTTCAACAAAGAAAAGACTTATTCCCGGTGAAACCTTTCTTGAACATTTCTTAGGCTTGGACCCACGGGCTTCCTAGAAGTATCCACAGCCTTCTCTTGGGCTTAGTACAAGGACCAACAGGCTTCTTAGAAGTTCCCTAGCCTCCTCTTGGGCTTAGTACAAACAAGGACCCAAAGGCTTCCTAAAAGCATAGGATAGAAATTAGTCATCTCTACTAGTTCAATCCTCAGGAGAGTCAAAAGTCCAGAACATCCTACCATCCAAAGGTTGATCTTCATCCCTTAAACCAACAGCCTCCTCTTGGGCATCATACAAAGATCCCTCTCTACACCAGAGTCTACCACTCCTTCATGAGACTTGGATAGTCTTAGCCTCCTCTTGGGCTTCATTCAAGTAGACTTGGAAAGTCTCACTTATCACAGCCTCCCCTTGGACTTAACACAAGGACCAAAAGGCTTCCTAAAAACATAGGATAGATCCTGATCATTTCACCAATACACCAGTCTTCAGTAGAGTTAAAAACCTCTAAGGTTTTCAAACTCACCTTTAAACTTCTCTGACCTCCAACAAGGCTTAACTTTCACCTTGAAAACCCCAGCCAAGGTCAGGTTGACTTCAACAAATCCCCAAAAGAACCAGAGCCCATGGCATCTGGTATTTCAACTCTTCCCTGGTTCCCAGTAAGAGTAAATTCCTTTTGGATTCCCCAATACAATTTGGACCTGTTCCTGGGTTTCAATAAATCCTCAGCAACAGACAGCCCCCTCTTAGGCTTCATATAAGAATTTTCCCCAGTCAGCCTCAATCTTGGGCTTTGTACAAGACATATAAAACCCTCCCTAGTGGAGTCATTTTCTTTCAGCTTCAACCTTGGGCTTTGATCAAGGCACACAAAAATCAGCATCCCCTCAAATGAGATCACGAGTCCTCTCTGCAAGAAGATACATCTTCTATACATCACATATCAAAACAAACAATCAAAACCTTTGTCCAGATAAATTTTGTAAGTGGCACACTTGTTGATTCAAAATCCAAGCTAGAGTCCTTCCTTTATCCTGGCTAAAATTCATCTTTCATCTGACTACTGTAAGTGGCAAGCCTCTGGGTTCTATACATCCAAGTCAATGTCCCTCTCTTAGCATGAAGGTTTCATAAAGGAAAAAGTGACATTGCTCTATACTGAGTTAAAGCTTCTTCCTTCATGACATCTCTCTTATAAAGGAAATTATGGCATTGCTGGATTCCACACATCCCAGTTAAAGTAATTTCCCTTATAATCAATTATTCAACATTTTGTGATGAATAGGTGAGTTTTCTCCCTTTAGAGATGACAAATTCTCTCTCTCAATCACCCTCTTAACTTCAATCTTGGGCTTTGAACAAGACATAAATACTCAAATAACTTCAATCTTGGGCTTTGAACAAGACACCTAACATTTTCCTCCCATAGAAATAGGAGGAACTACGATTGCTATGATTTCCCAAATCTCTTTACGGGAATACATAGGCATAAGATTGCGAAATCTTAGCGAGCGCACAAATAAAAAATCTTAGGTCCAGTACCTTCCCAAAAACAATAAGAAAACCCGAAAACAACAAAAACAGTCTCTCAATTCTCCCAAAGGAGAAATTTTCCCAATCCACAAAAGATAAACACAAGAAAGCATTTCAGATAACAGAAATATATGTAAAAAGAAGGTTCCTATAGATTACTATAGATACACTGGGTGTTAATAGCTTCCCTTTGTATAACCAGACCCCGATCCCCGATCGCTTAGCATTTGTTAAAGAAAACACTTGTGTGCAGGGTTAGTTTAAGATATCTTCCCCTTCCTTTCTAGCTTCATAGGATAAATACATAAATTAGAAAGTAGCACCAATCATGCAGTAAGGTGGTCGCGTCACCGAGAAAAAACCGACGGCTACACTCACATTGAGTGTGGGGAGATTTACCGCCTTATTATTATTACTATTATCTAATTCATCGCTATTAGATATATTTCCATTATTATTAGATTTATTTATGCACTTTAGACTTAAATTTCCCGCATTTAAATTCTCGTTACAAAACTTATTATTCCCATTCAGTTATCTGATACACTTACTCATACAATTAGATACTTTGTACTTATTATGCAATTATATCAATATTATGTCGGTTGTATTTGTCGGTGAAAATTTCAGATTTTCCAAAAAAAATTATTGTCATTATTTATATTAAATATCATTATTTTTATCATTTTTTCTATATCAAAATATCATTTATGTTTCATGCATGTACCAATACAAAGAAAAGCTTCAAAAGATGCTACATACACCCCCAGATATGGATCTAAACCAAGCCAAAGCCTAAAACCCGTACAAAAAAACATTGGCCCAAAAGTCATTTTATGAAGATGGCGGACGCCATCTACCCCTTGGCGGGCACCATGGGGTCTGAAGCCATAATTCGGGGCAAAATGTGGAAAAACCACATTTTCCCCCATTCAACTCATCTTCAACCTCTCCAAACCCCATTTTCTCCATTTTTAACCAACTTCAAAACCCACTCAACCTCATTAACACTTACTTAACCACTACCATTTCCTTAACCCCACTTACTTTCCATCCATAAAAATCTCATCTTTCACCCAAAAATCCACAAAAACTCCATTTCACCATTTTTCACATAAACCTCCATTTTTCTTCAACAAACACCAACAATGGCGGAGATGGAACACGGAGGAGTTATTTTTTGCGAGGGAAAATATGGGGACAGGCAGAGGCGGAAGTTTGAAGCATTGCAAACACGCAAAATTTTCGCGACGAGGTATATCGATGAAAACTGTCTGTATAGCTTAGGTATTTATCATAGTGTATTCTACATGCTTGATAACTTAGGATTGCATGATATTTTCGAGCGTAAAGAACCTACCTATGAGAGGCTGACCCGGGAATTCTTGAGTTCCCTGATTTATATTATTAGTCCTAACACTGTTAATACCGTCGGCACAGTGAGATTTAGAATGTTTAATGTCGAATATGAGTTCACTACCGACTATCTGGTAGGTCTGTTAAGATTCCCTCACGAGGAAGGTACTATTTGTGAAACGCCTTTAGAAACTGATTGGAAAATTCAGGCTTTCCAATTGTGGAGAAATCTGACAGGCCAAACCACTGATTCCTTCGAAGGAAACTTGGCCTCGGATATCCACAAACCGACTATACATGTGTTCTCCCATATGTTGGCCGACACTATCTTCGGCCGGGAGAACTCTAACAAATTAAATTTCAAAGAATTCATCTTTTTGCAGGCTTCCCTCTTACGGAGGACATTGAATTCCATCCCTTTCATGATAGCACACATGTGTGCTGTTGTGAAAAAGGGCGAAACTGTATCATTTGGAGGATTGATTACCTCCATCGTACGAGCTTTACAGCTAGACACTAAGCTAGCTACATTAGAACCACTTCAACCTCACATAATTGATTAGAAAATTTTGAGCAATATGCGATTGTGCAAAGTAATGACAGAAGGAGGCTACAACCTCATGGTTCATAATGTAGCTATCTCGAGTGTTATTTTACCTTGTTCTCGTTGTACCGATGTGCGATATGAAAGAAACTGGACTTATGACCTACAGGCCCCGCCTTTTGTTGGTCCGTTACCACCAAAAGTCCTGGAGGACGAAGGTGACGAAACCGATGATGAATATGAGCGGAGGAACTAGTCTCTCGTTCATCACTCACCCCTACCGCATGCATCACCTGCGCACACACATCACCTTTTACTCACCCTACTGCAGGTACATCTTCTGGTTTCTATATCATTGAAGAGATATGGAGAGAGCAAAGAGCTCGCGAAGAAGAACGAGATGGTCTGTTGTATGCCATGTATGAGCATCAATTGGACGCGATGACCTTCATGTGTAAGCCGCAGATACAGACTAAGCACTCTATATGTTTTATTTTGGAGGCTCAGCACACCATAGCTTCCCAACAACAACACGAGCAAGCCTATCTGAACAACTACTTCAGCCTGGTGGAGGCTACTAAAGGTTCCATACTTGGAAACCTCCGACAACTCCGGGAGTCTAATACCTTACTAGCAGCAAGGATGGAGTGACTTGAGCTTTCATAGAGTGTCCGCCACCGCAGTACGAGCCGTCATCCTCGACGTTCAGAGCAGGGAGGAGGGGGGTACCAGTGGTCAGCAGTAGTGTTGTCTAGGTTCTACCTATTTCTTTCCACCTTTTATTGAAACATTGGGGACAATGTTCGGTTTAAGTGTGGGAGGAGATATTTACTGTTTTTATTTTTCTTTATGTTTTTCATTCGTTTTTTATTGCTATCTAGTTTAGTTTTAATTATGCTTTTAGCTTGTTTTTAGTTTTTTTTAAATAATTACATGTGCTTGGCGAGTCGTATGTGTAGTTTGTCTATTTCCTCCCATTTCTTAAGCCATACTAAAAAATTTTTGAATAAGAAAACAACTTTTATTTTGAAAATTTGGGCTGTTAGACAAGTTTAGGATAGTTTGCAGAGACTTGGGAAAACTTTTGAAAAATCGATATCATCTTAACACCGTAAGTTTCTTAATTATAGGAATCGATCTGGATACTTATTATACGATGGCCTTAAAATCTCACCCTTGAATTAATCCTTAAGTAGTTTATTTTAGCAGTTAGCACCATCTAAGTTACCACTAAGTGGACGAACCGATGCAAATAGGTGAATGATCCCGTAAAAAGAAAGAAAAAGAGAAAAATACATGTAGAAAAGTAAATATTTTGAAAAAGGATCCGCCTTCTAAGTTAGGTAACCCTCACCCGGTTACTTGGCCCAACGGTGGCGAAACTTCTAAAATTTGCTTATGTGTCTGTGTTAAAAAGCAAGAGTCATTGAATATTGACACAAAATTGGATCAGGATCACCAACAAGATTATTAACCATACGGGTACAAGATAACAAGCTTAATGTGATTGCGCTGGAATGAAAAGGGATGAGTAAGTTAGGCCTAGGTATAATAACATGATACATATTGGTTTGTATAGGAAGGAAACTTATGACTGCAACCCGCGGGAAGTGTTACTACGATATCCTCGGTTCACGAGTGAGTACCTATCGACGCATCCTTGATCGAACTAAAAGTCCTTAGCCTAAATTGAATACTTGTGTGTTGCTGTTTTTCTTTTGTGCTCATAAGAGTTTGCTTAATGACAAGCAAAGGTTTAAGTGTGGGAAAATTTGATAACACTGAAACACACTGCGTATTTGGCTCGGATTGCACATGTTTATTGTTGTTTAATTGTTATTTTCTTGCATTATGCTTGTGTTTTGTCTTGCTTTCAGGTACATTGCCTAATAAGAGCCTTTCATGAAGAAATGGAGCGAAAAGAGCAAAAAACAGAGTTTTTGGGGGAAAATACACACATGTCATTCCACATGGCGTTGGCCATGGGGGTAGCCTGACGTGTACGGTTTCTCCCACGTTCCAACGGTCATAAGACCATGTCTACCACCTCTTGTACACATGGCGGACGCCATGTCTAGATGGTGGGCACCATCTTTGATTTTCGTGGACCAGTCAAGGACGGTTGGAGAATGAATCCATGACTAGAGATTTTCTCTCCCACGATTTTTGAAGGCTCAGCTTGACTTCCAAGGAAATGTTTCACTATAAATAAGACTTAGTTTTCATTTTCTAGGCATCCACTCTTAGTTGTAGCATAGGCCATAAATTCACTTTGTTAAAGAGATTATTCTTCACATCGGGGAGTTATCGCACCATTGTTGTAATTGAGTTTGGAGCACCGTAGCGTAGAAGTTTAAATCTTGCTATCATTTTTCTTACAAGTTTGTACCAGATTCAAGACTCCGATTTGGAGCAAGTTCTTAATACAACTCGCATTATTATTATTTATTTCTCGCACTGCTTTTAATTTGTTTATTTCTCGCATCGCTTTACTTTGTTATTTCTTGCACTGCCTTTAATTTGTTTACTTTATCGCTCTGCTTTATCTTCTTTATTTTCTCACACGCATTACTTAATTTATTTTATCGCAAAAGATTCTTTTTCAAAACCGCACTTTAGCGTATCATTATTGCTATTACTTTTCAAAATCAATTGCACACCTAACACACATTTTCCCTAAATGACTTATTCTGATAATCAATTATATGCTATGTTGTTTGCCGTAGTCATGTCCAGCTAAATAATTAGTGCTGGAATGTGAGGATCGTCGTTTCGACGATACTCCGTATGTTGTATCTGTAGGAATGCTTTAGGGGTTGTTTTGGTTTTAATACAATTTTTTTGTGGTTTATTCGATCGGGTACTACGAAAGTAGATCCGTGATTACGTCGGGTAAGATCGAAAGTTGTTCGACACTTAAGATAAAAATTGGTTAGTTTTTTATTAAGAAAAACCGCGGAAGCACTTTGTTAATTAATTAGGAAGATTTAATATTATTAGAAAGTAATTTTAAAACTATTTTCGGACGCGTTCATAGGTTTAAGATCCGATTGGCCGAGCATATGCCGGAAACCCTTTTGTGTTAAAAGTTTCCAATCAAAAGCACTTTTTAACCGAGTCTTAGAAGTGGTTACAATAAAAAGGATTTTTCACTTTAACGCAATATGCGACCGGTGTAGCGTGAGCGGATGGTATATATCAGAGGTCAAATCTGGTTCCAATTACGCTAACGCGACGGTTCCTTTTTAATTAACTCTTTTTCAAAGAAGAAAATATTGCCCTATAAGTAATTCTATTTAGACACAATATGAGTATTGTCTGATCGATGTGAATTGCATTTCAATATTGTTTCTCTGAATTTATTCTATCTTCATTATTTTAATTTTCCGTGCACTTTACAATCCTGTTTGATTAGCCTAAAATAGAACACTATAAATATAGTTATAGATAGCTTGACATTGGTCTCCGTGGGAACGATAATCTTTTGTATTACTCTGACGTACTCCGTATACTTGCGGAAAGCACGCGATCACTGAGGGACTCGCCCTAAGATGAGGGAAACACATCTTATTAAAGAGATCGCCTTCAGTTGAGGGACTCGCCCAAAGATGAGGGACTCGTCTCTTACTAAAAATATTTTTTCAGTGGAGGGACTCATCCCAAGCTGAGGGACTCACCTCTTAATAAAAAGACTCCTTCAACTAAATGAGTCGCCCCAAAATGAGGGACATACCTTACAAATGGAAGAGGCCTTGAAAACATATTGCCCTTAATAAAGCTCTCGTGCTTGAGGGACTATGTAGTGTTATATTTGTGAGAATATTAAATAAGAGTGGCTCTGGTGTCCTTGTCTAAGAGTGATATTGCCTAGGCGACATCCTCAAAGAACATTGAGGCTCGCCCTTGGCACTAATGATGTGTACAAAATTGTTGTCTCTTGTTAGTAAGATGAGAGGAAATCTACCACGATTCTCTAAAGAATAAGGGGTCAACATTCTTCCCTAGTCATGAGGGAGCAATTGTCGTGCCTAAGGGTTTCCTAAACCCTAGGCTCAAATAAGCCTTTATAAATACATCTCCCTCATCGAGAGAAAGAGAGATCATAACTCATACGCTTATACCTAAGAGCTCAACACATATACAAAGTTTCTCACCTTACGTGAGTAGGTCCTCTAAACCACCATAAACACCACCATACAAAGCTCTTGCCACTGTTGGAAAGCCTTAACCACCACTATTTGTTATCACCCTACTAAGGCCTCTGAGTGTCCCTTCCTTGTAGAGGTAACATGCACACCTGGCTTTTTTGACCAATATACTAACATTGAATATTCGATCTATTTTGAAATGTGACATTACCTCATGTGTCTTGGCTTGAGTCAGATTGAGGATTCCTCAATCTTCCTTTGGAATTCTGACATCTTTGAAAGTGGTCTGGCCTTCCTTGCACAAGTCCCTCATTTCTCAAATTTATTTGAGCTTTTAAATCTGGCTCAAAAGTATCACTCGGTCTCTCATTCATTCGCATCTCAGGTGACTCTTAAGATGCTTGCAAGTCATTTTGGTGAGATCTTTTTTATTATTCAATGGATGGTACTACAAAATCAAATCGAGGTAAAATAGTGTGCATAATTTTTCTCCACAACCTCCTTCTTCTTTATGTCTTCACTGTTGAATTTCATTTCATTGACTAGCTTATCTATTTGTGAAAAATAAAAATAATCATGAATTTTTGCATCTCTCCCTTGCTCCATCAATTCAAACTAGTGTTTTAAGCCATACAACCTCGTTCGTTTTACAGGGTCATCACCTTGTTTTGAGAAAAATTTCTCAAGTTTTCTTATTTGTTTTTCCATGGAAAATTTTCTCGAAAACATGTAATCAACATATTAACAAATGAAGAGCAAAATTTTTTCGTTGAGTAAACAATCTTTCTCAACATGTTGTGCATCTCTTTTTTCTTTATCCTCTTCAGATGGTTCAACAAAAACATCATTGATAATATCTATGCACTCGTTAGTGTTTAGACACAACTCCACGAGGTGTTTCCACATGGAAAATTTTGATCTGCCATCGTATTTGAAGATGGTTGTTTGTACTTGCTGAACTCCACTCGTGCTTGAACTTGCAGCTATTTTGTTGTAACAAGCTCTGATGCCAAATGTTGGCAAATAAAATTATTTGCTTAACAAAATTAAAATGTTATAAAAATTAATATTCAAAATAACATCAAAACTTTCTTCTAAAACACAAAAGCTTGCTGAAAATTTTGCTCTTATTGTTTATATATCACACTTGTTACTATGACTACAGTTGAATGTCAATTATCTTACTATATAAGAAAATCTAAGGTCTTGGAAATGTCCAAACTACCCCACTCTAACTAATTGCCACATAATCATTTTTGCCCTCAATTTTGTCTTTTCACCACCATTTACTAACTACTCTTTACACTAACCACTCTTCACCACTTTTTTACTATATTATAATTACTATGGTTATGCATTTTACTTTAATACCCCACATCTACTACTTACCATTTCCCTTCAGTAGCCACATTTTTTGACTTTTCACCACCATCTCTAACCATTGCAACGACAAGCATCATTAGTCATTACATTTCCATTTCGTTTCATCTGTAGCAACTCAAACACATTGCCCAATGAAGTGAAGAGACATCTATAGCAACTGTAGACTCTGGTATTTCATTTCGTTTGTGTCCGGCTTAGGCTACTTCCTCAACTGTAGTCTCCATTTCCATTTCGTTCGTCTCTTCCGGCTTAGGCTCCTTAACAATGGCGCGACCTTTCGAACTCGTCACCAGTATCAACGACCGTAAATAGTTGTGGAAGATCGCCGTAAAGGTTCACCACAAATGGACAGTCAAAACTTCAGCAAATGAGCATTTTGAAATGGTGGTTGGCGACACTAACGTGAGTTAGTTACGTTGTTTCTGTAGTATACATGATAGTTTTACACAAATTGCTCATTCTTGCATATTTGTCCTTCGCTGCATCTTCATCCAGTTTCTGAACGTCAGGGTTACAAGTTTGGTCATCGTGTTGTTTATGTTGTCTTAAAGCGCATTTATTTATGTCTTGCTTGTGTTGTTCATGATGTTCTTTACGTTGTTGTTGATGGTGTTGTTTAGCAACTGAAATTTGTTATTTGACTTTCAACTTCAACCCGTTGCTCATGGTGTTGTTTGTGTTGACGTAAATAACCAGTTATTTTCCTGTGTTGCATAGACTGAAATTAATTTAGACAAATGTTTTTCATTGCAGGGACATAACATTCACGTCGTTGTTCCGACTGTGTTTAAAAAAGCATTTGACTCTGTGTTGTCGGTTAACGTCACCTGCACGATATCAAACTTTCAGGTCCACCCTAATGATTTGCTATTCAAGCCTACTAGCCACAAATATCTCCTCAAGTTCACAGGTGGAACAACCATTGGGGATATTGGCAAGCATAACATTCCTGACAAGATTATCAACTTGACATCCTTTTCTGACATAATTTCTAGCAAATGGCAGACAAATCTTCTCTACGGTATATAGCTTTTCCTTCATGCTGTTGTTTGCTTGTCCTTGTATTTTTCTTACGTTTTCGGGAAAATTCTGTTATTTGTAGATGTTGTTGGTGTTATTGATGAGGTGGGATACTCCCAAACAAAGACTGGTGGGAAGAAGCCTCAAGTCAACCTGGTGTTGCGCGATTTAAGGTATTTCAATAGCTAACGATAAGGTTTCCTAGGTGGTTGAATGTTTGTTTTCCAACTGACTGCGTTTCTTGAACGTTTACGCGATTTAGTGACAAGACGTTGTTGTGTACCCTCTGGGAGGACTATGCTATCAAGTTCTTTGAATATACAAAACATCAACATGAGATTAACACCCCAACTGTTATTCTTCTGAAGTACGCAAAGATTAAGGAAGAAGGTATTCCCGTGACCCGCGACAGTCTGCTCTTTAATATCCCTTACCAATTTTGATGTTCTTGCTTAATTCCATAATATAATATATTCCGTTTTGGTCGTGCAGGAAAGTATCCCCTAGCTGTGACAAACACTTACAACATGACAGAGTTACATATTAACGACGATTTGTCGGAGATCAAATCATTTCTGAAAAGGTTAACAACTATGGACTTTCTTCCATTGCTATTATCTGCCGTTACTATTTTATAACAGAATTTTCATCTACAGCTTGCCCAAAGGGACTGACTATGGGAAAGCACTCTCCACGGCTAGCAACCAAACACGTGATTCGTCTCATATGTCGTCTGGTTCTCAACAGTCTGCAAGTGAAGCTTTTATAACAAAATTTGTTCAGTTACCACTCCGAGAAATCATCCAACTGTACCAGGTAACACATGTTGGCAATGATATTCTTACAATTTAACGCAATTCAATAGACCTGATACATCTTTGAATCCCATTCAGGTAACTGTATGTGTCACGGTTGCAACAACCGACAAACTTATCGCTTCGCCAAATGGGTGGTGCTACAGAGCTTGCCACCAATGTCCTCAAGTTGCCAAGGGCTCCATGCCTCCTTTTGTCTGCAGAGATGGCCACCGCACTGAGGCAGAAATATGGAGGTTGACCTTTTATAATCTTTATCATCCGTAGTGTTGTATAGAAACTTACGTTTGCCATGTCTGAATTTGGTTGCATCTATAGGTATAAAATAGAGGTGTTTGCGGTTCATGAGGGATGCTCGGCAATATTTGTTTTCTGGGATGAAATTGCAGCACAGCTTTTGGCAACATCTGCTGCTGACTTACGAGCCACAATGATTGAGGTGAGTGAAAACTATAATCAACAACATTTCTACTTGTTTCTGTTATCCAATTGAAATTCCATCCGTATTATTGGGTTTAAATGTGATGGCAAACAGGCCGGAATCACTGACCCGCTTGAGTTCCCACTAGCTCTTGATAAAATGTTGGGATAGAAGTTGGCATTCAAGGTGAAGTGGAATCCTCGGTTTAAGAGTTGCTTCGTCATCCACTATCTTGACGATGCCCAGCTGATCAACAAACTTGAAGGACCGCTTGCAATTACTCAGGTTACTATTGTGTAAAATTTCGTATTTTGTCTATCACAAATGTTTTGTTCAAATTTTGTTCTAACAGTATTTTACCAATGGCAGGATGACAAGCTCATTCAAGACAGCGACCCCTTTGTTGAGGCCTCCTCTAATTCAATGCAGGTAGCTTAATTGTCCTTTATAAAGATTCCTTTAAGAATGAACCTCTCAATCCATAGGGAAATATCAACTAATGACTCTAACAATATGCCAATGCATTATGATTTACACAGGTTGTGGGGAGTGTTGGTGAGGATGTACCATTTATAAAACTAACTCCTCCTACGGTAATCTGTTCTTATATGTCATTCCTAAATTTACGGGGAGTATTTACCACAGCCTGCAATTGTAATCCTTTCTGTGTTGTTGTCAAATTCAGGATGGTGAAATCACATCCACCCATGCTCCTGATCCTTCAACCCCTAAGGCCAATGCTAAGCGGATGTCTACGGAACCAGCCGGTGAATCGTCGATCAAAACTGAACCAGATGGGGACCTTTCGTCCACAAAAGCCAAGAAACTTAACAAGCGGGGTAAAAAACAAGTTTGACCGTCGACCACTGCCGGGACAGTTTACATGTTATTGGACTCTTTTTTGAAGTTTCACTTGCCACTCCTACCGTGTCTATTTAGTACAACACATTAGTGTATATGTTTTGAAGTTATTTGATCTTTGTTTGATCAAATCACTACAACAATAAGACAACTGAATATATGTTGTAATACATGTTGACCTCTATTGTTAACATATGTTGTAATATATGTTGTATTAGTTTAATGTGATCTGTTTTGTCATTCAAGATATTTTGATCTGTATTGTTAAGATACATTGATACAAGCCCCCTAATCTACAGCTTCAATGCATTTGTATTATAACATATGAACCATAACGGATAAACATAAGCTAATGCTATACATTTTACTATTAACGAGACAGAAAAGCATTGGCAACCACCCCTTACTAAGTCATGCCATTAGCATTATATTTACCACTTCAGTCGTTTACTTGCCAATATCAGCACAGCTTTTGTAGATAAACAGCAGAAAACCATGTATGTTTTACTAACCATGTTACAATAATATTAAAATATGATCCTACCAACTTTTGTACATTGTCCAGTAGCTAAACACATCTGCTCAGTAGGTAGCACTGCAAAGCACTCAAGCACCACCTCTGTCATATGTCATGTCGCAATTCCTTCCTGCTTCATGTTAGAAAACAAGTACAAACTTAATGATAATTCCTACTTGCCTTTCCAGCATATTATAATAACAATAAAAAGAACAGTACAGAATTGGCATTAAAATATTAGTGGGTTGCTGCATCTATTTGGAGGGGTTTTTAAAATTTCAAATTTTTAGTAGGAAATGAATTGTAACACAATGCCAGCCCATCATCACCTAAGCTAAGCAAGCAATGGATGTATTTCTTCGGCCCCACTGCTCATTAGATTGCTTACGATTTCAGACTTTCTCCATCAAGGTTAATGGTGCCAAATCTTTACTAGGTATTCATTTTGCACGTCCAAGTTTTTGCCACAGCCTTCCCATGGATGGTGACAGTCATACGCCTACCATTATTGCAAGACAGAAAAGAAAAGTATTCTTGAGTAACAAGAGACAACATAATTTGCGTCCCAACAAGGAGAACAATGTTGCTTCACCATCAACACCTTTGCTTCCTAATGCAAAACACTCCCAAACTCAACGTACATCCCCCCCACAGTAATGTCGATGATACGACACACACTGGACCGTCTATTTGGCACAATCTTCCTACTGCTCCTCCGAAGTGTAGACGAATCGATATTAGTTCTGGCATAAATCTATTTCCCATGTTAAATTCTGCCGTCTCTATGTCAGTAACAAGCATTAATTCTCCCTTGGATAAGTCATCATCAAGCAACACAAGCACTTTTACATCTACAAGATATACTTCCCCACCACCCTCATTTATGCCTTGTGACTCCTCGCGGACGGTCCTCCGCCAAATCCTGCCTCCTATCGGAAGTAATTCACATTCACGGTGTAATGCTTCTGCTTCTGGCACTCCACAACGCAACGCACCTACACATTCATCTTCTGAGGAAAACTCTGATTCAAATTCTGATCATACGGTTGCAGATTCTTCAGACTCTGACATTGAATCTGGTGTTGAAGATGTCGAAGATCACCTACAAGGTAATTTCTTTACCAATTTAACTAACATAATTTCCATTTGTTTCTTAGTCGCGTATTATGGACATCTAATTGTTACATGCACAGAATACTTCGATATCGGAGCTCCTACTTGGGAATGCCAGCATTGCAAGGCATGTATATGGTACCAGGAACTTAAATCCAAATATAGACACACAACTGCACCTAAGTTTCACATTTGCTGTAAGTCTGGTACAGTCGTCCTACCACTGATGCGGCAGCCGCCACCTTTATTAGCTAAGCTCCTTTCCGATGGAAATTCCCCCTGTAGTAAAAACTTCCAGGCCAACATACGAACATACAACACTATGTTCTCTTTCACTTCTCCTGGGATGAAATTTGACATAACATCACGGAGAGGGAACGGTCCTCCAACTTTACGACTACACGGTCAGGTGTGTCACCGGATAGGTACTATGCTTCCTGAAATCGGTCAACCTCCACAATATGCTCAACTATACATCTTCGATACGGACAATGAGGTTGAAAACATGATGGATTGTTTCAGGTAGCTCAACTCTCTTTTCTCATATGTACAACTAAGTGTCTGTCAACCTCTTTGAAATGAAAATCGTATGTGGACTAATATATGTTCTTGATGTTTATTGTAGGGACAACAAAAAACTTGAGAGGGAATTGGTCAGGGACTTGAAGGTGATGTTGGATGCTGTCAATGTCTATGCCAAAGCGTTTAGAAATGCTAGGGTTCTGTTGAGGGATAATTCTTTTCTAGACTTGAAGTTGAAATTGATATCCAGTAGACCCCGCGACGGACGTGTCTATAATATGCCAACTGTTGCGGAAGTTGCTGCTCTCATTGTCGGCGATATTGATTCTGCAGAAAAAAGGGACATAATAGTCCACCCACGCGATGGAGGGTTACAACGAATTGATGAATTCCATCCGGAATACCTTGGATACCAATACCCACTCATTTTTGTATATGGCGGAGACGGTTACAGAGATAATATTCTTCACAAATATAGTCACCAAAGACAGGTCACGAACAAAAATCGTCAAACAATCAAGGATTGGTTGTGCTTCCGTCTACATGAGCGCATCTCCGAACCTAAGACTTTACTTCATTCGCGGCGCCTTTTCCAACAGTTCCTGGTTGACGGTTATACTATGATGGAATCCGAGTATCTAAACTGGTTGCGGAAAAATCAATCTAAATTAAGGGTCGATAAATATAGTAACTTACAGTAGGAAAACGCTGCAGGTACTTCTAATCAAAGTACTAAACAGGGCAAGCGTGTTGTTTTGCCTTCAACCTTTGTCGGAAGCAGACGATACATGGACCAGCTCTATTTTGATGGAATGGCGATTTCAAGTAAACTTGGCTTCCCTGACCTGTTTATAACATTTACCTGCGACCCCGCATGGCCTGAAATAAAACGTCTGTTGAATAGCAACAATTTAAGTGCTATTGATCATCTGGATATTGTAGCAAAGGTCTTCAAAATTAAGTTTGACGAACTTTTGCGTGACATAACAAAGAGACATGTCCTAGGACGCGTTTTGTCATGTAAGTCTAGGTTTGGAACTCTGCCTCTATTATATGTTAACTTACATTACGTACAACTATTATGCTTATGCTGACTTCTGTGCTATTCCATTCAACAGTTATGTACACCATTAAATTCCAGAAAAGAGGTCTACCTCACGCTCACATTCTTATCTTCTTGCATCCTCAGAGTAAATACCCCACCCCCAATGATATTGACAGAATTATTTCCACCGAGATACTTGACTCGAACATTCATCCTACGTTGTACAACTTGGTCAAGTCGCATATGGTGCATGGACCTTGTGGTATGGCTAGGCAATCATCATCGTGTATGAAGAACAGAAAGTGCACAAAATTCTTTCCAAAAAAGTTCATTGAGAATACCATTGTTGATGTTGATGGCTACCCTCTATACAGACGACGATCAACTACACATGTCATACACAAGAACGGCGTCCCTCTGGACAATAGGCATGTCGTCCCGTATAACACAAAACTGCTCTTGAAGTACCAAGCCCATATTAACATGGAATGGTGTAATCAGAGTACTTCAATTAAGTATATTTTCAAATATATACACAAAGGCCATGATAGAATTACAGCTTCTATTGTACATAGGTCTCATCCTTCCTCGAATAGTGTCGAACCCGTAGACGAAATTCAACAATATCTTGACTGTAGATACGTATCTCCGTGTGAGGCGAGTTGGAGAATCTTCTCTTACAATATTCATGGCCGTAAACTCGCTGTGGAACGCATGTTTTTCCATCTTATAGGTGACAAACCTGTCTACTACACCGATCATGACCGGATGGAGAATATATTAGAGAAGGCGAGCATAACGGAGACTATGTTTTCGTCGTGGTTAATTGCCAACCAGACTTACGAAGAAGCCAGAGAATTAACTTATGGTCAGTTCGTCACACGGTTTGTTTACCAAAAAAGAAATAGATTGTGGAAGCCTCGGAAAAAGGGGTATACAGTTGGCCGATTAATTTGGGTACCACCGTCTACTGGCGAGTTATTTTATCTACGTATGATGCTGACTGTCGTGAAAGGACCCACGTGCTATGAGGATATTCGCAAGGTTGGCGATAGACAGTGTGATTCCTTTAGAGATGCATGTTTTGCTATGGGTTTCCTCGAAGACGACAGGGAATACATTGGAGCCATTAAAGAGGCAAGTGAGTGGGGGTCCGGTCATTTCCTACGTAAGCTTTTCGTTGTTATGCTTATGTCCGACACCGTCAATCGCCCGACGTATGTGTGGACACATACATGGCCTTTACTGTCCGACGGTTTGTTGCACCAACAGAGGCTCTTGGTTAATAACACAGGTTAGGTTTTAGATTTCATCCATTTCAATTACTTTAGCATTTACCTTTCTAATATGGGTTTTAAGTGGCAAAACTTTACAGTCCTTCAATTAAGGCCATACTGCATGGTTAGGTGCTATGCATTCGAATAGTCTGTCCATACTGACCTATGGGGTATTTTCCATTGACAGAACTAATATTGAATGACCATGAGCTGCAAAATCTCACGTTGCATCACATTGAGACTCTCCTTCAAAAGAATCGAAAAAGCCTCCATGACTTCAAACCTATACCATACCCCGACAGTTATGTGTTGGAGCAGCTGGGGAACCGTCTCATATATGAAGAACGTAGTTACGACATACAAACCATGAAAAACGAATTCCAATCACTACATTCTGCTCTTACAGGTAGTTACCAGGAAACTGAATGCCATTCCTCATTTAATACTTAGGCGTTGCTTTGATCGTATACTTTTCTTATTTGTTTTAGACGAGCAGCACGGAATCTATGACAAGATTATGACCGCCGTAACAAATCAGAAAGGTGGAGTTTTTTTCCTGCATGGGTATGGTGGAACCGGGAAAACTTACATGGGGCAGACGATGGCAAGTACAATTAGATCTAAGCACGACATTTGTTTAGTTGTCGCCACCAGCGGAATCGCATCGCTGTTGTTACCGGGTGGGAGAACGACTCACTCAAGATTCAAAATACCTGTCCCTACTTTGTCCAACTCTACTTGTAATATCACTCACAAAGATGAGGCCACGGAACTACTTCGACAAACAAAACTAATCATTTGGGACGAGGCGCCCATGGCTAACAAATGGTGTTTCGAAGCACTTGACAAGACTTTAAAAGATGTGATGAGTACTGATGGGAACTCGGAAGAACTCTTTGGTGGGAAGGTTGTCGTGTTTGGTGGGGATTTCAGACAGATATTGCCGGTAATACCAAGGGGTAGTCGTTCTGACATTGTACATGCCTGTTCGCTGGTGAATTTGGCGAACAATCTCTGGTTTCCTAATTTTATGAAAATTAGTTTTACTAACAGGACCAACCAAACAAATCCTAGGACAACGTGCTTTTGAGAATGTGTTTGATTTTGAAAAGTAATGTATTCGTTCTATGTTTCTAAAATTTCTTTTTAACAATTGTTTCGACTGATAGAACAAAGACACGGTAATGGCGAAAGAGCAATTGAAGATAAATTCAAACTAAACAAAGTAAATTTCTGAAGTAAAAAGATGACTTAAATATAAAGAAATGAAGGAAAGCTTGAAATTTTTATTGAAATACATAAAGGTAAACTGGTGTTTCCCATACATACATTTTCCAGAACACTCGTTTCTCTCACACGGTTACTTTGAGTATTTGCGGTAATTTGTACAAAGTTGGAACACACCCAATCTAACACCAAGACCTCCTATTTATATACAAACGAAATAACTACCCATAACAGTTATCTCTCCTAATGGCGACAAATGTCATTCTGCATGTATTCGCCTCCTAGATGCGTTCCACGCGTCCCATTTCAAAAATGAAACTCCCTCCTGAAATTTGAAATTCAAAACACCCGTCGAACGGACCAAAACTTCCCTCGTCGAAATTATCTTCCTTACTTGGAAAAATCTGCCAATGCTTCTTTTAAGTACCATGTTCTTTCGACTTGCCTCTTTTCGTCAAAAAACTTTCTAACTGCAATGTCCGGTCGAATCACATTGTCGAATTTTTTCCTTTTCTTTCGAACCATTTCCCTGGCGTAGAAATTAGTCACCTACAAATTGCCCCCCAAAAAATGCATTTTCGACCGAGGGGGGAAAACATTTTTTGCCAGTGTAATTCGACGCCATAGAGCATTCGACCAGTGACTGTTCATATGATTTAGACATTAAAATGTCAGAATCATCATTACGCTTTTCCCAAAACGTCATTTTAGCCCACGTTTCTGAGATCTTCATCATTCCTACTCTAACCCCTATCACATCGTGGGTCAAACCCTAACTGTCACCGTCAGCATTATCCACTTCACACTCTCCACGTGTCCCATAATCTTCCCACTACTTTTCCCATTTCAATTCCAGAATACCAACCGCTTCCACTTTCACAACTTATATATAAGTTAAAAACTTCATTTTTTCCATCTTTTACGTTCTTTCTCTCCAAAAGCTTTTTTCAAACTTCATCTTCCTCATTTTCTCTCCACTTCTCTACAATCAACAATGGCGTCTTCCGCTACTCAAAAGGTTACCGGTAAAGATTCTCAGAAGTCCAACAGTTTAGCACCGGTGGAAAGGATCTTCGGTCCCAAGGTGGTGGGAAATCAAGAGTATGTTCCAGAACCTCCCAATGAAGAGGAAAAACGCTCCATTTATCAATCCCAGGTACTTATTCCCATCTTAATTTCTGGAAAATCCCATGCCATGTTAGGACCGTTACCTGACTTAACATTAGACCCAATTAAGGTACGAGAATTTTTCCCAACCTACCATCGCTACAAACCCATAGCAAATGGTGTTAGACCTAGAACGAATAAGGAGAAAATTATAGATGAAAAATCCAAAGTAGATGGCCAAGGGACCCCTTTTGACGAAGTCATAAACCTAGAATACATGAATAATTTTAGAATTTTTAGATCCTGTCCTCTGTAGAAGGATCCCTCTGATTATCTGGCTTGGTTGGAAAAGATAGAAAAGGTTAAGAGCAATGATTGGAAAACCATGGGCATTTACGATCTCATTCAGCTGTCGAAAGTAGGGCCAGGATATTGCCCTTCCATGCTTCTGGCTTCCCTCTATTTTTGGGATAGTACTTACAACACTTTTCACATTCCCTGTGGGATGATTACTCCTACGCTTTTCGACATAGATGCAATCACTGGCTTAAGCCCCTTAGGAGTCGACTATGATCCCAACTTGCTAGCTGATGATTCAATAGGTTTCGACACCAACAAAGCCACCTTTACAGCGTACATTACCAATTATCATGACAAAGAGACCAAAGAAGTGTCTGATCAAAAACATGTAGCCTTCCTGGCCCTGTGGCTGTCGAGATGCGTTTTTTGCTCAAGATTTCTCCATGTGGCGAAGCGTTATATCACCATAGCAAATCAGCTTCACGCTGGGCACCAACTATGTCTTAGCGAGATGATTTTGGCGAATCTATACGAATCCCTTGGCGAAGGAGTCACCATCTTGAAGAACATCAAGGAAAAGAAAACTTTGTTGTTATCAGGGCCTTTTTGGCTCTTACAATTGTGGCTCAATGCCACTTTCGAAGCTTCCCTTCCCAACAAACCAACTGTGGATATAGCTGCTCTAGGGTACAGAAGAGTCGAAGGTCTTCGTTTGGCGCAACTAACACCCCATGATGAAGGTCTGAGTCTCTAATAAACCTTTACCAGCTACGTCATGATGTTTGCTAAGCGTTATAGTTTTACACCCAACATGGTTCCCTTTGCTGAGAGGAAGGTTGGACCCTCATGGTTTACTAGAAAACTTCCCCTGGAATCGAAATCTCTGGAAGACGAATTTCTCAACGTCTGGGAATCTTTCCTTACTCCAAGACTTCTAGTTTCCAAACTTGGCCCTTCGAAACTCAAAGTTTCCCTTGTCAATTATCAGTCCAACCTGGTTTCTCGACAGTTTGGGTTGATACAGATAATACCAAAACCTCTTTTTTCTAGAAAAGACTCTCTGATTCATTACAACATGACCCACACTGAAGATGAATGCTCTGAGTTATTGGCAAAGTATTCTAACCTGGTCGAAATCCAACCCGTGGTCTTTCGACCTAGCTTCCTCTGCACTCAAGAGTTTGACGAATGGTGGAGGGCCTATTATGATTCTCAAATGTTTAACGTGGGTTCTTTCACCACTCAACTGACTAGAGCCTTTGCCCTTGTGCAGGACAGGACCAAGAAAGGTACTTCTCGACACATCAAAGAAATCCAAGCTTTCCAGAAATACTTTGAAACTGCCTACAGGCCTAATGACCTTAGTCGAACCATACGCGAAGCAGCAGTTACTGGTTTTCTTGGCGAAGAATTTTCAGAGAATCCCCACAAATGAACCAATCTGGAAATGGAGGGCTAAGAGCCACGCCAAATTCAGCAGATGGTAGAGGGGGAAATTTTGGGCGATAAAGTTTAAAAGCTACCTCATAACGTTGTTCTGGTCGAACATACATAGGTAGTTTTAACTCATCAAGTTTTTCCTGTAAACTTTTGTTTCAAAGTAACCGTGTGAGAGAAACGAGTGTTCTAGAAAATGTATGTATGGGAAACACCAGTTTACCTTTATGTATTTCAATAAAAATTTCAAGCTTTCCTTCATTTCTTTATATTTAAGTCATCTTTTTACTTCATAAATTTACTTTGTTTAGTTTGAATTTATCTTCAATTGCTCTTTCGCCATTACCGTGTCTTTGTTCTATCAGTCGAAACAATTGTTAAAAAGAAATCTTAGAAACATAGAACGAATACATTACTTTTCAAAATCAAACACATTCTCAAAAGCACGTTGTCCTAGGATTTGTTTGGTTGGTCCTGTTAGTAAAACTAATTTTCATAAAATTAGGAAACCAGAGATTGTTCGCCAAATTCACCAGCGAACAAATTGGCACACCCAGTGGGACCTAGTGCATTTGTTTAGTTTATCCTTTTGTTCTTATAACTAGTTCTTGGAAGAAATGTTTATTTCGTTGTATGATTCTAAGAAGTGGCAAGTTAGCCGTGAACAATGAAGAAAGACCAAAAAGAACAAGAACAAGACGAATGGCGAATCAAAATGCGCCTAGTAATCAAAACGTTAACAATCCAACGCCTATTCCTTCGACAGGAGATAATACGACGTCAGTTTCTGTGTCAGAAGCAATACCATCATCAACGGGGTCAATTCCAGCATTTTCGGCATCCCAAAACGCGCCCAGTATTTCTACGGTGGGACCCCAAATGCCTCAAATGACCCCTCCTCCTATAGGGGGTGTTCATAGGCCATTTGTGACGAATTTTTCAATGCCTCCACATAGTAGAGAACAGCCTTATGGAATGCCAACAACGGTGATGGCAAGTTTGCACAATTCGTCGTCATTATATTCTGATCCTTTGATGAATGTTACTTCGCCCCTACAAAGATCAGGGTCTGGTGTAAACCACATAGGCAGAATAGGTCAGCCTGTGTCAACGGGATACCAAACTTATATGCCTGCAATCACTAATAATTCTGCATAAGCCATTAGGCAACAAATGGACGAAAGTAACCATGACATGGTGCAGATGTTAACACAACAAATGGGGGCTGTGTTTAATCCTTTAATCCAAAACACCACCCAAACGAACCAGTTATTAGCAGCGCAAATGACGCGCATCGCTGATTTCTTTGGCGTTCCTCAAACCCAACCAAGGGAACAAATAGTTCAGAATCCCAGAGTAGTCGTCGAAGAGGAGCCCACAATAAACCAGAGGCCAACGAATGTTCCTCAAGGAAACCCTAGAGACCAAGAGGTAGTGGTCGAACAGCCTCATATTGAAATTCCCGTCCAATAAGAGCCTAGAAGGGTGTTAGTCCATAGAAACCAAGATGATGATGATGTTGTGCAACAATTGCGCCATAACAACATGCCAGCAGAAAACAATTTAGCAGCCATGGTCGAAAGGATTATGGCCAGAAATGGTGTGAATGTGGGACTGCAAAGGCCCAGTTATACATCCCCATTGTCTGAGTATATTCTACAACAAGAGTTACCCCCAAGGTGGAAAATCCCCAAGTTTACCAAATTCTCAGGGGACACTAGCGAATCCACTGTCGAACACATAGCCCGTTACTTGATCGAAGCAGGAGAAATTGCACGCAATGAAAATTTAAAAATGAAATATTTTCTAAGTTCTTTAACAAAAAATGCCTTTACTTGGTTCACATCTTTGCCTGCAAATTCGATCCACACGTGGGGCCAGTTAGAAAGGCTGTTCCATGAACAATTTTACATGGGACAAACAAAAATAAGTTTGACGAAGTTGGCTAGTGTTAAAAGAAAATTCTCTGAGCCAATTGATGATTATTTAAATAGGTTTAGGCTACTTAAGGCGAGATGTTTCACGCAAGTGCCTGAGCACGAATTAGTCGAAATGGCAGTAGGTGGTTTAGACTATTTAATTAGGAAGAAGTTAGATACTCAGTATCTGAGGGATATGGCACAATTAGCGGACAGGGTGAGGCAGGTCGAACGTTTAAAAGCCAAAAAAGCTAGAGCAACTAAAAATAAGAAAGAAAGAGTGGCTTATGTGGGGGTATGTCAAGATGATGATGACGACGAGAGCGAATTGTTTAGTTTCGACGAACAAGAAGTTGACTTAGCAAAATTGAAACAGGGTCCGCCATACTCCTGTAAAGTATTGGCTCCGTCGAACGGAAAAAACCCAGTCGAACCTGAGAAGAATGATAAGTTTCCTAAAAGGACCTATACATTCGACGTCACTAAGTGTGACGAAATATTTGACTTGTTGGTTAAAGATGGCCAAATGATAGTGCCACCTGGCACCAAAGTGCCTCCCATAGAACAACAGAAAAGAGAGGTTTTTGTAAGTACCATAACTTTTTAGGTCATAAAACATCTCAATGTTTCCTTTTCAGGGATCTGGTGCAAAATGCCATTCGTGACTGAAGATTGAAGTTCGGCGACAAGTCGAAGCCACCAATGAAGGTTGACTCAAATCCGATGCAGATGGTCGAAGCCCACTATGCTGAACCATCCACTGTGAACATGGTGGAGGTCAAAGAGGGTTCTGACTGCAGCTTTGAGATGATAGAAGCCACTGAAGGTTTCGACGCAAATGTGAACATGGTAGAGATCACTGAGATCCCTACAGACGAAAGTGATGTAGAGGAAATGTCCGAAGATTTCGTCAACAAACCAGTGATGATCAAGGTTACTCAATACCTTGACGAAGGAAGCTTAAAGAATTCCATCAACAAATAGGCCACTGAAGGCCTCAACCAGGTGAACAAAGATGAAACCACTGAGGGTCTCAACTTTGTGAAGAATGACGAAACTACTGAGAGTTCCGTCGAGAAAGTGAAGGAGGCTACTGAGGGTCTCAACTTTGTGAGGAATGACGAAACTACTGAGAGTTCCGTCGAGAAAGTGAAGGAGGCTACTGAGGGTCTCAACTTTGTGAAGAATGACGAAGCTACTGAAGGCTTTGTCGAAGACAAGAATAAGGCTACTGAGGGCCTTAAGGGAGCCAGCATGGAGTTTGGTGTTACTATCGACCAAGCCAACGAAGCCAGTACTGAGATTGGCAAAGTTGTCGCTAAGGTGAACGCAAAGATTACTGATGGTCCTGCGAAGCCAACTGTTTATGGTATTCTACGAAGGACAGCAGAGGATCCCAGAGAGAAATATGTGGGTTTTTGTTGCCAACATGACATTAAGAAGGCATCGTCAGAAGGGGATTTCGACCTGGCAAAGAAGAAACATGAGATTGAGGAAGGACTCACTTTGAAAATGAACAAGTTGAGTATTGGAGATGGACAAACAGCCAATGTTAATATGGTCGAAGTGTCCTAGAAAGCCCCAATGCAGACTGACGAAGAGCGCCGTAGAGAGGAATATCAAAAAGTGGCGTACCCTAAAGAGGAAGAGAATCTGATTGAGTTCCTTCAAAGGTGCCAGAAGAAAAAGTTTGAGGTTATGCTGTGCCCCCGCTGTAGTGCTGTGTTTGACAAGAAGGCAGCAGACAACCTGGAGGGAATGGAAAAAGCCAAAAGGAAAGGAAACTGGGGGCAGTTCCACCTGCGAGAACGGAGAGGTTCGACCCAAGGCGAAGTGATCAAAATCAGCAAAGGTTTGGGCGAAGGTACCCAAATACCTTCAAACCCACCAACAAAGCTCCTAATGACAAATGGGTTCAACCAATAAGGGAAGCCCAGGGACAGAGAAAGTGGAAAAATTTTGAAGTTCAGAGGGGTTCGTCTATGGCTGGCAGCAAGGAAGGCGAAAGGCCAAAACCAAGGCCTTATCCCTCAGAGAATTATAAAGGCAAGAATCCCATGTCGAGATCCCAATGGAGGCGTTTCCAAAGACAAAAAAGGGTGGAAAAGGAAGCTGCTGAGAAAGGAGCTGCTGAGGAAGTAGCTGTCGAAAGAAGCAAACCAGAGTCAAGTAGCAATACTGAAGTAGTGAATCGACAAGAGGCATCTTATAGCATCAATTCCTGCAATGCAATTGAACCAGTACCATCTAAGGAAAAAGTGGGGGAGGATGACGAAATGACGGACGATTTCAGGTCTGAGTCAGACGCGTCTCTCGACATTGTGTGCAACGTGGTCTCTGTCCTTCCAAAAGAATACGACCAAATCATGGAGGTCGAAGAAGAGGAGGATATTGTTGAGAGTGAAGTTATAGGACACAGGACAGTGTGTTACTATATCATGAATAACGGCTGTGTCGAGGAACAAAATGCCTTTTTCGAAAGGCTAGATGACTCCATGCGTGGCCACCTCAAGCCCCTATTCATAAAAGGGAAAGTGGAGAACGTGGAAGTAAACAAAATCCTGGTCGATGGAGGGGCTGCAGTTAACTTAATGCCCCATTATATGTTGAAGAAAATTGGGAAAGAGGAGTCTGAAGCAAAACCCCACAACATGGTACTATCAAACTATGAAGGCAAAGTGGGAACTACTTTGGGTGTTATCCAAGTGGATTTAACTGTTGGGACTATAACTAGACCAACGATGTTCATGGTCATAGCCTCGAAGGCTAATTATAATTTGCTTTTGGGTAGAGAATGGATCCATGGCGTGGGTACTGTGCCCTCGTCGATGCATCAGCGTATAGCTATTTGGCGATCTGATGGAATTGTCGAAAACATCGAGGCAGATCAAAGCTATTTCATGGCTGAAGTGAATCATGTGGATCGATGCAGTTTCGACAAACACTTGGCCCATATAGCTCCATGCAGTCCAGCAAATTTTGACCTGAAGGCTACTGATAATGCATTTTGTTCGCTGTATCTCCACCCCACATATGGTTTCCAGTGGGATATGGAAGTGGTTGACGAAGCAAACTATGTCTTTGGGACTGTACATATAGAGCCAACCGGCTGGGGAAGTGAGTTTGGTGACGATGAGTGAGTCATCAGCGCTCGAAAGGATTACGGCTTATATAGCCGAAAATAAACTCAAGGCGGCTCTAGAAGCTGAAGTAAAATATATGGCTGTTGAAGCCAATAAAAATAATTTCAACAAGCAATGTCCCCAAAGGGACGTTGAAGAGGATTTGTTCCACACAGAGATTGGCGAATGGCAACATCAAAAGTTAGACGCCATTTATGATGACGAACCCTTGGGGTTTGAAAAGGATCCAGCTTCGACTGATATGAAGATGGTGGTGCAGGATCCATTAGAAGAAGTCGATTTAGGACTGGGGGCAGAAAAAAGGCCAACCTACATAAGTTCCAAGATGGACCCTCAGTTAAAAGTCGAAATAGTCCAACTGCTGAAAGAGTTTAAAGATTGTTTCGCATGGGACTACGACGAAATGCCTGGTCTCGATAGGAGTTTGGTCGAATTGAAGTTGCCTATAATAGCAGGAAAGAAGCCTGTCAAGCAAACTCCCAGACGTTTCACACCAGAAATTTTGTCGAAGATTAAATAGGAGGTCGAAAGACTTCTGAAATGTAAGTTCATCCGCACAACGAGGTACGTCGAATGGATTGCAAATATTGTTCCTGTAATAAAGAAAAATGGCAAATTAAGGGTATGCATTGACTTTCGAGATTTGAATTCAGCTACCCCTAAGGATGAATATCCTATGCCAGTAGCGGAAATGCTTATAGATTCTGCTGCAGGCCATGAGTACCTAAGTATGTTAGATGGATACTCTGGCTATAATCAAATTTTTATTGCGGAAGAAGATGTCCCTAAGACGGCATTTCGTTCTCCTGGAGCCATAGGCACCTATGAATGGGTGGTAATGCCTTTTGGTTTAAAAAATGCTAGGGCAACTTATCAGCGAGCCATGAATTCGATTTTTCATGATTTTATCGAAACTTTTATGCAGATCTATATAGATGACATTGTAATTAAGTCTGTTTCAGGCGAAAATCATATTGACCATCTTCGACAATCATTCGAAAGGATGAGGAAGTTTGGTTTAAAAATGAACCCTCTCAAATGTGCTTTTGGTGTGCAGGCGGGAGATTTCCTTGGCTTTGTGGTCCACAAGAAGGGGATCAAAATCAATGAAAACAAGGCCAAAGCAATAATGGAGGCGAAAGCGCCATCGACAAAGAAGGAGTTGCAGTCTCTGCTTGGGAAGATCAACTTTCTTAGAAGGTTCATCTCCAACCTTAGTGGAAAAACGCAAGCCTTCTCTCCTCTACTTCGACTGAAGAAGGAAGATTTTATATGGGGGCAAGATCAACAAGAGGCGTTCGACAAAATCAAGGAATACTTGACTCATCCCCCAATCTTGATGTCTCCTTGTAGAAGTAAGAGTATGAGGTTGTATATAGCGGCATCAGATAGGACATTAGGAAGTATGTTATGTCAAGAGGATGAGAATGGCGTCGAAAGATCCATCTACTACCTCAGTAGAGTCTTAAATGATGCCGAAACTAGGTATAGTGTAATAGAAAAGTTATGTCTGTGTGTTTACTTTTCGTGTATGAAGTTAAAACACTACATAAAGCCAGTCGATGTATATATTTCCTCTCATTTTGATGTAATAAAGCATATGTTATCAAAATCAATTTTACATAGTCGAATTGGGAAATGGGCTTTAGCATTGATTGAATATTCCTTAATGTATTTGCCTTTGAAGGCTGTTAAAGGACAAGTGGTGGTTGACTTTATAGCTGACCACGCCATAAATGAAGATTATGTTGAATATGTCGAAATAGAGCCATGGAAACTATACTTCGACGGTTCCAGCCATAAGAATGGAACTAGCATTGGGCTATTGGTTATTTCTCCTAACAGAATTCCAACAAAATTCAAGTACAAAGTCGAAGGCTTATGTTCGAACAATGAAGCAGAATATGAAGCTTTGATAACTGGACTTGAAATTTTATTGGAATTGGGGGCAACTAGAGTCGAAATAATGGGAGACTCTGAGTTGGTAATAAAGCAAGTGACCAAGGAGTACAAGTGTGTTAAAGAAAATTTAATCATGTACTTCGTAATAGCTAACAGGCTCTTGAAGAAATTCGACAGTGTAACTATCAGACATATTCCTCGAATGGAAAATCAAGTGGCGAATGATTTGGCACAACTCGCATCTGGTTATAAAGTGTCGACAAGGGATGTATTGGCCAACAATGTTGAAGGATTGTGTCGAATTTGCAAAAGGTTGCCAAGAGTGTCAAGTACATGCAGGGATACCACACATTCCTGCAAGTGAGTTACATTCGATTGTGAAGCCTTGGCCATTTAGGGGTTGGGCTTTAGATTTAATTGGAGAAATTCGACCATCATCGTCGAAAGGCCAAAGATACATTTTGGTTGGAATAGATTATTTCACAAAATGGATAGAAGCCATACCTTTGGTAAATGTTGATCAAGAAGCAGTCATAGAATTCATTCGAAAACATATTATCTATAGATATGGGATACCTGAGACAATAACGACGGATCAAGGATCTATGTTTACTGGGAAAAATATGCAAACGTTTGCAAGGAGGTGGGGTTCAAGCTCCTCACTTCGACGCCTTATTACGCTCAAGAAAATGGACAAGTCGAAGCGGCAAATAAGGTGGTGATAAGTTTAATTAAAAAGCACGTGGGGACAAAGCCTAAGAATTGGCATAAGACGTTGGATCAAATCTTATGGGCTTGTCGAACATCCCCTAAAGAAGCAACAAATTCTACTCCATTTAGATTGACATATGGACATGATGCAGTTTTACCAGTTGAGGTTTATTTTCAGTCTATTCGAATTCAGAGGCATCATGAAATTCCATCAGATACATATTGGAGTATGATGATGAACGAGTTAGTTGATTTGGACGAAGAAAGATTAAATGCGTTAGATTTATTGAAAAGGCAAAAGGAAAGAGTCGAAAAGTTTTACAATAAGAAAGTGAAATGTAAGACTTTCCTAGTTGGTGAGTTAGTTTGGAAAGTAATTCTCCCCATGGATCGAAAAGACAGACTTATGGGAAAATGGTCCCCTAAGTGGGAAGGACCTTTTCGAATTATACAAGTATTCTCCAATGGCGCATATGAAGTCGAGGAAGTGGATAAAGATAAGCGTATATTAAAAATAAACGGGAAATATTTGAAAAAATATAGTCCCACATTACAAGAAATTAAAATAACAGTCGAATAATTGTGCAGAGAAAAGCAATATGGCGGATTAAAAATCTTCTCGCCAAATAATATAGATCCAATGTCATTACAAAAGGGCCTTAAAAGGGCAAACAAAAAATTACAAGTACTCAAACAGGAAAAGATGCTTTCAGCTTCTCAAATTTTGACCTCTGGATTTGGAGACGACGCTCGCAAAGAGCCTTGCCTTTCGAAAGTTCCTCAATTTCCTCACCAAGCTTACGGGCCCTATCAACATGATGCACACTAACTTCAAGCTCTTTACGAATTTCCTCCTGGTCGTTTTGTTGCAATTCTGCTTGACGTTTTTTCGCCTGGGAAATTTTGCTTTGAAGAGCAGCAATTTGATTTTTCCACTTGAGGATATTTTCGCCACACAAAGCTGCTTCCTGCTTATTTTGCTCAGACACTTGCTCCAGTTCAGTTACTTTGTTGGACGAATTCAATGCAGCTTCCCACTCAGCAAGTTGGGTTTCTGTTTTATTTTCAAGCTTCTTGGAGTACTCTCGAAGTCGATTAAAGTCAGTTACCACAAGATCTATCAAGGTAGTGAGATCTAACACCACATCAGTGACTTCAGGAGGAGCCTCCAAGACATTGATTTGCTTTAGGATTTTCTTTAGGTCGAATTGAGCAGATGAATCATTCTCCAGAAGTTAAAATAAGTCAATATCAAGAACTTTCTGTCGAATGTTTGCCAGCGATTCGTCCACTGATTTCGCATCAGAAGTAGTCCCTGAGGTGGTCGAACTACTGATGGTAGTGTCAGCAAAATTGTAGCGGGAACTGAGCATGGTCTTTAGGTACTCAAAAGGCCTTTGCACCTTCAGATTTTCTAGCTCCTCATGAGAAAGTTGGGTCGAAGTCGTCCCGGTCGAAGTATTTTTATTTGTTTTGCCGAGGTTTTCTTCGACGTTTTCTGTCTCTTCGCCCGTAGCAGCTGTGGGAGTTGGCGGTTTTTCGTCTTCTTTTTCTTCTTCCTCTTCAGCATCAGTTGCACCCTCATCATCTTTCTCTTCGACAGCAAATCCTGAGTGGGGGGGGATTGGTCTTCAGGTTCATTTCTTGTGGCAGCCACTGCAGTGGGCGTCACAGTATCCCCACCAGTTTCGACTAAGTCTTCAGTTTCAGGACCAATTTCTTCTTCCACTACTTTTGAAATTCGTATAGAAATAGCAGTGGGTTGGTTCACTTCAGTAGCTGATTCCTTCGCCGAATTCTTAGGAGAGGATTTGGAGGCGCTGGTTGGGTTATAAGTAGGATCACTGCTGGTCTTTGGGAGAACTTGGACCATGGGATGTCCATGAGTATCGACAACTACCTGAAAGATAAACAGATCAAAAGAAGGTAATACAAGTAAACAACCTTTGAGCATCGAAAGGAAGAGAAAAATCATACCTTTGGAATTTTGGTCTTCAAGCTAGAGCTTTCACTTTCTGCTGGAGCAGGAGTGGCTTCCTCGCCTGGATTTTTTGGTAGAGTTTTTTCTAAAACTCTGGGAGTAGGAGGTTTCTGTGGGAGAGGTTTGGTTGTCTTCTTCTTCTTTTTGGTGGGTTTTACTTGATCTGGTGACTTATCACCATCATCAGTGTCAGCAGCTTTGACTTCTTTTGCTTTCCTTTTCTTTGGCGTCGATGGCGGTCTTCGACTGCCCTGTGGATCAAGAACATTTTATTAGTAGTTCAGAAAATAAAACATTTGGTGAACTAAAAGAAAAGTAAATAGATACCTTCGCCAAAGGTGTCTTGGCAATATCTTTCTGGGGATCTGCATCTCCAGCAGTTGTTGCTTCGCCTGTGGCGGGTTTCTTGGTCGGAATCTTGATAGCTAAGAAAAGAAAAGAAGAAAAGAGTCAGGCATAAAACAACATATATTTGAGTAAATAAAAAGTGAGATTGAACTGCTTCCCATTTTCCACACCTTCATATATAGGAGTGTCCACGCGAACGTGTTCTATGCCAATATGAAGGTGACCTTTGAAATTGTCCAGGGTGTACTTAGTCAGAACCACTCGCTTGGCACGTTTCTGGTTTTCTTGGCGAAGAATTTTCAGAGAATCCCCACAAATGAACCAATCTGGAAATGGAGGGCTAAGAGCCACGCCAAATTCAGCAGATGGTAGAGGGGGAAATTTTGGGCGATAAAGTTTAAAAGCTACCTCATAACATTGTTCTGGTCGAACATACATAGGTAGTTTTAACTCATCAAGTTTTTCCTGTAAACTTTTGTTTCAAAGTAACCGTGTGAGAGAAACGAGTGTTCTGGAAAATGTATGTATGGGAAACACCAGTTTACCTTTATGTATTTCAATAAAAATTTCAAGCTTTCCTTCATTTCTTTATATTTAAGTCATCTTTTTACTTCAGAAATTTACTTTGTTTAGTTTGAATTTATCTTCAATTGCTCTTTCGCCATTACCGTGTCTTTGTTCTATCAGTCGAAACAATTGTTAAAAAGAAATCTTAGAAACATAGAACGAATACATTACTTTTCAAAATCAAACACATTCTCAAAAGCACGTTGTCCTAGGATTTGTTTGGTTGGTCCTGTTAGTAAAACTAATTTTCATAAAATTAGGAAACCAGAGATTGTTCGCCAAATTCACCAGCGAACAATGCCACAATCAACTCTTCCTACATATGGCATTCGGTACAGGTATTGAACTTAACTAAGAATATGCGTCTTAATTGCGGTCCCACCGAACACGACAGGAAAGAAATGGCAGAATTCTCCGATTGGCTACTTGGAATTGGAGAAGGAAAGGTCGGAGAACTAAATGATAGGACTGCTGAAATTGAGTTCCCGCCTGAGATGCTTATCACCGATTTTGATGATCCTATCCTTGCTGTCATAACGAGTACGTATCCTGATTTTCTCGCTAATTATACGGACTTCAACTACCTAAAGAGCAGGGCTATATTGGCATCAACAATAGACATGGTTGACAAGATTAACGATCATGTGTTGTCGATTATGCCAGGTACTCTCACTTTTTATTTGATAAGCTCCTTAACACAATACAGTTGGTGATGCCTTTCTTGATATACGGTGACTCATGTTGAAAATGCAGGTGACTTGAGGGATTACTATAGCTGTAATACAGTCGATCGATTGGAGATACATGACAGGGATGTTCTAGATGTTCTTACACCGAAGTTCCTCAGCTCATTGAAAACTTCTGGCTTGCCTAACCATCATATCAAACTTAAGGTTGGGGCACCCATTATGTTGATGCGAAACATTGATCAGTCTGAAGGCCTGTGCAATGGTACTCGCCTAATCGTGACCAAAATGGCTACACATGTGCTTGAGGCACATATCATAGGGGGAAAACACCATGGCAATGTCGTATACATTCCTAGGATGGATATGTCCCCGTCACAGTCTCCTTGGCCTTTCAAACTAAGCCGGAGACAATTTCCCGTCATTGTCTCCTACGCGATGACGATTAACAAATCACAGGGTCAGTCATTGGATTGGGTCGGGCTATATATTCCATGAGACGTTTTTACTCATGGCCAGATTTATGTCGCACTTTCAAGGGTTACAAGCAAAAAGGGTATCAAAGTATTGATACACGATGAAAACAACAACGCTAAATCATGTACTTCCAATGTTGTTTACAAGGAGGTTTTCAACAATGTTTAGTTATATGAATTTAACTCCGTATGTAACCTTAATATGACGACTTTAACATTGTTGTTTAGGTGTCAGGTTTTTTGTTGTACTTTGTGGGATATCCGTAGGTTTTTTTGTTAATTCACATAAGACTACTGTATTTTCACCTTCTGTATAAACAGTACAGAATTACATTACCTGCAGTCATACCTATTTTGCACTTCTGTATATAAGTATAATACAGAAACATACATTAATTTGTAAAGCATATCAACAGAGAGACAGAAAGTTTTAATACCAAGTACAAGCTTACCTGTGTCATATCTTATACACATGACACCCTTTGTTTTCATCAGTTGTATCCAAACGGAAGCGTATGCGGTCTCCACCTTTGAGATTATTTAACACGCAGAATGCATCCCAGTCTTTTCCTAACTTGGTGCGGTATGCATCATCGATGTTTAGTATCAACAGCATTTTACAACGTCTGTTGTCCCCATAAAGCAGCAGATCTTCGTAACCGAATTTTTGTAGAACGCCAGCAAAATCTGGCTATAGCTTCTGAATGTGTATAAAAGATCACCCAATTTATCAGCTATTCAACTAATTTGCAACTATATCACAACTGTTTTGAACATAAAAAACAGAACTCAACTAATTTCGGTGAGATCTCACTCAGTGGTGGGAGCACGACGTCAAAAGCATATATCGATTCGTTATACAGATACCTACTATGGAACCTGGGTAATTCCTGTTTTGCATGAATCTCTTTAAACCCACCTATCCCAAAGTTATTGTCCTCATAGTAGCCGAACCAAACAACGACGTTAGCTGGTAGTGAGTAGTAATCTTCAATACCCTTCCACCCACTGATTATAAGTGGTTGAACCTCCCTATTGTTGTATACTAAAGTATGATGAATACCTTGGTTGTTCAGTACTGTCTATGTTTTGCTTAAGTCTCCCCGGTACGCTCGAAGGAATACAGGCTAGATCTCAGGAAAGGCCTACACACATAACTTTCTTATGATTTAGCTCATGAAATTAATATATAACAGCCTATATTCAGTGAAAAACGCAGACAAAAACCCAAATCACATCTGTTTTACAGCAACATGGTTATACTTACTTGGAAGGATAACTTTGCTATTACAATTGTGTCATTCACCTCTTTATGCAGCAGAGGACCAACCCTTTCCATTGGAACTCTATGGATTGTTAATTTGAAGACGTGGTTGCAGGTATGTTGTGGCTATTTTTACTAACGAGTGCATGTTATTTATTGCTTCAACTAATGTTTCCTCTACCCTATCAAAATCACATGTCAACAGTATGGTTAATATTTTATATTTTCTCCTGCAGTGCGCCAGTGCCCATGTGAAGTGAGGGAATAATGTGGTCCTTTTAAAGTAATTTCACTTGCTTTACACCTGTGCTGTATTTGTGTGCTCATTGTGTGGTCTACAAAGCATGCATTAATTTTGTTTTCTCCACGTATACTATGTGATTTCCCAACTATGTTTTAAATACATGGCATAATCACTGCTAATAAAAACACAAACCATATTATATTTCCACACTTGGAAAGCTGTTGGATGAAGACAGAAACAACAACATGAAATATAAAACTCCACAAACAGAAGCATTCTCAATATTTCCATTGCAGCAGTCAAACATAACATCCTTTTACAGGGTCTTATAAAACAGAACCAAACCATAGTAGCTACATATGTTGCATATTGTTACTGATAAAATTTAAGAAACTATTACAACTCATGACAGAGACAAAACAATACTACACCACCAGACAATTTAAACTACACCTAATGAAAACACTTCTTGAACCACACCGCGACACATTTCAACCCCACTTTCTCTACAAATTTCCAAACATCACTGTGAGAAAATTCACCGCCTCACATTCCGACGCTTCACAGACACCAATATTTCACTGGCTGGTGGGTGTCTGATGCAGAAATGCAGCACATCTCCATCCTGGATGTCTCGGTCTTTCACAAAGTCGTACCATCCACCGAGGAGATACTTCTCCATTTGTCCACGCCTCTTCTTCAATTCACAGTAGTAAGTGCATGACCTATCTGTATCATATAGGTTGATAGAGTCCTGTCGTTTACGCAGGCACCTCTTGATCACCAGCCGTGGTATTTGCTGTACAACCAATACACCAACGGAAATAACATCAATTCATGCATGAAATCATTACATAATAACAAACATAAAATAGATATTACTTACGTATACATTCGAACGCAAGGCCTTCGCATCTTTCACTACGCGAACCCAATTTTCTTCAGACTCTTCACATTAAATGGGTGTAACCTCCCTGCATTTCAGAATAACCCATATCAATATCCCAATACCTCCATATGAACCAAACCGTATTGTACCTGCACCAATATATCAGTTGCAGTGAAGCTGCCATCGTAAATACTCACCCATCGCTATCAGACGATATACAAATACAGTCTGGCTCTGTTTTCACCTCCACAAAGCCAACCCCAACCTTGCTTTTCCCCTTGACGTCTTTCCCGACTGGTGCGGCTTTTGCTTTACCCTTCCCATTCGAAGGCTGATCATCACCATCGTGTATAACAATGCCCTTCTGTTTCTTCATCCCTTCAGTAGCCAACGCTGTACTGTATTTACAGAATAACAAAAACACATAACTCGTGGATTCCAACGACGACCCTTATGCATGCAATAGTAGAAATATAACTTAAATGAACGATGTTTAACAAATTTGACCTACCCAATCCAGATATTCTTTCAATTTTACTGTACTCTACAAAAACTAACACCATGCCTTACCATTTACAACTTCTGATCGAAGTCTTACCGTGATCTGCGGTCCGATTTCGTGTAGGGAGAGACGAAATGAGCACCCATTGTGTCTTTCGCCGCCTGCGTCATCGCGAGGAACTTTGTTGGAATGCCATCGTTGCTTCGCCTGTGACATTTGAAGTGGGCAGCCATTGTGTCTTTCAAAGAATGCTTCATCTCCTTTGCATGCGTAAGAAAAGTTGCAATGAAGACCGAGTTCCATCCTTTTGAGAAACAAGGGTTGAAGAAATAAGTCTCCCAAGGGCATTTATGGGTTTTCATGCTTAGTATTAATTTATTTTTGGTTTTATTTTTTTTTTGTTTTATTTCTATTACTATTTTTTCAAACAATATTAAATATGTTATTCTCAATTATACCTTTAAAATTTTTTAAGTAGGCTCATATACCTTATATTTTTATCTTTATAATTATAATTTAACTTTTTCTCTATCTCAACTTTTGTGATTTAACACTCTTTCATATTACATTTTTTTTTGCACACTCCTTTAAAACTTGCAAATTTATATTTTGGCATTTAAAAATATATTGGTCCAATTTCATAAGCCCGCCGCGGAATCCGTGCATCCGCACGGGTATCCCACTAGTTTATACTAGTGAGAACATGTGTATTTTTAGCTTTAGCAAACTATGATCAACCAACATTCAAGGCTATCATTGAAACTAGCTTATGATGTAACTACATTGAGTGATTTAATTTATACCTCTGAAGCTTGCATATGTATAATTTTGACAACTCTCATATGGACATAATTTCTTTACCAAATTAAAATGTCAAATTTACTTCATCTAACAAAATTGCATTTGCTTTGTTGCTCCCTATGTAATTACGTTGTTTCCTTCATCCCTCTTTCTTATATCGCTCAATCATTTCGATGAAAATTTTTGCAAATTCATTTTTAAGTTGGTACATAATGTCTTAAGTTAGGCACAACTTCGATACATTTAAGGCACCAAAAATATTTTTTATGGAAAAAAAGATGAGTGAGAATATTTGAAAGAGAAAGAAAGACACAAAGTAAGTGTTTTTAGCGCCTTAAAGACACCTAAGCCTTGCCCCTTAAGTTAATTCTAATTGTAGCTTGTGAAAATTGTGTCCAATAATAATCTAATGTATCCTTTGATGTTCAATCATTGTTGCTCGAAATTAAAAAGTGCTATTGTTTTTTATTGCCATGTAGTTAAAATTTCTACAATGGCACAGCAAGAACTACTATAAGAAATACAATTCATTGATAGGAGAGATCGTTAGGTTTTGTAAAAATAATTCAAAAAAATTACTTTTTGACAGAGATGAATCCTCTACTAGGGTTTATCTCACTGGAGAATATGGGGAAAAGTGTTAATGAGATTGATTTATAGGAGATGGGTACTAAAAAGATTAAAGAGGGTGTTTCTGAAGGGATGATGGCAGTAGGAAACACTACTTCTGGAAAAGGCAAATCATATCGCGATATGGTAACTGGGAACTCAAACAATCCTGATGTAAGCATGGAAATAGAGGAGGAAACGCTTGAAGGAGATCAACATGAGGAAGGTTAAGGACTGAAAATTATAGAAGACAGAGTTGGAGATTACGAGTGTCCAACTTTTGTTCTTTCTGAATTAAGGAGAAAAGGATTCATCGACCTTGGAGAAGTGGAGTGATTGTTAAGCTCTTAGGGCGGAAGATTGGCTACAAACCGCTTGAGACGAGACTGAAGCAGATGTGGGTGAAAATGATGTTATTAGAATCATTTATCTGAGCAATGATTACTATCTCATAGCTTTTTCTCATGAGGATGGTCAAAGGGTAGCTATGGAAAATGGCCCTTGGTTCATCTACAATCATTATTTGACGGTCAAGGAGTGGTGTCCAAACTTTTAGTCGGAGAATGACACCATTGATGAAATAGCTGTTTGGATCAGAATTACGGGATTACCAATAGAATGCTATGATACCAGAGTCCTGACTTTTTTTGGTAATCGAGTTGGTCGTGCGATCAAAGTAGATAATAACACCACGCAACATGAAAGGGGGAAGTATGTGAGAATTTGTGTCCAAGTCAACCTCTCAAAGTCGTTACTTGCTCTTTTCAGTATCAAGGAGAGGAATTATCGTACTGAATATGAAGGCGTCAACTTTATTTGTTTAAAATGTGGTAGGTATGCACATTATAAAGAAGGTTGCAGCAACAGAGGAAAGGAGCATGTCCAGGTTGATCGTGGGGGAAAGAAGAAGGGGGTAACAGAAGGAACATCCAAGCTGGTGGAAGGGAGTATGGATGGTGCAGAAGACGACCCTTGGAAGGTAGTGCTGAAACAACTAAAAGGAAAGAAACAGGTGGATAGGTGGAGGAACACGACTCTGGTGATAATTAATGATGAGATTAGGATGTCAGGATCGAGATTTACGTCATTAATCAATAATAAAACTAATGAGAATGATACAATTGGCAATGATCAGCGGGTAGCAGCAGTCAAAGGCAGTAATGGAGTTTCTGAAAATATGGTGGGGCTGTTAATGAGGTGGCTATTAATGGGAATCATGATGCAATCATTACAAGTAATAATAAAAAAGTATATTAATGAGGTGGTTATTATTGGAAGTGGCGCGGTGCCAGAAAATGATGTTGTAGTGGCGACAAAAAAGGATTAGTTGGCAAACTTAGTGGATGAATTGTGCATTAATGACAGATAAGGAAACATGAAGAATAATTCATTAAGTGAGAATATTATAGTCAATAGTTGTAGTAATGATTCAGTCAGGAGAAAGCAGGGAATCTCAACCCAAAAGAAATCCAAAAAACCGAATATGCTAGCTATACACGGAGCAGACAGATTCAAAGGCAAATTAAGTGGCATCAATAAAAAAGGGATTGAGTGTATTATTGGAAATGGGGAGAGTTGGAAATTAGCCAATAAAAACAAGTCAATTTTAAAAGGAAAGAGAAAATATAGTTAACGAGTCAAACCACATGTGAAAAAACAAGGAGATCAGAGAGGAAGATAAGGTGGTAAATGAAAACAAGATGCATGCATCCATGCATGATGGGGAGAAGCATAATAGAAACTTCTTCTTTATTCGCCCCCTAGATAGTAATGAAGCTCAAGTTGTTGACACTAAGAATAGTGGAGGGCCTGATGTGGGAAGAAGTGTTGTTTCGGAAGTAGAAAACCACGTCCAGCCTGAGGATTCAACTATGGGAAATGAGGGGACTATGGAGACTCAACTGAAGCTTTAAGTCCTTTACAATGTTTTGTACTCTTTCTCTTATCCATGTTAATGAGGATAAGGAACAATGATAAAATATTTGTTTATAACTGTCAAGGAGCGGAGAGTAATGCCTTTTATCGATATAGTAAATATTACATTAATATTTACAAGCCATCCATTTAAGTTGTATTGGAAACAAAGTGTGACTCGAAGAAGATTCAAAACAGTATGATGCTTTTGGGTTTTTATGAATATCTTGTGATGGAAAATCAAGGATTTAATGGAGGAATCGGAGTGGCTTGGAAGAATGAGTATTTGACTATCAATCTTTGCAAGAATCATCTTCATATTCATCCTTAAGCTGGAAGCACTGGTTCTTCACGACCATTTATGCCAGCCTGAACGATATTAATAGAAGTGTTTTATGGGAAGACCTTAGAAGTATATATGATAATATGCAGGAGCCTTGGATGATTGTAGGGGACTTTAATGATGTTACGAGCCCAACTGAGAAAAAGGGTGGTGTTAGAGCTTCTCCTAGGAAGTGTAACATCTTCAAGGATCGAATTGATGATTGCAAGCTTATGGACCTAGGCTCTTCGGTTCCCAAGTTCACATTGAGGGGTCCTATCTTCCATGGTGGACAAAGAATTTATGAGAAGTTGGATAGAGCATTGAGTAATATTGATTGGAGAGAGATGTTCCCTGATGCTCATGTAAAATTCTTGGTTAGAGTTGAGTTCTCAGACCATCACCCCATTTTAATCATGCCTTATATGAGAATGTCCAATATAATTACCAAGCCTTTTAAATTTGAAAGTGTTTGGCTTGTGGATGAATCTTATTATGACATGCTTATAAGCTCTTGTAGAAAGGATGCTAGCATGGGTAAGAATATGGAAAAGGCTAAAGAGAACATTAAAATTTTGAAAGATAACTCCTTTGATTAGGTCCTTAGGAAAAAGAAAGATTATATATCAAGAATTAATGGGGTCTAACGTTGTATACAATTGAATGATAACTGTGCAAGAATGAGACCCTTAGAGTGAAAGCTTATGTCAGAACTTAATTTAATCCTTAAACAAGAGGAGATTATGTGGTTTCAAAGATCTCGAACAAAGTGGTTGGTTAATGGTGACCAAAATACCAAATATTACCATATTAAGACTATCAACAGAAGAAGAAGAAGAAATAGAATTAGCATGCTGAAGAATGATGATGGTCAATGGATTGAAGATTCGTTGTAGCTCCAAGTTATGATCAAAGATTATTACAAAAACCTTTTTGTTGTTAAGCACTTGTGGAAAGAGTTGAAGCAGACTGATATTTTGTTTCCAAAGCTGAACGAATTTGATATGCATAAGCTTAAAGATCCTCTTAGTGATGCTAAGATCAAGATAGAAATGTTTTCCATGAAGCCTTGGAAAACCCCTGGTCCGAATGATTTCCCTGCAGGGTTCTACCAGAAGTTGTGGGATATCATATGCCACGATGTCTGTAAGTTTATGCCTGGGGTTTGGAATAAACCAGGAGAAATATCTTCTATAAATCAAATGGATATTTGTTTGATTCCGAAGAGAGACTAACCTCAACTTGTTACTCAATCTTGCCACATATCCTTGTGCAATTCTCTTTATAAGGTCATCAGTAAAATCATCGTTGTGAGGATGAAAGTTTGCATGCCAAAGTTGGTTTCTTCGTATCAAGCAGGATATGTTCTTAGTAGATCCATACATGAGAATATATTTATTGCCAAAGAGATGGCTTACTATTGTTTGGAGAAGCAACAGAGGATCAAATGATGTGTGTTATGGATACTCTTCAGCAATTTTGTAGCTTAACTGGTCAGGCAGTTAGTGAGGAAAAATTTAGCATTCTCTTTTCCAGAAATGTTACGCGTTGCATGAAGCAAAATTACTTCATATATCCAAATTCATAGAAACTACTCAGTTTGGGAAATACTTGGGTGTTCCTCTTAGTGGGAAGAATTTGAGAAGAATTGACTTTCAATATATTATAGATCAGGTTGCTGCAAAGCTTACAAATTGGAAAGCGAATTATTTATCCTTGGCTGATAGGATCATGGAGTTAATGTTAAGCAATTTAATTGTTAAAGTTAGAAGTAGAATTTATATTAGTTGACCTTTTGCTGTTTAGTTGAGCTTGTAGTCATTGGGCTTTTATTCTACTATCCATTAGTAATATTATATATGTACTCTCACTAAGAGATGAAAGATTATGAAATGAAAAATAAAGTTTATTTTTAACAGTTTAGTTTTATCATTCTGAGTTTTAGAGCTTTTCTAAGTTTTTAGTGCTTTCTTCATAGTTTTGTTAGGTTTATGGTTTTTACTTCCTAACAATTGGTGCTCTCATTTTCGATCTCACATTCCGCTTTAACTCATGACAATATTATTGTTTGATGGAAAAGAAGATGTCTATTGGTGGATTCTTTGTTTTGAGAAATTTTTCAAGGAGCATGGAACACCTGAGTCATTGAAAGTGTTGAAAGTTGTTGGAGCATTGTGAGGTTCTGCTCTCAAATGGTGGATATGGTGGTCTCGTGTTCATCGCAGATATAGTTGGGATACATTTACAACAGCTTTGTTATAGAAATTTAAACCGGAATGGAGAAATTTTTTACCAGAAGAAGATGAGCCAGATCTGAAAGAAGACGAAGAAGATGAGCCAGATCTGAAACCAACTGATGAATCATTGAAGTTCAAAGAGCCAATTGTTTTCCTTAATGATAATGTTAACAATATCCCTAATATTGTCCAGGAAGAACCAGAAGAACCACCAGATCTGTATAGGGCACAACCGGAGCCACCAAATCTATATAGACAACCGCCACTATTTGTTGAAGAGTCCGGTTCAAAATTGACACCTTATTCCTTCATAGCACCTGACGAGTTTATCACTTCCACAACCCATCTTGTGTTGCAGTCCCTTGGTGCTATACAGAAGTTAGACAAAGACGAATACAAAGAAGGGTTTGGAGATTACAGAGTTATAAAGTCAGCTCTAAGTTTTAACCAATCATCAAAGAAGACCCAACGCGCTGACGAATCGATATCATCTCCATCACCATTGAATCCATATGATTTTAACACTCATGGTGATGACCATGTGTTGCTGTTTCTGAAAGAGTCAACAAGACCCAACATTGTAGTGCATGCTTTGAACCCTAACACAAAACCATATGACCCAGGCCCACTTAAATCATCAGCCTTAACTATGGCCACATACCGCATCTCCTAATGATTATATTGTGCATCCTCCACGAAATCGAAGCTCTTTATCTTAGGGCTTTGGTTTATCATTGACTCTTTCTACTCAAAGGCTTCCTACAAGGTCTTCTCATGCTACATCACATGTTACATCTGCAATGACAGATAACGATACTTGGTTGGCTGATGCTCAGACTGTTCCTTCTCGAGAGTCATCTCATGAAATTAAAAATAACATTGATGGTTCCCCAAGGCAATCTTTTGAAAAAGATTCACAGTATAATCCACTGGGAAATACTCAACAGGCTTTCACATCTGGTTTTCCTTTCTATATGATCCATTCACAAAATCAGAATATGGCTAGTCTTGGAGGACAAGTAGCAAATAATCAATGTGATAGTGTGCGTCATGTTGATAAAATGGCTCCCGCAAATCAGAATGATGAATATTGTGAAAGAGCTCAAATAAGTCAATCTGCTCAGGACTTTCCCATGCTGAGTGGTATAACCCAAACAATGAATCCTTCATCAAAGCCACCGTCGCTTGTATCGTGTTGGTCAGAACCATCCATTCATCATCACACAAGGAAGAGAAATAGGAAGGTTACATATGCAAATGTTATATCACCTCTTACTGAACTTCAAGCACAACAGTTTCCGTTGATTCAATCTTATTCGTTACCGAAGTTGGTATCTAGCCAGGAGGATGTGCGCAAAGCAAGTGTAGATGCAGAGCAAAGAATAGATGTGCATCTTGACACATGCAGCAAACGTGAAGACATATATCTTGTTGTTAAAGCATTTGTAGTGAGGGGGGACTGGGTGAATGCTGAAACCACAAGCTTTGTTCAAATTCTGGTGAGAGATTTTGAGCAAAATGGATTGAACCTCGGTGCAAGCAAAAGAGCAGAGTTGCAGTGTCTTAAAGCTCAGATTGATGAGTTGAGTGCTATATATATCCAAAATCTCAATGATGCTAGCGCATTTCTTCCCTTCAATGAGGCAGATTTAACTGGATTACCTCTAAAATTTCTCAAGGGTTTAGATAAATCTGAAAATGGTCAGTTGAATATCTCCCTGAGAAGCCATCACGTCACAGCTGTACTTGAATTTTGCAAGGTAGGAACTACAAGAATGATGGTATCACGGGCGTATGGAAATCGATTTGGAGAAGCCAATCTTTCTATTTTAGAAAGTCTGTTGCAAAAGGGTCATAAATATGCTCATTTACTTGGCCATTCGTGTTATGCTGAGTATGCGGTTGATGTTAGAAGAGCAAAAACACCAACAAAGGTGTTTGAGTTTCTAAATAACATATCCATACGTATAACTGACTTGGCTATGAAAGAACTTGATATCTTGAAATATTTGAAGCAAAAAGAGGAAGAGGAGCTTCCATTTAGAATCAAAGACCTACTGTATTACGTAATACGGGTTGAAGAGCAGAGTTATGATTTGGACTTTGGCGAGATCAAGCAATACTTACCAATTAGTTTAGTTCTATCAGGAATCTTCAAAATTATCCAAGATCGTTTTGGTTTAAGGTTTGAAGAAATTGTGGGATCCGAAGTTTGGTATTGCGACGCTCGTGTATTTTCAGTATTTAACTTAAGTTCAAGTGAACTCTTGGGTTATTGCTACCTTGATTTGTTCTCAAGGGAAGGAAAATATGCTCACAGTTGTGTGATGCCTCTCCAAAACAGTGCATTAGCAATCAGCGGGTCACGAAAGATTTTAATTGCATTACTAATATCTCAGTATCAAAAGGATTCTGATTGTAGTCCTGGATTATTATGGTTTTCTGAAGTGGTCAATGTTTTCAACAAGTTTGGTCACGTGGTTCAACACATTTGCAACCGTGTTTCATTTGCCAGAGCTTCCAGAATACGCATTAATCCTGACTTCGTAGAAATACATGCTCAACTCTTACAAAACTGCTATTATGAAAGCTCTTTCCTGAAGTTGATATATGGATTTCACCAAGATATAACAAATCCCTTAAAGGATGGCCTATGTAAATCAATTAAAAGATGGAGAAATTCTTCATCTGCACTTAAATTGAAGCAAGAGATTCTATACTGTCTTTTTAACCAAATCATACATTTTGCGGATAACATAGATATTCGCGAGTTATTCAAGCATCTTCATTCCAAGGTGATGTTAGGGTTGTCGATATTAGAAGGAACCAATCCCGCCTCATGTTTTTCTTTTAGTGTTATTGGTTATGAGGCAGCATGCTACAGTCGTATATGGAGTGAGGTTTTTGCTGCTGATATATTAACTTCAATATTTTGCAATGGTGTTTCAAATCAGCTTTCTGGCATGCAATTCAGAAACAATGTATTGGCTCCAGGCGGAGCGAAGGATTCTATTGAATTGATATCAGATTTTTTAGCAAGAAAACCTGCAATTCAAGCTCAACAAAAGAACTTGGACAGTGTTGAGGAAATTTATGTTGCCATCATGGAAGAATTGAGTAAAAGAGTGCATAAGGAATCAATGTTATTATTTATAATTGAGAGACATCAACAATGGGATCCCGGCGAAAAATTGGATACATATTTAAAGGAAAAAGAGATGCCACTTGCTGAGCTTGAATTTGAAATAATTGAAATGAACCATAACAGGGAGAAATTCAACAATTATATAACACTCCTTGTGGTCAGATTTGGATTAGAAAAATATGTTGCTTTCTTATTTCACATGGACATGGTGTTTAAGAAGAGAGAAGGTTTTGTATGGTACAGTGAATATTTCGCTCAACAATTATTTTTCAACCTTGAGGACAAGGTTGTTTTTGAAGGGGTAAGAAATGATAGGATCATGAAGTTAATGTTAGGCAATTTAATTGTTAAAGTTAGAAGTAGAATTTATATTAGTTGGGCTTTTGTTGTTTAGTTGAGATTTTAGTCATTGGGCCTTTATTCTACTATCCATTAGTAATATTATATATGTATTCTCACTAAGATGAAAGATTATGAAATGAAAAATAAAGTTTATTTTTAACATTTTAGTTTTATCATTCTGAGTTTTAGAGCTTTTCTGAGTTTTTAGTGCTTTCTTCATAGTTTTGTTAGGTTTATGGTTTTTACTTCCTAACATTGGCTGGTCGTACTACCTTAGCGAAGAGTGTCTTAGAAGCCATCCTGATATACCCAATGATGACGAATCTCCTCCTTAAGGTTTGCATAGAAGATATTCAAAGACTACAGCAGAACTTCATCTGGGGTGATACTAGTAGCAGTAGGAAGATTCATGTCGTCAGCTGGAATATTGTTACTTTACCCAAGGAACTTGGAGGCCCGAGGCTTAGGGATCCTCAAACCATGAATAATGCTTGCATTATGAAGTTGAGCTGGAAGTTAATAAACAATTCTAAGGACCTTTGGTTCAAAGTGATGCAGGGAATATATAAGGATGTGGATTCATGTCGTAGTCCTTCAAAGAAATTCATTCCATATTTAATGCAACATAGTGAATGGAACATTGGAGATGGTAGAAGTATTGATGCTTGGGATGATAGCTGGATTGAACTTGGGATATGCATAAGAGATCATGTTGAGTCTATCCCAGATATCTTAAAAGGGGCCAAGGTGAGGGAGTTAGTGAATAGAAGTGGTGAGTAGAACAAACCAACTTTGCAGCAGTGGATTCCACATGGGATTTTGGACAAGATCAGAAGCCTTCAACCTCCTAATGGAAGTATCGATGCAGCTGCGGTTAACTTTATGTTGAATTGAGTGGCTTTTGCAGATGGATCGATGAAACAATTTTATAATCTTATGAGAACCACGATCAGTACATTACAGATCATTATTGGAAGACGTTTTGGCGTTTAAAATTTCCTGAGAGAGTTAAAGCTTTTTTTTGGCTGATGAAGCATGATCAATTACTGATAAATCAGAATAAGAGTAGAAGAAGGCTCGGTACAGCTGCTTGTAAACTATCTGGCCATGCAAATGAATCTACCCTACACGCGTTTCGTGAATACCCTATAGCTTTGGAATTTTGGATGAATAAAGTGCCTTTGGATATCCACCATGATTTTTTCAATCTTGGCTTGGACGAGTGGATTAAGTTGACTATTAATTGGAACATTAAAAAGGATGTTTGGTGGAATTATTTTTGGGCAATGGTTTGTCATTCTATTTGGTACTGGCGCAATAAAGAGGAGCATATGGAGGACTTTGTTAGACCTTGTAACCCTAACTTGCATGTTTCGTTACGTTAGAAGGATTATGGTGAAGCCTTGGCTATGGATAATAGGGTTGTTGGGAAAACCCAAGAGGTTTGACTAATTAAGTGGACCCCTCATAGTTCAGGAATGGTGAAACTTAATGTGGATGATGCTTGCATTGAGGGTGTTACTACATGATGTTGTGGGGGTCTTGTTAGAAATGAGGAGGATTGTTGGATGAGAGGGTTTTCCAAGAATGTGGGAAATTGTAGCAGCTACATAGCTGAGCTATGAGGTCTTCTTGAAGGTTTGATATTTGCCTTAGACTTGGGTTTCAGGAGAGTCAAAGTTAATACGGATTCTACTGAGATTGCTATGAAAATCAATCAAGGGAGATCTAGAAGAAATGACGGTTTAAAGATGCTCAAGAAGATTCAAAGTCTGTTGAGTAGATTTAATGAAACCTTTGTTTCGCATACGTTTCAAGAAGCTAACTAATGTGCAGATGCCCTTGCAAAATTTAGGTGTAGGTTAAGTACGAATAAGCATTGTTCTTCTACTGCCCCTAATTTTATTGAACATTTGCTCGTAGAGGATACTATGAAGAATTACTCTTCTAAGAAGCTGCTTTTGTAGTTTGTTTTCTTTTAGAACTTTGGCCTCCCCATTAAAAAAAAAAAGTGCTATTGTTTTTCAATTATCTACATCAATACATTTTGCATTATATTTCAATGTATCCATCTACCAAAAAAAAAATATATCTTAATAGAGTTCTTTGTGAGATTCATTTTTTTTATAAATTAAATATGAAAACTAATAAATTAATTAAATGCTAGTTTTAATATACAACCTTAAAATTGGGCTACAGTGTTAAAGAAATCAATGGTTGACCCAAAAGGTCACTAATTGAACCATGTGATTAACTCGGAGAATTGGATGACTCGGTCACGTAACTCAATTTCGATAACAAAGTTGCATAAATATTAAAACGTATTGAAGTGAATATTTCAATCTTTAAAAAACACAACCCCTACAAAAATATACAATTTTCTATTAAAATTTTTTTCAATTTTCTTTCGTGATATTTCTATTTTCCACTATTTTTTAAATTTTAATTTTTAAATATAATCTATATTCTATTTAAGAGCTTTGTTAATTTTTATAAAAAAAAACACCAACAAAATTAAAATGAGCAATATAGAACTGATTCGTGTTGTTTTATTTCAATGCAATTAAATTGAAAGCAACAATGGAGGGGTAAACACGGGCGTAGGAGGGAAACGAGTAAATATTTGGCCGAAAAGAAACACCTTAAGATCTATTGGGTCTTCAAAATTTAATGGCAAATGAAACTTGTGCACAATGCACCACCTAATATGATTGTGTACGCTAGGCAAAGCCCATTTTTATCTGCGATATTCAACACATAGTATTGAACAAATTATGCAGTGGTTTTGTAGCATAAACAAAGATCTATTGGGCATCCTGAACTTTCCTTGATTTGGTTAAGAAACACACAACTAATTATGCAGTGGTTTTGTAGCATACACGAAAACTCGAGAATATCAAATGGGTCACAATCATCAAACTTGAAGAACTATGCATTATGAAGCACAACTAATCAATGCAAAGTAACAAGAAGTCGATTATATTTCAAAATAAAAACTTTAACCATAGTTTCAAAATTAACAAAATACAACCTGAACAATCATATTCTATGGCTCCACTGTTGTCACCTGTTGCCATTCCCCATCGACTGCTTCTTTCCATAATGTGACATTGTTGTTTCCATCCGCCACAGCCAGTATATTTCCTGTCAAAGACCATGACACCCTCCAAACAGGGGTCTTGAAATCATTCAAAACTTTTCCTTCCCAATGATCCCCTTCTTTGCCTACAGTCCATATGATCACTTTCCCATCCTGTGACGCGCTAGCAATAGTAGATTTAGGAAGTCCCAAATTTGGTGCCCAAGCAACATCTCGAACCCAATCGTTATGCATCTGAAGCGCAGGGAAGCAGTCCATCTTCCACTGTCCATTGCTAAGCTTCCACACCTTAACAGTATTATCACAACCACCAGAACAAAGCTTCTGCACAGGATCAAGTAACCCTGAACCAACAAGAGCACCCGGCGCCATTGAAGGAGCCCAAGACACAGAAGTAACACCAACTGGATGAGCTTGATCAATCCTCGATGTGTCCCATCCACCATCCGCTCTTGCAGTGAATACCGATATATTCCCATCTGACGAAGCACAAGCCAAGCAAAGACCCAACTCGTGAGGCGCCCAAGCAACTGAATTCACAGACGACTTATGGTCATCAAACACATGAGCTTGTATCCACTCGTTTTGGTTACCCTCCTTCCAAAGAATAACACGCCCGTCAAAGGAACACGAAGCGAGCAGAGATCCAAACTTAGGGTGAGCCCACGCAACCTCCCAAACAGGCCCTTGGTGACCAGTCAGAGTTGCTAGATGCTGAGAGGCTGAATTGCTCACCCCAATTATCTTAATCGTGTGATCCGAAGAAGCAGTCGCCAGCCTCTTTCCATAATAATCCATAGCAACATCGTGCACGGTGTCTTGATGACCGGTTTCAACCTTCTGAGAAGGCATATTTCTGCTATAAACATATCAATAATTTAGATAATTAGCGTTAGTTTCATGTAACTGAAGCCATATTAAACCTAACTAGACTAAATCTCTATCAATTTTCAGCTTCCAAAGGTTTTGAAAGAAAAACTCATCCTAGATCAAAGAGAATTAGGGATCAACAAATCATAGACATAACATTCAATCAAATCTAAATCTACCTAAATAAATAGAATCAAAATCATCCAAATAGGATACTACTCAAGCTTCAAATCTATGTAGTTAATCTTGGCGAATGGCCGCATCACGGCCGCGCGGCGGGCAACTTTGCCGCGGGAGAGAGCGTAAAATGGAGACGGAATGTAAAGATCTAGGTTGAAATTTCGAACATATGGAGTGGATCGTATAGACGAGAGAGGGGGAGAGAGAGTACCTGAGAAAGAGGTGAGACAGAGAGAGTGATGGAACGGAACGCGGTGACCGGAACTGCAGTGGCCGGAGCTGTTGGTGAATTAGGATATGAGATCCAAAAACAAAAACACTTCAACTGAATATGAGAGGAAAAAAATCGATGCTGTTACTTTTCTTCTTTTTTTTTTTATTAAACTCATTTATTGGGCTTTTTTCTTACGAAATTCACTGGGCTTTTTAATCCAATTATAGAGATTTTATCTTTGCACCCCAGACCTTTGACCTGACACCCCCAACATCTATAACAATATATAAAAGCAATACTTAATTTTGGCATAGCCTATTTGTTTTCTTCTATTTATATCCTTTCATAATAACTTTCAATGATTCACTACTGTTAACTTCCAATAACTTCCCTAAGAACTTACATAATAACTTCCAATAACCCACTCCTATTAACTTTTGTGTTTATTTACAACATATTTTTATAATGACAAAACTAATCCTTTGCATTATTTATCTTTCAAAATTTTACATTATGTAAAACATTTTCACTCTAGAAAAATATTGAAAAATAAAATATCCGGTAGTTAATTATAAATAGCTGATACTAACATTTTTGGAAAAGGCTAAATGTATCCAATTTTACTAGATTTTGAAAATTCCCTTATGGGTTTTTACCCATTTATTTAAAATCCGGTATTTCGTTACATTTATATCGATTTTTTTAATAAAAAGAAAAATCCAGAAATTTCTAGGAAATAATTTTGTATTTATTGGATATTTAAAAATTTCGATATATTGTTATCGGATATTTCAAAATATCCAGGAAACATTGAGAAGTTTTAGACTTTTGAAAAATTTTGGTATATCAAATATTTTGCAAACAGTAAAAAATTCGGGAGTTCACGATACTTCATTTTTGCGGTCCAGATTCTGATGGTTCCCTTGCACATTTTACACAATTTTTCACCATTGACGTTGTATATTTTACGTACATGTTTAATGTTTAACTGATTAAAAATTAATAGGCTTACAATATCTCTGACATTGATAATTTATTATGTATATGTTGTATATTACAGATATTTTTTTCCCGAGTTGACGTGTTAGCATGGGCATTGTCTGTTGGTAAACAACATGATATTATTGTTGTTACTATTCGTTCTGATGCTGCTATGGGATCAGATGGAGGAGAGATATATTAATTATGGGTTGTGAGAGAGAGGAAGAAATTACAAAAAAAAAGAATTATTTTGATGACAATTATAGTATAAAAGTAAAATGTCCATTTATGCCGAGATCTGTGCCAAGTGGTAACAGTTGGAAGGTTACAGTTCGATGTGTGTTTCAAAATCATATACTAGCCAAGGACTTAGATGGCCATGACGTATTAGGTCATTTAAAAAATAATGAAAGAAAGTTTGGGAATGACATGACGAAATACAATATGACTCCCAGATACATAATTGTTGCTATGAAAGATAGGGATCCAGAAAACCTGGTGAGTGTTACCCATGTGTATAAGGAAAGATGTACATACAAGACGAGCAAAAGAGGTTTGTTGACTGAAATGCAACATTTGATGAGTCTTATTAATGAAGAGAAATACATTTACTAGACCAAAAACAAGGACGATTCAAGTGTTGTTGCTGATATTTTTTAGACGTATCCTGATTTTGTGAAGTTATTGAACATGTTTGATTTAGTGTTGATTTTTTATTGTACATATAAAACAAAAAGGTATTGCACGCTCTAATTTCTTCTATTATGGGTTAGAAGTTGTTGATTATTTATTGTACATATAAAACAAACAGGTACCGACTACCACTACTTGAGATTGTTGGTGTTACATCCATGAAGTTGAAGTTTTTGGTTGGATTTGCCTATATGGAACATGAAAGGGAGGAAAAATTCATGCAGCTTCTAATGTTTGCACAAAATAAGATGCCAAGGCCCTAGGAATTTGGCGGAAGTCGGTGGTTTTGAGTTGCAATATTAAGCCACACTCCACCGTCCACTCTGCTCCAGGCCTACAAAAAAGTTCAATTATTTCTTGACCTAATGCCTCACTTATAACCTTATGCTCTTGTCTATAGATCCTAAAGGCACATGCAGGGAAAAGTTATAAATTAAGAAGAGAATTAATAGAAGAAATATAATATTCAATGTACTTACCTCGCACATAGGAGGTGTAGGTGTCTATCGCACCAAAAGTAGCATTAGCGTATTGTTTTGTCGATTTCACGAATTAAATTATTAAAGCTTATCCATCACCTTTGTTGAAGAACCTCTGCCACCTCATCAAAACCTTGTAAATATTCACAAACAAATGCTCTTTCCCTCACAATGTAGTAATTCAGCATCTTAAGGTACTTCTCAGCATGAGCCATAAATAGAAAATTGTATTTGGGATAGGTGGGAGCGTTTGGAGTGTGGGCAACCCTTGATGATGATCCTCTCATAACTCGTGCTCTCTTTGGGGCCATGATACCTATAACAGCACAACATAAAAACAACACGCACATAGAAAAAGAAGAAAATTTTGCAGAGAATGCTCAGATGAGCCGTTGAAAGCAGACAGAGCAGAGAAAGAAAGTTGAGAAAAAGAATTTGAACCCAGTCACTATTTATAGGCAACCTACCTGATTGTTGCTCATTGCGCGCATTATACGTCCATTGTGCGTGCAATGGAAACAGTTCCTTCCAGCATCTCTTTGCAACATTCATATTGCATGCGTTATATATTCATCACGCATGCGATGCCAATGATTCAGAGATTCTCCCCAACGTCTCTACCCTTTTCTTCCAAATGGTAGCATGTATCCAAGTCCTTCACATACGGTGTCCAGTCATATACCTTGAAAACCACTTTCTCTTGGTTAAACTTCAAGATAATTTCACCCGTCTCCGCATCTATTTTTGCTTTCCCAGTTGCCAAGAATGGGCGTCCGAGAATTACAGACCCTTCAGAATTTACTTTCATGTCCAATACCACAAAATCTGCAGGAAACACTAAACCATTGACACGCACTAACACGTCTTGTATAATACCAAGAGGGTGAGTAACAGATGAATTAGCTAAAGCAAGAATCATATTACTCGGTATGATCTCTCCCAAGTCACACTATTTAACCTTATCTAATGGCATCACATTTATACTAGAACCTAAATCACTTAAAGCATGTGGAATCTCTACTCCACCAATAGTGCAAGATATAGAGAACTTACCTGGATCCTTTATCTTTGGTGGCAATGTTTTAGGCACAAGATTGTCATATTTTTCAGTCATGTTTACTTGTTCCTTGTCCACTTTTTGCTTCGTACCCGTTAGTAATGCCTTCATGAATTTAGCAAATTTAGGCATTAGTTCTAAAACCTCATAAAACGAGATACTTATCTGGAGTGTCTTCAGCATCTCCTTAAACTTTGCCAACATTCATGCCTCATCTTCATGAATATGTTTCTTCTGTATTATTAGGTACGGTGCCTTGATGTAATCAAGCAACTCTGGATTTGGGTCATTGAGGATTTGATTCTTGGTTCTTCTCCAAGGGGAGTTTTTGTCTATTAATTGATCAATGGTGACTCCTTTCTCTTCTTGGTCACCCTGAATTTCACTCTCCTTCCTTTCAGTAATTAACTCTCCTTTTTCCATGATCACATCTTCAAATATTTCATTCTTATCCTTGTTAGCAATCACTTTAAAACCTGTTTCCACAACCTTGTAAGATTCATTCTTAGGATTATCTACCGTATTACCTGAGAATCCTCCACTCGGTCTTGGTAAAATGACTATTTGTCTAGACAACTAACCAATCTGCATCTCCAATTTTTTTATGGATGCATCATGGTTTATACTTATGGTCTCATGATTCTTACTTACCTGATCAAAGCTACTCTGAGTGGCCTTGATGAAGTTTTGTAGGGTTTCTTCCAGCTATGAAGGTTTTCTTCAGAAGAAAGCTTGTTGGTTTTGTTGCATACCTTGATTTCCACTTGCGTTTTGGTTATTACTCCATCAGAATTTTGGGTGATCCTTCCATACCGAATTATAGGTGTTGGAATAAGGGTTATTCTTCTAAAAAGTAATGAATTGGACTTCTTCACTTGACCCTTATAAAGAGCATATTCCATTCCCATGTCCTCCTCCATATAAATCACACCTAAGTGCTTGTACCTAGCTCAAGTTAGCTTTATTTAAGTTATTTTCAGCTAGCTGCTTATTTAATAATTCTATTTGAGCTAAAATATCAGTTTGAGTATCAACAACTAACATACCTTTGGGGGTACCTACCATTTTATTTTTTATTGACATTTTGCTCTTGGATCGGTACTCATTCAAGCACATCTTCTCAACTAGATCTTTGACTTGTGGTTCAGTCATTGACCTGATCGTGCCTCCCATGGAAGCATCTAACAACATGTGTGTCTGACTCTTGAGGCCTTTAATGAAATGTTACATTTGTTCCATATTATTTAATATTATGATTCGGGCATCTGCGTAATAAAATTTGAACCTCTCACATGAGTCATACAATGGTTTTGTGTCTTGTTGCTCAAATTTTACAATTTCTGCTCTTCTCTCAGTAAAGTGGTTGGTGGTGAAAAATCATTCTAGGAACTTATCATCCAGCTCCTTCCATGTTCGAATGGTTCCATTTGGAAGGCATAGTAACCAGTTTTTCGCCATTTCAGTGAGAAAACAAACAACTGTAACATTACTCGATTCCGTGACATCATCTGGTTTGCACATCGAAGCAGTTCCGTAGAAGCTTGCAAGATAAGCCCACAGGTCTCTGATGGTGTTCCCGTCGAATAGATTATCCCTTAAACTTGAAAGCACAAAATTCTTAATATCAAAGTTAGCGGGGTCTGCTGGTACAAACCCTCTAGAAACCTGTACGTCGTCGATTCTATACAGTAATCCTCCATGGTTTGGGGTGTTGGTACTGCCATGGTATCCTGCTCTTCAGTGTCCGAAAAAAACAGTGGTGAATCTTCTTTTGGGGTCTCGTCATCCAGAATTGCCTCTCTAACTGCCTTTTTAAGAGCATGTGTGGTTCTTTCAATTTTTGGATAGAATGGTGGTAATGCTGATCCTGAACTATGCATACACAAATAGAAGATACCTTAGTACCACTATAATAAACAAGAGAATAAAACAAAAAGCAATAAAAACTAAAAATAAAATGAAAACGTTGCACAAGAATTGCCTTATTGCAATTAACAGTCCCCGACAACGGCACCAAAAACTTGATGACTTCTCGGCAAATGTACCGATATTGTCGAAGTAATAATTAAGATCGAATCCACATGGACTGTGTTCGAACAAGACAATATTTGTGAAAATGTAAAGAAAACACTAAATGGGGGGTTTCTCAAATTACAGTGCGAAAAATAAAAGAAGAGTTTTAAAAAATAATTACGAAAGTGGTTGTGTATTGAATCCCTTATTTCTCTATGTTTATGTTTGATGCCTTGTATGAATGATCCTATCACTATAATCCCACGACAAATTAACAAAGCCGCTATAATCGATCCCTCGCAAAATAAATCACTAATCAATACTCAGAGCTTCCCTATGCCACTATTCGGGGTCTCATATTCCTATTCAACCAGAGTAAGTAGAACAATTGCCCTAGGTCTAACACATAGGCTAAGGGTCAGTATTGCCTATGTGCCCAAAATCAATTTAAGAAATGATCTCAAATAAAAAGCTTTAAGAACAAGAGACAATTGCATAGAATTAGAGATCAAATGATTCATACAAATTCAAATCAACATATAATCCAACAATAGTGAAACAGGTTCATCACACACAACTTAACCTAGAGGAGTTTAGCTACTCATGTAACGCCCCGTTTTATTTTAATTATTATTCGTAATTATATTTATGTGTTGCCGTGTGTAATTGTGTGATTTTGCGTGCTTCATCATGTTTTGAGTACCCTTGGTGGTGGGTAGTGGCCTTAAGAATTGTCTTTAAGGTAGTAGGGGTGTGTGACCAAAAGCGTAGAGATTGGTGGTGTGGGGAGTAAGACTAATTATATTATTTTAGTTAGTAATTATTTAATTATAATAATAATTGAATATTATGAAAAACTATTATTATTGTCATTATTTTATTAGTGGAATAAGTGATAGTAATAATAATAATATTATAATAATAAGAAAAAGGGGATTAGAGAAGAGGGAAATTATTATACGTGAAAACAAGAGAAAGGAGCAAGAGGAAAGTCTAGGGCTCAAGGGAGAAGAGGAAATCACCATTGTTTGAGGTAGAAGAGAATCTTGCAAGAACTATAAGGTAAGGATGAGGTTCTTTAATCTCTTAAGGGATATATGATATATGTATGGGGGTAGATAAAATGTTAGGTTTTATTCCCGTATTTTTTTTATCGTTGAATGTTTCCGGTGAGAAGTTGAAGTTACGTGTCGGTAACAACGAAAATGCTCTAATTGTGTGAATTTCTTGATTGAATTGGTGTTTTGTTGTGTTATAAGAGTTCATATTATATGTATAATGTTGCATACTGATTTTGGGAGTCAAATTATGTGGTATATGTGGTTTGGGGTTATTGGATTGAGGTTGAAAAGTGATTTTCGTAACAGAAACAACAGAAAATTGATTCTCCAGGTCAAGTAACCGGTTACCGTGTGGGACGTAACTGGTTACATAGTGCAAATTTGGGGTTTTTGGGCATTTTTCAACTGAGTAACCGGTTACGCTGTGGGTGTTAACTGGTTACCACTGAACGTGACAGTTTTTGTAAATTTTCAAAAATTCATAACTTTCAAACCGTGAGTCCATTTTGGGTGCCGTTCGAAGCGTTGGAAAGCTAGCGAGATATTCTTCTCAATAAAAAATATTTTATTGGCATTAGGTGAATTAATTAATGTGTGGTTGTGTAAAATGGCATGTACTATTGTGTTGTGTTGCTTATGAGGTGTATTAACAATGCATTTCCATACGGTGTGCTATGTTCACTTAAATGTCGAGTTCGTATAATATTTATATGATGAAGAGTGGCTGTAATTGGGGTTGTGTTAAGGTAGAGATGTTTGTATGTTGGTTATAATGATTTGTTAAACTCAATTATGTGTTGTGATAACATGCTTGGTGAAATATGATACCATGATGTTGTGTTGTTGTGATGTCGTGTTATCGTTATTGATTATAACATGATGTGTTAGATAATATGCATGTTGTTGTTGTAGATTGCAATGTTTGCATGTTTGAACATATGTATAATGTATGTTGGACAATTGTGAGGTAATGTATTGGTGATATGCTAGTCTTATGCATTGTTTCGTTGTTGTATGTTGTTGAGTTGTTGTGGCATAACTTTGAAATGCATTAGTTGTTGCTTATGAAGTAGTACGATGTTGTTGTTGAGTTGTTGTGGCATAACTTGTAAATGCATTAGTTGTTGCTTATGATGTGGTATGATGATGTTGTTGAGTTATTATGGCATGTTGTGTTGTGGCCTACAGTGGCGTGATACGTTGATTTCATGAGAGTCTTTGTATATTGTTGTTGTTAATATGCATTCATGTTGCATGAGTTGTGGGATAAGACGTGTGCCCATGTGGGGTGTGAGCGTTTATTTGGATTCTTTAAAATAGAATCGAGTCGACGTTGTTGTTGTTGTTGTTGAGGTAATCGTGTGCCTATGTGGGGTGTGAGCGATTACAGGTGATCGTGTGCCCATGTGGGGCGTGAGCGATCACGAATGTCGTGTGCACATGTGGGGTGTGAGCGACTATTATGACGTCCCGACGGGGATTGTGACCATGAAACAGGGGTCGAATTAGTACCACATGCATTGAGTCAAGTTGGTGTCTCATTGCATTATATAAGAGTTGTGTTGCATTATGAAATGTGTGATTATCTGTTTGTGTTGAAATTAATGAAAGTTATGTTGAAGGGTGAATTACTTGATGATTTTATGCTTTCATATTTATATCATCTGTTTCTTTTGTTGATTTGAGAATCTCACCCCTTCTGTTTGAATGTTGCCTTCACGTGGGTAACGTGCAGATAATTCGCAGTAGGAGATCTGATGTGAGTGAAAGATGGAGTCTTCCGTTTATGCCTTTGTGTCGGTGTCTGCTCTGATATGTAACACTGGGGTCATGGAACGCTATGTTTTCTTAGGCTATGTTTTGCTTGAGATTTTAGATATCTCTTAATTTTAGTTATTTATTTAATTGAATACTATGCTTACGTTGTAATGAATATATGTTGATGTTTCCGCTGTTTTAATAAAAAGAAAATGGAGTTAGAGGTCTTTTATCATTATCATTGTTGTTAAAATAATCTTAAAATGATGTGTTGCATATCAAGTATATGAGCAGGTGTTTGATGAAAGTAGCATCCTAAATGTTTGATATTTTATTTTACTCTGATTTTATTTATATTACGCGGGGGATTCTTTAGGGTGTTACAACTCATATTGAAAATTACAATACCAATTAAATAAAGAAGAAATGCATATGAATTCCCTTGAAGGATTGACCTCCAATGGCTTCTAATGCTCTTAGAATCACCCTTGATGCTTTAAAAATCGTACTTGCAATGCCTAAATTCGTAACCCTCACAAAAGTGCAGAAATTTCCCTCAAAAAGAGCTTAGAACGCGTCAGAAAAAGCCCATAAAAAGGCAACATCACGCGCGTTGTACCTACATCGCGTGCGATGCAGCTGGTACACATCTATCGTACGCACGATACTGTGCGATACTGCACGTGACTGTTTCAGTAGCTACACGCTTTTGCTCCCTTTTCACCTGATTTTTCACTAAGTCCAATTTCTTCACACTTAGCTATATTTTCCTCATTCTTTGGTCTTTCTTCTTCCTTTTGGCTCATCTTCCACTTGTTTTTCTCTGATTCTTTGCCTAATTTCATGCAATGACAGATTGCCATCAAGCCCTCATCTTCGAAAGGGCGTAGATACATCTTGGTGAAATATATTATTTTACTAAGTGGATAGAAGCCATACCCATGCCTAACGTAGACCAAGAAGAAGTGATTAGTTTCATCCAAAATCATATTATATATAGATTTGGAATACCTGAGACTATTACTACGGACCAAGGCTCGATGTTCACAGGGCGAAAAATGGTAGAGTTTGCCTCAGAAATAGGGTTCAAGTTACTAACTTCGTCACCTTATTATGCCCAAGCTAATGGCCAGGTCGAAGCAGCAAATAGGATCATTATTGGCTTAATAAAGAAGCACATAGGTCAAAAGCCAAGGAATTGGCATAGAACTTTAAACTAGGTGTTATGGGTGTGTCGAAACTCTCCCAAAGTGTCGACTAATTCCACACCATTTTGACATGTTTATGGTCATGATCCAGTACTCCTTTTAGAAATTCATTTGTAGTCACTTAGGATTCAAAGACAAACTGAGCTTCCAACTGAGTATTATTGAAATATGATGCTAGATGAGTTGAGTGACTTGGATGAAGAAAGATTAATTGCTCTAGATGTCTTAATGAGACAAAAAGAAATAATAGCTAAGGCATATAATAAGAAAGTTAAGTCGAAAACTTTCAAATTAGGAGACTTAGTTTGAAAAGGCATCCTCCCCATGGATAAAAAAGATAGAACTTTGGGTAAGTGGTCCCCTAATTGGGAAGGACCATTTAAAATTATGTAAGCATTCAGAGACAATGCATATAAAGTCGAGAAATTGACCTTTGAAGGGTGAATCCTAAGGATAAATAGCAAATATTTAAAACAGTATAGGCCTATACTGTAAGAAGTACATATTAATGCAGAATAAAATATAACTTCATGATTAAAAAGGCTAATAAATATGGACCATAAAATGTCGAAATACCATAAAGGGCATATTTAACTGTTACAAAAATCCAAAATGATGTTGCAAATGACATAGAAACTTTAACGAAACCAAATAAAAACACAAAAGGCAATTTATCGAACACTTTGTGTGCAATCGATAACGTTTGAAAATTTAACTTATTTTGTTGATGTTAAAGCCAATCAAAATCAAAGTGATTATGATTATATCAACAAACCTTAATTCAAAATGTAATTAAAAATTTTGATTTTCAAATGAATTGATCAAAACAATAACGAATTCGATAATTTGCAAAAACCAACAATTTGCAAAACCCATTTTACACAACTTAAAATGGGCGGGCGGGCAGCTTATTAAAAGCCCACATTCACACAGGAGAATATGGCGATATCCCATTATTTAAAGCAAGTTCAAAGAGCTTTTAATGGAATTAAAAATTGAAGAGAAACTAGCTCGCTTTACCCAATAATAAAAATAATTAATTAAAGTAGTCTTGAATTCACCAATATTTTAGACATTAGCTCCGCTTGATAAATCCATGTTTTTAAGATTAGTTTAGTCAACTTATATTTTGTTACTCATAATGCAGTTCTAAGGCTCATATATTTACAGAAACTCACTACGCCAAACAAGGAAAAAGAGGGCGCTTTTTTTGGCCTATGACAGCGCTTAAAAGCGCTGTCTAAGCCAGCGCTGTCGTAGGTAAAGACAGCGCTTTTTTATTTATGAAAAAGCGCTCTCTAAAATGGGGCTTTAGACAACGCTTTTTAAAAGCGCTGTCTAATGTATATGGAAATGATTTTTTTAATATAACTTTAGAGAGTGCTTTTTCCCTAAAAGCGCTCTCTAAATAGGATTTTAGTGTGCGCTTTTTTCTTAAAAGCGCTCTCTAAAGTATACCTATAATTTTATTGATTTTTTTTCTATAACTTTAGAAAGCGCTTTTTCCTCAAAAGCGCTCTCTTTTGTCTACGTATAATTTTAAAGATTATTTTTAAAAATCCCATTTTAACCATTTTTTTTATGCAGATACCTGCTTAGTTTCAAACCTGCATTTCTTATAGAATTTCTTGCAACAACAGAATTCTTTTCATTTCAATAAATAGAATTCTTGAACAACATAATTCATATACATTTCAATAAACACATAATTTCCTTCTATTCTCAAAACTAGAATTTACAACAGAATTGAATTTACAACAGAATTTTCTTATATTCACAAAACTAAAATTTACATTCCCAAAACTATACATTCAATAAATTTTGTTTAGAAGAAAGAATTCGCACAATTCTTCCGTAATATAATTCAATTGTTTCCTTGTGTAAGAAGAACACGCCATATCTTCGAATTACTACATAACAAAACAAAATACGCATTATTTAGTTAAAAATAATAAATTATATGACATATCCGATAAATATTAAAATAAATCCTAAGTTATAAAACCATGCATACCCTTTTAGGAATCTCCAATTGGTCCATTTGAATGATTTCTCTCATGAACCTCAAAACGAAGTACCCGCAGTCTATGCCATTACGCTGACGAGGGCACTACACATAGACAAATAAATAAGAAATAATATATAGATGTTTTGTGTTATTAAGTAGCATCACTAATAAGCAATATTGTGAAAATTAATATACCTCCACTTTGACCCATGTAATATTGGTTGACCTAGCCCGTGCTACTCGAGTCTCTCTTTGTGCACGGTATAGTAGTATAGCTCTATAAAAGAAAAACGTAAACTTAGAACAATGTCACAGAAATAATTAGATATACAAATACACACGAATATTACGAACAGTCTCACTTGCGTGTCAACCACATCCTTCATATTCTGATATGTGGACCAATCAGTATCCAATGAATTAAGATAATAGACCACTTCTGTAATAGAATTAATTGCAACCAACAACCAGTGTCCACTATAAAGTATAACAAAAGTTTAGATGGATAATTTGTACGCAAAAGATACAAATTAAAGATTAGAATGAAATTATAATGAAAATCTTACCCGTTTCTAGTATTATACGGTAAAAGAAACAGACATTCTGTGGTGCTGGCCGTAAATCGCTCAAGTAAGTGGTCTCTTACGTCAATTGCATTCGTACCAATTCTCGGTGTATTCACAAGGCTGCAAGAGATGAAACGGAATTTGTTTGCCAAATTCGTCCCCCACAAGAATTTTTCATACTTGCACCTTAAATAAAAACATAATAAACATTAGACTATTATCATTGAAATGTGTAAATAAATTGTTCAACTAAATAAATAATAGATTGATTGGAGTACCAGATGTATGAATGCATAACACCGATGCCTAATTCAGTATGATTCAGAACCTGCTCCATGTCCTCTTTTCCAATTATCTCGGAATGAGGAAAACCAAAAACACCTTCGTCCATGTTGATTTCACGAATATCACCTTGCATCAAATTTGACATTTCCAAAAGTGTTCCTAGACACGTCTGAAAGTGAGGTCTACTTTTTTCCTTCACGGTCCTTGTAGGAGCTTTTTTCTTGCCGGTCTGTTGGGAAGGTTGAGCAGTAACCTAACAATCATATAAGTTAGGTAAAGTAGAAAATCATGAATTCGGATAATTGAATAACACTTAAAAGCTACCTCTCTGTGTGATTCAACAGACTCGTTTTGCAGCAAAACCCCTTTATTTTTTGCTGCGGGTTTTGTAGGAGTCTAACATTACCATGAAAAAAAATGTAAGTAATGGTTCAGAATGATTTTCATAATCATTCAGAATTGACATTTGAATACTAAGAGATTCGTAATGGTTTTCAACATACCTCATCACCTATGAAAATGAGGTCTAACGGCCATGCAACAAACGAACCTATTGCATCCCGCAGCAATGTAACCTCTGAAACCGAGTCTGGTATCGGTAGTAACGCATCCGTATCTAAAGCGATATCAACCGACACTTTCAGATAACCTTGTGGGAGCGGATGATGGTGAAGTAACGCTCCCGCAAAGTTATGCAATTTTCCCTTGCCAACCATGCGATAAGTCGGAAACGACAAATACAGCTGGCAAGATGAAATGCCCTGAAGCAATAATAAATATGTAACTGTTAATATGTATAAAGGTCAAATAAAATAAATGTGTTAATTATGTACTAATTACCTCGGGAATTTTAATTGGAGAATTGATACTAGCTTTGTCACTAGCATCTTTCAAACCGGAACCGCGCCTTTCCGCCTCATATCTCTCTTTATCCTGCTCCAATGCTTGGATTTTCGCTTGTAGTGTCATCATAGTTTGCATGATTTCTTGGTTGGTGGGATTTTTTTTCTTTGATTGCTTATACAAGGATGATGGAGTCACACCAAATCCTTTACCTCTCACCCGACCGGGATACTCAGGAGCATTTAGTACTCGACTAAGAATGCTCCTGCAATCAGCCTCATCTGCGGGCATGGATTTAGATATATTCTCCTGAAATTCATTGACATATCGAAAATAATTAGTGGGGATTAAAAATTAATTATAATTTAATAAAATTTCAATTAACTTTGAGACATAATGTTATACTTACACATTCTTCATAAACATGTTGAACATCTTCTGTAACAGCTCCACCCTTACCCACGCGAGCTTCCTTCCACAATACATGGTCCGGAAGTGATGATTCTTCACTTTTAGACTCTTCTAACTACACATTTAGATATGTACTAATTTCATCAATTATAACACAATAATACAATGAATAAAATCATAGCATTAATATATATACTTACCAATTTTTGTTGTAACCGTGCATATCCCAAATGCCCTTTTTTGTATGGATACGCGGGCTTTGATGCTCTTTCACGGTTAATGGCACTCAATTTCTGGATAAACAAGTTTAAGTCATATCAAAACAAACTAATGAAACAAATATATAACACAATCAATAGACATGACAAGATAACATTACATTGAATTCTTCGGTTTTCCGTTTGTCTACAAAAAGGCTCCATTCTTCCGGTGTAATCAAATCCGCATACAACGGTGGAAGTTCTCCTTCAACAAAATTTTTGTCTTCATCCCTAAAATACTTGTTTGATAACAAGGCTCTAAACCCTCTGTGTCTCTTTCCGGCCAATTGAAGACAATACTTTTTTCGGGTTTCTTCAATATTAAAGGACCTCTACAAAAAAACATACACATATAAACATATATAAAGTGTGTTAGTATAAGTAAATTAAAGACTTAATCGTCAACAAAAATCTAATAACATCATTCATATTTGGTAAGTACCTCTATCTCGGTCCATATCTTTTCTTTACCGGCATCCAACGCTTTACTCCTCCAATTATCAGAAGTGATTGGAATATGCTGACGGACGAGTGAACCAATGTATGAAGCCAACATTGAACCGTTAGGCTCAACTAGTTGGTTCTGTTGACTCCAATGTACATCAAATCTCATATCCTTATCTCTAGCACGGATGATGCTCTTCATAATGGTTTTTCCTCTTTTTATTTCATGTTCTACATTCGAAGCTTCATTCTGAGCTTCCTCTGAATCATGTGTCTCGTGGGTGTCTTCCTGGTTATTAGACATTTTACCTGTAAGAAAGAAATAACAGTCAAATACCAACATTTAATAGCAACAAAAGAATAAGTTCACTAACTCTCTAGTATCAATTTAACCTACTTCACTAACTTTATCATCAACAGTCTAGTTTTTTTAATTCTTCACATTGCAACAATTCATTTTCCAAACAGTCCAAACTTCACACCAAAACAATCTTACATAGCATTCAAAATTATTATGCATCACAACATGTCAACATCTTGATTAATATGCAATTCAAGTTGACAAACTAGCACAAGGCCACCATCTTTCAAATAATTAACAGTTCCTAATTCTTTTTAGTATAATTAACCACTCCTAACATTAGCTTAGTTGCAATTCAATAACATCAATCACATTTCCATTATGCTAACAAATCCATTTCAATCACTAACAGTTCTGTTTTAAATTACAAGCATGCCATAGCTCAATTAAGTCACCACATTATCATTCTAATATCATTTCCACACAATACCAGTTCAATACTACAACAATCATTTAACCTACAACAAGAACCTACATTTAAACATCAACAAAATCCACAACAATCCACACCATCCACACAATACCAGTTCAATACTACATTTCAGACAAGAACAACGAACAATAACTCATTTAAACATCAACAAAAATAGTTTAACCTACATTTCAAACCAACCTACATTTCAATCAGTTTTACCTAATTCTTGTTAATGAATACTTACAACAAGAACAACGAACAACGAACAACGAACAATAATAGTTTAAACATCAACAAAAATAGTTTAAAAAAAAGAAGAAGTTGCAGTAGAAGTAACAACGAACAACGAATAGCAACAACGAACAACAATAACATGCAACAACGAACAATGTTAGAAGTAAGAACAATGTACCTCTTCTTCGTCACGACGGCAGCAAAACGACGGCAGCAGTGGTCACGACAATGAACAAGAAAGGGTTTCAGACAAGAAAGAGAGAAGAAAATGATTAGAAGCGCGCAGTTTCAGAAAATGAAATGAAATGTGTTTTATATTTTAATTAATAAATGACCTTAGAGGGCGCTTTCCTTAAAAAGCGCTTTCTAAAGTCAGGAGACTTAAAGACCTTAGAGGGCGCTTTCCTTAAAAAACGCTTTCTAAAGTGAGGAGATTTAAAGACCTTAGAGGGCGTTTTTCTTAAAGCGCTGTCTAAGGTTTACTTGAAAATGTCAAAAAATCTAAAAATGAGTCTGGGGCGAGGGGGATTCGAACCCCAGACTCAAAGCATGGCAAACACATAAACAAACCTCCTTGACCAGCGGTACTACGCCCTCATCCATTGTTTCTTCTCACTCAATAAATATATAATTTAATATACTTTAAATATATTAAATATAATTTGATATATTAATATAATTTAAAGTATATTTTAAATTATATATTAATATAATTTATATATATTAAATATAATTTCAATAAGTTAAAATGTTTGTATTTAAAACATATATATATTTAAATATATTATTTGAATAATTTTAAATATAATTTAAAATAAATTAAAATATAATTTAATATACTTTAAATATATTAAATATAATTTGATATATTAATATAATTTAAAGTATATTTTAAATTATATATTAATATAATTTATATGTATTTAATATAATTTAAATAAGTTAAAATGTTTGTATTTAAAACAAATATATTTAAATATTTTATTTGAATAATTTTAAATATAATTTAAAAAAATTTAAAATATAATTTAATATAATTTAAATATATTAAACATAATTTGATATATTAATATAATTTAAAGTATATTTTAAATTATATATTAATATAATTTATATATATTAAATATAATTTCAATAAGTTAAAATGTTTGTATTTAAAACATATATATTTAAATATATTATTTGAATAGTTTTAAATATAATTTAAAATAAATTAAAATATAATTTAATATACTTTAAATATATTAAATATAATTTGATATATTAATATAATTTAAAGTATATTTTAAATTATATATTAATATAATTTATATGTATTTAATATAATTTAAATAAGTTAAAATGTTTGTATTTAAAACAAATATATTTAAATATTTTATTTGAATAATTTTAAATATAATTTAAAAAAATTTAAAATATAATTTAATATAATTTAAATATATTAAATATAATTTGATATATTAATATAATTTAAAGTATATTTTAAATTATATATTAATATAATTTATATATATTAAATATAATTTAAATAAGTTAAAATGTTTGTATTTAAAACGTATATACTTAAATATATTATTTGAATAATTTAAAATATAATTTAAAATAAATTAAAATATAATTTAAATATATTAAATATAATTTGATATATTAATATAATTTAAAGTATATTTTAAATTAATATATTTTAAATTATATATTAATATAATTTATATATATTAAATATAATTTAAATAAGTTAAAATATATAATTTAAATATATTAAATATAATTTGATATATTAATATAATTTAAAATTCCTTTCCCTACCTAAAGGGCGTGGGTTCGACCCCCCCTTTTGCCATTTTTTGTGATTCTTGATGTTTTTAAGTATAATTAGTAAATGACTTTAGAGGGCGCTTTTTCTTAGAAAACGCTTTCTAAAATAAAAAGAAATTGAGCCCTATTAGAGCGCTTTCTAAAAGCGCTTTCTAAGGTGGCCTTTAGACAGCGCTTTTTAAAAGCACTCTCTAAAGTGATACCTATAGCAGCGGTTTTTGGAAAGGGCTGTCTAAGGTGGCACTCTTTTACATTATTTTACAGCGCTTTTTGGAAAGCGCTTTCTAAAGCCTGTCTTTTACGGCGCTTTTTTTTAGCGAATTTTTTTTATTCTTTTTAGCAGCGCTTTTTTATAAAAGCACTGTCTTTTTGGTGCTGTCTATTCCTATTTTTGGCGTAGTGACTCCTTGAGTCGGAGCTAAAGAGGTTATCTCAATTCCCTTGCCTGAAACATAGAAAGCAAGGGACTCGTTCCTACTTAAATTGTGGAGAAAACAATTTCTTTCTTTTAACCCTGCCTTTTGATTCATTATGGTGGGACACATCATCTCCCGCGTTTTTTGAGTGAGTGGATGCTAAGGAGTTAGGGTATGTTTGGATTGGTGGTATGAGATGGAATGGAATGGAGTGGAATGATAACTAATGTGATTCCATTGTTTGGATTTACAAATAATGGATGGAATGAAATGGAACATGATGGAATCCATTCCATCCAAATCCCCATTGTTTGTTCCATCCAATTTAGGGTGTATGTGATGGAATAAGATATTTTTAATAAAATAACCAAACAATAGAGTATAATCTATATTCCATTCCGTTCCACTTCATTCCGCTCCGCTATATACTGCTCCGCCCCGCTCCGATGTTCCATCAATCTAAACATAGCCTAGTTTAAATGGACAAAATCCAACTAGCCAACATCTCACTATAAGAAAATGTGTCAATATCGACAGCCAAACATCCTCACTAACTAATAAAGGAGTTAGTTTAGATGGACAAAATCCAACTAGACAGCATCTCACTATAAGAAAATGTGTCAATATCAAGAGCCAAAAGTCCTCACTAACTAATAAAAGCAGTGAGTAATGAGAAATTATACTAGTACATACATATTACAATTTCTTTAAAAAATGATATTAAATTAATAATAATTATTAATCACAATGCCAATTGAGTCATGAGACTAAAGAACATTTTTATGACCAAAGATAAGAGCTTATTTGTATCTTTTAATATAAGGCTTGATTAAAATAAGCATTTATAATAAATTTGTATAAATTATTTTATTTTTATTACAGAAGATAAAAAAATATTTATATTACTTTTATACATGAAACTGTTTTTACAATATTCCTTGGAAATATTACAAAAATAAACTCTAATATTTTGTATAAAAAAACGTAAGACCTTATAATAAGATCCTCCAAACAATATAATAAAATTTATGTTATTAGATAAATTTAAATAAATCAATTAAAATAGGCACTTACTCTAATTTCTGAAAGTTAGTAATTAAACTCATCTAAACTTTATGAATTCGAATAGGAGAGAAAGGCAATTATTTCAATTCTATAACTCTTAACTAATTTTCCTTCCTCTAAATAAAATTCAAACTAATGTCTTTTTAAAACCTATATTCATTTTGAAATAAATAAATTGTAGATACGTCTTAGTTAAGTTGTTTCTTTGTTTTTCTAAAGACTTTATAATTAAGTTATTTTAAAATATTTTCTAATATATTATAATTAGATTTAAACTTTTTAAACATATAAATAAAATAGGTATTTTTGTTTATAAGCTCAACAATATTTTGTCGTAATTGAAATATATATATATATATATATATATATATATATATATATATATATATATATATATATATCAAATAAACCAGCTTAACGCAATTCATTTATCAACTGAAATTCAATACACGAAAGAATGACATTAAAAGTTAATCTTACCGGGATTAGAAGAATGTCAGTTGTCAGCAACACGTCGTGAGTTTCAAATGCACCGGTGGTGGAGAAGAGGAGGGAGATGTACCTGCAGGATACTCCGATGGCAAAGTGGTTCAGAGCGAGAGAAAGCAAGTACAGAGTAAGTATGAATTAGAATACCTGACCCTCCTGTGGAAGAGGGTATTTATAATGTGCCATCAGCGCCGGGCTAACGGTTATTTCTAGTGGGCTGGATCATGCGACCCATTATGGATAACTGCCATGATCTACGTGAGAGTGAGGAAAATCAGCACGTGGTATTCGTCCTGGGTCAACTGCCCCGTGAACTGCGCGGTATCAGTTGGTGAGGTGTTCCCGCGCAAAAAGGTGTGGAAGTTACTCATCGTGCTCGACGGCGCGAACATGTAAAAGTTCCCCCCGAGACACTCCCCGTGAGATTTGCGCGTGCTTGACGACAAGGTCCAGTTTTGCGCTCACCTCGAGGCTATGATCTCGCGAGGGGGTCAGAGTCGTAAACTGTGTTCGACAATGTAACCTGTTCGAGGTGTTTCCTCGAGTTAGTTTTCATGGCGCAATGTGGAAGTCAAGCATTTTGCTCGACACACGACGGAAGTGGAAGGAGCAGACACGTCATTTCCTCGAGTCGTGTGATGGGGCTTAAAAGGACAACTGTGACGTTTTCTTGAGCCACATATCAGAAGTAATTAATGCGTCTGACGGCCTACGAGTAGGGATACTCGAGGGTCTTGGCGGCGGTTTGTTTCGCGTGTCAGCGGATATAAGTATGAGGAGAAGGGATCCATTTGTTACGCTCACAGTACTCAAGCTACTAGAGAGTTCCTCAAGTTTCCTCAAGTTTTTCTGCTTTTTCCAATTCTCGTTCGTTGCCGCCGCCGCCGGCGTCAGTTCTTCTTCCGCCACTTTAGTTTTCCATAACCCCTTTCATACACGTAAGTTTCCTCTACCTTTCCCAGCTAGTATGGTAGTAGCTAGTTTTGGTTGGTAGCTTTAGGAATGCGTTTTCTTGACACTCACGAATTTCACGATGAAGTTACGCGTTTTCCGGCGCTGAATATGAGTTTTTTGGCGGTGTCTTTGAACTCACGGCGAACTTCATGAGGTTTCGACGAAGTTTCTGGAACAATCATGAAGTTGCCAACAAAGTTTCTGGAAAACTCATGAAGATTCCGGGGAACTCATGAAGATTTCGGGCAACTCATGAATTTTCCGATGAAGTTTCCAGGGAATTCATGAAGATTCCGAGCAACTCATGAATTTTTCGATGAAGATCCCGGGGAACTTATGAGGCCTTCGCGTCTCCGCGTCTTTGTCGGGCTCGACATCAGGGAAACTTTCTCCTTGTGGGAGTATAGAAACTCTAAAAAAGTCTCTTGTCGAGGAGGCTTCCCCACTTGGTTCTGATAAAGGACCTACGTGTCGAGGAATTTCTCTTTTGTGGAGAGGGGGTTTCGTGCCTTGTGTCGAGGAGGAGTCCCTCACGACCACACGCTTGTCGACAAGGGCTTCGGTCGAGGATGTGTGTCGAGCATTTCCCCGCCCTTTCACTTAATTGTGGTGGAAGGGTGGATTTGATCTTATCGTCGAATTCACTGTTTCCCACTGCTTTTCAAGTTAAATGGCTCTAAAGCCCGAGGACACTGCTATGTAGCTCCTCGACCCACCTCTTTTTTGCTTCGTCTAGTTTTTGTTTTAGGCCTCGCAGGATCACTCTGTTCGCGGCTTCAGCCTGCCTGTTTGTTTGCGGGTGTTCGATAGACGTGAAATGTTGCTTTGTGCCCAATTTGGCGACGAAGTCCTGGAATTTTTTGTCGGTGAACCGCGTTCCATTGTCGGTGATGGACGCTTGAGGTACGCCGAACTGGGCAAGTATGTTCCTTTTGTAGAAACGGAGTATGTTATGTGCTATGATTTTGGCGAGGGCCTCGCCCTCTATCCACTTCGTGAAGTAGTCGACGCTGACTATCAAGTATTTGTTCTGGTACGAACCCATGATGAAGAGGCCTAGGATATCCATCCCCCACCAAGCTAATGGCCACGGGGACGAGAGTGCTTTGAGCTCGTTGGGAGGTGCCAGGTGCATGTCCCCGTGACGTTGGTACTTGTCACACTTCTTGACGTGCTCTTTCACGTCCTGCTGCATGGTGGACCAATAATATCCTGCTCGCAGGGCCTTCCAGACGAGGGATCGTCCTCCGAGGTGCTAGGCGTTGATTCCTTCGTGGATCTCCTGAAGTATATAAGGGACCTTGGACTCCTCAACACACTTGAGAAGAGGGATGAAGAATCCCTGCCTATATAACTTGTCCTTGATCAAGACGTAGGAGCAAGCTCGTCGTCTGACTACGTTAGCCTCCTTAGAGTCGTTAGGTGGTTCCTCCTTGGTGAGGTAAGTGTACATCGGGGTCATCTAGTAGTCACTGTCGCCGATGGCATTCACGTTTATGGTCATAATGGGTTTCTCGATGCTCGGTCGAGGAAGTACCTCCTGGATGACAGACTTGTTTCCGACATTCTTCTTCGTGGTCATGAGCTTCGATAGGATGTCTGCTCAGGTGTTGTGTTCGGGGGGGACATGTTTTACCTCTGCGGAGTTGAAATTTTTCATCTTTTCTTTTACCAGGGTTAAGTACTCAACGAGGTTTTTCGTTTTTGGCTTGGTACTCTCCCCGTGCCTGAGAGGCGACGAGCTGAGAATCGGTAAATATCTTTACCTCCTTTGTGCCTAGGTCCTCGGCTAAGCGTAGCCCATCAAGGAAGGCTTTATACTCGGCTTGGTTATTCGAGGTCGGGAAGGATAGAGTGAGGGATACTTCAATCAGGATACCTTCTTCATTCTCAAGAATGATGTCCACTCCGCTTCCTGTCGAGCTGGATGGTCTGTCCACGTAGATGGTCCACCTGTGGGATCTGTCTGTCGGAGCGCTCATTTCTACCACGAAGTCGGCTAGCACTTGAGCTTTGAGGGCCTTCCTGATCTCGTACTGGACATCGAACTTAGAGAGCTTGAGCGACCATTTGAGCATCCTAACAGCCATGTCGGGACGGTCGAATAGTTGCTCTATGGGTTGGTCAGTCCTCACCACGATTGTGTGGGCCAGGAAGTAGTGTCGCAACCTTTTGGCCGCATTGATGAGGGCCAGAGCCACCTTTTTGATCTGCTGGTATCTAAGCTTTGGGACTTACAAAGCTTTACTGGTGAAGTAACTAAGTTTCTGCCCTTCGAGGGTTTTGTGAATGAGGGCCGCGCTGACAACCTCGGTTGCGACGGTGAGGTAGAGGTACAACGTTTCCTTGCTTTCTAGTCGCGAGAGGACTGGAGGCTAGAAAAAAACTTGTTTGAGATGGATCGAAGTGCATTACGTTGTAGTAATAGTTGCCCGACTCGGTCATGAAAGCCGTGTATTGCTTGTCTACTTTTTCCATATGGATTTGGTTGTACCCCGAGTACGCGTCAATGAATGACATTAACTTGAAACCTACAAAATTGTTGACCAATTTGTCGATGTTAGGCAAAGGGTATGCATCTTTGGGGCAGGCCCTATTGAGATCGGTATAGTCAACACGCGTTCGCCATTTTCCATTCAATTTTTTAACAAGTACAACATTAGACAACCAGGTTGTGTACTGGGCTTCAGAAATAAAATTTGTCTATAGAAGATCTTTTACTGCTAATTCAGCAGCCTCTACTTTTTCGGGAGACTGCCTACGTCTACGTTATACTACGGACCTAGGGGCCGGATCTATGGTTAGCTGATGGCAGGCTACGTCGGGGTCAAGCTCGGACATTTTCGCATGCGAATAAGTCAGCATTCTCCCTGAGGCAAGCCTTCAATTGCTTCATTGCCAAGTCGGGAAGTCTTGTACCAATCTTCACACTCTTGTCCGGGTCATCGCCGAGGGTAATGAGCTCGAACTCACCACCTGGAATAGGGCGCATAGGATGGGGAGGCTGCTCGGAGCTGCCAGAAGCTGGAGAGGCGTCTGATGCTGCTCCGTTGTGCTCTTTCTTGTTGGCGAAGCGGCTGCCGAGGTCGATCGAGTTGACGCAAGGCAATAGCTGAAGGTGTGAAAAACACAAGAAAGGGGGGGTTTGAATTGGGTTTTCAAAAATAAAAATTTCTTTTAAAAGTAATCCCTTTTACAAACAATTTCCACTTCTTGATAATAAGGCAAGAGAAACTGAAAAGAAAGAACACAATATGTTTATACTAGTTCACTTGAGAAATCCTCAAGTTAGTCTAGTCCACCCGCCAAGGTGATTTTTCCTCTCTCAAGCAAGGACTTAATCCACTATAACCAAACTGATTACAAATGCACTAGCAACTACTGGTGACTAACAACCTCTAAGACACACTAGTCCTAAACTTCTTAAGAATTCTTACCCAACTGGTCTCTTAAGGAATACAATGCACAAACCAACTGCAAGTGACTAACAACACTAAAACACATTGTCTTAGTCTTCCTAAAGAATTCTGGCTCAACTGGTCCTTTAGGGAACACAAATAATCTGTTTCTAAATACAACGTTTACAGAAAATTACTTCTACACAAGCTGATATGTAAACAAATTTTAACACAAATTGACTTAAGAATGATACCAACAATAAAGCGTATGAATAGTGAAAATTTTGGTAACCATTCTTGAAGTCTTCAAGCCTTTATATAGCTATGCATAATGTGACTGTTGAAGGATATTTCTGACATTTCAAAATTATGGCGGCTTGAAAGATCGTGGGAGACAAATAGTACACTTGCGTCTGCCATATACGGAGTGGAACAAAGTGTCCTTGTACTGTTGTATTATTGTACCACATTGCTTAGTCTTCACAACTTCCAAACTTCAGAGGCTTCTGAGAGCATGAGCTAGAAGAAGAAAAAGCATAACTTGGGTCTTCAGAACTTCAAGTCTTCAGAGTCTACAGAGCTTCATCTTCAGAGTCTTCAGCAAGAAGATTTGTGTAGTTCCTTTAAGTTCTTTTCCCAAAAATGCCATCCAGAAGATTTGTGTAGTTCCTTAGTGAACCCAGCAACCAATAAATCTTCAACTAAACCTGATTCAATGAAAATATCAGACAATAGTCTGCCATATGGGATATGATTTCCCTTCTTGGTGGAACCTGTTCTTGAGTTAATTATAGACTCTCTCAAAAAGTTGAACAAAATGCAAGGGAGATGTATTTTCTTTCCTTTCAACAGGAAGTATAAAACATACTTCTGTGACACATTAATATAATCCGATGAATGAGAGGAAGGACGATGATACATAGTTCCCAAGATGATTTTGAACCAAACTCTTAAAGTATCTTTCAAGAGCGATGATGGTGGATCATTTTTAGATTCTAGATCAGTTCCTTCTTTGAAAATAGTGGCGGTGACCTTAGCTTCCCTTTGCTTATTTGGTTGGACATTGAAAATTTTTAGTCCTTTTCCACCATGAGAGATTAAGTCACTGATAGTCTTTTCTGTGATGATGATTCGTCTTCCAAACACAGTAGAAACAATGACATGTCTACTAGTGATTGCATGAATCCAGAAATCTTTGACCATGTTTGGAAGTGATGATCCTTGCAATCTGGTAAAGTAGCCATTCCATCCTTAAAAGTTGAGAGTACGAGTAAGATCACATCCATTATCCTTAAGGTTTTTGAAGTAAACCATGGATTCACTGAGAACTTGAAGTTCATCAACAGGCGTGTCGAGAGAGATAGGACATTTTTCAGGAATAGTATACTGATATTCAAGTAGCTTAGCTTTGGAGACAATTTGAGATGATTCCGCCGTTGATGAGGATAATGGAGTTGCAGAGAACTGAAGGGGTTTTAGGGTTTCTAAGAAAGAAGTGTGAGATGAAGTGGTGTGAACGAGTATATAATGTGTGAGTGGAGAGAAGTTGAGTGGACGTGAAAAATTAAACATAATAATGGGGATTAATAAATGAACGTAATCATGATTTAACCAATTCCAAGAAAAGTACTGCTCACACGTTAATCACCCTTTAATTAAGTGACACGTATTAATATCCTCAGAGTCTGGAAAACCAAAAGATTTTCGTCTTATCAAAGACACTTCTGACAAAGCATCTTCTAATGACTGAGGTTAAAAATAAATGCTTTTTAGTTTAAATGCAAATCTGATATCTTCAGACTCTGACTAAGTACATCTGATTCTGATGAAATCTTACTCAGGACAATAGTCCATTTTCAGATGCTTCAGAATAAATAAAAATCTATCTTCAGCCAAGGGTTTTGTAAAAATATCAGCCCATTGATGGTCTGCATCTATAAATTTTAAACATAAAATTCCCTTCTGAACATAGTCTCTAATAAAATGATGTTTAATTTTTATGTGCTTAGCCCTCAAATGTAAGATTGGATTCTTACTTAAACATATAGCAGCAATATTATCACAAAAGATAAGAATGTTACTCTCATGTATCTGATAATCTTCCAATTGGTTCTTCATCCACAACATCTGCGTACTGCATAGAGACGCAGATATGTACTCTACTTCTGCTGTTGAGAGAGCAATTGTTGATTGCCTCTTACTTGCCCATGAGATCAGATTCTTCCCAAGAAACTGACAGTTTCCAGAGGTGCTTTTTCTTTCCAATCTGTCTCCTGCATAATCTGCATCACAATAACCAAAAAGAGAGTACTCTGATGTTTTCTCATACATCAAGCCAAGGTTAGTAGTTCCTTTCAGATACCTTAGAATTCTTTTAACAGCTGTTAAATGAGATTCTCTAGGATCTGATTGAAATCGAGCACACAAGTGAACACTAAAAAGAATACCAGGTCTAGAAGCAGTTAAGTACATAAGAGAGCCTATCATACCACGATAGAGCTTCTGACAAACCTTTCCACTTACCTCTTCCTTTTGCAGAATACATGTTGGATGCATTGGAGTCTTAGCTGGTGTACAGTCCATCATGTTGAATTTCTTCAGAAGTTCTTTGGTGTACTTACTTTGATGAATGTAAGTAGCCTATGATTTTTGGTCAATTTGAATTCCTAGAAAGAACTTCAATTCACCCATCAGACTCATTTCGAATTTTGCCTGCATTAGCTTAGAAAACTCTTCACAAAGAGAGGGATTAGCAGAACCAAAAATAATATCATCAACATAAATTTGAACTATAAGCATATCATTTTTGAACATTTTACAGAAGAGGGTGGTGTCAACCTTGCCTCTGGTGAAGTAATTTTCTAAAAGAAAATTACTTAATCTGTCATACCAAGCTCTGGGAGCTTGTTTCAGACCATAGAGAGATTTTTTAAGTTTAAAGACAAAATCTAACTTCTCAAAATTTTCAAATCCTGGAGGTTGTTTGACATAAACTTCTTCTGAAATATAACCATTCAAAAATGCACTCTTAACATCCATCTGATATAAGATGATGTTATAATTTACAGAGAAGGAGATTAATAAGCGTATAGCTTCTAACCCGGCGATTGGAGCAAAGGTTTCTGTATAGTCTATTCCTTCTTGTTGACTATAACCTTGTGCAACCAATCGTGCCTTGTTTCTGAAAACCTCACCCTTCTCATTGAGCTTGTTTCTGAATACCCATTTAGTTCTAATAACGTGGACACCTTTAGGCTTCTGAACAAGATCCCAGACATCATTCTTTAAAAACTGGTTAAGTTCTTCTTCCATCGCCAGAATCCAGTCTTTGTCTAGTAGAGCTTCATCAACAGATGTTGGCTCGATCAAGGACACTAAACCCAGAAGTGTTTATTCAGAAGGTTTGATGGCTGATCTAGTTCTGATAAGAGCATCCTTATTTCCTAGAATCAATTCTTCAGGGTGTGAAGTTGCGATTCTACTTTTCTTTTGTTGTGAAGGATCAGTGGGAGTAACAACAATATCAGAAGTAGGAGCTTCTGAATCTTTGAGTTCTTCTGCCTTTTCCTTAGGTTCTGAAAAGCCGATCTCCAAATCTGCAAACTTTTCAACTAGCTTTGACTTTTTAGAGTCAAGCTTATCATCGAATCTGACATGAATTGATTCTTCCACAATTCGTGATTCTGTGTTATAGACTCTGTAGCCTTTTGAGCGTTCAGAATATCCTAACAATAGACACTTATGTGCTTTGGAATCAAACTTGCCTAGATTCTCTTTAGTGTTCAACATAAAACAAACACATCCAAAAGGATGAAAATAGGAAATGTTGGGCTTTCTATTCTTCCATAGTTCATAAGGAGTCTTACCCAAAATAGGTCTTATTGAGATTCTATTTTGAATATGACATGCTGTGTTAACTGCCTCTGGCCAAAAGTACTTAGCCATGTCAGTTTCTTGGATTATGGTGCGAGCCATTTCTTGTAATGTCCTATTCTTTCTTTCTACATCCCCAATCTGTTGTGGAGTTCTAGGACAAGAGAAATCATGGGATATGCCATAAGAATAAAAAAGTTTTTCAAAATCTTTGTTTTCAAATTCTTCACCATGATCACTTCTGACTCTGACAATTTTGCAATTCTTTTCATTTTACACTTGGGTACAGAAGGAAGCAAACACAGAATGTGACTCATCCTTGTGTCTTAAGAATTTTACCCATGTCCAACGACTGTAATCATCAATGATGACTAGTCCATATTTCTTTCCATTGATTGAAGCAGTTTTCACTGGTCCAAATAAGTCAATGTGAAGAAGTTCTAATGGTTTAGAGGTAGAAACAATCGTTTTTGCTTTAAAAGAAGTTTTTGAAAACTTGCCTTTCTGACATGCTTCACAGAGAGCATCTGAAGAATACTTCAGATTGGGCAATCCCCTGACAAGTCCTAGCTTATTCAGCTGAGAGATTCTTCTCAAGCTAACATGACCCAGACGTCTGTGCCAGATCCGTTGCTCTTCATTAACAGACAAAAGACATTTTACATTCTGATTTTTCAAATCTGATAGTTTGATTTTGTAAATATTGTTTTTCCTCTTTCCATTGAACATAACTGACCCATCCTTTTGACTAACTGCCTTACAGGACGTTTGATTAAATATAACGTCATAACCATTGTCACTAAGTTGGCTAATTGACAATAAGTTATGCACTAGACCCTTAACTAGGAGAACATTGTTGATGGAAGGAAGTTTACCATTACCAATAGTTCCAGAGCCAATGATCTTTCCCTTCTGGTTTCCTCCGAAACCAACGACGCCTCCAGACTTAAATTCTAAATCTTGGAACATACGCCTTTCTCCCGTCATGTGTCGCGAGCATCCACTGTCCAGGTACCATGACTGGTGTTTCAGTGGCGCCATCAAGGATGTCTGAAACATAGATTATCTTACTCTTAGGTACCCACTTTCTGGGTCCATTCTTGTTAGTCTTTCCAGAGGTTCTGACACCTTTGGTTTTCTGTGCAACAGGATAATCAAGTGAAATTTGTGCATGATATTTAGGCTTAGAAGTTTTCTTCTGTGTCTGTGATCGTGGTACAATAGAATTAGAACTTTCTAGTTCAGAACATTTCAGTTTGGTGCCAGCAGACACAAAATGTTTAGACAAAGGTTTTAGTTTAGTATTCAGAGTCTCATCAAATGATTTTGATGGTCCTGAATATCCCAGACCTCTACTTCCATTTCTGCTAACTCCATAGATCATTGAAGCCATCTTGCTTCTATATATGCTTTTAGCAAGGAAGTGCTGAAAAGCTCTATCATATCTGATTACTTCCTCAGTAACAGATATGTTAGAAGTAATCTTTTCTTCTAGCTTAGAAACTTTACTTTTTAGAGCAGCATTAGACTTTTCTAAAGATTTTTTTTCTCATTTAAAATAGAAGTATTTGGCTCGCTCTTAGTAGAGTTCTCAGAAGCAACCACAAAAGTCTTTTTTAGAGTTTGTGTTTACTTAGAAGAAGTTGATACCTTTTTATAAGTTCTGATAAACCTAATTCAAGTTCGTAACGAGATAAGGAAGAAAGTACCTCTTTGTCGTCATTAGAGTCTGACTCTTCATCAAGTGTCAGTTGATCCTCTGATAGGGCTTCACTCATGCTGGTATTTACCATGAGTGCCACGTTGGCATGTTCTTCATCTGAATCTTCTTCTTCTGACTCTAAATCGTCCCATGTTTCCATAAGACCTTTTTTGGCTTTGAAAACCTTCTTAGTTTTTCTATCTTTCTTGAGCTTTAGACAATCGTTCCTATAATGTCCAAGCTCCTTGCATTCGTAACAAGTAGCTTCTTTTTCAGAAGCTTTCCTTTGACCAGATGTAGACTCAGATCTACCTTTTCTTCTGAACTTTCTCTTTCTGTGTTTCCACAACTGGTTTATCTTTCTTGATATGAGAGGCAGTTCATCATCGTCTGAGTCTTCTTCTGATTCTTCTGAGTTCTCCTCTGCTTAATAAGCCTTTTTATTTTCAAGCTTAGACTTCAGAGCAACAGACCTACCTTTTCTCTGAGGTTCATCTTCTTGAAGTTTTATCTCATGACTTCTTAAAAAACTAATCAGTTCCTCAAGACTCGTGTTGTTCAGATCTTTTTCCATTTTCAAAGCTGTTACCATTGGTCTCCATTTTACAGGCAGACTCCTGATAATCTTCTTGACATGATCAGCAGTAGAGTAACCTTTGTCCAGAACTCTTAGTCCTGCAACAAGCATTTGGAATCTTGAAAACATAGTTTCCACATATTCATCGTCTTTCTGAAGGCCTCATACTTTTGGATTATAGCCAGAGCCTTTGTCTCCTTGACTTGAGCGTTGCCTTCATGAGTCATCTGAAGAGAGTAAAAGATAGACTTTGCAGTCTCTCTATCTGTAATCTTTTCATACTCTGTATATGAGATAGCATTTAACAAAATCGTTCTCGCTCTGTGATGATTCTTGTAGGTTTTCTTTTGATCCTTTGTAAATGAGTTTCTGGCAATCTTTTTGCCTTCAGCGTCTACTGGTTCTTTGTAGCCATCAACTACCAAATCCCATAGATCCAAATCAAAACCCAGAAAGTAACTTTCGATTTTGTCTTTTCAATAGTCAAATTTCTCTCCATCAAAGATTGGAGGTTTTGCACTATATGAGTCTCTTTCATTATTATCAGAAGTGACGTTAGCACCGGCTGGAGTAGCCATTGTTTTTCACACTTTGGATCGGTACTGAACACTGTTAGGTGCTTGATAAAAATTCAACTTTTTATCTTCTCAGAACCGGAGCTCTGATGCCAATTGAAGGTGTGAAAAACACAAGAAGGGGGGGGGGGTTTGAATTGGGTTTTCAAAAATAAAAATTTCTTTTAAAAGTAATCCCCTTTACAAACAATCTCCACTTCTTGATAATAAGGCAAGAGAAACTGAAAAGAAAGAACACAATATATTTATACTAGTTCACTTGAGAAATCCTCAAGTTAGTCCAGTCTACCCGCCAAGGTGATTTTACCTATCTCAAGCGAGGACTTAATCCACTATAACCAAACTGATTACAAATACACTAGCAACTGCTGGTGACTAACAACCTCTAAGACACACTAGTCCTAGACTTCTTAAGAATTCTGACCCAACTGGTCTCTTAAGGAATACAATGCACAAGCCAACTGCAAGTGACTAACAACACTAAAACACACTGTCTTAGTCTTCCTAAAGAATTCTGACCCAACTGGTCCTTTATGGAACACAACCAATCTGTTTGTAAATACAACGTTTACAGAAAATTGCTTCTACACAGGCTGATATGTAAACAAATTTTAACACAAATTGACTTAAGAATGATATCAACAATAAAGCGTATGAACAGTGAAAATTTCGGTAATCATTCTTGAAGTCTTCAAGCCTTTATATAGCCATGCATAATGTGACAGTTGAAGGATATTTCTGACATTTCAGAATTATGACGGCTTGAAAGATCGTGGGAGACAAATAGTACACTTGCGTCCGCCATATACGGAGTGGAACAAAGTGTCCTTGTACTATTGTACTATTGAACCACGTTACTTAGTCTTCATAACTTCTAAACTTCAGAGGCTTCTGAGAGCATGAGCTAGAAAAACGAAAAACATAACTTGGGTCTTCAGAGCTTCAAGTCTTCAGAGTTTGCAGAGCTTCATCCTCATAGTCTTCAACACTTGGTCTTCAGAACCTGTTGTCTTAGAAGTATAAGTCTTCAGCATCTGGACTTTGTTCATCAAAACCTCTGTCTTCAGATCTTCAGAACTTGTTTTCTTAAGTCTTCAGCATCTGGACTTGTTCATCAGAACTTCTGTCTTCAGATCTTCAAAACTTGTTTTCTTAAGTCTTCGTATCAGAGTCATTCAATCTTCAGAATCTTCTGAAGCAAATGCTACTGTTCAGCAGAACATATGTAGCGCAGAAGCTTGAGCAATTCTCTTCTAATAACTTAGCCACGCTATTTATCAGAAGTAGAACCTGCTTGTTAAATTCTCAAAAGTAACAAACATTAGAATACCAAAATTGTTCATACAAACATACTTGTTTGTTATCATCAAAACTCAGAGGCATTATTGCAGAACCAAACCTTGTTCTAACAACAGCTTCTGCTCCTCGGCACAGGCTGGCTTGCTGGCAGTCTTGGGCGTCATGTTGATTGATTTCAGCCCCTTGGTGGCCGCCTCAAAGCATATTCTGGCGGCTTCAATGTCCCCACGGAGAATGATGATGACACCCATTGATCGTATAGTACTTCATCTTCAAGTGGACCGTGGACGACACCGCTGTGAAGACATAGCTTCTCAAATGTTTTGATGACGACACACTTTCTCAAGCATCAAGATGGAATAGCAAAAAGGATTGATCAAAGGCATCAAGCTTAAAGAATGAAGTTTCAACATATTTATCAAGACTTGTTGCTTTAATTAAGATTGGATGGAAAAGTTTAAGGTATAAACATTTAATCTCTATATGGTTATATAAGTGTTCTAAATCATATCTCATTCATGTCATATTCATTGGAAACAAATTTGTGCATAATTTTAATGAGTGGTGGAATTGCTCTAGTGGTTGAAAGGCTTGTTTTTAAATTTCCCAAAGGTTCATGGGTTCAAGTCTTGTGTATGTCAGTTTTTTCTTAATAATATTTCTACAAGTTTTAACTAAACCAATCAATTGGTCTTTAAACCAATCGATTGTGGCAAACTCACTGTTTTAAGAAAACCAAATTTTCATTTGAACCAATCGATTGATGGTCTTGTATAATCGATTGGTTTGGCCATTTTCACGTGCCATTTTCACGTTAAAATCCTTGAACCAATCAATTGACATGTGAGTGTAATTGATTGCTTCTCTTGCATTTTTGAAATTTCCTGATACGTGATAACATCTTTTCATAGCACCTGTTCGTGGCATCCATTAGTGAATTGCATCCTTTTTGTAGAGGTATCTTGGGGTTATATAAACATCATATTTTTAGATTTCATCTCACCTCTTTACAAATTTAAAAATCATCACTCATTTCTTTCAAACTTTCAAAATCATTCTAAGTGTTCATATTCAGAATTTTTCTAGAGAGAAACCTTGCATAAACTTTCATAAAGCATCATAGTTTCATCTCTTTCATAGAACACTTGTATAATTATTGTGAGTGATAATTATTTCAAGGAGAAGATCAATCTTGAGATTGATAAAGTTTCAAAGTTTCATCTTGTACACTTATTCAAAAATTCAGAAATATTGTTCTTGGTCATATCTTATTTTTCCAGGATTGTTGGATATAAGATTGTGAGGTGTAATCCTTGTTATCCGGATTGTAGATACAAGAGGTCCATTATGAGAGGATTGTTCTCGGTTGGACTTTAAACTTGTAAAATCCAAGAGGATTGTTCTTGGTGGTGTGTTAGGGTCTAGTATAGAAAGACTAGGTAGTCTTGTCTAAGATCTAACATTTTAGTGAAATCTCTTTCATGTTGAAAGGGGACTGGAGTACTCTCGGGCTGTGAGGGGAACCAGTATACTTCTCGGTGTTCTTTACTTTCCGCTTTTTACCGCATTTCATCACTTAGAAACTTTAGGAAAGTAAAACTCAAGATCATCGAAAACCGGAAAATATTCTAAGGAACCTAATTCACCCCCCTCTTAGGTATAATCCTACTTACAATTGGCATCAGAGCAGGTTATAGGTAACCTGTTCCTACAGATCCAGTATGGCTTCCAAAAGCGCAAATCTGGTTTTCAAAGATGGCGGTAGTAGTAACAAGCCCCCTCTATTTTCTGGAGAATATTTTGACTTTTGGAAAATAAGAATGAAAGCACACTTAGAAGCACAAGGAGATGGAATATGGGAAACTGTTGAAAATGGTCCACATCAACCAATGAGTGTAGTAAATGATGTTGCAACTCCAAAGGTTAAAAATGCTTACAATGAAGATGATAGAAAGAAATTGCTAAATGAAAAGAAAGCTATTAACATATTACAAAGTGCATTAAGTATGGACGAATTCTTCCGCATTTCACAATGTAAATGTGTAACACCCCAAATTCGTAAGAATATTTATTTAATTTATTTAAATATAATATTCGTGATTTTTGGTGAATTTTGGTGTTTTGGGGCATTGCGTGGAATTTTGTGGAGTTTGGTTATTTAATTAAATAATAGTATATATTATGGGTATAACGTATTATTATTAATTTAAATAATATTAGAGGAATTAAGGGTAAATTGGACTTTTGAGGAGGATTAGTGAGGGTATTATGGAGAAAAGCCCAATTTTGAGGCCCAAGGGTTAGGTTGGATATAGAAGGGGGATTTGAGAATAGGTTCCACTTTTTGGTAGACCGTGAAAAGAAGGAAAGAATGTGGGAGCTCTGAGGGAAAAAGGAAAAGGTGGAGAATTCGAAAAGGTTTCCAAAGACTCGGTGGAGAAAGCTTCGAATCGACAATCTAAGGTATGGGGAGTATTACCTTTCATTGTTTTCAATATAGGGGTTCGATGTGTTTAAGGCTGATTTTGAGGTTTATGTGGGTTTTGTGGGTTTATGATTATATTGATGATTTAGGTGTTGTTTTTGTGGATTGATGATGAATATGAAGGGTTGAATTGAATTGGGTAAAATTAGGCCTTTGAGGCTAATGTTTCTTTGATGTTGTTTTGACCTTGTACAAAAAGGGGATTGTGAGGGTTTATGGGTTTTGTGATAAATTGACGATTGTGAGGGTATTTTGGTGAATCGATTATTAAGGGTTGAATTGAATCGGTAAAATAGACCTTGGGGCTGATTTCCCTATCGATGTTGTTTCGACCTTGTGGCGAAAGGGATTTATGGAGTTTATGGGAAGCTTGAGAGTTTTGAAGGTTTAGGGGAATTAAGGTTTCCCGCAGTGTCCTGAATCTACCTAATAGACGTAGGCTTTAGGCCTTTGATTTTCGTGATGCATTAGGATTGTTGTAGGGATGTTTTTTGGTCATTTGGGACTATAATCGCATGTACTTCCGAGGCTGTGGAGCTACTGATGCGTAGCAGCGATTTGCTGTAATCGCAGGTTCGCTAAGCGAACCATTCCTTCGCAAGGCGAATGTTCACCAAAGCTCACAAAGCGAGCAACACATCGAATACGCGATAACTTTTGTGTGGGTACTGGGATGATTCTGGAGTGAAATTGGGGACTCGCTGGAAGTCTCGCAAAGCGAACTTCCCAGCGAGTGGCTTCGCAAGGCGAATATGGTGGCGAGTATGACAGAAGTGGTTTTCGGGTGTTTTGGGAGGGGAACTGTGGGACTCGCTGATCGCTTCGTAAAGCGAAGGTCCCAGCGAACCGGTTTGCCTAGCGAACTCAGTAGCGAACCCTGCTATTCGCGAAATTTTGTTTATGATTTCTGTGATGTTTTGGTGCTGTGATATTCTGATATTCTGATGATTTACCATGATGTTATTGATGACTATGAGGTGATGCTATCGTGATGTTTTGATGATTAATTGATGATATGAATTACTATGATGTATATTGATGATTAAATGATGATGTAACTGACTATGGGTTAGGTGAATGATTAAGAAGTGATGATGCATGACTATTTTAATGTGAATTACCATGAGTTATATTGATGATTATGAGATGATGACGTATTTGATGATATGACGATGTGATGAGATTGTGATGAATGATTGATGCACGTAATGACTTTTGTTAATGATGATGATTATGACGTTGTGCATCATGCATTCATAGCTTTTAGACATCGGTCTAGTGACGATGTTAGGACTTCGGTCCAGTGGTGGCTTCAATCCCATTGTGTGGATTGAGGTGTTTATGACATGCTCCCTTGTTGAGGGTTGATGGCCCAATGTCCATCTTTTTTGACGATTGGTATCACATGCATGAGTCTTGTTGTGCATTGCATTTTATGTGGCATTGGCGTGATTTTGGTGATATAGTGATTCCTGATGTTTTCCTTTACAATGATCCTGATGATGTTGTATATGATGATGACGCCATTTTGCATATCTTGTTTTTATATTGATTATAATGAATTGTGATTACTCACCCTGCCTGTTTGAATGTTGCCTCCACGTGGGTAACATGCAGGTGATCAGGTTTAGCTGTGGATGCCTTCGAGGACTTTTGGAGTTGTACTTTACTTTTGGTCGATGTAGAAGGTCTTGCTCTGATAGTGTAACATCGGGTTGGATTGTTGAGTCGAACTATTAATGAGTTGTTGTTTTGTTGTTGTTTGATGACTATGGTTTTATTTTGAAAACCTTTTTATGTTGATTATTGTGGTTATGGTGGTTCCGCTGCTGATTGGTGGCTTTTGAATATTTTGAGGAAAAACCCGTTTATTACGGAGCAAATGTGTATTTTGAGTTATTAAGAAAATGTGCACCCTTTGAGGTGATTTTTACTCTTATATTTTGTATATTTTTTCGTGTTTATTCGTGGGGTAGAAAAGGGTGTTACATTAGTGGTATCAGAGCCTGGTCGGTCCGTCCGGCCAGGTTGTATAATGTTGTCTATTCCCTAGTGTGTGACATGTGTGTGAAAATACTGTCGACGCTTGTGTTGTTTTCCATTTACAGGTTGGGAATGAAACAAGTGGGGGAGAAGATGGTGCTTCTCCAAGATGCTTCAAGTGTGGAGCGATGGCTAAGTGTGGTGTTGGACGCTACGATAGTTGGTAAAGATAGTTTGTACCACCTCATGATAGTCAGATGTTATTGACAAATTGATGAACTGATCACCCTTAATCTCTTGTTGATAATAGACGGGATCATGTTGGATGGGATGGACGTGTCTTGCAAGCTTGAGTGGTGTGCATAGTGAATTATTTGGTGTTAAGCCGGATGCGTACAGGTTGTTTTGATGAGTCAATGCAACTATTAGATTTGAAGAGGAGGCGAATTAGAGTTTCTTACCTGTCGGTCTAGTTGGGATATCCCAAGGAGAACGATCAGGTATTGTTGATGTTTGCTTTTTGAAGGATGGAGAACAATGTGATGGCTAGTGATATGCCGGTGGTGTGTAATTCCTGACGTTCACCTGAACCTAATTTTGACGAAGGTGAAGGGCGATTTGTTCTGTTAAGCAAGTGGGTGAGTCTGTAGAAGATGGTGCAAAGGTGTTATGATGTCAGATTATTTGAAGGCATGAGGGGAGGCAGTGATGTGTGACTAATTGGAGGTGTTCCCATGAGATATCAGTGATGTACCACTGTAGTGTGGAGTGGAACTTGCTATCGACCTGGTACTCAATACAAGCTCGATGTCGGTGATTGCATATGGAATGTATGTTTCTGAATAAGTGAATTGAAGGAATAGCTAGAAGAACTGCTTGAGGAGAAGTTGTTCGACCGAATGTTTCCCTGTGCGGTGCCCCTGTGATGTCGGTGAAGGAGAAAGATGGTATTATAAGATTGTGTGTGGATTATAGACGGTTGAGTAAAGTGACGATCAAGAACATGTATCCACTTCCAAGGATTGATGATTTGATGGATTAATTGGTAGGTGCCTGTGTGTTTAGCAAGATTGATTTGAGGTCTGGTTATCATCAGATTCATGTTAAGCCTGATGATATTCCGAAGACAGCTTTTAGGACGAGGAATGATGACTATGAGTATGCTATGATGTCGGTGGGCGTATCTAATGCACCTGGTGTGTTGATGGGGTACATGAATTGAAATTTTCATGGTTATTTAGATAATTTTGTGGTGGTGTTTATCAATGATTTCTGGATATATTCTAGATATGAAGAAGACCATGCTGAGCAGTTGAGGACTATGTTGCTAGTTTTGAAAGAGAAGAAGTTGTATACGAAACTGTCGAAGTGTGAGTTTTGGTTGAAGGAAGTGAACTTTCTTGGCCATGTGATTTCAGGTGGTGGAATTGATGTAGATCCTTCTAAGATTGATGTTGTGTTAGAGTGAGAGACTGCGAATTCTGCTACTGAGATACAAAGCTTTCTGGGATTGGCGGGTTATTATCTCAACTTTATTGAGGGCTTTTCTAAGTTGGCATTACCTTTGACTCAGTTGACTCGAAAGGGTCAAGCTTTTGTGTGGGATGTGGCTGGTGAAGAGAGTTTTGTGGAATTAAAGAAGAGGTGGACGACCACTCCATTGTTGATTTTGCCTAATCCGAGCGAATCTTTTGTAGTGTATTGTGATGTGTCGAAGATGGTGTCATACCCCAAATTTGTCCTACCTGTATATAATTTTCATCTGTACATCTGACCACTAACCATTATTAAAAAATATTAAAAAAATATGTTGTTCCTGCTCAAGGTTTTGCTTGGGTGAGTCGGGCTTCAGGCAAGTTTGTCAGGTCTGGTATATATGTAGTGTGAACTGCGGTATAATGGTCATTGAATTAATCTGTCAGTCGGAGAAAGGTTTGTTGCAAGATCAAGGCCAGGGTTTGTAGCAGTTCAGATGATGTACGCTCCAATTAGGGTCGGTGTGTCAAGTTAAGATGGTTGTGCATGGATCAAGTTGTGTGTACGTCAAGCGCTTCATGGTTGAAGATTACCAAGGATCAAATTTGCTTTCCAATCAGGGTTTGGTGCAATGTACTGAGATTCATAGTTCAGTTTATAACCTTCTGATTTTAAAAGCCCTTTCTTGCTTATCAGTACTCAAGTGGCCATGGATCAGATGGATTCATTCGAGGCGGATTTTCTTTGGTTATAGCATGTCAGGTTCAATTGTAGAGGTTTTAGGTGTTGTTAAGAGTAGAAGCGCATATCCACTCCCATAACGACTTTTGTCCACCATTATCCATTTCTCTAAACTAAGTATCCAGTTTCCAATTCATTATCCATATCCATTTTTTACAAATCCATTTCTAAAACCCTTTTCATTATCCAATATCCATTTGCCCATTTAAATTCAATTTATCCACAGAAAATCCATTTTTATTTTCCAAACCTATTTACCATTCAATTATCCACTTCAAAACTCAATTCAAATAATATCCAAATAAAGTCCATTCATTCAAAAACATCTAAAAAATTACATAAACATTTACCATTCTTTTAGCCCATTTACAATTAGCAAGCCCTTTTTTTTTTCTTCCTTCAAACAAATTACAACAAGAAAGCCCATTACAATAATTTCTACACCATATTTTACAAAAAAAAATTAATAAAAAAGAAGGAAAGGGATCACAAGCCATCACGTTTGACTTTATTGACCAGGTTGTTTCACCAAAACAAAAACTGCTGCACTTTGTACCATCAACCCGCCATCAATACCAACGTATCACATACATTATCACTCCACACACAGGCCTCCAAAATGAAACCGTACTTCTGACTCTGCTACCACACCAACCGCCTGTGCCATAAGTCAACGTGAAACAGCAACAACACACTGCCTCAGCCTCAGACAAACACACCAAGACAAAAATTCTGCAATTAGCCTGTGCAACATAACCTGCAACATGAGGACAAGATTCCACAACCAACATGACCTATAACTTTCAAACAAAGCCAGAAAGTGACCTATCAACAACAAGAAAATGGAGGGATTCAAGAATTCAAAAACCATAAAGGAGGGGACTCACAGAATGCGAATCTTCTCTATCTTTCCCAAACCAAAAGATTTTCTCCATCAAACTTCTTCTTCTACCCGACTACACACTTCCAATACAACCATCACATAGTATCTCTTGTCCTTCATTTTGTCACATTAATCTTCTTCATCAATAACCTACTTCATTTCTACACCATCGAAACCATACACACAGACCTTAACTCCACACTTTTCTTAAAAACTTCATCTTTTCACAAACAACAATAAGCTCCATTCAAATTTAAACCAACCTCCAATCTGTTTCAAACACCATCTTCGAATCACCAAACCGCCACAAATTTCTGGAAAAAATACGAATCTCATACCAACAGAAATTCTGTTTATAAACCTTATTTGGCAAGATTAAGAGAGGCTGGTGTTACCTGATTCGTATCGGATCCGTCTCCTTGGATAGGTAACTTTGCTTTTCTCCCTTCTTGTCTCAATTGTTTCTATTTTCACGTGTTTCGTTCCATTCCATTTTTACGGATCCGGACAGAGCAGTTTGTCGTACCTCGAAAAATACGATCCTCGCGATGGACGCGGAAAAAACTGTTCGAAACAGAGTCGCCACCGAACTTTATTCATTCCAAGGAAGGAATAGGAAAATATCGATAAAACCTTTGAAAGGATAAGAAAGTGGTCATCGCAACCAAATTCGGGTTCGGGAGTCAGTTACGCAAAGGGAAGGTATTAGTACCCTCTACGTCCGTTGTACTCAACGGGAACCTCTTGATTCGATTCGTGAGAAAGGTTAGCTAGGTTTGTTTGTTTATCTTCTAAGGTAAAAGGATTATTGTTTTCTAAGGGGAAATGGGTGGTTTTTTATTAGTGTGCTCGGCAAGGATTAAGATCCTTGTGCCTACGTATTCCCTCGTGCAATGGGAAGGTCAGAGCATTCGTAGTTCGTGGGACTACGGTTGTTTAGTTGGTATTTTTTAAGTGAACAAGTGTTTAGGGAGGCTAAACATTGTTCTTTTGGAAAATAGTTTTAATCGCACGGCGGCGAGGAGTTGGATTAATGTGTTTGTATTTTGATTAGGTGACGATTACTTGAACTTAAGAAAGATTCCTCGGGCCCAAGTAATCGGGAAAGCGAGTCGAAGAACCGGCTCTCTCTCTTTTTCATCCTTAATTATGAAAGAGTTTTAATATGGTTAGAGTATGTTAAATAGATGACAATTACTTGAACTTAAGAAAGATTCCTCGGGTCCAAGTAATCGGGAAAGCTAGTCGAAGAACCGACTCTCTCTCTTTTTCATCCAAGTGTTTAGGAAAAGAAGATTTGATTTAATTTATTGTAAAAAAGGTTTGATATGTAATCGCGTTATGAGTCTTTTAAAGAAGACAATTACTTGAACTTAAGAAAGATTTCTCGGGCCCAAATAATTGAGGAGAAGAATCGAAGATTCCATTCTACTCCCTTTTCTTCTTTTAAGAAAAGTGTTTAAATATGATTAAGTGTATTAATTTGATTTGAAAAATGCTCGATGTTGATCGAGATTTGAATTTGCGTGCGAAATGGTTGAAGACGTATGGAAAGGAGGTCCTAATGGTTCAAGGTAAGGTCGATTGCGAGGCAAAAACGCTCGACTTACAAGTTAGGGGAAGGGACTTGATATATGGATCAAGTGAATGCTTGGAGATTAATTGAATTTGATTTGGAAAATACTTGACGTTGGATCAAGCTTGTTTATTGTTGTAAAAAAGGATTTATTTTAATCTTATGGGAAAAGGGTGTAATTAGTCAAGTGGGAATAATCGAGCCATGATTAAAGTGGGCCAATCACATACACGCATACAAACCAAAGTGAAATGTGCAACAATTATCGTTGTATAAAGCCCAAGAGGAGGCATTGTGAGGTCGATTGCGATCGTGAAAACGATCGACTTACAAGGTATGAAAATGGCTTGACATTAAGTCAAGGTATTAGTTTGAAAAAGATCTTTGGTTTAGACAAGTTTAATATGAATAGCATATATATAATTAAAGCATGAAATAAACCCACATGAATAGAGTACACACAAAATAACTATAAAATAAAATAGTGGGATAAATGAAGCATATTAGTATACCTAAAATTCTAAATCCCTATGGTTAGCTTAAGGGGGGGAAATCCTAAACTAAAATTAAGTTCTAAGTTTTTTAGAATCAAAGTCCAAATAATTAACTAGATTAAATCAAAATATTTAATAAAATTAATTATCAAAAATTAATTAATATTAAATAAAATAATTTAATAAAATTAATTAAATAAGAATTTTAAGATTAATTAAATAAAAGTATTTTTTAGAACTTTTTAGAAATAAAATAAATTAATAATTAATTAAATTAAAATTCGATATTTAATAAAATTAATCAAAAAGAGATTAATTAGTATTAAATGAAAAATTTTAATAAAATTAACTAAGTTAATTTATTAACAATATTTTAATAAGCTCTGTTTTTTTAAAGAAAATAAAATGTTTGTTTTTTTTTTTAGTATTTTTATTATTAAGAAATAGGAATAAAATGAGTTTTTCTTAACTAAAACAAAAACATTAAAACTAGGTTGGGCCAGGAAATAGAAAATAGGGGGTGCGAAAATGAAAATATCCCCAGCCCAGGATTGAAAGCCCACGCAGGGATGACGGGGTTCATGGTGTACTCTGGTCAACTGGGTTGACCACCAGAACGAATCTGGTGCGTTCATCAGTTAGTTAGTCAACCTAACTCTAGATCAAATGGTGTAAAACAAGTGCACACGGTGGGAGGTATGTTAAGGACATGCATGGAATCCTGTGGGGGAAAGCAATGGACCGGTGACAAGTGTCCCAGAGGACACATGTGTCATCGTCTCGGTGGCACCACAACAACAACTTGACAATATCAGATTTTTTCTAAAAAAAGAAAAGGAGGTTTCCAAAGTCATTCTCAATAACTATTTCTCTCTCTCGTTACTTCCCTTTCTCTCAACTCTCTCTACAAATTCACGTCACCGGAAACCTAGACTGGCCGGAGAAGCGGCGGCGCGCGGCGGCCGTCACCGTCTTCTCCGGCGACACCACCACCAAACCACGAACGAACAACACAAACCCTACATTATTTTTCACCCTCTGCTCGAATTTAAGCTCAGATCTCTCTAAAAACCAAACATTCGCTCTAATCGATGGTTTTCCCAATAAACCCTAATCCCAAAATACAACACGAACAAGCAAAATAAATCAACTCAAGCGCGATTTAAGCTACCCAGCAAGCCATAAACAAAGTATTCAGCTCTGAAGGTCAGAAATAAAGTTTCGGAGACTAACCCTCGAAGAACAACTTCTGCGATTACGCTCAGGTACTTGACTTCAAGCCTTTTTCTTTAAGCTTGTTTTCCTTCTTCTCGTCCTCTTGATCTCTGTGCGTGTGAATGCTTCTCTGAATGGCTTTTAGCTCAAGCGATTTTGAGCTTCAATGTGAGACTCAAAAAAGCTTTTGACCAAAAGCTTTAGTGGGTTTCTGGGTTAGGGATTTTTGCGGCTAGGGTTTGTTGGTTCTTTTCTTTGATGATGAACAGTGGTTTAAATAGGACTCAAATTAGGTTTAGCAGACAAATTCTGTAGAATTTCTGAGACCCCTTGCTCTGCTATAGGTTTAGGCTTTGTCTGCTATGAATTGTTTCTTTCCCATTTTTGTGCTAAGGTAAATGTACTGTGTATTTTTGCTGCTCTGCTTGCCTTGCCGTTTTCGTCATATGAAAGTGGTCCCCATTTTCTTTTTTGTTGTTTTGACTTTAGCTTGTGTTGATGTGGTAGTATTGCTTTTGGCTCAAATAAATCCCCTCACGTTGACTCTTTTCACGTGAATTAACTTTCTTTCCTGACTTGCAATTTATTCTTTCTCCTTGACTCATTCTGCAGATTATGGGATGATGATGGAGATGGAAGCACTTGGAGGCACGAGGAGCAAGAACTTGGTATTAATTCTAAGTCTTTATGGCACAAGATTTTGTATCTTTTGAATTGTACCTTGCCATAATATCCTCTTCTACTTTCCCGCTGCTGCAATCATTCTTGTTATTCATGAACTGCCACATATCTATTTGAACTATCCTTACATGGTGTGATCTTGGTCTTATGTGTGACTGGTTGCGAATTGTGAACTGACTATGATAATGTGCTCTTTTCATTTTCCTCATTTTGAATTGATATTTCATGATTTCCATTACAGACTTGGACATGCCATAGTCATGGAATTGGCAGCAATCATCGATCACACGCATAATTTCTTGCCAACACAACCAAGCCGTATCGCCAAACTCAAGGAATTGACGGAAGCCACAATCATCAGGTACAAGTATTTGTTCCACCATCTTTCTTCCGCAAAAATTCTGCAGATCTTTGGTGATAGCCTTCCCATGGTGTCATAGTTTGATTTTTTTAGTTTTGGAAATTCCCTTGAATTGTATCTGTAATGACTGAATGTAGCATTAGGAGTTTTGAGCCAAATGTTATTTTATTGGCATGTTTGTCCTACTTTGACAATCTGCTGCTATTTAAAATCACCCCATATGCTTGCTTGTTTTTTTTTTAATCACATCCTGTTCTTGTCTTTTTTTATTAAAATCATCCACAATTCCACTAATTCCTTTGCTTCATATATCCTTTGCTTGTTCTTGTGAATGCTGGCTTTGCCGGAGATTATATTCCAAAATTCTGAAGGTGTGCATGACTTGTCAATCAGAAAAGTGAAACTTCAACCTTGAAACGTACCTCAGGTAAGGACACCTCAGGTAAGGACTCGAGTGAATGCTGGGCGGAACGCCATCATTAGCACGCTGAATGCGGAACACCATCAACAACAACCCGAATGTTCCTTGAAACTGTTCAGTTTAGGCTTAGATTTGATGTAATCTTGTAAACTCATTTTCTATTGGGCTGTAAATAAAGTAATAGTGTTTGAAGCCTTCTTGTCTGAACTTTATTGTATGATATCCTTTGTGGTTTCAAGTAACCTTATGATATTGGAAACTCTCCTGAACTTGTGATTCCAAACTTTGTACAATAAAGGAATTGTACTGACGTTGCTTATAAAGGAATTGAGATGTAAAGCTGGTATTGATGAAATTGCTTTTGAAATGTCTTTAATGTCTATCCATACATCCTGCCATAATTCCATTATGACTTGGCACAAATTGTAACACATCTTGTAAACATTTTTTTATGGCTTGGCTTACAAAACAACTCCCACAATTTGTTTCATGATTGAACCGTAGCCTTAATGACCTATGGTTTACGTAAACAAATTAAATGGTAGCCTAAAACCATACCTTGACCTTCATGGGTTTTAACACCAATTATTTCTCTCTTGAAAATAAATGACTTCATGGGTGAGGCTAACCTTGAGACAATCCACTCATGGCTTAGGAAAACATGGCCTAGAAACAATTGAGCCGAATTAAATCATGTATTGGATTTAAGAAGAATTGATATTGTTTTGAATAATTACTCATCTGAAGGGGAACATATTCTTCCTTTATCTTCAATTGAAACCAAACACTCATGCAAGATCTAGTAATCACCACGAGCACACAAGAGATCTCCATAACCTGAACTCTAACGGATCATGGACACAAGCTACAAGGCTTGGTATAAGAAAAATGAGAGAGTAGGACAAATTTGGGGGTATGACACAGTTGCGTAATTAGGGAGCGAAACAGAGGGGAAAGAGGTTCGGGCCGCCGCAGCCGGCGCCTCGAAAGCGTGCCAGCGTGGTGATGTTCTTCATTTTTTCTTGCGAGCCCGTTTAAAAGAGAGAAGTCGCGATTGAGAGCGATTGAGAGACACGGGCATATCGTGAGAAAACTAGAGATAATGAATCGCGAATAGGGAGGCCGTGAGAGTGAAGTATCGAGATAGAGAGTGAGCGTGAGAGATATGGTCATGGAAGAGGGAGAGTTTCGGTTTGGAGAAATTGAAATTAAGAGAGGCGAATGAAAATGTTTGAAATGTGATTTTGGAAAAGAGGATTATGCATTGAACACATTCTGCTTCATTTTGTTTTTTTTCCCTGAACGTGCTTTCCTTCTGAATGAGAAACGACTGATAGGGTTTTTGTTACCCTTTCTTTTGTAGATTGAACCGGGTTCAGGTGTGAACCGACCCACCTTTATTGTGAAGCGCCCCATGGGACTGCTGTGATCCGGGCATCAAGCCCAATCCCCTTTATTACAACCTTTTTTAGTTTTTTAGTTTTTTTCTCTCCTTGATTTAGCATTAGGATTAATTTCTAACATTAGGATTAGTGGTTTTATTTTAGGATAAGATTTTAAATTTCTTAAACTTTAGATTTAATTTTATAATCTTAGGATTAGTTTCATAACTTTTTAATTAATAATCTTAAGATTGATTTTATTATTTTTCTAGGTTAAACTTCTTTTATTTTTTAGTAACCTTTTAATTTTTAATAATAAAAAATAACCAAAAAAGTAATAAAATTAAAAATACCAAAAATATTTAATCTTCTTGAACGTAAAAATTGTAAGAGTTAACTAAACCTCGTGTGTGACTTAGGCGTCATTTGCGATTTTAAATCGCAAAGTGGTTACCGTTGCACCATTTGTGATCTTTTCAACTTGTTTTGTAGTCTCCTCTTTATTTCTCATATTAATCATCCCCTGTAAATTTCCATGTATCCCTCCCCCAGTTTGATGTAGTTTGTACTTTATATTTCCACTGCATTGCTAGTTAGCCATCTTAGGAAGTAGGAGCGAACCCTAAATGCATACTTGATCCACATATCAAGTCCCATTACCCCTCTTGTAAGTCGAGTGCTTTTGCCTCGCCATCGACCTTACCTTGAACCCCTAGGACCTCTTTTCCATTAGTTCAATCCTTTAACCATTTCGTACGCAAATTCAAACCTCAATCCATATCGAGCTTTTTTTCAAATCAAACCAATATATTTAACTATACTTAAACACTATTTCTTGAAAGGTGAAAAGTGAGGGGGATCGAGTCTTTGATCTTTCTCTTCAATTGTTTGGGTGCGAGTTCTCTCACTCGTGTATGGACAATTGACGCCTCTAAAACACTTATAACTCAATAACATTCAAACCATTTTCTAAGCACTCATTAAAACACGTAATCCATATCCAAACACCATTTTTACTAAAGGTGAAGTGAGGGTGGTCGAGTCTTCGATCCTTCTCCTCAATTGTTTGGGTGCGAGTTCTCTTACTCGTGTGTGAACAATTGTCATCTCTAAAACATCCAATACGAATAAAACTCCTTTTCTCGCCCCCGTGCGATCGAAGCTCTAAAACACATACAGATCAAATCCTCTTTTCTTAATCAAACTCTTTAACACACTTAATCATATATTTAAACAACTTCCTAAAAGGTGATGTGAGGGTGGTCGAGTCTTTGAACTTTCTCCTCAATTGTTTGGGTGCGAGTTCTCTTACTCGTGTGTGGACAATTGGCACCTATAAAAAAAACACAAACCAACCAACCGTAGTCCCACGAACTATGAATGCTCTAACTTTGCCATTGCACGAGGGAATACGTAGGCACAAGGGTTCTAATCCTTGCCGAGCACCCTAATAATAAACTACCCATCTTCCCCTTAGAAGCAAATCCTTTAGAAGATAACAAACAAACCTAGCTAACTTTCTCACGAATCGAATCAAGAGGTTCCTGTTGAGTACAACAGACGTAGAGGGTGCTAATACATTCCCTCTTGCGTAACCGACTCCCGAACCCGAATTTGGTTGCGATGACCATTTTCTTATCCTTTATAGGTTTTATCGATATTTTCCTATTCCTTCCTAGGAATGAATAAAGTTCGGTGGCGACTTTGTTTCGAATAGTTTTTTCCGCGTCCATCGCGAGGATCGTATTTTTCGAGGTACGACAGATGGGCCTTGGTGGAGTATTGATGCAGAATAGATAAGTTGTTGCCTATGCTTCGAGACATTTGAGAGTTCGTGAAGGGAATTATCCTAAGCATAACTTAGAATTGGCCCCTGTGGTGTTTGTGTTGGAGACTTGGAGACTTATTTGTTTGTCTCTAAATTTGAAGTGTTCAGTGGTCGTAAAAGTTTGAAGTACTTAATTGATCAGAAGAAATTGAATATGAGGCAGAGAAGGTGGTTAAAGCCGTTGAAAGATTTTGATTTTAATTTGAGTTACCATTCGGGCAAAGCAAATGTAGTGGCCGACGCGTTGAGCAGAAAGTCATTGCATATGTTGATGCTTATAGTGAGAGAATTGGAATTAATCGAACTGTTTCGAGATTTGAGTTTGGGGTGTGAAGAGACTTCTGACAGTGTGAAGTTAAGAATGTTGGAGCTGACAAGTGGTATTTTGGAGGAAATCAGAGTGGGTCAGCAAGTGGATTTGAAGTTGGTTGACCAATTGACTTTGATTAGCCAAGATAACAGGGGAGAATTTTAGATTGATGAGAAGAGTGTGATGAGGTTTTGGAATAGAGTATATGTTCCAAACGTTCCAGAAATCAAGAAGAGTATTCTAGAAGAAGGACACCGAAGTAGGCTGAGTATTCACCCCGGTGCTACGAAGATGTATCAAGATTTGGAAAAGTTGTTTTGGTGGCCGGGTATGAAGAAGGATATTGCGGAGTTCGTTTATGCCTGTTTGACTTGTCAGATATTGAAGATTGATCATCATAAGCCTTTTGGGTATGATGCAGCCGTTGAATATTCCAGAATGGAAATGGGATATCATTTCTATGGATTTTGTGTCGGGATTGCCGAGAACTGCTAAGGGAAATGATTCAATTTGGGTGATTGTGGATAGATTGACTAAATCGGCTAATTCTTACCGGTGAAGATTAATCATTCTATACAGAAGTTAGCTGAGATGTATATTGAGGAAATTGTGATACCGTCGAGTGTTGTGTCGGATAGAGACCCGAGATTTACGTCGAAGTTTTGGAAGAGTTTACAAGATGCTATGGGTACTAAGTTGAGGTTAAGTTCTGCCTACCATCCGCAGACGGACGGTCAGACGGAAAGGACTATCCAATCTTTAGAGGATTTCCCGAGAGCTTGTGTGTTGGATCAAGGAGAACCATGGGATAATTATTTGCAGTCGATCGAGTTTACCTACAACAATAGTTTTCGTGCTAGTATTGGGATGACGATGTATGAAGCTTTGTGTGGAAGGAGGTGTAGGACTCCAGTGTGTTGGTATGAATTGGACGAGAGTGTTGTACTCGAACCTAAATTTGTGTAAGAAGACACCTAAAAAGGTTAAGATGATCCAGGAAGGAGGAAAGTTGGAGTTGAGACGTGAAAATCAGATGAGGGAGTCGTATCTGACTCTATTTCCTTGAGTTAATTTTCGAGGGCGAAAATTCTTTAAGTGGGGGAGAGTTGTAACACCCCAAATTCGTAAGGATATTTATTTAATTTATTTAAATATAATATTCGTGATTTTTGGTGAATTTTGGTGTTTTGGGGGCATTGTGTGGAATTTTGTGGAGTTTGGTTATTTAATTAAATAATAGTATATATTATGGGTATAATGTATTATTATTATTAATTTAAATAATATTAGAGGAATTAAGGGTAAATTGGACTTTTGAGGAGGATTAGTGAGGGTATTATGGAGAAAAGCCCAATTTTGAGGCCCAAGGGATAGGTTGGATATAAAAGGGGGATTTGAGAATAGGTTTCACTTTTTGGTAGACCGTGAAAAGAAGGAAAGAATGTGGGAGCTCTGAGGGAAAAAGGAAAAGGCGAGGAATTCGAGAAGGTTTCCAAAGACTCGGTGGGGAAAGCTTCGAATCGACAATCTAATGTATGGGGAGTATTACCTTTCATTGTTTTCAATATAGGGATTTGATGTGTTTAAGGCTGATTTTGAGGTTTATGTGGGCTTTGTGGGTTTATGATTATATTGATGATTTATGTGTTGTTTTTGTGGATTGATGATGAATATGAAGGGTTGAATTGAATTGGGTAAAATTAGGCCTTTGAGGCTAATGTTTCTTTGGTGTTGTTTTGACCTTGTAGAAAAAGGGGATTGTGAGGGTTTATGGGTTTTGTGATAAATTGACGATTGCGAGGGTATTTTTGTGAATCGATTATTAAAGGTTGAATTGAATCGGTAAAATAGACCTTGGGGCTGATTTCCCTATCGATGTTGTTTCGACCTTGTGGTGAAAGGGATTTATGGAGTTTATGGGAAACTTGAGAGTTTTGAAGGTTTAGGGGAATTAAGGTTTCCTGTAGTGTCCTGAATCGATCTAATAGACCTAGGCTTTAGGCCTTTGATTTTCGTGATGCATTAGGACTGTTGTAGGGATGTTTTTGGGTCATTTGGGGTTGTAATTGCATGTACTTCTGAGGCTGTGGAGCTACTGATGCGTAGCAGTGATTTGCTGTAATCGCAGGTTCGCTAAGCAAACCATTCCTTCGCAAGGCGAATGTTCGCCAAAGCTCGCAAAGCCAGCAACGCAGCGAATATGCGATAACTTATGTGTGGGAACTGGGATGATTCTGGAGATAAATTGGGGACTCGCTGGAAGTCTCGCAAAGTGAACTTCCCAGCGAGTGGCTTCACAAGGCGAATATGGTGGCGAGTATGACAGAAGTTGTTTTCGGGTGTTTTGGGTGGGGAACTGTGGGATCACTGACAGCTTCGCAAAGCGAAGGTCCCAGCGAACTGGTTCGCCTAGCGAACTCAGTAGCGAACCCTGCTGTTCGCAAAATTTTGTTTATGATTTCTATGATGTTTTGGTGCTGTGATATTCTGATATTCTGATGATTTACCATGATGTTATTGATGAATACGAGGTGATGATATCGTGATGTTTTGATGATTAATTGATGATATGAATTACTATGATGTATATTGATGATTAAATGATGATGTGACTGGCTATGGGTTAGGTGAATGATTAAGAAGTGATGATGCATGGCTATTTTGATGTGAATTACCATGAGTTATATTGATGATTACGAGATGATGATTAATGATGTTTTGATGACGTATTTAATGATATGACGATGTGATGAATGATTGATGGACGTAATGACTTTTGATGATGATGATGATTATGACGTTGTGCATCATGCATTCATAGCATTTAGACTTCAGTCTAGTGACGATGTTAGGACTTCGGTCCAGTGGTGGCTTCAATCCCATTGTGTGGATTGAGGTGTTTATGACGTGCTCCCTTGTGGAGGGTTGATGGCCCAGTGTCCATCTTTTGTGACGATTAGTACCACATGCATGAGTCTTGTTGTGCATTTCATTTTATGTGGCATTGGCGTGATTTTGGTGATATAGTGATTCCTGATGTTTTCCTTTATGATGATCCTGATGATGTTGTATATGATGATGACGCCATTTTGCATATCTTGTTTTTATATTGATTATAATGAATTGTGATTACTTACCCTGCCTGTTTGAATGTTGCCTCCACGTGGGTAATGTACAGGTGATCAGGTTTAGCTGTGGATGCCTTCGAGGACTTTTGGAGTTGTACTTTACTTTTGGTCGATGTAGAGGGTCTTGCTCTGATAGTGTAACATCGGGTTGGGTCGTTGAGTCAAACTATTAATGAGTTGTTATTTTGTTGTTGTTTGATGACTATGGTTTTATTTTGAAAACCTTTTTATGTTGATTATTGTGGTTATGGTTGTTCCGCTGCTGATTGGTGGCTTTTGAATATTTTGAGGAAAAACCTGTTGTTTACGGAGCAAATGTGTATTTTGAGTTATTGAGAAAATGGGCACCCTTTGAGGTGATTTTTACTCTGATATTTTGTATATTTTGCCGTGTTTATTCGTGGGGTAGAAAAGGGTGTTACAAAATCCGCGAAAGAAATTTGGGACACTTTGGTGGAAACTCATGAAGGAACCTGTAGCTAGCGATTTTTGTCGGTGACGCAGCCACCTTATCGCTGAATTTTGGGAATTCCTCACCTCAATGGGAGGAACGTTGGGTGCTACTTTCTGATTACTTATTTATCTCGTGAAGCTGGAAGGGAAAGGGAAAGTTATCTAAAACGAACCTTGCACGCATCTGTTTAACTGAACAAACGCTTGACAGAGATTGGGGAGTCCGAGGTCAGGTTATACAATGGGGAGTTGTCAATTACCCATCCTATACATGGTTATCCATGAGATGGTTGTTTTAGGATTAGCTTTGGTACTTGATTGTGTTTGTCTGTGAAATGGGAAAAAGTTTGTCTGATGTTTGAGAGAGAGAGTTTTGTTGTTTTTGGTAAGGTCAGGGACCTAAGGTTTTTTGTTTAGTGTGCTCGCTAAGATTATCACAATCTTATGCCTACATATTCCCTGTTATGGAGTATAGGGAAATCAGAGCAATCGTAGTTCCTCCTATTCTAAGGGAGAAACAAATGTCTGGTGTCTTGTTCAAGACCCAAGATTGAAGCTAAAGGTTGTTTTGTTTGTGTCTTGTTCAAAGCCCAAGATTGAAGCTAAAATGTTATTTGTATCTTGTTCAAAGCCCAAGATGGAGGCTAAAAGGTTTTGACTGAGATAGAATTTGTCATCTCTAAAGAGAGATATCTCATTTGTTAATCACATTTGTTTGGGTAACTGGTTTGAAAAGGAGAATTACTTTAACTAGTCTGTATGAAGCCCAGCAATGCCATAATTGCCTTTACCGGGTGATTTTCCTAAAGGAGAAAACTTTAACTCAGTGTGAGCAATGCCATTTTTCCTTAGGAATTCATGCTAAAAGAGGGACAGTGGCATGGATGTTTGTATCCAGAGGCTTGCGACTTACAACAATTAGATGAAGGTTTTAACCAGGATAATGATGGATAAACAACTTGGATGTTAAAATCAACAAGTGTGTCACTTATAGCAGTTATCTGGAATTGAGGGTTTTGTTTTGATTGACTATTTTGATGATGTGATTAAACAGAAAAGGTATCTTCCTACAGAGTTTTTGATTTCCTCTGAGGGAATGTTGATTTTTGTGTGCCTTGATTAAAGTCCAAGGTTGAAGCTAAAAGGTTAATTGGTTTCCACTGGGGAAAATCATAATACAAAGCCTAAGAGGAGGCTGGAGATTGACTGACTCAACAAGAGAGTGTTTATTTGTTGTATCTTGTACAAAGCCCAAGATGGAGGCTAAAAAGATTAACTCAACAAGAGAGTGTTGTTTGGTATCTTGTACAAAGCCCATGATGGAGGCTGAAAGAGATTTGACTCTTTGGGGAAAAGGGTTTTATCTGTCTTGTACAAAGCCCAAGATTGAGGCTAAAAGGATTTGATGACTCCACTGGGGAGATATTTGTATGTGTGTCTTGTACAAAGCCTAAGATTAAGGCTAAAAGGATTGACTCTGCTGGAGAGTATCTGTCTTGTAAAAAGCCCAAGATTGAGGCTAAAGGATTAACTGACTCTGTTTAGGGAGAGATATATCTATCTTGTACAAAGCCCAAGATTGAGGCTGAAAAATTACTGACTCTACTGGAGAGGTATTTTAGGGGGTATCTTGTACAAAGCCCAAGATTGAGGCTAAAAGTGGGGACTCAGCTGAGATGTTTATCATTATACAAAGCCGAAGAGGAGGCTGACTGCTGAGGGATAATCATTATACAAAGCCTAAGAGGAGGCAAGTTCTGTAGGGAAAAATCATTATACAAAGCCTAAGAGGAGGCTATCTTTGCTGGGAAAATTCCTTATACAAAGCCTAAGAGGAGGCTATCTTCTGCTGAGGATTATTGAAATCCAAAGACAGGTCCATAGTTTGGTAATTCTACTCTTGCTGGGGATTAAAGAAAAGTTGAGGTATCAAAGACCTTGAGGTTCTGATGAGGATTGTGATATTGAAATTACCCAAGCTGGGGATTTAACTGAAAATGTGACAGTTGAGAATTCTTTTCTCTAGTGAGGGTTTATAGTAATTGACCCAATGATGGGGAAAATTAAAGGTGTAAGGTTTAAGTTATGAAAACTGTTGGTTTTATTTCTGTTTGGAGATTGATCTGCTGATCAGGGTTATTTCCTATTATTTAAGGAAATGGGAAATCCAAAGGGTAATGAGACTTTCCAAGTCTACTGGTGTTTGAGAAATTGGTTCTCAGATGGTGAATGATCTTTGTATGATGCCCAAGAGAAGGCTGGTAAGTTAAGGGATGAAGGTCAACCCTAAACTGGTCTGTTGTTTTGACTCAGAAAGACAGCTCTAGCAAATGATGACTAGGTTCTGTTCCTATACCTGTAGGAGGTCTATGGGTCCTTGTACTGAGACCAAGAGGAGGATGAGAACTTCTAGGAAGCCTGGGGGTCCTTGTACAAATCCCAAGAGGAGGCTGGGATGCTTTTAGGAAGCATGTGGGTCCAAACTTAAGAATGTTCAAGAAAGGTTTCACCAGGAATTAATCCTTTCTGTAAAGAACAGTTCTAGAGTTTGAAGAAATTCCAGAGAAGTTTCATCGGGAATTAATCTATGGGAATTGAATTTCTTTGACAATTTCTAAAGTGTCAGTCTGAGAAAATGTTCACTGAGAATACTGCCTTTCTCTTTGTTCCATATTGTTTAAGCCCAAGAGAAGGCAAGACTGTATCTGGAATCCTATGGGGGATCTAGGTTTACTGTTATTGAGAGAGTGACCAACTGGTTTTACCTAATTCTAGACTTAGTTGCCGGGGAAAACTCTAAACAGATATACAAGTATATATACAGTTGATATATGACATATATTTAAAAGTATATGAAAGAAGACTTACAGAGGAGCAGCTTCCCACAATACAATACAATATATATATAAAAGATGAAAGAAGACTTACAGAGGAGCAGCTTCCCACAATACAGTGTATATATATAAAGCAGGTAAATGAAAGCAGATAAAAAATTACAGGTGAGTAAGCTTCTATGCTGTAATGTTAGTTGTTCAAAGAAATTAAAACAAGTTTGATAACAGTTATTTCAAAACATAAAAGTTGGGGCTTATTCAACAAGAGATGCCCTGATGAATATTGAATAGAGACTGTATTATTAACAAAGTATTTACAAAGAAGAGTTGGGTCTTATACTTAAAGAGAGAGCCCAAAGATTATTTTTTGTACAAAGTGTGGGACTTACAACTTAAGGAGTGGCCCAGGTTATTTGATTTTGAACTGGCGATCGTGCCGAGGTTTTTGAAAATACAGTCGGACTTATACAATGAAAGAGGCCCAAAAATGATTTTGGTTGAAAAAGGATTGGGTCTTACACTCTATTAGAGGCCCAAAGAGTTTGAAAATGAATAAAGATGGGACTTATAGCTCAAGGAGAAGCCCAGATGATTTTTTTAAAAAGGCGACAATCGCGCGTTGTTTTGAAAATGAACAGAGGAACTTATACAATAGGTGAGGCCCAAAATGGTTAATTTACAAAGGGATGGGACTTATAGCTAAAAGAGAGGCCCAAAAGTGATTTTAAAGAAAATAAATGAGACTTATAGCTCAAAGAGAGGCCCAGTTGAAAATAGTTTGAAAACGACGATCGCGTCGAAATTTCTGAAACTGTATCGGGACTTATACAATGCACTGAGGCCCAAATTATTTTATTTACAAAGAGGTGGGACTTACACTCTATCAAGAGGCCCAAAATAGGTTTGAAAAAGATTGATGAGGGAGAAATTAATCAAAACCCTAATTTTGTTAAAAATGGAATTAATTTTGTTTAAAAATTAATAAAATCTTTGAAAACATGTGAAAAATGAGTTATGATCTTGGATCAATGTTTGAAAAATCATGTTTTTATCCAAAAAATGATTGAAAACCATTTAAGTATGAAATCAAGAGAAAGAAATTTTTTAAAATGTTAAAAAACAAATAAAAATTAATTCTTTGCAAAAATATCAAATATATGAAATAAATAATATTTTTTGGGAAATTTTTGTAAAATAAAATATTTTAACATTTTTGTGAATTATTAAAAAAAGAATTAACTCAAAATCATTAAAATTCAGAGAGAAATTAATTTTTGAATCAATTAAATAAAATCACAAAATTCAAATATTTGAATATTTGAAAAAGGGCGCCAAGAACACCCAAGAACACGTGCATGTTCTGACTTTGCCCAGATTTTCATTTTCTCACCAATCTAACTGAATACTTGATGAAATCACACAATCCACATATCAATCTGCTCGTTTTCAACTCACGATCATGTATATGGTCTTTAATTTCATTTATTTTAAGTATGGAATAAGAAATCAAAGAGAAACCTCAAGAACCCTAATTTCTGCAAGAAGGCTCAGAAATTCCATACACGATTCATACAAAGCAATTGATTGAGGGTAAACACTCTATATATGATTATGAACATATGGCAAAATTATTGTGCAGTAAAATATGCATGCATCATGGAGTTTGAAGAGTTCAGGCTTACCTCTTGCAGCTGGTGATCATGCTTTGTGTTAGAGGTGTTGCAAGCTGGTTCCAATGATCTGGACAGCTTCCTTAGGTGCCAAGTGATGTGTCTGAATTCTTGGAGTGATTTGAAACAAGCTGGAACTTGAGATGGTACCTCAACTGCAACTCTGTCAAGAACTTGAGCAGTTGGTGTCGTAACCCGAAATTTGACCTCCTCTTTTGCCTTTTACATAAGCGTGTGCATTAGCATCGTCGGCATACGCATTCACACTTTTGTCTGTGTGTTTCTTGTTGCAGGATTTTCAGGTTTTTCAGCCCGATTAATTGCATTCTCTCAAGATTATCTCATCATCAAAACAAGTTCAAAATAAAGATTTCCATGTTTACTCATTAAGACAAGAGGTGGAAAATCGAAACCAAGGCTTCAGCATCATTTCCCAAACAAATTTGGGCAAATTTGGCTGAAGTCACCGGTTACCCTCTGGTGGTTAACCGGTTACTCTATGTAAATTTGCAGTCTCTGCTGCATTTTTGGGACAGCAGCTTTGCACTCTCTTTGGTCTTTGTTTCTACAGTGTTCTAGCAGCATGTGGAATATTCTAGACATTTCAAGGCTTTTCAAGACACTTCACTTGCATTTATTCCAATGCTTCCCTCTAATTTAAGTGCATCATGTTCCTTAAATTCCAAGTATGTTAACCTTTGGATTTTGAAGCTCACATTGGGATTGTTACCGAGTTGATCCTAACTAACCGAGTTAACTACCTTGTGTAGCGAGCGAAACTGGACATGTTTCTTAAGCATTGTCGCTCCTTGGGGGTTACTACAAGTCGATTCATTTTTTATCCTATTGTGAGTTGACTAAGGAAGGGAAATAGATGTCTCCAATTAACCCTGCTTGCATACTGAGTTTAAACAGCGGTCTGTTAGGTTACGGATGCTATCAATGTGGGGGGGCCTTTCTTAGGTTATTTTCATGGAATTTAAACTTTTAGCGGGGAATACGGACTAGGATGTTTTGACTGATATACAGGATTTTGGGTTTTTGTTTAGTGTGCTCGCTAAGATTTTTTCTTTCAATCTTATGCCTACGTATTCCCGTTTTTCCGAAACAGGGAAATTAGAGCGATCGTAGTTCCTCCTATTCTACGGGAGGAAATGGTGTTTTGGTGTCTTGTTCAAAGCCCAAGATGTGAAGCTTAAAGGTGATATATATCTTGTTCAAAGCCCAAGATGTGAAGCTAAAGGTAGTTTGTATCTTGTTCAAATCCCAAGATGTGAAGCTAAAAGGGTTTGACTTTAGAGAGAATTTGTCATCTCTAAAGAGTGGTTTGTCTGTCATAACTGTTTTATAAAGGAGAATAACTTTAACCGGGATGTGTGAATTCGGCAATGCCATAATTTCCTTTATAGGGGATTTCCAACCTGAAGGAGAAGACTTTAACTCAGTGTAGAGCAATGCCATCTTTCCTTAGGAATTTCTCATGCTAAAGGAGGGACAGTGGCATGGATGTAAATAATCCAGAGGCTTGCCGCTTACAGCGATTAGATGAAGGGGAAAGAGTTGTTGATGTTTGTATGCTGTGAACGAGGCACATCTTTGATGCTAAAAGGTTGATTGGCTCAACTTGGGGTTTTCTTATACAAAGCCTAAGAGGAGGCTATTGGCCCAACAAGAGGGTGTTTTTTATGTGTCTCGTACGAAGCCCGAGAAAGAGGCTAAAAGGGTTGTTTTATACTCAACAAGGGAGTGATTTGTGTCTTGTACAAAGCCCAAGACGGAGGCTAAAGGGTATTTGACTCAACAAGAGAGTCTTTTATCCTCAACGAGAGAGTGCTTTAGTATCTCGTACGAAGCCCGAGATGGAGGCTAAAGTGTTGATTCAATAAGAACCTTTTTGTATCTCGTACAAAGCCCAAGATGGAGGCGAAAGAGGGTACTGTTTCAGTTGAGTGACCAGTATATGGGTTCAAAGAGAAAATCAGTTCTTATAGGAGTAATGCTGTACTTAGGTATTTTGATTCAGGGATATTTCCTTTTCTTTGAGGAAATGGGAAATCCAAAGGGTATTGAGACTGTCCGAGTCTACGGGGTTCCTTCCTATTCTTGAAGGGTGCTTGAGAATGTCTTTGAGACTCAAGGAAATTAGACTGTCTAAGTCTAGAGTTTCATCTTTTGTATTATGCTTTGAGAAACAGTAGTAGACTCTTGGAAAGACTGTTCTATTAAGATGACTGATTTCTCTTCCTATACCTTTAGGAGGTCGTTGGGACAATTTTTACGAAGCCCAAGAGGAGGCTGGAAACTTTTAAGAAGCCGAGGGACAATTTGTACTAAGCCCAAGAGGAGGCTATCATTCCCGGAGGAAGAAATCATTTATACGAAGCCTAAGAGGAGGCTGTGAATACTTCTAAGAAGTCTACAGGTCCTTGTACAACGCCCAAGAGGAGGCGAGGATGCTTTTAGGAAGCCTGTGGGACCCCAAACCCCGAGAAGTTCAAGACAGGCTATTCACAAAGAATAAATCAAGCCAGGAAAGTTCGAGAATTTGGAAGAAACTCAAGGGATCCAATTCACGGAGAAGAGATCATCTCTGGGGAGTAGAGTTCCTTGACAATTCCTAAGGGTGCTTTTAAGAAGCCTGTGGGTCCCCAAACCCTGAGAAGTTCAAGACAGGCTATTCACAAAGAATAGATCAAGCCAGGAAAGGTCGAGAATTTGGAAGAAACTTAAGGGATGCAATTCACGGAGAAGAGATCATCTCTGGGGAGTAGAGTTCCTTTGACAACTTCTACGAGTGACAGTCTGAGAAAGGGTTCAAAAAGAATCTGCCTTTCACATCTCCATATTGTTTAACCCCAAGAGGAGGGAAGACTGTGTCTGGTAATCCTATGGGGATCTAGTTTCGTCTATTTCTAAGAGTGATCAAAACGGCTTTACCTAGTGCTAGACGTAGTTGCCGGGGAAACTCTAAATATCTATACTATTATTACACAGTCGATATGAGTTTATGAAAGAAGACTTACAGCGAAACAACCCCAAAATAGAGTTATATGTATATGAAAGTGGTAAATGAAAGCAGATAAACACTTACTCGGTTGTGGAGCTTCCATGCTGTTTGGTTAGTTGTTCAACAAAGAAAGATTGAAAACAACAATATATTTCAAAATCAAAGGAGAAAGTGCTTTGAAAAAGAAAGATTTGGGGCTTACAGCTCAAGGAGAGGCCCAGGGTTTTATCAGTGATCGCACTGTTGAATTTGTACAGAGGGACTTATACGAGTGACTGAGGCCCAAAATTTGTTTGCTGTACAAAGGGATGGGTCTTACACTCTCTCAAGAGGCCCAAAAGGTTTAAAGAAAAAGAGTGGGGCTTATAACACGAGGGTAGGCCCAGATGATTTTTCGTTTGAAATGGCGATCGCACCGAGATTTTCTTTTAACGCAAAGGGGCTTATACAATATCTGAGGCCCAAAGTTGTTTTGGTTAAAAGGGGATTGGGTCTTACACTCTATTAGAGGCCCAAAGAGTTTTGAATGGGTCTTATAGCTCGAGGAGAGGCCCAAGATTTGTTTTTTCAACGGACGATGATCGCGTCGAGCTTTTTGAAATACAACGGGACTTATACAATAAGTGAGGCCCAAAAATAGGTTTGTATTTACAAAGGATTGAGTCTTACACTCTATTAGAGGCCCAAAGAGTTTTGAATGGGTCTTATAGCTCGAGGAGAGGCCCAAGATTTTTTTAAAAGGCAACGATCGCGCCGTTTACTTGTATAGAGGGACTTATACAATAAGTGAGGCCCAAAATTGTTTGTACAAGGGGGTTTGGGTCTTACACTCTCTCAAGAGGCCCAAAAGGTTTTGAAAATGATTTATGAGGGTTGAATTAATCAAAAACCCTAATTTGTTTTCAAAATGTGTTTTAATTGAATAAAATATTTAATTAAAATGATCAAAATTGTTTAACATGTGGAAAACAAATTGTGATATTGAATTAATGCTTCATATATCAAGTTTTGCCCTACAAAATGATTAGAAATCATTAAAATTTGCAAAATCAATAAGGAAAAAATATTTTAAATGTCAAAAACAATTAAAACATTAATTCTTTGCAAAAATATCAATTATATGAAATAAATAATATTTTTGGGATTTTTTGGGAAAATAAAATATTTTAACATTTTTGTGAATTATTAAAAAAAGAATCAACTCAAAATCATCAAAACTCAGAGAGAAATTAATTTTTGAATCAATTAAATAAAATCACAAAATTCAAATATTTGAATTTTCAAAAAGGGCGCCAAGAACACCCCAAGAACACGCGCGTGTTCTGGGTTTTGTCCAGATTTACATTTTCTCTCCAATCTCACTGAATACTTGATTATATCATGCAATCCACATACCAATCTGCTCGTCTCAACCTTACGATCATGTCTATGGTATTTAATTTCATTTATATTAAACATGGAATAAAAAATCAAGACAAAACCTCAAGAACCCTAATTTCTGCATGAAGGCTGAGAATTTTGATACACGATTCAAACAAAGCAATTAATTGAGGGGAAACATTCCATGCATGATTATGAACATTTGGCAAAAGTATTGTGCCAGGAAATATGCATAGATTAAGAGATGACCAAGTTTAGGCTTACCTCTAGGTCGTGGCAGCAAGTTCAAAGTGATTTCTGAGTTGGAGGTGTTACAGATGAGTTGTGATGATCTGAACAACTTCCCTACACCCTATGGAGTGTGTTTGAATGCTTGGACTTGATGGAAATTGGTTGGATCACTTCATGGCATCTCAACTGCAACTTGGTTAAAACCTTGAGCAATTGACTGGTGATTCTGAGAAATCAGTGTTCCAGATGTTGTTTAAGTGTTTGATCAGCTCACATATGATGTATGTGAGGTGTGTGTATGTGATTGGTTTGAGTGGAATTGCTCTCTACTGAAAAACTCGATAGTGACTTGCTAAGAAAGGCATTTTTGAGAGTGAGAAGTGGATTTTGAGAAAGGCAAGTGTTGTAGGCCTTTGGTGTACTTAAACTGATCACAATTGAGCTTTATTTATAGTAGAGCAAGTTTGTTTTGTAAGGAATAGTGAATGGCAACTGCTGAGTAGGGTTGGCCAATGTTGGCAAATGAAAATCCAAGTCTCCTCTAGCCATTGATTAGAGGTTAGGGCACAGGCTGTTGGTCCCCTTGGTCTTGGATAAGTCTTGACTGAATCCAGTTGCTAATAGCTCAGTCCATGCCACCTTGGTGCTTCCATTGAATGTTCCAATCCAAAATTGGAGTCTTGTCCCTATTTTAGGCAATTCTAGGTTTGGCATGCTATTTCTTGTTCCAAGGACTTTGGAGGCTTGACTCAGTGATTGTCTCATTTAGATTCAATCCTCAGATGTGTCCAAAGTGATGACAAGGCTTGGAATTGGCTGATTTTGGAAAACTGACCAAAAGTGCAAAAATCTGCCTTGCCTTGGCAGATTTAAGCAAGGCATCTTGCCACTACCATATCTCAAAGCTCAAATTGAATTTGGTGATGTTCTTGGCCATTTTGGAAAGCCCTTATATGATACAACAACTGTCTGATCACATTTGGTTTTGATACCTTTTGGATCCAAGTGAAAAATCCCCCTATATTTGGAAAAAAGTAAGGCAGATTTCGACTTAGTGAAATTTTCACTAAGTGTTGGAACAAAGTGACTTTTCTTGATTTTGATCACTCCATAACTCAAAATCCATGAGGAATTTGGACATAGATCAGTATGAAGCTTTTGTAGAGGGCAATGAGATCTACAAATCAAGCTTTGGATGGGGAAAAATGGCTTTGTGGTTTAGGAGTTATGATCCTCCAAAGTTGGTATCTTTGTCCCTTTATTTCATAACTTAGAAAATTTTCTAAGTTTTTATGGTTACCCCTTTTACAAGTTATCCCACTTTCTTTGATTTTTCTTGATGAATGATGATTCAAATCATACATTAACATCATTTTAGGGTTAAAAATCCATTTTTGTGAAAAATCTCAAAAAGTCAAAGTTGACTTTTGTGCACAGTTGACTTTTTATCAGATGAATTCCAAACTGTGCGATCCTTTGGGAAATCATGTCCTTGACCTAAATCAAACTTGATGGACATGTTCCATGGGTGTTATAGGGTATATTGAATCATGTCCTAGGGTTTGGGAGCATGTCCTGGTCAAAAGTCAAAGCTACAGTTGACTTTTCTCGCAAAACCCTAACTGTAGTTCAGATGAAATTGAAACTTGTTGCTCAAGCCTCTTGGATCAATCCATTGTTCCAAATGGATCAATATGGTATATTAGAGACCCTAAAATAATGTCTTGAGGTCTTGGTTCATGATTTGTCCCAAAAGTTAACTTAGGGGTGAATTAGGTCAAGAAACCCTAATTCCTTATTTTTGATGTATGCATCCCTTGAGGCCAAATTGACTTGATGATTGGGTCCATGAGGTTCCATGGAGTATATTAGGATATGCTTTGAAGCATTGGCTCATGCCCAGAGGACAATTTCCATCTGGAGGCCCTGGTCGACCAAACCCTAATTTGGTGGCACTGGCGATCTTGAAGCTTGATCCACCTAGAAGGGAGCAACCTTGTGCTTAATCCTTGAAGTGGGAGTCCTCTTGATCCATTGTGGATGTTTGAGAGGTTAGACAAGTTGAATATCATGTCATTCCTTGATTGATCCTTTGTCTAAGCACTCAGAGAGGGCTTGAAACCCTAATTTTGATTGTGGTGAATGCTCAACAATTCCTGGAGGAGATTGATGAGGCATAAAGGTACATCCATATTGTGATGATGATTTGCACAATGATGGGAAATCTTAGTGGTCAAAATTTAGGGTATGACAGATGCCCCTATTTAATCTTCTTGGACACGAAGGTGTGAATGGCGAATGTATTCGGGCATTCGAGGTGCAAGAGGATTAAATATCGGAATATCCAAAATTTTGACGGCGTCTATGAATGGTAATTCACGCATTCATCTTCTTTCGCTAAGCAACGATGCTTATAAAAGGTAAACTTCCCCTCGATCCTGGTCTTCTACCAAGGAACTGGTCTTAGTTTCTTTTGTCAATAAACTTTATTGACAAGGGACGCTATTCGTAGCGGTTTTCCTCAAAATTCTCGCCGAATTTTCCTGGGGAGATGCCATTTGACGGAAAAAGATTTGATGTCTGACTTGCTGGGGAACCCAGTCGTCTGAGTTATAGAGGTGTGCAAACTTCTCTGTTGGACATGCCATTTACTGACTCTACTAGGGGAAAACGAGTCTCTTGAGAGACTGCTTTTACTTGGGGTATTACATCATACTTTTCTCGGGATCTTCTCGGAGAAATGCCATATTATGTGATCCAATTTTGAGGTGCTGATGACATTTTCATCAGTGGTTTTTTGGAGAAAAACTGGCGTACCACCGAATCTCTGATTAGGAGGCTTTCTCTCGGGATTTTCTTTAATCCGGGAAAGCAAGGATATCATCTCCAATGGCGAAGAGTGATGTTGACTGCGGGCTCTCTGGTTTTTCAGAGGTTCAAGTTATCAGAGTGGTGAGGAGCCAACTTCCATCCAGAAATAAACTGGAGGGGAGAGATCGTTCCGACGCGACATTTCCTGACGAGGAAAAAACTTGACAACTCGATTGAGAGGACTTTTTATCACCAGGGGATAAGACCGACTAGAGTGATAGTGATGCAATATGAATGCGAATGCCAATCAATAATGCATGTTATATGTATGTATATGCTGACAAAACCGACACGACATACAAACTAATGGATGAACACGACTGGATACTCGGCCATCGCGGGGCGAAGAAGTACCGTTGGTCCAAAAGTAGCAATTCTACCTTGCTTAGGAGAAGTAGTCCTCGCGGGGAACTATGTTGGTCGTGCTTAGGAGGTAAGAACTCGGCCGAGGCGTGTCAGACGAAATAAGGTCTCTGACACAGTTGATTCCTTCATTCAGGCGTACTGGGTTAGAAGGAATATTTTGATTCTGCACTTTGAAGTTCGCTTACTTCTGGAGAAGTGATTGATGTTCTTTTGATGTTTAATAGTCAAAAGAAATTGCCATCTTTATTTTAAAGCAGAAAAAGTTTTACAAGTAAATTCATTTTTGTTTTATTTCAAGAATCGTTAATCATATTAAAATGTCGTTCTGTAAAGCTAAAATAAATGAGAATTACAAACAAAAGCACAAGGGCTCAAATTTTATTGATAAGATGGAGATCAGCCAAACGCGTGATTCCAAAGAGTATTTACAAAGTTAGAAAATGGTAATTTACAGGGAAAAGGGATACGTTGAAACATAAGGACCGCTATCCTTCTACCAACTTTGAATTCGGGACATCCCGAGTTCTGTCGAAGATGACCTTGACTGGAGTTTTCCTCCGATGGATGGTGTAACTGCTGCTGAGGGACTTGCCTCTGTTGAACATAGTTACTTGCCATTATCCCTAACTTTTTCCTGGATTGTACTGTGATGTTTCCAATCCACCGGGATGATTTTTGATCATGTCTCTAATTTTTGCCTGGACCGCCCTTTCGGGTTTTCAATCCACCGAGACGTTTTTTTAGTTTAGGCGAAGTATTTCTTGACTACGTCAACATTCGTGGGGTAGGAAAATTCTTCTCCATCCATGGTTGCGAGTCTCAAGGCACCGCCTGAAAAAGCTTTCTTGACCACATAGGGGCCGTCATAGTTCAGAGTCCATTTGCCCCGAGAATCAGTGAGAAATAATTGTATCTTCTTGAGCACAAGGTCTCCTTTCTTGAAGACGCGAGGTCGGACCTTTTTGTCAAACGCCATCTTCATTCTTTACTGATACAACTGACCGTGGCATAGTGCCGTTATTCATTTCTCTTCGATCAGGTTGAGTTCGTCGTGTCGACTTTGACACCATTCAGCTTCTGTAAGCTTAGCTTCCATCAATACTCGGATTGACGGGATCTCTACTTCTATGGGGAGCACTGCTTCCATGCCATATACTAGAGAGAAAGGGGTTGCCCCTGTTGAAGTGCGAACAGATGTGCGATAACCGTGAAGAGCAAAGGGTAACATCTCGTGCCAGTCTTTGTAGGTTACAACCATCTTTTGAACAATCTTCTTGATGTTCTTGTTAGCCGCTTCTACCGCTCCATTCATCTTTGGTCGGTAGGGAGATGAGTTATGGTGTTCGATCTTGAACTCTGCGCACAACTCTTTCATCATCTTGTTGTTTAAGTTAGATCCATTATCAGTAATGATCTGGCTCGGAACACCATAATGGCAGATGATATTATTTTTGATAAATCGGACCACCACTTGTCGGGTTACATTGGCGTATGACGCTGCTTTGACCCACTTGGTGAAGTAATCAATGGCTACCAGGATGAACCGATATCCGTTCGAAGCTTTAGGTTCAATCAAGCCAATCATGTCGATTCCCCATATGGAAAAAGGCCACGGGGAAGAGAGAACTTTGAGATGCGTTGGCGGTACATGAATTTTGTCGGAGTATATCTGACACTTGTGACACCTCCTCATGTACTTGTAGCAGTCGGATTCCATGGTCAACCAATAGTACCTTGCTCTTAGAATTTTCCTCGCCATTGTGTGTCCGTTGGCATGAGTGCCAAAGGATCCTTTGTGAATTTCTTTCATCAGCATGTCTGCTTCTGGTCTGTCTACGCATCAGAGCAAGACCATGTCAAAATTTCTCTTATAGAGAGTATCACCACTCAGGAAGAAACTACCTGCTAGTCTTCTGAGGGTCTTTCTATCCTTTTTGAATGCCCAGGAGGGTACTCTTGTTTCTGAAGGAAGCATTTGATATCGTGATACCAAGGTTTGTTGTCTATGACTGCTTCAATCATGAAGATGTAAGCAGGCCTTTCAAGGCGCATGATGTCGATCTTAGGTAGGTCAGTCCATTGACATACACTAATCATAGAAGAGAGAGTGGCTAAGGCGTCAGCCATGTGATTCTCATCACGAGGGATGTGATGAAACTCGATTCTGTTGAAGAAAGGTAACAACCTTCTTGCATAATCTTTGTAAGGAATCAGTCCTGATTGGTATGTGTTCCAATCTCCTTTTATCTGATTGATAACTAGGGTTGAGTCGCCATATACGTCCAAGTTTTTGATCCTTAAATCAATCGCTTCTTCGAGACCCATAATACAAGCTTCGTATTCGGCCTCGTTGTTTGTACACTTGAATGTAAGTCGAGCGGTGAAAGGAATGTGGGTACCCTGAGGGGTAACAATTATTGGCCCAATTCCATTTCCATAATGATTAACTGCTCTGTAAAAAATAAGTCCCCACTGGGAACCTGGCTCTGGCCCTTCACTGGGTAGCGGTTCGTCGGAGTTTTTCATCTTTAGATACATGACATCTTCGTCTGGGAAGTCGAACCCGATTGATTCTTAATTGTCAATCGGTTGATGAGCCAAATGATTGGCTAAAATACTTCCTTTAACGGCTTTTTAAGCATGGTACTCTATGTCATATTCTGATAGCAACATCTACCAACGGGAAATCCTTCCCGTGAGAGCAGGTTTTTCAAATACATACTTGATTGGGTCCATCTCAGAGACCAACCAAGTAGTGTGACAAATCATGTACTGGCGCAGACATTTGGCTGCCCAAGCCAAAGCACAATAAGTCTTCTCGAGCATCGTATACCGAGTTTCGCAGTCGGTGAATTTCTTACTTAAATAGTAAATGGCAGACTCTTTTCTTTTGGTTTCGTCTTGTTGGCCAAGTACACATCCCATTGAGTCTTCCAAGACTGTGAGGTAGATGATCAGTGGTCTTCCTTCCACTGGAGGTGATAAAATCGGAGGATTCAACAGATATTCCTTAATATTGTCGAAGGCGGTTTGGCAATCTTCTGTCCAAACGCAGTCCTGATTCTTTTTTAGCAACTTGAAAATCGGCGCACATGTGGCAGTCATGAGGAATATAAATCTGGAGATGTAGTTCAAACGTCCCAGGAATCCTCTGACTTGTTTTTCAGTTTTCGAAGTAGGCATTTCTTGAATGGCCTTGACCTTGTTAGGATCAACCTCAATTCCTTTCTGGCTGACGATGAACCCTAAGAGTTTCCCTGAGCGGACACCGAAGGTGCACTTGTTGGGATTCAAGCGGAGTTTGTATTTTCTCAGACGCTCGAATAGTTTTGACAGGTGGGTCACATGCTCCTCCTCTGTCTTAGATTTTGCAATCATATCATCGACATATACCTCGATTTCCTTGTGTATCATGTCATGAAACAGAGTATTCATGGCCCTTTGATAGGTTGCCCCGGCGTTCTTCAAACCAAACGACATTACCTTGTAACAAAAGGTACCCCATGGGGTGATGAATGAAGTTTTCTCCATGTCTTTCGGCGCCATTTTTATTTGGTTATAGCCCGAGAATCCATCCATGAAGGAGAAAACTTTGAACTTTGCTGTACTATCTACCAGCATGTCAATGTGTGGTAAAGGAAAGTCGTCCTTCGAACTAGCCTTGTTTAGATCCCTGTAATCGACACACATTCTGACCTTTCCGTCCTTTTTTGGAACTGGTACTATGTTGGCTAACCATTGAGGATATTCTGATGTGGCGAGGAAACCTGCATCAATCTATTTATGTACCTCCTCTTTGATTTTGATGGCCATGTCCGGGTGAGTGCGTCTCAATCTCTGCTTTACTGGCGGAAATTCCGATCTTAATGGTAAATGATGTTCCACGATGCTGGTATCCAACCCTGGCATGTCCTGATAGGACCAAGCAAATACATCAGGGAATTCTTTGAGAAGCTTTATCAAACTCTCTTTGGCAGTTGGACTGAGCAGTGCCCCAATCCTGATTTCTTTTCTCTCTTTTTCTGAACCCAAGTTTACCGTTTCCAACGGCTCTTTGTGAGGTTCAATGGACCTTTCCTCTTGTCTGAGTAATTGGGAGATCTCTTCTGGAATTTCGTTGTCAACTTCTTCTTCAGCCCCAAATACCGGGAACTCAAAGTTGGGAGAAGGCATCAGATCGTATGTTTCAATGGGGTTTAAAACAAGCAATTTGCATGACATGACGATTCGTGTTTAGAAGAGATAGAGAGAATGCAAAAGTGTGTGCAGTGTTTTTTTTATTACTGCTTGTTTTTATTATTGAATTGTTTTTTAGGATTACCATTTTCTGAGAAAAAGCAAAAAGAGAAAACAACAATTAATGCGGAAATTACAGAACGACGTTATTTTATTAATGAACAAGTCGATTCTTGAAACTACAGCCCTATAAAACAAAACTCTGTCACTTTGGGCAAAGCGAAGAGGGAAATTTACAGAAAGCGAGCCCTATCAAAACATCCGTTTCACCTGGGCAGGGTGAAAGGTTAAAGATGGCAATTACTTTGACTTATGAACAATCCTTGGAACATCGACAACAACCCACTGGCAGCGAACTCCTCGGTGAATCACAAAGTCTGGCACCTTCCTTGATTTGTCTTCAGAAATAACGCTGATTTCTGGTGGAGCAGGATCATTGGAATCTGTCTCCCAGGCAGAATTGTCGTAGGAGGATTCCTCAGTTGTATTTTGCATAGCATTTGTGCTCTCAGCTGTATCTCCCCATCCAGTTGGCTGGATATCTTTGAGCCTGATACGAGAGCTTTCGGAAGCGGTGTACTTGACCATATAGTCGTATTTTCCACTCGGTTGTCTCAAGGTGTCCCACACTTCTTTGGAACTGGAGGAGTCATCCCTCTCGATGACGTTGACCTCGCGAAAGGCATAATTAATGAATTCTAGTCCTGCAAACGTTGCAAATTCATCATCATGTTGAGTAGTTTCTGAATGACCTGAGTGTTGATCCCATGACATGGTGGGGACACATGTATTCTTTTCAATGATGCTCAGCTAAGTTTCATTACTCGGCTGACTTTCTGGCCCCAAGTCTCCTGGGTAAGGCTGCCACATTGGCAGACCATCCATCGGGCCATAGTAATTGTGGTCAAAGTTGTCTTTCATCAGAGTGTCCTTCTCTAATGAATTTGGTGGAGCACGACATCCTTCCGAATCACAACCTCCGTATATCATTTCGACATCTGACCGTGGTATAAATCTCGGACTCTGTGCGGAATAGCAAAATGGAGTAGACACCTCTTCCTAAGACATATAACCGTCCTCGTTAAGATAGGACTTCCATTCTTTATCTGTGTCAGAGGGATCCTCCTCATTGATAGCATGGATTGCCTGAGGCACTGGGTGAAGGAACCCTCCACTGTGGAAGAAGTTTTGAATGGGATGAAGACTTTCATCGTTAGCAGCTGTCTGGGTACAGGTTGCAGAAAAACCAAGACCCTTCTTTGTTGTATTGCTAGTAAGAATGACAAGCTGTCCCCATCCTGTTGTATCGGTACTCTCAACTGCTTTAATAGCATCTTTGTATGAGGAAATCGAAGTTCCTCCTCCGGGTTGATCGTCCTTGTGTAGCGAAAGCGCTCGGAACTGGGTTCCGATTATCCCTTCTGGCTCCACACAAGTGGATGACGATAAATTGCTGACGAGCAAGGCCTGTTCCCCATAGACTGTGATGAGTTGGCCGTTCTGGACGAACTTTAGCTTTTGGTGGAGGGTTGAAGTGACCGCTCCAGCCTGATGTATCCAAGGTCTTCCTAATAAACAACTGTACGTTGCCCGGATGTCCATGACCTGGAAGGTGACTTGGAAAGTGTGAGGACCAATAGTTATGGGAAGGTCAACTTCGCCGATAACCGTTTTTCTGGATCCGTCGAACGCTTTGACGACGACCTCGCTGGTTCTCATCGGAGGGCCTTTGAATGATAATTGCATCAAAGTGGACTTCGGCATAACATTCAGGGTTGACCATGTGTCTACCAGTACGCTGGCTAAAGCATCGTCCTGGCAGTTGACTGTGATATTGAGTGCAATGTTATGACGGTGACCCTCTTCCGGTAATTCCTCATAACTAAATCCCAAATTATTGCAAGAAGTGATGTTAGAGACAATACTATCAAACTATCTGATTGTTACATCCTGTTCCACAAAGGCTTGCTCCAAGACTTTCTGTAGAGCCTCCCTGTGCGCTTCTGAACTGAGTAACAGTGATAATACCGAGATCTTTGAAGGGGTTTGTAATAGCTGATCAACAATGTTGTATTCACTCCTTTGGATGAGCTTCAACATCTCATCGTTGTTTTTCGAAAGGTCGGGATTACTGGATTGACCGACCAGTGGATTAGGAACTTCTGTCTGAGGTTCCTTTTCTTTGTTGGGTTCTCCAACTCCTCTGTTGAAGATTCTACCGCTCCGTGTTACTCGACTGATGTCTGCAATATTCACGACGGAGGGTAATGGATTTCCTTTCCATTCTCGACTGTTGTTGGACCGTATTTGTAAGGGATAGCCTTAGTTGATTCATACGGTAATGGTCCTGGTAGATAGATGACTATGGGAGCCTTCTGATTTTTCTGACCATCGTAAGTAATCTCGATCCGTTCCCGGTTGGGAATCTTGATTCGTCAAGCAGAGGGGTAATGGCAAAAACATTCCTGGTCCTCTGATAATCAGAGATGACGACGACGCCCTCAATTTGATTGGCAAGGTAGTTCGGCGACCAGCTGATTGGTCCGGAACCCGGATATGGATGAATTTCTCTACGATCCACCTGACCCTGAAGAGCTGCTCGCACAAGGTAGCACCCTTGGGAACAGACTCCACAACATTCATAATTGTGTGGTGGCACCTGGCCACGCCCACTTTGGATACAATGTAACCTCACTAGGTTAGCTTTCACGGGTCGGACATCCTGACTTTGACGCCGAGTGGGGTTTCTGTTATTGATACTAATTTGCTGAGTATCTTCATCCATGTAGATTGGCATCCACCAATGATTTAACAAGTACTGAAGTGCCTCCTGGACAAGGGCACATCCCTGATCGTTTTCGCAACCCGCTTTACAGCTGTGATAATTATGTGATATTCGGAATCCGAGTCGGACCTGCTCAGCATGCAACTCTACCAAGTTAGTATTAATCAAGCGAATGTCGAAGATCTGAACCATATTGATCTGATAGGGATTCCTATCATGGTAGTCTTGGATCCATCCAAGATCCATTTGACGCTGGAGGGCCTCCTGTATGAAAGAGCATCCCTGTTTGTTTACCGAGCAAGTCAGACAAGAACTGTAATCGTGCCGCGGCAAATTATGATACTGGCTTTACCTTAAATGCATTGCCACCAGGTTGACATTCATCGCACGGATGTCGTGGTTTTGAATGACGTTGGAATTCGTATAGACCATGTTAACTCCACGAACTCGATGCTCTTGGATCCATCCGAGATCCATCTGTTCCTGTAGAGTTGATTGCACCACAGAACTCCCTCGATTGCTTTTAGAGCAGATATCACACTGATGATAATTATGAGGTGGCACATGGCCATATCTACTCTGTCTACAATGCATCTTGACCAGATTTGTCCTTAACAAGAGTACATCATGAATTTGATAGAAGTTGTTAAATTCTTTCTCAATCAGGTTGACTACAACTTTCTCATGTTGAGGCAGCGGGTTTGTGAGAACATTGGGATTCGTATCTTTGAAAGATAAGAGCCCGCTCCTAACAAGCTTTTGCACGTCAGATTTGAAATTGAGACAGTTCTCTATGTTATGCCCTGGACCTCCTTGATGATAAGGGCATGTCTGATCCACCATAAACCAAAAAGGCGGATTTTCCGGCACTGTAAGGGGAGACTTAGTCTGGATGTGCCCCTTAGCCAGTAGTAACGGAAGTAGTTCTGCGTACAACATGGGTATAGGATCAAACCCTGGTGGCCGCGTTGTACGATTGTTATTGTATGGAGGATAAGCCTGCTGAAGAGGCTGTTGTGTCCTTTGCTGATTAGGTTGGCTCTGCGTGACCTGAGGTTGATACGTAGGAATAGGCGCAGGGCTGATAGCAGGAGTTACAGCTGCTACCGGTTAGTACCGTCGCCTTTACTTTCCGAGAGAGATATTCCCAATATCTTGCTCTTTTTTCTTAGGGAGACCACCACCGTATCATTTTGTACTACTCGATGATCCAGCGTCTTTTACCAAATGTCCTTCTCGGACGACTTCCTCAAGACGAACTCCCATGCCCACCATCTCGGTGAAGTCACTGGGCGCACTGGAAACCATTCTGTCATAGTAAAATGAGCTTAAGGTTTTTAAGAAGATCTTTGTCATCTCTTTTTCCTCAAGCGGTGGACAAATCTGAGCGACAATTTCACGCCATCTCTGAGCGTACTCCTTAAAGGTTTCCTTGTCCTTGACAAATCTGAGCGACAATTTCACGCCATCTCTGAGCGTACTCCTTAAAGGTTTCCTTGTCCTTTTGTGACATTGATCTGAGTTGATCTCTGTCTGGTGCCATGTCCAAATTGTATTTGTATTGTTGGACGAAGGCAGTACCAAGATCTCTGAATGTGCTAATCGTAGTACGGTTTAAACCCATGTACCATTTGAGTGCGGCACCGGTTAAACTATCCTGAAAGTAGTGAATCAGTAGGTCCTGATTCTCCGTCTGAGCTGACATTCGTCGAGCGTACATCACCAGATGACTTTGAGGGCAAGAGTTACCCTTGTATTTTTCAAGGTCGGGCACTTGAAATTTGTGCGGAACTTTCACATTGGGGACCAAACAAAGGTCTGTGGCATCCTTTCCAAATAAATCCTGACCGCGGATGGCTTGCAGTTCCTTCTGCATTTCCAGGAGCTGTTCCTGGAATTCATCCATTCTATCGAACATAGTTTCCTTCTTACCAGAAGGTATCGGTGGAATCTGTCCTTCCGGGACAGTGTGCACCACAGGGGGTGGTAACGTGACTACGGCAGTGAATCTTGGCGTTTCCTGAAGTTTGTAACCTTCAAAAATTTTCAGTATGCCCCTGGCATCTTCATTTTCCCGAAGTTTGTAACCTTTAGGCCCATCGGCTTCTGTTATGATTCCCTGATCTTTAGTGATCGGCGGAACATATCCTTCAGGGATATAGTTAACAGGCATACCCCAAGGACGATCTTTCGGTATTTGATACCTAGGATCATACTTCTCCACTATGGGAGTTGAGGTGATCTCTGAGATCACAGTCCTTTGTAGCTGAGCTTCTGCCATGGCTTGCATGTCGTTACGAAGCTTTCTCATATCCTCTCTCAGAGCGTCGATCTCTTCTTTCAACTCTCTGTTCTCTTCCTCAAGATCATCCATCTTTTTCTGACGATTGGCCCGAGTATTGTACGAATGAGACAGTTTAACTCTAGAACTGAGACACAAATGTGAGATTCGTAGGTAAGAAGAATACGCGATGTGAGAATGATGAATGCAATGATTATATTAATTGTTTTTTGGTTTAATCAAAATAAACTTCGACAATTAGATTGCAAATATCAAACAGTGGGGAAACCCCTTTTTATTGAATTCAAAGGATTACAGAAATGGAAATACAGTAGATTACAAGGTGCAGAAACAGAAACCTAAGCTAATGGGTCCCGAGTCCTCTCTGAAGAGAAATCGGGTACTGACTCTAGTATTTTCCTTTTCTTTGACCGGGGCTCTTGGGCTGTTGTCGGGTTGTCATTCCTTTGCCAAGTGAAAGGAACGAGCAAATTCCTTTGGTTATCTTGATTCTCTATAGCATGTTGCTCCAAAATTTCAATCAGAGCGTCCTTATCTTTCAGTAGTTGTTGTATTTTGATGCCCTCCACGTTGAGGGTGCGGTACTTGTTCTTCCAAGACCTCCTCTCCCGTTGAACTTTGTTGAGAGTAACCTGAAGCTTTTCAGTACCAGTCATGAAGTACATGACAGACTCCCTCGGTGGAAGAACTCCGTGACGAGGATAAGGCATCTTTAGCTTGAGAGCTCTAGTTTGTACCCAGTGGAGATAAGGCTCCACCGAGACACAGTCCGGTTTTCCTAGAGACTCCCATCCTTTCTTATGAACATGTTTCCAAGCGTGCACTATTTCTGTCTTTAGTGCTCTGTCATTTTCTCCTTCCTTGAAGAAAAGACCTTCCAGGTGAACACTCTGTGGGACGTGCCTCATCGGGTATCCAAATTGACGACGAACGAGAACTGGATGGTAATTGATTCCTCCCTTAGTTCCTATAAGGGGTACGTTGGGGAAGTTTCCACAACGGTCAATGATCCTGATTTCGTCATAATTCTTATTGCACCAATCAATGTCAGAGTTGGTGAGAGACATGATTTTTTGCGACCAACGTAAGGCATTCTTGTGATCCCAAAATGCAGCAGACTTAGGCAAATGGGAGATAAACCATTTATAAAGCAGAGGTACACAACATGTGATCTCCTCTCCGTTGTACAAATTCCCTAAGTGTATAGAATGATACGCATCAGCGAGCAAAGTTGGCACAGGGTTTCCAATGAGAAAAACCTTAATGGAGTTGATATCGACGAAGTTATTAATGTTGGGCAACAAAAATAACCCGTAGGTGAGTAAAACAAAGATGCTTTCAAAAGCAGTCACGTTCCCGATACTGGCGAAGTACAGGGCTTTCTCTGTCAAGAACTGGGCTGGCAAACCTTGTATGCCACCCTTAGTGGTCATGTGAGTCCTGACCTCAGACTCGTCCAAATGAAATGCTCTTGCAATGGTCTGATTCTTTGGAATTTCTTCCTGTCCAGAAAATGGAGCTTGATCGGTAATGTGTAGATCAATCAGATGGGAATATTCCTCCAGCATTGGTGCTAGCTGGTAATCCGGGAATGTGAAACAATGATAGACCGGATCGTAGAACTGAACGAGCGCATCCATGATTCCCTCAATTACATGGACTCTTAGCAGAGATAGCAAACCTCCGTACTTGGCTCTGAAAGCCTCTTGGTTTGTGATCATCCTCGCCAAACCTCTTAAATCCTCTAGTTTTGGAATCCTGAAGGTGTACTTATGAGTTCTCCTTCTACCGAAATCCATTAGCGCAATCCTTTTCTCTGATATTTGCAATCACAGTCTTAGTTTATTTTGAAAAGACAGAGAGACTAGAAGAGAAATTTTTTGAATGTTTTAATGTTTTTTAAATGAATACATGAATGCAGCACACAAAAACATAGAAAAAACATGGGGTCAAAGGGTCGTTGTCATGGAGTCAAGGCTCTACCCATCCCCAAAGGTTTATACTAGGGTGATTTTTGTACCTGTACTCAAAATCATCATCTCCTCCCAGGATAACAAACAGCAAGCAGATCGCCAGCGAGCTGTATGAAATCTTGAGTAAATGCTATTCACCGAGAATAGATCACCAGCCTCAAATGAGGGTAGTATCGCATGACAACTATTTCTGATAGTTTCTGCACTACAAAAGGGTTGGCTCCTCAGCTTCTCAGACGTCTTAATCGACCCATTGCCCGTGAGAGGGAATGGGTTGCATTGGGAAGCCTCCACTGAGGTTGATGGTCGACCTCGTCGCCATCACTTATCTTAAGTGTATACTCAATCTTTCCACATGCGGCATCACACGCATTCCCATTAGTAGAAAAATAAACATAGATATCAATTAGGAAAAGCAGTATATATATTTGTCCTAATGTCCTAGACTTTTTTTTTAGCTACGAACCTTATGTTCCTAACAGAAAATGGCTCCCCGACGGAGTCGCCATTCTGTGGTTCCTTCCCCACTTAAAGGGTTTTGACCTAAGATCCTAGTGAAGTCAACAAAAAGTCCTATCCCAGCGAAATCCCTTTTCCTCTACCTAAGATATGAAAACAGGAGAGCCCCACGGTGGGCGCCATTTTTCTGTAGCGAGCGAAACTGGACGTGTTTCTTAAGCACTGTCGCTCCTTGGGGGTTACTACAGGTCGATTCATTTTTTATCCTATTGTGTGCTGACTAAGGAAGGGAAATAGATGTCTCCAATTAACCCTGCTTGCATACTGAGTTTAAATAGTGGTCTGTTAGGTTACGGATGCTATCAATGTGGGGGGGGCTCTCTTAGGTTATTTTCAGGGAATTTAAACTTTTAGCGGGGAATACAGACTAGGATGTTTTGACTGATATACGGGATTTTGGGTTTTTGTTTAGTGTGCTCACTAAGATTTTTTCTTTCAATCTTATGCCTACGTATTCCCGTTTTTCCGAAACAGGGAAATCAGAGCGATCATAGTTCCTCCTATTCTACGAGAGTAAATGGTGTTTTGGTGTCTTGTTCAAAGCCCAAGACGTGAAGCTTAAAGGTGATCTATATCTTGTTCAAAGCCCAAGATGTGAAGCTAAAGGTAGTTTGTATCTTGTTCAAAGCCCAAGATGTGAAGCTAAAAGGGTTTTACTTTAGAGAGAATTTGTCATCTCTAAAGAGAGGTTTGTCTGTCATAACTGTTTTATAAAGGAGAATTACTTTAACCGGGATGTGTGAATCCGGCAATGCCATAATTTCCTTTATAGGGGATTTCCAACCTGAAGGAGAAGACTTTAACTCAGTGTAGAGCAATGCCATCTTTCCTTAGGAATTTCTCATGCTAAAGGAGGGACAGTGGCATGGATGTAAATAATCCAGAGGCTTGCCGCTTACAGCGATTAGATGAAGGGAAAGGAGTTGTTGATGTTTGTATGCTGTGAACAAGGCACAACTTTGATGCTAAAAGGTTGATTGGCTCAACCTGGGGTTTTCCTATACAAAGCCTAAGAGGAGGCTATTGGCCCAACAAGAGGGTGTTTTTTATGTGTCTCATACGAAGCCCGAGAAAGAGGCTAAAAGGGTTATTTTATACTCAACAAGGGAGTCATTTGTGTCTTGTACAAAGCCTAAGACGGAGGCTAAAGGGTATTTGACTCAACAAGAGAGTCTTTTATCCTCAAGGAGAGAGTGCTTTAGTATCTCGTACGAAGCCCGAGATGGAGGCTAAAGTGTTGATTCAATAAGAACCTTTTTGTATCTCGTACAAAGCCCGAGATGGAGGCGAAAGAGGGTACTGTTTCAGTTGAGTGACCAGTATATGGGTTCAAAGAGAAAATTAGTTCTTATAGGAGTAATGCTGTACTCAGGTATTTTGATTCAGGGATATTTCCTTTTCTTTGAGGAAATGGGAAATCCAAAGGGTATTGAGACTGTCCGAGTCTACGGGGTTCCTTCCTATTCTTGAAGGGTGCTGGAGAATGTCTTTGAGACTCAAGGAAATTAGATTGTCCAAGTCTAGAGTTTCATCTTTTGTACTATGCTTTGAGAAACAGTAGTAGACTCTTGGAAAGACTGTTCTATTAAAATGACTGATTTCTGTTCCTATACATTTAGGAGGTCGTCGGGACAATTTGTACGAAGCCCAAGAGGAGGCTGGAAACTTTTAAGAAGCCGAGGGACAATTTGTACTAAGCCCAAGAGGAGGCTATCATTCCCGGAGGAAGAAATCATTTATACGAAGCCTAAGAGGAGGCTGTTGTTGCGGTGAAAATCGGATAACAAATTATTAATTAATTTGCTTCATTTCCTTTTACAACCGACTTTGATTTATCCAAAGGAAAAGTTCAAGATCGTTAGAAAAACCTAAAGGGGAAGATCTAAGGTTCGGGGGTTGGTTACGCCTAGGGAAGGTATTAGCACCCTAAACGTCCGTAGTACTCTACGGGAGCCTCTTGTTAATGTTATGTTATGTTTGCTAGAGGGTTCTATGCTAAAGGTTAGTTAGCAGGGGAAGCGATAAATTCATTATGATGAATATCACTAAGAGTTGAGGAACTCTCTCCTAATGCTAGTTGTAATTTCTATGGCTCTGATGAGGCCAAGAAATTGAAGTTTCCTCTTAAGTGGTTACTTAGGTTAAGGTGGGGGTCATGACTTTAGGAGTCAACCAAGTTCATCTTCCTTTGGAATGGGGGGAATATAATAGTTATAAGTTACTAACAAGATAACAAGTTAATATAAACATGATGACATAAAAATATATGAATAAATAAAGAGAGGAAACAAGATTAAAATGTCAATTTAGAAACATACATGAGACAAAGATCACACATGATGAATAAAGATAAAATGGCAAGATGAATATGAAATGCAATAAAGACTTAATAAGCATTTATAAACCAAACATGCTTAAAGGTCTTTAAAATAATATTTTTACTAATTTCTTTTTATTTATAAAAGATAGATTCAATTTGGAGAACATAGCAAGAAAAACGGAAGGAAAAGGATAAAAATTGAATAAGTTATGATAATTTGAAAATTGAAGCACAAACTTGAAAAATAAATAAAAACAACTGAGTGATAAAAAGAGGAAATGGCATTTGGAGGGATTGAACCCATGCCATCTCGACTGCAGCCCAAAACTCCCACCAATAGGCCAACATGCGCAGTTAACATGTGAAACGTAGCATAAATATATATTTCATGATAAGCGAATTTCAGAAAAATAAATAAAAAGATTAAAAAGGGAAAAGGAAGGGCGCCCCTGGGGTTTGAACCCAGGACCCTTTGTATACAGTCCACAACCATAGCCACTGAATTAGGGCGCACGCCTTAAGTAAATGCTGGCAATATGCATATATAAATAAAACAAGCGAAAATGATCAGAAAAACAAAAGGACCGGGCGAGGATCGAACCCTGGTCCTGTAGGCGAAATGGCAAGGCAAGGCATATGTTCTGCCACTGGAGTGGCCGTTACATCCATTAACAAACTCGCTTCAATAAATACACATACTAAACATGCGTGGATATCCCAAATTAACAACACAAACCCAGCAATGCCCAATCTGTTTGCGCTAGAAGTACATCCAGGCTATGCCATTCATTTACACAGACACATAAGCAGGGACAGAAGCATTTAACCAAATTCCATCAACACATGAATTACCAAACAAAAACTAAACAATGCCAACACATACAAACCAATCATCCAAATAAATTCTTATATTGGCAATGTGAACAAACAGCAAGAACAAGGCAACAGTTCAAGAACATATAGTGTGACAATTTCAAATGCAGCTGTTACAACAATAGGCACATAATACATTCAATTGAAAACCATGAAAAGGTAGATTTGGAAAACAGTAATGGCAAGGAAATTAAACAAGACAGATGTGGAAACATATTGGCAGCAGTATATTACAAGTCAGTCTTGTCATAAGTCAGCAAGCAGTAGCAAGGTAACATAAGCAGACTAGATGAAAACATGTCATGGTAGGGCAACAAAATGTAATGCATATGATGTTCATATGAAACTCAAATAAGGATGCAACAGATTACAACACGGCATTGTGAAAACAGCAAAGTTAGTGCAAACATCATACATAGAGATTAAGAAAACCAAGGCAAAAACAGGCAGCAGACATAATTCCCACAGAGATAGCATACCAAGACAGTGTAGGACATAACAACAACTCATGCAACTTAAACACACATTAAAGCAAGATTTTTAGAGTAAGCATCCAGTCATGGTTAAGTGATGATTTATGTATCAAGATAGAACAGGGCAGACTGAGTCAAATGTAATGGCAATGCAAATTTACTTAGGTTCATGGTAATGTAAAGCAACAATCCAGATATGACTGTACATACATAGTATCATCAAATTTCAAGTAGCAGTTAGGCATGAACATCAAACATACAAAACAGCTACACATCATGTTGATATAAGGAAAAGTAGCCAGGTTACAATAATAAGTACATGCACCTCATGATGGACAAAAGCTCTTAAAAAAAAACCACACACATGTATTCAAGACAGGATAGAACATGTTATAGTAATCAAATTCCATCAGATGGTATCATTCGAATCAAGCACATGATATAGTACGAATAGTTTGAACAACAATCATATAAATGCACGTGTAAGACATACATGGATTAGGTTTAATGCATAAGACATAATAGCAATAAGTCTTCTCAAGTATAGGCAGTGGCATAACATCATAGTCCTAACTTGAACAAAACCAAATAGGCACATCATCAAGCATACATGTACACCAATGAAGAACATCATTTACTTTATAAGTTCAAACTATAACAACATATTTAAGCACATATAAGCAAAGATAGGACATTTTCAAGACAGTATGACAAACAAACTCATACAGTCAAACATTATGATATCACAGAGGTAAAACTTAGAAAGCATGTCAAACTTAACAATGCTAGTATACACATCGTGAGCATAGTATAATCAAAAAGATATGGCTTGGCTGTTATTAGTTCAAAGAAAAGCTTTAACACATACAATTTGAAATGGCATAGCATGGCAGACTGTAGATCAACTAGGCATGTGATAGAACAACCCAAGACAACACATATCAAGGTTCAATATTCATATATTGCAACAAACTCAATCCAAAAGAATGTGATACAAGTCAGTGACTGCACAGGCTAACAGGCTAAACAAAACACATGCTCATACAACAACAAATGCAAAGGCAGTGGTGTGTACAGAGCTTATCAATCTTAAAATAGCAAAACAACCATAATGACAAGGCTACAAACATGGCTAAATAGGCAAACACGCTCTTATATTAGTGGTGGCAGAAAAAGACACTCATGCTCTTTAAACAAGAATCATTTGACAACATCAACAATCATTAAATCAACAAAAAAAGATAGATAAGCTCAAGTATTCCACATCAGAAACTCAAAGAGGGACAAAGGTTCACGAGTTTTTTTTTTATTTCAAAGGCTCGTACATATAACATCTAGGTAGTTAGAAAAAAACATCAAACATTAACCTTATCAAGATAAAAACACAATGAGAACTTAGTCACAGCCATTTGATGGACAAAACAGAGGTATTAATACTCAACACCAAAGCATTCATGTGTATCAAATCAAAACATCACTTTACTTTGAGAATTCAAGTCATAGACATGCAAGCAAAATATTTAAGCACATATCAACCAGACACGCATATAAAGAACAATGAGATACATAATGAAAACATTAAGCATTATTAACAAAGGTGTAAGAATACAATACCAAGTGGAATAATGTCCACTATCTTCAAGTGTGATGACTGCCTTCTTTTCCAAAGCAGCTCCAAAGCCAACCTCCAACTTGCTTGCTCGAAGATTTATGAAATTTCAGAGGAATTTAGAGTGTTTTTTAGAGGGTTGTTGATGTTGATGAACTGAAACTAAGCCTCTTTATATAGGCAATGCATTGGGCCGGGTCAAAAGATTCCTCCCTTCAAAATTGCTAGGGTTTAAAATTCGTTGCAATGTTGAAATTTGGGGAGACATACACTCCATCTTTTCTGAGTCTTGGCAGATGGCTACAGAGTTGAAACAATCAAAACGGCATTGTTTCTTTGGGGTTCCTTCTGTTGCAAATGAGACAAACGCGGAACGGGAAATATGAAAGGGACAACATGTTGCGTGTTTACAGATTATGCTGAAGAGTGATGAGAAAGGAAAACTCATAATCCCCTTTGTTTGAGTGAATTTCTATGGAGCTTGAAGAGGAAAGGTTAGGGTAAAATGAAATTGGGATTGTGGCGCCAAACTATTGATGAATGTGAACTTGAAATGAGCTTGCAACGGATTTGGGTGAATTGAAATTGTTTTCCTCTGCAACACAAGAACACGAACGAACAAAGAGGAAGAAAGAGTTTCCAAAGCATGTGTCACTATTCGATTGGTCCTCACCTTCCGTTGAAAAGTCAAACGAAAACGATGGTTTCCTATTGGTCCTTGCTTTAACTCATCCTCCAATCAAAATTCGCAATAAATCCGCAAAGGTTCAATGGGAGCGTGACACACGTGATGCTTTATCTTTTATAAATAAAACTAATGGCACTTAATGAAAGTTAATTAATTTAAACCAAAATTAAAACTATCTTAAATTGAAATTAAAGGATTAATTTAAATACTTTAAATAAAATTAACAATAATATTAATAAGGAGAAGATAATTAATTTAAAATCAACCAACAAAAATTAGGTAATTAAGCTAAAGAAAATGAAATTAAATTAAGCAAATTAACTATATAAAATAAATAAAATAAAATACATTAAAATTGAATTAAGATAAAATAAAATAAGACTATTAAAAATAAATGCTAAATTAAGATAAATGAAATGACAAAAATGGAAATTAAGATAAAAACAAAGAAATAAATCACATAGCATTTAGCGGAAAAAAAAATGAGGGTAAAATTTGGGGTGCAACAGTTGCCCTTATTTAAATATCGCTTGATGACATGAGAGATGAAAATCCTTATGTAATCAACAGTGTGAGATATTTAAATACAGATAACCGAAAATTTTACCCTAGATGCACACATATGCAATGCAGCAAACATGATGCCAAGAAGATGCAAAAAATGCAGACACAACGAGACGCCAAAGGGGTAAACAGGAAGCAAAAAGACCAGAGAGCTTCACTGGGGAAGGAAACAAGTCAGTATCCATGAGAAACAACTCACAGGGGATACAAGCCAACCAACGAAGGGACCCACCGGGGAGACTTGAAAGACAATCTCCACTGGGAAAGATCCGGGGAGAAAGACTACTGGGAAGACAAACCCACACTTTTTCAGGGCATGAAACCCAGAAAGAAGACCTGGTCACCGGTTGAATAAAAGCAAAGACACCTCTAAAAAAACAGCATATGGCAAAAGAAACCAGTCATTCAATAATGGCTTTGAATGAAGGGTAAAGGTCACAATATCTAATAACGGCTTTAGATAAGGTGAACAAAGACTCGATCTAAAAAAAACATCAGAAAGAGACACATCTAGAAAGGCATCAGATGGAAAGGAACCAATCATCCAATAACGGCTTTGGATGAGTGTCATACCCCAAATTTTGACCACTAGGATTTCCCATCATTGTGCAAATCATCATCACAATATGGATGGGCCATCATACTTCATCAGTCTCCCCAAAGATGGGTGAGCATTCACTACAATCAAAATTAGAGTTTCAAGCCCTCTCTGAGTGCTTAGACAAAGGGTCAATCAAGGAATGACATGATCTTCAACTTGTCTAACCTCTCAAACATCCACAATGTATCAAAAGGACTCCCACTTCAAGGATTAAGCACAAGGCTACTCCTTTCTAGGTGGATTAAGTCTCAAGATCGACAGTATCACCAAATTAGGGTTTTGGTCGACCAGGGCCTCCAGATGGAAAATTTTCATCTGGGCACAAGCCAATGATCCAAAACCTAACCTAATATACTCCATGGAACCTCATGGACCCAATCATCAAGTCAATTTTGCCTCAGGGGATGCATTTACCAAAAATCAGGAATTAGGGTTTCTTGACCTAATTCACCCCTAAGTTGACTTTTAGGGCAAATCATGAGCCAAGACCTCAAGAGAGGGTTTGAGGGTCTCTAATGCACTACATTGATCCATTTGCAATAATGGATTGATCCAAGAAGCTTGAGCAACAAGTCTCAATTTCATCTACACCACAGTTAGGGTTTTAAGGAAAAAGTCAACTGTAACTTTGACTTTTGACCAGGACATGCTCCCAAGCCCTATGACATGCATCAATATACCCTATGACACCCATGGAACATGTCCATCAAGTTTGATTTAGGTCAAGGACATGATTTCATGAAGAATTGCACAGTTTGGAATTCATCTGATAAAAAGTCAACTGTGCACAAAAGTCAACTTTGACTTTTTGAGATTTTTCACCAAAATGGATTTTTAACCCTAAAATGATGTTAATGTATGATTTGAATCATCATTCATCAAGAAAAATCAAGAAAAGTTGGGTAACTTGTAAAAGGGGTAACCATAAAAAACTTAGAAAATTTTCTAAGTTAAAAATAAAGTGGCTAGGGTACTAACTTTGGAGGGTCATAACTCCTAAACCACAAAGCCATTTTCTCCCATCCAAGGCTTGATTTGTAGATCTCATTACCCTCTACAAAAACTCCAACTATACCTAATTCCAACTCCTCATGGATTTTGAGTTATGGAATGATCAAAATCAAGAAAAGTCACTTTGTTCCAACACTTAGTGAAAATTTCACTAAGTCAGATTTTACCCTACTTTTTGCCAAATATAGGGGGATTTTTCACTTGGATTCAAAAGAGATCAAAACCAAATATGTTCAAACAGTTGTTGTATCATGTAAGGGCTTTCCAAAATGACCAAGAACATTACCAAATTCAATTTGAGTCATGAGACATGACATTGGAAAATTGGCTTGCTGAAATTTGCCAAGGCAAGGCAGAATTTGCATTTTTGCTCGATTTTCCAAAATCAGCCAAATCCAAATGCTCCTATCCACTTGGACACCTCTGAGGATTGAATCTAAATGGGATAATCACTGAGCCAAGCCTCCAAAGTCTTTGGAACAAGAAATAGCATGTTGAACCTAGAATGGCCAAAATAGGGACAAGACTCCAATTTTGGATTGGAGCATTCAATGGAAGCATCAAGGTGGCATGGACTGAGCCATTTGCAACTGAATTTAGTCAAAACTTATCCAAGACCAAGGGAACCACAACCCTGTGCCCTAACCTCTAGTCAATGGCTAGAGGAGACTTGCATTTCCATTGGCCAACATTGAACAAACACCTGCTGCAGTTGCCATTCACTGTGGATCCCAAAACAAACTTGCTCTACTATAAATAGAGCTCAATTGTGATCAGTTTGAGTACACCAAAGCCATCAAACAGATGCTTTCCTCAAAATCTCTTCTTTCACTCCAATTTTTCCTTCTAAGGCAAGTCACTATCGGGTTTTGAGTTTGAGAGCTTTTCCAATCAAACCAATCACTCACACACCTCACATACATCATATAGAAGTGATCCAAACACTCACATAACATCTGGAACACAGATTTCACAAAATCACCAGTCAATTGCTCAAGGTTTTAACCAAAGTGCAGTTGAGATACCATGAAGTGATCCAGCCATTCTCAGTCAAGTCCAAGCATTCAAACACACTCCATAGGGTGTAGGGAAGCTGTTCAGATCATCACAATTCATCTGTAACACCTCCTACTTAGAAATCAATTTGCTCTTGCTGTCACGACCTAGAGGTAAGCCTAAAATTGGTCATCTCTCAATCTATGCATATTTCCTCGCACAATACTTTTGCCAAATGTTCATAATCATGCATGTAATGTTTCCCCTCAAGTAATTGCTTTGTTTGAATCGTGTATCAAAAATCCTAGCCTTCATGCAGAAATTAGGGTTCTTGAGGATTTTTCATGATTTCTTGTTATATGTTTAATTTAAATGAAATTAAATACCATAGACATGATCGTGAGGTTGAAACGAGTTGATTGGTATGTGGATTACATGATATGATTAAGTATTCAGTGAGATTGGAGAGAAAATGCAAATCTGGGCCAAGCTGAAACACGCGCGTGTTCTTCAGCTGTTCTTGGCGCCATTTTTCATAAATTCAAATATTTGAATTTTGTGATTTTATTTAATTGATTCAAAAATTAATTTCTCTCTGAGTTTTAATGATTTTGAGTTGATTCTTTTTTTAATAATTCACAAAAATGTTAAAATATTTTATTTTCCCAAAAAATCCCAAAAATATTATTTATTGTATATAATTGATATTTTTGCAAAGAATTAATGTTTTAATTGTTTTTGACATTTGAAATATTTTTTCCACCTTGATTTTACAACTTTTAATGCTTTCTAATTATTTTGTAGGTCAATACTTAATTTTTGAAGCATTAATCCAAGATCACAATTTGTTTTCCATATGTTAAACAATTTTAATCATTTTAATTGAATTTTTATTCAATTAAATACATTTTTGAAAACAAATTAGGGTTTTTGGATTAATTCAACCCTCATAAAACATTTTCAAAACACTTTGGGCATCTAATAGAGTGTAAGACCCAATCCTTTTTTGACCAAACCATTTTTGGGCCTCAGTGTATTGTATAAGTTCCGATACCGTCAAAAACAAATGGCGCGATCGTCGCCTTTTGAAAAATAACCTTTTGGGCCTCTCCTTGAGCTATAAGACCCATTCAAAACTTTTGGGCCTCTAAATAGAGTGTAAGACCCAACCCCCTTTTAACCAAAATCACTTTGGGCCTCAGATATTGTATAAGCTCCTTTGCGTTAAAAGATCACCTCGGCGCGATCGCCATTTCAAACGGAAAAATCATTTGGGCCTACCCTCGTGTTATAAGCCCCACTCTTTTTCTTTAAACTTTTTGGGCCTCTTGAGAGAGTGTAAGACCCATCCCTTTGTACAGAAAACAATTTTTGGGCCACAGTCACTTGTATAAGTCCCTTTGTACAAATTCAAACAGTGCGCTCACTGATAAAACCCTGGGCCTCTCCTTGAGTTGTAAGCCCCAAATCTTTCTTTTTCAAAGCACTTTCTCCTTTGATTTTGAATATACTGTTGTTTTCAATCTTTCTTTGTTGAACAACTAACCAAACAACATGGAAGCTCTACAACCGAGTAAGTGGTTATTGCTTTCATTTACCGCTTTTATATACATATAACTGTATTGTGGGGTTGTTTCGCTGTAAGTCTTCTTTCATAAACTCATATCAACTGTGTAATAATAGTATAGATATTTAGAGTTTCCCTGGCAACTACGTCTAGCATTAAGCCCGTTGATCACTCTTAAATAGTTAAAACTAGATCCCCATAGGATTACCAGACACAGTCTTCCCTCCTCTTGGGGTTAAACAATATGGAGATATGAAAGGCAGCATTCTCTGTGAACCCTTTCATAGACTGTCACTCGTAGAAGTTGTCAAAGAAACTCTACTCCCCAGAGATGATCTCTTCTTCGTGAATTGCATCTCTTGAGTTTCTTCCAAATTCTCGAACTTTCCTGACTTGATCTATTCCTTGTGAATAACTGGCCTTGAATTTCTCGAGGTTTGGGGATCCACAGGCTTCTTAAAAGCACTTGTCAAGAAACTCTACTCCCCAGAGATGATCTCTTCTCCGTGAATTGCATCTCTTGAGTTTCTTCCAAATTCTCAAACTTTTCTGACTTGATCTATTCCTTGTGAATAGCTTGCCTTGAATTTCTCGGGGTTTGGGGACCCACGGGCTTCTTAAAAGCATCGACCTCCTCTTGGGCATCGTACAAGGACTCACAGGCTTCCTAAAAGCAACCCCGCCTCCTCTTGGGCATAGTACAAGGACCGATCGACTTCTTAGAAGTATTCACAGCCTCCTCTTAGGCTTCGTATAATGATCTCTTCCTCCAGGAATGATAGCCTCCTCTTGGGCATCGTACAAGGACCCGTCGGCTTCTTAAAAGCTTCCAGTCTCCTCTTGGGCTTCGTACAAATTGTCCCGACGACCTCCTAGAGGTATAGGAACAAAACTTTGTCATTTGCATAGAACAATCCTTTCATAGAGTCTACTACCATTTCTCAAAGCACAGTACAAAAGATGACACTCTAGACTTGGACAGTCTAATCTCCTTGAGTCTCAAAGATATTCTCAAGTGCCCCCTTCGTTAAATAGGAAGGAAACCCGCAGACTCGGACAATCTCAATACCCTTCGGATCTCCCACTTCCTTAAAGAACAGGAATAACCCGGATCCTCGAACCAAATCCTTGAGTACAGTATTGCTCATATAAGAACTGATTTTCTCTTTCAAAATCAGTATACTGGACCTGTCACTTAACTGAACAGTCGCCATAGCCTCCTCTTAGGCTTTGTATAAAGATCCTTCCCCCGTGAAGTTAGCCTTTCTCTTGGGCTTTGTACAATGATTCTCCCCAGCGGAGTCAAACAACATTTAGCCTCTCTCTCTCGGGCTTTGTACGAGACACATAAGAGACTCCCTCATTGAGTCAATCACCTCTTTCGCCTCCATCTCAGGCTTTATACGAGATACAAAAAGGTTCTTATTAAGCCAAACAAATTTTAGCCTCCATCTCGGGCTTCGTACGAGATACAAAAAAAAACTCTCTTGTTGAGTCAAATAGCCTCCATCTCGGGCTTTATACGAGATACCAAAAGATTCCCTCGTTGAGTCAAAACCTTTTAGCCTCTCTCTCGGGCTTTGTACGAGACACATAATAGCCTCCTCTTAGGCTTTGTATAAGAAAACCACTGGTTGATCCAATTAACCTTTTAGCATCAAAACTGTGCCTCGTTCACAGTACATAAACATCAACAACTCCTTCCCCTTCATCTAATCGCTGTAAGTGGCAAGCCTCTAGATCATCTACATCCATGCCAATGTCCCTCTTTTAGCATGAGAAATCCCTAAGGAAAGATGGCATTGCTCTACGCTGAGTTAAAGTCTTCTCCTTCAGGTTAAAATCCCCTATAAAGGAAATTATGGCATTGCCGGATTCACAAATCTCGGTTAAAGTAATTCTCCTTTAAAAACAGTCATAACAGACAAACCCCTCTTTAGAGATGACAAATTCTCTCTAAGGTCAACACTTTTAGCTTCACATCTTGGGCTTCGAACAAGATACAAATAAACCTTTTAGCTTCACATCTTGGGCTTTGAACAAGATACAAACCACCTTTCGCTTCACGTCTTGGGCTTTGAACAAGACACCAAAACACCCATTTCCTCCCATAGAATAGGAGGAACTACGAACGCTCTGATTTCCCTGTTTCGGTAAACGGGAATACGTAGGCATAAGATTGAAAGAAAAATCTTAGCGAGCACACTAAACAAAAAACCCAAAATCCCATACTCTCATACATCCGTCCTAACATCTCAACCGATAGCCTAAAGCACCATTCGTCAACAAAATAAACTTAGGAGAAACCCCAAATCTTTGTAGCATCTGTAAACCAACAGTTTTGACTGTTTAATCTCAGTATGCAAGCAAGGTTAGTTGGAGACATCTATTTCCCTTCCTTCATCAGCTTTAATAGGATAAAAAATGAATCGAGCTGTAGTACTATAGCGATCGTGCTTCGCAACCACATCCAAAAATCACTCGCTACAGAAAAATGGCGACTCTGCTGGGGACAACGCAGGTCTCTTTAGGGATCTTGTTCTTTTTTGTGGAAACCTTGACGTCACTAGGATCTTAGGTCAAAACGCCGTTAATTTGGAATGAAACCACAGATTGGTGACTCCGCCGGGAAACCATTTTCTGTCAGGAACTTAAGATTCTTAGCTTTTAAAAGTCTAGGATATTAGGACAAATATATATACTGTTTTTCCTAATTGCTATACGTGTTTATTTTTCTGCTAATGGGAATGCGTACGATGCCGCATGTGGAAAGATCGAGTATACACTTAAGATAAGTGATGGTGACGAGGTCGACCATCAACCTCGGTGGAGGCTGACCAATGCAACCCATTCTCTCACCTAGACAATGGGCCGATTGTGATGTCTGAGAAGCTGAGGAGTCAAACCCTTTTGTAGTGCGGAAACTATCGGGAATAGTTGTTATGCGATACTACTCTCATTTGAGGCTGGTGATCTATTCTCGGTGAATGGCACTTACTCTAAGATTGCTCTACAACTCGCTGGCGATCCGCTTGTTGTTTTGCTTTCCTGGGAGGAGCTGATGATAATGAGTACAGGTACAAAAATCACCCTAGTATAAACCTTTGGGGATGGGTAGAGCCTTGACTTCATGACAACGACCCTTTGACCCCATGTTTTTTCTATGTTTTTGTGTGCTGCATTCATGCATTCATTTAAAAAACATTAAAAATATTCAAAATATTTTTCTCTTCTAGTCTCTCTGTTTTTCAAATTAAACTGAGACTGTGATTGCAAATATCAGAGAGAAAAGGATTGCACTAATGGATTTCGGTAGAAGGAGAACTCATAGTTACACCTTCAAGGTTCCAAAGCTAGAGGATTTGAGAAGGTTAGCGAGAATGATCACTAACCCAGAGGCTTTCAGATCCAAGCACGGAGGTTTGCTACCACTATTAAGAGTCCATGTGATTGAGGGAATCATGGATGCGCTCATTCAGTTTTATGATCCAGTTTATCACTGTTTCACATTCCCGGATTACCAGCTCGCACCAACGCTGGAGGAGTATTCTCATCTGATTGATTTACACATTACTGATCGAGCTCCATTTTCCGGACTGGAAGAAATTCCAAAGAATTAGACCATTGCAAGAGCAATTCATTTGGACGAGTCTGAGGTCAGGACTCACCTAACCACTAAGGGTGGCATCCAAGGTTTTCCAGCCCAGTTCTTGACAAAGAAAGCCCTGTATTTTGCCAGTATAGGAAACGTGACTGCTTTTGAAAGCATCTTTGTCTTGCTCACCTACGGGTTATTTTTGTTTCCCAACATTAATAACTTCGTCGATATCAACTCCATTAAGGTTTTTCTCATTGGAAACCCTGTGCCGACTTTGCTCGCAGATGCGTATCATTCTGTACACTTGGGAAATTTGTACAGTGGAGGGGAGATCACATATTGTGTACCTCTGCTTTACAAATGGTTTATCTCCCACTTGCCCAAGTCTGCTGCTTTTTGGGATTGCAAGAGTGCCTTACGTTGGTCGCAGAAGATCATGTCTCTTACCAACTCTGATATAGATTGGTGTAATAGGATTTATGATGGAATCAGAATTATTGATCGTTGTGGAAACTTCCCCAACGTACCCCTCATAGGAACTAAAGGAGGAATCAACTATCATCCGGTGTTGGTTCACCGTCAGTTTGGATACCCGATGAGACACGTCCCACGGGGTGTTCATCTGGAAGGTCTTTTCTTCAAGGAAGGAGAAAACGACAGAGCACTAAAGATGGAAATAGTGCACGCTTAGAAACACGTTCATAAGAAAGGACAAGAGTCTCTAGGAAAACCGGACTGTGTCTCGATGGAGCCTTATCTCCATTGGGTACAAACTAGAGCTCTCAAGCTAAAAATGCCTTATCCTCGTTACGGAATTCTTCCGCCGAGGGAATCTGTCATGTATTTCATGACGAAAACTGAAAAGCTTCAGGTTACTCTCAACAAAGTTCAAAAGGAGAGAAGGTCCTAGAAGAACAAGTATCGCACCCTCGACGTAGAGTGCATCAAAATACAGCAATTACTGAAAGATAAAGATGCTCTGATTGAAATTTTGGAGCAACATGCTGTAGAGAATCAAGATGACCAGAGGAATTTGCTCGCTCCTTTCACTTGGCAAAGGAATGACAACCCGACAACGGCCCAAGAGCCCCAGTCAAAGAAAAGGAAGATACCAAAATCAGCACCCGAGTTCTCTCGGGACCCATTAGCTTAGGTTTCTGTTTCTGCACCTTGTAATCTACTGTATTTCCATTTCTGTAATCCTTTGAATTCAATAAAAAGGGGTTTCTCCACCGTTTGATATTTGCAATCTAATTGTCGAAGTTTATTTTGATTAAACCAAAAGAACAATTAATATAATTATTGCATTCATCATTCTCACATCGCGTATTCTTCTTACCTACGAATCTCACATTTGTGTCTCGATTCTAGAGTAAAACTGTCTCATTCGTACAATACTCGGGCCAATCGTCAGAAAAAGATGGATGATCTTGAGGAAGAAAACAGAGAGTTGAAAGAACATATCGACGCTCTGAGAGAGGATATGAGAAAGCTTCGTAACGACATGCAAGCCATGGCAGAAGCTCAGCTACAAGGAATTGTGATCTCAGAGATCACCTCAATGCCCATAGTGGAGAAGTATGATCCTAGGTATCAAATGCCGAAAGATCGTCCCTGGGGCATGCCTGTTAACTATATCCCGGAAGGATATGTTCCGCCGATCACTAAAGATCAGGGAATCATAACAGAAGCCGCTGGGCCTGAAGGTTACAAAATTCGGGAAAGCGAAAATGCCAGAGGCATATTGAAGACTCCTGAAGGTTACAAACTTCGGGAAACGCCAAGATTCACTGCCGTAGTCACGGTACCACCCCCTGTGGTGGACACTGTCCCGGAAGGACAGACTCCACAGATACCTTCTGGTAAAAAAGAAACTATGTTTGACCGAATGGATGAATTCCAGGAACAGTTCCTGGAAATGCAGAAGGAACTGCAAGCCATTCGCGGCCAGGATTTATTTGGAAAGGACGCCGCAGACCTCTGCTTGGTCCCCAATGTGAAAGTTCCGCACAAATTTCAAGTGCCCGACTTTGAAAAGTACAAGGGTAACTCTTGCCCTCAAAGCCATCTGGTGATGTACGCTCGGCGAATGTCAGCTCAGATGGAAAATCAGGACCTACTGATTCACTACTTTCAGGATAATTTAACCGGTGTCGCACTCAAATGGTACTTGGGTTTAAACCGTGCTATGATTAGCACATTCAGAGATCTTGGCACTGCCTTCGTCCAACAATACAAATACAATTTGGACATGGCACCCGACAGAGATCAACTCAGATCGATGTCACAAAAGGACAAGGAAACCTTTAAGGAGTACGCTCAAAGGTGGCGTGAAATCGCCGCTCAAATTTGTCCACCTCTGGAGGAAAAAGAGATGACAAAGATCTTCTTAAAAACCTTAAGCTCGTTTTACTATGATCGAATGGTTGCCAGTGCGCCCAGTGATTTCACCGAAATGGTTGGCATGGGCGTACGTCTTGAGGAAGCCGTCCGAGAAGGACGTTTGGTAAAAGACACTGGATCGACGAGCGGTACTAAAAAATACGGTAGTGCTCTCCCTAAGAAAAAAGAGCAAGATATTGGGAATATCTCTCTCAGAAAGCAAAGGCGACGTTATCAACCGGTAGCAGCTGTGACTCCTGCTATTAACCCTGCGTCTATTCCTACGTATCAACCTCAGGTTGCGCAGAGCCAACCTGATCAACAAAGGACACAACAACCTCTTCAATAGGCTCGTCCTCCATACAATAACAATCGTACAACACGACCATCAGGCTTTGATCCTATACCCATGTTGTACGTAGAACTATTTCCATTACTACTAGCTAAGGGGCACATCCAGACTAAGTCTCCTCTTACAGTATCGGAAAATCTGCCTTTCTGGTTTAAGGTGGATCAAACTTGCCCTTATCACCAAGGAGGACCAGGGCATAACATCGAGACTTGTCTCAATTTCAAGTCCGACGTGCAAAAGCTTGTTAGGAGCGGGGTTTTATCCTTCAAGGATACAAATCCTAATGTTCTCACGAACTCGCTGCCTCAACATGAGAAAACTGTAGTCAATTTGATAGAAGGAGAGACTAACGATGTCTATCAAATTCATGATGTACTCTTGTTGAAAACCAATCTGGTCAAGATGCATTGTAAACAGAGTGGATATGGCCATGTGCCACCTCATAATTATCACCAGTGTGATATCTGCTCTAAAGACAATCAGGGATGTTCTGTGGTGCAAGCAGCTCTACAGGAAAAGATGGATCTCAGATGGATCCAAGAGCACCGAGTTCGTGGAGTTAACATGGTTTACACGAATTCTAACGTCATTCAGAACCACGATATCCGTGCAATGAATGTCAACTTGGTGGCGATGCACTCAAGGCAAAGCCAGTATCATAATCTTCCGCGGCACGATTACAGTTCCTATCTGATTTGCTCGGTAAACAAACATGGATGCTCTTTCATACAGGAGGCCCTCCAGCGTCAGATGGATCTTGGATGGATCCAAGACTACCATGATAGGAACTCCTATCAAATCAACATGGTTCAGATCTTTGATATTCGCGTGATGAATACCAACCTGGTAGAGTTACATGCTGAGCAGGTCCGACTCGGATTCTTAATATCACATGACTATCAAAGCTGTAAAGCAGGTTGCGAAAACGATCGAGGTTGTACCCTTGTCTAGGAGGCACTTCAGCACTTGTTAAATCACTAGTGGATGCCAGTCTATATGGATGAAGATACTCAGTAGATTAGTATCAATGACAGGAATCCTACTCGGCGTCAGAGTCAGGATGTCCGATCAATGGAAGCTAACCTAGTGAGGTTACATTGTATTCAAAGTGGGTGTGGCCAGGTTCCACCACACAATTATGAACGTTGCGGCGTTTGTTTGGAAAGTAACCAAGGGTGTTACTTTGTGAGAGCAGCTCTTCAGGGTCAGGTAGATCGTGGAGAGATTCGCCCATATCCGGGTTCTGGACCCATTAACTGGACGCCGAACTACCTTGCTGATCAAATTGAGGACGTTGTCACGATCTCTGGTCATCACAGGACCAGGGATGTTTTTTCCATTATCCCTCTACTTGACGAATCTAAAGTTCCCAACCGGGAACGGATCGAGATTAATTATGATGGTCAGAAAAATCAGAAGGCTCCTGTAGTTATCTATCTACCAGGACCATTACCGTATGAGTCAGCTAAGGCTATCCCTTACAAATATGGTGCAACAACAGTTGAAAATGGAAAAGAAATTCCATTACCCTCCGTCGTGAATATTGCAGACATCAGTCGTGTAACGCGGAGTGGTAGAATCTTCAACAGAGGAGTTGGGGAACCTAACAAGGAAAAGGAACTTCAGACAGGGGCTCCTGATCCACCAGTCGGTCAATCCAGTAATCCTGACCTTTCGAAAAATGATGATGAGATGCTGAAGCTCATCCAAAGGAGTGAATACAACATTGTTGATGAACTGTTACAAACTCCTTCAAAGATCTCTGTGTTATCACTGTTACTCAGTTCAGAAGTGCACAGGGAGGCTCTACAGAAAGTCTTGGAGCAAGCCTTTGTGGAATAGGAATTTAACAATCAGACAGTTTGATAGCATTGTCTCTAACATCACTTCCTGCAACAATTTGGGATTTAGTGATGAGGAATTACCCGAAGAGGGTCGTCGTCATAACATGGCGCTCAACATTACAGTTAACTGCCAGGACGATGCTTTAGCCAGCGTACTGGTAGACACAGGGTCAGCCCTGAATGTTATGCCGAAGTCCACTTTGATGCAATTATCATTCAAAGTCCCTCCGATGAGAATCAACGAGGTCGTCGTCAAAGCATTCGACGGATCCAGAAAAACAGTTATCGGCGAAGTTGATCTTCCCATAACTATCGGTCCTTATACTTTCCAAGTCACTTTCCAGGTCATGGACATCCGGGTAACATACAGTTGTTTATTAGGAAGACCTTGGATACATCAGGCTGGAGCGGTTACTTCAACCCTCCACCAAAAGCTAAAGTTCGTCCAGAACGGCCAACTTGTCACAGTCTGTGGAGAACAGGCCTTGCTCGTAAGTAACTTGTCATCATCTACTGGTATAGAACCCGAGGAGGTTATTGGAACTCAGTTCCAAGCACTATCGGTAAGCAAGAACAATCAGTTCAAAGGAGGAACCTCGATTTCCTCATACAAAGATGCTATCAAAGCGGTCGAGAGTACCGATACACAGGATGGGGATAGCTTGTCATTCCTACTAGCAATGCAACAAAGAAGGGTCTTGGTTTTTCTACAACCTGTACCCAGTTAGCTGCCAACGATGAAGTCTTCATCCCCTTCAAAACTTCTTCCACAGTGGAGGTTTTCTTCACCCAGTGTCTCAGATAGTACATGCTATCAATGAGGAAGATCCCTCTGACACAGATGAAGAATGGAAGTCCTACCTTAACGAGGACGGTTACATGTCTCGGGAAGAGGTGCCTATGCCATTTTGCTATCCCGCACAGAGTCCGAGATTTATGCCACGGTCAGACGTCAAAATGATATATGGAGATTGTGATCCAGAAGGATGCCGTGCTCCGCCAAATTCATTAGAGGAAGACACTCTGATGAAAGACAACTTTGACCACAATTACTATGGCCCAATGGATGGTCTGCCAATGTGGCAACCTTATCCAGGAAACTTGGGGCAAGAGAGTCATCCGAATGATGAAAATCAGCTAAGTCTCATTGAACAGAATACCTGTGTCCCCACCATGTCATGGGATCAACACTCAGTTCATTCGGAAACTACTCAACATGAAGATGAATTCGCAACGTTTGCAGGACTTGAATTCATCAACTATGCTTTTCCCGAGGTCAACGTCATTGAGAGAGATGACTCCTGCAGTTCCAAAGAAGTTTGGGACACTCTGGGAGAACCAAGTGGAAAATACGACTTCATGGTCAAGTACACTGCTCCCAAAAGCTCTCGTATCAGGCTCGAAGACATCCAGCCTACTGGATGGGGAAATACAGCTGAGAGCACAACTACTCTGCAGAATACAATAGAGGAATCCTCCTACGACAATTCTGCCTGGGAGACAGATTCCAATGATCCTGCTCCACCAGAAATCAGTGTCATTTTTGAAGACAAATCAAGGAAGGTGCCAGACTTTGTGATTCACCGAGGAGTTCGCCGCCAATGGGTTGCTGTCGATGTTCTGAAGGTCGTTCATCAGTCAAAGTAATTGCCATCTTTTAACCTTTTACCCCGCCCAGGTGAAACAGATGTTTTGATAGGGCTCGCTTTATATAAATTTCCCTCTTCGCTTTGCCCAGAGCGACAGAGTTTTGTTTTATAGGGCCATAGTTTCAAGAATCGACTTGTTCATTAATAAAATAACGTCGTTCTGTAATTTCCGCACTATTTGCTGTTTTCTCTTTTTGCTTTTTCAGAAAATGGTAATCCTAAAAAATAAATCAATAATAAAAACAAGCAGTAAAAAAAATACACTGCACACACTTGCATTTTCTCTATCTCTTCTAAACACGAATCATCACGTCATGCAGATTGCTTGTTTTAAACCCCGTTGAAACATACGATCCGATGCCTTCTCCCAACTTTGAGTTCCCGGTATTTGGGGCTGAAGAAGAAGTTGACAACGAAATTCCAGAAGAGATCTCCCGACTACTCAGACACGAGGAAAGGTCCATTGAACCTCACAAAGAGTCGTTGGAAACGGTATACTTGGGTTTGGAAAAAGAGAGAAAAGAAATCAAGATTGGGGCACTGCTCGATCCAACTGCCAGAGAGGGTTTGATAAAGCTTCTCAGAGAATTTCCCGATGTATTCGCTTGGTCCTATCAGGATATGCCAGGGTTGGATACCAGCATCGTGGAACATCACTTACCGTTAAGATCGGAATGTCCGCCAGTAAAGCAGAGGTTGAGACGGACTCACCCGGACATGGCCATCAAAATCAAAGAGGAGGTACAGAAACAGATTGACGCGGGTTTCCTCGCTACGTCTGAATATCCTCAATGGTTAGCCAACATCATACCCGTTCCCAAAAAGGACGGAAAGGTCAGAATGTGTGTTGATTACAGAGACCTAAACAAGGCTAGTCCAAAGGACGACTTTCCTTTACCACACATTGACATGCTGGTAGACAGCACAACGAAGTTCAAAATTTTCTCCTTCATGGATGGATTCTCGGGCTATAACCAGATCAAAATGGCGCCGAAAGACATGGAGAAGACTTCATTCATTACCCCATGGGGTACCTTTTGTTACAACCTAACAAAGGGCCATGACTACTCTGTTTCATGACATGATACACAAAGAAATTGAAGTATATGTCGATGATATGTGTTGCACCCCAAATTTTACCCTCATTTTTCTGCTAGTTGTTGTTTTATTATTTTTCTCTATATTTTAAGTTAATAATTATCTTAATTTTTTATTTGTTTTTGTTTTTAGTTTAATTTCAATATGGCTTTTTTTTTAATTTACATTTAAGTCGTTTTATTTTTAGTAATTTAAACTAATCTTAATTTGATTTAATTTTAATAATTAGTTTTAATTAATTAGATTAATTATTCATTTTCATTTTTCTAACGTTTTTTTTTAATTTAGATATTTAGTGTTATTATCGTATTATTAATTCAAAACTAAAAAAGAATTTTTCATTTCCATTCCTCACCTTTTTGTTTTCCACCGTGTGTTTTTTATTTCACTTTTGGATTTTCTCTCATCAACCAACAACCAATGAAAATCGAGCAAGGTTTCGTTTGACTTTCAACCCAACTCGTTATCCTATGGAGCAGCGACACGTGGCACTGAAAAACCAAAAGCAACCAATTTTGCTCTTCTCCCTTTATTCATAGTCACGAGTTTCACTTTACAACCTTAAGCCAATTCAATTTCATGTCCATAAGTCCCCCAACGGTACACCAGCTTGCAACGTACGGAGCTCTGCTTATTCACAGCGTTCTCTCTGCAATGAAAGGGACCACACTACAACGTTCAAAATTCAAAATAAGATTCAAAAAGCAAGTTCTGTTGTGAAGGGTATATAACAGAGCAGTGGCGATGTGCGTAAGGGGAGGAAGAAGAGATTCAAACCACAACCCCATTTCTAAACACCAAAAACCGGAACCCTTTTCTCCTCTTCGAACCCGGCTTCACCTCCAACGCCTCCAACCACCTTTCAAAACCCCCTTCGGCCTCCCTCTCTTTCTCATAACCAATCTCTTTCTCCCATCCGTTACTTCGTCACCACCAGAAAAAAACAACAACAACCTGAAACCTTCCTTTAAACTTTTCGTTCAAACCACCGCCCTCCATTATCTCGTAACATCGAACACCTAGCAGAATAATAATATCCTCACCAAAGTCTTCTTCATAAAACATCAAAAACAATAAATCAACACCGCCAACGGCGCCACCCTTCAACCTCTCCAACCAATCAACAACACAGAACCACTCTTAAATTCAACTTCATACATCAAAATCATTTTGGACGGAAGAAAAAGAGGGGTCTGAACCTGAACAAATCAAAGCAAAATCGAACATCAATAATAAACCTAAGCAGCAACCATCAACAACCCTTCTCAGTTTTCTTCAACCCACACAAACCAAATCGAAAACGGGTTTTGAACCAGATGAAGCGGGTTTGAGAGAAAAATCATGCGAACCTGAAAGTTGCGTGAGGATAATCGTAGTGATTCCAGGGCGGGTCGAAAGTGAATAGTGATGAGTTGTTGTGCGTTGACTCTGTTGATGGCGATTTAGTTTCTACAAACGAGTTTTGATGTTGATTTTTGATTGTTGTCGGAACCGTCATCCTCCTTCTGATTTTCGCGTCCAGATGTTATCATCCTGGGTTTGTTTGAAATTAAGAAACCGTGGCATGGATGTTTATTGTTTCGTTCAACTATTACCTGGCGTTTCCTTGTCTGTGCCCTTTTCTTTAGGTCGGTTAAGGTTTTGTGGTGGAATGGGTTTTAGGGCCCATTTTGTTTAGATTGTTAGATGCCTTTTTTATTTTTATGGTGGATTGGGTTTTCTAAAATCATTTCATAGCCACCCACTCCTATTCACTATTTTCACGATCCTGTGTCTTTTTTTTGTAAATGTTTAGATCAATTTATTTTGTTTAAAGTTTTAAAAAGGGAAACATTCCTTTTTTTTTCAACCTCTTAGGTTCTAAAATGTTTTCTTTATAAATTTAATTTCCATTTTGATTTCATTTCTGATTTTATATCTATGGCCAACGACATCAAAAAAATCATGACTTGTTGATTTATTCTAAATCACCAAAAAGTTTTGATATGTATGAGGCTTATTTCTATTTTGGTCGATGAAGGTTAAAAATCCAAGATCATCGATTTGTCGATTAGATCTTAATTTAACAAGACCAACTTATTTTATTCCGATTTTATTTTGGTCGATGAAGTTAGAAATCTAAGATTATCGATTCGTCGATTAGATTTTGATTTAAACGAGACCGACTTGTCTTTTATCCCGGTTTTATTTTTGGCTGATGAAAGTTTAAAAATCTTAAGATTATCGATACGTCGATTAAATCTTGATTTGAACGAGACCAATTTGGTTTTATTTTATTTTGGTCAATGAAAGTCAAATATTAAGATTATCGATTTCTCGATTAATTCTTAATTTAGACGAGACCATTTTTATTTTGATTCCGCTTTCTTTATGTTGGTCGATGACATAACAAACCTCATGGTTTGGTTGATTTCATTGAGTTGACAAAACTTTGATCAACATGAGACCACTTTCTATTTAGTCAATGAAAGTCCAGAATTATTGATTATCGATCTCTCGATTAAATCATAATTAAGACGAGACTATTTCATTTTATTTCATCGCATATCTAAACATTGTCTAACGTGTTTAATTCTCACTTTGCATTGATATCATGACTTTTATCTTATCTTATTCATGTATTATTGTATCATTGTATTTGCACTGATATCTTTATCTTAGTAACTTATAACTGTTATCTTTCCCTATTCCAAAGGAAGGTGAAATATGTTGACTCTTAAAGTCATTGACCACTCACCTTAACCTAAGTAACCTCTTAGGGAGAAACCTTATTTCTTGGCCTCATCAGAGCCATAGAAATTACAACTAGCTTTAGGAGAGAGTTCTTCAACTCTTAGTGGTATTCATCATAATGAATTTATCACTTTCCCTACTGACTAAACTCCAACTTAGGTCCATTTCAACTAGATCTAGAGAGTTCCTAAACTCTACAATGAGCTTGTACTCATTTCCCCTCTGAATATTGGCCATAGTCAATAATTCAGTAGAAGTAGAACTACGCATACTCTGATTCTATTCCTGAGGATACGTAGGCTTAAAGTGCGATGCTTTAACGAGTATACTTAGGTATTAAACCCTAGGGTTTTTCAAGCCTTTAACATAGAACCTTTAGCAAACATAAGATAACATTAACAAGAGGCTCCCGTAGAGTACTAAGGACGTTTAGGGTGCTAATACCTTCCCTAGGCGTAACCAACCCCCGAACCTTAGATCTTTCCCTTTAGGTTTTTCTAACGATCTTGAACCTTTCCTTTGGATAAATCAAAGTCGATTGTAAAAGAAATATGATGCAAGTTAATTAATAGCTTGTTATCTGATTTTCACCGCAACAGAAATGGCGACTTCACTGGGGAATAAGAGTTAGACCTATTGCTGGTCCTCTCCTAAGAGGGTTAAGCCTATCTTGTTTTTATGTTATTCATGTTTTGCTTGTTTGCTTGTATATGCTTATGTATGTCATATTTGCTTATATACCTGTCATATCTGTTCTATGTTTTGATTATCCTGTTTGATTTGGGTTGGTGTCTTTGAGTGAGATAAATCCTATACCCGGATTTGAGTGTACACTTATTATAGGAGGATGGTATATTCAATGAGGCTTTGAGGGAGTCGATTCCTGAAAAAGTTGAATTGAGAACACCATCACTCAGTTGAGGCCCTCTCGAGAGTCTAGTTATGTTGAACGATCCTATTCGTGAAAGCGTGCTACTCTCGACCTAGGAGCCCATGATATTGAGAACCGTAGTTACCAAACCCCACTTGGCCTTTTAGGATGTAGTGCGAAGACCATGATGGAGTCTATTTCTGAATTGGTTGTCACGCGATACTACACTCAGACGAGATCCTCTTGAGAATTTTATCGATTACCAAGTCATCTGGGAAGTCCTTAAAATCCGAAAGATGGATTGTAGACTCTGGGAACTCTTTAGAGCCTTGTTCGGCAGGTGAAAACCAGTAGTACATACCTATTGGGATGGGTAGACCATGGCTCCATTCATGAGACCCTAAACCTAGGATTTGTATGTTTTGTTATGTGTACATGTGTGTTTGCCATATGTCTGTGCTTGTGTGTTTTGTGCATCTCTACATTCAAGCATTCCTAGCCCTTTGGTTTCGAGGAACTCAAATGTTTGTTTCCTTTTCAAAAGACCAACAGAGCTTGGATTTTAAAAACAAAAACTTTTCAATTTTCCAAAAAAAATCGCGACTTGCCTTTGAGTTCCTTGAAACCATTTGGCTTGCATTAGCATCTCATTTGCATCATGTCATAGCATGTGCATTTCCTCTTTGTCTTCGTCTTATGTCACCGTTTTCCCTCCAGAATCGTCTTTGAATCGTCACCCGAGCCAAACTCGACAAAGGATGTCTGAACAATACCGCGAGATGGACAGAGTTAACAATGAATTAAGTGAGCTCCGAGGAGGAATGGGGAAGATTCTGGAAGCAATTCAAGTTATGATTGCAAGGATGGATACACAAGCAACAGTGGTCTCCGAGATTATCACTACAACTGTAGAACCTCCCGTTACTATTGTGAACCCTACTTTGGGTATGCCTTTTAACTTTACACGTGCTCCGGCCGTCACTTTTATTCAACAAGCTGTTCCTTTGGTTAATGAGGCTTTTCAAGCTATTCCTACCTTCACTCCAGCAACAGTGCAAGCCCAGATGCACCCAGTTTTTCAGAATCCACCTCCGGTTCATGATCATGTCAATAGGTCTGAAGAAGGAGATAATCAACATAAAAGGTTGAAGGAAAGTGTAGAGACAAAGCGGAGGAAATTGGAAGCAATGGAGAGGGGCAATGTATCTAATACCAATGTTAAAGACATGTGCTTAGTCTCAGGCTTGGTAATTCCACCCAAGTTCAAACTACCCAATTTTCACCAATACTCAGGTACAACCTGTCCTAAGTCGCATTTGGCCATGTATTACCGACGAATGACTGCATTTATGGATAATGATAAGCTGATGATCCACTGCTTCCAAGATAGTTTGAAAGGAGCTGCTGCAAAGTGGTATTTGACTTTGGACCAATCTAAGATCCGATGTTTTCAAGATGTATCTGATGCTTTTGTAAAGCATTACAGATATAACATGGACCTGGCACCTGATCGCAGACAATTATTGAGCATGTCTCAGAGCAATATTGAGTCTTTTAAAGAGTATGCATAAAGATGGAGAGAGCAGGCTTCATAGGTAGAGCCACCTTTATCTGAAAAAGAGTTAACTGATTGGTTTGTCGACACAGTAAGACCAGAATTCTACGAAAGGATGATCAGTAGCGTGTCTGCTAATTTTTCTGATATCGTGGCTGTGGGGATTAAAGTAGAGCTTGGTATGAAGAGTGGAAAAATGACCAAGAGAGCTGATAGTCCGAGCGACGATGCCAAAATATCCTTCAAAAGGGAAGGGGATACTAATGTGGTGATGACGAAAAAAAGGTGGAAGAATCAGTTCTGGAAGCGCCAGCAGCAACAACAGTGTTATTCTGTTCAGCAACCTTATGTGGCCAACATTACGCCAACGTTCAACAGTCAAGCTCCTGTTTATCAGCCGGTTCCTCCACCACCAGTATATCAACGAGCGCCCAACGCTCCTACTTATCTCCAACAGACTCAAGTTGCTCGTCAGAATATTCCAGGTAAAGGAAGGGGTGGAAGGCCTCAGATTCCTCCCATTCCTATGACGTATACAGCATTGTATCCTATTTTGGTACAACAAGGATTAATAACTACAAGGTCATCAGGCCCACCTCCTGATCCGCTTCCACCTTCTTACAATCTCAATGCTCATTGTGCATTCCATGAAGGTGCACCAGGCCACAATTTAGAAGGTTGTTTTGCTCTGAAGCATATTGTGAAGGACTTAGTAGAGAGAAACATTTTGTCTTTCGATGGCTCTCAGCCTATCATCAGAACGATCCTTACCCGCTCATGAGATAAGTAATGTTGTGGAAGATATATCAAGACCAAGATGGACTGTGATTGAGCTCCTCTTTGATTTTCTGCATTTGATTCCCTAAAGTTGGCAATCTGTTGGCTGCTTCAGCAATTTTATTGTACTCCTTTGCACTTTGAATTCGTATTTGCTTACGAGCTTTGTTGTACTTTCAAATCGGCAAGATTAATGAAATATTTATGCATCTTTTGGTTAAATCCATTCGTTTCACTCATTTACTTTTATTTTCATAAAAGCAAATATATATCTTTTTCACTCCTTTTTCAAACTTTTGTTAAAGCAACGATTATTGAGGATGATGAAAACCCCGTGTTCATAATTGCTGTGGTATACTTTCAAATTAACCTCGCCAAGGATGTAAGGCATTGTTTCAATTCATCCCTCGTTAACCCTTCGAGCCTAGAAGTAGGAGTTTTCTTTCCTTACACAACAAAAAAAAACCATAATCTCAACCATGGGGGCAGGGTAGTTCTCAGTTTAACTCGGTTATGCATTCAAACACAAGCATTTCGCATAAGGCGCCAGTCAGCTTTCAAATCATCCTATTTTCGGAGATTTGAACGTATATCTTAAGTTAACTGAGCTCAGGATTTGAGCCTTTATCTTTTAAACCATGAATCATACCATTATAACCCTTAAAAGACCTAATTGAGGTAAGGTTGTTTTGAAAAGCATACTACAACAAGGTTGACTAACCTGACTCCTAATAATCTTTGTTATTCTGCGTGTGTTGATCACTTCTTCCGTAATAATCAGATTCACCTTTGTTCTTGATTTAATCAATCAGCGTGTGCTTCCATCAAAAGCTTCGTTTTCAAACTTTGCATTAAATTTTGCCAATTTTAATGAACAACGCTTGCTTGCAATACCATTCAATATCAAGGAATCCCAATAAACGCGGTCGGTCAAGGAATTGAACTTGATAAAGGAATTTGACTCAGTCAGGGGCAACCAAGTGTGAGTTGACAGATCAGGTGCAGAACGCTGCAATTCAGAATATTGGGGCAAATATTCTTGAGACCATCTTATGACAGGTTTTGACTTCAGTAACCCATCAGCAGAGACAAATCCGTTCCTCAGTAATTTCTACTACGGTTTGAGTATCTCGAGTATAACTGAACGGAAATAACTACGTCAAGATTCAAAAGTTGGAAGATTTTGAAGCATCTAGTATTTCAAGTCTTCCGTAAAAATTCTTTTGATTATTCAAGTTGGAAGATATTGAAGCATCTGGTATTTCATTTCTTCTGTAAAATTCTTTTGATTATTCAAGTTGGAAGATATTGAAGCATCTGGTATTTCATTCCTTCCGTAAAATTCTTTTGATCATTCAAGTTGGAAGATATTGAATCATCTGGTATTTCATTTCTTCTGTAAAATTCTTTTGATTATTCAAGTTGGAAGATATTGAAGTATCTGGTATTTCAATCCTTCTGTAAAATTCTTTTGATTATTCAAGTTGGAAGATATTGGAGTAGCGGGCATTTCATTTCTTCCGTAAAATTCTTTTGATTATTCATCCCCTAATCTGGGGCAGTTATGCCAAGATCTCTCCAAGAGTTTGAAGATATTGGAACACCTTGTATGCCAATTCTTCTATAAAATCCTCTTGTTATCATCTTCTGACAAACCATATAGTCTGGGGCAGACAAGATTTGAAGATGATCATTATGCCAGTATGATGCAGAATTATTGTGTTCTTGTGATATCCTTTGCAAGCTCCCCAATAAGCTATTACTTCAGCTAATCTTGACAATTCCCTATAGATTCTCCACCAACAAAGAGAGCAAGCTCATGATGGCAGTCGTCATGATGTTATACCTCAAGTGGAATACTATTTTTCACCAATGAAGTTGTCAATTCTTCTTCATCCCCAGTATTGGTCCAACCTGTTGAGTTTGGCTGGGTATCCTTTGTCGAGACGTTGTTTCGTCTCCAGTTTTGCTTCTTGTCTGTTTTGTCGGCATAAGCATGGCATAAGCACTCATACGCATTACATTTTTGCATTTCTGCTTCCTTTTTCTGGTGTTTTCCTGTCTTTGTTCACTTTGGTGTTTGTCTCCCCAAGTGACTGGGTTTATCTATTCTCTCCAGTAGAAAGTCAGCCCTAGGCATAAAGTGCCCATTCTTTTCTGAATTCCCCACAGAGTTTTATCCTCGTGGATGATGGTTGGTTCAGTTATCTTTTCCACATGTGGATAAGATAAACCCCATTTGAGTTCTTTCCTCAATTGGAATCTTGTTTGACCGTTTCTTTCTAGCTTGTTCCTAGATTGAACTTTGGTCCCGGGCAGGTGTGATTTTTAACCTATCTTTGAATGTGCATTTATTTTGCACCGTGTTTCACAGAAGAATCTTTTACAGATTCTCATTGAAGACATAATTATTTCTCGAACATTATTGTGATATCAACATATCTTTGAAGCAACAATCTCTTGAAGAAGCTTGACAGTCTTTTATAAGCAGCTTATCTATCTCTGGTACTATTCAACCTCTTCGCAACCGCAATTGGGTATTCCCCAGAAAACTTTATCTACAGTTACGCAACCACGGTACTAACATATCAGATTCTATACCTTTATTGGGGCCCATTTCTTGGTTCTATCTCCAATAAGGTTTCTTTTTCCAGAGTGCCAACCGGTCATGCTTGAACCTGTTGTTCCCTCACTTTGGATGTCTTTTCCCAGTGAAGACCGTTTTTCGGTTCAACCTTCATTGCGGATCTTTTTCTAGAATGTCATCTAGTCGCACTTAGCCTTGATGATCAATCATTCTAGATACTTTGTTGGAGCCCATTTCTTGGTTCTATCTCTAACAAGGTTACTTCTAAAGCGCCAACCGGTCATACTTGAACCTGTTGTTCCATCACTTTAGAGGTTACTTCTAAAGAGCCAACCAGTCATTCTTGAACCTGTTGTTCCATCACTTTAGAGGTGTTTCTAGGATGTCATTTAGTCACGTTAGACTGGATGATCAACCATCCTGGATACATTATTGGGGCCCATTTCTTGGTTCAATCTCCAATAAGGTTCTTCTTTTTCCAAAGTGCCAACCGGTCATACTTGAACCTGTTGTTCCATCACTTTGGATATCTTTTCCCAGTGAAGACCGTTTTTCGGTTCAACCTTCATTGCGGATCCTTTCTAGAATGTCATCTAGTGGCGTTTAGCCTTGATGATCAATCATTCTAGATACCTTTATTGGAGCCCATTTCTTGGTTCTATCTCCAATGAGGTTACCTTTCTGGCTCCTACCGGTTTTCCCTCATGAAGCAGATTATGAGTCCCCAGAGAAGTCAGCTGTTAGACGACAGAATTCTTAGTCACTAGAGTTGTTATTGGTCTTTGAATACAATAACTTTGTCATTTTCATCTGATTCTTAGAAGTGGAAGTTCTAAGAAAACACAAAGATAAACTAAGTTTTACTCCAGTATCAAGGTGTTTTATGAATCAAGTTGGTACAGGAAGAATTAGCAGTGCTATTCATGGCATGGATCTGCCATCTCCAGTGAAGGAAGACTGCCCGGTTGCCCTTGGTGTTTGGGTTTCAGGGTGTTGGCTTGTGTTATCCTTTCTTTTTTCCTGTTTTGCGTCGTTCGCGTCGTTTATAGCTAAGCATATGCATCATACCCTTAGCATCTTTGCATCCTTGTGCTATGTTTTGCATGTGGTCTTCTGTTGATGCCTGTCTTTATTTCCCCAGTGAAGTAAAGACATTCTCGGTTTGCCTTGTGTCGTGCTTGTTCGGGCTTAACCTTTGCGCGCCAGATTGGAATCTTTAAAATCTTTTGCTGTTCCCCAAGAAGTTTAAAGTTTTTCTAAAACCTGTTCTCGTTTGAATCGTGTCAAACCTGAACTTGGACCTTGTTTGAATCGTGTCAAACATTGTCTTTAAAACTTATTCTCGTTTGAATCATGTCAGACTTGAACTTGGACTTTGTTTGAATCGTGTCAAGCATCGTCTGCTTGTTTTAAAACTTGTTCTTGTTTGAATCGTGTCAAACCTGAACAGAGTCTTTGTTCGAATCGTGTCGGACATTGCCTCTTGTTTTAAAACTTGTTCTCGTTTGAATCATGTCAGACTTGAACTTGGACTTTGTTTGAATCGTGTCAAGCATCGTCTGCTTGTTTTAAAACTTGTTCTTGTTTGAATCGTGTCAAACCTGAACAGAGTCTTTATTCGAATCGTGTCGGACATTGCCTCTTGTTTTAAAACTTGTTCTTGTTTGAATCATGTCAAACTTGAACTTGGACTTTGTTTCAATCGTGTCAAGCATCGTCTGCTTGTTTTAAAACTTGTTCTTGTTTGAATCGTGTCAAACCTGAACAGAGTCTTTGTTCGAATCGTGTCGGACATTGCCTCTTGCTTTAAAACTTGTTCTTGTTTGAATCATGTCAAACTTGAACTTAGACTTTGTTTGAATCGTGTCAAGCAATGTCTTTTGTGTTCTTGTTTGAATCGTGTCAAGCACTGTCTTCTGTTTCTTGTTTGAATCATGTCAAACTTGAACTTAGACTTTGTTTGAATCGTGTCAAGCATTGTCTTTTGTGTTCTCGTTTGAATCGTGTCAAACTTGAACTTGGACTTTGTTTGAATCGTGTCAAGCATTGTCTTGTGTGTTCTCGTTTGAATCATGTCAAACTTGAACTGAGACTCTGTTTGAATCGTGTCAAGCATTGTCTTGTGTGTTCTCGTTTGAATCATGTCAAACCTGAACAGAGTCTTTGTTCGAATCGTGTCGGACACTGACCCCTTGTTTTAAAACCTTTCCTGTTCGAATCGTGCCGAACTTGAATTGGGACTTTGTTTGAATCGTGTCAAGCACTGTCTTTCGTTTTAAAACTGTTCTTGTTCGAATCGTGTCGGACATTGAACACCTCCTTATCTTGTTTCTTTTCTGAAATTGCTTTAAGCTAAGTTTCTTGGAATAAATTTTATTCAACTTTAAGACTCTTATCTGTTGCGCAGAGTTTGTCTCTGTCTTTCTGGCTTTTCTTGAAGATCCCATCTCGAACTCTTCAGTATAAGAAGCCCCAGGAAGTCTTTGCTTGGTTGTCTGTTTTTTGGGCTGATCCCTAGTGATCATGTTTTTCTTTCTGGTTTTGTGCCCAGGAAGAGTGTGGGTTTGTTTTTGTCCCCAGTAGTCTATCTCCCCGGATCTTTCCCCAGGGGAGATTGTCTGTGGCCTTTTCCCCAGAATTTCTTTGGAGTCTCCCCAATGAGTCTCTTTCGTTGGTTAGCCTGTATCCCCAGTGAGTTCTCTCATGGATACTAGCTTTCGTCCTTCCCCAGTAGAGCTCTTTGGTCCTCTTGCTTCCTGTTTACTCTTTGGTGTATCGTCGTGTCTGCATTTTCTTGCATCTCCTTGGTATCACGTTTGTTGCTTTGCATGCGTGTGCATCTGAGGGTAAAATTTTCGGTTATCTGTATTTAAATATCCTTCACTTTTGATTCCAGGAGGATCTTCATCTCTCATGTCATCCGGTGAAGATATTTAAATAGGGGCAACTGTTGCACCCCAAATTTTACCCTCATTTTTCTGCTAGTTGTTGTTTTATTATTTTTCTCTATATTTTAAGTTAATAATTATCTTAATTTTTTATTTGTTTTTGTTTTTAGTTTAATTTCAATATGGCTTTTTTTTTTAATTTACATTTAAGTCGTTTTATTTTTAGTAATTTAAACTAATCTTAATTTGATTTAATTTTAATAATTAGTTTTAATTAATTAGATTAATTATTCATTTTCATTTTTCTAACTTTTTTTTTTTAATTTAGATATTTAGTGTTATTATCGTATTATTAATTCAAAACTAAAAAAGAACTTTTCATTTCCATTCCTCACCTTTTTGTTTTCCACCGTGTGTTTTTTATTTCACTTTTGGATTTTCTCTCATCAACCAACAACCAATGAAAATCGAGCAAGGTTTCGTTTGACTTTCAACCCAACTCGTTATCCTATGGAGCAGCGACACGTGGCACTGAAAAACCAAAAGCAACCAATTTTGCTCTTCTCCCTTTATTCATAGTCACGAGTTTCACTTTACAACCTTAAGCCAATTCAATTTCATGTCCATAAGTCCCCCAACGGTACACCAGCTTGCAACGTACGGAGCTCTGCTTATTCACAGCGTTCTCTCTGCAATGAAAGGGACCACACTACAACGTTCAAAATTCAAAATAAGATTCAAAAAGCAAGTTCTGTTGTGAAGGGTATATAACAGAGCAGTGGCGATGTGCGTAAGGGGAGGAAGAAAAGATTCAAACCACAACCCCATTTCTAAACACCAGAAACCGGAACCCTTTTCTCCTCTTCGAACCCGGCTTCACCTCCAACGCCTCTAACCACCTTTCAAAACCCCCTTCGGCCTCCCTCTCTTTCTCATAACCAATCTCTTTCTCCCATCCGTTACTTCGTCACCACCAGAAAAAAACAACAACAACCTGAAACCTTCCTTTAAACTTTTCGTTCAAACCACCGCCCTCCATTATCTCGTAACATCGAACACCTAGCAGAATAATAATATCCTCACCAAAGTCTTCTTCATAAAACATCAAAAACAATAAATCAACACCGCCAACGGCGCCACCCTTCAACCTCTCCAACCAATCAACAACACATAACCACTCTTAAATTCAACTTTATACATCAAAATCATTTTGGACGGAAGAAAAAGAGGGGTCTGAACCTGAACAAATCAAAGCAAAATCGAACATCAATAATAAACCTAAGCAGCAACCATCAACAACCCTTCTCAGTTTTCTTCAACCCACACAAACCAAATCGAAAACGGGTTTTGAACTAGATGAAGCGGGTTTGAGAGAAAAATCATGCGAACCTGAAAGTTGCGTGAGGATAATCGTAGCGATTCCAGGGCGGGTCGAAAGTGAATAGTGATGAGTTGTTGTGCGTTGACTCTGTTGATGGCGATTTAGTTTCTACAAACGAGTTTTGATGTTGATTTTTGATTGTTGTCGGAACCGTCATCCTCCTTCTGATTTTCGCGTCCAGATGTTATCATCCTGGGTTTGTTTGAAATTAAGAAACCGTGGCATGGATGTTTATTGTTTCGTTCAACTATTACCTGGCGTTTCCTTGTCTGTGCCCTTTTCTTTGGGTCGGTTAAGGTTTTGTGGTGGAATGGGTTTTAGGGCCCATTTTGTTTAGATTGTTAGATGCCTTTTTTATTTTTATGGTGGATTGGGTTTTCTAAAATCATTTCATAGCCACCCAATCCTATTCACTATTTTCACGATCCTGTGTCTTTTTTTTGTAAATGTTTAGATCAATTTATTTTGTTTAAAGTTTTAAAAAGGGAAGCATTCTTTTTTTTTCCAACCTCTTAGGTTCTAAAATGTTTTCTTTATAAATTTAATTTCCATTTAGATTTCATTTCTGATTTTATATCTATGGCCAACGACATCAAAAAACTCATGACTTGTTGATTTATTCTAAATCACCAAAAAGTTTTGATATGTATGAGGCTTATTTCTATTTTGGTCGATGAAGGTTAAAAATCCAAGATCATCGATTTGTCGATTAGATCTTAATTTAACGAGACCAACTTGTTTTATTCCGATTTTATTTTGGTCGATGAAGTTAGAAATCTAAGATTATCGATTCGTCGATTAGATTTTGATTTAAACGAGACCGACTTGTCTTTTATCCCGGTTTTATTTTTGGTCGATGAAAGTTTAAAAATCTTAAGATTATCGATACGTCGATTAAATCTTGATTTGAACGAGACCAATTTGGTTTTATTTTATTTTGGTCAATGAAAGTCAAATATTAAGATTATCGATTTCTCGATTAATTCTTAATTTAGACGAGACCATTTTTATTTTGATTCCGCTTTCTTTATGTTGGTCGATGACATAACAAACCTCATGGTTTGGTTGATTTCATTGAGTTGACAAAACTTTGATCAACATGAGACCACTTTCTATTTAGTCAATGAAAGTCCAGAATTATTGATTATCGATCTCTCGATTAAATCATAATTAAGACGAGACTATTTCATTTTATTTCATCGCATATCTAAACATTGTCTAACGTGTTTAATTCTCACTTTGCATTGATATCATGACTTTTATCTTATCTTATTCATGTATTATTGTATCATTGTATTTGCACTGATATCTTTATCTTAGTAACTTATAACTGTTATCTTTCCCTATTCCAAAGGAAGGTGAAATATGTTGACTCTTAAAGTCATTGACCACTCACCTTAACCTAAGTAACCTCTTAGGGAGAAACCTTATTTCTTGGCCTCATCAGAGCCATAGAAATTACAACTAGCTTTAGGAGAGAGTTCTTCAACTCTTAGTGGTATTCATCATAATGAATTTATCACTTTCCCTATTGACTAAACTCCAACTTAGGTCCATTTCAACTAGATCTAGAGAGTTCCTAAAATCTACAATGAGCTTGTACTAATTTCCCCTCTGAATATTGGCCATAGTCAATAATTCAGTAGAAGTAGAACCACGCATACTCTGATTCTATTCCCGAGGATACGTAGGCGTAAAGTGTGATGCTTTATCGAGTATACTTAGGTATTAACCCTAGGGTTTTTCAAGCCTTTAACATAGAACCTTTAGCAAACATAAGATAACATTAACAAGAGGCTCCCGTAGAGTACTACGGACGTTTAGGGTGCTAATACCTTCCCTAGGCGTAACCAACCCCCGAACCTTAGATCTTTCCCTTTAGGTTTTTCTAACGATCTTGAACCTTTCCTTTGGATAAATCAAAGTCGGTTGTAAAAGAAATATGATGCAAGTTAATTAATAGCTTGTTATCTGATTTTCACCGCAACAATATGATTGCAAAATCTAAGACAGAAGAGGAGCATGTGACCCACCTGTCAAAATTGTTCGAGCGTTTGCGAAAGTAAAAACTCCGCTTGAATCCCAACAAATGCACCTTCGGTGTCTGTTTAGGGAAACTTTTAGGGTTCATCGTCAGCCAGAAAGGAATTGAAGTTGATCATGACAAGGTCAAGGCCATTCAAGAAATGCCTTCTCCGAAAACTGAAAAACAAGTCATAGGATTCCTAGGACGTTTGAACTACATCTCCAGATTCATATTCCTCATGACCGCGACCTGCTCGCCAATCTTCAAACTGCTCAAGAAGATACAATCATTTCTCACTGATTCGCGAGGCAAATGGACTCCGAATTATGACGGACCCTATGTGGTCAAGAAAGCTTTCTCAGGCGTCGCCTTGAGACTTGCAACCATGGACGGAGAGGAATTTGCCTACCCCACGAATGTTGATGTAGTCAAGAAATACTTCGCCTAAACTAAGAAAAAAAAACGTCTTGGTGGATTGAAAACCCGAAAGGGCGGTCCAGGCAAAAGTTAGAGACATGAAAAAAAATCATCCCGATGGATTGGAAATCTCATGGTATAATCCAGGCAAAAATTAGGGATAATGGCAAGTAACTATGTTCAATAGAGGCAGGTCCCTCAGCAGCAGCAGTTACATCATCCGCCAGAAAACTCCAGTCAAGGTCATCTTCGAAAGAAGCTCAGGATGTCCCGAATTCAAAGTTGGTAGAAGGATAGTGGTCGTTATGTTTCAACGTAGCCCTTTTCCCTGTAAATTACCATTTTCTAACTTTGTAAATACTCTTTGGAATCACGCGTTTGGCTGATCTCCATCTTATCAATAAAATTTGAGCCCTTGTGCTTTTGTTTGTAATTCTTATTTGTTTTAGCTTTACAGAACGACGTTTTTAACATGATTAACGATTCTTGAAATAAAACAAAAATGAATTTACTTGTTAAAACTTTTTCTGCTTTTTAATAAAGACGGAAATTTCTTTTGACTGTTGAACATCAGAAGAACATCGGTCGCTTCTCCAGAAGTAATCGAACCTCAAAGTGCAGAATCAAAGTACTCCTTCTAACCCAGTACGCCTGAATGAAGGGATCAACTGTGTCAGAGACCTTGTTTCGTTTGACACGCCTCGGCCGAGTTCTTATCTCCTAAGCCCGATCAACGATATTCCCCGCAGGGACTATCTCTCCTAAGCAAGGTGGAATTGCTATTCTGAACCAACGGTACTTCTTCGCCCCGCGATGGCCGAGTATTCAGTCGTGTTCACCTGTCAGTTTGTATGTCGCGTCAGTTTTGTCAGCATAAACATACATGCATCATTGCATTATTGATTTGCATTCACATTTCATATTGCATCACTATCACTCAAGTCGGCCTTGTCCCTTAGCGATAGGAGTCCTCTCAATTGAGTTGTCAGCCCTTTCCTCGTCAGGAAGTGTTACGTCTGAACATTCTCTCTCCTCCAGTTTTATTTATGGATTGAAGTTGGGTCCTCGACCACTTTGATAACTTGAACCTCTGAAAGACCAGAGAGCCCTCAGTTAACATCACTCTTCGCCATTGAAGATGATATCCTTGTTTTCCCGGATTAAAGAAAATCCCGAGGGAAAGCCTCCTAAATCGGAGATCCGGCAGTACGGCAGCTTTTCTCAGAAAAACCCATTGATGAAAAGGTCATCGGAACCTCAAAATTTGATCACATCATATGGCATTTCTCCGAGAAGATCTCCGAGAAAAGTATGATGTAATGACCCCAAGCGAATGCAGTATCTTAAGGGACTCGCATTCCCCATGTAGAGTCAACAAATGGCGTCTCCAACAGAGAAGTTTGTACACCTCTACAACTCAGACGAATGGGTTCCCCAGCAAGTCTGACATCAAAACTTTTTCCGTCAAATGGCATCTCCCCAGGAAGATTTGGCAAGAAGTTTGAGGAAAATCGCTACGCATAGCGTCCCTTGTCAATAAAGTTTATTGACGAAAGAAACTAAGACCAGTTCCTTGGTAGGAAACCAGGATCGAGGGGAAGTTTAAATCAGAAACTAAGACCAGTTCCTTGGTAGGAAACCAGGATCGAGGGGAAGTTTATTTTAGAAACTGAGACCAGTTCCTTGGCTGAAGACCAGGATCGAGGGGAAGTTTACCTTTTCTAAGCATCATTGCTTAGCTAAAGAAGATGAATGCGTAAGCTACCATTCATAACCACCATCAAAATTTCGGGTATTCTGATATTTAATCCTCTGGCACCCCGAATGCCCGAATACCTTCGTCATTCACACCTTTGTGTCCAAGAAGATTAAATAGGGGCATCTGTCATACCCCAAATTTTGACCACTAGGATTTCCCATCATTGTGCAAATCTTCAACTTGTCTAACCTCTCAAACATCCACAATGGATCAAAAGGACTCCCACTTCAAGGATTAAGCACAAGGCTGCTCCCTTCTAGGTGGATTAAGTCTCAAGATCGACAGTATCACCAAATTAAGGTTTTGGTCGACCAGGGCCTCCAGATGGAAAATTATCATCTGGGCACAAGACAGTGATCCAAAACCTAACCTAATATACTCCATGGAACCTCATGGACCCAATCATCAAGTCAATTTTGCCTCAGGGGATGCATTCATCAAAAATCAGGAATTAGGGTTTCTTGACCTAATTCACCCCTAAGTTGACTTTTAGGGCAAATCATGAGCCAAGACCTCAAGAGAGGGTTTGAGGGTCTCTAATGCACTACATTGATCCATTTGCAACAATGGATTGATCCAAGAAGCTTGAGCAACAAGTCTCAATTTCATCTGCACCACAGTTAGGGTTTTAAGGAAAAAGTCAACTGTAACTTTGACTTTTGACCAGGACATGCTCCCAAGCCCTATGACATGCATCAATATACCCTATGACACCCATGGAACATGTCCATCAAGTTTGGTTTAGGTCAAGGACATGATTTCATGAAGAATTGCACAGTTTGGAATTCATCTGATAAAAAGTCAACTGTGCACAAAAGTCAACTTTGACTTTTTGAGATTTTTCACCAAAATGGATTTTTAACCCTAAAATGATGTTAATGTATGATTTGAATCATCATTCATCAAGAAAAATCAAGAAAAGTTGGGTAACTTGTAAAAGGGGTAACCATAAAAAACTTAGAAAATTTTCTAAGTTAAAAATAAAGTGGCTAGGGTACTAACTTTGGAGGGTCATAACTCCTAAACCACAAAGCCATTTTCTCCCATCTAAGGCTTGATTTGTAGATCTCATTTCTCTCTACAAAAACTTCAACTAGACCTAATTCCAACTCCTCATGGATTTTGAGTTATGGAGTGATCAAAATCAAGAAAAGTCACTTTGTTCCAACACTTAGTGAAAATTTCACTAAGTCAGATTTTACCCTACTTTTTGCCAAATGTAGGGGGATTTTTCACTTGGATTCAAAAGAGATCAAAACCAAATATGTTCAAACAGTTGTTGTATCATGTAAGGGCTTTCCAAAATGACCAAGAACATTACCAAATTCAATTTGAGTCATGAGATATGACATTGGAAAGTTGCCTTGCTGAAATCTGCCAAGGCAAGGCAGAATTTGCATTTTTGCTCGATTTGCCAAAATCAGCCAAATCCAAATGCTCCTATCCACTTGGACACCTCTGAGGATTGAATCTAAAGGGGACAATCACTGAGCCAAGCCTCCAAAGTCTTTGGAACAAGAAATAGCATGTTGAACCTAGAATGGCCAAAATAGGGACAAGACTCCAATTTTGGATTGGAGCATTCAATGGAAGCATCAGGGTGGCATGGACTGAGCCATTTGCAACTGAATTTAGTCAAGACTTATCCAAGACCAAGGGAACCATAACCCTGTGCCCTAACCTCTAGTCAATGGCTAGAGGAGACTTGCATTTCCATTGGCCAACATTGAACAAACACCTGCTGCAGTTGCCATTCACTGTGGATCCCAAAACAAACTTGCTCTACTATAAATAGAGCTCAATTGTGATCAGTTTGAGTACACCAAAGCCATCAAACAGATGCTTTCCTCAAAATCTCTTCTTTCACTCCAATTTTTCCTTCTAAGGCAAGTCACTATCGGGTTTTGAGTTTGAGAGCTTTTCCAATCAAACCAATCACTCACACACCTCACATACATCATATAGAAGTGATCCAAACACTCACATAACATCTGGAACACAGATTTCACAAAATCACCAGTCAATTGCTCAAGGTTTTAACCAAAGTGCAGTTGAGATGCCATGAAGTGATCCAGCCATTCTCAGTCAAGTCCAAGCATTCAAACACACTCCATAGGGTGTAGGGAAGCTGTTCAGATCATCACAATTCATCCGTGACACCTCCTACTTAGAAATCAATTTGCTCTTGCTGTCACGACCTAGAGGTAAGCCTAAACTTGGTCATCTCTCAATCTATGCATATTTCCTCGCACAATACTTTTACCAAATGTTCATAATCATGCATGGAATGTTTCCCCTCAAGTAATTGCTTTGTTTGAATCGTGTATCAAAATTTCTAGCCTTCATGCAGAAATTAGGGTTCTTGAGGATTTTTCATGATTTCTTGTTATATGTTTAATTTAAATGAAATTAAATACCATAGACATGATCGTGAGGTTGAAACGATTGTGGATTACATGATATGATTAAGTATTCAGTGAGATTGGAGAGAAAATGCAAATCTGGGCCAAGTGGAAACACGCGCGTGTTCTTCAGCTGTTCTTGGCACCATTTTTCATAAATTCAAATATTTGAATTTTGTGATTTTATTTAATTGATTCAAAAATTAATTTCTCTCTGAGTTTTAATGATTTTGAGTTGATTCTTTTTTTAATAATTCACAAAAATGTTAAAATATTTTATTTTCCCAAAAAATCCCAAAAATATTATTTATTGTATATAATTGATATTTTTGCAAAGAATTAATGTTTTAATTATTTTTGACATTTGAAATATTTTTCCACCTTGATTTTACAACTTTTAATGCTTTCTAATTATTTTGTAGGTCAATACTTAATTTTTGAAGCATTAATCCAAGATCACAATTTGTTTTCCATATGTTAAACAATTTTAATCATTTTAATTGAATTTTTATTCAATTAAATACATTTTTGAAAATAAATTAGGGTTTTTGGATTAATTCAACCCTTATAAAACATATTTAAAACACTTTGGGTCACTAATAGAGTGTAAGACCCAATCCTTTTTTGACTAAACCATTTTTGGGCCTCAGTGTATTGTATAAGTCCCGATACCATCAAAAACAAACGGCATGATCGTCGCCCTTTGAAAAATAACCTTTTGGGCCTCTCCTTGAGCTATAAGACCCATTCAAAACTTTTGGGCCTCTAAATAGAGTGTAAGACCCAACCCCCTTTTAACCAAAATCACTTTGGGCCTCAGATATTGTATAAGCCCCTCTGCGTTAAAAGATCACCTCGGCGCGATCGCCATTTCAAACGGAAAAATCATTTGGGCTTACCCTCGTGTTATAAGCCCCACTCTTTTTCTTTAAACTTTTTGGGCCTCTTGAGAGAGTGTAAGGCCCATCCCTTTGTACAGAAAACAATTTTTGGGCCACAATCACTTGTATAAGTCCCTCTGTACAAATTCAAACAGTGCGCTCACTGATAAAACCCTGGGCCTCTCCTTGAGCTGTAAGCCCCAAATCTTTCTTTTTCAAAGCACTTTCTCCTTTGATTTTGAATATACTGTTGTTTTCAATCTTTCTTTGTTGAACAACTAACCAAACAGCATGGAAGCTCTACAACCGAGTAAGTGGTTATTGCTTTCATTTACCGCTTTTATATACATATAACTGTATTGTGGGGCTGTTTCGCTGTAAGTCTTCTTTCATAAACTCATATCAACTGTGTAATAATAGTATAGATATTTAGAGTTTCCCCGGCAACTACGTCTAGCATTAAGCCCGTTAATCACTCTTAAATAGTCAAAACTAGATCCCCATAGGATTACCAGACACAGTCTTCCCTCCTCTTGGGGTTAAACAATATGGAGATATGAAAGGCAGCATTCTCTGTGAACCCTTTCATAGACTGTCACTCGTAGAAATTGTCAAAGAAACTCTACTCCCCAGAGATGATCTCTTCTTCGTGAATTGCATCTCTTGAGTTTCTTCCAAATTCTCGAACTTTCCTGACTTGATCTATTCCTTGTGAATAGCTTGCCTTGAATTTCTCGGGGTTTGGGGACCCACAGGCTTCTTAAAAACACTTGTCAAGAAACTCTACTCCCCAGAGATGATCTCTTCTCCGTGAATTGCATCTCTTGAGTTTCTTCTAAATTCTCGAACTTTCCTGACTTGATATATTCCTTGTGAATAGCTTGCCTTGAATTTCTCGGGGTTTGGGGACCCACGGGCTTGTTAAAATCATCGGCCTCCTCTTGGGCATCGTACAAGGACCCACAGGCTTCCTAAAAGCAACCCCGCCTCCTCTTGGGCATAGTACAAGGACCGATCGTCTTCTTAGAAGTATTCACAGCCTCCTCTTAGGCTTCGTATAATGATTTCCTCCTCCGGGAATGATAGCCTCCTCTTGGGCATCGTACAAGGACCCGTCGGCTTCTTAAAAGCTTCCAGCCTCCTCTTGGGCTTCGTACAAATTGTCCCGACGACCTCCTAGAGGTATAGGAACAGAACTTAGTCATCTGCATAGAACAGTCCTTTCATAGAGTCTACTACCGTTTCTCAAAGCATAGTACAAAAGATGACACTCTAGACTTGGACAGTCTAATCTCCTTGAGTCTCAAAGACATTCTCAAGTGCCCCCTTCGTTAAATAGGAAGGAAACCCGCAGCCTCGGACAGTCTCAATACCCTTCGAATTTCCCACTTCCTTAAAGAACAGGAATAACCCGGATCCTCGAACCAAATCCTTGAGTATAGTATTGCTCATATAAGAACTGATTTTCTCTTTCAAAATCAGTATACTGGACCTGTCACTTAACTGAACAGTCGCCATAGCCTCCTCTTAGGCTTTGTATAAAGATCCTTCCCCCGTGAAGTTAGCCTCTCTCTTGGGCTTTGTACAATGATTCTCCCCAGCGGAGTCAAACAACGTTTAGCCTCTCTCTCGGGCTTTGTACGAGACATAAAAGAGACTCCCTCATTGAGTCAATCACCTCTTTCGCCTCCATCTCGGGCTTTATACGAGATACAAAAAGGTTCTTATTAAGCCAAACAAATTTTAGCCTCCATCCCGGGCTTCGTACGAGATACAAAAAAAACTCTCTTGTTGAGTCAAATAGCCTCCATCTCGGGCTTTATACAAGATACCAAGATATTCCCTCGTTGAGTTAAAACCTTTTAGCCTCTCTCTCGGGCTTTGTACGAGACACATAATAGCCTCCTCTTAGGCTTTGTATAAGAAAACCACTGGTTGATCCAATTAACCTTTTAGCATCAAAATTGTGCCTCGTTCACAGTACATAAACATCAACAACTCCTTCCCCTTCATCTAATCGCTGTAAGCGGCAAGCCTCTGGATCATCTACATCCATACCAATGTCCCTCTTTTAGCATGAGAAATCCCTAAGGAAAGATGGCATTGCTCTACGCTGAGTTAAAGTCTTCTCCTTCAGGTTGAAATCCCCTATAAAAGAAATTATGGCATTGCCGGATTCACAAATCCCGGTTAAAGTAATTCTCCTTTATAAATAGTCATAACAGACAAACCCCTCTTTAGAGATGACAAATTCTCTCTAAGGTCAACACTTTTAGCTTCACATCTTGGGCTTCGAACAAGATACAAATAAACCTTTTAGCTTCACATCTTGGGCTTTGAACAAGATACAAACCACCTTTCGCTTCACGTATTGAGCTTTGAACAAGACACCAAAACACCCATTTCCTCCCATAGAATAGGAGGAACTACGAACGCTCTGATTTCCCTGTTTCGGTAAATGGGAATACGTAGGCATAAGATTGAAAGAAAGATCTTAGCGAACACACTAAACAAAAAACCCAAAATCCCATACTCTCATACATCCGTCCTAACATCTCAACCGATAGCCTAAAGCACCCCTCGTCAACAAAATAAACTTAGGAGAAACCCCGAATCTTTGTAGCATCTGTAAACCAACAGTTTTGACCGTTTAATCTCAGTATGCAAGCAGGGTTAGTTGGAGACATCTATTTCCCTTCCTTCATCAGCTTTAATAGGATAAAAAATGAATCGAGCTGTAGTACTAGAGCGATCGTGCTTCGCAACCACATCCAAAAACCACTCGCTACAATGAGAGATGCAAACCACGATATCTAATAATGGCCTTAGATAAGGTGAATAAAACCACATTCAAGAATGACCTTGAATGCGAAGGAACCGATCATCCAATAATAGATTTGAACGAAACGTATAGATCACGATATCTAATAATGGCTTTAGATAAAAGTGAACAAAGACTCGATCTGAAAAAATATCAGAAAGAGAAACACATCTGGAAAGGCATTAGATGTTTTAAAAGGAAACTGGACATCCAATAATGGCTTTGAATGAAAGGTACAAATCACGATATCTAATAATGGCTTTAGATAAAAGTGAATAAAGACTCGATCTGAAAAAATATCAGAAAGAGAAACACATCTGGAAAGGCATCAGATGTTTTAAAAGGAAACCGGACATCCAATAATGGCTTTGAATGAAAGGTACAAATCACGATATCTAATAATGGCTTTAGATAAAAGTGAGTAAAGACTCGATCTGAAAAAATATCAGAAAGAGAAACACATCTGGAAAGGCATCAGATGTTTTAAAAGGAAACCGGACATCCAATAATGGCTTTGAATGAAAGGTACAAATCACGATATCTAATAATGGCTTTAGATAAAAGTGAATAAGACCATATTCAAGAATGGCCTTGAATGTGAAGGAATCGATCATCCAATAATAGCTTTGAATGAAAGGTACAAATCACAATGTCTAATAACGGCTTTAGACAAGGAGATGACTCATAATATCATTAGATGAGAATGAGATAAAAGGGTAGTCCAAGAAAGCATTGGACCAAAGGAAAGAACTTTCAGGAATAGCACTGAAAGTAAAAGCAAATCACTATACTGAATGTAAAGAGAATATAAAGGTCCAGGAATAGCATTAGAATAAAAGAAGACTGATAAAAGACATCATTCAGGAATGGCACTGAATGAAAAGGACAAGTAAAGTTTTGGTAAGGCAAGACGCGGACAACGACGTGACCTCGAGAGAAGTGCAAATGAGGATGAAGCACTCATGACATGCACATATATATATGATCAAATGAAAATCCCGATGCTGACGACACAACTCGACTCTTGAAAAGGCAAGACTGGAAAACTGATTCCTCAACACGGAGATCACTACCATTTTGCCTGGGGACTAGAGATGCTATCGTTGAACACATCACTGCCACACTTGGTAAACTATATCAAGTTAATGTTCCTTATATGAAGAATGAAAAGCTGCTTAGTGATTCCTCAAGTTAGTTGCCCCAGATTAGCTGATTGTTGTAGATGAACTAATAATTGCTTCAGCTTGAATATTTCTGTAAATGACCGTTTCATGGTGCTTTTAGAAAGCTTGCCCCAGATTAGCTGATTGTTATAGATGAACTAATAATTGCTTCAGCTTGAATATTTCTGTAAATGACCATTTCATGGTGCTTTTAGAAAGCTTGCCCCAATCTGAGTCTTGAAAGATGATAGTTTTACTGTACACTAGGGAGGCTTGCCCCAGTATGAGTCTTGAAAGATTTTATGGATAGACCAATTCTGAGAAGTTGCCATTAAACTACAAATCTTGAACTGATTCTCAACAGGATATGGAAGGAACTCGCCCCTGATTGGATCACCAATCAAGTTTCTTAATTGTTTGGAAATTCCTTGAGAGGATAACTAGTTTGCAAACAAAAGTATTTGTACAAACATGGTAAATGAAAAGTTCATGCAACTTTTGAAATCAAAATCATTTTTGAAAAATGTAGAACGAATGAATTCACTAGTCTGAACATGGTCATTCAAGACATTAAAGTGAAAATGATTTGCAAAGATCCTTGGGAGTCAGGTTACACAACCTTGTTGTAGTATGCTTTTCAAAACAACTTCACCTCAATTAGGTCTTTTAGAGGTTGTAACGTGGTTTGGTTCACGGTTTATGAAACACAGGATAAAGGCTCAAATCCTACGCTCAGTTAACTCAAGATATACGTTCAAATCTCCAAAAATAGGAAGTCACCTGATTTGAAAGCTGACTGGCGTCTTATATGAAGCGCTCGTATTCGAATGAATAATTAAGTTAAACTGAGAACTACCCTGCCCCAAGGTTGAGATCTTAAGGGTATTTTGTGTGATGAAAGAAAAGCTCATACTTCTAGGCTCGAAGTGGTTAACAATGGATTATCATCAATGTTTAGGGAATGAAAATAATTCCTTACATCCTCGGCAAGGTTTGATTGAAGGCACACTACAGCAATTATGGATAATATTTTCATCATCCTCCCTCCAGTATTTGCACTAAAAAGAGATAAAATATTTTGCAAAAGAGAGCATAAAATGTAAGTAGTGGTCATAATAAATGGAGTCAAAAAGTTGCAAATGCTCATTTCATTAATTGTGAAAGTACAAACATAATTGAAAGCAAACAACTATAAAGAAAAATGCAAACAACAAGAAACAAAGGCCTAGTGACTAATCAAAAACAAAGATGAGCTGTCCTGTCTGAAACACTGGCTTTTAGGAAAATAATCTGCTGGCGTCGATCGAAGCTTCACTTGGCGTGCCCGGGCAGAGGGTTACTCTGAACATTAGGGTTTTCTCTAAAGGAGAGGATTTTGCTTCTCACCAACTCTTGTACTCTAGCCTTTAGTGCATAACAATTTTCCAAATCGTGACCTGCACCACCTTGATGGTATTCACAATGGAGATCAGCCCTATAGCCGGCTGGAAGAGGATCTGGAGGAGGTGGCAAAGGTCTTGTGGTAATCAACCCTTTCTTCACCATGCCAGGATAAAGTTCGATGTATGTCATGGGAATAGGATCAAATTGACCCCTATTACGGTATTGGTTCTGTCCTGCAGGTGGACGTTGGGTAGCTTGAGCTTGTCGTGGAGCAGTAACCACAGGGGTGACGGCAGCAACAGTAGGGTGAATATTATATCGAGGTTGGGGACGAGGCCTTTTAACTTCAAACATTACCGCGTTGGTTTGATCCTCCTTCCTCTTATGAAAGTTCCCATAGGGTTTCTTCACAGCATTGGAAGATTCAGCAGCTTTGGATACCTTTCCTTTCTTAAGACCTTCCTCGAGTCTTTGGCCGATAGTAACCAAGTCAGTGAAGTTGGAGGAGACACTTCCAATTATCTTCTCCCAATAAAATGGGGACAGTGTATCCATGAACATTCCAGTTAATTCTTTCTCACCCAATGGAGGTTAAACTTGAGAAGCCAATTCTCTCCAGCGTTGAGCATAGTCTTTAAAAGATTCCTTCTCATGTTGAGTCATATTTTGTAGCTGGCGGCGATCAGGAGCCATGTCAAGGTTATACTTATATTGCTTCATGAAGGCATTTATGAGATCTTGGAAGCAGTGAATGGAGTTTTGCTTGAGACCCATATACCATTTGAGTGAGGCTCCACTCAAGCTATCTTGAAAACAGTGGATAAGCAGTTTTTGATTTTTGGCATGAGCAGTCATCTTGCGAAGATACATGACCACATGAGCTCTTGGGCAAGAGTGACCCTTGTACTTCACAAAATCTGGAGTTATGAACTTAGCGGGCATAATAAGGTCAGACACTAGGCACATGTTGTCTGCATCCATATTAAAGAAGTCATTACCCTCAATGGCTTTGAGTCTTTTGTCCAGGGTTTGGAACCGCTCATGGACGACTTCAGGTTCAACAAAAAATTCAGGCTCTTCACCCTGAGCACCGGTAGTATTGTACTCATAGTGGGGATTCTCAAAAGAAGCTCGAACGGGTTGTGGAGTGGCGTGGACCACAGGTCTAGGCTCAGAGAAAACAGGAGCTTGAAAGACAGGCACGACATTCTGACCGACCATAGCAGTAGATGCAAGAGGCGGAGAATAGTTGTGTGGCAAACCAAACTCTGGCCAAGTTGAAGGCGGCATCTGAACAGGTGGAGGATCAGCGCTTGAAACTTCCTGGATGACGGTCCTTTGGGGTTGCTCTCCCCTAGCAATCAAAACTTAGATCATCTCAGTAAGTTTGGTCACGCTTGACTTAAGGTCATCAATTTCCATTCAGACCTCAACATTGTGTACCTCTTGTTCTGACATCCTTCGTCTGTAGTTAGCTCTAGTCCGGTATCGGTGTCGAGGAATCAGCTTGACGACTCACAAGCAATCTCTGGAAGATAGAGATAACTGGGAATGAAGAACTGGGCAAACAGACACATGCAATGAAACATGCAAAGATGCAAATGATATGCAATACGATGCAAACAGGATGCAAAACACACATGCAACATGATTAAGGGTTCGAGATCAAGCATGGAGTCTGAGTAAAGAACCAACCACAGGGTGTGTACTAGGGTTCTTGTATCCATAAAACAGGGTTCTAAGAAGTTCCCAGAGTCGACAACCCATCTTTCGGATTTTATCGACTTCCCAATTGCTCGGTAATCAATAAAATTCTCAAGAGAGTCTCGTCTGAGTGTAGTATCGCGTAGCAATCATTTAGGATTACTCCCTCATAATCATCGCACTACATCCTAAATAGGCCAGGTGGGGTGAAGGGTTAACTAAAGGTCATCAGTATCTCTGGCTCCTAGGTCGAAAGTAGTAACGCATTCACGATTGCTCGTTCAACATATACCACTTCCAAGAGGGCCTCAACTGAGTGTGGACTTCAAGTTCCCTCCTTTGGGATTTCTCCCTCGAAGTTCCCTTGACTACGTCCACGGTTCCTAAACATATGTGTTCTCTCAAGTCCGGGTTAGGACTTATCTCATCCATTGATATCATGTCAACCCAAACCAAACAGGATAATATCAAACATATAATAGATATACAAGCATACAAGCAGATATGACATACAGGCAATCATACGAGTAGATAAGCAAACATGAATAACATAAAACAAGATAGGCTTAACCCTCTTAGGAAGGACCAGCAATAGGTCTAACAATCCCCAGTGAAGTCGCCATTTTCTGTTGCGGTGAAAATCGGATAACAAATTATTAATTAATTTGCATCATTTCCTTTTACAACCGACTTTGATTTATCCAAAGGAAAATTTCAAGATCGTTAGAAAAACCTAAAGGGGAAGATCTAAGGTTAGGGGGTTGGTTACGCCTAGGGAAGGTATTAGCACCCTAAACGTCCGTAGTACTCTACGGGAGCCTCTTGTTAATGTTATGTTATGTTTGCTAGAGGGTTCTATGCTAAAGGTTAGTTAGCAGGGAAAGCGATAAATTCATTATGATGAATATCACTAAGAGTTGAGGAACTCTCTCCTAATGCTAGTTGTAATTTCTATGGCTCTGATGAGGCCAAGAAATTGAAGTTTCCTCTTAAGTGGTTACTTAGGTTAAGGTGGGGGTCATGACTTTAGGAGTCAACCAAGTTCATCTTCCTTTGGAATGGGGGGAATATAATAGTTATAAGTTACTAACAAGATAACAAGTTAATATAAACATGATGACATAAAAAGATATGAATAAATAAAGAGAGGAAACAAGATTAAAATGTCAATTTAGAAACATACATGAGACAAAGATCACACATGATGAATAAAGATAAAATGGCAAGATGAATATGAAATGCAAAAAAGACTTAATAAGCATTTATAAACCAAACATGCATAAAGGTCTTTAAAATAATATTTTTACTAATTTCTTTTTATTTATAAAAGATAGATTCAATTTGGAGAACATAGCAAGAAAAACGGAAGGAAAAGGATAAAAATTGAATAAGTTATGATAATTTGAAAATTGAAGCACAAACTTGAAAAATAAATAAAAACAACTGAGTGATAAAAAGAGGAAATGGCATTTGGAGGGATTGAACCCATGCCATCTCGACTGCAGCCCAAAACTCCCACCAAAAGGCCAACGTGCGCAGTTAACATGTGAAAGGTAGCATAAATATATATTTCATGATAAGCGAATTTCAGAAAAATAAATAAAAGATTAAAAAGGGAAAAGGAAGGGCGCCCCTGGGGTTTGAACCCAGGACCCTTTGTATACAGTCCACAACCATAGCCACTGAATTAGGGCGCACGCCTTAAGTAAATGCTGGCAATATGTATATATAAATAAAACAAGCGAAAATGATCAGAAAAACAAAAGGACCGGGCGAGGATCGAACCCTGGTCCTGTAGGCGAAATGGCAAGGCAAGGCATATGTTCTGCCACTGGAGTGGCCGTTACATCCATTAACAAACCCGCTTCAATAAATGCACATACTAAACATGCGTGGATATCCCAAATTAACAACACAAACCCAGCAATGCCCAATCTGTTTGCGCTAGAAGTACATCTAGGCTATGCCATTCATTTACACAGACACATAAGCAGGGACAGAAGCATTTAACCAAATTCCATCAACACATGAATTACCAAACAAAAACTAAACAATGCCAACACATACAAACCAATCATCCAAATAAATTCTTATATTGGCAATGTGAACAAACAACAAGAACAAGGCAACAGTTCAAGAACATATAGTGTGACAATTTCAAATGCAGCTATTACAACAATAGGCACATAATACATTCAATTGAAAACCATGAAAAGGTAGATTTGGAAAATAGTAATGGCAAGGAAATTAAACAAGACAGATGTGGAAACATATTGGCAGCAGTATATTACAAGTCAGTCTTGTCATAAGTCAGCAAGCAGTAGCAAGGTAACATAAGCAGACTGGATGAAAACATGTCATGGTAGGGTAGCAAAATGTAATGCATATGATGTTCATATGAAACTCAAATAAGGATGCAACAGATTACAGCACGACATTGTGAAAACAGCAAAGTTAGTGCAAACATCATACATAGAGATTAAGAAAACCAAGGCAAAAACAGGCAGCAGGCATAATTCCCATAGAGATAGCATACCAAGACAGTGTAGGACATAACAACAACTCATGCAACTTAAACACACATTAAAGCAAGATTTTTAGAGTAAGCATCCAGTCATGGTTAAGTGATGATTCATGTATCAAGATAGAACAGGGCATACTGAGTCAAATGTAATGGCAATGTAAATTTACTTAGGTTCATGGTAATGTAAAGCAACAATCCAGATATGACTGTACATACATAGTATCATCAAATTTCAAGTAGCAGTTAGACATGAACATTAAACATACAAAACAGCTACACATCATGTTGATATAAGGAAAAGTAGTCAGGTTACAATAATAAGTACATGCACCTCATGATGGACAAAAGCTCTTAAAAAAAAACCACACACATGTATTCAAGATAGGATAGAACATGTTATAGCAATCAAATTCCATCAGATGGTATCATTCGAATCAAGCACATGATATAGTACGAACAGTTTGAACAACAATCATATAAATGCACGTGTAAGACATACATGGATTAGGTTTAATGCATAAGACATAATAGCAATAAGTCTTCTCAAGTATAGGCAGTGGCATAACATCATAGTCCTAACTTGAACAAAACCAAATAGGCACATCATCAAGCATACATGTACACCAATGAAGAACATCATTTACTTTATAAGTTCAAACCATAACAACATATTTAAGCACATATAAGAAAGATAGGACATTTTCAAGACAGTATGACAAACAAACTCATACAGTCAAACATTATGATATCACAGAGGTAAAACTTAGAAAGCATGTCAAACTTAACAATGCTAGTATACACATCGTGAGCATAGTATAATCAACAAGATATGGCTTGGCTGTTATTAGTTCAAAGAAAAGCTTTAACACATACAATTTGAAATGGCATAGCATGGCAGACTGTAGATCAACTAGGCATGTGATAGAACAACCCAAGACAACACATATCAAGGTTCAATATTCATATATTGCAACAAACTCAATCCAAAAGAATGTGATACAAGTCAGTGACTTGCACAGGCTAACAGGCTAAACAAAACACATGCTTATACAACAACAAATGCAAAGGAAGTGGTGTGTACAGAGCTTATCAATCTTAAAACAGCAAAACAACCATAATGACAAGGCTACAAACATGGCTGAATAGGCAAACACGCTCTTATATTAGTGGTGGCAGAAAAAGACACTCATGCTTTTTAAACAAGAATCATTTGACAACATCAACAATCATTAAATCAACAAAAAAAGATAGATAAGCTCAAGTATTCCACATCAGAAACTCAAAGAGGGACAAAGGTTCACGAGTTTATTTTTATTTCAAAGGCTCGTACATATAACATCCAGGTAGTTAGAAAAAAACATCAAACATTAACCTTATCAAGATAAAAACACAATGAGAACTTAGTCACAGCCATTTGATGGGCAAAACAGAGGTATTAATACTCAACACCAAAGCATTCATGTGTATTAAATCAAAACATCACTTTACTTTGAGAATTCAAGTCATAGACATGCAAGCAAAATATTCAAGCACATATCAATCAGACACGCATATAAAGAACAATGAGATACATAATGAAAACATTAAATGAGCATTATTAACAAAGGTGTAAGAATACAATACCAAGTGGAATAATGTTTACTGTCTTCAAGTGTGATGACTGCCTTCTTTTCCAAAGTAGCTCCAAAGCCAACCTCCAACTTGCTTGCTCGAAGCTTTATGGAATTTCAGAGGAATTTAGAGTGTTTTTGAGAGGGTTGTTGATGTTGATGAACTGAAACTAAGCCTCTTTATATAGGCAATGCATTGGGCCGGGTCAAAAGATTCCTCCCTTCAAAATTGCTAGGGTTTGAAATTCGTTGCAATGTTGAAATTTGGGGAGACATACGCTCCATCTTTTCTGAGTCTTGGCAGATGGCTACATAGTTGAAACAGTCAAAACGGCATTGTTTCTTTGGGGTTCCTTCTGTTGCAAATGAGACAAACGTGGAACGGGAAAGATGAAAGGGACAACATGCTGCGTGTTTACAGATTGTGCAGAAGAGTGATGAGAAAGGAAAACTCATAATCCCCTTTGTTTGAGTGAATTTCTATGGAGCTTGAAGAGGAAATGTTAGGGTAAAATGAAATTGGGATTGTGGCGCCAAACTATTGATGAATGTGAACTTGAAATGAGCTTGCAACGGATTTGAGTGAATTGAAATTGTTTTCCTCTGCAACACAAGAACACGAACAAACAAAGAGGAAGAAACAGTTTCCAAAGCATGTGTCACTTTTCGATTGGTCCTCACCTTCCGTTGAAAAGTCAAACGAAAACGATGGTTTCCTATTGGTCCTTGCTTTAACTCATCCTCCAATCAAAATTCGCAATAAATCCGCAAAGGTTCAATGGGAGCGTGACACACGTGATGCTTTATCTTTTATAAATAAAACTAATGGCACTTAATGAAAGTTAATTAATTTAAACCAAAATTAAAACTATCTTAAATTGAAATTAAAGGATTAATTTAAATACTTTAAATAAAATTAACAATAATATTAATAAGGAGAAGATAATTAATTTAAAATCAACCAACAAAAATTAGGTAATTAAGCTAAAGAAAATGAAATTAAATTAAGCAAATTAACTATATAAAATAAATAAAATAAAATACATTAAAATTGAATTAAGATAAAATAAAATAAGACTATTAAAAATAAATGCTAAATTAAGATAAATGAAATGACAAAAATGGAAATTAAGATAAAAACAGAGAAATAAATCACATAGCATTTAGCGGGAAAAAAAATGAGGGTAAAATTTGGGGTGCAACAGCTGTGAATACTTCTAAGAAGCCGACGGGTCCTTGTACAACGCCCAAGAGGAGGCAGGGATGCTTTTAGGAAGCCTGTGGGTCCCCAAACCCCGAGAAGTTCAAGACAGGCTATTCACAAAGAATAGATCAAGCCAGGAAAGTTCGAGAATTTGGAAGAAACTCAAGGGATGCAATTCACGGAGAAGAGATCATCTCTGGGGAGTAGAGTTCCTTGACTATTCCTAAGGGTGCTTTTAAGAAGCCTGTGGGTCCCCAAACCCCAAGAAGTTCAAGACAGGCTATTCACAAAGAATAGATCAAGCCAAGAAAGGTCGAGAATTTGGAAGAAACTCAAGGGATGCAATTCACGGAGAAGAGATCATCTCTGGGGAGTAGAGTTCCTTTGACAACTTCTACGAGTGACAGTCTGAGAAAAGGTTTAAAAAGAATCTGCCTTTCACATCTCCATATTGTTTAACCCCAAGAGGAGGGAAGACTGTGTCTGGTAATCCTATAGGGATCTAGTTTTCTCTATTTCTAAGAGTGATCAAAACAGATTTACCTAGTGCTAGACGTAGTTGCCGGGGAAACTCTAAATATCTATACTATTATTACACAGTCGATATGAGTTTATGAAAGAAGACTTACAGCGAAACATCCCCACAATACACTTATATGTATATGAAAGCGGTAAATGAAAGCGGATAAACACTTACTCAGTTGTAGAGCTTCCATGCTGTTTGGTTATTTGTTCAACAAAGAAAGATTGAAAACAACAGTATATTTCAAAATCAAAGGAGAAAGTGCTTTGAAAAAGAAAGATTTGGGGCTTACAGCTCAAGGAGAGACCCAGGGTTTTATCAGTGATTGCACTGTTGAATTTGTACAGAGGGACTGATACGAGTGACTGAGGCCCAAAATTTATTTGTTGTACAAAGGGATGGGTCTTACACTCTCTCAAGAGGCCCAAAAGGTTTAAAGAAAAAGAGTGGGGCTTATAACACGAGGGTAGGCCTAGATGATTTTTCGTTTGAAATGGCGATCCCGCCGAGATTTTCTTTTAACGCAAAGGGGCTTATACAATATCTGAGGCCCAAAGTTGTTTTGGTTAAAAGGAGATTGGGTCTTACACTCTATTAGAGGCCCAAAGAGTTTTGAATGGGTCTTATAGCTCGAGGAGAGGCCCAAGATTTGTTTTTTCAACAGACGATGATCGCGTCGAACTTTTTGAAATACAACGGGACTTATACAATAAGTGAGGCCCAAAAATAGGTTTGTATTTACAAAGGATTGGGTCTTACACTCTATTAGAGGCCCAAAGAGTTTTGAATGGGTCTTATAGCTCGAGGAGAGGCCCAAGATTTTTTTAAAAGGCAACGATCGCGCTGTTTACTTGTACAGAGGGACTTATACAATAAGTGAGGCCCAAAATTGTTTGTACAAGGGGGTTTGGGTCTTACACTCTCTCAAGAGGCCCAAAAGGTTTTGAAAATGATTTATGAGGGTTGAATTAATCAAAAACCCTAATTTGTTTTCAAAATGTGTTTTAATTGAATAAAATATTCAATTAAAATGATCAAAATTGTTTAACATGTGGAAAACAAATTGTGATCTTGGATTAATGCTTCATAAATCAAGTTTTGCCCTACAAAATGATTAGAAATCATTAAAATTTGCAAAATCAATAAGGAAAAAATATTTTAAATGTCAAAAACAATTAAAACATTAATTCTTTGCAAAAATATCAATTATATGAAATACATAATATTTTAGGGATTTTTTGGGAAAATAAAATATTTTAACATTTTTGTGAATTATTAAAAAAAGAATCAACTCAAAATCATTAAAACTCAGAGAGAAATTAATTTTTGAATCAATTAAATAAAATCACAAAATTCAAATATTTGAATTTTCAAAAAGGGCGCCAAGAACACCCCAAGAACACGCGCGTGTTCTGGGTTTTGCCCAGATTTGCATTTTCTCTCCAATCTCACTGAATACTTGATTATATCATGCAATCCACATACCATTCTGCTCGTCTCAACCTTACGATCATGTCTATGGTATTTAATTTCATTTATAATAAACATGGAATAAAAAATCAAGACAAAACCCCAAGAACCCTAATTTCTGCATGAAGGCTGAGAATTTTGATACACGATTCAAACAAAGCAATTAATTGAGGGGAAACATTCTATGCATGATTATGAACATTTGGCAAAAGTATTGTGCGAGGAAATATGCATAGATTGAGAGATGACCAAGTTTAGGCTTACCTCTAGGTCGTGGCAGCAAGTTCAAAGTGATTTCTGAGTTGGAGGTGTTACAGATGAGTTGTGATGATCTGAACAGCTTCCCTACACCCTATGGAGTGTGTTTGAATGCTTGGACTTGATGGAAATTGGCTGGATCACTTCATGACATCTCAACTGCAACTTGGTTAAAACCTTGAGCAATTGACTGGTGATTATGAGAAATCAGTGTTCCAGATGTTGTTTAAGTGTTTGATCAGCTCACATATGATGTATGTGAGGTGTGTGTGTGATTGGTTTGAGTGGAATTGCTCTCTACTGAAAAACTCGATAGTGACTTGCTAAGAAAGGCATTTTTGAGAGTGAGAAGTGGATTTTGAGAAAGGCAAGTGTTGTAGGCCTTTGTTGTACTTAAACTAATAACAATTGAGCTCTATTTATAGTAGAGCAAGTTTGCTTTGCAAGGAATAGTGAATGGCAACTGCTGAGTAGGGTTGGCCAATGTTGGCAAATGAAAATCCAAGTCTCTTCTAGCAATTGACTAGAGGTTAGGGCACAGGCTGCTGGTCCCCTTGGTCTTGGATAAGTCTTGACTGAATCTAGTTGCTAATAGCTCAGTCCATGCCACCTTGGTGCTTCCATTGAATGTTCCAATCCAAAATTGGAGTCTTGTCCCTATTTTAGGCAATTCTAGGTTTGGCATGCTATTTCTTATTCCAAGGACTTTGGAGGCTTGGCTCAGTGATTGTCCCCTTTAGATTCAATCCTCAGATGTGTCCAAAGTGATGACAAGGCTTGGAATTGGCTGATTTTGGCAAATCGACCAAAAGTACAAAAATCTGCCTTGCCTTGGTAGATTTCAGCAAGGCATCTTGCCACTACCATATCTCAAAGCTCAAATTGAATTTGGTGATGTTCTTGGCCATTTTGGAAAGCCCTTATATGATACAACAACAATTGTCTGATCACATTTGGTTTTGATACCTTTTGGATCTAAGTGAAAAACCCCCCTACATTTGGAAAAAAGTAAGGCAGATTTTGACTTAGTGAAATTTTCACTAAGTGTTGGAACAAAGTGACTTTTCTTGATCACTCCATAACTCAAAATCCATGAGGAATTTGGACAAAGATAAGTATGAAGCTTTTGTAGAGGGCAATGAGATCTACAAATCAAGCTTTGGATGGGGAAAAATGGCATTGTGGTTTAGGAGTTATGATCCTCCAAAGTTGGTACCTTTGTCACTTTATTTCATAACTTAGAAAATTTTCTAAGTTTTTATGGTTACCCCTTTTACAAGTTATCCCACTTTCTTTGATTTTTCTTGATGAATGATGATTTAAATCATAAATTAACATCATTTTAGGGTTAAAAATCCATTTTTGTGAAAAATCTCAAAAAGTCAAAGTTGACTTTTGTGCACAGTTGACTTTTTATCAGATGAATTCCAAACTGTGTGATCCTTTGGGAAATCATGTCCTTGACCTAAATCAAACTTGATGGACATGTTACATGGGTGTTATAGGGTATATTGAATCATGTCCTAGGGTTTGGGAGCATGTCCTGTTCAAAAGTCAAAGCTACAGTTGACTTTTCTCGCAAAACCCTAACTGTGGTTCAGATGAAATTGAAACTTGTTGCTCAAGCCTCTTGGATCAATCCATTGTTCCAAATGGATCAATATGGTATATTAGAGACCCTCAAATCATGTCTTGAGGTCTTGGTTCATGATTTGTCCCAAAAGTCAACTTAGGGGTGAATTAGGTCAAGAAACCCTAATTCTTGATTTTTGATGTATGCATCCCTTGAGGCCAAATTGACTTGATGATTGGGTCCATGAGGTTCCATGGAGTATATTAGGATATGCTTTGAAGCATTGGCTCATGCCCAGAGGACAATTTCCATCTGGAGGCCCTTCGACGTATTTTGCTCGGTTTCGACACATTTTGTCTATAAATCGAAGATTCCCCTGGTTTTCTTTGATTTTCTACATCAAGATCACTTTGCAACATTCACCAAGCCAAATCTCAGGCTTGTAGGTTGGTGGATCTCACTAATTTTACTGTTTCAAGCATTTTTGCATCATTCGCGATGTAGTCGATAATTATTGTGTGTGAATTGATTTTACATTGTTTGATCCATGATCTTGATGTGTTAATTGATTCCATCACTATTTATTTTCTGTTTTCAAGTTCAATTTTCGTGCACAAATTCATTTCCTAGCATGTGATGATTGACATAAGTGATTAAATGTTGAAAATCACTTTTGAAAAGCTGTTTTTACAGTTATTTTTGCCACTGTCTCAGTGGTAACCGATTAACGTGTGGTGAGTAACTGGTTACTTAGTTCAAATTTTCACCAGAAATGCTATTTTTCAAGCAAGTAACTGGTTACCCTCTGGTGAGTAACCGGTTACCACTGAACAGAATAGCCAAATTTGTTTGTTTTCAAGATTGTTTGGTATCCTTTCTTCTTCTAACTTCCATGGATTAATATGCTCAATTTTTATGGATGTTTTAAATGTCATTTAACTTCTGGTTGAAGCATGTTCATAAAATTTTGATACACGATTTCGATTATTCAATTTGTTCATATTTTTGGCAATGTTTGTTAATGAACATCTTGTATTTCATTTGATCACTTGTTAACATGTTTGCATTGCATGCTAATTGTCCTTTTGGTACTGTTTTGCATATTTGTTCCTTGATTGCATTAAGTTTGTTCTTTATTGAGCAAATTTAATCATGTTTAATAAAAAATTCACACCGTTTGCTTTAATGATTTTTCTTTCTCTTTGGAAAATTGTTAGCAAATCAATCCCTTTGATTAATTGATCGAAACCATGTTTCGATTAGTTGATTTTCCCTTTCCTTCTCTTTAGGATCTCTTTAGACCTTCTCTTTCTTGATCCCCCGTGGAGTTGGAGTTTGCACGACGCACGACACGGAACGTACCGCACTGGAGCACTGTATAAATTAAAGCTGTTACGCTGTCCACTTCATGATACGCTAGAGCACTGTACAGATTGGAGTTGTTACTCTGTCCGTTTCAACTTCTGCACTACACCTTGTGTGATAAAGAATGAATGAGAAGGGAGAATTCCTACTCTCATTCTGACTACTTTAGGTAGGGGACGAATAACCCTGTGCTTGGCTTAGTCATCTCTATCCTCAAGCGGTAGTGTCTCTCTTTCCCCAGTAGAGTCCATCCTTGATCAATCTTACTCTTCCTCTTGCTCTTTTCACATCTCTATTTTGATCAATCACTATTCTCTTGGTTAAAGATTATTGCCTTTCTTCTGTTTCACTATTCTTTTCTTGTGGTCAATCATTTGCTTTTTGATTCCCTTGAAGAGTCTCTATTCCTTTTTCTTGGTTAATCACAGGTTTTCTGTTAAGATCGAATCCCCAGGATTTCACAACCTTTTCTTGGTTCTTCTCCCTTTGCTTGGTTAATCACTGTCTGCCAGTTAAAACACCAATTTGCATGATTCCTTCAGTTAACCACAGTCTATCTGTTAATATACTGAACTTCCTTTTGGGTTAATCACCTTCTCTTGGTTAATCACCCTTGCTTTCAGTTAACCACAACCAGTCTGTTAAAATACTGAACCCCTTTTTTTGAGTTAATCACCTTCTCTTGGTTAATCACACGTTTTCTTCTGGTTAATCACAGCTTATCTGTTAAAACCATTTGTTCCCCCAGAGTTGGCAACATCTTTTGGTTCAATACTCCTTTTTGTTGATCAGTTACTGTTTATTCAGTTAAGATCAACAAGCCCTTCAGAGTCAAACACCTTCTCTTGGTTCAGCATTCTTTGCTCTCTTTTTTGGTTCATCACAACCTGTCTGTTGACACCATTCCCTTTTCTTTCCCCACAGAGCCTACCTCTTTTTCTTTGGTTAACCACTGCCAGTCAGTTAACATACCGAACCTTTTGCTTGGTTTTAACACCATAATTTTGTTCACTCCCCGACAGAGTGTCTACCCTCTATTTTTCAGCACGTTTTCTATGCACTTTGTTCCCCAGTGGAATCCTTTCTACCACTCTTGCTTCTTTTTATTCTGGTTTCTACACCATTCTTGCATTTTCCCCCCAGCTTAGTCATACTCTTGCACTTTATCCCCAGCGGATCTTTCTTCTTGTTCTCTTGGTTTTGACACCATTTTCTTTGTTTTCCCCAGCACAGTTGCTTTTTCTGGTCGGTTTTTCCCCAGTAGAGTTTCCTTCTTTTGCTCTTGGTTTTGACACCATTTTTGTTTCCTTTTTTTTCTTTTCCGTCTTGGTTCCACGAACTACGGAAGCTCTGATTCTGCATTCTTTCGAATGTATGATACGTAGGCACGAGATCACGATGATCTTGGCGAGCACACTTCCACCTTTCCACCTTTTCTTCCTTTTCTTTTCCCTGGTTCCCTGAACTACGACGCGCTGATTTCCTCATTGTACTATGAGGGTACGTAGGCACGAGGACCCTGTTCCTCCGCGAGCACTTTCTTTCTTTTCTTTCTTTTCCCTCTTTTTCTTCTCTCGCTCTCTCCTTTTCTCTAGATAGAAGCCTTTAGATAGATAACCCATCCAAGCCTAGAAGCAAGCGAAATGGTTCCCGTCGAGTACGACGGATGCGTTAGGTGCTAATACCTTACTTTCGCATAACCGACCCCCGTTCCCGTTTTGTAATACCCCAAAATTTGCTCTCCCTTTTGGCATCATAGCATGGCATTATCATTCATCATATCATATCCATCTCATTAGCATTGCATTGCATCTTTAACATAGAAAAATGAAGCATATCATCCCTCTTACCATCAAGGCATGTGATCAGGGAGGAGATAGACAATCAAGGAGTCATTCAAGGCACAAAAGGTCAATCAAGTTGTCTCAAGGCAAGCCAAGAGGTCTTCCATGTCTCATATTATCTCAATTGACCATCCACAATCTCAAGGAAGTGAGATCCAATGGGAGATTGAAACAATACATACTTCATCATGCAAGAGGTTCAAAAAAACTGAAGGAAAACCCTCAAAAGAGATAGCTCATTGATCCAAAGTCACCCTCAAATGGTATATCTCATCCTCCTTTAAGAGGGTACACAACATACTCTGAGGAATTTGAAATTGAAGACTGCACTTTTCCCTCCTAGGAGAAGGGTACCAAAATTAGGGTTTCCAATAAAATTAGGGAATCTCTGATTTTTTGGACAAGACTTGTTGTCATAGTATTATATATGTCCTTAAGTGTATGTATGTGGAAAATTACCTCCCAATTGGTTTTAGAAGTGGTTCAATTGGAAGAAAGATCAAAAATCACAGAAATTGGGGCCAAGTCAAATAATCAGAGGAAAAAAGTCAACTCTTGACTTTTTGAGGCCAAATTCATGAAATTCATGTTATATGTGTCCAATGTACAAAATTTGATCAAGAAAATCCAAAGGAATCATGAAAAAATCAAGATGTAGAAAGTTGCCATTTTTGGATGAAGAAGGGTTACTAAAAATAGTAATTTTGGACCATTTTGCATCAGAGTTTGAACCAAGGCCATTTAAAATTGAAGCACCAAATGGAAATTCCACTCGGCCACAACAAAAGGTCTTGCTTTAAGCTTCAAATCAATGTGTAGAACATCTCCATTGGATAAAAATTGAGTGAGATATGATTGACCAAAGTTTGGGCAAAGTAGGTTCAAAACTAGGTCATGACCAAGGATTTTCAGGTCACGCGCATGTCCTTTTTACAAACAGTTGGTGGGCCAAATGTACACCTATGTTTCTCATGGTTAGAGGCTTTATTTGCAAAACTTGTCAACATCAAAAATGTTCATTGTCATGTCCTCTTCAAGTTTCATGTTGGGCAAAATTCCATTTGATCAAGTTATGAGGGAGAAATCTTGGCCTCAAGTTATGGTGATCATGATGAGATTCCATGCCATGCACACCTTGTCAACCAACCTCATTTCCTCGCCCATAACTAGTTTCCAAACCTTTGTGTTTCAAGTCATTTTTCAACCCTTTCCAAGCATTATTTCAACTCATTTTTCACACCAAACATATTCTCCAATATCTCCTCTTTTCAAAGACTCCAAAACCACATCCAACCATGCGTTAATAAAAGAGAAAATCACCATTGAACATCCATGTTTGCATTTATTTCCCAAACTGTCATAAAATCAGAAATGAATTTTGTTGTGGTTGTTCTATCGGTTGCACGTGCATTGATCTCCAACTCTTTCTTCATTTAACCAAACACTCATTACATGTCCATGCACATGAGAACGTGCCTTGCATGGAAATAGAAAGAACAACTTGCTGAGCAGGTTTTTACTACACAAGCCGTGCCATTTCATTCTCTTTACCCCCACCATAGCTCACCATAAGCCAGCTGTACCATACCCTTGCTCTCCCTAACTAACTTGACTCAGTTAGTTAGGGATGACTTAGTTTAACCACCTTGACTCACTCTAACTCACTCACTAAACCATGGTTAGCTCACACTATAAAACAAAACCTCACTCTCTAACTTCAGTTTCTAACTTCATTTTTCCACATTCTCTCCAAAACTCTCTCTGCTTTACTCTCAATCTCACCATTGCAAAGGATTCTCGAGCTCACATTGTTCATCCTCCTCCTAAATCTTCTTTGATTCTCTCTCAATTTCACCAAAGAGCAATTGTTTTGAAGCTTGGATTTCATTCATCTCCACTGAATCATCATCAACCGCTTCAGTTAAGCCTTTATTTGGCCAAGTAAAGCTCAAGGAAGAAGCATTTTTCTCTGGTATTCTTGTGTATTCAAGGCTCCATCAATTTCAGGTTTGAGTTCTTGAACTTGTATTGCACGATTTCTGTTCATTTTCATTTGTTTCTTGTTTATATAAGCTTGTTATAAGCTATGCGTACTCCGGCTAGTTGATAGGCCTTCTAAAGGCGTAGTTGCAAAACTTAGGGCTTGCTTTAATCTCCTCCGTTCTCTCTATGTGTGATTATTATGTGGAAAATAATGTTGGATTCATGATGTGCATAGCGTAAGCTTCATTTTGGTACCATATTTGTGCATTTTGGTGAGATGTGAGAGTTGCAGGTGGTGGTTCTCGCCGGAGAAGGTGACCGGAGGTCCCTCTCCGGCCGGTGATCTTGTTTTAGGGTTTTATTTGCAGTTTAAACGTGGACCGTTGGATGTTCATCATCGTGTGGCTTGTGTGATGACAACGCATAAAAACGTCACATGCCTTGCACATGTTTTATTTTTAATCAGAGTGAACTTCGTGTGGTGTGGTACATGGTATGGAGTGTGGACTTTCATGTGCGTGCATTGATTTTAATTACTTTGACTTGCCTGTGGACTTGACTTAATCCAATGGTCACGCGTGAGTCAATTTTGTTGACTGAGTGAGTATGCTAGTTATTGTGTATTGCGCATAATTGGACTTAAGTCAGATTGCTTTTTACACCTCCCTGTTCCAAGGCCCAAACATTTTGAACTGAATAATTGCTACGCTTGCACCCCCATTCCTCTTTCTATTTTATTTTATTTTCTTCATTTTCTACACGTTTGCTTTTTAATTTTTAAAAATACCAAATAGCATCATAAAATTCTACAAAAATTCATGAACATCATTAAGGCATTTAGAAAATTTTTGATGTTTTCATCTCTTGATTTTATGACTTTTTGCCCCTGTTCCACAATTTTCTTTGATTTTCTTTTGTGTGCATTCTTAATGTGGTACATGATTTTGTGCATTTTTGTTCTTGATCATTAAAGATAGTTTTGATTTGCTTCTTTTTGCATTGAGTCATTAACATCTTGAAGTATGTCCCATGATTTTTTATTTTATTTTTAGATCATTTTATGACATGTTTGGATGTCCATCTTTGCATTACTTTGCATGTGTATCCAACTTGACTTAAGTGCATTGTATAAAGCCTTTTTGCCTTGACTTCTTGCATGCTATTTTGGTATATGATTCACTTCTGATTGGTGTATCTTTAAAACATGCTTGATTAATTTCCATGAGTCCATTTAATTTTTGCTTAAAGCATTACACTTGAAGCATAATAACATGTCATATCCTTGTAATATTTGTGCATGTTTACATGTTTTCTTTTGTGCATACTTGCATGATCATTTGCATATTTCAATGAGCTATTCATGTGACATTATAGGTCATTGATACACATTATATGTCATCATTGCATATTCATTGTCATGTGAACTTGGTGCATCCTTAACATGTTGTGCTTGCATTTCCTTTCTTTTGAACTTCCATTTCAATTCTAATTCTCCTTTTACCTCTTGCATGTCTTAGTTGCTTCATGAATACTTGTGAGATGTTTGTGAATCATTTTTCATTTCATTTCAATTCTGATCCTTGGATCACATATTCCATTTATGCATGTTTCTTTCATTTCTTTTCATCTTTCATCTTCCTTTTCTTATGGTAACATGTTCTAATGCCATGGATGATGATTGTTGGTTATTTACTTGAACTTGCTTGATGATAATCATTAGTTTTCCTTATGATGCACATTCTGGTTGTGACTAATAGGATTTGATTTCTCATCTTGTTCTTTTGAGCTTTATTGTGCATTAAATGTTTCTTTTACTTCTTATATTTCTTACATATGTTTACTAACCATGTAGGGGCTTTGGTAAGTTGCAATTGAGTGTGGATAAGGAATCCACATTCAAACCTCTTTCCTTTCATCTCTTTTACAATTCAATCTTGTGTTTTGTTAAGCACTTATGTGCTTTCTTTTAATGACTCATCACTTTCCCTTTTTGAGCTACAATTCATCTTCTACTTTAGAAGTGAATTGTCTAACTCATTTCTTCTTTAGACTTTAGGTTTAAAACCTCACAAACCCTTAGGATCACTCCCTTAAATAATCAATTAGGATTGAGTCTTAGTTCATATAGACTTTTACCTTTATCCTCCCTTGAGTCTTTCATTTTCTCATCTCCAAAAATTTCAAAATATTTAATAAAGGTAGGCATTTATTGCATTTAGGCCTTTCATATAAAGAAAAGATTATAAGGGGTCTTCTCTTATAATCTTAGAATGTATAGCATATAGCCCATCTTGGGTCAATGTGTTAAACATTTGATCTTGTATGAGGGACTTAAATGCAATATTTATTGAAGGTACAAATAATAAAAAACACTTCTTCATTTCATAATCAACAAAAAAACACTTAATAAACACAAGTATGCTAGTGTGTTTGAACCTTGACAATTGGAAATAAGTGTGGGGGTCTTCTTCACCCTTAGTGTGCTTTCTTATTCATTCCATCTTGGAATGTGAGAATGTACACATTCCAATGACTAAGATTCAGATACACTATCATATGCAAACAAAATGAAAAAACTCTTAAAAGACAAAAACAAACAATAACGTCTTTCCTTCGAGAATTCTTTCCTCATCTTCTTCAATCATTCCTTAAGGATGCGTCATTTCCGTTCTACCGCAAACAGGTAACGCCTAAGTTTCCCTACAGCGAGCTGCAACACCTAAACTGCTAGAACGCGAACATTGACGTATTCCACTAAAAAACACAAACATCCATCCCTAGTGAGGGGAACTACGTCGCTCTGATTCTCATGCTCCCGATGAGATACGTAGGCAGTGGGGTAGGGCCCATTCGAGCACTTCTTTTATTTTCCCTACATTTGTTTCTCTTTCTCTCTCTTTTTTTTTTCATTCCTTTTCCAATATCCTTTTCTTACACCCTTTGATCGAGACAAGCAAGCGTGGATCCCATCGGGTACAATGGACGCGAGGGGGTGCTAATACCTTCCTCTCGCGTAACCGACTCCCTTACCCTTTCTCTTGGTCGCAAGACCATGCTTTTTCCTTTCCTTCAGGTTTATGCGGTGTTTCCTTTCCCTCTCTTCGGATAAATACACATTGCTGGCGACTCTGTTTGGTGCCACTTTCGCGTTTGTACTAGGATGAAAATCCCAGGAGCGACAGCTGGCGACTCTGCTGGGGACTGGTTGACCTATTGCTGGTCCATCCTAAGCGATTCAATCCTAGCGCTTGTCTGTTTTTTCTTTCATTGGGTGTTTATTGTTGTGCTGTATTTACCATTTTATTGTATGGTTATCTATTGCTTTACTGTACATTACTGTATTTACTGTTTTTTAGCATTACATATCATATTATTACTGTTGTATTGGACTGTGTTGTTTTCTGTTTGGCGGGATGGGATTTCTGAGAGATGAGCTCAGTACACAGGCTCGAGTATACACTTAGACTTAGAGTGGAGAGTAGTGGGACCTACGTGCCATCTGTGTACGTGGGTAATCACGAAATTCACAGCTAGACGAGGCTATCTTGGGACCCATCATGGCGTGCGCATCTTGCGTATTCCAGGATGTCGATCTAGAGAGCTGTCGACTCTAGTGACCGATCATGAGGACCTTAGTGAAAATATCTCTCTTTAGTGGTGACAGTGGCAGACCACATTCTGTGGCAAACCCACTCGCACCCGAGGGCCCACTTTGGTACTTGCATAGGATGACCTTTATTTTCTAAGGTGAGTCAGTGGACGACCTCTTTGATTGGCATAACATTGTATCTTATGGGCTGAATGTGCTATCGCTTCTCAAACCTCCGAAGCTGACAAGCCTTATTTTCTAGGAACCACGTGAGAGTATGGGTGGGATGTTTACAGGTTTGCAGGTAACCCAGCCTCCTACATACCTTACTTGTGATTCTATGATTGTTACCGACAGTGTATCCTATGACAGTGGTTTGAGTATTCATCTCAGATATATTGTCAGATTCAGTACAGAGACACAGGGCACACAGTTCAACACAGACACAGACACCTGGATATCTGATCACATGCCTTTTGCATTTGCATAATCATATCATAACAGGTTATGTTTGTCATTTTCAGGTACCTACCATATTGTCTGATTCCAATCATGAGTTCCCAAGAAGTTGAGGTTAAAAGGAAGAATAATGTGTCATACAAATTCCCTGATCCTAAGCTGGATTTATTGAACAAGATGATAGGCATGGCTGGTTCTGATGTTCTCAGCACCTTTCAGAAGGAATATGGAGAGTTGATTAAGATGGTCCGTGCATTCACAAAGTATGAGAAGGATGGGTTGCATACTTTCTTACAGTTCTATGAGCCATCAATGAGATGTTTCCTATTCCCTGACTACATTATGATGCCCACTCTGGAGGAATTCTCATTTATTTTGGGAATTCCAATCACGTCTGCTATACCGTACTTTTCTGAAGGTGCTCTTGCCCCTGAAGTAATCGTTGTTGTTCTACATCTGGACCTGTTTGTTGTGAAAAGTGGCCTAAGCAGACTCAAAGAAGATGAAGGATTTCATTTGGAGTTTCTTTTTCAACAAGCTCAGGAAGCTGCCAAGGCTAACAATTGGACTACTTACAATGTTGTGTTAGCTCTTTGTATCTATGGTTTGGTGCTTTTCCCCGGTCAGCCTGATTTTGTTGATATGCAGGCGTTGAAAGTGTTCGTTTTGAAGAATCCGATTCCTACCCTGCTAGGGGATTTTTATCACTCAGTACATTACAAAAATGAGAGGGCAAGAGGGAGTTTGGTTAGTTATTGTACCCAGTTGTTATGTCATTGGCTCTTCAACCATTTACCTCGGACTGGTGCGTTTGTAGAAACTGCTGAGACAATGAAGTGGTCCAAGAGATTGATAGGTTTGACTGCCAATAACATCATTTGGTTTGATCCCAAATTACTGACGATAGAGCTTACGGTCAAATGTGGAAGTTTTCTGAATGTGCCTCTACTTGGAAGAAGAGGTGGGATTAATTATAACCCAGTATTGGCAGTTAGACAATTTGGGTATGCTTCGAGACATCCTCCTGCTGATGAAGAGATTAGCGCTTCTCTATTTTTTGTGGGAACCAAGAATGAAAGAGTGCCGGAAGTAATAAATGCTTGGAGATTTAGGCAGAGAGAGGGAAAGTTGACTTTCGGCAAAGGAGACTGTAGATCGTACCCTGACTACGATGCTTGGATTGAGATGAAGGTCAAAAAGCAGTTGCTACCCTTTTCCAGAGAGGTTCTCTTATGTCCCGATCAACATTCCATGGTACCGGTTGAAGAGTGCAAAAAATGGAAGAAAATGGTTAGAGAGATGCAGATAGAGAACTCTGGAATGAGTAGATGTCTTCAGAAAGCTCTAGCTGACAACAAGGAGTTGGAAAAGAGAGCGTTGAAAGCAGAAAAAACCCTGGCGGACAAAGAAGAAGATTTTGATGACAGAGCTCGATACTTCCGGAAACTTACTTTGGGAGCAGATGATACTAGTCAGGCTCATAAGGCTACAAAACAGGCTTTAGCCCGAAGCAAGGATTCGTTAGCTAAACTCCGTCAAGCTTGGGATGAAGTCAGAATTGAGAATTCTGAATTGCTGACCCAGTTAAAAGATAAAAATGAAGAGCTGAAGAAAGCACATGAAGCAAGAAGAAAGCATCGAGAAGACCTTGACAAAAGCCAAGAACAGATAAGGAACGCTGAAGATAAGCTGAAAACTGCCAACAAAGAGCTTGAAGATGTCACGGCAGATCTGAAGCTGGTTAAAATTCAAGCTGGAATCAAGAGGCGCAAAGGAGCCAATGAAGATGAAGCCTTGCTAATGCACGTGGGGTCATTAGAGGATGCATTGGGAAAAAGGGACGTAGTAATCAAAGAACTGATTGAGAAGCCGCATCATCAGCGTACCCGCATCCTGTTTGAAGAGATTAAGTACTCCAGCCAGAAGCTGAAAGACGTAGAGCTATCAGATTAGTGATTTTTGTCGTTTCTTTGTAATTGGTAATGGTTACCATCAGGATTGTTGATGGATCCGTTTGACTGCTTGTTTCTTATTCTGTTGCTGAAACTATGACTAATGTACTCGAAATTTTTTGGGAATTTGTATGAAAGGAGCTATTTCTGTTCACAATTTATGTCTTCAGATATATGTGATGTGTTATTTGCACGCTGGCACACTACAAAATCACTATGTCTGGTCTTCAGATATTTGTGATTGGTATATGTGAATATCTCTTCATGGCAAAACTCACTAATCATGATTTCTGGTCGTTAGGAATTTGTGGTTATGATTGGAATCAGGATGTAAAAAGTATCTTGAAATGACAAACATAACTGTGCATTTGCATTTGCATAGCATATCATTTTTGCATTGCAGGTTTTCTTCTTTTGCAGGCGCCTGCTAACCTTTATTTGGTTTTCAGGCACGATAGCAGACACCCCGGTTCATCGATATTCTACCCGACGTAACCAAGCCAGAGTAATGGAGCAAGTCCAGACTGAGTTAGCTGATTTGAGGGGAAGAATGGAGCAGTTCATGAACCTTATGCAGGGAATCGCTCAAGGTCAGGAAACTATGAGGGCTGGTCAAGAGGCCATGAGAGCCACTATTCAGAGATTGGAAACTGAAATCCCGAATCACAATGTGCGCACTTCTCCCATTGGCATTGTCCCTACTGGTGGAGTATATCTGGGACTTGATGATAATGGTCTGGAGGATGGTCCAGAGGATCAGTTTACCACACTCAACAACGACAGGGGTTTTTACAATGATGACCGGAAGTATGAAGGACTGGATGAAAGACTCAGGGCTATTGAGAGCCAAAATCCTCTGGGGATTGACGTGGAAGACATGGGTCTCGTGCAGGGTGTGAGGATTCCTCCCAAGTTCAAGCTTCCTACACTGGATAAGTACAATGGCAGAACCTGTCCCAAAACACATTTGCAAGCTTACAATCGCAAGATTGCCGCTTACACCGAGGACCAAAAGCTTTGGATGTATTTTTTCCAGGATAACCTGTCAGGCGCTTCCCTGGAATGGTACATTAAGCTGGACAGGGTTCATATAAGGAGCTGGAAAGATTTATACGCTGCGTTTCTGAAGCAGTATCAATATAATCTGGACATGGCACCTAATCGTACTCAATTGCAGAGTATGACTCAGGATAACAAGGAGGGCTTTAAGCAGTACGCACAGAGATGGAGAGAATTGGCTGCTCGAGTTCAACCACCTTTGGGTGATCGTGAGATGGCTGATATGTTCATGAGCACACTCCAAGGGACGTATTTAGATAGACTTGCCGCATGTCCTTCCACAGGGTTTGCCGACATTGTCGTTGTTGGGGAACGAATAGAGAGTCTGCTGAAGTTGGGTAAGATTCAAGATGTCAGTGGGACTGGTGCTGCAAGTTCAAAGAAACCCTTTGCTAATGGGCCAAGGAAAAGAGAAGGGGAGTCTAGTGCCGTGCATAGAGGAGTTGGCAGAGGCAGGAATCAATCCTATCATCAGGTGGACGCTGTAACCATTCCGGTCCCAGCAGGACAGCTAGCTCTAGATCAGCAAGCTCGACCCCGATTCCAGACTAATAGAACAAGGGACTGTAAGTTTGATCCCTTGCCTATGACATATGCTGCTTTGTTACCACAATTGCTTAAAGAGAAGTTGGTTGAACTTAGAACTATGAGGTCGTCAGATACTGGAAGGTTGCCTCAAAATTATGATGCCAATGTTCGATGTGAATTTCATTCTGGTGCGCCAGGTCACTCGATCGAAAAGTGCTGGACTTTTCATCATAAGGTTCAGGACCTGATTGACGCAAAAGCTATTAATTTCTCTAAGTGTCCAAATGTTCGTGATAATCCAATGCCTAATCATGGAGATGCAGGCGCGCGTGCTATTTCTGATGGTGAGAAGCTGAATTTGATTACTGATGTTAATTTGGTAAAGACCCCGCTGTTGATTGTAAAAGAACGTTTGTTAAAAGGAAAGGTATTTCCTGGATGTGCCTCTGATTGCGAGGATTGTTCAATATAGATTAATGGCTGCAGTAAGTTGAAAGATGGACTGCAGGATCTTATGGACGAAGGAAGACTTCAGTTTGATAAGATAGAGAAGGAGAAAGATGTTTCTGCCGTTACCATTTACTATAATCCAATTGAGATATAGGTGCCTGTTGAGGAGCCTGTTGCTATCATCGTGCCCGAGAGGCCGAGACCAGTTACGATTATAGTTCCTGAATCGGCTGATTATGTGTCTAATAGGGCAGTTCCATGGCAATATGGAACCGATACTCATCAAGGAGGAGGTCAGCAGAAAGTAGGGGCTGCTGTTGGTACTAGCATTGAGAATGTCAGTGGACCCAGTGGTTTCACCAGAAGTGGTCGGCTGTTTGCTCCTCATACTTTAAGGAGTGATAAAGAGGCTGAAGCCGCTGCAAGAGCAAAAGGAAAGCAGGTTGTTGATGACAAGGTGCCTGCTCAGGAAGAGGACCCTAAAGTCAATTTTGATAATGATGTTGAGGAATTTATGAGGATTATCAAAAAGTGCGACTACAAGATAATTGACCAGCTCAATCAGACACCCTCTAAAATCTCGATATTATCCCTGTTAATGAGCTCAAATGCACACCGGGCTGCTTTGTTGAAGGTTCTGAATATGGCATACGTTCCCCAAGAGATTACAGTGAATTAGTTGGAGGGAGTAATTTCTAATGTGAATGTGAGCCACGGGTTGGGGTTTACGAATAGGGATTTGACTCCAGATGGACGTAATCACAACAAGGCGTTGCACCTCACACTTGAATGCAAAGGAGCTGTTTTGTCGCATGTGCTGGTTGATACAGGTTCTTCCTTGAATGTATTACCCAAAAAGGCCCTGATGAAAATCGAAGTAGATGGATTGGTTCTGAGGCCCAGCGATCTGATTGTGAGAGCTTTTGATGGATCCCAAAGATCGGTGTTTGGGGAGGTTGAACTACAAATACAGGTTGGTCCACAGATATTCAAGACGATCTTTCATGTTATGGACATTCAGCCTGCTTATAGTTGTTTGTTGGGTCGACCATGGATTCACGCAGCGGGCGCAGTTACCTCCACGCTTCATCAGAAGCTCAAGTATGTGTTCGAGGGTCAAGTGGTCACTGTTTGCGGTGAGGAAGATATATTTGTGAGTCATCTATCCACTTTCAAATATGTGGAAATGGATGGAGAAATTCATGAAACCCTGTGCCAGTCTTTCGAAGCCCTGAATATCAATAACTTACCAGAATCTACTTCAGCAGCAGTGGTGTCGAATGTGCCAGGTGGGCCGAGCGCATCAATTGCATCCTACAAGCAGGCCAGAGAAGTGGTTGAAAGCGGAAATGCCCAAGGTTGGGGTAAAGCTATAGATGTGTTCGTGAAAGAAGATAAGTTTGGCATTAGATACCAGCCGGGCCGGACGCCAGCTCCCCGATTCCGTGGGCCAATCAATTTCAACAGTGGAGGAGTTATCAATCCCAATCAGTTCTGCTCAGCAATAGAAGATGACGCTGAAAGCTCAACTTACTTGGACATATGGGTGTATGCACTGGCTCCGGGCGAAGTATTGCAGAACTGGTCTAGCGAAGAAGTCGTTCATGTTGTACACCATTCAGAGTAATAATTCTTGTCTTTCATAATGCATAAAATCCCACACTCTGCCCAAGGTGTGAGGATCCATTTGTAGGGCCCCCATATTTTCTCAAATAATGTTCAAATATCAATAAAAGGACGTTTTTGTTTACAAATTTGTGTTCCTTTATTCTTTCTTTATTTCTTTTTTGCACAAAGAAATTAAATTTAAAAAAATGATGATGCACTTTCTTTTCTTTTGTTTTCAAGCAAAAAAAAAATCTAAAATAAAGCATCAATCCAATCATGCAGACTGGATTCTGTGGATTTCTCTGAAAATGATTCTGTTATGCCCACGTATGATTTCGACAATCCGATCTATCAAGCTGAGGAAGAAAGTGATGAAGACTATGAACTCCCGGAAGAGTTGGCTAGGTTGTTGAAACAGGAAGAGAAGACCATTCAGCCTCATCAGGAAGCTCTTGAAATCATCAATATTGGGTCAGAGGAAAGCAAGAAAGAGATCAAGATTGGTGCGAGTCTGCGGGCTGATGTAAAGCAAGAGCTGATAGTCATGCTACGTGAATACGTTGACATCTTTGCTTGGTCATATCAGGATATGCCAGGTTTAGATATAGACATAGTTGTGCATAGACTACCATTAAAAGAGGACTGTCCACCGGTCAAGCAGAAGTTGCGCAGAACAAAACCGGAAATGGCTTTGAAGATCAAGGAAGAGGTACAAAAATAGTTAGATGCAGGTTTTCTGGCTGTAACCAACTATCCTCCTTGGGTGGCCAACATAGTACCGGTGCCGAAGAAAGATGGCAAAGTCAGAATGTGTGTGGATTACAGAGATCTCAACAGGGTGAGCCCTAAAGATGACTTTCCACTCCCTCATATTGATGTGCTGGTTGATAATACCGCTCAGTTTTCAGTGTTCTCATTTATGGATGGATTCTCCGGGTACAATCAGATAAAGATGGCGCCTGAGGACATGGAGAAGACGACATTCATTACCCCGTGGGGTACCTTCTGTTACAAAGTAATGCCTTTTGGGTTGAAAAACGCAGGGGCAACTTATCAAAGAGCAATGGTGACGTTATTCCACGATCTAATTCATAAGGAGATCGAATGCTATGTGGATGACATGATTGCTAAATCAAAGACAGAAGAGGAACATCTGACCAACTTGAAGAAGTTATTCGAGAGGTTAAGGAAATTCAGGTTGAGACTGAATCCTAACAAGTGTACTTTCGGTGTGCGATCTGGAAAATTGCTTGGTTTCATTGTTAGTGAAAAAGGGATAGAGGTTGATCCTGCTAAGGTAAAAGCTATACAAGATATGCCTGTACCGAGGACTGAGAAAGAAGTTCGCGGCTTTCTAGGAAGATTGAACTACATTTCAAGGTTCATATCTCACCTAACTGCTACCTGCGAACCGATATTCAAAATGCTAAGAAAAGATCAAACGGTCAGGTGGAATGATGATTGTTAAAATGCATTCGATAAAATAAAAAGGTATTTGTAGGAACCTCCGATTCTAATACCTCCAGTTCAAGGGAGACCACTGATTATGTACTTGACAGTGCTCGAAGGATCCATGGGTTGTGTTCTCGGTCAACACGACGAGACGGGTAAGAAAGAACACGCTATCTACTACCTGAGCAAGAAGTTTACAGATTGTGAATCGCATTATTCAATGCTTGAGAAGACATGCTGTGCACTCGCATGGGCCGCCAAGCGATTAAGACAATACATGCTCACACATACAACCCTGTTGATCTCAAAGTTGGATCCGGTCAAGTATATTTTTGAGAAACCAGCACTTACAGGCAGAGTTGCAAGGTGGCAAATGGTACTGACAGAGTACGATATTCAATTTACTTCGCAAAAAGCAATCAAAGGAAGTATAATGTCAGATTATCTTGCGCAACATCCTCTTGATGATTACCAGCCTATGAGATTTGATTTTCCTGATGAGGACATCATGTTTCTCAAAGCAAAGGACTGCGAGGAACCACTTCTGGAGGAAGGGCCTGACCCTGAATCCAAATGGAGTTTGATGTTTGATGGGGCAGTTAATATGAATGGGTGCGGAGTTGGTGCAGTCCTCATTACGCCAGAAGGTGTTCAGATGCCCTTCACTGCCCGAGTAACCTTCGGGTGCACCAACAATGAAGCAGAATACGAAGCTTGCATACTAGGGATTGAAGAGGCTATTGATTTACGAATCAAGACTCTCGATATCTTTGGTGATTCAGCACTGGTAATCAATCAAGTGAAAGGAACTTGGCACACACATCAGCAGAATTTGATTCTGTATAGAGATTATACGAGGAGATTGCTGACTTTCTTTACAACTGTCAAGTTATACCATATTCCTAGGGAGGAAAATAAGTTCGCAGATGCCTTGGCCACTATATCTTCGATGATCAAAGTGTATGGTTGGAACTTTGTGCCCAGGATTGATGTATCTCGTCTTGATAGGCCTGCTTTTGTGTTTGAGGTTGATGCAGTGTCTGACGATAAGCCTTGGTACCATGACATTAAATGCTTCTTGGAAAAGCAAGAATACCCGCCTGGGGCATCTTCCAAAGACAAGAAGACATTAAGAAGGCTAGCTGGTAGTTTCTTCTTGAATAAAGATGACGTGCTATATAAGAGGAATTTTGACACGGTCCTGCTCAGATGTGTGGATAGACACGAGGCAGACCTGTTGATGATTGAAGTGCACGAAGGCTCTTTCGGTACCCATGCCGGGGGACATGCGATGGCTAAGAAATTGTTGAGATTAGGGTATTATTGGCTGACCATGGAGTCAGATTGTTGCAAGTATGCACGCAAGTGTCACAAATGCCAGATCTATGCAGACAAAGTGCACATTCCTCCCAATCCGTTGAGTATCATGTCTTCTCCGTGGCCATTTGCAATGTGGGGCATTGATATGATCGGGAAAATTGAGCCTACTGCTTCAAACGGCCATCGCTTCATCTTGGTCGCCATTGATTACTTCACTAAATGGGTTGAAGCAGCGTCTTATGCCAATGTCACTAAGCAAGTGGTGGCTCGTTTCTTGAAACGAGATATCATTTGTCGATATGGAGTTCCCGAAAGAATCATTACCGATAATGGTTCTAATTTGAATAATAAGATGATGGCTGAACTATGCCGGGACTTCAAAATCGAACATCACAATTCTTCTCCGTACCGCCCGAAGATGAATGGCGCGGTCGAAGCGGCCAACAAAAATATCAAGAAGATTGTGCAGAAGATGGTTGTCACGTACAAAGATTGGCATGAGATGTTACCACTGGCCTTGCATGGGTATCGAACGTCAGTCCGCACATCCACTGGGGCAACACCATACTCGCTTGTATACGGTATGGAGGCAGTTTTACCAATCGAAGTTGAGATTCCATCTCTCCGAGTGTTTATGGACGTTAAGCTAGATGAAGCTGAATGGGTACGAGCCAGATTCGATCAGCTGAGCCTTATTGAGGAGAAGCGATTAGCAGCAGTGTGTCATGGCCAGCTATATCAACGCAGAATGAAGAGGGCATTCGATCAAAAGGTTAGACCCCAAGTTTACAAGGTCGGGGATGTGGTAATCAAGAGAATACTTCCCCCGAGTACAGATCACAGGGGCAAATGGACTCCTAATTATGAAGGTCCATTCGTGGTTAAAAAGGTTTTCTCAGGTGGAGCCTTATTACTGACAACCATGGATGGTGAAGACTTTTCATCCCCTGTTAATTCAGATGCAGTTAAAAAATACTTCGTATAAAGAGACCCGCTGGATAAAAGAAAAAAGAATCCAGGCAAAAAAGGGCATCCCGGCGAACCAAAAACAGAATAAAGGTTCGGGCAAAAATTAGGGATATAATTGAAAAGAATTGTACACCCGGTAAGTTGAAAACCCGAAAGGGCAACTTAGGCAAAAATGGGTATCCCGGTGGGTTGAAAACCTGAAAAGGCGATCCACACAAAAGAGGGATTAAAGCGAATGACTGTAATCTGAATTGATCTGTATGTTCTCTACTCTTCAGCAAACTGGAAAAATTCTAAAGGAGGAATTGGTTCGACCACGAGCTTCTGAAGGCAAAGATAGTCAGGAGAGTTGGAATACATACTGGCTATAACAGAATCAGAAATCAGTTGGAATCTAATTTCCACATTATCATTAGGATAGATTTCTTTTCTCAATTTTACGGCAGTCGCCTCTTTCAGGGGTTTGCTTCTGATTGTAAAGTCGCTGATTTTGGCATTTCATCAATAAAGTTGAATATTCAGTCACGAGCTTTTATTTTCATTTTACTGTTTTGTTTGCAAAAACGTCCGATTTTTTATAATAAAACATTACTTTGAAAATATCTTGGCCTTGCAAAAACATGCACAAAGACAATAAAAATTACTTTGCTTGTTGGACAACCTTGGATGGTGGACTCAAAAGACCACACAATATCCTGGGGGCATGTGCATATTCTTTTTCTGTTGCAGGTAATGAGTACGATCGACCCAAGCAGCACGAAAGTTATCTCTCAGCACAATCAACAGATATTTGCTTTGACTTGATACTGTTGTATCTTATTAAGTCGATTCTTCCATTCAAGAGTTCCCACCGAGTTTCGTGACGGCAACGACGGTCGAAGATGGAATTCTTCTGTGTTGATAACGGTTATTAATGCAGTGAACGCTCCAAGTCAATAACAAGTGCCAATCTTCCGGTACCTTGCAGACGATGTGAAGGGTAGTTCAAGGCAGAGGGTTCGTATAAGAGTTTGAAACGCTTTATTTTCTATAAAATCCTCTTAAGAGACGAAACTTTTAGTACTAACAGCCCTCGTGGAGTTTACTCTTGGCAGGATGTACCAGCAAGCAGTAGCATTATATCTCCCGCAGGTTTCAGCATGTGAAATTTGTCAAAGATTAATCCACAACGGAGTTATTGACCATCCCATGCAGGGGGCATGTTATCTCCCCAGCAAAGGATACTCCCGATCTATTATCCCCAGTAGAGTTTGAAGACGTTGAGTCTTCTGTAAAATCCTCTCAAAAGGCATTCCCCAGCAAGGTTTAAAGAGATCGACAGAATCTTTCCTTTAGCAAGGTGCCGGCCAACGACATTTCTCAGCAAGTGGTATAATTTTCAGCAATGTCCGTTGGCAATCCAAAGTCCAATTTATTTTTGGCATGCAGACGGTTTGTTCATATTATTCCAGCATGTGGGATGATGATAAACAGTTGTATTCTTAGCAAAGTCCACCCTCAGTGTGGCCAGCCAGTAGTCGTCTGGCTTCGTTCAAAAAGACATTATTGAAAGTCCACCCTCAGTGTAGCCAGCCAGTAGTCGTCTGGCTTCGTTCAAAAAGACATTATTGAAAGTCCACCCTCAGTGTGGCCAGCCAATAGTCGTCTGGCTTCGTTCAAAAAGACATTATTGAAAGTCCACCCTCAGTGTGGCTAGCCAGTAGTCGTCTGGCTTCGTTCAAAAAGACATTATTAAAGTCCACCCTCAGTGTGGCCAACCAGTAGTCGTCTGGCTTCGTTCAAAAACACATTATTAAAGTCCACCCTCATTGTGGCCAGCCAGTAGTCGTCTGGCTTCGTTCAAAAAGACATTATTGAAAGTCCACCCTCAGTGTGGCCAGCCAGTAGTCGTCTGGCTTCGTTCAAAAAGACATTATTAAAGTCCACCCTCAGTGTGGCCAACCAGTAGTCGTCTGGCTTCGTTCAAAAGACAGAGCTCTTCGACAATGTTCATTTGAAGATTCAACCCAGCAGTGTCATTGGGTTCATATCCCTTTTCTTCTTCATCATCCAGGGCAAATTTTTGGTTATATTTAGTATTCAAACACTATATGCCTTGAAAGTCTGAAAGCATTCGCTTTCAGGCATTCAGGTCTACAGCGTTTGAATAGGGGCAGCTGTAATACCCCAAAATTTGCTCTCCCTTTTGGCATCATAGCATGGCATTATCATTCATCATATCATATCCATCTCATTAGCATTGCATTGCATCTTTAACATAGAAAAATGAAGCATAGCATCCCTCTTACCATCAAGGCATGTGATCAGGGAGGAGATAGACAATCAAGGAGTCATTCAAGGCACAAAAGGTCAATCAAGTTGTCTCAAGGCAAGCCAAGAGGTCTTCCATGTCTCATATTATCTCAATTGACCATCCACAATCTCAAGGAAGTGAGATCCAATGGGAGATTGAAACAATACATACTTCATCATGCAAGAGGTTCAAAAAAACTGAAGGAAAACCCTCAAAAGAGATAGCTCATTGATCCAAAGTCACCCTCAAATGGTATATCTCATCCTCCTTTAAGAGGGTACACAACATACTCTGAGGAATTTGAAATTGAAGACTGCACTTTTCCCTCCTAGGAGAAGGGTACCAAAATTAGGGTTTCTAATAAAATCAGGGAATCTCTGATTTTTTGGACAAGACTTGTTGTCATAGTATTATATATGTCCTTAAGTGTATGTATGTGGAAAATTACCTCCCAATTGGTTTTAGAAGTGGTTCAATTGGAAGAAAGATAAAAAATCACAGAAATTGGGGCCAAGTCAAATAATTAGAGGAAAAAAGTCAACTCTTGACTTTTTGAGGCCAAATTCATGAAATTCATGTTATATGTGTCCAATGTACAAAATTTGATCAAGAAAATCCAAAGGAATCATGAAAAAATCAAGATGTAGAAAGTTGCCATTTTTTGATGAAGAAGGGTTACTAAAAATAGTAATTTTGGACCATTTTACATCAGAGTTTGAACCAAGGCCATTTAAAATTGAAGCACCAAATGGAAATTCCACTCGGCCACAACAAAAGTTCTTGCTTTAAGCTTCAAATCCATGTGTAGAACATCTCCATTGGATAAAAATTGAGTGAGATATGATTGACCAAAGTTTGGGCAAAGTAGGTTCAAAACTAGGTCATGACTAAGGATTTTCAGGTCACGCGCATGTCCTTTTTACAAACAGTTGGTGGGTCAAATGTACACCTATATTTCTCATGGTTAGAGGCTTTATTTGCAAAACTTGTCAACATCAAAAATGTTCATTGTCATGTCCTCTTCAAGTTTCATGTTGGGCAAAATTCCATTTGATTAAGTTATGAGGGAGAAATCTTGGCCTCAAGTAATGGTGATCATGATGAGATTCCATGCCATGTACACCTTGTCAACCAACCTCATTTCCTCGCCCATAACTAGTTTCCAAACCTTTGTGTTTCAAGTCATTTTTCAACCTTTTCCAAGCATTATTTCAACTCATTTTTCACACCAAACATATTCTCCAATATCTCCTATTTTCAAAGACTCCAAAACCACATCCAATCATGCGTTAATAAAAGAGAAAATCACCATTGAACATCCATGTTTACATTTGTTTCCCAAACTGTCATAAAATCAGAAATGAATTTTGTTGTGGTTGTTCTATCGGTTGCACGTGCATTGATCTCCAACTCTTTCTTCATTTAACCAAACACTCATTACATGTCCATGCACATGAGCACGTGCCTTGCATGGAAATAGAAAGAACAACTTGCTGAGCAAGTTTTTACTACACAAGCCGTGCCATTTCATTCTCTTTACCCCCACCATAGCTCACCATAAGCCAGTTGTACCATACCCTTGCTCTCCCTAACTAACTTGACTCAGTTAGTTAGGGATGACTCAGTTTAACCACCTTGACTCACTCTAACTCACTCACTAAACCATGGTTAGCTCACACTATAAAACAAAACCTCACTCTCTAACTTCAGTTTCTAACTTCATTTTTCCACATTCTCTCCAAAACTCTCTCTGCTTTACTCTCAATCTCACCATTGCAAAGGATTCTCGAGCTCACATTGTTCATCCTCCTCCTAAATCTTCTTTGATTCTCTCTCAATTTCACCAAAGAGCAACTGTTTTGAAGCTTGGATTTCATTCATCTCCACTGAATCATCATCAACCGCTTCAGTTAAGCCTTTATTTGGCCAAGTAAAGCTCAAGGAAGAAGCATTTTTCTCTGGTATTCTTGTGTATTCAAGGCTCCATCAATTTCAGGTTTGAGTTCTTGAACTTGTATTGCACGATTTCTGTTCATTTTCATGTGTTTCTTGTTTATATAAGCTTGTTATAAGCTATGCGTACTCCGGCTAGTTGATAGGCCTTCTAAAGGCGTAGTTGCAAAACTTAGGGCTTGCTTTAATCTCCTCTGTTCTCTCTATGTGTGATTATTATGTGGAAAATAATGTTGGATTCATGATGTGCATAGCGTAAGCTTCATTTTGGTACCATATTTATGCATTTTGGTGAGATGTGAGAGTTGCAGGTGGTGGTTCTCGCCGGAGAAGGTGACCGGAGGTCCCTCTCCGGCCGGTGATCTTGTTTTAGGGTTTTATTTGCAGTTTGAACGTGGACCGTTGGATGTTCATCATCGTGTGGCTTGTGTGATGACAACGCATAAAAACGTCACATGCCTTGCACATGTTTTATTTTTAATCAGAGTGAACTTCGTGTGGTGTGGTACATGGTATGGAGTGTGGACTTTCATGTGCGTGCATTGATTTTAATTACTTTGACTTGCCTGTGGACTTGACTTAATCCAATGGTCACGCGTGAGTCAATTTTGTTGACTGAGTGAGTATGCTAGTTATTGTGTATTGCGCATAATTGGACTTAAGTCAGATTGCTTTTTACACCTCCCTGTTCCAAGGCCCAAACATTTTGAACTGAATAATTGCTACGCTTGCACCCCCGTTCCTCTTTCTATTTTATTTTATTTTCTTCATTTTCTACACGTTTGCTTTTTAATTTTTAAAAATACCAAATAGCATCATAAAATTCTACAAAAATTCATGATCATCATTAAGGCATTTAGAAAATTTTTGATGTTTTCATCTCTTGATTTTATGACTTTTTGCCCCTGTTCCACAATTTTCTTTGATTTTCTTTTGTGTGCATTCTTAATGTGGTACATGATTTTGTGCATTTTTGTTCTTGATCATTAAAGATAGTTTTGATTTGCTTCTTTTTGCATTGTGTCATTAACATCTTGAAGTATGTCCCATGATTTTTTATTTTATTTTTAGATCATTTTATGACATGTTTGGATGTCCATCTTTGCATTACTTTGCATGTGTATCCAACTTGACTTAAGTGCATTGTATAAAGCCTTTTTGCCTTGACTTCTTGCATGCTATTTTGGTATATGATTCACTTCTGATTGGTGTATCTTTAAAACATGCTTGCTTAATTTCCATGAGTCCATTTAATTTTTGCTTAAAGCATTACACTTGAAGCATAATAACATGTCATATCCTTGTAATATTTGTGCATGTTTACATGTTTTCTTTTGTGCATACTTGCATGATCATTTGCATATTTCAATGAGCTATTCATGTGACATTATAGGTCATTGATACACATTATATGTCATCATTGCATATTCATTGTCATGTGAACTTGGTGCATCCTTAACATGTTGTGCTTGCATTTCCTTTCTTTTGAACTTCCATTTCAATTCTAATTCTCCTTTTACCTCTTGCATGTCTTAGTTGCTTCATGAATACTTGTGAGATGTTTGTGAATCATTTTTCATTTCATTTCAATTCTGATCCTTGGATCACATATTCCATTTATGCATGTTTCTTTCATTTCTTTTCATCTTTCATCTTCCTTTTCTTATGGTAACATGCTCTAATGCCATGGATGATGATTGTTGGTTATTTACTTGAACTTTCTTGATGATAATCATTAGTTTTCCTTATGATGCACATTCTGGTTGTGACTAATAGGATTTGATTTCTCATCTTGTTCTTTTGAGCTTTATTGTGCATTAAATGTTTCTTTTACTTCTTATATTTCTTACATATGTTTACTAACCATGTAGGGGCTTTGGTAAGTTGCAATTGAGTGTGGATAAGGAATCCACATTCAAACCTCTTTCCTTTCATATCTTTTACAATTCAATCTTGTGTTTTGTTAAGCACTTATGTGCTTTCTTTTAATGACTCATCACTTTCCCTTTTTGAGCTACAATTCATCTTCTACTTTAGAAGTGAATTGTCTAACTCATTTCTTCTTTAGACTTTAGGTTTAAAACCTCACAAACCCTTAGGATCACTCCCTTAAATAATCAGGATTGAGTCTTAGTTCATATAGACTTTTACCTTTATCCTCCCTTGAGTCTTTCATTTTCTCATCTCAAAAAATTTCAAAATATTTAATAAATGTAGGCATTTATTGCATTTAGGCCTTTCATATAAAGAAAAGATTATAAGGGGTCTTCTCTTATAATCTTAGAATGTATAGCATATAGCCCATCTTGGGTCAATGTGTTAAACATTTGATCTTGTATGAGGGACTTAAATGCAATATTTATTGAAGGTACAAATAATAAAAAACACTTCTTCATTTCATAATCAACAAAAAAACACTTAATAAACACAAGTATGCTAGTGTGTTTGAACCTTGACAATTGGAAATAAGTGAGGGGGTCTTCTTCACCCTTAGTGTGCTTTCTTATTAATTCCATCTTGGAATGTGAGAATGTACACATTCCAATGACTAAGATTCAGATACACTATCATATGCAAACAAAATGAAAAAACTCTTAAAAGACAAAAACAAACAATAACGCGAAAGAATGACTTAAACAATGTTCTTTAGGAAATGTGTTTGAGTCGTGGATTAAGTGTATTAGGGTTTTGGTTGCGTGGGAAGTGTTTGGTTTGTTAAGTATTTTAGAGGGAGAATGACGACTATTCGATAAACGAGACGTCGGCCTCGCAACCAATTAATCGGGGCATTACTGAGATGCTAGATCTCAACAACACCTTTTTCATTTAATTAATTACGAAATTGTTTGATAATGATTAAGTGTTTTAAGGCGAAAGGTTGAATGAACAACAACCCAAGGGCGTGCCTCAAGAGCCATTCATTCGAAGATCAAAGGAATGCTAGACTCCAAAAATCTCCTCCCTTCGTTAGTTGATTAAGAAAGTGTTTGAAATAGGTTGAATCGGATTGGCTACGAAAATAAGTGAGGATCGATACTAGTCCCTAGGGGTGCTCCTAGTAACGAAACCTCAAGATGTGCAAGTGTGCGTTTGATGGCGAGGCAAAAGGCGCTCGACTTACGATTGGGCTCGATGGCGAATCGAGGACTAGTTTGGAAATGGTTTAGTTGAAAAGGTCGAAAGATTGAATGAATAACAACCCAAGGGCACACCTCGAGAGCCATCCATTCGAAGACCCAAGGAATGCTAGATTCGAAGAATTTCCCCTTTCGAAAGTTTGATTACAAAAAAAGATAATGATTAATCGGGTGAATCGGGAAATAGAAGGTGACGACCTCGTCTTAATCGAGAACTCTAAAAAAGGTTCCATGATATTTAAGACCTTCATCGATCGGAAATGAAAAGAATATAGTGAAAAATAAAATGTGAAATGAAATCGAAATCGAAGAAAAGTCTCATAACCGACAAAATTTGGTTTTAGATGTTCATCGACCCATAAAAAATGAAAAGAATAAAATCGGTCTTGTCTTAATCAAGGTCTTTAATCTTAGATCAATAAGCTATGATTTTTGACTTTCATTGACCGATAAAAAAAAAAAAAAAGGTGGCCTCATATTTATCAAGACTTTATTGATTTGAAATAATCAAAGTCAGGATTTTTTTTATGTCATTGGCCCAAAGATAAAATCGAAAAGAAAATCGAAAATGAAAATCAAAGTGGAAATGAAAAGATAAATCAAGAAATAAATCTAAACAAAATGATAAAAAATAATGAGAAGACGAAATAATGTTTAAAGATAATTAGCAAGATATAATGAAATACTTACAAAAATATTAGCAAGAAATTTCTTTTTAACAAAATGATATTAACAAAGATTAACCAAAACAAATAATAAAATTATTACTAAAATATTTTCAAAATAATATTAACAAAATAATAATCTGCCAAGATTTTTTCACGAAATAATTTTAAAAAAAGGTTTAATAAAAATTGAAGAAAATAATTAATAAAATCCTAAAATATAAAAAATTACTTATCAAAAACATAAAAAATAAAAATTAATCACAAACATGGCCAGAAAAAAGTTGGGCTAAGAAAAAATAAAATTGGGTCGGACACCTAGGTCCAAACCCGCTTCAGTCACACTTAAGGGGAAGGGTTTCATAAGGAACCCTGTATCTCTTCTCCTGACGGCTCGTTTATGGAAAAGAAAAAATAAGAAACCTGCACACACGTTCAATCTTACACGTTCAACAATATTCTGTGGAACCTCATACATGTTTCTCTCAGCTTGCTTCATTCTCTTACGGTTTCAACTCTGTTTCCGACTTCGTCCTTCATTTTCTCTCGCACGTTCTCGACGGTTGTCATTGTTGATTGAGAAATCGCGGCGGTTTATGGTGATCAGTGGTTCTGCGTGTGGTGGGTGGTCGAAAGTGGGTGTGGCGGTCAGGAGTTGAAGGAAGGATGGAGAAGAGATGGTGGTGGTCGGTTTGAAAAAAAGGTTTTTGAAGTGGAGTGTTGAGGGGTGGATTGAAGGAGCTGTCGCGGTTTCGGCGGAGGAAGTTTTTTTTGTTTATGAGAGGTCTCATATGGGTGAAGAGGAAGTGCGTTATTATGAAGCTTTGTGTAAGAAAAAGTGAGGTTATTGGGTCGAATGGTGATGGAGATTGTGAACTGAGGAATGTGAAGGTTCAGATTGGAAATAGTGTTTGAAATTTATTGCAAAAGGGGGAAGCTGAAGAAAATGCAGGAATGAAGGTGATTGTATATGAGAGGGAATAAGGAAGTTAGGAAGAAGAACTGTGGAAAGGGTGTTATGATGGAAAGAAATATGGTGAACACGGTTTGAGTTGGGTTGTCATGTGAGCAGTAGGTGAGGGGGTTTTTGTAATGGAAAGAAGGAAATGAATAAGATTGAATTTTGAGTTTTTTGAGGGTGAGACATGTGAGGTTCAGCGAAAACTTTCAGAGAGTCCAGGTATGAGTTCCAATTCCTCTCCCCTTTATCTTTTTCGTTCCTCCCTCCAATTGTTGAAAACTTTTTTTTTAACAATTCAAAAACTTCTCTGATAAGTTTTGTGGTACAAGCTTTTTGTCTTGTTGCTATTGAGAAATCACTTTCAGTGCAGGTTTGTTGGTTGTTGTGTGATATTGTGTCGCAGGTTGTTGTCAAGTTATTTTCATGGCAAGCTAGAGTTTGTATAGTCTGGTACAAAATGGTTCGCAAGCTGTTGGTATTGTGTAGCAGATGTATCATTGTCCTCTCTCTTCATTTCGTCCGTTTCCGCCTTTTTGAATGTGTGGTTTTTATTCCTTTTATTTTTCTCTTCATCTCTTTAAAGTAATGTCGTTTTCACTAGCTTCGAAGGTCTGTCTTGTGTAGCCAAAGTGTGCAGCGGTACAATTCAGGAATTGTCATCGCATTATGCAAAGAAGTGGGCCATGGTAGCTGCAGGTTGCAAGTTTAGCGTGGAGTTGTGTCTTGGTGGGTTATTGTGGGTCTGCTGAAATTATACATGTATGCTTTAGAATTTGTTTGGATTTGGATGGCCTTTAGTGCTTCACATTTCATTTCTTGTTCTTTTGGTTTTTTTTTTGTTGTAATGAAAAGTAATGGGCCTTTAAAAGATGGGCTTTTGTTGTAATATAAATGGACAATTGAGCTTTTGATATAGGCTTTGGAATATATTGGAATTTTTTGTAGATTCTTATGTGAATGGTATTGAATAATGGAAAGGGTTTTAAAAATGGATTTGTAAAAAATGGATATGGATAATGAATATGACTTGAATCAAGAATTGGGATAAAACAAAAAAATGGTGTAAGTGGGTTTATTTGGATTTATGGTTTGTGATTGGAAAATAGAATTTGGATAAAGATGACTTAATGGATTTGAAATGAATTAGATGTGGATAATTAGATATTAATGGAAAATGAATGATGAAAAGATAAAACAAGGTAATTGGATTTAAGTGAAAAATAGATATTTGGAAATGGATAGTAAATAGATAATGAAATGAATTTTGATAAATTGGAATGAATGGATTGGTTATTGAAATGAATTAAAACTTGGAAACCAAAATTGAAGTGGAATTGAATAGAAATAAAACTTGAGTTGGATAGAAACTGGATAGAATCGGCCACGAGTCAATCTCTGCATCGATCCTCTAAAACTTGCCACTTGCATTACTGATTGAAAAGAATATGATTCTCCACCATGCACCATTTGAACACAGTTTGATAACTGGATCCACACACAGACAACCTGCATCGAGACTTCGGACACGACCACCTGAACCAAACACACCCTGGCCTTGAAAAGAAAACAACATATTTTTGGATTTTCTGAATATGGTTAGTAGATGGGATGTACAGATGGAGATTATCCACAAGTAGGACAAATTTGGGGTATGACAGATGCCCCTATCTAATTGGCTTAAACCGAGAGAGTGAACGGCTATGGCATTCATTCTAAGGGTAGAAGTCAATTAGATATAAGAATGCCCCAAAATTTGTCTCACAAAAGGTAAAGAGCTGACAGAATGAAGTAGCGGGGTAAAATGAGTAGGATAGCTTGAGGTTCTTTGGGTGGTCGAAGCAGTCCCTTACTCATTAAGGTTCTCCGGTGATACCAAAGTCGTATCTTTGAAAAGCAGAAGATTCTCTGGAATGTCGAAGTAGTACCTTATCCATTAAGGTTCCTCAACGATACCAAAGAAGTATCTTTGGAAGCAGAAGATTCTCTGGAATGTCGAAGCAGTACCTTATCCGTTAAGGTTCCTCAATGATACTAAGGCAGTATCTCTGAAGCAGAAGATTCTCTGGAATTTCGAAGCAGTACCTTATCCGTTAAGGTTCCTCAATGATACCAAAGCAGTATCTCTGAAGCAGAAGATTCTCTGGAATGTCGAAGCAGTACCTTATCCGTTAAGGTTCCTCAATGATACCAAAGCAGTATCTCTGAAGGCAGACGATTCTCTGGGTCATCGAAGCAGTCCCTTATCCATTAAGGTTCCTCGATGATACCAAAGCAGTATCTCTGTGGTAAATTTACGGAGGGATAGTTGAGCAAAATTCCTGTCGGAGGAAATGTGCTGGCTCTGCAGGGGAAAGCTCACAAAAAACTTTCTAGGATTTCCTCTGCTTGGGGAGTAAGAATAGCAACAGCTGCTGGGGGTTGTCACTGTCAACTGCATGGTTGAAGAATGACTTGCTGGGGAATTGAGTTCCTTGAGCACGAGCAGGGTATCAACTCTCTTTAGAAGAATACTGCCGACTTTGAAGAAGGACTGGCCAAGATGCTTGTTGATTGATCCTGGATCCTGCTATGCTATGTTGCTGGGGATGGAAAAGCGATGCATTGCATGATGCACTGAAACACATGCTAAGATGCAACTGCTAAGGAATCTAATGCACGTATGATATGATAGTGCTTGATATGATTATGTAATGTTATGCTAGCATGCTATGCATATGACGATGCAAATGATCGGGCGCATTGGGGATAAGTTCCTAGTCGAGGGTATCACCAGGGATTGGATTAAGTAATTGCCAAATGAAATTGGACTTGGGTTATTTTTCCAGACTAAAACTGGATTGAAGGATAGATTACCAGACGAGAACTGGTGTGAAAAGGATAATCACCAGATGAGAACTGGACCTTTGAATTGGTTTGCCAGATGAGAACTGGGCCTTAAAGTGATTTGCCAGACGAGAACTGGACCTTAAAATGATTTGCCAGTCGAGAACTGGACCTTAAAATGTTTTTCCAGACGGGAACTGGACCTTGAAATGATTTGCCAGGCGGGAACTGGACCTTGAAAGATTTGCCAGGCGGAAACTGGACCTTAAAATGTTTTGCCAGACGGGAACTGGGCCTTAAAGTGATTTGCCAGACGGGAGCTGGACTTTAAAATGTTTTGCCAGGCGGGAACTGGACCTTAAAATGCTTTGCCAGACGAGAACTGGACCTTAAAATGATTGCCAGATGAGAACTGGACCTTAAAATGATTGCCAGACGAGAACTAGGCCTTTTAATGATTTTCCAGACGAGAACTGGACCTTAAAATGGATTGCCAGACGAGAATTGGGCTTTAAAATGGATTGCCATACGAGAACTGGGCTTTAAAAGATTTTTCCAGATGGGAACTGGGCCTTAAAATGGATTGCCAGACGAGAACTGGGCTTTAAAAGATTTTGCCAGACGGGAACTGGGCCTTAAAATGGATTGCCAGACGAGAACTGGACTTTGCAATGCTTTGCCAGATGGGAACTGGATTTTTGGATTGCCAAGCTAAGTTGGACTTTGGGTTGCCAAGCTAAGTTGGACTTTGGTGTCAAGTCTTGCGATACCAGGCTTTGAGACGTCAAATCTTGTTGGAAGGTTAGGCTTGAGGCATGATACACATGTCTATGCAATGAGCGAAGCGACACAACTAATGCATATGAGTGATTTATGCAATGATATGAAAGTTTCCAAAGATGCCCCAGGAGAGGATGGATAGGTTCCTGTGCAGCAAGGTACTCTTGTCAGAAGGAAATCAAAAGGTTATTTCTGTGGGGTGATAGCATGATTCCCCGACACTCGTCTTGAACTCAAAGGTCACTTGACGGAGTTCGCTTAAGCAGATTGAAAGCATTGGAGAGATTTTCCCCTGTGTAGCTCATCTTGCCTCAGTCTGGGTCTATAAAGAATTTCTCCTTGACAGGAAATTGGAAACAACTGTACCATGAGATGATCTCGAGATGGCTTGCCCCAGAATTCCAAATCGTGAAAGGCTTCGTCTTTGAAAGGAAGTTGGAAGCAGTTGTACCATGAGACGAAATCGAGATGGCTTACCCCAGAATTCCAAATCGTGAAAGGATTCTTCCTTCATTGAATGACTCTTGAAGTATTTGGCTTCAAAGTACCCTTGAGGTAGCTTGCCCCAGAATGAGCGTTGAAGCGACTTAACTTGTGTTGATTGAACATTAGAGGGGTTTTCCTTTAATCAAAAGAACCTCTGGGTGGCCTTCCCCTGGTTGGTAGAGTCTTGAGATGATTCACCATGTTCAACCTGATTCCTGAATGATTTACCCCATAATCAACTAATGCTTCGGGGACTTGCTTGAAACTGACAGATTCCATAATCGTTGGATGTCAATGCCCCTGTTCCATAGGGTTATGAGGTGTTGTCAGTTCAAATCAACTTTGTTGAATAATCTAGCTCTCTTTGATTGCTCCTTGTTGGAATTTCCTTGATGTCAAACACTGACTTGCAGTCAAAATTGTTCGTTCACAAATGGTAATTTTAATGTGATGCTCATGTAAGTTTTGAAAATCAGTCATTATTAGAATGATGTGTATGACAGATGGACCATTAGTCCAAACGTGGTGCTGATTTAGTTGGTGTGAAAGATATAGCAAGAATATGACACCAATTCAGAAGATTAACAAATCTCTAGGAGTCAGTTTACGCAACCTTGTTGTAGTATGCTTTTAGAATAAACCCCGCCTCAATTAGGTCTTTTGAGGGTTGTAACGTGGTCTGGTTCACGGTTATAGAAACAAAGGATATAAGGCTCAAAGCGTGTTTTGTACCCACCCTTTCTTCGTGACGTTCTCCAGTCCTACGTTCAGTTAAATATGCACATGTTGGTTTTCCAAAAGGGGTGACGGTGTAAGCGATGAATGATTCAAGGTTTGCTCGAAATGGCAGTCACCTTATTTTGTTTTGATGGGTGTCAGTGACCCTTTGATTTGGCATGATGGCCACTGGATCTTATTTGTTTTTGTTGAGGATTCGAGGAACTCTTTTGTTTTTTATCCCTATCTTTTGCATGGACTGACTTTGCTTTTCGAGTCCATCAGGATTGCCTTGATTTTTGCCTAAGTCTCCTTCTGAGGTGTTCGACTTAGCAGGCTTTTGATTGTTTTTTTTTTGTTTTGTTGTAGGATTGTGACTGCCAAGTCATGGGTAATTGATGAATAACCATCATGTTTTTGGATTTTGCTTTTGTGAACTGAGTACGCAATCAGGTTAACTGAACACTACCCTGCCCCAGGTTGAGTGTAAGGGTTTTTAAATATGAAGGAAACTCCTACTTCTAGGTTCGAAGTGGTTAAATAGGGACTAACTCCTTATCTCTCCAGTGTTTGGGGATTTGAAACAATGCCTGTACATCCTTGGCAGGATTTTATCCGAAAGCATGCCATCAGCAATTATGGGTACCTTGTTTTCATCATCCTCCCTCCAAAATTTACTAAACAAAAGTTTGATAAAGAGAGTGGACAAGAAGTATATGGAAGAATTTTGTTTATTTTCTTTTTTATTTTTATAAGTAAAGAAAAACGAGCGAATGCGACATGATTAATTTAGAAAATGCATGATCACATCATTAATATTACCATTCAAAACAACAATATTCAAAAACAAGTAGCATTTAACATAACGAAATTACAAATGCAAATGATAAATGTCCAATGGTTGCCAGTATCTGAGGAAGTCTTCCTGTCTAAACCATTAGCTGCCTCCTGAAGTCTTGGAACTTATTTGGGTGAGAAGCTGACGTGCACAATCAAGTCTCCATTTTGGAAGGATATGTACTTCTTGTCAATCAACTGTTGCACCTTGGCTTGAAAAGCTTTGCAATCTTCAGTCGAATGCCCCATTGACCCAGCATAATATCCACAATGTGCATTGGGGTCATATCCAGGCGGGTATGGTTTTGGTAATGGCTTGATAGCTTTGGGCTCTACCAGTGAGTTTTGGACCAGATGCAGCAAAAGCTGACTGTACGGCATAGGAACTAGGTGAAGAGGAGCAGTCCTTATTTCCAAGTTTTTTCGAGGCCTGTGCCGATTCTGACGATGATTCTGATATCCTTGACCACGAGCTCGTTGATTTGCATTGGGAGCACTCATGGGTTTCTGGTATGACGCCCTAGGGTTGACAGGTCTCCCATAAGGATGATATGGCGCTGACAATGATAACTGCCGAGAAGCTGAAGGGCCATAAAGTTTTGCTTGTGCACCTTGAGAATACTCAGCATTTGCTATGACTGCATCAATTTCATTACCCTCTTCCTCTTGGGAATTGCTGAAGGATTCAGTCTCGCCAGCTTGATTGCTCGATACGTCTTGGACTTGTTTAGCTTTGTGGTAACTCTCGACGCGGTCTCCTACTATTATAAGGTCAGAGAAGCTTGAGAATGAACTGCCAGTCATTCTTCTAAGATAGGTGGCATGCAGACTGTCCAAGAACATGTCAATCAGTTCTTTGTCCAAGAGTGGTGGTTGTACCCTGGCTGCGAATTCTCTCCACCATTGTGCATAGGTCTTAATGGATTCACCGCTCTTCTGAGATAAGCTTTGCAACTGCGTGCGACTGGGAGCCATGTCTAAATTGTACTCGTATTGCTTTAGGAAAGCATTGGACAAGTCTTTCCATGATTGGATACAACTTCTTTCTAAATCTATGTACCAACTCAAAGATGCACCACTTAAACTGTCTTGAAAACAGTAAATCATCAACTTGTCATCGCGGACATGAGGAGTCATCTTTCGGCAGAACATCGTCCAATGACACTTTGGACAACTGATACCAGCGTACTTCTCGAAGTTGGGTACTTGGAATTTTGGAGGAATTACCAAGTCTGGTACTAGGCACATATCAACAGCATCGAACCAAGAAGTATCGCGTGCTTTCATAGCTTGAACTTTCTCTTCGAGGGCACAAAACCTTTTCTCCATAGAATCAGTCAGCGACATCATCTGAGATTGAGTAGGGATGTTCACTCGTGGAGGATGATCACCAGGTAGACGATCATACAGTGGGTTAGTCAACACAGCAAAAACTGATTGGGGGTCAAAATCCTTCATCTCATCATGTTGAAAGCTATCCTCTGACATAGCTATCACAACTTTCAAAGTATCTATGTTCCTTTTATCTCTGCTTGAACTTGCTTCAAATGCTTTGCGGCTACCACAGGTTCAATATGAGCGTCGGGAAATCAGCTGGCAGGAAATGGACAGAGGATCAGATGAGTTTTGGTTGGAAGGGTATGCCATGCAAATGAGATGTAAATGCAATGATATGCAAACAAATGCAATGCAGGAAGATCCAGGATCCAGGATATCACAAGTAACTTCCCAACCCTCATAACAGGTAGGCTTTATAAGGATGGTTCTAGATTCTTTACCCATAAACCCACTCACGGGATAGCTCTTATGTTGATGGATATGGTTCCCAGGGTTACGGACACTAATCGCATCAACACCATGCAACATGCTAGCTGTATTGTGACGGGGATACAAAAAGGTCTATCCTGAGTGTAGTCTTCATGCTAGGCCCAACAAAAAGCGAGTCCTCAGAGACTAACACTAACGACCACCAAGATGGAAACTGGTGCTAAGAGTGGGTCCTAGAGTCACGGACCCTTCATGAATCGAGTCGTGTGACAGGCTAGCTGCGTTACAACAAGATCTAAGAAAAGGTCTACTCTAGGGGAAGCTTTCATGCTAGGCACACAAGGAGCGGGTCCTTGGGGACTAACACTAATTACTTCCAAAATCTAAACTAGGTGTTCTCTCTTCTTTTTCCAAGACTCGGGTATAGAGCCTTACTTGTGATATCATCCCCGAATCCAACAGGCAAATATGATAAACAACATAAAATAAAGAGAAAGCGACATAAAGCAAATAAAGAGGTAATAAGAAAAAAAAACAAACAAAAAGAAATTAAACAAGCGAAGCTAACACTCTCGAATCGAGTCAAGTTAGGCTTGACTCTCTCTAGCATAGGGCAATGCATATTCCCAGCAGAGTCGCCATCTGTCGTACCTCGAAAAATACGATCCTCGCGATGGACGCGGAAAAAACTGTTCGAAACAGAGTCGCCACCGAACTTTATTTATCCCAAAAGAGGGAAAGGAAAATATCGAGAAAACCTTTGAAAGGGATAAGAACATGGTCGTCGCAACCAAATTCGGGTTCGGGAGTCGATTACGCAGAGGAAAGGTATTAGCACCCTCTACGTCCGTTGTACTCAACGGGAACCTCTTGATTCGATTCGTGAGAAATGTTAGCTTGGTTTGTTTGTTTTCTTCTAAAGTAGATATTGTTTTCTAAGGGGAAAATGGGGTGGTTTTTTATTAGTGTGCTCGGCAAGGATTGAGAACCCTTGGGCCTACGTATTCCCTCGTGCAATGGGAAAGTCAGAGCATTCGTAGTTCATGGCACTACGGTTGGTTGGTGTTTTTTAGGTGAACGAGAGTTTAATTCGCATTCTAACTGCTAAACGTTGGCTTGTCTGCTCGTCAAGGGAGGCTGAAGCACTAGTTCATATGCGCGGAAGAATGGACTAAACAATGTTCTTTTTGTGAAAAGTGGTTTGATTTGGATTAAGTGTGTTAAGATTTGATTGAGAAAAAGAGTTTGATTTGGACGTGTTTTAGGCGAACGAGAGTTTAGGTTGCATTCTAACTGCTAAACATTGGCTTGTCTGCTCGTCAGGGGAGGCTGAAGCACGAGTTCATATGCGCGAAAGAATGACTTAAACAATGTTCTTTAGGAAATGTGTTTGAGTCGTGGATTAAGTGTATTAGGGTTTTGGTTGGTTGGGAAGTGTTTGGTTTGTTAAGTATTTTAGAGGGAGAATGACGACTATTCGATAAACGAGACGTCGGCCTCGCAACCAATTAATCGGGGCATTACTGAGATGCAAGATCTCAACAACACCTTTTTCATTCAATTAATTACGAAATTGTTTGATAATGATTAAGTGTTTTTAGGCGAAAGGTTGAATGAACAACAACCCAAGGGCGTGCCTCAAGAGCCATTCATTCGAAGATCGAAGGAATGCTAGACTCCAAAAATCTCCTCCCTTCGTTAGTTGATTAAGAAAGTGTTTGAAATAGGTTGAATCGGATTGGCTACGAAAAGAAGTGAGGATCGATACTAGTCCCTAGGGGTGCTCCTAGTAACGAAACCTCGAGATGTGCAAGTGTGCGTTTGATGGCGAGGCAAAAGGCGCTCGACTTACGATTGGGCTCGATGGCGAATCGAGGACTAGTTTGGAAATGGTTTAGTTGAAAAGGTCGAAAGATTGAATGAATAACAACCCAAGGGCGCGCCTCGAGAGCCATCCATTCGAAGACCCAAGGAATGCTAGATTCCAAGAATCTCCCCCTTTCAAAAGTTTGATTAAAAAAAAAGATAATGATTAATCGGGTGAATCGGGAAATAGAAGGTGACGACCTCGTCTTAATCGAGAACTCTAAAAAAGGTTCCATGATATTTAAGACCTTCATCGATCGGAAATGAAAAGAATATAGTGCAAAATAAAATGTGAAATGAAATCGAAATCGAAGAAAAGTCTCATCTTAACCGACAAAATTTGGTTTTAGATGTTCATCGACCCATAAAAAATGAAAAGAATAAAATCGGTCTCGTCTTAATCAAGGTCTTTAATCTTAGATCAATAAGCTATGATTTTTGACTTTCATTGACCGATAAAAAAAATAAAAAAAGGTGGCCTCATATTTATCAAGACTTTATTGATTTGAAATAATCAAAGTCAAGATTTTTTTTATGTCATTGGCCCAAAGATAAAATCGAAAATGAAAATCAAAGTGGAAATGAAAAGATAAATCAAGAAATAAATCTAAACAAAATGATAAAAAATAATGAGAAGACGAAATAATGTTTAAAGATAATTAGCAAGATATAATGAAATACTTACAAAAATATTAGCAAGAAATTTCTTTTTAACAAAATGATATTAACAAAGATTAACCAAAACAAATAATAAAATTATTACTAAAATATTTTCAAAATAATATTAACAAAATAATAATCAGCCAAGATTTTTTCACGAAATAATTTTAAAAAAAGGTTTAATAAAAATTGAAGAAAATAATTAATAAAATCCTAAAATATAAAAAATTACTTATCAAAAACATAAAAAATAAAAATCAATCACAAACATGGCCAGAAAAAAGTTGGGCTAAGAAAAAATAAAACTGGGTCGGACACCTAGGTCCAAACCCGCTTCAGTCACACTTAAGGGGAAGGGTTTCATAAGGAACCCTGTATCTCTTCTCCTGACGGCTCGTATATGGAAAAGAAAAAACAAGAAACCTGCACACACGTTCAATCTTACACGTTCAGCAATATTCTGTGAAACCTCATACATGTTTCTCTCAGCTTGCTTCATTCTCTTACGGTTTCAACTCTGCTTCTGACTTCGTCCTTCATTTTCTCTCGCACGTTCTCGACGATTGTCATTGTTGATTGAGAAATCGCGGCGGTTTATGGTGATCAGTGGTTCTGCGTGTGGTGGGTGGCCGAAAGTAGGTGTGGCGGTCAGGAGTTGAAGGAAGGATGGAGAAGAGATGGTGGTGGTCGGCTTGAAAAAAAGGTTTTTGAAGTGGAGTGTTGAGGGGTGGATTGAAGGAGCTGTCGCGGTTTCGGCGGAGGAAGTTTTTTTTGTTTATGAGGGGTCTCATATGGGTGAAGAGGAAGTGCGTTATTATGAAGCTTTGTGTAAGAAAAAGTGAGGTTATTGGGTCGAATGGTGATGGAGATTGTGAACTGAGGAGTGTGAAGGTTCAGATTGGAAATAGTGTTTGAAATTTATTGCAAATGGGGGAAGCTGGAGAAAATGCAGGAATGAAGGTGATTGTATATGAGAGGGAAGAAGGAAGTTAGGAAGAAGAAATGTGGAAAGGGTGTTACGATGGAAAGAAATATGGTGAATACGGTTTGAGTTGGGTTGTCATGTGAGCAGTAGGTCAGGGGGTTTTTGTAATGGAAAGAAGGAAATTAAGAAGATTGAATTTTGAGTTTTTTGAGGGTGAGATGTGTGAGGTTCAGCGAAAACTTTCAGAGAGTCCAGGTATGAGTTCCAATTCCTCTCCCCTTTATCTTTTTTGTTCCTCCCTCCAATTGTTGAAAACTATTTTTTTAACAATTCAAAAACTTCTCTGATAAGTTTTGTGGTACAAGCTTTTTGTCTTGTTGCTATTGAGAAATCACTTTCAGTGCAGGTTTGTTGGTTGTTGTGTGATATTGTGTCGCAGGTTGTTGTCTGTTGTTGTCAAGTTGTTTTCATGGCAAGCTGGGGTTTGTATAGTCTGGTACAAAATGGTTCGCAAGCTGTTGGTATTGTGTAGAAGATGTATCATTGTTCTCTCTCTTCATTTCGTCCATTTCCGCCTTTTTGAATGTGTGGTTTTTATTCCTTTTATTTTTCTCTTCATCTCTTTAAAGTAATGTCGTTTTCACTAGCTTCGTAGGTCTGTCTTGTGTAGCCAAAGTGTGCAGCGGTTCAGTTCAGGAATTGTCATCGCATTATGCAAAGAAGTGGGCCATGGTTGCTATAGGTTGCAAGTTTAGCGTGGAGTTGTGTCTTGGTGGGTTATTGTGGGTCTGCTGAAATTGTACATGTATGCTGTAGAATTTGTTTGGATTTGGATGGCCTTTAGTGCTTCACTTTTCATTTCTTGTTCTTTTGGTTTTTTTTTGTTGTAATGAAAAGTAATGGGCCTTTAAAAGAATGGGCTTTTGTTGTAATATAAATGGACAATTGAGCTTTTGATATAGGCTTTGGAATATATTGGAATTTTTTGTAGATTCTTATGTGAATGGTATTGAATAATGGAAAGGGTTTTAGAAATGGATTTGTAAAAAATGGATATGGATAATGAATATGACTTGAATCAAGAATTGGGATAAAACAAAAAAATGGTGTAAGTGGGTTTATTTGGATTTATGGTTTGTGATTGGAAAATAGAATTTGGATAAAGATGACTTAATGGATTTGAAATGGATTATATGTGGATAATTAGATATTAATGGAAAATGAATGATGAAAAGATAAAACAAGGTAATTGGATTTAAGTGAAAAATAGATATTTGGAAATGGATAGTAAATAGATAATGAAATGAATTTTGATAAATTGGAATTAATGGATTGGTTATTGAAATGAATTAAAACTTGGAAACCAAAATTGAAGTGGAATTGAATAGAAATAAAACTTGAGTTGGATAGAAACTGGATAGAATCGGCCACGAGTCAATCTCTGCATCGATCCTCTAAAACTTGCCACTTGCATTACTGATTGAAAAGAATATGATTCTCCACCATGCACCATTTGAACACAATTTGATAACTGGATCCACACATAGACAACCTGCATCGAGACTTCAGACACAACCACCTGAACCAAACACACCCTGGCCTTGAAAAGAAAACAACATATTTTTGGATTTTCTGAATATGGTTAGTAGATGGGATGTACAGATGGAGATTATCCACAAGTAGGACAAATTTGGGGTATGACAGATTGCACCTGCAATTCCTCCTTTCAATCCAAAGCATAATCCGAACGCGTCATGTGCCTATCATGCTGGATACATAGGGCATGCAACAGAGGATTTCATTGTTTTCAAAACCAAGGTTCAGGAACTCATTGATCGGAAGATTTTGACCTTTGCTGAGGAAGGTCGTAATGTTCAACTTAATCCATTACCCGATCATGGTGGGCCTACAGTGAACATGATTGATGACAATTCAAGGGCTGAATTGATCATGGATGTTGACGAAGTAAAGACCCCAATGGCTGTGGTTTTCAAGAGATTGAACGAGCATGGGCTATTGAAAGGTTTGCATGGCAAGTGTCAGATTTGTGACGACAATCCTAACCAGTGTCGAAGGCTGAAGGGTTGTGTCCAAATTTTGATGAACCGAGGTGAGGTTCAGTTTTCCAAATCTAAGTCTGTTGAAGAGGTTGCTACCATCGAGCCATTCACCATCATCTACAGAAAGGTCCCTGTTGAATCCACCAAGCATAGGAAGATACAACATATTGTTGTTTGCCCACCAAAACCGATTCCGTACCAGAATTCTAAGGAGGTACCTTGGAGGTATGGGTCTACTGTGTTTTCTGGAGGTCAAGAAGTAAGGTTTCCTGAATCTGAGATTGTGAATGACACCACTGGAGGTATGACACGTAGCGGACGTGTGTTTTCTCCGAAGGTCACTACGAAGCATGTTCAGGTTCCAACAGTTGTTTCTTTACAAGAGAAGTCTGCATCTACCACCCCTGTTATTCAGCAAGGGGCATCTACTTTGGTTCCATTGCCGAATATTCCGTCTGAGGATATTTCGAAGAACAAGGAAACACTTGATGATAAGGAATTCCTTAAGATAATCAAGAAAACTGATTTCAAAATTGTGGATCAGCTAGGGCAGACTCCCTCCAGGATCTCGATTTTGTCTCTACTCATGAGCTCGCCTGCGCATCGATCAACTTTATTGAAAGTATTGAACACTGCTCATGTTATGCATGACATATCCGTCATTGATTTTGATGATGTAGTGGCCAATATATCTGCAAGCAGATACTTGGGTTTCAATGAATCAGAATTGCCTCCTGAAGGAGCCGCCCACAACAAAGCGCTGCATATATCTGTAACTTGTACGAACATTCTGTTATCTCGTGTTCTAGTTGATACCGGTTCTTCCCTTAATGTCATGCCTAAGGGCACATTAAGTCAATTACTAGTGGAGGGAAGCGAGATGAGGCCAAGCTCCTTAGTTGTCAGAGCCTTTGATGGTTCTCGAAGGCAAGTTATGGGAGAAGTGGACTTACCCATCAAAGTTGGACCGCATCTGTTTACCATTACTTTCCAAGTGATGGATATCAATCCAGCGTACAATTGTCTTTTGGGTCGACCATGGATTCACGCCGCAGGGGTAGTCACGTCCACTTTACATCAGAAATTGAAGTTTATGTATGAAGATCAGCTGGTCATCGTCTGTGGTGAAGAAGATCTGATTGTAAGTGAATTGTCGTCTTTCCGATACGTCGAGACCGAGGAAGGCATAGCTGAGGTACCATTGCAGTGTCTCGAGTTCGAAGATGTCAGTTTGGCTTCAACTAGTCAAAGTAGACCACCTCAATTGACTTTAGCGTCTGCTAAAAGTGCCAAGGAGACTATCCAGAAAGGTACTTTGTCAGGCTGGGGGCATGTGATTGATGTAATTGAAAAACATAATCGATTTGGATTGGGCTACCGTCCTGGTCGTCAATTTGGTTCCTCTGGTCAGAAGCAGTGCAACTTTGTCAAGTTCAATAGTGCGGGTTTTCAACAAGGTGACATTGTGGCAGCTATTGATGATGCTGGTCCTAGCAATCATACTTCTAGCTTTGTGCGCAAGTGTCCTCCGGGGTTCAAGCTCAACAACTGGACATCAACCGTGATTCCTGTGGTTTTTCCGACGAACATGTAATGCATTTTGCTTTTTCCTTCCCTCGCTCTTGCCCGAGACAAGTGGATAGCTTGTAATGGGCCTCACGCTTTTGAAATATTATGTGATCAATAAATGAAAGTTTTTTGCATTCAAAATCATGCTCTATTTCTTTCTTTATTTTACTTTTTCACAAACAAATGGAAAAAGTTTTCTTTTATTTTTACCTTTTCAAATAGCTCATTCTAAACATATTCATAAACATGCAGAACTAATAAACACATTGACAACAACATGGCAAACATCCATTGTAATTCTGGAATTCCAATTAACCAAGCCGAAGAAGATGGTGAGGAAGATTGTGAATTACCGGCTGAACTAGCAAGGCTCCTTGAGCATGAGCATAAAGAGATTTAGCCACACAAAGAGCAAGTGGAAGTTGTCAATCTTGGTACTGATGAGGTCAGAAAAGAAGTCAAGGTTGGCGCATCCCTCGCAGAGCATGTACACTCCGAGTTGGTCAAGCTATTGAAAGAGTATGTCGATATATTCGCATGATCTTATCAAGATATGCCTGGGTTGGATACCAACATCATTGAGCACTGCTTGCCACTCATGTCCGGATCTCCTCCTGTCAAGCAGAAACTCAGAAGGACCAGACTCGACATGGCACTCAAAATCAGAGAAGATGTAAAGAAACAGCTTGACGCTGGGTTCCTAGCCACTTCCGAATATCCTGAATGGATTGCTAACATCGTCCCCGTTCCAAAGAAATATGGGAAGGTTAGGATGTGTGTAGATTATCGAGATCTCAACAAGGCAAGCCCGAAGGATGATTTTCCTTTGCCTCACATTGACGTCTTGGTAGACAACACCGCACAGTTCTCTGTCTTTTCCTTCATGGACGGTTTCTCAGGATACAATCAGATCAAGATGTCCCCAGATGATATGGAGAAGACTACATTCATCACGCCATGGGGTACATACTGTTACAAAGTCATGCCATTCGGTTTGAAGAATGCAGGGGCAGCTTACCAACGTGCCATGACAACCCTCTTTCATGATATGATGCATAAAGAGATTGAGGTTTACGTGGACGATATGATTGCCAAGTCTAAGACTGAGGATAATCATTTGGTTCATCTGAGGAAACTATTTGACAGACTCCAGAAGTTTAGACTGCGGTTGAATCCTACAAAGTGTACCTTCGGAGTTCGATCTGGTAAACTGTTGGGCTTTATTGTGAGTCAGAAGGGCATTGAAGTTGATCCTGACAAGGTTCGGGCAATTCAGAACATGCCACCTCCCAAAACAAAAAAAGAAGTCCATGGATTTCTGGGCAGACTTAATTACATCTCAAGATTCATTTCACACTTGACGGCTACCTGTGAACCAATGTTCAAATTGCTAAGAAAAAATCAATCGATTGAATGGAACAATGATTGTCAAGAAGCATTTAACAAAATAAAACAATACTTGCAAGAACCACCGATCTTAGTACCGCCGGTTCCTGGTAGGCCATTAATCATGTATCTCACTGTTCTCGACGAATCGATGGGATGTGTATTAGGTCAACATGATGACACTGGCAAAAAAGAACATGCAATTTACTATTTGAGCAAAAAGTTCACTGATTGTGAGACCAGATACTCACTCTTGGAGAAAACTTGTTGTGCTCTGGTTTGGGCTGCTCGACGCCTAAGACAATACATGATTTGCCATACTACTTTGTTGATATCCAAAATGGATTCGATAAAGTACATATTCGAAAAGCCTGCTGTCTCTGGAAGAATTGCTCGGTGGCAAATGCTGTTAACTGAGTATGATATCCAACATGTTACCCAGAAAGCAATAAAAGGGAGCGTCTTGTCTGACTGCCTTGCCCATCAACCTGTAGAGGGTTATCAACAAATCAAATTTGACTTTCCCGATGAGGATGTTCTGTTTATCAGAGATTATGAGACTCCAGAACCTGATATAGGACCCGAACCAGGGGCGCGATGAACGCTCGTGTTCGACGGTGCCTCCAATGCTAAAGGTCGTGGAATTGGGGCTATCCTCATCTCTCCAACGGGTTTTCACCTTCCCTTCACTGCCAAATTATGCTTTTCATGCACCAACAATATGGCTGAATACAAAGCATGTATCTACGGTATTGAAGCGGCAATTGACATGAGAATCAAGATTCTTGAGGTCTATGGAGATTCTGCTTTGGTTATCGGCCAAGTCAGAGGGAACTTTGCGACTCGGGATTCCAAGCTGGTTCCATATCAAAAACACATAGCGAAGTTTATTCCTTACTTTGATGAAATCTCTTTTCATCATATCCCTAGAGAGGAAAATCAATTAGCTGATGCTCTTGCCACTCTAGCATCCATGTTCAAAGTCAAGTGGAAGAATGAAGCCCCTTCTATCCGCATTGATCATTTGGACGAACCAGCACACTATTTAGCAATCGAGGATGAGTCTGATGACAAGCCCTGGTTCTACGACATTAAGAGATATCTGGAAAAACAGGAATATCCCGAGGATATCACTATCACTGACAAGAAAGCTCTTAGGCGACCTTGCGCCAAATTCTTCTTAAGTGGTGGTGTACTGTACAAGAGGAATTATGATTCTGTGTTGCTCAGATGCGTGGATACACAAGAAGCAAACACGATCATATGGTCCATACATGAGGGCTGCGAGGGTGTACATGCTAAAGGTCCTGCTATGGCCAAAAAGATCCTTCGGGTTGGGTATTATTGGACAACAATGGAGGTAGATTGTTACAACTTTGCCAAAAGATGTCACAAATGCTAAATCTACGGAGACAAGATTCACGTACCTCCCACTCCATTGAATGTTTTGACTTCACCTTGGCCATTCTCCATGTGGGGTATCGATATGATTGGAATGATCGAACCGAAGGCCTCCAACGGTCATCAATTCATTTTAGTGGCTATCGATTACTTTATCAAGGGGGTTGAAGCTGCTTCTTATGCAAATGTTACACGACAAGTGGTTGCCAGATTCATCAAGAAATAGATAATCTGTCGCTATGGTATTCCTAGTAGCATTATTACCGACAATGCAAGCAACCTAAACAACAAGATGATGAAGGAGTTGTGTCAAGAATTTAAGATCGACCACCATAACTCTTCACCATATCGGCCCAAGATGAATGGCGTCGTAGAAGCAGCAAACAAGAACATCAAAAGGATTGTCCAAAAAATGGTCAAGACTTACAAGGATTGGCATAAAATGCTTCCTTTTGCACTACGTGGCTACAGAACTTCAGTTCGCACTTCTACTGGGGCAACTCCGTATTCTCCTGTGTATGGTATGGAGGTTGTTCTACCCATTGAAGTTGAAATTCCTTCGCTCAGAGTAATCATGGAAGCAGGTCTTGACAAAGCCGAATGGGTACAATCCAGATACGATCAGCTAAATCTCATCGAAGAGAAGCGCCTTACATCTGTTTGTCATGGTCAATTGTATCAGAGACGCCTCAAGCGAGCTTTTGACAAGAAAGTTCTCCCTCGAGCATTCCATGAAGGCGAGCTCGTGCTCAAGAGGTATTCACCTGTCTATTCGAATCCACAAGGCAAGTGGACTCCTAACTACGAAGGACCTTTTGTTGTCAAGAAGGCCTTCTCAGGCGAAGCCCTAATTCTCACCACCATGGATGGGGAGGAGTTGCCATCGCCCGTGAACTCCGACACAGTAAAAAAATATTATGCTTGAAAAAAATGGATAATATAGCCCGCTAGATTGACATCCGCAAGGACAATCTAGACAAAAATGGGCGTCCCGATGGACCCAAAAAAAGAAAGTCCATGCAAAAGTTAGGGACAATGAAAAAAAAATAATAGCCCGCTAAGTTGAAAACCCGAAAGGGAGACTTAGGCAAAAATGGGCATCCCGGTGGACGAAAAAATGGAAAATGTCCAGGAAAAAATTAGGGATAAAGGCATTTGACTGTGAACACTTGAGCCTCTCTTCATCATAGCTGGACCTCAGACGGTAACAGAGCAATCGAATCATCATCAACTGATTTAAGGCATTGGAACCTAGACTTACTGTGGATGGTGGTCAATGTTGTAATCAATGTAAAGCATGATTTCCCTTTGCCATTTACATTTGTTTTTCAACTTTATTGCAAATTTCCTCATCAAGGATTTTTGCATCCTTGTACACATCTTATGTACGAACATTTTCACATTACAATAAAAAATCATCATTTGATTTCTCATTCGTTTCCTTTTCAGTATTTTGTTTGCAAAATAAATAATTATTTGTGATCACATAATACTAAAAAACGTTGAGAATAATAAAAAGCTATATCAGTGGAGAAAGCATTATGCATTGCATTTTTCACTGGTAACTCTTACAGGATTATCGGTCATATCCAACAACAAACTTGATACTCGACCAATACTATGATGGTTCTTTGAAGATACAGCCTCCTTCCCAACAGAGCCATCATTCTCCTCAGCAACCGCCATTGCGAGTTGTCGCCAAGTTTGTTTACTTACATCTCTTTTCTCTGGCAGATTTGTAATGTCCCCAGGCAGGTTGCCAAAATGCATCAAGCAGAGACACTTCGCTCTCTTTTCCCCAATAAGGGTTGTATATTGATCGCGACTTTATGAGTCGAATGGGGTTACTAACTGCAAGCGCACAGTCTATCGCGTAGTTTTAAAAAGATATCGATCCCACAAGGACTGATAATCAAACTAGTGCTATCAGAATGTTACTATGTTTAGCTAAGACTAATATTTCTAAGGGAAGTAAGGCGACAGAAAATAAATCTAAGAGTACTAACTTTTAATAAAAATAATCAATAACGAGATATCAGTATGTAACGCATTAATCGTCTGGAATTTAATAAGTCATCGGTGCAGGTTTAAATGTCAAATTACTTTTCAGTAGAAAATATTCATTTAAAAGACCTCATCTCACACTCTCGTGTTTGTTGATTCAGACTATACCGTTAAATCAGAATGAGCGCTCTCGCTGTATCATTTGCATTTAAAAATACTTTTTGAAAATAAATAAGTCCTAATCGATTCTAAAGTGCTTCCGCTGTGTTTAAAATCAATGCCTAGTTTCAGCTATCTGGTTAAACTCTCAAACTCTCGTTTATCTTGACCTCAGCCTTAAATGTCTTTTTACTTTCGTAAGAAAAACTACTTGATTAAAAATAAGAAACCTCGGCCTAAAAACTAATTTGTAGAAATATGGCACCGATTATTATTTAATCCCATGTGAATAATTTGTTTACATACTGATACCAAATAATTTAGCAAGACATGATTTGAATGAAAAACACACTAGCGATACGTATATAACTACTATTAATCATGCTGTAAATAAAAACAGAACGAAGCATATAATAAAACCTGGAATTGAAATAGCTTGCAAACGAATCCTTGATACAAACTTGAAGTAATCCAACACAGTGCTCACAAGAAGAAATAATGAAAAACAGAAGTGCAGAAGTGCAGGGAAAATAACAAAAGCTAATAACTGTTTAATTTAAAAGATGCAGAAAAACTAATTCGCTCTCTCACAAATTCGCCGACCCCTTCAATGGAGGTCTTCAGTTCAATTTATAGGGCTTGGCAGTTGAGAAAATATCTTGTGGAAGTTGCTGAGAGAATTATGCAGTGGACGGTTGAAAACCTAGAAATAATAGGAAGGTGGTGCAACTATTTTTTTCTTTTTCTCCTCAAAAATAGGTGGCGGGCGCCACCTCTTCCCTTCACCAAAATGTGGCTTGCGCCACTTCTTCAGCATGTGGTGGGCACCACTCCTTAGGTGTGGCTTGCGCCACCCTTTGTTGAGTGGTGGGCCCACCCTATATTTTTCTTTTCTTTTCTTTCCTCCTTTCTTCTTTCCTTTCATTTTCTTTCCATTTCACTTCTTCCAATCATTTTCTTTCCATTTCACTTCTTTTCTCTTCATTTCTTCAATAATTATTTATTTTCCGTTAAATCTCGGTTCGACTCGAGTGCCTGAAAAACATAAATAAATATGGGTAGAATAAAACATAAATCGGGAAAAACCAATTAAAAACACAATATAAATTCATGTATGTCAAGTCAAATACACGATATAATTTCGCGTTATCAAACTCCCCCATACTTGAACCTTTGCTTGTCCTCAAGCAAATGAAACATCTAAACACAGGTTTGAAACAAAAACACGACACAGATCATACAGTGGTGCTAAGCCTTGTCAGAAAGATAGGTACTAAATATCAACACCAAGGATACCGTAATGACACAAAATTACATCATGTAACCAAAAACTCCCACCTTATACAGATCATGGTATTATAACTCGACCTATTCTCTTTCACCTCTTTTTCATTCTCGCGCAATCACATTAAGCCCGTTATCCACGCACGCTCATGGTAAGTAAACCTGTTAGTGTTCAGTGATCTCATTTTCCAAATCTTTTGCAAAAAAATTTCTTTTAGTTTCGAATTTCCAGAGTCCGATCCGTTGGGCTAAATGGTCGGGCGAGGACCACCTAACTTAGAGGGAACATGTCTTTTATTCTCCTTTTCTATTAACTCATTTAATTCCCTTTTGAGATCGAACACATATTTGCATCAGTTTATTACTTAGTTTGTGCCTTAGGATGGTGCTGACTGCTAGTATAAACTAATCAAGAGGTTATTTTTAAATTTCAGGCCTCGGCATAATAAGTACTCAGATTCATCTGTATATTCGGGGGTTCAAGGAGTTAAAACAGTACCGATTTTATTAACACTTTCCCAAGTCTTCCTAACTTAGCCTTCTAAGCTTTTAAAGTGCCATGTCATGTATCAAACCAAAATATTTTGGTTGCATTTACTTTTGATTCAGTTATTGACTATTACAGTTCAAGCATGTGATATTGACTGCTACTCCATTGATTTTTCTATTATTTCATCATTCAGTATTATTCATATGCTTGCTGTATCATCTATCATCACTCTGCTACATGATTTAATACTGATAAAGTAAGGACACGCATGGTCTTGATAAAAATGTCATGTAGTAGCTTGCTTGCATGACCAATCTTATCACATGCAGAAAAGAAACAAAATTGAAGGAATCTCTGCATGTGAAGTGTGGAATTTAAAGATAAAAACAAAAAAATATTTTGTGTTAAAAGTGGCTCCCGCCACCCATTTGGGAATGTGGCTCGCGCCACCTTTGGTTCATGTGGCTCTCGCCACTCTGGTCAATGTGGCTCCCGCCACTCCACAAACATGTGGCTTCCGCCACTTTGTACTTTGTGGCCCCCGCCACCTATAATTTAACCTCTGCATGTTCACATGCATGCGCATGTGGGACACTCGTTCCCCACGTACAATGCATGCAGAGCACATGGCCTTCCTTTGACCAATTTATTCCACACTAATATGCAACTATTTCACACTTTCCTCTATTTAAACTGATAACTACACTGCTCAGCCACTCACTCGCAAATAACCATTCCTCTTCATAAACACACTAAAAAGTTCTATGAGTTTTGCACTGCACCATATTCAGAAAATGGAACCAGCAGCAACAGCACAAGGGTTTACATTACTTTGCAGAGATCAAAACCAAGCAGCTCTTCTCCAGTCGCTTAGACAACGCGAGATCGAGCCAACAAGGTATGCGGATACTAATTGTTTAGAAGTTTTAGGACTTACCGAAAGCGTAGACTTTTTATTGAAAAGAGTAAATTTGAAACAATTTTTGTCTAATAGAGACCCCGTCTATGTCCCGCTTAACTTAGAATTTCTTAGCTCTCTTATTTATGACCCCGAAGGGACGGTCCAGTTTCGAATGTTTAATATTGAATTTAATTTCACTTTTGATGAACTGGCCGCTAAACTAAATTTCCCAGTAGGAGACAATGTAATGTATAGTATCCCGTGTGGATCTGACTGGGTTCACAGTTACAAGTGTCTTTGGAGAGGTCTAACGGGCACTCATACGCAAAGTTGTGAAGGAAATAAGGCCACTCTCATTCAAAACTCGGCTTTTCGTTATTTTCGCCAACTATTGGCTACTACAATTTTCGGTCGGTCTAATTCAAACAAAGTAAACGAGAAGGAGTTTTTCTATTTACTTAGCGCCTTTGCAGACCGCCGAATAAACCATATTCCGTTCATGTTTAACCATATGTGCTCCATTACCGCCGCGAACAAAGGTGCTATCACATTCGGCGGTTTAATAACAACTATAGCTCGAGCCCTTGGGCTCGAAGCCCATCTCGCAGCCTTAACACCACTTCCTTCTCTTACCATTGATTTGAAAATGATTGAACGTATGAAGCTGGTTAAGAAAAGAGAAGACGGTATATATGATCTACTGATTGACAATAAAGTTTTCCCAAATTTTACACTTCCTAACCCAAGTCGCACAGATGTGCAGCGAGAGGAAAACTATTGTTATACTGATAACCCAGGCCCCGCGCACATTCCTGAGAATATTGCTGCTGGCGGGGACGAAACTAACGCACAAGCACACACCGCACCCTCCTCCTCTAATTTTGTTGCAGGTACATCATCCAGACGCAGGCCTAGGAGACGAGAGGAAGAACCATCCAGAAATCTAGAAAGCATATACGCTGAGGTGATGAGACAGAGTGAAGCAAACGCACTCCGCGACCAAACCATACAAAGCATCGCAGCTCAGCAAGCTCAAATGATGGAACAGCAAACCCAGATGTACAACCAACAAGCGGAGATGATCCAGGTTTTACAACGAATACAGCGAGGCCAAGACGACATGGCAGAGCTGATCCAAGGGATGGCCGGTATGAATGTGCAAGCACATGAACAACATCAGGATCTGGGTGCTTCAGAACATCAAACCAGAAACACCAGACGAGCACGGACTCGAGGAAGAGGCCGCTAGTAGGCCATTTTTTTTTGTTATGGCTCAAGAAAGTTGGGAGAATCTAAGTAATAGCAGAAACTATGTGTAGAGACTCGACAGCACATGAATTTCTTTTATTGAAGGGGAAATAAGCATGAAATATTTTAAATCTACCTAGAAAAGCAGTAAATAAACAAAATAATTTAAATGAAAGCGATAAAACTTCCTCCCCCACACTTAAATTGAGCATTGTCCCCAATGCAACAACGTAAGGTGAGAAAGGAAGGAGAAACCTGGGAAAAAAAACGGCCTACTAGCGGCCTCTTCCTCGAGTCCGTGCTCGTCTGGTGTTTCTGGTTTGATGTTCTGAAGCACCCAGATCCTAATGTTGTTCATGTGCTTGCACATTCATACCGGCCATCCCTTGGATCAGCTCTGCCATGTCGTCCTGGCCTCGCTGCATTCGTTGTAAAACCTGGATCATCTCCGCTTGTTGGTTGTACATCTGGGTTTGCTGTTCCATCATTTGAGCTTGCTGAGTTGCGATGCTTTGTATGGTTTGGTCGCGGAGTGCGTTTGCTTCACTCTGTCTCATCACCTCAGCGGATATGCTTTCTAGATTTCTGGATGGTTCTTCCTCTCGTCTCCTAGGCTTGCGTCTGGATGATGTACCTGCAACAAAATTAGAGGAGGAGGGTGCGGTGTGTGCTTGTACGTTAGTTTCGTCCCCGCCAGCAGCAACATTCTCAGGAATGTGCGTGGGGCCTGGGTTATCAGTATAACAATAGTTTTCCTCTTGCTGCACATCTGTGCGACTTGGGTTAGGAAGTGTAAAATTTGGGAAAACTTTATTGTCAATCAGTAGATCATATATACCGTCTTCTCTTTTCTTAACCAGCTTCATACGTTCAGTCATTTTCAAATCAATGGTAAGAGAAGGAAGTGGTGTTAAGGCTGCGAGATGGGCTTCGAGCCCAAGGGCTCGAGCTATAGTTGTTATTAGACCGCCGAATGTTATAGCACCTTTGTTCGCGGCGGTAATGGAGCACATATGGTTAAACATGAACGGAATATGGTTTATTCGGCGGTCTGCAAAGGCGTTAAGTAAATAGAAAAACTCCTTCTCGTTTACTTTGTTTGAATTAGACCGGCCAAAAATTGTAGTAGCCAATAGTTGGCGAAAATAATGAAAAGTCGGGTTTTGAATGAGAGTGGCCTTATTTCCTTCACAACTTTGCGTATGAGTGCCCGTTAGACCTCTCCAAAGACACTTGTAACTGTGAACCCAGTCAGATCCACACAGGATACTATACATTACATTGTCTCATACTGGGAAATTTAGTTTAGCGGCCAGTTCATCAAAAGTGAAATTAAATTCAATATTAAACATTCGAAACTGGACCGTCCCTTCGGGGTCATAAATAAGAGAGCTAAGAAATTCTAAGGTAAGCGGGACATAGACGGGGTCTCTATTAGACAAAAATTGTTTCAAATTTACTCTTTTCAATAAAAAGTCTACGCTTTCGGTAAGTCCTAAAACTTCTAAACAATTAGTATCCGCATACCTTGTTGGCTCGATCTCGCGTTGTCTAAGCGACTGGAGAAGAGCTGCTTGGTTTTGATCTCTGCAAAGTAATGTAAACCCTTGTGCTGTTGCTGCTGGTTCCATTTTCTGAATATGGTGCAGTGCAAAACTCACAGAACTTTTTAGTGTGTTTATGAAGAGGAATGGTTATTTGTGAGTGAGTGGCTGAGCAGTGTAGTTATCAGTTTAAATAGAGGAAATGGGAAATAGTTGCAGATTAGTGTGGAATAAATTGGTCAAAGGAAGGCCATGTGCTCTGCATGCATTGTACGTGGGGAACGAGTGTCCCACATGCGCATGCATGTGAACATGCAGAGGTTAAATTATAGGTGGCGGGGGCCACAAAGTACAAAGTGGCGGAAGCCACATGTTTGTGGAGTGGCGGGAGCCACATTGACCAGAGTGGCGAGAGCCACATGAACCAAAGGTGGCGCAAGCCACATTCCCAAATGGGTGGCGGGAGCCACTTTTAACACAAAATATCTTTTTGTTTTTATCTTTAAATTCCACACTTCACATGCAGAGATTCCTTCAATTTTGTTTCTTTTCTGCATGTGATAAGATTGGTCATGCAAGCAAGCTACTACATGACATTTTTATCAAGACCATGCGTGTCCTTACTTTATCAGTATTAAATCATGTAGCAGAGTGATGATAGATGATACAGTAAGCATATGAATAATACTGAATGATGAAATAGCAGAAAAATCAATGGAGTAGCAGTCAATATCACATGCTTGAACTGTAATAGTCAATAACTGAATCAAAAGTAAATGCAACCAAAACAAAACAATAAATGTAGCCAAAGTAAATCAACAGATTGAAATAAATTGAAACTTGAAATCTTTGTCAATTTAAACCAAAATACATTAAACCCAAGTGCAACTGAAATGAAAAATTTGTAACAGTGAAAATTAAAATACGGAAATTAGAAAAACTGAATGAAAAGTTAGCTTCCGTCTCCCACACTTAGAATTAACTGTGTACTCACTGTTAAATGCAGAAGCTCGGAGGTGAAGCAAATACTTCCCTAGCCACGTTGATTTGGATTATTAGCAAGTCCTCTAGAAAATAGTTGCTGATGAAAATGATCCAATTGTTCTACCACTATATCCATAAATCCATGAAATTCAGTGCGAATAGTGGTGAATTCTGTTTGAAGGTCAGTCACTCGGTTTTCCAAGGCAGTTATGGCAGTGGTGAAATCAATTGGTGGAGGAGGAGCTATAGGAGCTATAGTAGGAGTGTGAGATTCAGCATCATAAATATAGTCTGCATCAAATTCATAAATCTGTGGTGTATCAGGTGGTGATGGTGGAGCAGGAAGTGGGTCGGTCAAGTCATAAAACCAATTGTTTCTATTGTGGACACTGGTGTGCTCATGGTTAGGTAAAGTGAAAAGACGGACGACCTCATTATTAATTAGGTAGTCAAAGGTATCCGGCCCGAGGTTTCCTATGATACGGCGGTTAAAGCAGAAGTTAAGGTTCATAGGTCGGAAGGTACCAAGAGGGTTAAACCTGATCAGAGGCTGCCTCAGTCCTATGGCATTTGCTATCATAGTGACTAAACCTCCTACTATGATAGGGGTTCGAGCATCCAGTATAAGACTCACAAAATTAGTGATCATAAAGGTAGCACCATTTATTGGGCGGCCCTGTGAAGCACAATACAAAATATAAAGCTCAGTTCTGGATACAGAGGTGTCATTTTCTTCCTTACCGAAAATGGTATGGGCTAGGATTTTGTGAAAATACCGGATGGCTGGGTTGTGGATACTCTCAGAAAACATGCCAAAGGGTTCAGGATTATAATTACCAGTTATGTTGCCCCAAAAGTAGTTCAAGTCAAGGTCAAGTAGCAATTCATCTTGGTATGCGGTAACTACATCAGGGCCACTAGGGAATCCTAGGAGTTCAGCAAGTTCTCTATGGTTATAGGTATAGTTATTATCAAACAGTCTAAAAGTAACCAGCCCTCGATGGAATCCGTAACCATGGTTAGGTATGTGAGTAAGGGAGCTAAGGAACTCAAGTGTCAGCCTACGATAAGAAGTAAACCTTCGTCTGATAGAAGCAGTCTCCCACCCCAGCTGGCTAAACAGAAACAGGATGCTGTCCCTGATACCTAACTCAGCCATGGTAGGTCCATCATAGTAAATAGTCAAAGCCATATCTCTCTGAGCTAACATCTCAAATCTCCTCCTCTGAGCTCTGCCTCTGAAAACAATCTTCATGTAATCTACTTGTTGCATCTTGAAAGTTAGTTACTAACTAAGCTAAGTTAGCCTGTAAGTAAAATAGAGAATCATGCAAAGTCAGTGACGAACATGTTAATTATGGCATCAAGAAATGGGGAGAAGGAGAGAAAAAAAAACAAAAATGCAATAAAAAGTAAGAACTAAACGAGAAATAAAAGAAAATAAAATAAAATAAAATAAAATAAAATATAAAGGAAATAAAATAAAACTTTAAAACTCGGGGTTTTTTTTTTAAAATACGTGGGTTGCCTCCCACCAAGCGCTGTTTTTAACGTCTTAAGCCTGACATAGTTCTAGTGCAAAGTCAGTTGTCAGAGTGAACGGGCAGCTCTAGGAGCTTTAGACTAGCTGAGTAATCTCTATTTTCTACGCAGTGATAATGTTTTAAACGCTGTCCGTTTACTATAAATGGTTGGCTAGATCTACTTTTTATTTCTACGGCACCACTTGGGAAAACCTTACTTATTATGAAGGGTCCTGACCATCTAGATCTAAGTTTTCCTGGAAAGAGTTTAAGGCATGAATTAAACAGGAGCACTACGCCGCCTTCATTAAATTCTTTACGGGAAATGCGTTTGTCATGCCATTTTTTAGTTCTTTCTTTATATATCCTAGCATTCTCGTATGCGTCTAGTCGAAGTTCTTCTAGTTCGTGAATGTCTAAGATTCTTTTCTCACCTGCGGCATTATGGTCTAAATTGAGGGTCTTAATGGCCCAGTAAGCTTTGTGCTCTAATTCTACAGGGAGATGGCACGATTTTCTGTAGACTAACTTAAAAGGTGTGGTTTCTATCGGGGTTTTATAAGCTGTCCTATATGCCCACAGAGCTTCGTGTAATTTCGATGACAAGTCTTTTCTAGAGGTTGCAACAGTCTTTTCTAAGATTTGTTTGATTTCTCTGTTCGAGACTTCGACTTGTCCACTTGTTTGTGGATGATACGGTGTTGCTACACGGTGTCGGACTCCATACTTCTGTAGAAGTTTTTCAAATATCTTAGATATAAAATGGGAGCCTCCGTCACTGATGACAAGTCTGGGCACACCGAATCTAGGGAAGATTATGTTTTTGAAAAGCTTGATTACTACTCGTGTGTCATTTGTTGGAGAAGCTACAGCCTCGATCCATTTTGAAACGTAATCAACAGCAACGAGTATATACTTATTACCAAAAGAAGATGGGAATGGTCCCATGAAGTCAATCCCCCACACATCAAAAACTTCCACTTCTAAAATACCCTTCTGTGGCATCTCATCGCGTCTGGAGATGTTACCGGTGCGTTGGCACCGGTCGCAGTTTAATATCGCGATATGGACATCTTTCCATAGATTAGGCCAGAATAGGCCAGATTGTAAGATCTTAGCGCAAGTTTTTGAAGTGCTTGCGTGTCCACCATAAGGAGCAGAGTGACAATGTGAAATTATGTTTTCGATTTCATCTTCGGGGACACATCGACGGAAAATTCCATCGGCACCTCTCTTAAAAAGTAGAGGCTCATCCCAATAATATTGTTTAAGGTCATGAAAGAATTTCTTCTTTTGTTGGTAAGTTAGATCTGGTGGAAGTACCCCAGCAGCTAGGTAGTTAACAAAGTCAGCATACCATGGCAGTGTTGTATTCGTTTGAATTCCTTCCACTAATTCCTTTGGTCTGGTATCGTTCAAGGTTAATTCAGACATATTGCTTTCCAATTGGGCTATCAGTCGCTCATATGGGAAGTCATCATTAATAGGCACTTGCTCAGGCTTAATACCTTCAATTCTTGATAAATGGTCTGCGACTACATTTTCGGTGCCCTTTTTATCCTTTATCTCTAGGTCGAATTCTTGTAAGAGTAGGATTCATCTTAAAAGTCTAGGTTTGGCATCTTTCTTACTTAATAGGTATCTTATCGCAGCATAATCGGTATAGATAATGATTTTCGCTCCTACCAAGTAGGATCAAAATTTATCCAGAGCGAACACGACAGCTAGGAGTTCCTTTTCAGTGGTGGCGTAGTTCATTTGGGCAGGATCTAAGGTTCTACTTGCGTAGTAAATTGCATGGAGCTTTCTGTCCTTTCTTTGTCCTAAGACTGCGCCTACGGCATAGTCACTCGCATCACACATGATTTCAAATGGTAATCTCCAATCAGGTGGTTGCATGATATGTGCGGTGACGAGAGCCATTTTTAATTGCTCAAACGCTTTTAGGCATTTCTCATCGAAGATAAATTCAGCGTCTTTCATTAATAAACCTGTCAGTGGTTTGGTAATTTTCGAGAAATCTTTAATGAATCGTCGGTAGAAACCCGCGTGTCCTAAGAAACTTCTTATTTCTCGTACGGATTTTGGAGGTTGAAGGTTTTCTATAATCTCTATCTTTGCTTTATCAACTTCAATCCCTCTATCAGATACTACGTGTCCAAGCACGATTCCTTGATTAACCATAAAATGGCATTTCTCCCAGTTTAGTACGAGATTGACTTTTACACATCTTCCAAGTACCATTTCTAGGTTCGATAGACATCCTTCAAAACTCTGCCCACAAACAGAAAAATCGTCCATAAACACTTCCATAATGTCGTCTATAAAGTCAGCGAAAATCGACATCATGCATCTTTGGAATGTTGCGGGAGCGTTACATAGTCCAAACGGCATTCGTCGGTAAGCAAATGTACCATAGGGACATGTGAAAGTTGTCTTTTCTTGGTCATCAGGATGAATAGGGATTTGGAAAAATCCTGAGTAACCGTCTAAATAGTAGAAGTAAGAGTGTTTTGCCAATCGTTCCAACATTTGGTCAATGAATGGTAATGGGAAATGATCTTTACGAGTAGCTTTGTTCAATTTTCTATAATCGATACACATTCTACTACCAGTTACAACTCTTTGCGTTATAGATTCACTTTTTGAGTTCTTAACAACTGTAACACCTCCTTTCTTAGGTACGACATGTACTGGGCTAACCCATTTACTGTCTGATATTGGGTATATAATTCCCGCATCTAAAAGCTTTTTCACTTCATCCTTAACTACAGTACTTAGGATTGGATTAATCCTTCTCTGGTGTTCTCTAGAGGTCTTACAGTCTTCCTCTAGCATAATGCGATGCATACAGATAGAAGGACTTATTCCTTTAAGGTCAGCGATGTTATAGCCCAACACAGTTGGATATTTTCTTAAGACATCTAAAAGTTTCTTAGTTTCGGGTTGTCCTAAGTCTGCATTGACTATCACAGGTCGTTCGAGTTCTGTGTCTACAAATTCGTACCTCAAACTATCGGGTAGTGTTTTCAGTTCTAACGCTGGTTTCTTTGGGCAAGGAAAATGATCGGGTGTAAGTGCTAAACATTCGCTTAGGCTATCATCTTGGTATGGTTCACGCCAATTATCATCTTCAAAAATCGGAGGTATTGGAATTTTTATAATATCTGAGTATATGGTCGGTTCCATTTCCATTTCTCTTACGCACTCATCTATGACATCTAATAGATAACATGTGTCCTCTATAGCTGGTGCTTGTAAGAATTGTGTCAGGATAAATTCAACCTTTTCCTCACCGACTTCAAAGGTCAGCTTACCTCTTTTTACGTCTATAATAGCTCCGGCGGTAGCTAAGAATGATCTTCCTAATATGATAGGCGTAGTGGAGTCTTCTTTAATGTCCATGATTATAAAATCGGTAGGAATATAGAATTGTTCGATTCGAACTGGAACATTCTCTAGTATACCAACGGGATATTTAATAGAGCGGTCGGCTAATTGAACGGACATCTTAGTTGGTCTTAATTCTCCCATATCAAGCTTTTTGCATATGGATAAGGGCATTACACTGATACTGGCACCTAAGTCGCACAGAGCCTTGTCTATGACGAACTTTCCAATTACACAGGGTGTGGAGAAACTACCTGGGTCTTTCAGCTTAGGAGGCATGTTGTTTTGGATTATTGCGCTACACTCAGCAGTAAGTGTAACTGTTTCGTTATCCTCAATCTTTTTCTTATTAGATAGGATTTCTTTAAGGAACTTAGCATATGAGGGCATCTGAGTGATAGCTTCTGTAAAAGGTATTGTGATGTTTAATTGTTTCAGAAGTTCAACAAATTTCTTAAATTGCCCTGCAGTTTTAGAATTTGCGAATCTTTGAGGATAGGGAATCGGTGGTTTATATGGTGGTGGAGGCACATAAGGCTTCTCCACGGTCTCTTGGTCATTATCTTCCTTTTCCTTGGATTCATTCTCCTTCTCAGTATTAGGCTTTTGGTACATGGGCGGATTCTGAAGTCTTAGATCAACGGGTCCTTCTAGTTCTTTACCACTTCTCAATATAACAGCATTTGCATGTCCTTTCGGGTTAGGTTGTGGCTGTCCAGGAAATGTTCCTGCAGGAGCAGCAGTAGGTGCTTGTTGTTGTGCCACTTGCGAAATTTGCGTTTCAAGCATTTTGTTGTGGGTGGCTAAAGCGTCTACTTTGTTTGCTAATTGCTTAATTTGCTCACTAGTGTGTATATTTTGATTCAGGAAGTCTTTGTTTGTTTGAGCCTGGGTAGCTATAAAGTTTTCCATCAGTAGTTCAAGGTTGGACTTCCTAGGAACATTAGGGGCAGTTGCAGCAGCCTTTTGGTAGCCTGGTGGCGCAACAGGTGCCTGACCAGGTGCATATAATGCATTGTTGTTTTTATAAGAGAAGTTTGGGTGGTTCTTCCAGCCCGGATTGTAGGTATTTGCATAAGGGTTTCCTTGAGCATAATTTACTTGGTCACTAGAGACTTCTGCCAGAATTTGACATTCAGTGGCAGCATGTCCAGGGTTTCCGCATAGTTCGCAGTTTTGAGCTACAGCAGCCACGGTGGCTGCAGGCGTTATGGTCAAGTTATCAATCTTTTGGGCAAGGGCATCTACCTTAGCATTGACATGATCAAGGCTACTAACCTCGTACATTCCACCTTTTGTTTGGGATTTTTCCACTGCAGTTCTTTCCCCTCCCCATTGGTAGTGGTTTTGAGCCATGCTCTCGATCAGTTGGTGGGCTTCTTCATATGGTTTATCCATAAGCGTACCACCAGCGGCGACATCTATTGTCAATCTTGTATTGTACAAGAGACCATTGTAAAATGTATGGATGATTAACCAATCTTCAAGACTGTGATGTGGGCACATCCTCATCATGTCTTTATATCTTTCTCATGCATTGTAAAGAGATTCGTTATCCTTCTGTCAAAAACTATTAATTTGGGCTCTCAACATAGCTGTTTTGCTCGGGGGGAAATATCGTGCTAAGAATACCTTTTTCAACCCATCCCACGTAGTAACAGAGTTTGATGGCAAGGATTACAACCAAGCCCAAGCTCTGTCTCTTAATGAGAAAGGAAAAAGACGTAGTCTTATTGCGTCTGCAGTTACACCATTTGCCTTTACTGTGTCTGCGTACTGCACAAACTTGGTCAGATGTTCGTTGGGATCTTCTGTAGGGTTTCCAGAAAACTGATGTTGTTGTACGGCTGACAGCAATGAAGGTTTCAACTCGAAATCGTTTCGGTTGATAGCAGGGGCAGCAATGCTACTATGTGGTTCTTGCTCAGACGGGGTGGCATAGAACTTAAGAGGACGGTTTTGTGGTCTTTCACCCATGTTTTGTTCTTTGACTGGTTCAGGGGGGTAAGCAGGGAGATCAGGAATATAATACTTGCGCTGATACTCAAGTAGTCTGCGTCTTAAATGTAAGAAACACTCTAGTTCGGCGATTAGGGGTTGCAAGTCTTCGCTTTGTGAGCGAGTACTTGGCATACAATCGAGAAAAAAGGAAAATAAAATTTGTTGCCTTAGTCTATACTGCGCAACAAATGAATCGCACTAATGACTAAATCAAAGTCCCCGGCAACGGCGCCAAAAACTTGATCGCGACTTTATGAGTCGAATGGGGTTACTAACTGCAAGCGCACAGTCTATCGCGTAGTTTTAAAAAGATATCGATCCCACAAGGACTGATAATCAAACTAGTGCTATCAGAATGTTACTATGTTTAGCTAAGACTAATATTTCTAAGGGAAGTAAGGCGACAGAAAATAAATCTAAGAGTACTAACTTTTAATAAAAATAATCAATAACGAGATATCAGTATGTAACGCATTAATCGTCTGGAATTTAATAAGTCATCGGTGCAGGTTTAAATGTCAAATTACTTTTCAGTAGAAAATATTCATTTAAAAGACCTCATCTCACACTCTCGTGTTTGTTGATTCAGACTATACCGTTAAATCAGAATGAGCGCTCTCGCTGTATCATTTGCATTTAAAAAAACTTTTTGAAAATAAATAAGTCCTAATCAATTCTAAAGTGCTTCCGCTGTGTTTAAAATCAATGCCTAGTTTCAGCTATCTGGTTAAACTCTCAAACTCTCGTTTATCTTGACCTCAACCTTAAATGTCTTTTTACTTTCGTAAGAAAAACTACTTGATTAAAAATAAGAAACCTCGGCCTAAAAATTAATTTGTAGAAATATGGCACCGATTATTATTTAATCCCATGTGAATAATTTGTTTACATACTGATACCAAATAATTTAGCAAGACATGATTTGAATGAAAAACACACTAGCGATACGTATATAACTACTATTAATCATGCTGTAAATAAAAACAGAACGAAGCATATAATAAAACCTGGAATTGAAATAGCTTGCAAACGAATCCTTGATACAAACTTGAAGTAATCCAACACAGTGCTCACAAGAAGAAATAATGAAAAACGGAAGTGCAGAAGTGTAGGGAAAATAACAAAAGCTAATAACTGTTTAATTTAAAAGATGCAGAAAAACTAATTCGCTCTCTCACAAATTCGCCGACCCCTTCAATGGAGGTCTTCAGTTCAATTTATAGGGCTTGGCAGTTGAGAAAATATCGTGTGAATCGTGTGGAAGTTGCTGAGAGAATTATGCAATGGACGGTTGAAAACCTAGAAATAATAGGAAGGTGGTGCACCTATTTTTTTCTTTTTCTCCTCAAAAATAGGTGGCGGGCGCCACCTCTTCCCTTCACCAAAATGTGGCTTGCGCCACTTCTTCAGCATGTGGTGGGCGCCACTCCTTAGGTGTGGCTTGCGCCACCCTTTGTTGAGTGGTGGGCCCACCCTATATTTTTTTTTCTTTTCTTTCCTCCTTTCTTCTTTCCTTTCATTTTCTTTCCATTTCACTTCTTCCAATCATTTTCTTTCCATTTCACTTCTTTTCTCTTCATTTCTTCAATAATTATTTATTTTCCGTTAAATCCCGGTTCGACTCGAGTGCCTGAAAAACATAAATAAATATGGGTAGAATAAAACATAAATCGGGAAAAACCAATTAAAAACACAATATAAATTCATGTATGTCAAGTCAAATACACGATATAATTTCGCGTTATCATATATCATCTCTAGCTATCCGAAATTATCTTTCCCCAGCAGCAGTGCTCCTCAGCAAAGTCAGGCTGATTTGGAAGGATGTATCTCCCCACGCAGAGTCAATCATGGCAGGAAGGATCGGGTTGATTCATTCATCCCCCAGCAGTGACAACCATGATGATTCAGAAATCTGATATATTCTCAATTTCTTTCCCAAGCGGAGTCATCATCCTATGTGAATTCCTTTCTCCATCAGAAATCGTCTTCATCCGCGGGTTCTCTCCCCAACCGAGGGTGTCAAAGTCGTTTTGCTACGATTTCTGCCTAACCGCTTCGCATTATGCCTTACCTTGTGCCTTGCATTGCATGGTATCAAGCATCATGTAGAATAGGACACATAGCATATGCATCATAGCATACTCCCTTTCTTGTTGCCTGAATTATCTCCCAGCAGATTTTTAGCAAAACTTTGCACCTTTCTTTTTGCCGTCGTCGGCCAAATTTTCGAGCTACTCTTTTATTTAATCCCCTTCTACCTTGAATCATCGAAAAGCTAGCGCAATTCGTACATTCTGGTCCAAGCGGATTAAATAGGGGCAACTGTCGTAACCCGAAATTTGACCTCCTCTTTTGCCTTTTGCATAAGTGTGTGCATTAGCATCGTCGGCATACGCATTTGCACTTTTCTCTCTGTGTTTCTTGTTGCAGGATTTTGAGGTTTTTCAGCCCGATTAATTGCATTCTCTCAAGATTATCTCATCATAAAAACTAGTTCAAAATAAAGATTTCCATGTTTACTCATCAAGACAAGAGGTGGAAAATCGAAACCATGGCTTCAGCATCATTTCCCAAACAAATTTGGGCAAATTTGGCTGAAGTAACCGGTTACCCTCTGGTGGTTAACTGGTTACTCTGTGTAAATCTGTAGTCCCTACTGCATTTTTGGGACAGTAGCTTTGCACTCTCTTTGGTCTTTGTTTCTACAGTGTTCTAGTAGCATGTGGAATATTCTAGACATTTCAAGGCTTTTCAAGACACTTCACTTGCATTTATTCCAATGCTTCCCTCTAATTTAAGTGCACCATGTTCCTTAAATTCCAAGTATGTCAACCTTTGGATTTTGAAGCTCACATTGGAATTGTTACCGAGTTGATCCTAACTAACTGAGTTAATTACCTTGACTCAGTGAGTCAAGTGTAACTAACTCCAAACCTCCCAAAGCTAAGTCCAAAGCTATCACACTCCAAACCAAAAGTCTATATAAACAAACCTTCATTCTTTTTTCAAGGGACCAATCACTCTCAACCATTTTTCTCACATTGCACTCTCTAATCTCTCACATTCTCTCTGATTTTTCTGCAACTTCTACATCTTCATCTCAATTTTCTTTCCCAAACCTCACCAAAAGCTCTTAATTCTTGAAGGATAATCACTTTTCACGTTGAAAGTGATTATTTATTTATTGAGCTTAAACTCCATCAATTTTTCAATTCTACTTGGATTTCTGGAGTTATTGTAGCTTGTGGATTAATCTCAAGTATTTGCTTCAACATTCAACGGTTCGAATTCGCATTTTGGAGCTTCGACGTATTTTGCTCGGTTTCGATACGTTTCGTCTATAAATCAAAGATTCCTCTGGTTTTCTTTGATTTTCCGCATCAAACCCACTTTGCAACATTCACCAAGCCAAATCTCAGGCTTGTAGGTTGGTGGATCTCACTAATTTTACTGTTTCGAGCATTTTCGCATCATTCACGATGTAGTCGATAATTATTGTGTGTGAATTGATTTTAAATTGTTTAATCCATGATCTTGATGTGTTAATTGATTCCATCACTATTTATTTGCTGTTTTCAAGTTCAATTTTCATGCACAAATTCATTTCCTAGCATGTGATGATTGGCATAAGTGATTAAATGTTGAAAATCACTTTTGAAAAGTTGTTTTTGCAGTTATTTTTGCCACTGTCTCAGTGGTATCCGGTTAACGTGTGGTGAGTAACCGGTTACTTAGTTCAAATTTTCACCAGAAACGCTATTTTTCAAGCAAGTAACCGGTTACCCTCTGGTGAGTAACCGGTTACCACTGAATAGAATGGCCAAATTTGTTTGTTTTCAAGATTGTTTGGTATCCTTTCTTCTTCTAACTTCCATGGATTAATATGCTTAATTTTTATGGATATTTTAAATGTCATTTAACTTCTGGTTGAAGCATGTTCATAAACGTTTGATACACGATTTCGATTATTCAATTTGTTCATATTTTTGGCAATGTTTGTTCATGAACATCTTGCATTTCATTTGTTCACTTGTTAACATGTTTGCATTGCATGCTAATTGTCCTTTTGGTACTGTTTTGCATATTTGTTCCTTGATTGCATTAAGTTTGTTCTTTATTGAGCAAATTTAATCATGTTTAATCAATAATTCACACCTTTTGCTTTAATGATTTTTCATTCTCTTTGGAAAATTGTTAGCAAATCAATCCCTTTAATTAATTGATCGAAACCATGTTTCAATTAGTTGATTTTCCCTTTCCTTCTCTTTAGGATCTCTTTAGACCTTCTCTTTCTTGATCCCCCATGGAGTTGGAGTTTGCACGACGCACGACGCGCAAAGTACCACACTGGAGCACGGTACAAATTGAAGCTGTTACACTGTCCATTTCACGATACGCTGGAGCACTGTACAGATTGGAGTTGTTACTCTGTCCATTTTAACTTCTGCACTACACCTTGTGTGATAAAGAAGGAATGAGAAGGGAGAATTCCTACTCTTATTCTGACTACTTCAGGTAGGGGACGAATGACCCTATGCTTGGTTTAGTCATCTCTATCCTCAAGCGGTAGTGTCTATCTTTCCCCAGTCAAGTCGATCCTTGATCACTCTTACTCTTCCTCTTTCTCTTTTCACATCTCTATTTTGATCAATCACCATTCTCTTGGTTAAAGATTATTGCCTTTCTTCTATTACACTATTCTTTTCTTGTTGTCAATCATTTGCTTTTTGATTCCCTTGAAGAGTCTTTATTCCTTTTTCTCGGTTAATCACAGGTTTTCTGTTAAGATCGAATCCCTAAGATATTGCAACCTTTTCTTGGTTCTTCTCCCTTTGCTTGGTTAATCACTGCCTGCCAGTTAAAACACCAATTTACACGATTCCTTCAGTTAACCACAGTCTATCTGTTAATATACTGAACTTCCTTTTGGGTTAATCATTTTCTCTTGGTTAATCACTCTTGCTTTCAGTTAACCACAACCAGTCTGTTAAAATACTGAACCCTTTTTTTTGGGTTAATCACCTTCTCTTAGTTAATCACTCGTTTTCTTCTGGTTAATCACAGCTTATCTGTTAAAACCATTTGTTCCCCCAGAGTTGGCAACCTCTTTTGGTTCAATACTCCTTTTTTTTTATCAGTTACTGTTTATTCAGTCAAGATCAACAAGCCCCTCAGAGTCAAACACCTTCTCTTAGTTCAACACTCTTTGCTCTCTTTTTTGGTTCATCATAGCCTGTCTGTTAACACCATTCCCTTTTCTTTCCCCACAGAGCCTACCTCTTTTTCTTCGGTTAACCACTGCCAGTCAGTTAACATACCGAACCTTTTGCTTGGTTTTAACACCATACTTCTGTTCACTCCTCGACAGAGTGTCTACCCTCTGTTTTTTCAGCACGTTTTCTATGCACTTTGTTCCCCAGTGGAATCCCTTCTATCACTCTTGCTTCTTTTTATTCTGGTTTCTACACCATTCTTGCATTTTTCCCCAGCTTAGTTATACTCTTGCACTTTATCCCCAGCGGATCTTTCTTCTTGTTCTCTTGGTTTTGACACCATTTTCTTTGTTTTCCCCAGCACAGTTGCTCTTTCTGGTCGGTTTTTCCCCAGTAGAGTTTCCTTCTTTTGCTCTTGGTTTTGAAACCATTTCTGTTTCCGTTTTTTACTTTTCCGTCTTGGTTCCATGAACTACAGAAGCGTTGATTCTGCATTCTTTCGAATGTATGATACGTAGGCACGAGATCGCGATGATCTTGGCGAGCACACTTCCACCTTTCCACCTTTTATTCCCTTCCTTTTCCCTGGTTCCCTGAACTACGGCGTTCTGATTTCCTCATTGTATTATAAGGGTACGTAGGAACGAGGACCCTGTTCCTCCGCGAACACTTTCTTTCTTTTCTTTCTTTCTTTTCCCTATTTTTCTTCTCTCTCTTCTTTTCTCTAGATAGAAGCCTTTAGATAGATAACCCATCCAAGCCTAGAAGCAAGCGAAATGGTTCCCGTCGAGTACGACAGATGCGTTAGGTGCTAATACCTTCCTTTCGCATAACCGACCCCCGTTCCCGTTTCTCTTCCCCTTGGGTTTTATCGATATTTTCCATGTCCTTTGGACTAAATAAAGTTCGGTGGCGACTATGTGTTATCTTTGAGTGTGCGATTCACTCAAGTATAAACCAGCCATCTTCAGTTGGATGGTGATTTTGTGAAACAGGTGTTCCAGATGTGATTTTGTGTTATGGATCACTCATATATGATGTTTATGAAGTGTTAGCATGATTGGTTTGGTTTGAATCAACCTCAATTTCAAAACCCGATAGTGACTTGGTTTAGAAGGCAAAATTGGAGTGAAGAAGGTGATTTTGAGAAAGGCATCTGTTTGGGGCCTTTGGTGTGCTTGAAATGATCATAAATGAGCTCTATTTATAGTAGAGCAAGTTTGTTTTGGTTGCATTAATGAATGGCAACTGGTGCAGAGCTGTGACCAATGTGGATCAAAGGGAACCTCAAGTCTCCTTTAGCCATTGACTTGAGATTAGAGCACAGGCTTATGGTCTTCTGTTGCAGGGATAAGGCTTGACTCATTTGCAAAGTTGTGGATTGATACATGCTAGCTCTATGCATCCTTTAAATGGCTCATGACAAAATTGAATTTAAAGGTTGCAACAATGATGATTTTGCACATGGCAAGCCAAGTCCTTTGGCATTTTGTGTTGTGGATCAGATCATCCATCCATTTGGATTGTAATTGATCAAAAATGCAATGATCAAAGTGTGTCAAATTGGTTTTGGAAATCTTGGGGGGCAAGTTTGCACAAATTCTTCCTAGAACTATCATGGAGACAGTTTGTAATTAAGCAACTTTGGAGATCCATAACTCCTAGCTCAGATGGAGTTTCATGGTGTTTTTGGACAATTTGAAAAGCTAATGTATCCTAATTTAATGTGATGTCCAACTTTGGTTTTGAAGCAACTTGTATTTGGTTGAAAAATGCCTCAACATTTTGGAAAAAGTGAAGCAGATACTGACTTAGTGAAAATTTCACTAAGTGTTGGAAAAAGTGTGATTTTCATGTTTTTGTGATTTTGATCAATCCATAACTCAAAATCCATGAAGATTTGGAATCTCTTGTAGTTGACACATTTGAAATATGTAAGATGGACTACAACCTGAGCTTTGAATGGGAGAAAAAGGCCTTGTGGTTTAGGAGATATGGCCTTGCAAAGTTGGTACCCTAGCCATTTTGTTCCATAACTTAGAAAAATTATAAGTTTCTAAGATTGCCCCTTTTACAAGTTAACTCATTTTATTTGAATTTTCTTGATGAATGATGATTCAAATCACATATTAACACCATTTTAGGGTTAAGGAAACATTGGTTGACCAAAATTTTAAAAAGTCAAACTTGGATTTTGGTACAGTTGACTTTTTCAACAGATAAATTTTGACTTTGTGATTCTTTTATGAAATCAATCCTTAGGCCTAATTAAACTTCATGGATGGCCTCTAAGGGTATTCAGGAATGTTTTGGACCCTCCCCCAAGGTTTGAGAACAAGGATTGGTCAATAGTCAACGGTAGGGTTGACTTTTTTTTATCAGAAACCCTAATTTGTGACCAGATGATTCTGAGTTCTTGTGGCTTATGACTTGAGCTATTTGAGTCAATCAAATCTTGTAGACATGTCAATGTGATGCATTTGAGGTCCTTGAAGTTCATCTTGAAGCTTCAAGTCATGTCTTGTTTCACAAGTTAACTCAAGGTTTGAATTAGGTCAAAACCCTAATTCCTGATTTTTTATAGATGGTCCTTTAAGGTGACTTTGCCATTGTGGATGGGCTCTTGAGGTTCCTTTGAGCTTGTTGGACCATATATTGAGATATTGGCTCATGCCCAGATGAAAATTTTCATATGGAGGCCCTAGTTGACCAAAACCCTAATTTGGTGACAATGGTGATCCTAAGGCTTGATCCTCTTGGAATGTTGCATAACTATGCATGATTTTTGATATGGGAGACCTCTTGATCCTTCATGGATGTTTAAGAGGTTAGACAAGTTGAAGATCAAGTCCTTTCTTGACTGATCTTTTGCCTGAATGCTCTGAGAGGGATGTAAACCCTAATCTTTGATTGTAGAGAATGCTCAACAATTCCTGAGGAGATTGATGAGGCATAATGGTACATCCATATTATGATGATGATTCTCATAATGATGGGAAATATTAGTGGTCAAAATTTGGGGTATGACAGAATCACTAAAGTTAAATGATCTAGATTGAACACATTAAGTCAAGAATATGAGATGTTCAAAATGCAGCCCCGAGAATCATTTGAAAGCACTCGGTAAGACTTTTACTAACGATGAATTAAATCTTAAAGTGCTTAGATCTTTAAACAGGGAATGACAACCAAAGGTGACGACGATATCAGAAAAGAAGAGTCTTTCTACCATGACATTTGCTTCCTTGTTCGGAAAACTTCAAGAGCATGAGTTAGAACTTGAAATATTGGAGAAGCATGAAATACAAGTAAAAGATTCAAAAGAAGTTGCCTTAAAGACAAAAGTAAAAAATTATGATAGTAATCAAGAGGATGAGTCCAATAGTGATGAGAATGATGATCTTATCAAGAAGTTTGAAAAGTTTCTAAGAAAAGAAAGAAAAAATGAGATCATTAAAGGGGAAGCACCAATAAGAAAGATTAAATGCTTTGAATGTGGAGAAAGAGGACATGATAAAAGTGAATGCCCTACACTTCAAAAAAAGAATAAATTTAAGAGAAATAATCATAAAAAGGAAAAGAAAGCATATGTAGCATGGAATGACAATGAAGTAAGTTCATCTTCAGATGAAGAACATGTAAATCTTGCATTGATAGCAACACATCATTCTGATGAAGAGGAAGAAGGGGTTAGTAATGAAAAATCTTCTTGTGATAATGATGCTTTAGATGCTATTGAAGAACTCTTAAATGAATGCAAAGTATTGTATAAAACAATATCTTCACAAAAGAAACAAATTACATCTTTAGAAGAAAAAGTTGATATTATGGAAAAAGAAGCAAAAGATGAGAAACTAAAGAAAATTAGTGAAGAAAAACAAGGGTTAGTATGTACAAATTGTGAATCACTTTCTTTCCAAATTGTTCAATTAAAAAGAGTCCTTGAAAGATATGAGAAATGACAAATTGAATTAGAAGCGGTCCTTATTCAACAAAGATATTCAAACGATAAAAGTGGACTTGGTTACTGTTGATTGCAGAATAGGGCAAGCAGCAAAAATATTTATTTTCGGAAAGAATTCCCTCTGGGATTTATGTCGTGTCCACAGAGATCGGTTCGAGGGAAAGAATGTCGTTCGACAATCTCTCGCGTTAATGAGTTTGGATTAGAATGGTTTAAAACAAGAAAACAGAAAAGTAAACATTAAAACATAAAAACAAATTCATTCTTCAGCAAGACAAATTTATCCGACATGCACATAATCGACGCTTCACAAACTTAAACTTACCGACCAGTTATACTCGACCTACAATACTCCTCAATATCACACAGCATCGCTCACAACAAAGGTTATGTCTAACGCAAAGTTGAGAGAACGACCGTGTTACTATTACCGATACTTTCGCACGCTAGCTCAAGGCACGGAGGCATTAAACTTCGACGCCTATTGAAGATTGTTAGCTCTAAAATCTATCTTTAGAATCCAGAAACTAACAGATAATCATCCCTAATCGAAGTTTGCGAGGATTATCTCTAACGCAACTCAAACCCCGCGCATAAAGCAAAAATCAGAGACAATCACCAATAAAGATTTGTAAAGCAAGTTTTATACAACGCCATGGGCGAAAAATATACATGAGATCATAGTCAATACATATACAAAACCCAACAAAGAAGAAAAACACAAAGAAGAAGAGAAATGAATCAAACATCTCGCAGTTTGTCAGAGTCGGTCGACGATCAATCCACCTCGGATCATCCGTATGCAAGCTTCCATGTTGTTTTCTAAGCTAATCTACTGAAAAATGAAGTTTGATGGAGTTAGAGAAAGAATCCCCAAAACCATAACCTAAAAAATGCTGAAAAATGACTAAAATAGGCAAAATTGTGTTCTAGGGTTCACCTAGCGAGCCCCCGTTCGCCTAGCGAACATAAACCGCCTTAGCTACTGCCAAAAATGTGTTTTTCACGCTTCCGGGCACTTTTTATTTGCCCCAGGGTTCGCCTAGCGAACTCCCCAGCGAATGCGCTCGCCTCCAGTTCGCCTAGCGAACATGACAGCAAACCAGAACTTGTTTTCTTCATAACTTTTGAACCGTAACTCGGATTGACGCACGATTTGAAGCGCCGAAAAGCTTATTCAATGCTCTTTATGAATATGGAAAAATATCTTTACTTGAATACCTACAAAAATGAGAAAAAATCAATTAAACTCAATGATATTTACACGAAAACGTAATATACACACGAAAACGTAAAGTAAACGTATTTACACATAGTGGGGTTTATTCAACCAATTTTAACACAAAGTAACGATAAGTGCAACAAAACTTATACACAAAAATAGGTACATTTTGCACTTATCAAACTTTCCCCAACTTACATAATTGTTTGTCCTCAAACAAAGATCAAACAACTCAACGAAACCGAGTGATAACCAAAGAATCACGAATCAACAAGTTTTGAAAAACGGAAAACAAATGCAATGGTTCAATCGAAAATGGTACACACAAAGTAAATACTTACCACTAAACTACAACGATAACATAGTCACGAAACAAAAGCAAAGTACAAAAGTCATGCCAAAAATTCTAAAACAACACAAGTTCAAATGTGAATCACACCTAACAAAAACAATCATCGGTAGATGAAAAACACAAAATGAGGTTCTTTTCACTCACACAATAATCTTGCAAACAAAAGACTAAATTATGGAACCATCCAAAAATCATATTGAACATGCAAATGCAAGAATCACAAGGACTTTTCAAGGTTGTAGCGTGGTCGGGTAAACAATCAAGGGGCAATTCCTAAAGCTAATCGAAACAAAAACTTGCCTAAACCTAAGGGAGTGATCAACTCACAAAAGTTCAAACACAAAATTTCAATCAAACTTCTTCCAAAATCCCAAGTGTTACACAAAACACAATACTTATTTAGCACAATTATTTGAACTCTTTTTGTTTTTCTTTTTCAAAACTTTTCTCTTTTTTCTTTCTTTTTCATATTTTTCTCTTTTTTCTTTTCTTTTTCATCCTCATAGAAAACAACCAATGAGTAAACAATCATTCTCTCCCCAACTTGAATTCAACCACATCATCATGTGAATACTCCCTACTTTTTAAGGCAAGGTAAAAATTCATACAACAACACAAAGTTGAGGTCCAAGAAAAAACAAAATCCAATAAAAAATAAGTGAACTAAACACTCATAGACAAGCATTAAGTTCAAATAAAACATGGATCAAAAAGCTCAAAGGGGTTACGAATTCTCACACACTCACAAGGTGAATTGACTACTCGGCTAGGTAGTTGTGCTCAAAATGAAACAAAATTGCCTTGATCATTTTCATGCATTCATATAATCAACACAAACAAAAGATTAAGCATAATAAAATCCAGTTAGAACAAGAATGTTGGTACTCCGTGCATATATGAACAATAGAAGGCTTCCTCACAAAAAGGGTGAGAACTAACGTGATTCACACATGAACAAGTATACAAAAGAATGAATGGCATGCAAGTTTGTAAAAAGCCTAAGTATCATGAATATGCTAAAGTCAAGAAAGCGATAAACACATACCTCGGAGGTGTACAAAACTTAACAATTTCATTATCATACATCCGCAAGTTGAAACGATCAAACTTGGAACATCACCACAAATTTCCTCAAGCTACTCAAAACAAGCTCAAAGGCAAACACACAAACTATTAATATGAACAAACTGAAAAACTGGCAAAAATTCATTAAACAAGTTGTAAAGTGAAGATTTGAGAATTTTACGAAAAATCCGAGTACAACTTGTTTAATGAATACTCACCACACTACCTAAACTAAACAACAACAAAAGAAAATAATACACCATGCTTGTTTTACGTCGTAAGCTCGACGCCTTTACAATGCTTAGCTAGTAACTTCCTTCCTTCATGCCATAGTGATGCCTCACCGCGCAAACCAAAAGCAAGTGTCCTAACCAAACACTTAAACAAACGTTACGAGAACAAAATGTATACAACACTTGAACAAACATAATGGAAATAAACAATATATACGATATATAGAAAACTCAAAAACAAAGAAACTATCGCAATGCGATTCAATATCAAAACCAATCCCTGGAAACGGTGCCATTTTGTTGATTGCAGAATAGGGCAAGCAGCAAAAATATTTATTTTCGGAAAGAATTCCCTCCGGGATTTATGTCGTTTCCACAGAGATCGGTTCGAGGGAAAGAATTTCGTTCGGCAATCTCTCGCGTTAATGAGTTTGGATTGGAATGGTTTAAAACAAGAAAACAGAAAAGTAAACATTAAAACATAAAAACAAATTCATTCTTCAGCAAGACAAACTTATCCGGCATGCACATAATCGACGCCTCACAAACTTAAACTTACGGACCAGTTATACTCGACCTACAATACTCCTCAATATCACACAGCATCGCTCACAACAAAGGTTATGTCTAACGCAAAGTTGAGAGAACAACCGTGTTACCATTGCCGATACTTTCGCACGCTAGCTCAAGGCACGAAGGCATTAAGCTTCGACACCTATTGAAGATTGTTAGCTCTAAAATCTATCTCTAGAATCCAGAAACTAACTGATAATCATCCCTAATCGAAGTTTGCGAGGATTATCTCTAACGCAACTCAAACCCCGCGCATAAGGAAAAAATCAGAGACAATCACCAATAAAGATTTGTAAAGCAAGTTTTATACAATGCCATGGGCGAAAAATATACATGAGATCATAGTCAATACATATACAAAACCCAACAAAGAAGAAAAACACAAAGAAGAAGAGAAATGAACCAAACATCTCGCGGTTTGTCAGAGGCGGTCGACGATCAATCCACCCGGATCATCAATATGCAAGCTTCCATGTTTTTTTCTAAGCTAATCTACTGAAAAATGAAGTTTGATGGACTTGGAGCAAGAATCCACAAAACCATAACCTAAAAAATGCTGAAAAATGACTAAAATAGGCAAAATTGTGTTCCAGGGTTCGCCTAGCGAGCCCCCGTTCGCCTAGCGAACATAAACCGCCTTAGCTACTGCCAAAAATGTGTTTTTCACGCTTTCTGGCACTTTTTATTCGCCCCAGGGTTCGCCTAGCGAACTCCCCAGCGAATGCGCTCGCCTCCAGTTCGCCTAGCGAACATGACAGCAAACCAGAACTTGTTTTCTTCATAACTTTTGAACCGTAACTCGGATTGACGCACGGTTTGAAGCGCCAGAAAGATTATTCAATGCTCTTTATGAATATGGAAAAAATATTTTTACTTGAATACCTACAAAAATGAGAAAAAATAAATTAAACTCAATGATATTTACACGAAAACGCAATATACACACGAAAACGTAAAGTAAACGTAGTTACACATAAAGTGGGGTTTATTCAACCAATTTTAACAAAAAGTAAGGATAAGTGCAACAAAACTTATACACAAAAATAGGTACATTTTGCACTTATCAGTTACTCAAAGTTTTCTAAACCAAGTTCTTGTAAAACAATCTTTGTTAAGGCCAGTGACCAAACTTCTAAAGAGAAAGTGAACAAACCAAGGAATGTGCATCCTTGTCCTAAAAAGAAAAGATTTGTGGAAAAGAAATCTTATGTTCCTAGATATAAGAGCAATTTTGTTCCTACTTATTTTTATTGTGGTATTATTGGCCATACACCTAATTCTTGCTATATTATAAACTTTAGTGTTGCAAGTGGGAATTATGTTTGGGTTAAGAAAGGAATTAGTTATGAAGGACCCAAGGCACACTGGGTACCAAATAAAACTTAATTTATTTTGTAGGTTTTCTTGAAGACCACTTCGATTCTTGCTTTGTTGATAAGTGGTTGTTCTAAGCTTTTGATGGGAGAAATAAACTAACTTTCAAATCTAGTGCTTAAAGTCCAAGGGTTATTTCACATATGGGGAATACCTTAAAGGAAAAATTCTTGGCATTGACAAAGTTGAAGCACTATCTTTCACATTCATTGAAGATGTACTTTATGTTAAAGGACTAAAGGAATATCTTCTAAACAAAAGCCAACTTTGTGACAAAGGCTTCAAGATCATGTTCGCCAAGGATGAATGTTTTGATGAAGTCAATCATGAGGTAAAATCTCATAGGTAAAATTTGTTTTTATTTTTCATAATTTCTTTATATACTTCAAGTCTTTTCCCATCCTTTTTGTTAATGACAAAGGGGGAGAAGAATTGTGTATTATTGCTTGGTTTCTCTAACAAAATGTGCAGATTTCAAAACTCTCTAAGAATCATGGATTTAGGGGGAGCAATATCCAAGGGGGGAGCTAACATTGGTTAGAGAAACAAGATTGGAACAAACTTTCAAATTTATTGGGTTGTCATCATCAAAAAGGGGGAGAATGTGAAGATATAGCTTCTCAAATGTTTTGATGACGACACACTTTCTCAAGCATCAAAATGGAATAGCAAAAATGATTTATCAAAGGCATCAAGCTCAAAAAATGAAGTTTCAACATATTTATCAAGACTTGTTGCTTTAATTAAGATTGGATGGAAAAGTTTAAGGTATAAACATTTAATCTCTATATGGTTATATAAGTGTTCTAAATCATATCTCATTCATGTCATATTCATTGGAAACAAATTTGTGCATAATTTTAATGAGTGGTGGATTTGCTCTAGTGGTTGAAAGGCTTGTTTTTAAATTTCCCTAAGGTTCATGGGTTCAAGTCTTTGGCAAACTCACTGTTTTAAGAAAAGCAAAATTTCATTTGAACCAATCAATTGATGGTCTTGTATAATCGATTGGTTTGGCCATTTTCACGTTAAAATCCTTGAACCAATCAAATGACATGTGAGTGTAATTGATTGCTTCTCTTGCATTTTTGAAATTTCCTGATACGTGATAACATCTTTTCATAGCACCTGTTCGTGGCATCCATTGGTGAATTGCATCCTTTTTGTAGAGGTATCTAGGGGTTATATAAACATCATATTTTCAGATTTCATCTCACCTCTTTACAAATTTAAAAATCATCACTCATTTCTTTCAAACTTTCAAAATCATTCTAAGTGTTCATATTCAGAATTTTTCTAGAGAGAAACCTTGCATAAACTTTCATAAAGCATCATAGGTGTTCTTTACTTTCCGCTTTTTACAGCATTTCATCACTTAGAAACTTTAGGAAAGTAAAACTCAAGATCATCGAAAAACCAGAAAATATTCTAAGGAACCTAATTCACCCCCTATTAGGTATAATCCTACTTACAACCGCGGTCGGCTCAGCTAGCGTTGGTCTTTCTAGGATGCACTGATATATTGACATGCACTCTATCACCAGGAGGCGGACTTTGACCTGCCTGCCGGTCTCCTCGGACCCGAAAGTAACGAGCAACTCAACATAGCCTCAGGACTTAGTGGTGGTGCCATTTAAGCCTTGTAGGTCGGAGCCTACATACGGTGTAAAATTCCTATCGTCAAGCTAGATAGTTATGAACAAGTGAGCATACATAATGTCGATGGAGCTCCCTTGGTCGACCAGGATGCAGCGGACGTCGAAGTTCGCCATCTATGCTCTGATGAGAAAAGGAATGTTGGAGTTGGGAGCATCACCCGGTACCTCCTCGAGGTAGAAGGTGACGGGGTTTGATTTCCCCTAGAACCTGTCGAGGGTTGCATTCTATTTCGAGCTCGTGTCGATCAGCTTGTCGAACATTCTTTTCACCGACCCCACAGTGAGCTAGTTAACCCCTCCGTCGGATATGACCATAGCGGAAGAGAAGTTCTCCTAGGTGCTGTGAAAAGACAACAGCAGGGCGACCTCGTCGGGGACGTAGAAGTCCTCGGGCCTAGAGATGAACAGAACGACCTATAACCTGACATCGTTAGAATATGGTATCTCTTCCTCGACCTTCTTCGCTTCGCGGATAGCCTAGCGAGGAATCTCACTACTCTTACGTATTGTTTCAGGCGCCCTTCCTTGATCAGGATTTCGATTGCATCCTTGAGGTGGATGCAGTCCTTCATGACGTGCCTGTGGCTCCTGTGGAACCGACAATACGGACTTATCGACGTTCGGCTTAAGGGGCGTCGACTTGGGGAAACGAACCCCACTCTGTTGAAAAACCGAGTTTATACACTCGGCCAGGATGCGCTCACGGGGAGCAGTCAACAATGTACATTCAACGAAGCAGCCCACTGGTCCCCTGTGTTCACGGGAGTCGCAGAGCTTGTCTTCTCTTCTTTTCTCCTGCCACGTCGGGGAGTCGTTGAGGGCTTGGTGTTCTCTCGGTTCCACGAATCGCGAGCATTGTTAGTGGCCACTTTCTCCTCGTATTGGATGTAGGTCTAGGCCTTGAGGAGGAGGTCTTCCAGCAAATGGGGTGTCTCGATGCCAACTGGTTTGGCGAAGTCGCTGCGAGGGCACAACCCTCGCTCGAGCAGCTATCTCTTCATCCGGTCATTCGTGACAATTTGAACAGCCTCTCGATTGAATCTCTCTATATAGTCTCTGAGAGATTTGTCCTTCCCCTGAATGATGGCCTCGAGTGATTCCTCGGACTTCAGGTGTCGACGAGAGGCGGTGAATTGTCTAGTGAAGTACGTCTTCAGGTTCTTCAAGGAGGTGATGGACTCAGGGTCGAGGCTCTTATACTATGACATGGCACCCTTCCTTAGAGTCGTGAGGAAGAGTCGGTATTTGATGACGCCTCGGACGTTGCGGTAATTGAGCATCGTATCGATGTTCTCGATGTGATCATTTGGGTCCATCGTGCCATCATAGGTCACCAAACTTAGTGGTTTTTCCATCCCGAAGTGGACGGGAGCCTCCATGATTGCTTGGGACAGCGGACCGCGGGGGTCGTCTTCGTCGCTCCAGATTGGTGAGCGCGACGAGGAGTGGTCGTACCGAGGATTCCTGCCGTGGCGCGACGAGTTTCTTGGTCGAATCTTTGATTTCTCCAGCCGCACGCCGACTTTATTCCTTTTGGGAGCCAGGGAGCGCCGCTCTTTGCGGGGAGAAGTGTGACCCCGCTTCTAGGTAATCGCGGCCTGTGGCTTCTTCAGCCGCGGACGACGTCCGGGTTGCCGCGGGGAGAGGCCTTGGGAGTCATCCTATTGGTGTCTCCGCGGGGGAGAGTGTGGATGGGGCAAGTCTCATCTTCGCGTAGACGGGCTATGAGCGTCAGGTCGTCGGTGTCTCCGGGGGGAGAGCGCGAATGACGGTCTTTCTCCATAATCTCAATCCTTTTATTCTGTTAGAAGATCATGAGATTGGTTTGGTTTATCGTAGCGAACAGGACCACCGTAGTAGGGTTGGCGCCAGGTGGCATGCGAATTGGTTGAAAATCTCTCGGGTCTTCGAAATGTTGATGTTGGATGGCGTTGTAGACCGCGTTGTCGGAGGAGGGAGAGGCGGTGAATCTGTCTCTGGGGTCCACCTCTTCAGCAATGGTAACTCTGTTGTTAGTGTGGTCACCGCCGGTAGCGAAAGAGGTTTCGAGAACGTGATCGCCGGCATGTTGATCGACCATGCTGATTGGTAATTTAAGAAGTTGCTTTGGTCTTTAAGTTTCAGTGAAAGAAAAGACAGGGGAGAAAAAAGTTCCCACAGACGGCGCCACTGATCTTACCGGGACCAAAAGAATGACAGTGGCCAGGAACACGTCGTGAGCTCCAAATGCACTGGTAGTGGAGAAGAGGAGAGGGGTGTACCTGCAGGACACTCCGATGTCAAAGTGAGGTTTAAAGCGAGAGAAAACAAGTACATAGTGAGTATGAATTAGAATACCTGACCCTTTTGTAGAGTTGGGTATTTATAATGTGCTCCCGGCGCTGGGCCAACGGTTATCTGTAGTGGGCTGGATCATCCGGCCCATTACGGGTAACTGCCAGCATCTACGTGGGAGTAGGAAAGACCAGCACGTGGTCTTCGTCATGGGTCAACTGCCCCGCGAACGGTGCGGGTTCAGTTGGTGACGTGTTTCCGCGTGGGGAGCACGTGGAGAACGTGGGGAGGACGCTGGAAGAACGTTTCCTCCCGCGGTAATGATGGATTAGGCCTTGTTGAACCCTCCCTGACGCGGAGCTGGGTTGGGCTGTGCCCGACGGTGGGCCAGCTCTAGGCCCAGTCCAGAACAAAAGTATTACCTCTAGACCAAAAATTATCTGCCTTTGCTAACAAATGGGCAATCGAATTCGCTTGAAGCTTAACAAACTTTACCTCAGAGTTGGAAAAACAATGTAATAAATTCTTAATCGATCTAATAATAATACTAAACTTAGAGTTTCCACCATAGTTGGCATGGGTAACATGAACCACCAATTGAGAATCACTTTCAAAAGTCACATAATCTAATTGCATCTGTATAGCTGCTTGGATCGCTTCCTTTAAGGTCATAGCTTCTGCTTCTATAGTCGAGAAAGAACCAAAATCCCACGAGGTGCCTTCCATAATGCATCTACCCAACCAGTCTCTAACACACCAACCTCTGTTTGTAGTTCCTTTTTATCTATTGAAACCCGCATCCACATTGCATTTCACCCATCATTCAATCGGTGGGTTCCACCTAATTTGGCAGGGTTGGACATTAACTTCACTCTCATGGCTATCTTGAGCTTTAAACTAATCATGCCAAGTATGATAAGCTTGCATGTCTAACTTCGACGCCTCTTCTCTCTCATTATTCTAGATCGCATTATTTATATTATTTCAAAGCATCTAAATCAAAACTGCAACCCTACCTGCAATTCTCCTATCTTTTTTACTACAAATATCAAGAATAGGCCTTTGCGTCACTAAAATTTTGTAAACGAGACTCAATAGTAGAAAACAAACGCTGCCCTCCAACTTTGATTAGTAGTTTCACACCCAAAAAAGACACGCCACTCATCCTCCTCATTATTCTCACACAATTAACAATTTGGCATACACTGAACAAAATGCTGACAGAGTTTTTTTTTTGAGTTGGAAGGCAGCCCTTACAAATTCTTCACAACAAATGCTTGGCTCTAGGTGGTGCTTTGATGTTACATAAACTACCCCAGTCCCAGCCTCTCTACAAATTAACTGATTTGTTTAGACTCTCCTTAACAACTGATAGGCAAATTTGACACTATATTTGTTCTTTTTTCCAAACCATACTATCTTCTAACACGTCTTCCACAAACAGTACCTTTAGAATATCGTTAGTCACATCATGGGTGAAAATGTCTCTTATATTAAAAAGATATATATCAATTAATTTTCAAACATATGAAATAATAATAATAAATAATATTCAACAAATAATTATAATTAATAACAATGCTTTATGAGTCATGAAATCTACTCTAAAGATTCAAGTCCTATAAATTTATTAATTCAACAAGGGAGAAACGACATTTAAGGCAAATTGATAATTTATTAGAAAAATTCTAAAAATTTTAATATAAATAAATATAAACAATATCTAAATTCTTAAAATTGCTTCTTAATTAAGTTTCGTACGTTTGTCAAAAATAGTTATGATTTGTATTCATTTTAATAATATATATCATAATTACTTCTCAATTAAGTATTTATATTTATGGAAAGACTTAGCAATTAAGTTAACCTATATTCTTTTACTATATTTATGGAAAGACTTAGTAATTAAGTTAACTCAGCGGCTTAGACATTTTATCATAATTGCAATGGTGCTTTATCAATAAAAAAACGCAACTTCGTTTAAGTGATTGCAATTTTAAGTCAAACTCATTCATGGAGATGGAGACGGAGAAATATGTGAATGGCAAAAGAAAAAAGGTATGCAATTATATATCTAATGGTCTTGCCTATTCCAATTTGTTAAAATTGCCTCTAAAATCTTTGAAACGATTCGAAGTTGTTCACAAATCATGGTTTCTCCTATTGCAAAGTTCTCACTTCATGAGCTTGTATCGCAACAATTTCTTATGTACTAGACATTCTTATTATGATGATACATCAGTTATGCTAAATCTGAACACGACTCTGTCTAATCCTCTTTATGATTCAAAAATGGAATTATATATGCTTTCTGGAGATAGGTTTGAGAATAAGGTAAGAATACAATTGCCAGATACATATGATGATTTTGAAATTTTGGGTTCTTGCAGTATAAATGGATTTCTCTGTCTTTATAAATATCATAATTCGAACCTATTAATTGTATTGTGGAATCCATCTACAGAAGAATTAAAGTCAATTCCTTGGCTTTCAGAAGAGACAGTGGAATGTTCTGACTACATTCATGGATTTGTTTATGACCTCCTTAGACATGACTACAAAGTAATTCGACAATTATCATTTCCTTCACGAGTTAATTCTAACCCCGACCCCGGCCCTGACGGAGATATATGTTATGAAACCATATGGGAGACATATAGTCTAAAAAATAACTCTTGGAAAAAGCTTAATTTTAAGATGCCTTATTGCAGAGGTGATTATCCCGGCACTCGGTTGTATAAGGACGGAATCTGTCATTGGTTGGGTCCAACAAAAGTAAATGCTTCTGAAACATGTTTGGTTTCATTTAACATGAGCACTGAGACGTTTGTTACCACATTCATTCCTTCTGAAATGGATACGTCTCATTTTGATAAACATTTGATGGTATTAAACGGATCAATTTCTTTAACTTCAAATTATTTTGGTGTACCAACCTTTCATATATCAATTTTAGGAGCACTTGGTGTAAAGGATTCATGGATCAATCTCTTTACAATCGGGCCTATTCATGGTATTGAGCAACCTATTGGAGCAGGTAAGAATGCAAATATATTCTTTAGAAAGGAAGATGGTGAACTAGTATGGTTTGATTTAAATACTCAAAGGATTGAGGCTATTGGTTTTAAAGTTCAACCCTATTGTAGTAACATAATAATTTATAAATAAGATCTATTTTTTACTAGGGGAGAAAAAATTAGGTATTTTAATAATAATAATAATAATAATAATAATAATAATAATAATTATTATTATTATTATTATTATTATTATTATTATTATTATTATGACTAGCGTCCAAACGGGCACTCCCGTGCCCGTTTGTCCGCTTTTTTTATATATGCACAGGCGTTAAAATGTAAACGGATATTTTTTTTATAAATTTTGTGATATTTACTTCTGTGTCCGTTTGTCTGTTTTTTTAACGCAGACATTAAAGAAATTATAAATCTTCCTCCCTCTCTCTTAAAAATAAGAATATTATAGAGGTATTGAAAATTATTTTGTAGTACTCTTTCCAATCTTATATATATAAGTAAGTTTACAAAAAAAACTCACCATTTAAAAAAAATATCTAAATACATTTAAGTATTACACTCTTTTTAATTTTACTTTGATAATGACAATCAAATCTAATAAAAAAATGTCAGTAAAAATTATAGCTAACATTCGAATATCAAAATGTAACTTCAATTTCAATTAATTGTTATTTGACATCATCATAACCTAAATTAATTTCTATTAAAATTGACATAGTGAGAATGGATAACAATGCACTTACATTTTTTATTAACACTACATAATTTCTATTGCAATTGCAGTAGAGCAATATTTTTTTAATAAATATTTTTATTTAATAAAACTTAGATTATATGTGAAACAATTAGAAAAAAATAGTGTATACACGATGGATCCCCTAATAACCTACTTACATAACACAGTAAATAAAATTAAATGGAAGCGTCCAACTTTATTATAATATATTAATAAAATAAAAAATATGAATGTATCATCTCTATACAGGAAAAAAAAAGAACAATTAAATAATGCACCCCAATGTTAATGTATTGCCAAAATCTCTTACATGTAGGCACTGCTTGTATCTCACCATATTCGAATTGCATGTCCGATATAAAAAACCAATAATACATTTATGTACTTCTTTTGCTCTGGAGACAACAAATTCTACCATGTTGCCTAAATTTTTCTTGATCAAAGAGTAAAAAAAATAAATTATATTATCATCCATTTAAAAAAATGTAAAGAAAATTAATGAATGAGAAGTACACAAAATTGTGTTGTTGTTTGTAACACAATTTCATTTCTCTTTATAGGTGCAACAATGATTTCTTTTAAATAAAAGATTTTGATAACAGGTTTTAGGTGATAAAAAATAGCCTAAAAATGAGAAATTGTCGTAATGAAAAAAATAAAACTTCTATGATAATATTAACACAATTAAGGGAACATATACTAAAAACTTCGTAAAAGACATGCATACTGAAATATATGTTGCTCTGCTTCATTACATAACACCCTCTTTCTCCTTTCTTGTCTCACTCTCCATTTTAGAATTGTAACAAAATAACATCAAATTTATACTGGGAACAAATCATTTTGTGTACTTACCACAAATTAAGCATGTGAGCAATAACACTATAACTTAGCAATAACATATAAAAAATTATTAAACTTGAGCATAATTAAAAAATAATAAAAGTAATTAATAAAAGTCATTGAAACACAAAATAAACCTGGGTTTTCGAGATCCACATTCATGACATTTATATTCGTCATATTCACATATTGTAAATTAAAGATTTAAATAATATAAATAGAGAAAACAGGTAGAAATAAAAACGAGAGATATGAAAAAGAAAGGAAGAGAAGCAGAAAATAGAGAGTGTTTATATATATATTTTAGGCAAAATAATCTTTTTCGTCCCTTAACTTTACCCCAAGATCCAGTTTGGTCCCTTAACTTTAAAAAGTGACAAATTCGTCCCTTAACTTTTAAAATGGTGTCAAAGTAGTCATTGCCGTTAGTTGGCTCAAACTTCTGTTTATTTTTGGTTACGTGGCAGCTGACATGAATTTAGAAAATCATCTTCTTCTTTCTTAACATATTCTCCCTGCTATGTTCCACTATCCCTTCCATCTCCTTCTCACCACCTTAACTCCCTCTGTCAACCAGTTTTCTTTCTTCTCCACTTCGTCACTCTCCTTACAACCTCCATAAACCTACTGCTCTCTATATTTGTACACACTCCCTGCACCCTTTCCAATCTCTAACACCACTGATCCGAACCTCCTTCCGTCACTCTCCGCTTGCACCCTTCGTGGGCCACGTGAACACAACCTCCACCTACCCTTCAAACAATCAAACTCGTACATTCTGTTATTATGAAAGCTAATATTAAAGCTAATTTAGCTACCTATATTAGCCATACAAATATTAGCCATATAAATCTTCAGCGATGCAGATGGAAATACGTTTTTCAAGTGATTCAACTGAAGCTTTATGAGTTGAAATATAGCTAGCCATATAAATAGTAGAGGCTTACTAATATAGCATGATAAGGTTAAATGTAGGAAGAAAGATACTGTATAATATAGATACTTTTAATTTGGGGGAATGTTGAGTGAGGTAGTGTATGTTAGTGGATCACAACCTTGAAAGAAGACAAATAAAAAGGTACTTATAATATTACACACTTAGTCATTGGAAACTACAGTAATGACCTGTAATATTATGATAATGTGTGTAGGTAGTGAAATCATGGAAGTTCGAGGACCATTGTCATTGTTTCAACTATACTTGTTCCTTTGATGGGTGGTGGCAATGTAATCAACTTTTTTTTTCTTTTTGAATTTTTGTTTATTGTTTTTGGTTATTTTGATTTAAACTTGAGTTTTTGTTTTGGGGGAAAACTGTAGGTGGAAAAAGCTAAAATGATACAAACACTACTGTTTGTTGAAGGTATTAAGACATTGTTGCAGACTTGGTTTGGAACAAGGCTTCCTGTGGTTGTAGGAGCATCGTTTTCTTTTCTCATTCCTGCTATTTTTGTTGCATTGTCAACCAGAATGAGTTTGTTCCCTGATCCGCATGAGGTTTGTGTGACCATATATATTTATAGAATGTTTACTTAGGATTAGATGGTTATTTTATATTATGGTTATTTTAAATCAATACTATATGAGTGAGTGAGTGAATAGATAGTGAACATGCAATAAGTTATTTTAAATCAATACTTAGAATTGTTCATTTGTTCCACTCTCGTCTTTCTTGATTAATTAGGTCTCTAACCCAAAATTCATTGGTATCAAATGACTTTTAAATTAGGACTTTAGATTAACTTTGATAGGGTAGCCATGGATGTTTCCACACAATAACGTTATTACCATTCTATATCCTTCAACAGTAACCTTTTAAAATTTCTCCTTAGTTTGATGAATATTTTTTCAAAGATAACTGTTATTAGATTTACCATTCTATATCCTTCAACAGTAACTTTGTTTAATTGTTATGAACTTTTGAATTACATTAATCTGCAGATTAGTAGTCGTAATTTGGACAGAGTTCGTAAACTGAAGAGTGCAATGACAAGGCTGACTGCTCGGGTTCAAAAGGTACATCAAGTTTTCCACTGCTAGTGAAAAATTTGTGATGGGAAAATCCTGTTTTCATTTTATGATGATTATTGATCTTTTGGCTATGAAATTTAACGTAAATGAAGTAGGACTGTCAATATTTTATCTAAATAGTTCATATGACAAATTTTCCACGGTCGGGAACTTTGCTCTTTTATAATCAGGTGGTAGGGTTTTGAAGACATGGATGGATGAGGGATGGTCGGAACGGAAAGTGAGAGAGGAAATGGAATCAGAAGATGAAAGAAGTTCATCCAACAATGTTGCACAGAAAGAGAAAAAGAAAAGAAGTCCACCTGCCAACAGTGTTGCACATAAAGTCCACCTGAAAATACGTGGCATCCATTTTCAATCATTGACTAACAGAATCAAATGGAAGGATAAACGTGACACCAGTTTAAAAGTTAAGGGACGAATTTGCCACTTTTTAAAGTTAAGGGACCAAACTAGACCCTGAGGCAAAGTTAAGGGACAAAAAAGATTATTTTGCCTATATTTTAATACACACCTGAAGGAAGTTATTATTGGAATGAATCATGATACTGAATGATATTGAGAGGAAGTTAGGAAATAGACGTGTTTCAATTTTCAATTAGCAATTATTTTTAGTGGCAATCAAAATTTTAGAGGGTAATATTGAAAAACCCCAACTCTGGAGCAGTTATAAATATGTATTGGTGGTTACCATAATTCTTTAAAATAACTGTAATTTTTATCAGTAGTTTATCTTTTTAAAAATAAATAAATTTCATTTTAAAGGGCAAAATAGGTAAGAAAAAAAGCCACTCTAAAATTTCCTATCCCCTTTATAGATAGGTATAGATTATGATTATTATTATTAGGAAAAAAAGGTGATGCACAGTGTAAATATTTTTTACACTATCAATCAATTACTACCATGCATTCTGCCAAATCATAATGAAAATTTTAAATTAATTATATAACATAACAGAATAATATATTTTTATTGAATTGTATTTAGAATATTTTTTTTTCCTATTGTGTTTTCTTAGACATGTTTTAATGTCGCAATTGCATATCATTGCAATATATTGTCTAGTTCACAAACCAATTTTATTGTAATTTTATTTAGTAATATTATTATCTTAGAAGCGTTGCATTTGGAGAAGTTGGAGAACCAACGTAAGTAATGTCTTTCTCTCGTGTTTATTTGAACCTAATTAGTCTTTATTTAAAAAGATTGTTTGTATGACAAAATTAAGAAGCCATGTGATTGCTTTTATTTTTTTAAATATGGAAATATCAAAAGGAGAAGACCTCTTGTATTACAAGTAAAAATAGGTATACAAGACAACGAATAATATTAAAATAAAATTATTCATTAAAAAGGTTTTAACATACGCTTTAAATCGTGACAAACTTACGATTAATATTTAACTATTATACAAAAATATAAAATTTTAGGTAATACATATTGATCAAAATAAAAGATGAATATTTATCAAAATATAAAATTTTAAACAATTTCTGAAATATAAAATTTTAGGTAATAAATATTGATCAAAATAAAAGACGAACATTTATCAAAATATAAAATTTTAAACAATATCTGAAATAATAAGAGAATTTCTTAACACACCACTCAACCTTCTTAGGCACCATGCGTGCTGACGAAAATACCCTTGTGTTTCGAATGTGTAAATCCAGACGCACCTTTTTTTTTATTTTTAATTTTTCAGTTTTTATCGGATGTGCACATCCGGAAGAAATTCGTATTTGCAAATCCGGAATAAATCCTGATGCAGAACACCAAAAATCCAACAATGTTTCTCACATTCATAAAATAAAATCGGGATTACATTTAGAAAATCGCCATTACATTTAGAAGACTTTTCCGCATTTGATGCCTTTTCAACTGCGTTTAATCTTTCGAATTCATGCATTCTTTCAACAAAACTATCCGGCCACGACTCGGCAATTGCGGTTGCATGCGTCGCCTATTGCGGTGATGTAGGTGGTATGAGGCATCCAGGTTTCAAGATAACTTGTACAAAATGTCTTGATTTTGCAAGCCATCCGATACACATGATGCGATCATTTGGATTGGACGGTGGTGCGGTGTGGAGTGGAAAAAAGGTTTCCGAAAAACCGTATTGCGTCAAGTCGATACACACCATATCGTAGGCGCATGCGATAAGATGACCCATCTCAGGGAAGCTCATCCATTTCGATACCGGGGCCGGACCACTCAACCACGGAACAAGTGACTCGTAAACCTTGTCGTATTTTTCTTGGTTTTCATAGAGACGCGAGTATGCTTCTTTATGCGTCTCCAACTCTAGGATAAGTTGATGACGGACAAGTGCATGACCTTCCTCTCCTTTACCGAGTAGAGCCGACACGTCTCGGTAACCGCAATTACCATCCCCTACAACATCGATGATACCGTCTATATGCTTATGCATAAAAACCAGCATCTCGTCGATAAAGGAAATTATACGTGGAGTCGGTGTCGGAAGCAGTGCATTCGGAGTCGGAACTCGTGGAATCGGTGTCGGAGCCGGTTTGGTAATGCGAGCTCCTTTCATAACACTTTGTAGAGATTTTGGAGTTGGAGAGTCCAGAAAGAGTTTGTCAACGTGCTCATGATATGAAGGAGATCGAGTTGTCGAGTTGTCATTCGGTGTAGGCTTCAACTTCTTCGGAGCACCCTTTGTCTTAACCGGTAGAGACGGCGGTATCATTGTGGTTGTTTCGGGGAAGGCAATCTTCCTCAACTCTTCTTTGATGTGTAGCTTCATATTGTCATCGGCCTTCAAAAATCTCGCTTGAATTGCTTCCAATTAAGCCATAATAGAGATATCCGGTTTATCTCCTTCCTTACAACCATCATCATCAAAACTAAGTCTCATCCAATGAGGGAAAACCTCGTCAATTTGTATTGGCTCACCTAGTTTCAACTTTGTAGCAATGGCACAAGCACAAGGAAGACTGTAGGTTTTCACAATAGTGCAACCACACTTTGCGCTATCGGAACCTACCATTTCGGCTTGGTTGGCCTTGTGAAAAATATAGCCCAACCCCGCCCGAGACATGATGCCGATCAATTGAGAGTAGAGGAAGTTACCTTTAAACCGATGTTCCAAAACCGTAATGCTCCGACCTTTAAACGGAGTCCTAATCTCGACATAAAACCCCCTTGCTATTCCCCAACCAATTCTTCAAAGTGGCATGTGCCGACTCAACTCTATTGGTGGTAGTGTTTCCAAGATGTCATACATTATCGGTCCACGCACAAATAATCTTTTCTTTCACTTGATCAAGAATAGTGGATTCAACATATTTTAACAAAGCGGGGTACCTTTCGCACACTTTCCGGAATTTCATGACCGAATCGACATATAATTTCGTTGTGGAAGAATTTAGAATATGAGTCCATGCATCCATTATTTTATCTACAATGACACCCGACTTGACCACTTTTCCGTCTTCCGACTCCACTTGTTTCGCACCCACCGCGGTCTTAACCCGACTTCGCACATTCTTTGTTATGTGAAATCGACAAAGTAGTGCATTGTAAGAAGAAAAGACCTTTGCAACCACATTCATCAAGGCGTTATCGCAGTCCGTAACAATTGATTTGGACATTTGAACATGTTTCTTCAAAAGTGACCGACACGTCTCCAACGCCCACGTAAAATTGTCCTCTTTTTCGCATTCCAAAAAGGCAAAACCGACGACATATGTCTTATCCATAGACGTAACGCCAACCATCTCAAATAATAAAAGACGATACTTGTTTGTCTTGTAGGTACTATCGAGAATGAGAACTGTCGAGAACGTGTTGAACAACTTGATGGAATCCGGATGAGTCCAAAAAATATCTCGGACGGTAATTCCATCATCGCGATATCTGTACCGAGACACGTAATCGTTGTCCTCCAACAATTTCAACAGTTGTTGCATCTCACTCCTATCTCCCCTAATTGCCTTGTTCGTCTGATACCGAATGTTATACACTTGCTTTATGTTTGCTACATTGTCGGGTTCCTTCTGTTTCAACGTGGCAAGTATATTTTTCGGTTGGACAAGATTCAAGGTCATGTCGGCTATACATGTCTTCTCTTCCGCCTTGAGCCGACATACACTTGGATGACCTTGAAACTTTGAGCACATTTCATTGTTATGTATACCACAACGAGCACTAAATCTCTATTTCTTGGAAGCTAACATGTACCCACCAATCCTAAAAGGGCACTCACATTTTCTAGTACCGGTCTCGTCTTTTTTTAACTTCCGTAGAGGTGCTTGGTATTTGCCGCTTCTTTCGCACCCCAAAATTACAAAGCCTTTATTCTTTCCGAACCATTATCCGATCTTCTGATATTTACACCGAAGCCAAGCTCAATAGCCTTCCTACGAATGTATGCGAGCATGCTTTCACGATCATCAAACTCTTACTTGTTATTAAAGTCACCGCCGACATCAACCGACTTTACAGCATGCCTTCATCTTTCGAGGAAATCGGCGCAACTAATTCTTTTGACATGTTATCGGGGTGCACCATATCTATTTATAAACAATAATAGAACAATATGTATGTATAAATAAAACATATTAAAAATTGCTGAAAATTTAATTAATTGATTCCAGGCACTTTTCCGGATGTGCACATCCGAAAATGTTCATGCTCAATTCGTTCCGGATGTGCAGATTCGGAAGTAGCGTAACTTGTTTTTTCAAAAAAGTAGATTGATAATGTGAGCAATGTAGTGGATGAAGTTGAATATTTACCTGAATTCAGTCTTTTCTTGCTCCATTTGATTTGTTGCACCAAAAACTTGAACTTTTTGAGTGAGAAATGATATTGATGAAGTATGGTTTTTTGGGTTGGTGAGAGTGAGTGTGGAAGAAGAAAGGTTGAGAATGGGAAGGCGGGGGGGTGAGTGATCACGCAGATTCAAATATATCAGCAATTATTCCGGATATACAGATCCGGAGATCTTCCGAATATGCACATTCGGAACAATCTATTTTTTTTAAGGTTACGGTGCGTCCGGATGTGCACATCCGGAATCAATGAGCTAAAAAGAAATTTCACGTGGTACCTAAGAAACTTGAGTAGTGTGTTAAAAAATTCTCAATAATATGCTACTGCATAGTTTCTTCTCATATGCAAAAACACACAAGACCTTAGGGGCAGAAAAATAGTAAAACAGTTTATTCCGTAACCAGGTTTAATTATTAAATGTCATAATTCCAAGTGAATTCAAATTAAATCGTTCGTCATGCAACGGAAATCCATGTACCAAAATGGCCTACAATTCTAATAGTTGAGATGTTGTAGTGAGATTTTGGACCAAGTCCGTATTTCACAAACGTCTAAACTTTCCAGAAATGATACATGTCTTCAAGGCATTCAATAGTTATATGCACACACGAGCATTGCTAAGAAAAAACTCTATTGAACCTTAAAAACTACTCTTAAAGAAATGTAAAAGGCATATGCAAAATCATATTGAAGAGAAAATAAACATGCAGTGACTTAAATTGGCCGTAGCGAAAAATGAGAAAGTCCAATCCAATTAATCTCAATGAAACTCGTAAGTATAGTATCAAGAATTTATAAAACTGAATTTTTTTCAGTAAAAAAAGTTATCCACTAGCATGGAAGGCCTCCTTCCCTCACAAGATCAAAAATAAAACAAAGTTTAAAATACTCTAAACCAAAATTCCTATTGATGTACCTGAAATCGGTGTTTGAAACAAACACCCTTTGAACTAAAGAGAGCAATTCGAATAATTGAGAGCGATTCGAATGATTGAGAGTGAAATAAGGTTTGAAGTTTGAACAACGATTAATCTATAATATAATAAAGGTTATGCATCTTAAAAATACCATTCAAAACTTTTCGGAAAAAAAGCATTCCAACCTTTTTTTTCAAAATCGGCTAACACCCCCCATTGTTCCAATTGCAACCCCGCTACTTCTGCTTTCAATCAACCACACTGTAGGAAGCTGATTTTCTGCATCGAGATGAACAAACGTCTTCTCTATCTTTTCTCCCTTTCTGTCGACACTTCTTCCTTCTTTCTATCACAGCAAGCATTTCTTCATCTTGTCTTCCACAAAACTTGTTGCTCTTTTCTTCACAGACGCTTTAACTACATCTTTCATCTTAGGCCTTCGATCTTATCATGGCCATGCCATTTGCGAAGATTAAGGACGTCAAAGATAAGAAGGAGCTATGGAAGATTATCGTTAAAGTACACCATAAATGGACTGTCATCTCCAATGCAAATGAGCATTTCAAAATGATCGTTGTTGACAATGATGTTAGTTCCTCTCATCTATTTATATCAAACTTTGACATTTTTTTTAATGTTTCTGAAACATTAATCATGTTTTTTTCACTGGCGTATATTCCTACTATGGTTTTGATTGTAGTATGTTTGATATGATTTGTAGTTGTGTTTTACCTTAGTGTAATACAATAGATATGTTCATCGGATTTGTTTCTCAGTTACCAAACTTTCTAATTCTATTGTACTATCAAGTTTTATTTCATTCAAGCTTTTCTTGTTTTATCCATATTTTTTGTCAACCCATTATTGAGTTAAACAATACTATTCATATGCATTACCTTATTTTTTTTCGATTTCACAGCTTCACTTGACTTATTTTTACTTTACAGGGGATTGATTTACACGTTGTTGTTCCAACAATGTATAGGCGTGCATTTGATTCAATGTTAACAGTTAACAACACTTACAATATTGCAACCATTAAAGTTCATCTGAATGAGTTGGTCTTCAAGCCTTCTGACCACAAATATATGGTGAAGTTCAACGGAGGGACCACTGTTGGTGATGTTAACAAACATCTGATTCCAAACGAAACTATCAAGATCACGCCTTTTGGTGATATAATTATTGGCGAGCTCCATGCCCATGGCGGGTAACCCGCCTGGAGCCTTAATTGTGGGTAAATACTTGTTTTAATGAGATTAAGTTGCGTATTTCGATCCTTCAGCTTTTGTGGATTGTTTGGGCACTGTTAGGCTTTGTTTGTGTTGAGATAATGTGATTAACAATTAATAACATTTTAATTGAGAAATTGGTGATTTATGAGAGTTTTGATGTTGTGTCAAGTATAAGTTATGAGTATTTTGCCATGATGTCTTGAGAGGTTAATTATGATGTCAGTGTTGTTGCATCCATCAGATAATAATACGAGTGAAGAGAATTATTATATGTGTAGCGTGTGATTTTTGTCGGTGACGCGACCACCTTACCGCAATGGTTGGAATTGGGTGCTACTTTCTGATTTCTTATTTATCCTATGAAGTTGAAAAGGAAAGGGAAGCTATCTAAAACTTACATTGCACGCAAATGTTTTCTTTAACAAATGCTAAGAGATTTGGGGGGGGGGGGGGGGGGGTTGGAGGGGTCCGGGGTCAGGTTATACAGAGGAAAGTTATCAATTGACCGATGTATATATGGTTATCCATAAATCGTTTGTCATTTTATTCTGCTATCTTACTTGATGGTGTTTGTCTGTCTTGAGATGGGAAAGTTTCTTTTTGTGGGAAATTTGAGAGAGAGTATTTTTGTTGTTTCGGGTTTTTCGATGTTTTTGGTAAGGTATTAGACCTAAGGTTTTTGATTAGTGTGCTCGCTAAGATTTTGCAATCTTATTGTTACGTATTCCCGTAAAGAGATACAGGGGAATCAGAGCAATCGTAGTTCCTCTTCCTCTTATATCTATGGGAGGAAAAAATGTTTGGTGTCTTGTTTAAAGCCCAAGATTGAAGCTAAAGGTTTATTTGTGTCTTGTTCAAAGGCCAAGATTGAAGCTAAAAGTTTGTTTATGTCTTGTTCAAAGCCCAAGATTGAAGCTAAAAGAGTTTGATTAAGAGAGAATTTGTCATCTCTAAAGGGAGATATCTCACATGTTTATCACAAGATTGTTGGATAACTGATTATAAAGGAGAATTACTTTAACTGGGACGCGTGTAGCGAGCGATTTTGGACGCGGTTCTTAAGCGTTGGTCGCTCTCTGCGGTTGAGCTTAAACTACAGGTCGATTCATTTTTTATCCTATTGTGAGCTGAATAAGGAAGGGAAATAGATGTCTCCAATTAACCCTGCTTGCATACTGAGTTTAAACAGCGGTCTGTTAGGTTACTGATGATATCAATGTGGGGGGCCTTTGTACTGGTTATTTGTATTTTTGCCAATACTATTTTCTTTCTCTTTTACCTGGGCAGAAGGTTTCTGGCGGGGAACAAGGATTAGGATGTTAGGACTGATGCTTTTGAATTACTGATTTTTGATTGATGGAGATATGGGATTTGGGTTTTTTGTTGATTGTGCTCGCTAAGATCTTTTCTTTCGATCTTATGCCTACGTATTCCCGTTTACCGAAACGGAGAAATCAGAGCGTTCGTAGTTCCTCCTATTCTATGGGAGGAAATGGGTGTTTTTGGTGTCTTGTTCAAAGCCCAAGACGTGAAGCGAAAGGTGGTTTGTATCTTGTTCAAAGCCCAAGATGTGAAGCTGAAAGGTCTATTTGTGTCTTGTTCAAAGCCCAAGACGTGAAGCTGAAAGACCTCGACTTTAGAGAGAATTTGTCATCTCTAAAGAGGGGGAAGGAGAATTACTTTAACTGGGATACGCGGATCCGAGCAATGCCATAATTTCCGAAGAAAGGGTTTTAACCTGAAGGAGAAGACTTTAACTCAGTGTAGAGCAATGCCATCTTTCCTTAGGAATTTCTCATGCTAAAAGAGGGACAGTGGCATGGATATAGATGATCCAGAGGCTTGCCGCTTACAGCAATTAGATGAAGGGAAAGGAGTTGTTGATGTTTGTGTACTGTGAACGAGGCACAGCTTTGATGCTAAAAGGTTGATTGGATCAACCAGTGGTTTTCTTATACAAAAGCCTAAGATGAGGCTAATTTCCGCTAGGAAAATCATTATACAAAGCCTAAGAGGAGGCTATTTTGTGTCTCGTACAAAGCCCGAGAGAGAGGTTAAAAGTTTTTGACCCGACGATAGAGCCTTTGTGTCTCGTACGAAGCCCGAGATAGAGGCTATTGTTTGTTTGACTCTACGAGGGAGTCTTTGTGTCTCGTACGAAGCCCGAGATAGAGGCTAAAAGTTTGACTCAACAAGAGAGTATTTGGTACTCAACAAGAGAGTGTTTTTGTATCTCGTACGAAGCCCGAGATGGAGGCTAAAGGTTTGTTTCAGTTGAGTGACAGATCCAATATACTGATTTTAAAAGAGAAAATCAGTTCTTATATGAGCAACACTGTACTCAGGGATTTGATCTGAGGATCAGGGATATTTCCTTCTCTTTGAGGAAACGGGATATCCAAAGGGTATTGAGACTGTCCGAGTCTGCGGGTTTCCTTCCTATTTAACGAAGAGGTCACTTGAGAATGTCTTTGAGACTCAAGGAAGTTAGACTATCCAAGTCTAGAGCTTTTTTTTCTGTACTATGCTTTGAGAAACAGTAGTAGACTCTATGAAAGGACTGTTCTATGAGGGTGACTAGGTTCTGTTCCTATACCTCTAGGAGGTCGTCCGGACAATTTGTACGAAGCCCAAGAGGAGGCTGGAAACTTTTAAGAAGCCTACGGGTCCTTGTACGAAGCCCAAGAGGAGGCTATCATTCCCGAAGGAAGAGATCATTATACGAAGCCTAAGAGGAGGTTGTGAATACTTCTAAGAAGCCGTAGTGTCCTTGAATAATGCCCAAGAGGAGGCCGATGCTTTTAAGAAGCTCGTGGGTCTATCATCTCCTTTCCATTAGGAGAGATAACTCTTTTAAAGATAAAAACCACTAGTAAACGTGCGAGGTTTACTATCCAGCGACTTTTAGCTTTTAAAGAGGGTTCCTTAGTTAAGGTCCAAGATTATGACCGTAGTGGGTACCCAAACCCCGAGACATTCAAGGCAAGCTATCCACAAGGAATAGATCAAGTCAGGAAAGTTCGAGAATTTGGAAGAAACTCAAAGATGCCATTCACGGAGAATACATTCATCTTTGGGAGTAGAGCTCCTTGACAATTCCTAATGAGGACAGCCGAAGAGAAGACTGTATCTGGTGATCCTATTGGGGATCTAGTTGTCTATTTCTACGAATAAATGAAACGGCGTCACCTAGTTCTAGACGTAGTTGCCGGGGAAACTCGAAATATCTATACTATTATTACACAGTAGATATGAGTTTATGAAAGAAGACTTATAGTGAGCAGCCCCACAATACAGTTTATAATATGAAAGCAGTAAATGAAAGCGATAACCACTTACTCGGTTGTAGTGCTTCCATGCTGTTTGGTTAGTTGTTCAACAAAGAAAGATTGAAAACAATAGTATATTCAAAATCAAAGGAGAAAGTGCTTTGAAAAAGAAAGATTTGGGGCTTACAGCTCAAGGAGAGGCCCAGGGTTTTATCAGTGAGCACACTGTTTGACTTTGTACAGCGGGACTTATACAAGTGACTGGGGCCCAAAAAAGGTTTTCTGTACAAAGGGATGGGTCTTACACTCTCTCAAGAGGCCCAAAAAAGGTTTAAAGAAAAGAGAGGGGCTTATAACACGAGGGTAGGCCCAAATGATTTTTCGTTTAAAAATGGCGATCGCGCCGAAGTTTTCTTTTAACGCAGAGGGACTTATACAATAAGTGAGGCCCAAAATGTTTTGGTTAAAAGGGGGATTAGGTCTTACACTCTAATAGAGGCCCAAAGTGTTTTGAATGGGTCTTATAGTTCAAGGAGAGGCCCAGATGATTTTTTTTTTTTTTTTTTAAACGGGCGACGATCGCGCCGTTTACTTGTACATAGGGACTTATACAATGAGTGAGGCCCAAAAAGTTTTTGTACAAGGGGGGATGGGTCTTACACTCTCTCAAGAGGCCCAAAAATGTTTTGAAAATGATTTATGAGGGTTGAATTAATCCAAAACCCTAATTTGTTTTCAAAATGTATTTAATTGAATAAAAATTCAATTAAAATGATCAAAAATTATTTAACACATGGAAAACAAATTGTGATCTTGGATTAATGCTTCAAAAATTAAGTATTGATCTACAAAATAATTAGAAAGCATTAAAAGTTGCAAAATCAATGTAGACAAAATATTTAAAATGTCAAAAACAATCAAAATACTAATTCTTTACAAAAATATCAATTATATGAAATAAATAATGTTTTTGGGATTTTTTGTGAAAATAAAATATTTTAACATTTTTGTGAATTATTAAAAAAAGAATCAACTCAAAATCATTAAAACTCAGAGATAAATTAATTTTTGAATCAATTAAACAAAATCACAAAATTCAAATATTTGAATTTCTAAAAATGGCGCCAAGAACAAGCTGAAGAACACGCGCGTGTTCTTGGTTTCTCAGATTTGCATTTTCTATCCAATCTCCATGAATAAGTAATCATATCATGCAATCCACATATCATTATGCTCGCCTCAACCTCACGATCATGTCTATGTACTTTAATTTCATTTAAATTAAACATACAACAAGAAATCACGAAGAGACCTCAAGAACCCTAATTTCTGCATGAAGGCTAGGATTTTTGATACACGATTCAAACAATGCAATTAATTGAGGGAAAACATTCCATGCATGATTATGAACATATGTCCAAATTATTGTGCGAGGAAATATGCATAGATTGAGAGATGACCAAGTATGTGCTTACCTCCAAGTCGTGACAGCAAGTTCAAAGTGATTTTTGATTTGGAGGTGTTACAGATGAGTGGTGATGATCTGAACAGCTTCCCTACACCCTATGGATTATGTTTGGATGGTTGGACTTGATTGAAATTGGCTGGATCATTTTGTGGTACCTCAGCTGCACTTTGGTTAAAACCTTGAGCAACCAGCTAGTGATTTTGTGAAATTGATGTTTCAGAAGTAATCTAAGTGTTTGATCAGCTCATATGTGATGTATGTGAGGTGTGTGAGTGATTGGTTTGATTGGAATTGCTCTCAAACTCAAAACCCGATAGTGACTTGCCTTAGAAGGCAAAATTGGAGTGAAAGAAGAGATTTTGAGGAAAGCATCTGTTAGATGGCTTTGGTGTACTCAAACTGACCACAATTAAGCTCTATTTATAGTAGAGCAAGTTTGTTTTGCAAGGAATAATGCATGGCAGCTGGTAAGTAGGTTTGGCCAATGTTGGCAAATGAAAATCCAAGTCTCCTCTAGCCATTGACTAGAGGTTAGGGCACAGAGCTTTGGTCCCCTTGGTCTTGGATAAGTCTTGACTGATTTCAGATGAGAATGGCTCAGTCCATGCCACCTTGATGGTTTCATTGAATGCCTCATTCCAAATTTGAAGTCTTGTCCTTATTTTGGCCATTCTAGGTTCAACATGCTATTTCTTGTTCCATGGACTTTGGAGGCTTGGCTCAGTGATTGTCCCCTTTAGATTCAATCCTCTGAGGTGTCCAAGTGGATAGGAGCAATTGAATTTGGCTGATTTTGGCAAATCGACCAAAGTTGCAAATTCTGCCTTGCCTTGACAGATTTCAGCAAGGCAACTTGGCAATGTTGTATCTCATGGTGTAGGTTGAATTTGGCAATGTTCTTGGCCATTTTGGAAAGTTCTTACATGATACAACAACTGTTTGAACAAGTTTGGTTTTGATCTCTTTTGATTCCAAGTGAAAAATCCCCCTACATTTGGCAAAAAGTGAGGCAGAATCTGACTTAGTGAAAATTTCACTAAGTGTTGGAAAAAGTGACATTTTCACTTTTCAGCCACTTTGATCACTCCATAACTCAAAATCCTTAACGAATTGGAATGACTTGTAGTTGAAGTTTTTGTAGGTGATAATGAGGGCTACAAATCCATCTTTGGATGAGAAAAAAATGGCCTTGTGGTTTAGGATTTATGGTCCTCCAAAGTTGGTACCTTTGCCACTTTATTTTTAACTTAGAAAAATTTCTAAGTTTTATGGTTACCCCTTTTACAAGTTATCTCACTTTTCTTGATTTTTCTTGATGAATGATGATTCAAATCATACATTAACATCATTTTAGGGTTAAAAATCCATTTTGGTGAAAACTCTCAAAAAGTCAAAGTTGACTTTTGTGCACAGTTGACTTTTTATCAAATGAATTCCAAACTGTGCAATTCTTCAGGAAATCATGTCCTTGACCTAAATCAAACTTGATGGACATGTTCCATGGGTGTCATAGGGTATATTCAATCATGTATTAGGGTTTGGGAGCATGTCTTGGTCAAAAGTCAAAGTTACAGTTGACTTTTCTCTTAAAACCCTAATTGTGGTGCAGATGAAATTGAGACTTGATGCTCAAACTTCTTGGATCAATCCATTGTTCCAAATGGATCAATATGGTATATTAGAGACCCTCAAATCATGTCTTGAGGTCTTGGCTCATGGTTTGTCCCAAAAGTCAACTTAGGGGTGAATTAGGTCAAGAAACCCTAATTCCTGATTTTTGATGAATGCATCCCCTGAGGCAAAATTGACTTGATGCATGGGTTCATGAGGTTCCATGAAGTATATTAGGTCATGTTTTGGATCATTGCCTTGTGCCCAGATGAAAATTTTCCATCTGGAGGCCCTGGTCGACCAAAACCCTAATTTGGTGACACTGGCGATCTTGAGGCTTGATCCACCTAGAAGGGAGCATCCTTGTGCTTAATCCTTAAAGTGGGAGTCCTTTTGATCCTTTGTAGTTACTTGGGAGGTTAGAAAAGTTGAAGATCATGTCATTTCTTGATTGATCCTTTGTCTAAGCACTCAGAGAGGGCTTGAAACCCTAATTCTGATTGTATTAGATGCTCACCCATCTTTGGGGAGACTGATGAAGCATGATGGTTCATCCATATTGTGATGATGATTTTCACAATGATGGGAAATCTAAGTGGTCAAAATTTGGGGTATTACAGATGCCCCTATTTAATCTTTTTGGACCCGAAGGTGTGAATGACGAAGGGATTCGGGCATTCGGGGTGCAAGAGGATTAAATATTGGAATACCCGAAATTTTGATGGTGGTTATGAATGGTAGCTTACGCATTCATCTTCTTTAGTTAAGCAATGATGCTTAGAAAAGGTAAACTTCCCCTCGATCCTGGTCTCCTACCAAGAACTGGTCTCAGTCTCTTTTGAAATAAACTTCCCCTCGATCCTGATTTCCTACCAAGGAACTGGTCTCAGTTGTGGAAACAAACTTCCCCTCGATCCTGGTTTCCTACCAAGGAACTGGTCTTAGTTTCTGATTTAAACTTCCCCTCGATCCTGGTTTCCTACCAAGAAACTGGTCTTAGTTTCTGATTTAAACTTCCCCTCGATCCTGGTTTTCTACCAAGGAACTGGTCTTAGTTTCTTTTGTCAATAAACTTTACTGACAAGGGACGCTATTCGTAGCGGCTTTCCTTCGAACTTCTCGCCGAATTTTCCTGGGGAGATGCCATTTGAGTGGAAAAAGTTTTGATGTCAGACTTGCTGGGGAACCCATTCGTCTGAGTTGTAGAGGTACACAAACTTCTCTGTTTTGGAGACGCCATTTGTCGATTCTACTGGGGAAAGCGAGTCTCTTGAGAGACTGTTTTCGTTTGGGCTTACATCATACTTTTCTCGGGATCTTCCCGGAGAAATGCCATATGATGGGATCCAATTTTGAGGTGCCAATGACCTCCTCATCAGTGGTTTTTTCGGAGCAAAACTGGCGTGCTGCCGAATCTCTGATCACGAGGCTTTCTCTGTGGATTCTCCTTAATCCGGGAAAGCAAGGATATCATCTTCAATGGCGAAGAGTGATGCTTATTGAAAGTTTTCTCTGGCTTTTCAGAGGTTCAAGTTATCAAAGTGGTCAAGGATCAACTTCTTTCCAGAATTAAACTGGAAGCGAGGTTGTTCAGACACAATATTTCCTGACGAGGCAAGAACTGACAACTCGATTGAGAGGACTTCTACCACTAGGGGACAGGACCGACTAGAGTGATAGTGATGCAATATGAAATGTGAATGCAAATAAAAAATGCATGATGTATGTATGTATGTGCTGACAAAACAGACGCAACATACAGACTAAGAGATGAACACAATTGGATACTCGGCCATCGCGGGGCGAAGAAGTATCGTTGATTCAAAATAGCAATTCCACCTTGCTTAGGAGAGATAGTCCCGTTGGGAGCTATGTTGATCGGGCTTAGGAGATGAGAACTCGGCCGAGGATGTCAGACGAAACAAGGTCTCTGACACAGTTGATCCCTTTATTCAGGCGAACTGGTTTAGAAGGAGTACTTTGATTCTGCACTTTGAAGTTCGCTTACTTCGGGAGAAGCGATCAATGTTCTTCTGATGTTCAACAGTCAAAAGAAATGACATCTTTAATTTAAAAGCAGAAAAAGTTTAACAAGTAAATTTGTTTTATTTCAAGAATCGCTGATTAAGTTTAAACAATGTCGTTCTGTAAAGCTAAAACAAGTAAAGAATTACAAACAAAAGCACAAGGGCTCAAATTTTATTGATAAGATGGAGATCAGCCAAACGCGTGATTCCAAAGAGTATATACAAAGTTAGAAAATGGTAATTTACAGGGAAAAGGGCTACGTTGAAACATAACGATCACTATCCTTCTACCAACTTCGAATTCTGGGCATCCTGAGCTTCCGTCGAAGATGACCGTTATCTGGAGATTTCCTCCGATGGATGATGTAACTGCTGCTGAGGGACTTGCCTCTGTTGAACATAGTTACTTGCCATTATCCCTAATTTTTGCCTGGATTGTACTATGATGTTTCCAATCCACCGGGATGATTTTTTTTCATGTCTCTAACTTCTGCCTGGACCGCCCTTTCGGGTTTTCAATCCACCAAGACGTTTGTTTTTTAGGCGAAGTATTTCTTGACTACATCAACATTCGTGGGGTAGACAAATTCCTCTCCGTCCATGGTTGCAAGTCTCAAGGCGCCGCCTAAGAAAGCTTTCGTGACCATATAGGGGCCATCATAATTTGGGGTCCATTTGCCCCGAGAGTCAGTGAGAAACGATTGTATCTTCTTGAGCACGAGATCTCCTTGTCTGAAGACACGAGGTCGGACCTTTTTGTCAAACGCCCTCTTCATTCTTTGTTGATATAACTGACCGTGGCATAGTGCCGTGATTCTCTTTTCTTCGATCAGGTTCAGTTCGTCGTGTCGACTTTGACACCATTCAGCTTCGGTGAGCTGAGATTCCATCAATACCCGGATTGATGGGATCTCTACTTCTATGGGGAGCACTACTTCCATGCCATACACTAGAGAGAAAGGGGTAGCTCCTGTTGAAGTGCGGACAGATGTACGATAACCGTGAAGAGCAAAGGGTAGCATTTCGTGCCAATCTTTATAGGTTACAACCATCTTCTGAACAATCTTCTTGATGTTCTTGTTAGCCGCTTTTACCGCTCCGTTCATCTTGGGCCGGTAGGGAGATGAGTTATGGTGTTCGATCTTGAACTCTGCGCATAATTCCTTCATCATCCTATTGTTCAAGTTAGATCCATTATCCGTAATGATCTGGCTCGGAACACCATAACGGCAGATGATATTATTTTTGATAAATCGGACCACCACTTGTCGGGTTACATTGGCGAATGACGCTGCTTCGACCCACTTGGTGAAATAATCAATGGCTACCAGATTGAACCGATGTCCGTTTGAAGCCTTGGGCTCAATCATACCAATCATGTCGATTCCCCATATGGAAAAAGGCCACGGGGAAGAAAGAACTTTGAGATGTGATGGCGGTACATGAATTTTGTCGGAGTATATCTGACACTTGTGACACCTCCTCATGTACTTGTAGCAGTCGGATTCCATGGTCAACCAATAATACCCAGCCCTGAGAATTTTTCTCGCCATTGTGTGTCCGTTGGCATGAGTGCCAAAGGATCCTTCATGAATTTCTTTCATGAGCATGTCCGCTTCTGGTCTGTCGACACATCGGAGCAAGACCATGTCAAAATTTCTCTTATAAAGAGTGTCACCGCTCAGGAAGAAGTTTCCAGCCAATCTTCTGAGGGTTTTCTTGTCTTTTCTGAGTGCCCCAGATGGGTACTCTTGTTTCTGAAGGAAGCATTTGATATCGTGATACCAAGGTCTGTCGTCTATGACTGCTTCAATCGCGAAGATGTAAGCGGGCCGTTCAAGGTGCATGATGTCGATCTTAGGTATGTCATTCCATCGACCTACACTAATCATGGAAGAGAGAGTGGCTAATGCATCAGCCATGTGATTCTCATCACGAGGGATGTGATGAAAGTCGACTCTGTTGAAGAAGGGTAACAACCTTCTTGCATAGTCTTTGTAAGGAATCAATCCTGATTGGTATGTGTTCCAATCTCCTTTTATCTGGTTAATAACCAGGGCTGAATTGCCGTATACGTCCAAGTTTTTGATCCTTAAATCAATCGCTTCTTCGAGACCCATGATACATGCTTCGTATTCGGCCTCGTTGTTCGTACATTTGAACGTAAGTCTAGCAGTGAAAGGAATGTGGGAACCCTGAGGGGTAACAATGATTGCCCCAATTCCATTTCCATAATGATTGACTGCTCCGTCAAAGATAAGTCCCCACTGGGAACCTGGTTCTGGCCCTTCACTGGGTAGCGATTCATCGTAATCTTTCATCTTTAGATACATGACATCTTCGTCTGGGAAGTCAAACCCGATTGATTCTTGATCATCAATCGGTTGATGAACTAAATGATCGGCTAAAATACTTCCTTTAACGGCTTTCTGAGCATGGTACTCTATGTCATATTCTGATAACAGCATCTGCCAACGGGCAATCCTTCCCGTGAGAGCAGGTTTTTCGAAAACGTACTTGATTGGATCCATTTCGGAGACCAACCAAGTAGTATGACGAATCATGTACTGGCGAAGACGTTTGGCTGCCCAAGCCAAAGCGCAACAAGTTTTCTCAAGCATTGTGTACCGAGTTTCACAGTTGGTGAATTTCTTGCTTAGATAGTAAATGGCAGACTCTTTCCGTTTAGTTTCGTCTTGTTGGCCAAGTACACATCCCATTGAGTCCTCTAGGACTGTGAGGTAAATGATCAGTGGTCTTCCTTCCACTGGAGGTGATAGGATCGGAGGATTCAACAGATATTCCTTGATACTGTCGAAGGCAGTTTGGCAATCTTCTGACCAAACGCAATCCTGGTTCTTTTTGAGTAATTTGAAAATCGGCGCACAGGTGGCGGTCATAAGGAATATGAATCTGGAGATGTAGTTCAAACGTCCCAGGAATCCTCTAACTTGTTTTTCAGTTTTCGGAGAAGGCATTTCTTGAATGGCCTTGACCTTGTCAGGATCAACTTCAATTCCTTTCTGGCTGACGATGAACCCTAGTAATTTCCCCGAACGGACACCGAAGGTGCACTTGTTAGGATTCAAGCGGAGCTTGAATTTTCTTAGACGTTCGAACAATTTTGACAGATGTTCAACGTGATCATCCTCTGTTCTTGATTTTGCAATCAAATCATTGACATATACCTCGATTTCTTTGTGTATCATGTCATGAAACAGAGTAGTCATGGCCCTTTGATAGGTTGCCCCGGCATTCTTCAAACCGAACGGCATTACCTTGTAACAAAAGGTACCCCATGGGGTAATGAACGAAGTTTTCTCCATGTCTTTCGGCGCCATTTTGATCTGATTATAGCCCGAGAATCCATCCATGAAGGAGAATACTTTGAACTTTGTTGTGCTGTCAACCAGCATGTCAATGTGTGGTAAAGGAAAGTCGTCCTTTGGACTTGCCTTGTTTAGATCTCTGTAATCAACACACATTCTGACCTTTCCATCCTTTTTGGGAACGGGTACGATGTTTGCTAACCATTGAGGATATTCAGATGTAGCGAGGAAACCCGCGTCTATCTGTTTCTGTACCTCCTCTTTGATTTTGATGGCCATGTCCGGGTGAGTCCGTCTCAACCTTTGCTTTACTGGCGGACATTCCGATCTTAGCGGTAAGTGATGTTCCACGATGCTGGTATCCAACCCTGGCATATCCTGAAAGGACCAAGCGAATACATCGGGGAATTCTTTGAGAAGCTTTATCAAACTTTCTTTGACAGTTAGACTGAGCAGTGCTCCGATCCTGATTTCTTTTCTCTCTTTTTCTGAACCCAAGTTTACCGTTTCCAACGGCTCTTTGTGAGGTTCAATGGACCTTTCCTCTTGTCTGAGTAATCGGGAGATCTCTTCTAGAATTTCATTGTCAACTTCTTCTTCAGCCCCAAATACCGGGAACTCAAAGTCGGGAGAAGGCATCGGATCGTATGTTTCAACGGGGTGTAAAACAAGCAATCTGCATGACGGTATGATTCGTGTTTAGAAGAGATAGAGAAAATGCAAGTGTGTGCAGTGTATTGATTTTACTGCTTGTTTTTATTATTGAATGTTTTTTTTAGGATTACCATTTTCTGAAAAAGCAAAAAGAGAAAATGGTAATTAATGCGGAAATTACAGAACGACGTTATTTTATTAATGAACAAGTCGAATCTTGAAACTACATCCCTATAAAACAAAACTCACTCGCTCTGGGCAAATCGAAGAGGGAAATTTACAAAAAGCGAGCCCTATCAAAACATCCGTTTCACCTGGGCAGGGTGAAAGGTTAAAGATGGCAATTACTTTGACTGATGAACGACCTTCGGAACCTCGACGACAACCCATTGGCGGTGAACTCCTCGGTGAATCACAAAGTCTGGAACCTTCCTTGATTTGTCTTCAGAAATGACGCTGATTTCTGGTGGAGCAGGATCATTGGAATCTGTCTCCCAAGCAGAATTGTCGTAGGAGGATTCCTCTGTTGCACTTTGCATAGCATTGGTGCTCTCAGCTGTATCTCCCCATCCAGTTGACTGGATATCTTCGAGCCTGATACGAGAGCTTTCGGGAGCAGTGTACTTGACCATAAAGTCATATTTTCCACTTGGTTGTCCCAAAGTGTCCCAAACTTCTTTGGAACTGGAGAAGTCATCCCTCTCGATGACGTTGACCTCAGGAAAAGCATAGTTGATGAATTCTAGTCCTGCAAACGTTGTGAATTCATCTTCATGTTGAGTAGTTTCCGAATGACCTGAGTGTTGATCCCATGACATGGCGGGGACACAGGTATTCTGTTCAATGACGCTCAGCTGAGTTTCATTACTCGGCTGACTTTCTTGCCCCAAGTTTCCTGGGTAAGGTTGCCACATTGGCAGACCATCCATCGGGCCATAGTAGGTAGAGTCAAAGTTGTCTTTCATTAGAGTGTCTTCCTCTAATGAGTTTGGCGGAGCACGACATCCTTCCGGATCACAATCTCCGTAGATCATTTCGACATCTGATCTTGGTATAAATCTCGGACTTTCTGTAGGAAAGCAAAAAGGCATAGGCACCTCTTCCTGAGACATATAGCCGTCCTTGTTAAGGTAGGACTTCCATTCTTCATCTATGTCAGAGGGATCTTCCTCATTGATAGCATGAACTGTCTGAGACACTGGGTGAAGAAAACCTCCACTGTGGAAGAAGTTTTGAAGGGGATGAAGACTTTCATCGTTGGCGGCTGTCTGAGTACAGGTCGCAGAAAAACCAAGACCCTTCTTTATTTTATTGTCAGTGGGAATGACAAGCTGTCCCCATCCTTTTGTATCGGTACTCTCGACCGCTTTGATAGCATATTTGTATGAAGAAATTGAAGTTCCTTCTTTGGATTGATCGTTCTTGCTCACCGTTAGTGCTTGGAACTGAGTTCCAATAACCTCCTCGGGTTCTACACAAGCAGATGATGATAGGTTACTCACAAGCAAGGCTTGTTCCCCACAAACCGTGACAAGTTGATCGTTCTTGACGAACTTTAGCTTTTGGTGGAGGGTTGAAGTAACCGCTCCAGCCTGATGTATCCAAGGTCTTCCTAATAAACAACTGTATGTTGCCCGGATGTCCATGACCTGGAAAGTGATTTGGAAAGTGTGAGGACCAATAGTTATGGGAAGATCAACTTCGCCGATAACTGTTTTTCTGGATCCGTCGAATGCTTTGACGACGACCTCGCTGACTCTCATCGGAGGGCCCTTAAATGATAATTGCGTCAAAGTGGACTTCGGCATAACATTCAGGGCTGACCCTGTGTCTACCAGTACATTGGCTAAAGCATCGCCCTGGCAGTTAACTGTAATGTTGAGCGCCATGTTATGACGACGACCCTCTTCAGGTAATTCCTCATCACTAAATCCCAAATTATTGCAGGAAGTGATGTTAGAGACAATGCTATCGAATTGTCTGATTGTTACATCTTGTTCCACAAAGGCTTGCTCCAAGACTTTCTGTAGAGCCTCTCTGTGTGCTTCTGAACTGAGTAACAGTGATAATACTAAGATCTTTGAAGGAGTCTGTAACAGTTGATCAACAATGTTATATTCACTCCTTTGGATGAGCTTTAGCATCTCATCTTTGTCTTTTGAAAAGTCGGGATTACCAGATTGACTGACTGGTGGATCAGGAATTTACGCCTGAAGTTCCTTTTCTTTGTTGGATTCTCCAACCCCTCGGTTGAAGATTCGACCGCTCCGTGTTACACGACTGATGTCTGCAATATTCACGACGGAGGGTAATGGAATTTCCTTTCCATTCTCGATTATTGTTGCACCGTATTTGTAAGGGATTGCCTTAGCTGATTCATATGGTAGTGGCCTCGGTAGATAGATGACTATGGGAACCTTCTGATTTTTCTGACCATCATAAGTAACTTTGATCCGTTCCCGGTTGGGAACCCTAGATTTGTCAAGTAGAGGGATGATGGCAAAAACATCCCTGGTCATGTGATGACCAGAGATCGTGACAACATCCTCAACTTGCTCGGCAAGGTAGTTTGGCGACCAAATGATGGGTCCTGAACCCGGATATGGACGAATTTCTCCACGATCGACCTGACCCAGAAGAGCTGCTCTCACAAGGTAACACCCTTGGTTACTTTCTGCACAGATGCTACAACTGTCATAGTTGTGTGGTGGCACCTGGCCACGCCCACTTTGAATACAATGTAACCTCACTAGGTTACCTTCCATTGATCGGACATCCTGACTTTGACGACGAGTAGGATTCCTGTTATTGATACTAATCTGCTGAGTATCTTCGTCCATATAGATTGGCATCCACCAGTGATTTAACAAGTGCTGAAGTGCCTCCTGGGCAAGGGTACAACCTCGATCGTTTTCGCAACCCGCTTTACAATTTTGATAGTCATGTGATATTAAGAATCCAAGTCGGACCTGCTCAGCATGTAACTCTACCAGGTTGGTATCCATTACGCGGATGTCGAAGATCTGAACCATGTTAATTTGATAGGAGTTCCTATCATGGTAGTCTTGGATCCATCCAAGATCCATCTGACGCTGGAGGGCCTCTTGTATGAAAGAACATCCCTGTTTGTTTACCGAGCAAATCAGACAGGAATTGTAATCGTGCCGCGGCAGATTATGATACTGGCTTTGCCTTGAGTGCATCGCCACCAAGTTAATTCATCGCACGGATGTCGTGATTTTGAATGACGTTGGAATTCGTGTAAACCATGTTAACTCCACGAACTCGGTGCTCTTGGATCCATCCAAGATCCATTTGTTCCTGTAGAGCTGCTTGCACTACTGGTGATAATTATGAGGTGGCACATGGCCATATCCACTCTGTCTACAATGCATCTTGACCAGATTGGTCCCCAATAAGAGTACATCGTGAATTTGATAGACATTGTTAGTCTCTTTCTCAATCAGATTGACTGCAACTTTCTCGTGTTGAGGCAGCGGGTTCGTAAGAACATTAGGATTCGTATCTTTGAAAGATAAGAGCCCGCTCCTAACAAGCTTTTGCACGTCGGATTTGAAATTGAGACAAGTCTCAATGTTATGCCCTGAACCTCCTTGATGATAAGGGCATGTTTGATCCGCTTTAAACCAAAAAGGCAGATTTTCCGGTACTGTAAGAGGAGACTTAGTCTGGATGTGCCCCTTAGCCAGTAGTAACGGAAACAGTTCTGCGTACGTTACGGGTATAGGATCAAATCCTGGTGGCCGTATTGTACGGTTGTTGTTATATGGAGGACGAGCCTGTTGAAGAGGCTGTTGTGTCCTTTGTTGGTCAGGTTGGCTCTGCGCAACCTGAGGTTGATACATAGGAACAGGCGCGGGGCCGATAGCAGGAGTAACAACTGCTACTGGCTGATAACGTCGCCTTTGCTTTTCGAGAGAGATATTCCCAATATCTTGCTCTTTTTTCTTAGGGAGAGCACTACCGTATTTTTTAGTACCGCTCGTTGATCCAGTGTCTTTTACCAAACGTCCTTCTCGGACGGCTTCCTCAAGACGTACACCCATGCCGACCATTTCGGTGAAATCACTGGGTGCACTGGCAATCATTCGGTCATAATAAAATGAGCTTAAGGTCTTTATGAAGATTTTTGTCATCTCTTTTTCTTCAAGAGGTGGACAAATTTGAGCGACAATTTCACGCCACCTTTGAGCATACTCCTTAAAGGTTTCCTTTTCCTTTTGCGACATTGATTTGAGTTGATCTCTGTCGGGTGCCATGTCCAAATTGTACTTGTATTGTTGGACGAAAGCAGTACCAAGATCTCTGAATGTACTGATCGTAGTACGGTTTAAACCCATGTACCATTTGAGTGCGGCACCGGTTAAACTATCCTGGAAGTAGTGAATCAGCAGGTCCTGATTCTCCGTCTGAGCTGACATCCGCCGAGCGTACATCACCAGATGGCTCTGAGGGCAAGAGTTACCCTTGTATTTTTCAAAGTCGGGCACTTGAAACTTGTGCGGGACTTTCACATTTGGGACCAAGCAGAGGTCTGCGGCGTCCTTTCCAAATAGATCCTGACCGCGAATGGCTTGCAGCTCTATCTGCATTTCCAAGAACTGCTCCTGGAATTCATCCATTCTGTCAAACATAGTTTCCTTCTTACCAGAAGGTGTCTGTGGAATCTGTCCTTTCGGGACAGTGTGCACCACAGGGGGTGGTACCGTGACTACGACAGTAAGTCTTGGCGTTTCCCGAAGTTTGTAACCTTCAGGAGTCTTCAGTATGCCCCTAGCATCTTCGCTTTCCCGAAGTTTGTAACCTTCAGGCCCAGCGGCTTCTGTTGCGATTCCCTGATCTTCAGTGATCGGCGGAACATATCCTTCCGGGATATAGTTAACAGGCATGCCCCAAGGACGATCTTTCGGCATCTGATACCTAGGATCATACTTTTCTATGATGGGCGTTGAGGTGATCTCTGAGATCACAATTCTTTGTAGCTGAGCTTCTGCCATGGCTTGCATGTCGTTACGAAGCTTCCTCATATCCTCTCTCAGAGCGTCGATCTCTTCTTTTAACTCTCTGTTTTCTTCCTCAAGATCATCCATCTTTTTCTGACGATTGGCCCGAGTATTATACGAATGAGACAGTTAGACTCTAGATTGCAAATATCAAACAGTGGGGAAACCCCTTTTTATTGAAATTCAAAGGATTACAGAAATGGAAATACAGTAGATTACAAGATGCAGAAACAGAAACCTAAGCTAATGGGTCCCGAGTCCTCTCTGAGGAGAAACCGGGTGCTGATTCTGGTATCTTCCTTTTCTTTGACCGGGGCGCTTGGGCCGTTGTCGGGTTGTCATTCCTTTGCCAAGTGAAAGGAGTGAGCAAATTCCTTTGGTCATCTTGATTCTCTACAGCATGCTGCTCCAAAATTTCAATCAGAGCATCTTTCTCTTTTAGTAGTTGCTGTATTTGGATACACTCTACGTCGAGGGTGCGGTACTTGTTCTTCCAAGATCTTCTTTCCTTTTGAACTTTGTTGAGAGTAACCTGAAGCTTTTTAGTCTCCGTCATAAAGTACATGACAGATTCTCTCGGCGGAAGAATTCTGTAACGAGGATAAGGCATTTTTAGCTTGAGAGCTCTGGTTTGTACCCAATGGAGATAAGGCTCCACCGAGACACAGTCCGGTTTTCCCAGAGACTCCCGTCCTTTCTTATGAACCTGTTTCCAAGCTTGCACTATTTCTATCTTTAGTGCTCTGTCATTTTTTCCTTCTTTGAAGAAAAGACCTTCCAGATGAACACCCAGTGGGATGTGTCGCATCGGGTATCCAAATTGATGAAGAACCAATATCGGATGATAGTTGATTCCTCCTTTAGTTCCTATGAGGGGTACGCTGGGGAAGTTTCCACAACGGTCAATGATTCTGATTCCCTCATAAATCCTATTACACCAATCTATATCGGAATTGGTGAGAGACACGATCTTCTGCGACCAACGTAAGACACTCTTGCAATCCCAAAAAGCAGCAGACTTGGGCAAGTGAGAGATAAACCATTTGTAGAGCAAAGGTACACAACATGTGATCTCCCCTCCGCTGTACAAATTTCCCAAGTGTACAGAATGATACGCATCTGCGAGCAAAGTCGGCACAGGGTTTCCAATGAGAAAAACCTTAATAGCGTTGATATCGACGAAGTTATTGATGTTGGGAAACAAAAATAATCCGTAGGTGAGCAAGACAAAGATGCTTTCAAAAGTAGTCCCGTTCCCTATACTAGCGAAGTATAGAGCCTTTTTTGTCAAGAACTGGGCTGGCAAACCTTGGATGCCACCCTTAGTAATCATGTGAGTCTTGACCTCAGACTCGTCCAAATGAATTGCTCTTGCAATAGTCTGATTCTTTGGAATTTCTTCCAGTCCAGAAAATGGAGCTCGATCTGTGATATGTAAATCAGTCAGATGAGAATACTCCTCTAGCGTTGGTGATAGCTGGTAATCCGGGAATGTGAAACAGTGATAAACCGGATCGTAGAACTGAATGAGCGCGTCCATGACCCCCTCAATCACATGGACTCTTAACAGTGGTAGCAAACCACCGTGCTTGGCTCTGAAAGCCTCTGGGTTAACGATCATCCTTGCTAACCTTCTCAAATCCCCTAGTTTTGGAACCTTGAAGGTATACTGGCGAGTTCTCCTTCTACCGAAATCCATTAGCGTAATCTTTTTCTCTGATATTTGCAATCACAGTCTTAGTTTAATTTGAAAAACAAAGAGACTAGAAGAGAAAGTTTTTTGAATGTTTTAATGTTTTATTAAATGGATGCATGAATGCAGCACACAAAAACATAGAAAAAACATGGGGTCAGAGGGTCGTTGTCATGAAGTCAAGGCTCTACCCATCCCCAAAGGTTTATACTAGGGTGATTTTTGTACCTGTACTCATTATCATCAGCTCCTCCCAGGAAGGCAAAACAACAAGCGGATCGCCAGCGAGTTGTGTGCAATCTTAGAGTAAGTGCTATTCACCGAGAATAGATCACCAGCCTCAAGTGAGGGTAGTATTGCGTAACAACTATTTCCGATAGTTTTCGCACTACGAAAGGGTTGGCTTTTCTAGGTGTATACTCAATCTTTCCACATACGGCATCACCCGCATTCCCATTAGCAGAAAAATAAACACGTATAGCAATTAGGAAAAGCAGTATATATATATGTCCTAAACATCCTAGACCTTTAAAGCTATGAATCCTAAGTTCCTGACAGAAAATGGATTCCCCGGCGGAAGCCCCAATCTGTGGTATTCACATAAGTGAAGAGAAGGAAGACCGAGTTTGACAAAGATAGGCCCCACGGTGGGCGCCATTTTTCTGTAGCGACCACCGCCATGAAAATGACTTACCCAAGGTTTAAATTGTAAGAAAGAAATTAGCCCCACGGTGGGCGCCATTTTTCTGTAGCGAGCGATTTTGGACGCGATTCTTAAGCGCTGGTCACTCTCTGCGGTTGAGCTTAAACTACAGGTCGATTCATTTTTTATCCTATTGTGAGCTGAATAAGGAAGGGAAATAGATGTCTCCAATTAACCCTGCTTGCATACTAAGTTTAAACAGCGGTCTGTTAGGTTACGGATGCTATCAATGTGGGGGGCCTTTGTACTGGTTATTTGTATTTTCCCCAATACTGTTTTCTTTCTCTTTTACCTGGGCAGAAGGTTTCTGGCGGGGAACAAGGATTAGGATGTTAGGACTGATGCTTTTGAATTACTGATTTTTGATTGATGGAGATATGGGATTTGGGTTTTTTGTTGATTGTGCTCGCTAAGATCTTTTCTTTTGGTTAAAAGGGGGATTGGGTCTTACACTCTAATAGAGGCCCAAAGTGTTTTGAATGGGTCTTATTGCTCAAGGAGAGGCCCAGATGATTTTTTTATTTTTAAACGGGCGATGATCGCGTCGTTTACTTATACAGAGGGACTAATACAATGAGTGAGGCCCAAAAAGTTTTTGTACAAGGGGGGATGGGTCTTACACTCTCTCAAGAGGCCCAAAAATGTTTTGAAAATGATTTATGAGGGTTGAATTAATCCAAAACCCTAATTTGTTTTCAAAATGTATTTAATTGAATAAAAATTCAATTAAAATGATCAAAAATTGTTTAACACATGGAAAACAAATTGTGATCTTGGATTAATGCTTCAAAAATTAAGTATTGATCTACAAAATAATTAGAAAGCATTAAAAGTTGCAAAATCAATGTAGACAAAATATTTAAAATGTCAAAAACAATCAAAATATTAATTCTTTACAAAAATATCAATTATATGAAATAAATAATATTTTTGGGATTTTTTGTGAAAATAAAATATTTTAACATTTTTGTGAATTATTAAAAAAAGAATCAACTCAAAATCATTAAAACTCAGAGAGAAATTAATTTTTGAATCAGTTAAACAAAATCACAAAATTCAAATATTTGAATTTCTAAAAATGGCGCCAAGAACAAGCTGAAGAACACGCGCGTGTTCTTGGTTTCTCAGATTTGCATTTTCTATCCAATCTCCATGAATACGTAATCATATCATGCAATCCACATATCATTATGCTCGCCTCAACCTCACGATCATGTCTATGTACTTTAATTTCATTTAAATTAAACATACAACAAGAAATCACGAAGAGACCTCAAGAACCCTAATTTCTGCATGAAGGCTAGGATTTTTTATACACGATTCAAACAATGCAATTAATTGAGGGAAAACATTCCATGCATGATTATGAACATATGGCCAAATTATTGTGCGAGGAAATATGCATAGATTGAGAGATGACCAAGTATGTGCTTACCTCCAAGTCGTGACAGCAAGTTCAAAGTGATTTTTGATTTGGAGGTGTTACAGATGAGTGGTGATGATCTGAACAGCTTCCCTACACCCTATGGATTATGTTTGGATGGTTGGACTTGATTGAAATTGGCTGGATCATTTTGTGGTACCTCAGCTGCACTTTGGTTAAAACCTTGAGCAACCAGCTGGTGATTTTGTGAAATTGATGTTTCAGAAGTAATCTAAGTGTTTGATTAGCTCATATGTGATGTATGTGAGGTGTGTGAGTGATTGGTTTGATTGGAATTGCTCTCAAACTCAAAACCCGATAGTGACTTGCCTTAGAAGGCAAAATTGGAGTGAAAGAAGAGATTTTGAGGAAAGCATCTGTTAGATGGCTTTGGTGTACTCAAACTGACCACAATTGAGCTCTATTTATAGTAGAGCAAGTTTGTTTTGCAAGGAATAGTGCATGGCAGCTGGTAAGTAGGTTTGGCCAATGTTGGCAAATGAAAATCCAAGTCTCCTCTAGCCATTGACTAGAGGTTAGGGCACAGAGCTTTGGTCCCCTTGGTCTTGGATAAGTCTTGACTGATTTCAGATGAGAATGGCTCAGTCCATGCCACCTTGATGGTTTCATTGAATGCCTCATTCCAAATTTGAAGTCTTGTCCCTATTTTGGCCATTCTAGGTTCAACATTCTATTTCTTGTTCCATGGACTTTGGAGGCTTGGCTCAGTGATTATCCCCTTTAGATTCAATCCTCTGAGGTGTCCAAGTGGATAGGAGCAATTGAATTTGGCTGATTTTGGTAAATCGACCAAAGTTGCAAATTCTGCCTTGCCTTGACAGATTTCAGTAAGGCAACTTGGCAATGTTGTATCTCATGGTGTAGGTTGAATTTGGCAATGTTCTTGGCCATTTTGGAAAGCTCTTACATGATACAACAACTGTTTGAACAAGTTTGGTTTTGATCTCTTTTGATTCCAAGTGAAAAATCCCCCTACATTTGGCAAAAAGTGAGGCAACTTAGTGAAAATTTCACTAAGTGTTGGAAAAAGTGACATTTTCACTTTTCAGCCACTTTGATCACTCCATAACTCAAAATCCTTAACGAATTGGAATGACTTGTAGTTGAAGTTTTTGTAGGTGATAATGAGGGCTACAAATCCATCTTTGGATGAGAAAAAAATGGCCTTGTGGTTTAGGAGTTATGGTCCTCCAAAGTTGGTACCTTTGCCACTTTATTTTTAACTTAGAAAAATTTCTAAGTTTTATGGTTACCCCTTTTACAAGTTATCTCACTTTTCTTGATTTTTCTTGATGAATGATGATTCAAATCATACATTAACATAATTTTAGGGTTAAAAATCCATTTTGGTGAAAAATCTCAAAAAGTCAAAGTTGACTTTTGTGCACAGTTGACTTTTTATCAAATGAATTCCAAACTGTGCAATTCTTCAGGAAATCATGTCCTTGACCTAAGTCTAACTTGATGGACATGTTCCATGGGTGTCATAGGGTATATTCAATCATGTATTAGGGTTTGGGAGCATGTCTTGGTCAAAAGTCAAAGTTACAGTTGACTTTTCTCTTAAAACCCTAATTGTGGTGCAGATGAAATTGAGACTTGATGCTCAAACTTCTTGGATCAATCCATTGTTCCAAATGGATCAATATGGTATATTAGAGACCCTTAAATCATGTCTTGAGGTCTTGGCTCATGGTTTGTCCCAAAAGTCAACTTAGGGGTGAATTAGGTCAAGAAACCCTAATTCCTGATTTTTGATGAATGCATCCCCTGAGGCAAAATTGACTTGATGCATGGGTTCATGAGGTTCCATGAAGTATATTAGGTCATGTTTTGGATCATTGCCTTATGCCCAGATGAAAATTTTCCATCTGGAGGCCCTGGTCGACCAAAACCCTAATTTGGTGACACTGGCGATCTTGAGGCTTGATCCACCTAGAAGGGGGCATCCTTGTGCTTAATCCTTGAAGTGGGAGTCCTTTTGATCCTTTGTAGTTACTTGGGAGGTTAAAAAAGTTGAAGATCATGTCATTTCTTGATTGATCCTTTGTCTAAGCACTCAGAGAGGGCTTGAAACCCTAATTCTGATTGTATTGGATGCTCACCCATCTTTGGGGAGACTGATGAAGCATGATGGTTCATCCATATTGTGATGATGATTTTCACAATGATGGGAAATCTAAGTGGTCAAAATTTGGGGTATTACAACGCGGGATCTAGCAATGCCATAATTTCCTTTATAAGGGGATTGTCTTGAAGGAGGAAACTTTAACTCAGTGTAGAGCAATGCCATTTTTCCTTAGGAATCTTCCATGCTAAGAGAAGGACATTGGCTTGGATGTAAATAATCCAGAGGCTTGTCTCTTACAACAATTAGATGAAAGAGAAGGTTTACCAGGATAAAAGAGGGACTACAACTTGGATTTTTGAATCAATAAGTGTGCCACTTACAACAGTTATTTGGGGTTAAGGTTTGTTTTGAATGTCTGTTTTGATGTGTGATTGTACAGAGAAATGTCTTCCTACAGAGAGATTTTGATTTCCTCTAAGGGGATGTTGATTTTTGTGTGCCTTGATCAAAGCCCAAGGTTGAAGCTAAAAGGTTGACTCTGTTTTAGGGAGATCATTATACAAAGCCTAAGAGAAGGATGAGAAGAAATGGCTCTTCTGGGAAAGTTTTTATTTGTGTCTTGTACAAAGCCCAAGATTGAGGCTAAAAGTTATTTACTCTACTGGGGAGAGTTTTTATCTGTCTTGTATAAAGCCCAAGATTGAGGCTAAAAGTTATTGACTCAGGTGAAGGATATTTATATGTGTCTTATACAAAGTCAAAGATTGAGGCTAAATCTACTGAGGGATAATCATTATACAAAGCCTAAGAGGAAGCTAGTTGGGGATATTCTTATATAAATCCTAAGAGGAGGCTAACTTCTGCTGAGGATTAATGAAATCCAGAAACAGGTCCAAATTGGGGAATCAACTCTTGCTGAGGAATGGAGAAGAGTTGAAATATCAGATGCCTTGAGGTTCTGATTGTGGGTTTATTGATAGTGATTTGACCCTAGCTTAGGAATTTAAAATGAAAGTTTAAAGATTGAGTTTTAAAACCTAGGGAGGTTTTAACTCTGTTGGAGATTGATGAAATGATTAGGGTTTTTCCTGTGCTTTTAGGAAACTTGAGGTTTTTCCTTGAGATCTAAAAGGAGATGAGACAGTCCAAGTCTACTGGTATGAAGAGGTTTATCTTTGTATGATGCCCAGGAGGTGGTCGAGGTTTTAACGGATGAAGGTCAACCCTAGAATAGTTTGATGCTTTTACTCTTTAGAGGACTGCTTTAGCAAAAGATGACTAAGTTATGTCCTATACTGATAGAAGGTCTTTGGGTCCTTGTAATAAGCCCAAGAGGAGGCTGAGAACTTCTAAGAAGCCTGGGGTCCTTATACAAAGCCCAAGAGGAGGCTGTGGATGCTTTTAGGAAGCATGTGGGTCCAAACCTAAGAAAAATTCAAGAAAGCTTTTACCGGAAATAATCCTTTCTTTAGTGAACAGTTCTAGGGTTTGAAGAAATTCAAGAGAGGTTTCACTGGGAATTAATCCTCTCTGGGGAAATGAATTTCTTGTACAATTTTCTAATAGTGACAGTCTTGAGAAAAGTTTCACTGAGAATAATGCCTTTCTCTGTTCCATATTATATAAGCCCAAGAGGAGGCAAGACTGTATCTGGAATTTTCCTACGGGGAACTAGTTTTGATTGTGTTGAAAGAGTGACCACTGGTTTGATCTAATCCTAGACCTAATTTCCGGGGAAAACTCTAAGCAGTTATACAGGTATATATACACATATGAGATATATATGAGCAAGTATATAAAAGAAAGCTGATAGAACTTACAGGTGAGCAAGCTTCCAGTGTTACATCTGTGTGGTTAGTTATTCAAGAAATTGAAGAAAGTGTTGATAAAACTTATCATTTTGAATTAAAAAGAAAGTTGTTTGGGGCTTATAGCTCAAGGAGAGGCCCAGACGAATTCTTTCGAAAAGGCGACGATCGCGTCGTAGTTTTGAAAAATACAGAGGGACTTATACAATGTCTGAGGCCCAATTATTTATGTACAAAGGATTGTGTCTTACACTCTATTATAGGCCCAAAGTGTTTTAGAAAGAAAAATGGGGCTTACAGCACAAGGGTGGCCTAGTTGATTTTGTTTAAAAGGCGACGATCGCGTCGCGGTTTTAGAAAACGCAGTGGGACTTATACAATGAATAAGGCTAAAAAAGGTTTATATTTACAAGGGATGGGTCTTACACTCTATTAGAGGCCCAAAGTGTTTGAAAAATGAATAAAGATGGGACTTATAACACAAGCGGAAGCCCAGATGAAAATCGTTTGAAAACGACGATCGCGTCGAGATTTTTTGAAATTGTATCGGGACTTATACAATAAGTGAGGCCCAAATTGTTTTATTTACAAAGAGGTGGGACTTACACTCTATCAAGAGGCCCAAAGTGTGTTAAAAATTTAAAATCAAGAGGAAACCTTAATTTTAAATCAAAATATCATTTTTTCAAAGAAATTTTAAATAACAAATGATATAAAATATCAAATATATTCAAAAATAATTTGGAAGCTTTGAAAAAATATTTTTAAAAACTAAGTTTAATTACATAAAAGCTTGAAACTTAATTGGTTTTGAAAAATCAAGATGAGAATCTCATTTAAAAATGTTCAAAACAAAATAAAATGAAATTAACTTTAAAAATCAAACTATATTAAATAAATAATATAAATGTGAGTTTTTTGCAAAATAAAATATTTAAACATTTTTGTGAATTTTAAAAAAAGAACCAACCAAAAATGATAAAAATCGAGAGAGAACTTAATTTTTGAATCAATTAACAAAAATATCAAAAATTCAAATATTTAAAAATTTGAAAAAGGGCGCCAAGAATACTTGGTTCTTGCCCGCGTCCCCTGTTTTTTCAGATTTGCATTTTCTCACTTTTCTCCATGATTACTCAATGGTTTTGCACGATTCTGGTGCCAATCTTGTTCGTTTTTGAACAAGGATCACAACTGCAACCTTGCCAAAGAGCTTGAGCAACTGACTGGTGACTTTGTGATTCAGGGGTCCCAAATGAAGGATGAGTGTTTGAACATCTTATATATGATATATTGGATGTGTTTGGATCGTAAGCTGTGGTGGATTTGCTCCCTAACTCAAAATTAGATAATGACTTGCAAAATAAGGCAATTTTGCATAATGAGAGAGATTTTGAGGAAAGCAAATGTTGTGGTGCTTTGGTTTCCTCAAACTAAACACAAATGAGGTCGATTTATAGTGGAGCAAGTTTGTTTTGCAAGGAATAATGAATGACAACTGGTACAACTCATTATTCAATGGTGTCAAAAAGGAATCTTTGGTCTTCATTAGCCATTGACTTGAGTCAATGGAGCAGGCCTATGGTCTTCTGATTCTTGAGTTCATCTTGACTCATTCAGTTGGATTTGTCTCAGTCCGTGCCACCTTGATGCATCCATTGAATGCTTCATGCCAAATTTGAAGTTTTTGGATTTTGCATCATTGAATCTCACATGCCAATATGATGATTTCTTGACTTGCAAGGCTTGTGGATCAGAGGTACCTGCTTGAATAAGTTCCTTATGTGTTTTTAGAAGTGTGACAAGGCTTAAGGTTGCACAATTTGGCCAGCTCAAGCAAAAAAGGACAAAACTGCCTTGTAAATGACAGTTGGAAAGTGTCATTTTGGGAGGATCATATCTCCTTGCTCAAATGGATTTATGGAAAGTTCTTGTACTTTTTAGAAAGCCCTAACATGATACAATCCATGGGTGATAATAGTTTATTTTGAAACTATTTGAATCTAACTGAAAAATCCTCATGAACATTGATGTTCAAGGCTTAAAACTCAGGCAGTTTTCAATAAGTGTTTAACTTTTGATTTTTTCACCACTTTGATCCATCCATAACTAAAAATCTATGAAGAATTGGAGCTTGAGGTAGGTTAAGCTTTTGTAGAATGTAGGAAGACCTAAAAATAAGGCTTTGGATCACTCAAAATGGCTTATTGGATCAAAAGTTATGGTCCTTGGAAGTTGGCACCAAAACCATTCAAATTTAGTAAGTTAGAAAAAATTTCAAGATTACCCCTTTTACAAGTTATCATGATTTCTTGATCAATTCTTTTTCAAATGACATTATAGATCATATTTTATGAAAATATGAGTCATAAGGATCATTTTTGCCAAAAAAAGTCATGTTTTGACTTTTGGCTCCGGAGCGGTTCGACGCGTAAAAACCCTAATTCCCGACTTTTAAGAAATGCACTTTATGAGGGTAGTTTAACTTTGTAAATGAATTCCTAGGGTCATTTTAAGCATATTGAGTCATGTTTTGAAGTCTTGGCTCAATCCCTTATGAAAATTTCATTCTGAGGGTGTCAATCGATGAAAGCCCTAATTTAGTGACACTGGGTGTTTCGAGGCTCATTCCACTTGGAAGTTTGCAACTTTGTGCTTGATTCTTGATGTGAGAGTCCTCTTGATCCTTTGTGGATGTTTGAAAGGTTTATACAAGTTAAAAATCATGTCATTCCTTGATTGATCTTTTCTCTAAACTTAGAGAGGGCTCAAAACCCTGATTCTCGATTGTAGTGAATGCTCAACAAACTTTGAGGAGATTGATGAAGCCTGATGGTATATCCACATTGTGGTGATGATTCTCACAATGATTTGAAATCTTGGTGGTCAAAATTTGGGGTATGACAAATGCCCCTATTTAATCTTCTTGGACCCAAAGGTGTGAATGGCGAAGATATTCAGACATTCAGGGTGCAAGAGGATTAAATATCAGAATACCCAAAATTTTGATTGTGGTTGTGAATGGGAGATGACTTGATCGCCCATCTTCTTTTGCTAAGTATTGATACTTAGAAAAGGTAAAACTTCCCCTCGATCCTGGTCTTCAACCACGGAACTGGTCTCAGTTTCTTGATAAACTTCCCCTCGATCCTGGTCTTCAGCCACAGAACTGGTCTCGGTTTCTTTTGAAATAAACCTCCCCTCGATCCTGGTCTTCAGCCACGGAACTAGTCTCATTTTCTTTTGAAATAAACCTCCCATCGATCCTGGTCTTCAGCCACGGAACTGGTCTTAGTTTTTTCTTGTTGAGTTTCTTTTCTTGACAAGGGATGCTATTTGTAGCAGTTTTCGTCAAACTTCTCGCCGAGTTTCACTGGGGAGATGCCATTTGAATGGAAAATTTGATGTCATACTTGCTGGGGAAACCCATTTGTCTGGGCTGTAGAGGTGTGCAAACTTCTCTGTTGGAGATGCCATTTGTTGACTCTACTGGAGAAAATAAGTCCTTTGAGAGACTGCTTTTTTCTTTGGGGATATCACACTTTTCTTTGAGATTTTTTTGGAGAAATGCCATGTGATGCGATCCAATTTCGAGGTGCGGATGACTTCATTGACATCGACCTTTTTTGGGAGAAAAACTGATGTATTGCTGAGAATCTTCGGTCAAGAGGCTTTCTCTGGGGATTTTCCTTAATCCGGGAAAGCGAAGATATCATCTTCAATGGTGAAGAGTGATGTTTCAAAGGTGTCTATCGAATGTCTTCTTGCCTTTCAGATGTTCAAGTTATCAAAGTGGTAGAGGAAGATTTCCGATCCAGAAATAAACTGGGGAGAAATTGCTCAGACGATACATTCCTTGACGAGGAAAGAACGGAAAACTTTACTGGTGAGAAGACTTTTATCACTTAGGGAATGAATATGACCAGAGTGATAGTAATGCAATATGAATATGAATATGAATATGAATCAATAATGCATGATTATGTATGTTTATGCTGACAAAACTGACGCGACATACAAACTAATGGATGAACACGACTGGATACTCGACCACTGCGGGGGATGAAAAGTATCATTAGTTCAAGATAGCAATCCTGTCCGGCTTAGGAAAAGCAGTCCCTGTGGGGGAGAAAGAATTTTCAATCGATCTTAAGAGGTAAGAACTCTGCCGGGAATATCAGGTGGGACCTGGCATTTGAAACAGTTGATCCTTCACTCAGGTGTACTGGTTTTTAGAATGAGTACTTTGATTCTAAATTTTGAGGATTAATCACCTCCGGAGAAGATCTCGAGGTTCCTTTTGAAGTTCACAGTCAAAAGGACATGCCATCTTTTTTTTTTTAAAAACAGAAGAAAATTTTCACAAGTAAATTCATTTTTTTTGTTTTATTTCAAGAATCGTTGATCATGTTAAAATGTCATCCTATAAAGCAAAAACAAATAAGAGTTGCAAACAAAAGCATTAGACTAAAATTTTATTGATATGATGGAAATCAGCCAAGCGCGTGATACTATAGAGTATTTACAAAGTTTAGAAAATGGTAATTTAAGGGAAAAGGGGCTACATTGAAACATAACGACCGCTATCCTTCTACCAACCTTGAATTCTGGACATTCTGGGCTTCTATCGAAGGTGTCCTTTGACTGAAGTCTTTCGACAGATGGTGTTACCACTAGGGAATTTAACCTTGTCGGACGTAGTTACTTTCCATGAATCCCTAACATTTGTATGGATTGTCTTTTGAGGTTTCCGATCCATCGGGATGATTTCTGCTTGTGTCTCTAAATTTTTCCTAGACCGCCCTTTCGGGTTTTCAATCCACCAAGACATTTTTTTTATTTTGGCGAAGTATTTATTAACTACATCAACATTCGTGGGGTAGGCAAACTCCTCTCCATCCATGGTTGCAAGCCTCAAGGCGCCGCCTGAGAAAGCTTTCTTAACCACATAAGGGCCGTCGTAATTCGGAGTCCATTTGCCCCTAGAATCAGTAAGAAATGATTGTATCTTCTTGAGCACAAGGTCTCCTTCCCTGAAGACACGAGGTCAGACCTTTTTGTCGAACCCTTTCTTCATTCTTTGCTGATATAACTGACCGTGACATAAAGCTGCCATTCTCTTTTCTTCGATCAGATTCAGTTCATCGTGTCGGCTTTGACACCATTCAACTTCATTTAGCTTGGCTTCTATCAATACTCTCATTGATGGGATCTCTACTTCTATGGGGAGCACTGCCTCCATGCCATATACTAGAGTGAAAGGGGTTGCCCTTGTTGACGTACGGGCAGATGTGTGATAACCGTGAAGAGCAAATGGTAGCATCTCGTGCCAATCCTTGTAGGTTACAACCATCTTTTGAATAATCTTCTTGATGTTCTTGTTAGCCGCTTCTAACGCTCCGTTCATCTTAGGTCGGTAGGGATATGAGTTACGGTGTTCAATCTTGAACTCTGCACACAACTCTTTCATCATCTCGTTGTTCAAGTTGGATCCATTATCAGTAATGATCTTGCTTGGAACACCATAATGGCAGATGAGATTGTTCTTGATAAATCGGACCACCACTTGTCGGCTTACATTGGTGTATGATACAGCTTCGACCCACTTGGTGAAGTAGTCAATGGCTACCAGGATGAACCGATGTCCGTTTGAAGCCTTGGGTTCAATCATTCCAATCATGTCGTTTCTCCATATAGAAAAAGGCCATGGAGAAGAAATAACTTTGAGATGTGTTGGCGGTACATGGATTTTGTCAGCGTATATCTGACACTTGTGACACTTCCTCATGTACTTGTAGCAATCAGATTCCATTGTCAACCAATGATATCCTGCTCTTAGAATTTTCCTAGCCATTGTGTGTCCATTGGCATGAGTTCCAAAAGATCCTTCGTGAATTTCTTTTGTCAACATGTTTACTTCGTTTCTATCTATGCATATGAGCAAAACCATGTCAAAGTTTCTCTTGTAGAGTGTATCACCGTGCAGGAAGAAGTTACCAGCTAGTCTTCTGAGAGTCTTTCTATCTTTTCTTGATGCCCCAGGTGGGTATTCTTGTCTTTGAAGGAAGCACTTTATATCATGATACCAGAGTTTGTCATCGATGACTGTCTCAATCGCGAAGATGTAAGCGGGCCTTTCAAGGCGTATTATGTCAATCTTAGGTATGTCGTTCCATCGATTAATAACAATCATGGAAGAGAGAATGGCTAGTATATCAGCCATGTGATTTTCCTCACGAGGAATGTGATGAAACTCGACTCTGTCGAAGAAGGGCAGCAACCTTCTCGCGTAATCTTTGTAAGGAATCAATCCTAATTAGTATGTGTTCCACTCTCCTTTGATCTGATTCACAACCAGGGCTGAGTCTCCACACACATCCAAGATCTTAATCCTTAAGTCGATTGCTTCCTCGAGACCCATGATACAGGCTTCATATTCGGCCTCGTTGTTTGTGCATTTGAATGTCAATCTGGCAGTGAAAGGAATATGGGTACCCTAAGGGGTTACGATGATTGCCCCAATTCCGTTTCCGTAATCGTTGACAACTCCGTCAAATATTAGTCCCCATTGGGATCCTGGCTCTGGCCCTTCACTGGGTAGTGGTTCATCGCAATCTTTCATTTTAAAATACATGACATCTTCGTCTGGGAAGTCAAATCCAATTGATTCTTGATCGTCAATCGGTTGATGAGCCAAATAATCAGCTAAGATACTTCCTTTGACAGCTTCTGAGCATGATATTCGATGTCGTATTCTGATAACAACATTTACCAACGGGAAATCCTTCCCGTGAGAGCAGGTTTTTCCAAGACGTACTTGATTGGATCCATTTCGGAGATTAACCAATTAGTGTGATAAATCATGTATTGGCGAAGACGTTTGGTTGCCCAAGCCAGAGCACAACAAGTTATCTCGAGCATAGTGTATCGAGTCTCACAGTCAGTGAATTTCTTGCTTAAGTAGTAAATGGAAGACTCTTTTCTTTTTGTCTCGTCTTGCTGACCAAGTACACAACCCATGGAGTCTTCCAAGACTGTTAGATATATGATCAGTGGTCTTCCTTCCACTGGAGGAGAAAGAATAGGCGGATTCAATAGATACTGTCGAAAGCCTTTTGGCAATCTTCTATCCATACACAACTTTGATTCTCTCTGAGCAGTTTGAAGATCGGAGCGCATGTCGCAGTCATGAGGGATATGAACCTCGAGATGTAATTCAGACGTCCCAAAAATCCTCTGACTTGTTTCTCTGTTTTTGGTGAAGGCATTTCTTGAATGGGCTTGACCTTATCGGGATCAACCTCAATCCCTTTTTGGCTGACGATGAACCCTAAGAGTTTTCCTGAGCAAACACCAAATGTGCATTTATTGGGATTCAAGCAGAGTTTGTATTTTCTCAGACGCTTGAATAGCTTTGACAGGTGTGTCACATGTCCTTCTTCTGTTTTAGATTTGGCAATCATGTCATCAACATACACTTCAATTTGTTTGTGCATCATGTCATGAAACAGAGTCGTCATGGCCCTTTGATAGGTTGCCCCGGCGTTCTTCAGACCGAACGGCATCACCTTGTAACAAAAGGTGTCCCATGGGGTGATAAATGAAGTTTTCCCCATGTCTTCCGGCGCCATTTTGATTTGATTATAGCCCAAGAATCCATCCATAAAGGATAAGACTTTGAATTTTGATGTGCTGTCAACCAGCATGTCAATGTATGGTAGGGGAAGTCATCCTTTGGACTTGCTTTGTTCAGGTCCATGTAATCTACACACATTCTGACTTTTCCGTCATTTTTTGTAACTGGCACTATGTTAGCCAACCATTGTGGATATTCTGAGGTGGCAAAGAAACCTGCGTTGATTTGCTTCTGCACTTCCTCCTTAATTTTCATAGCCATATCTGGGTGAGTCCTTCTCAATCTCTATTTGACCGGAGGACATTCTAATTTCAATGGCAAGTGATATTCCATGATGCTGGTATCCAACCCTGGCATGTCCTGGTAGGACCAAGCAAAAACATCTGGAAACTCTTTGAGAAGTCTAATAAGTCTTCTCTTACAGTTGGATTGAGCAGTGCTCCGATCTTAATTTCTTTCTTTTCTTCCTCTGACTCAAATTAACCGTCTCCAACAGCTCTTTGTGAGGCTCAATGGACCTCTCCTCTTGTCTGAGGAGTCGGGAAATCTCTTCTGGGATTTCAGCGTCCTCTTCTTCTTCAGCTTCAAATTCCGGGAATTCAAAGTTAGGAGAAGGCATTGGATCGTATGTTTTAATGGGGTTTAAAGCAAGCAATCTGCATGACGTGATGATTCGTTTTTAGAAAAGATAGAGAGAATGAAAAAGGGTGTGTAGTGTATTTTCTAAAAATGCTCGTTTTTATCTTGGGTTGTTTTTAGGATTACCATTTTCTGAAAAGCGAAAAGTGAAAACAGCAATTAATGCGGAAATTCAGAATGACATTATTTATTTATGACTTGTCGATTCTTGAAACACAACCCTATAAAACAAAACTCTGTCGCTTTGGGTGAAGCGAAGAGGGACATTTAATGAAAAGTGAGCTCTATAAAAACATCCGTTTAACCTGGGCAAGGTGAAAGGTTAAGACAAAGATGGTAATTATTTAGACTTATAAACGGCCTTCGGGACATCGACAGCAACCCAATGGCGACGGACTCCTTGGTGAATCACAAAGTCAGGTACCTCCTTTCTTGGTTTGTCCTCAGAAATGATATTGATTTCTGGCAGAGCAGGGTCATTGGAATCTTCCTCCCATGCAGAGTTGTTGTAAACGAACTCTTCTGTTGTATCTTTCATAGTGTTTTCACTCTCAAGGGGATCTTCCCATCCAGTTGGCTGGATGTCCTCGAGCTTGATATGAAAACTTTCGGGAGCAGTGTACTTGACTAAGAAGTCGTACTTGCCGCTTGGCTGTCCCAAGGTGTCCCATGTTTCTGTGGGAATAGAGGAGACATCCTCTTCAATGATGTTGACGTCAGGAAAAGCATAGTTGATGAACTCATGTCCTGCAATCTTTTTAGATTCATCATTGTGATGGATATCTTCGGAATGCCCTAAGTAATGATCCCATGATTTGGTGGGGACGTGAGTACTCTTTTCAATGTTACTCGGTTGATATGCCTCGTTGAGCTGACTCTTTTGCCCCAAGTCTTCTGGGTATGGTTTCCAGATAGGTAATTCATCCAGTGGGTCATAATAGTCATAGTCGAAGTTGTCTTTCATTAGACCGTCTTCTAATGAGTTAGGTGGAGCACGACAACCTTCAGGATCACAATCTCCATAAATCATCTTGACATCCGATCTTGGTATATATCTCGGGCTCTGCTTTGGAAAGCAGAATGGCATGTGTGCTTCTTCCTGAGACATATAACCATTATTGTTGAGATAAGATTTTCATTCCTCATCTGTATCGGAGGAGTCACTCTTATTGATGGTGTGTACTTCTTGAGACACTGGGTGGAGGAAGCCTCCACTTTGGAAGAAGTTCTGAATGGGACGAAAACTTTCGTCTTTCTTTGTAGTCTGTGAACAGGTTGGAGAAAAACGAAGACCTTTTCTTGTTTTGTTATCAGTAGGGATTATAAGCTGTCCCCATCATTTTATGTTGTCATTCTCAATCACTTTGAGAGCATCTTTGTACGAAGAAATCGACGTCCCTTTTTCTGGTCGATTTTCATTGCTCACCAAGAGAGGTTGGAACTGAGTTCCAACAACCTTCTCCAATTATACATAGGAAAATGATGATAAGTTGCTCATAATTAAGGCTTGCTCTCCGCAGACTGTGACTAATTTGTCATTCTTGACGAACTTCGGCTTCTGGTGAAGTGTCAAAGTGACTGCCCCAGCTTTGTGTATCCAAGGTCTTCCTAATAAACAACTATATGATGTCCTGATGTCCATGACCTGGAAAGTGACTTGGAAAGTGTGGGGACGAATGGTTATGGGAAGATCGACTTCACCGATAACTGTTTTTCTGGATCCGTCAAAGGCTTTGACGATGATCTCACTACCTCTCATCGGAGCTCCTTAAAATGATAGTCGTATCAAAGTTGATTTTGGCATAAAATTCAAAGATGAACTTGTATCTACCAGTACGTTGGCTAAAGCATCGTCTTGGCAGTTGACTGAAATGTTAAGCGCCATATTATGATTCTTGCCCTCTTCCGAAAATTCTTCATCATTGAACCCTAAGTTGTTGCAGGAAGTGATGTTGAATATAATACTGTCAAATTATCCTATTGTCACATCTTGTTCTACGAAGGCTTGCTCTAATACTTTCTGCAGAGCTTCCCTGTGAGCTTCTGAACTAAGTATGAGAGATAGTACAGAGATTCGAGACGGAGTTTGCAAAAATTGGTCCACAATGTTCTACTTGCATTTCTGGATGAGCTTCAGCATCTCATCATTGTTCTTTACCGGCTCTGGATTACTGGATTGACCGACCTGTTGGTTAGGAACTTCTGTTTGAGGTTCCTTTTCTTTGGCAGGTTCTCCAACTCCTCTGTTGAAGATCCGACCGCTCTGGGTAACTCGACTGATGTCGGCAATGTTCACAACGGAGGGTAATGGAGTTTCCTTTCCATTTTCGATTGTCGTTGCATCGTACTTGTAAAGGATAGCCTTTTCTGATTTGTACGGTATTGGTCCTGGCAGGTGTCGCATCTGCGAAAATCAACCGGCGGAAAAGAACAGAAGAGTCGCCACCGAACGTTATTTATCCCGACGCAGGGAAAGGAAACGATCGAAGAAAACCTCAACAAAGGGAAAGGAATGGTCATCGCAACCATAACCTGGGTTCGGGGGTCGGTTACGCGAGAGGAAGGTATTAGCACCCCCTCGCATCCATCGTACTCGATGGGATCCACGCTTGTTGTTATCGATCAAAAGGTGTAGGGTATCTGAAACTCAACTGCTAACTGGAAAATGAACGGGAGAAACGGTAAAAGGAGATAAAAGGAGGAAAAGAAAAGAAAAGTGAATGACTCGATAGAACATCGCCGTCCTAGGCCTACGTATTCCCTTGGGTGCGGAAAAGTCAGAGTCAATCAGACTACGAATTTGTGGGGGGAAGGTTGCTCGCCAAGACATCGCGTCTCGTGCCTACGTATCCTCAATCTAACCTGAGAGCAGAAGTCAGAGTGGTCGTAGTTTGACCTAACAGGATCGGTTTGTTTGTGTTTTTTTAACGGAAGATGCCAAGGTTCACGTTCCAGCAGTTTAGGTGTCGCCGCTCGTTGTACGGAGTCTTACGCGTTTACCTGTTTGTGGTAGAACGGAAGTGACACATCCTTTATGAAGGGAATGAAGGAGATGAGAAGAGAAGATCATTGTTTGTTTATTGTCTTTTATAAGAAATGTTTTGATTGATTGTGTTTGTAACTCATATTGCACTAAAGTCTATGACATAGGAACGAATGCGTCGCATGGTCGCTCCCAATGGAACGTATGCTAAACACTCTAGAAAGGTGAAGGGAGACCCTTCTCCTTCCATTTCCCGTGTGATTAAGGCTCATGACGTACAATACTTGTTGCCTTTATTACATGTTTTTTTATTTTTGTTTTGAGATGAGAAAAGAGAGACTCAAAGTTGAAAGAGAATCTAAGGGGAGACTAATTGTAGTCCTAATGTTGTCATGCATTGATGGCCTTATGGTTGAGTTAAAAAAAGAATTCTACCTAATGGACAAGTAGGGATTGTATTACCTAATGCTCATCTTACCTTACCTTAATAAAAAATTAAGGTTAAGCTAAGATCCCAAAGGGGTGTGAAAGAGTTATTCAAACAAGCATTATATCACACAATCCACAAATGAAAGAATAAGAGAAAACAAATGAAAAAGGATGAAAGAAGAATTGAGTAATCATGTACTCAAGCACCTTACCTCATAATCCACCTTAAGTAACCTTGGTTAAAAGAAAGTAAATCACAAACACTAGTCACCAACTACTTGAAAAGTTATGCATTAAGTTCCTAAACTAAGACTAGGTGTTCTATACTTGTATTAGATTCAACATACAACTATAAACAATGCAAGATGAGTTCTAAGAGTGAAGTAACATGTATAGGTCAGTAAGTACACCTAATAAACTTCTACTTATGTTAGCATGTCACAAGAAATCAAACTATGTCAAACTATGTACCAAAACAACACACAAATGCACATTGTTTACAAACTTGAAGAAAATAGATGTTTAGGAATCATGTAAGTGGATTAAAACATGAGTATCCCTCAAGGTCAGAAGTGAATGAAGTGTATTGATGGGTGTAAATTTCATTGGTTTAACATGGAAGTCATGTATTAAAGCATTCACAAAATTTAAGCAAGTTGTGCACAAGTATAGTCAACTAGGATGCAACATACAATTGTTGTTTATGCAAAAGACATGTGAGGATGAATGTATACTATGGTATGGTATGAAGTCAGAAGTGATATCATGTTAAGGATGTATAAAACAAATCTCAATCATCATAGAAGCTCACAACATTTCAAGTTTTATAAGCTATGGCAAGGCAAGCACAAAACAATGCTCAAATAATTCCTAGAAGTTAGCTACTTGTGGCACAAGTAAATGGAAGTGTGAAGAATGCATACACATGTTGATTGAGCTAGGTCAGTACCTAATGACCCCTAATAGGTCATGTCTAAAGCCTACAAGAGTTGGTAAAAGATGGAACATGAAAGAGTTAAACAACTAAGCAAACAAAGTTCAATTGATAGATGTAAGTCAAGTTGCATTTATGAAACATGGAAGGCAATTATGAGTCATTATGACTTCATGCAAGTTATGTACATATGAAAAATGCATTTAGGATTCAATTAGGAGTGTGTCAAAGTTAGCATATCAAAGCATACTTGGAAGCCATACAAGCAAAGGCAAGTTTCAATCCTATTGCAACAATTAAGAACCAAAACAAGTTCAATAATGTGAAATGGAACTAGAAATTAAGTGAGTTTGGTTAGGAATGTTACAAGTTAGTAAATTTAACATTCCATATTGAATTTTCAAGTTCAAAAAAGAAATGAGCAAGAGAAGTGTCTTAAAGGTTCACAAAATCAAACCTAAGTCTAGGCATCCTCAATCAACTAGGTCACCAAACAAAATTCCATGAGAAATAGCTACATGCCTTATAAAATTATGGAACTTTAGTCAAGGAACAATGAAGTCACTAGTCATGCATAACCAAAAGATAGGCTCAAAATTGGTCTTTTAACATGCTCAAACCATGCAAAACAATTCACTTGTAGTCACACAACATGCATTCACAAAATGGCATCAAAACCACAATCAAAAGTGACCTAAAAAATCCCAAAACATTAGTTAAAGTCCCTTAACATGTGTCAAACTGAAGTCTCCAGTTGTGTGCAAAAATTCATTTTAAAGCAAGTTGAAGAAAATGTTTTAAGAAGCATATAGCAAAGGATATGGACAAATGGACATGTTTAAAAGGAAATTAGTGAAAAAATATCAAATTTTATCAAAATTGAAAATAAAAAATGTAAAAAATTAGTTGACACATCTAAAGAGTGTCATGAATTAATTGGGAATTTTTAGGCATTTTTTACTATTTTTAACAAAATGATTTTGAATCATGTGGAAAAAAGAAAATAAAAACAAGAAATAAAGTCAGGGGGTGCAACATTAGCAATTAGACAGTTCATATATGCTCTTGGGCCAAACCTGGGGGTGCAGAAAGCATTGGAAACAAAGCCCAACGCGCGCGTGGCCTGGTGGTTCATAGGATAGGGATTAGTTAAAATCTTGACTCAATGTGAACCTCTGGATCAGGTCAATGCGCCAGGATTAAGATATTAATCCAATCAGGTGGCTAGGAATTGAGATGCATAGTAATAGGCATGGAAGTCATGCACACATCATTTGTTCATTATATCACAATTATCAGAACAAAATAAAAGAAAAAGAAAATAAAAATGGAAAAAAAGGCACGTGCAAGGAGCATGGCTTTTTTAATGTGTTGTCACGCTGACAACCTTTAGATCAACAAATATGCATGGCCAGGATTAGAACATGGTAGTGGCCTGAGATTATTAGGGTTTATCACATGTGGCTGGAGAAGGACCTCCAGTCATCTTCTCCGGCGAGGCACCACCGTGCCTGGAACTAAAACCACCCAGAAATGAAAAAAGCTACCACCATTCAACTCTAAATCTTGCGTAGATTCCTAATATAACCTCATAAATTCCAAATGCAAAATGTACAAAGAGAATCGAAGGAAGAAATTTTGGATCTGGAAATCAAGAAACCTCACAAACAACCCTAGAGTCTAACCAAAAACATTGCCTCAGGTAGGAAGACTTCAGATGCAACTACATGGTGTCCTAATTCATGTGAGAGTCGCTATTATGATGTTGTAAAGTTCAGAGTTTCAAACCTGGTGTGATTTGCCTTTCAAGTGCCTAGAAACCCTGAAAACTTCAATGCACGATCTTGTAATCTACAATGAGCAAAGTAAATGCTCAAGAAGCCTCAAAATCTTGCTCGAAACTTCAACTTGATAATGATGCAGAAAGCATTTGTGGAAGGTGTTATGGAGGTTCCAGTTGAAATCCAATGCACACAGAAGGAAGATTGAAGTGTGGTGATGAAGATTATGAAGAAATATTGATAAATGCTTCCTGGATGAGTGTGTTTCGAAGCTCTGAAGTTGAGAGCTTCAACGAAGAATTTTTGATATATTCTCTGAAAAATGGCGTAACTGAATTCTGTTAGGGTGTTAGAACCTTTTATACATGGTGGTTAGAGTGTGGTTAGATTCTAATCATAGTTAGAAACTTGTTAAGTTTAGTCAAAAATTGAAAATGGGAATGTGAGGTTATGGAAGTGTTGGCACGGGTTTGAGGTTTTGTTCATGTGCATGGAGTGATGTTATGCATGATGATCATGATGATGGTGATATATGGATATGAACATGAGCTGGTATGACTCATAAACAGCTTGTATGCTAAGTTTCTTTTTCTCTCTCTTTCATGGCCATTTGTAGTAATGTCATAGTATGACACGGTTTGTGTAAGACATTTGCATGGCTTGAAATTGCAAGGTGTGGTAACATGCTGATATTATGCGCATGAGGCAAGTTTTTGTATGGAATTGGATGGTTGGAACTGTAGCGAGCAATTTTTGTCGGTGACGCGACCACCTTATTGCGGGAAGTATTTCCTCACCTCAGTGGGAGGAAAACACTTGGGTTACTACTTTCTGATTTCTTATTTATCCCGTGAAGCTGGAAGGGAAAGGGAAGCTATCTCAAACTAACCTTGCTTTGCAAATGTTTATCCAAACAAATGCGATAAAGATATTGGGGAGTTCGGGGTCAGGTTACACAATGGGAAGTTGTCAATTACCCATCCTGTATGTGGTTATCCACAGGTTATAGTTTTAGGATCATGCTTAATACTTGATAGTGTTTGTATGAAAATGGGGAAAGTTTCTTCTGTAGTTTGAGATATGTGGGAAAGTTGTTTTTGGTAAGGTCAGGGACCTAAGGTTTTTTAGTTTAGTGTGCTCGCTAAGATTATCACAATCTTATGCCTACGTGTTCCCTGTTATGGAGTATAGGGAAATCAGAGTAATCGTAGTTCCTCCTAATCTAAGGGAGAAACAGATGGTTTTTGTTTTTTTTGTATCTTGTTCAAAGCCCAAGATGTGAAGCTAAAAGGTTTATTCGACTGTATCTTGTTCAAATCCCAAAATGTGAAGCTAAAAGGTTATTTGACTGAGAGAGAATTTGTCATCTCTAAAGGGAGAAATCTCTACTATCCATCACAGAGATTGATGGGTTTACAAAGGGTTTACTTTAACTGGAAAGATCTGAATCCAGCAATGCCATAAGTTCCTTTGAAAGAGGGGGGTCATGAAGGAATAAAATTTAACTCAGTGTAGAGCAATGCCATTTTTCCTTAATAAACATTTCATGCTAAGAGAAGGATAAAAGAAGGATATAAATAATCCAGAGGCTTGCCACTTACAACAATTAGATGAGAGGTTTGCCAGGATAAAAGAAGGACTACAGCTTGAATTTGATCAACAAGTGTGCCTCTTACAGCAATTATCTGGAAGTTAGTTTTGATGGTTTAGATTTTGGTATGTGATGTACAAAGGGAAAGTCTTCCTACATAGAGAGTTCCTTGTCTCTTCTGAGGTTTTGTTGATTTTTGTGTGTTTTGATTGAAGCCCAAGGTTGAAGCTACTAGTTGACTCTGCTTTAGGGAGTGTCTATTTGTCTCGTACAAAGCCCAAGATTGAGGCTGAAAGAAACTGACTCTGCAGAGGATAAACCATTATACAAAGCCTAAGAGGAGGCTAAAATTGAATGATTCCGCTGGGGAAAGATCTTTATACAAATCCTAAGAGGAGGCTAAAATTGACTGACTCAACAAGAGAGTGCTTATTTGGTATCTTGTACAAAGCCCAAGATGGAGACTAAAGACTTATTAACTCAACAAGAGAGTGTTTGTATCTTGTACAAAGCCCAAGATGGAGGCTAAAAGACTGATTAACTCAACAAGAGAGTGTTTGTATCTTGTACAAAGCCCAAGATGGAGGCTAAAAGGAGTTGATCTACTCAGCTGGGGAGTAGGATATCTGTTTTGTACAAAGTCCAAGATTGAGGCTAACTCTATTGAAGGTTATTATTATACAAAGCCTAAGAGGAGGCTAACTCTACTAGGGGAATCATTATACAAATCCTAAGAAGAGGCTAACTTTGCTGAGGAAGATCATTATACAAAGCCTAAGAGGAGGCTATCTGTGGGGATTTAGCTGAGGAATTATCATTATACAAAGCCTAAGAGGAGGCTATCTTTCGCTGAAGATTGTTTCAGTCTAGAGACAGGTCTAGTATGTTGGTAATTCAACTATTGCTGGGGATTACATAAAATTCGAGGTATCAGAGACTTTGAGGTTCTGATAAGGATTATGACAGTAAAATGATCCAAGCTGGGGGATTTTAAAGGTAAGGTTTAAGTTGTGAAAATTGTTTGTTTTATTTTCTGCCTTGGGACTGATCTGGATAATCAAGGCTATTTCCCATTCTTTAAGGAAATGGGAAATCCAAAGGGTATTTGAGACTGTCCAAGTCTACTAGTATTGAGAAATTTGATTTCTCAGATGGTGAAGGATCATTGTATTATGCCTAAGAGAAGGCTGGTATGTTAAGGGATGAAGGTCAACCCATTAACTGGTCTGACACTTGACTCAGAAAGACAGCTCTAGCAAATGATGACTAGTTTCTGTTCCTATACCTGTAGAGGTCTCTGGGTCCTTGTACTAAGCCTAAGAGGAGGCTGAAAACTTTTAAGAAGCCTGAGGGTCCTTGTACAAAGCCCAAGAGGAGGCTGGGGAATGCTTTTAAGAAGCCTGTGGGTCCAAACTTAAGAATATTCAAGAAAGGTTTCACCGGGAATAATTCCTTTCTTGTGTGAACAGTTTTAAAGTTTGAAGAAATTCAAGAGAAGTTTCACCGGGAATAATTCATCTCTGGGGAATTGAATTTCTTTGACAAGTTTTAATAGTGACAGTCCGAGAGAAGGTTCACCGAGAATACTGCCTCTCTCTTTCTTCAATATTGTATAAGCCTAAGAGAAGGCAAGATTGTATCTGGAAATCCTATGGGGATCTATGTTTGACTTGTTGTAAGAGAGTAACCAAATGGCTTTACCTAATTCTAGACTTAGTTGCCAGGGAAAACTCTAACAGATATACAAGTATATATACAATTGATATATGACAAGTATTTAAAAGGATATGAAAGAAGACTAACCGTGCGCAGCTTCCCACAATACAGTATATATATATATATATATATATATATGACATGTTGTAATACCCCAAAATTTGCTCTCCTTCTTTGTCATCATAGCATGGCATTATCATTTATCATATCATATCCATCTCATTAGCATTGCATTGCATTTAACATAGAAAAATGAAGCATGGCATCCTTCTTACCATTAGGGCATGTGATCATGTGGAAGGTGGACAATCTAGGAATCATTCAAAGCACAAAAGGTCAGTCAAGTTGCCTCAAGGCAAGCCAAGAAGCCTTTCATGTCTCATATTATCTCAGTTGATCATCCACAACCTCAAGGATAAGAGATACAATAGGAGATTGAGGCATTACATCCTACACTATGCAAGAAGTCCAAAAATTGAAGGAAAATCCTCAAAAGAGATAGCTCATTGATTCAAAATCATCCTCAAGTGGCATTTCTCATCATCCTTTAAGAGGATACACAACATACTCTGAGGAATTTGGATTTGAAGACTGCACATTTTTCTCCTAGGAGGTGGGCACCAAAACTAGGGTTTCCCATTAAATCAGGGAATCTTTGATTTTTTGAACAAAACTTGATGTCATGGTATTCCATATGTCCTTAAGTGTATGTATGTGGAAAATTGCCTCTCAATTGGTTTTAGAAGTGGTTCAATTGGAAGAAAGATCAAGAATTAGAGAAATTGGGGCACAGTCAAATAATCAGAGGAAAAAGTCAACTCTTGACTTTTTGAGGCCAAATTCATGAAATTCATGTTACATATGTCCAATGTACAAAATTTGATCAAGAAACTCCAAAGGAATCATAAAAAAATCAAGATGTAAAAAGTTGCCATTTTTGGATGAAGTAGGGTTGCTAAAAATAGCAAGTTTTGGCCATTTTGCATCAGAGTTTGAACCAAGGCCATTTAAATTTGGAGCACCAAATGAAAATTCCACTCTGCCTCAATGAAAGGCCTTGCTTTAAGCTTCAAATCCATGTGTGGAACATCTCCATTGGATAAAAATTGAGTGAGATATGATTGATCAAAGTTTGAGCAAAGTAGGTCCAAAACTAGGTCATGACCAAGATTTTCAGGGCACGCGCGCAGTCATTTTCTCAAACACTTGGTGGGCCAAATGTATTGATCAATTACTCATGATTAGAGGCTTCAAATGGAAAATCTTTCAACATCAAAGTTGTTCCTCTATGTGAGATCTTCAAAGTTGGTGTTTATCAATTTTTCATCTGATCAAAGGTTAAGGAGTTATGATGGCTCAAAGAATGGTCATTGCAACTGAAATTTGACCAGGTCACAACCAGGTCATGCCACAAGTCTGCGCACCCATGTACCAGCTTCTTTTTCCATCTGTTTGAGGTCATTTTTAGACATGTTTGAGACCTCATTCCACTTCAATTTCCAAATCAATATTGTGCTCCAATGCATCCTCTTTCCAATGAACCCATAAACTCCCTAATGCAGCCATTGAGTAGAGAGAAAAACCTCCACAAACTACCCTATGTTGGCATGGATACATTGACAGCATGTTGCATGATTTTGGTTCACACACACCACAAACACTTCTTAACCTCAGCTTTCCTCTTTAAACCAAGCACACATGACATAAAACTCATACACTAGCACGTGCCTTGCATGGAAATAGAAAAAACAAGCTTGCTGAGCAAGTTTCTAATGCAACAGCCTTTGCCATTCGTTTCTCTTGCTGCTTCACCATAACTGTCATGAGATTAACCTCACCATAACCCAGCCTTGATCACTCGCCCCCTAACTAACTTGACTCAGTTAGTTAGGGTGGACTCAGTTAACCACCTTGACTCACCCTAACTCAACTCATTAAACCGTGGTAAGCTCACACTATAAAAGAAATCACACACTCCATTTTCATTTTTCAGTTTTTGACAACCACATTTCTCTCCAAGAACACCTCAAACTCTCTCTACTTTCTCTCTGATTCCACATGATTTCAACACTCTTCTTCCACTTTTCATCTGCATTATCATTGTTTGGCATTGTTGAATCAAGAGCAACAAGAACAACTCCATTTCTGCAAGTTCAGCACCATTGCAAGCTTCAACATCCTTCATCTATTTACGAATCCATAGCATTTATTTTGCTAAGTTTGAAGATCTAGAAGCTCAGCATATCAAGCTTTCCTCTGGTTTTTCTCAACATCTCCAATCGCTCCACATTTTCAGGTTTCATCATGCACTCTTCTTCATTCGATTCTCTTTAGTTTTGATTTATTTTTGCTGTCTTAAGCTTGATAGAAGCTCTGCTTACTCCGGCTAGTTGATAGAGCTTCTTAGAAGCCTAGATCCAAAACTTAGGGCATGATTTAATCTCCTCTGTTCTCTATGTGTGTGCTTGGTATGTGAAAAACAATTGTGAATTCTTAATCTACGTGAGCTCAGCTTCATTTTGGTATAATAGTTGGGGCATTTCTGGGACATGTGAAGTTGCAGACGGTGGCGTGTGACCGGAGAAGGTGACCGGAGGTCCCTCTCCGGCCGGTGGTTTTTAGTTAGGGTTTTGGTTGCAGTTTAAATCATGGCCGTTGGATGTGTGTGATCGTGTGGTCCAAAAGTTGACAGCACATTAAAATTCACGTGCAAATCATGTGCACCATTTCTGAATTTACTTAAACATTGTGTGATGCAGTACATGGTAATTTGTGTGTGACCTCATGCGCGTGTGTTGGATCCGTGTACTTTGACTTTTGTTTGGCTATGACTTAATCTGATGGCTTGGATTGCTTTGACTATGTTGACTGAAGAACGCGCTAGTTATGGTGTTTTGCGTGCTAATTGGACTTAACCAGATTGATAATTACACCCCCATGTATTGAAGCCCAATGATTTTGAACTGTCCAATTGCTATGTTCATACCCCCCTGCATTTTGCATTTATTTTTCATTTTTATTTCTTTCTACACGTTTGATTTCTAATTTTTAAAAATACCAAAACATATTGGAAAATTCTACAAAAATTCATGTGAATTCTCAAGACATTTAGGAAATTTTTCATGATTTTATTTTCTGATTTTATGACCTTTTTGCCCCTGTTCCATAATTTTCTTTGAATTTCCATTTAGATGCATTCTAAGCATGATACATGAATTTGTTTAATTTTGTTCTTGCTCATTACCAACTATTTTGACATGATTCTTTTTGCATTGATTCACTAATACATTGAATCATGTTAGATGATTTTTGTTTGTTTTTTTAGGTCACTTTATTACATGTTTTGATGCCTATATTTGCACCACTTTGCATGATGTTTCAATTTGACCTAATTGCTTGGTTTGAAGTCATTTTTGCTTTGAATTTTTACATGCTATCTTGATGTATGATGCATTTCTGACCTAGGCACTCCAATACCATGTTTTCATAATTTTCATGAGGCCATTTGATTTTTGTTTGATGCATTACCTTTGAAGTATAATATATGTCATGTCATTTTAACTTTAGTGCATGTTTGCATGAATTCTTTTGTGCATATTTGTATGAGCATTTGCATAGTGGTATGAGTCATTCATATGATAGTATAGGTCTTTGATGCACATTATAGGTCATCTTTACATGTTCATTTCAATTTGAACTTTGTGCATCATTAACATGTATTGTTTGCACTTTCTTTTTGAGTTTCCATCTCACTTCTTCTTCTATTACTTCTTGAATGTCTTGATGGTTGATTCATGGATACTTTTGAGATGTTCATAAACTATTTTCCATTTAGTTCAATTCTGGTTGTTGATTTACATGTTCCATTTATGCATGTCCTCTTCATTTCTTTCCATCTTTCATCTACCCCTTCTTCTTGTAACATGTTTAAATGCTAATGGATGATGTTTGTTGCCTATTCACTTGCACTTGTATGATGATATTCATTTGTTGACCATATGATGCCCATTCTGGTTGTGGTTCTAGGATTTGTTTTCTCATTTAATTCTTTGGAGTTTTATGATGCATTACATGTTCTTTTACTTCTTATACTTCTTATACATGTTTACTAACCATGTAGGGGCTTTGGTAAGTTTCAATTGAGTGTGGATAAGGAATCCACATTCAACTTCTATCCTTTCTCTTTTACAATTCCATTTTGTGTTTTGTTAAGCACTTATGTGCTTTCTTTTTAATAACTCATCACTTTCCCTTTGTGAATTACAATTCATCTTCTACTTTAGAAGTGAATTGTTTAATTCATTCTTTCTTTAGACTTTAGGTTGAAACCTCACAAACCTTAGGATCACTCCCTTAACTAATCAATTAGGATGGAGTCTTAGTCCCTATAGATTTTTACCTTTATCCTCTCTTGAGTCTCTTTTCTCATCTCAAAGAAAATTCAAAATATATAATAAAGGTGGGCATTTATTGCATTTAGGCCTTTCATATAAAGAAAAGGTTATAAGGGGTCTTCTCTTATAATCTTAGAATGTATAGCATATAGCCCATCTTGGGTCAATGTGTTAAACATTTGATCTTGTATGAGGGACTTAAATGCAATACTTGTTGAAGGTGCAAATAATAAAAAACACTTCTTCATTTCTTAATTAACAAAAACACTTAATAAACACAAGTATGCTAGTGTGTTTGAACCTTGACAATTGGAGCTAAGTGTGGGGGTCTTCTTCACTCTTAGTGTGCTTTCTTACCCATTCCATCTTGGAATGTGAGAATGTACACATTCCAGTGACTAAGATCCAGATACACTGTCATATGCAAACAAATCCAAAACACTTCCTTCTAAAAGACAAGAAACAAACAATAACGTCTTTCCTTCGGGAATTCTTTTCTCACCTCATTCACTCTTAGCGTACGAACGCGCTTCTACTCGTTCTCTTGCAAGATGGTAACGCACTCGGACCAGCGAGCCTGCAACACCTGAGCTAGAACGTCAGCCGTTCTCTAAAAAACACAGACAATCCATCCCTAGTGAGGGGAACTACGTCGCTCTGATTCTCATGCTCCCGATGAGATACGTAGGCAGTGGGGTAGGGCCCATGCGAGCACTTCTTTTATTTTCCCTACATTTGTTTCTCTTTCTCTTTCCGTTCCTTTTCTAGTTCCTCTTCCAGTATTCTTTTCTATCACCCTTTGATCGAAACAAGCAAGCGTGGATCCCATCGGGTACGATGGACGCGAGGGGGTGCTAATACCTTCCTCTCGCGTAACCGACTCCCGAACCCATTTCTCTTGGTCGCAAGACCATGCTCTTTCCATCTCTTCAGGTTTACGCGGTGTTTCCTTTCCCTCTCTTGGGATAAATACACATTGCTGGCGACTCTGTTCGGTGCCACTTTCGCGTTTGTACTTGGATGAAAATCCCGGGAGCGACAGCTGGCGACTCTGCTGGGGAATTTTTGACCTATTGCTGGTCCATCCCTAAGCGAGTCAATCCTAGCGCTTGTCTGCTTTTCTTTCATTGGGTGTTTACTGTTGTGTTGTATTTACTGTTTTATTGTATGGTTATTTACTGCTTTACTGTACATTACTGTATTTACCGTATTTTAGCATTTTCATTTCGTATGATATATTATGCTATACTGGACTGTGTTGTTTTCTGTTTGGCGGGCGGGATTTCTGAGAGATAAGCCCATTACACAGGCTTGAGTATACACTTAGAATTAGAGTGGAGAGTAGTGGGACCTACGTGCCGTTTGGAGTGCGTTGGGTGTTCACGAAATTCACAGCTAGACGAGGCTATCTTGGGACACGTCGTGGCATACGCATCTTGCGTATTCCAGGATGTAGATCTAGAGAGCTGTCGACTCTAGTGACCGATCATGAGGACCTTAGTGGAAATATCCCTCTTTAGTGGTGACAATGGCAGACCACATTCTGTGGCAAACCCATTCGCACCCGAGGGCCCACTTTGGAACTTGCATAGGATGACCTTTATTTTCTAAGGGGAGTCAGTGGACGACCTCTTTGATTGGCATAGCATTGTATCCTACGGGCTGAATGTGCTATTGCTTCTCAAACCTCCGAAGCTGACAAGCCTTATTTTCTAAGAACCACATGTGAGCATGGGCGGGATGTTTACAGGTCTGCAGGAAACCCAGCCTCCTACCTACCTTACTCGTGATTCTATGATGATTTCAGACATTGTATCCTATGACAGTGATTTAAGTGTTCATCTCAGATATTGCCAGACTCAGTACAGAGACACAGTGCACACAGTTCAATACAGACACCGACACTTGATTACCTGATCACATGCCCTTTTGCATTGCATTATCATATCATAACAGTTATGTTTGTCATTTTTAGGTGCATAATACATTTCTGATTCCAATCCATGAGTTCAACAGAGATCGTCGCCGAGAGAAAGAACAATGTGTCTTACAAGTTTCCAGATCCTGTTTTGGATTCATTGCTCAAAGTTATAGATATGGCTGGTCCGGGTATTCTTGATAGGTTTCAGAAGAGCTACGGGAATTTGGTTGGGATGGTCCGTACAATCACCAAGTATGAACATGATGCCTTGCACACTCTGCTGCAGTTCTACGAGCCTTCGTTGAGATGCTTTCTTTTTTCAGATTACATTTTGATGCCAACACTGGAAGAATTCTCATTTATTTTGGGAATTCCGATCACGTCGGCAATACCATTCTTCTCTGGTAGTTCTCCCAGCGTAAAAGAAATTGCTGCTGCTTTACAAATGGATCAGGCAGTGATAAAGAGTGGTGTGAGCAGTAAAAATGGAGTTAGCGGATTTCCTTTAGAATTTCTGTCTGGACAGGCCCAAGAGGCTGCAAGTGCTAAAAATTGGACGGTTTACAATTCCATTCTGGCTCTCTGCATATATGGCCTAGTTTTCTTTCCCAATCAGCAAGACTTTGTGGATATGCAAGCGACAAGAGTTTTCGTTCTTAAAAATCCAGTCCCTACTTTGTTAGGAGATTTTTATCATTCCGTGCACTATAAGAATGAGAAAAGGAGGGGAGGATCTGTTAGTTGTTGTACTCCACTGCTGAGTCATTGGTTTTTCAAACATTTGCCTCAGACAGGTGCCTTTGTGGAAACCAAAGATGTGGCGAAATGGTCTAAACGGTTGATGAGTTTAACTGCTGATAACATTGTATGGTTTGATCACCGGTTGTTGAGAATAGAGCTTGTCACAAGATGCGGAAATTTTCCAAATGTGCCTTTGATTGGCAGAAAAGGAGGGATCAATTATAATCCAGTTTTGGCCATCCGACAGTTTGGGTATGCTTCCAGGGATCCTCCTACAGAGCAAGATGTGGAAGAATCTTTATGCTTTACAGGAACTAAAGATGCGAAGGTGGTAGAAGTAGTGAATGCTTGGAAAGATAAGCACAAAATTGGAAAAGCAGTTTTTGGAAAAGGAGATTGTAGATCTTATCCTGAATATGACAGGTGGATTGAGACGAAAGTAAAGGAATTGCTTTTACCCTTTTCAAGGGGACCTCTTTTATGTGCAGTACAGCCAGAACAACCCACTATGGTGGCTATTGAAGAATGTGAGAAGTGGAAGAAAATGGTCAGAGAGTTGCAGATAGAGAATTCTGGAATGAGCAGATGCCTTCAGAAAGCTCTAGCTGACAACAAAGAGTTGGAAAAGAGAGCCTTGAAAGCGAAAAAAACCTTGGCTGACAAAGAGGAAGATTTTGATGACCGAGCTCGGTACTTTCGGAAACTTACTCTGGGAGCAGATGACACTAGTCAGGCTCACAAGATTACAAAACAGGCTTTAGCCCGAAGCAAGGATTCATTAGCTCAACTTCGTCAAGCTTGGGATGAAGTCAGAATTGAAAATGCCGAGTTAAAGGATCAGTCGAAGACTAAAGACGAGGAGCTTAAAAAGGCACATGAGCAGAGGAGAAAGTATCGGGAAAGTCTTGGTAAAAGTCAAGAGCAGTTAGAAGAAGTTAGAAGCCAGTTGAAGAATACCAAGAAAGAGCTTGAAGAAGTCATGATAGAAAGGGAGATACTCAAGACGCAAGCTGGCATAAAGAGACACAAAGGAGTGTGTGATGACGAAGCTCTGATGCTGCATATGGGTTCTTTAACTGAAGCTCTTGAGAAAAGGGATGTCTTGATCAAAGAGATGATTGAAAAGCCGAATCACCAGCGTACCCGTATACTTTTTGAGGAAATCAAGTATTCAAGTGATAAGCTGAAGGATGTGGAATTGTCAGATTGATGTTCTTTTCCCTGTATTTTGTTGTTAATGGCTACCATCAGGCTTGTTGATGGATCCATCTTTTTTCCTTGTATTGCATTTGCGGTTGAACCTTTCTTAAATGTACTTGAATACTTCGTTGAATGAGTATGAGCAGTTTTATTCAGGAGTATTTCTTATCAGATAGCCGCACACAAGCACATGACCATGACACGTCTCTTTATATCACAATTTCTGGTCTTCAGATTTCTGTGGTTGGATTGGAATCAGGGTATAAAGTACCTCGGAAATGACAAACATGGCATTGCATGGCATTGCATATCATTTTGCATTTTTTGTTACTTGCTTTTCAGGTACTCGTTGCAGGGTCTCTAACCTTTATTTGGTTTCAGGCAGTATAGCGGAGAGTCATATTCACCGATATTCGACGCGAAGGAATCAAGTAAGAATCATGGATCAAGTGCAAAGTGATTTGGCGGAAATGAGGGCGCGTATGGACCAGTTCATGACCCTCATGACTGGCATGGCGCAAAATCAGGAGAGACTGAGGCTTCTGGTAGAGCGTCCCGACAATGGGCCCGAAGGTGACCAACATGACAATTCACAGGGACACGGCATCCCTCCTCCCGGTGGCAACCCTCCTCCTGGTGGTAACAATCGGGGTAATGGAAATGGTAGGCATGCTGGTGTTACTCTTGAAGATACTCTGGAAGACCAATTTACTCTACTAGATGCTGATGTGGGTAATCAAGGTGATCGAAGGTATGAGGAGTTAGCAGAAAAGATCAGGGCCATAGAATGCAAGAACTCTATGGGTATTGATGTTACCAGCTTGGGGCTGGTCTCAGGAGTCAGAATTCCCCCTAAATTCAAACCTCCCACTTTTGATAAGTATCACGGCAATGCGTGTCCCCAAACGCATCTTCAAGCTTACTTTGGGAAGATTTCAGCCCATACGGATGACGAGAAGCTATGGATGCACTATTTTCAGGACAGTCTGGCTGGGGCATCCTTGACCTGGTACATGAAGTTGAATAGAGCTGCTGTGAAGAATTGGAAAGATCTGGCAGAAGCGTTCCTGAAGCAATACCAGTATAATATTGACATGGCGCCCAACCGCACTCAATTGCAGGGGTTGTCACAGAATGCCAAGGAGAGTTTCAAAGAATATGCACAGAGGTGGAGGGAAATGGCTGCCCAGGTCCAACCTCCCTTGTCAGACAGAGAAATGGCGGATATGTTTATGGGCACCTTGCAAGGGGCTTATCTTGATAGATTAGCTGCTTGTCCGTCAACTGGATTTGCTGATATTGTGATTGCGGGAGAAAGAATAGAAAGTCTGTTAAAGCTTGGAAAGATCCAGGATGTGAGTGGGGCTGGCTCTTCGGGGACGAAGAAACCGTTTGCTAGTAACCAGAAAAGAAGAGAAGGTGATACGAATGCTGTGTTTAGAGGACGAGGCAGAGGGCGTTCTCGAGCTTATTATCAGGTAGATGCTGTAACAATCCCCACACCGTCTGTTCAGAAACAACAACCCCAACAACAAGTTCAACAGCAACAACCTTTTTTCCAGCAAAGGTCTAGACAGAGGGATCGTAAGATGGATCCTCTCCCTATGACTTATGCCGCGCTATTGCCCAGGCTACTCGAGTTAAAGTTGGTAGAACTCCGTACTATGAAAGCTCCGGTTGCTGGAAACCTGCCACCTAACTTCGATGCTAATGCTCGTTGTGAGTTCCACTCAGGTGCTCAGGGGCACTCCATTGAAAAATGCTGGGCTTTCCATCATAAAGTACAAGATTTGATTGATGCTAAAGCCATCAATTTCTCTCCCGCTCCTAATATTACTCAGCATCCCATGCCTGATCATAGCGCAGCAAATGTGTACGCTATTGAAGATGGGAGGATATTGAATTTGGTGTTAGACGTTCATCAAGTGAAAACTTCTTTGTTGGTTATAAAAGATCGTTTATTGAAGGGACAGGTGTTCCCGGGCTGTAATCAAGATTGCTCTGAGTGTATGAATCAGGAGAACGGTTGTGATAAGTTGAAGATGGGTTTACAGAATCTGATCGATGAAGGATGTCTACAGTTCGACAGAGTCATGAAAGACACTGATGAAATATCAACCGTGACCATCTATTACACTCCCGCTGAGATTCAAATGCCGGTCAATGCAGTTCCCGTGGCGAGTGTTGCGCCAGAAGGGCCCAGTCCTGTCACTATCACGGTGCCAGGGCCAATTCCGTTCACATCTACGAAAGCTATCCCATGGCACTATGGGGCAGATGTATATTACGAAGGCAAAAAACAGGAAGTTGAGTCGTCAGTCAGCACAAATATTGATAATGTAGGGGGTGTAGGGGGCTTTACAAGGAGTGGAAGGTTGTTCGCTCCCCAAACCTTGAGAAGTGATAAAGAGGCAGAAGCTGCAGCAAAGGCTAAGGGTAAACAGGTGGTTGAAAGTGCGCCCACACCTGAAGCAGAGACAAAGATTACTTTTGATAAGGAAATGGAAGAATTTATGAAGATAATCAAGAAAAGCGATTATAAGATTGTGGACCAATTGAATCAGACCCCTTCAAAGATTTCAATCTTGTCACTATTGATGTGCTCTGATGCGCACCGACAGGCGTTGTTGAAAGTGTTGAAGAGTGCGTACGTGCCACAAGAAATTACTGTTAATCAGCTCGAGGGCGTAATCTCCAATGTTAATGTTAGCCATGGATTGGGCTTTACAAGTAGAGATTTGACTGTTGAAGGAAGAAACCATAATAAAGCTTTGCATATCACGATGGAGTGTAAGGGCGCAGTGTTATCTCATGTACTGGTAGACACTGGTTCATCACTTAATGTCTTGCCCAAGAAGGCATTGATGAAGCTGGAAGTTGATGGTTTGATCTTAAGGCCTAGTGAATTGGTGGTCAGAGCATTCGATGGGACCCGACGATCTGTGTTTGGTGAGGTGGAATTGCCCGTACAAATTGGACCACAGGTATTCAAATCCACGTTCCATGTAATGGACATACAACCTGCATATAGTTGCCTATTGGGACGCCCTTGGATTCACGGAGCCGGGGCTGTTACTTCTACTCTACATCAAAAGCTGAAGTATGAGTTTGAAGGGCAGGTTGTGACAGTGTGTGGGGAAGAAGACATCTTTGTGAGTCACTTGTCCACGTTCAAGTACATTGAAATGGATGGGGAAATTCATGAGATGCTGTGCCAATCATTCGAAGCAGTCAATATTGACGATGCACCTGAGTCTTCTTCTGTACCAGTTGGGGCTGGTACCTCCATTTCATCTTACAAACAAGCTGTCGAAGTCGTCAGGGCAGGCAACGCCCAAGGTTGGGGCAGGTTGATAGAGACCCCAATGAAGGAAGACAAATTTGGTATTGGTTATCATCCCTCTACAACTTCAGATGCGGGGAGCAGGGGACCCATTACTTTCAATAGTGGGGGAATTATCTACATGGACCAGTCTTGTGCAGCCACGGAGGATAGTGTTGACAGTGATTGTGACCTGGACAACTGGGTACGCCCTCATGCTTCGGGACAACAAGTGCAAAACTGGTTCGTTGAAGAAGTCATCCGGGTTACTCTTCAGACAGAGTAATTTTTCTTTGTTTTTTCTAACCATAATGCATGACAAAATCTTGCGCTCTGCCCAAGGCGTATAGATTCATTTGTAGGGCCACCATGGTTGCATTTGCAATGTTTAATCATTAATAAAGGACGTTTTGCAATCAAATTTTGTTCTCTGTCTTTCAGTTTTTATTTTTGCACAAAAAAATATAAAATGGCAATGTTTCATTTTCTTTTGTTTTGCTTAAAAATAAATTCTAAAATAAGGCATAAACCCGTTCATGCAGACTTGATCCTCCGGATACCACTGATAACGATTTTGATATGGCCATGTATGACTTTGACAATCCGATTTATCAAGCCGAAGAAGGGGATGGGAAAGATTGTGAACTTTCTAAAGAACTGGCCAGAGTGTTGAAACAAGAGGAAAGGGTCATCCAGCCTCATCAGGAGACTGTAGAAATCATCAATATTGGTACCAAGGACGCCAAGAAAGAGATCAGGATTGGTGCCAGCTTGCAAGCAGATGTGAAGCAAACTTTGACGGAAATGTTGCGCGAGTATGTTGACATCTTCGCCTGGTCGTATCAAGACATGCCGGGGTTGGATACGGATATTGTCGTGCACAGGCTACCATTGAGAGAAGAATGTCCGCCAGTCAAGCAGAAACTTCGTCGGACTCACCCCGACATGGCTTTAAAGATTAAGGAGGAAGTCCAGAAGCAGTGGGACGCTGGTTTTCTTGCTGTGACAAAGTATCCTCCATGGGTAGCCAACATCGTGCCAGTACCGAAGAAAGATGGAAAAGTGAGAATGTGTGTGGATTATCGAGATCTTAATAAAGCTAGCCCGAAAGATGATTTTCCACTACCTCATATTGATGTGCTGGTCGATAATACAGCTCAATTTTCAGTGTTCTCATTTATGGACGGGTTCTCCGGGTACAACCAGATCAAGATGGCACCTGAAGACATGGAGAAGACCACGTTCATTACTCCGTGGGGTACATATTGTTATAAAGTAATGCCTTTTGGGTTGAAAAACGCAGGGGCAACGTACCAACGGGCGATGGTGACATTGTTTCATGACTTGATTCATAAGGAGATCGAATGTTATGTAGATGATATGATTGCCAAGTCGAGAACAGAAGAGGAACATCTGGTTAACCTGAAAAAGCTGTTTGAAAGGTTGAGAAAGTTCCGTCTGAGATTAAATCCAAACAAGTGCACGTTTGGGGTGCGTTCTGGAAAGTTATTGGGTTTCATTGTGAGCGAAAGAGGAATCGAGGTTGATCCTGCCAAGGTGAAAGCAATACAAGAAATGCCTGAACCAAGAACAGAAAAAGAGGTTCGTGGTTTCTTGGGTAGATTGAACTACATTGCAAGGTTCATATCTCACCTAACAGCCACGTGTGAGCCAATATTTAAATTGTTAAGGAAAGATCAAACGGTCAGGTGGAATGACGATTGCCAATTGGCATTCGATAAGATAAAAGAATACTTGCAGGAACCTCCGATTCTAATGCCTCCAGTTGAAGGGAGACCGCTGATAATGTATCTGACAGTGCTTGAAGGTTCCATGGGTTGTGTTCTCGGTCAACATGACGAGACAGGTAGGAAGGAGCATGCTATTTACTACCTGAGCAAAAAGTTCAATGATTGTGAGTCCCGATACTCAATGCTTGAAAAGACATGCTGTGCGCTTGCATGGGCCGCTAAGCGATTGAGGCAATATATGGTTAGGCACACGACCTTGTTGATTTCAAAAATGGATCCTATCAAGTATATTTTCGAGAAACCAGCATTGACAGGCAGAGTTGCACGGTGGCAAATGGTCTTGACAGAGTATGACATTCAGTACACTTCACAAAAAGCCATCAAAGGAAGTATCTTGTCTGACTATCTTGCGCAACAGCCGATTGATGATTACCAACCCATGAAATTTGACTTCCCTGATGAGGACATCATGTTTCTCAAAGCTAAAGACTGCGAGGAACCGCTTCCGGAGGAGGGGCCAGACCCTGAATCCAAATGGAGTTTGATGTTTGATGGGGCTGTCAATATGAATGGGTGCGGAGTTGGAGCAGTTCTTATCACGCCGGAAGGTGTTCACATGCCGTTCACTGCCCGAATAACTTTCGGATGCACCAACAATGAAGCAGAGTACGAAGCTTGTATAATGGGGATCGAGGAGGCGATTAATCTACGGATTAAGACCCTTGATATATTTGGTGATTCAGCTTTGGTAATCAATCAAGTGAAAGGGAATTGGTACACGCACCAAGCAAATCTAGTGCCGTATAGAGATTATACAAGGAGATTGCTGACGTTTTTCACAACAGTGAAACTGTACCACATTCCTCGAGATGAGAATAGGTTCGCTGATGCCTTGGCCACTTTGTCTTCCATGATCAAAGTGCAAGGATGGAACCATGTACCTAAGATTGAGGTATCCCGCCTTGACAGACCAGCATTTGTGTTTGCGGTCGATGCAGCGTCTGATGACAAGCCATGGTTTCATGACATTAAGTGTTTCTTGAAAAGTCAAGAGTACCCGTCCGGGGCTTCGTCCAAAGACAGGAAGACGTTGAGAAGGTTAGCTGGTAGTTTCTTCTTGAATAAAGATGGCGTGCTGTATAAAAGAAATTTTGACACGGTCCTGCTTAGATGTGTGGATAGACATGAAGCAGACTTGTTGATGATTGAAGTGCACGAAGGCTCTTTCGGTACCCATGCTGGAGGGCATGCAATGGCTAAAAAGTTGTTAAGGTCGGGATATTATTGGTTGACTATGGAGTCATATTGTTGCAAATATGCCCGCAAATGCCATAAATGCCAGATCTGTGCAGACAAGGTGCATGTGCCTCCAAATCCGTTGAGTATCATGTCGTCGCCTTGGCCGTTTGCCATGTGGGGCATTGATATGATCGGGAAGATTGAGCCTACAGCTTCCAATGGTCATCGTTTCATCTTGGTGGCAATTGATTACTTCACCAAATGGGTTGAAGCCGCATCCTATGCCAATGTTACAAAACAAGTGGTCGCTCGTTTCTTAAAACGGGATATCGTTTGCCGATATGGAGTTCCCGAAAGAATCATTACTGATAACGGTTCTAATTTGAACAATAAGATGATGGCTGAGTTATGCCGGGACTTCAAAATCGAACATCACAATTCTTCTCCGTACCGCCCAAAGATGAATGGCGCGGTCGAAGCGGCCAACAAAAATATCAAGAAGATTGTACAGAAGATGGTTGTCACGTACAAAGATTGGCATGAGATGTTACCATTTGCTTTGCATGGGTATCGAACGTCAGTACGCACGTCCACTGGGGCAACCCCATTCTCACTTGTATATGGTATGGAGGCAGTGCTACCAGTTGAAGTAGAGATTCCGTCCCTCAGAGTTATGATGGATGTTAAGCTAGATGAAGCTGAATGGGTGCGAGCCAGATTTGATCAGCTGAGCCTTATTGAGGAAAAGCGATTGGCGGCTGTATGTCATGGGCAACTATATCAGCGCAGAATGAAACAGGCATTTGACCAGAAGGTGCGTCCTCGGGTTTATAAAGTCGGAGATGTGGTACTCAAAAGGATCCTTCCTCCCAATACAGATCACAGGGGCAAATGGACTCCTAATTATGAAGGTCCATTCGTGGTTAAAAAGGTCTTTTCGGGCGGAGCTTTATTGCTTACAACCATGGATGGCGAAGACTTTTCATCCCCTGTCAACTCGGACGTAGTCAAAAAAATACTTCGCATGAATAGACCCGCTGGATAATAAGAATAAAAAAAATCCAGGCAAAAAAGGGCATCCCGGCGAACCAAAAACAGAATAAGGTTCGGGCAAAAATTAGGGATATAATTGAAAAAATTGTACACCCGGTAAGTTGAAAACCCGAAAGGGCAACTTAGGCAAAAAAGGGTATCCTGGTGGATCGAAAACCTGAAAGGGCGGTCCACACAAAAGAGGGATTTAAGCGAATGACTACAGTCTGAGTTATCTGTACCCATTACCGTTTGAACAACTGACGTTCTGAAGGATAGGAATCGGTCTGATCATTCCTCAGAAGGCAAGGTCGGGGAGTTTTGAAGACATACTGGTCATAACAGAATGGAAACTCAGCGGAATTCCGTTTTCACATTGCCATTAGGATAGTTTCTTTTCTCAATTTTCAGCGATCACCTCTTTCCAGGGATTGCTTCCAGATGTAATTGCCTATTCTGGGCTCTCAGTCAATAAATTGAATCTCAATAAAAAGCTTTCTATTTTTGTTTTATTGCTTTGTTTGCAAAAACGTCCTAATTTTTGATAAAACATTGCATTTGAAAACATGGCGGCCTTGCAATAACATGCGCGAAAAAAAAAAAAACATTTGAAATTACTTTGAATGTTGAATATTCCCGGATGGTGGATTCTAGCCACGCAATATTCGGGGCATGTGTGCATATTCTTTTGTTGTAGGTAGCAGGTGCAGATGATTTTAAGCACAAGACCAGTAATCAATTACCCCACGCAAAAGACTGGGGCAATTACGGGTAAGGAGGTCTGCGTTCATCGCTCGGTCGACGGTCGTTCATAACGGTTCGATATCATTGAATTAAGTTCAACTGGGTACCGTTGTATCTTATTAAGTCGATTCTCTCATACAGTACTTCCAACAGCTACAAGCTTTTCTGTGCCGATAACGGTCACAAGTTCCCCCAAAAGAGTGGTCTCGTCGACACCGAAACTGATGGTCATTATCCCCAGCGAAGTCGCAGGAGTTTGAAGAGGCTAAATCTTCTGTAAAATCCTCTCATGACATCTTCTTCGGGGACAAATTGTTGGTTTGTCCAAGCATGGGGCATGTTTGTTTCCCCAGCATGAAGTGTTGATCATTCCCAGTAGAGTTTGAGGACAGTCGGTCTTCTGTAAAATCCTCTCAAAAGGCATTCCCCAGCACGAGACGCTTTAAAGCAGTTTTCTCCAGCAGAGTTTGTTATAAACTCGTCATCCCCAACGGAATTGTCTAAAGGGAAGCTCGCCTAACATGGTGCATTGTGGTACTTATCCTCAGCTTGACAGTCATATTCTTCAGCAGACTACTGTGGATTTGCTTTGGGTTTCCCCAACAGATCTCTAAGGACTCTTTCCTAGCAAGTTGCAGGGGAATGTTCTAACCAGGATTCGCATATCCCTGGCAGAGTAGCCCTGATACCCAGCAAGATCGTATCTCTGGTCATGGTATCCCCACAGAGGTCAGCATCGAATCTTGTCAGCAACTTCCAGCTGAGTTGTTGTTCTCTCCGCAGAGGTTTATCAGATCGACATAATCTATTCCTCAACAAGGATGGTACAGCCTTTCCCCAGCCGGGTCAGAAGGTTGATAACCCCTACAAAGGGTCTTGGGTTGAATAAATCCCCAAGCAGAGTTTTAATGGCTCATTTCCCCAGCAGGACGTCATTTAAAAATTCTCATCCCCAGCGGAGTTGCTGTGACCAGAATCCAGCCCCAAACAGATGGAATAATTCCTGGCAGAGTCATCATTCCCTCATATCTTAAAGTCCAATTTATTATTGGCAAGCTTGACAATTCGAAGCAGACGGATTGTTCATCCATTCGCCAGCAGAGATATTATCCTCTCAGGAACCTCTAAAGTCAAGTCATTTCATTGGTCTTTGCTCCTCAGCAGAGTCAGCATAGATGTCTGACACAGATGCAGAGAGTAATGCAATTTTGCATATTCCAAAAGTCCAACAGTGGATTGGCAAAAGTCCGTCTTCGGGTGGCAAAAGTCCAACAGTGGATTGGCAAAAGTCCGTCTTCGGGTGGCAAAAGTCCAACAGTGGATTGGCAAAAGGCCATCTTCGGGTGGCAAAGCAGCTAAAAGTCCAACAGTGGATTGGCAAAAGTCCGTCTTCGGGTGGCAAAAGTCCAACAGTGGATTGGCAAAAGTCCGTCTTCGGGTGGCAAAAGTCCAACAGTGGATTGGCAAAAGTCCGTCTTCGGGTGGCAAAAGTCCAACAGTGGATTGGCAAAAGTCCGTCTTCGGGTGGCAAAAGTCCAACAGTGGATTGGCAAAAGTCCGTCTTCGGGTGGCAAAAGTCCAGCAGTGGATTGGCAAAAGTCCGTCTTCGGGTGGCAAAAGTCCAACAGTGGATTGGCAAAAGTCCGTCTTCGGGTGGCAAAAGTCCAACAGTGGATTGGCAAAAGTCCGTCTTCGGGTGGCAAAAGTCCAGCAGTGGATTGGCAAAAGTCCAACAGTGGATTGGCAAAAGTCCAACAGTGGATTGGCAAAAGTCCATCTTCGGGTGGCACGAAGCTGCAAAGTCCACCAGTAGTGTGGCAAGCCAGTAGTCGTCTGGTGTCGTTCAAAAAGACATTTCCAAAGTCCACCAGTAGTGTGGCAGGCCAGTAGTCGTCTGGAATTGCATAAAAGACATTATTAAAGTCCACCAGTAGTGTGGCAAGCCAGTAGTCGTCTGGCGTCGTTCAAAAGACAGATCTCTCCGACGTTTCATCGAAGATTCAATCCAGCAGTCTCGTTGGGTTTATATCCCTTTTCTTCTTCATCATCCAGAGCAAATTTTTGGTTATATTTGGTATTCAATCACTATATACCTTGAAAGTCCGAAAGCAATCGCTTTCAGGCATTCAGGTCTACATCGCTTGAATAGGGGCAGCTGTAATACCCCAAAATTTGCTCTCCTTCTTTGTCATCATAGCATGGCATTATCATTTATCATATCATATCCATCTCATTAGCATTGCATTGCATTTAACATAGAAAAATGAAGCATGGCATCCTTCTTACCATTAGGGCATGTGATCATGTGGAAGGTGGACAATCTAGGAATCATTCAAAGCACAAAAGGTCAGTCAAGTTGCCTCAAGGCAAGCCAAGAAGCCTTTCATGTCTCATATTATCTCAGTTGATCATCCACAACCTCAAGGATAAGAGATACAATAGGAGATTGAGGCATTACATCCTACACTATGCAAGAAGTCCAAAAATTGAAGGAAAATCCTCAAAAGAGATAGCTCATTGATTCAAAATCATCCTCAAGTGGCATTTCTCATCATCCTTTAAGAGGATACACAACATACTCTGAGGAATTTGGATTTGAAGACTGCACATTTTTCTCCTAGGAGGTGGGCACCAAAACTAGGGTTTCCCATTAAATCAGGGAATCTTTGATTTTTTGAACAAAACTTGATGTCATGGTATTCCATATGTCCTTAAGTGTATGTATGTGGAAAATTGCCTCTCAATTGGTTTTAGAAGTGGTTCAATTGGAAGAAAGATCAAGAATTAGAGAAATTGGGGCACAGTCAAATAATCAGAGGAAAAAGTCAACTCTTGACTTTTTGAGGCCAAATTCATGAAATTCATGTTACATATGTCCAATGTACAAAATTTGATCAAGAAACTCCAAAGGAATCATAAAAAAATCAAGATGTAAAAAGTTGCCATTTTTGGATGAAGTAGGGTTGCTAAAAATAGCAAGTTTTGGCCATTTTGCATCAGAGTTTGAACCAAGGCCATTTAAATTTGGAGCACCAAATGAAAATTCCACTCTGCCTCAATGAAAGGCCTTGCTTTAAGCTTCAAATCCATGTGTGGAACATCTCCATTGGATAAAAATTGAGTGAGATATGATTGATCAAAGTTTGAGCAAAGTAGGTCCAAAACTAGGTCATGACCAAGATTTTCAGGGCACGCGCGCAGTCATTTTCTCAAACACTTGGTGGGCCAAATGTATTGATCAATTACTCATGATTAGAGGCTTCAAATGGAAAATCTTTCAACATCAAAGTTGTTCCTCTATGTGAGATCTTCAAAGTTGGTGTTTATCAATTTTTCATCTGATCAAAGGTTAAGGAGTTATGATGGCTCAAAGAATGGTCATTGCAACTGAAATTTGACCAGGTCACAACCAGGTCATGCCACAAGTCTGCGCACCCATGTACCAGCTTCTTTTTCCATCTGTTTGAGGTCATTTTTAGACATGTTTGAGACCTCATTCCACTTCAATTTCCAAATCAATATTGTGCTCCAATGCATCCTCTTTCCAATGAACCCATAAACTCCCTAATGCAGCCATTGAGTAGAGAGAAAAACCTCCACAACCTACCCTATGTTGGCATGGATACATTGACAGCATGTTGCATGATTTTGGTTCACACACACCACAAACACTTCTTAACCTCAGCTTTCCTCTTTAAACCAAGCACACATGACATAAAACTCATACACTAGCACGTGCCTTGCATGGAAATAGAAAAAACAAGCTTGCTGAGCAAGTTTCTAATGCAACAGCCTTTGCCATTCGTTTCTCTTGCTGCTTCACCATAACTGTCATGAGATTAACCTCACCATAACCCAGCCTTGATCACTCGCCCCCTAACTAACTTGACTCAGTTAGTTAGGGTGGACTCAGTTAACCACCTTGACTCACCCTAACTCAACTCATTAAACCGTGGTAAGCTCACACTATAAAAGAAATCACACACTCCATTTTCATTTTTCAGTTTTTGACAACCACATTTCTCTCCAAGAACACCTCAAACTCTCTCTACTTTCTCTCTGATTCCACACGATTTCAACACTCTTCTTCCACTTTTCATCTGCATTATCATTGTTTGGCATTGTTGAATCAAGAGCAACAAGAACAACTCCATTTCTGCAAGTTCAGCACCATTGCAAGCTTCAACATCCTTCATCTATTTACGAATCCATAGCATTTATTTTGCTAAGTTTGAAGATCTAGAAGCTCAGCATATCAAGCTTTCCTCTGGTTTTTCTCAACATCTCCAATCGCTCCACATTTTCAGGTTTCATCATGCACTCTTCTTCATTCGATTCTCTTTAGTTTTGATTTATTTTTGCTGTCTTAAGCTTGATAGAAGCTCTGCTTACTCCGGCTAGTTGATAGAGCTTCTTAGAAGCCTAGATCCAAAACTTAGGGCATGATTTAATCTCCTCTGTTCTCTATGTGTGTGCTTGGTATGTGAAAAACAATTGTGAATTCTTAATCTACGTGAGCTCAGCTTCATTTTGGTATAATAGTTGGGGCATTTCTGGGACATGTGAAGTTGCAGACGGTGGCGTGTGACCGGAGAAGGTGACCGGAGGTCCCTCTCCGGCCGGTGGTTTTTAGTTAGGGTTTTGGTTGCAGTTTAAATCATGGCCGTTGGATGTGTGTGATCGTGTGGTCCAAAAGTTGACAGCACATTAAAATTCACGTGCAAATCATGTGCACCATTTCTGAATTTACTTAAACATTGTGTGATGCAGTACATGGTAATTTGTGTGTGACCTCATGCGCGTGTGTTGGATCCGTGTACTTTGACTTTTGTTTGGCTATGACTTAATCTGATGGCTTGGATTGCTTTGACTATGTTGACTGAAGAACACGCTAGTTATGGTGTTTTGCGTGCTAATTGGACTTAACCAGATTGATAATTACACCCCCATGTATTGAAGCCCAATGATTTTGAACTGTCCAATTGCTATGTTCATACCCCCCTGCATTTTGCATTTATTTTTCATTTTTATTTCTTTCTACACGTTTGATTTCTAATTTTTAAAAATACCAAAACATATTGGAAAATTCTAAAAAAATTCATGTGAATTCTCAAGACATTTAGGAAATTTTTCATGATTTTATTTTCTGATTTTATGACCTTTTTGCCCCTGTTCCATAATTTTCTTTGAATTTCCATTTAGATGCATTCTAAGCATGATACATGAATTTGTTTAATTTTGTTCTTGCTCATTACCAACTATTTTGACATGATTCTTTTTGCATTGATTCACTAATACATTGAAGCATGTTAGATGATTTTTGTTTGTTTTTTTAGGTCACTTTATTACATGTTTTGATGCCTATATTTGCACCACTTTGCATGATGTTTCAATTTGACCTAATTGCTTGGTTTGAAGTCATTTTTGCTTTGAATTTTTACATGCTATCTTGATGTATGATGCATTTCTGACCTAGGCACTCCAATACCATGTTTTCATAATTTTCATGAGGCCATTTGATTTTTGTTTGATGCATTACCTTTGAAGTATAATATATGTCATGTCATTTTAACTTTAGTGCATGTTTGCATGAATTCTTTTGTGCATATTTGTATGAGCATTTGCATAGTGGTATGAGTCATTCATATGATAGTATAGGTCTTTGATGCACATTATAGGTCATCTTTACATGTTCATTTCAATTTGAACTTTGTGCATCATTAACATGTATTGTTTGCACTTTCTTTTTGAGTTTCCATCTCACTTCTTCTTCTATTACTTCTTGAATGTCTTGATGGTTGATTCATGGATACTTTTGAGATGTTCATAAACTATTTTCCATTTAGTTCAATTCTGGTTGTTGATTTACATGTTCCATTTATGCATGTCCTCTTCATTTCTTTCCATCTTTCATCTACCCCTTCTTCTTGTAACATGTTTAAATGCTAATGGATGATGTTTGTTGCCTATTCACTTGCACTTGTATGATGATATTCATTTGTTGACCATATGATGCCCATTCTGGTTGTGGTTCTAGGATTTGTTTTCTCATTTAATTCTTTGGAGTTTTATGATGCATTACATGTTCTTTTACTTCTTATACTTCTTATACATGTTTACTAACCATGTAGGGGCTTTGGTAAGTTTCAATTGAGTGTGGATAAGGAATCCACATTCAACTTCTATCCTTTCTCTTTTACAATTCCATTTTGTGTTTTGTTAAGCACTTATGTGCTTTCTTTTTAATAACTCATCACTTTCCCTTTGTGAATTACAATTCATCTTCTACTTTAGAAGTGAATTGTTTAATTCATTCTTTCTTTAGACTTTAGATTGAAACCTCACAAACCTTAGGATCACTCCCTTAACTAATCAATTAGGATGGAGTCTTAGTCCCTATAGATTTTTACCTTTATCCTCTCTTGAGTCTCTTTTCTCATCTCAAAGAAAATTCAAAATATATAATAAAGGTGGGCATTTATTGCATTTAGGCCTTTCATATAAAGAAAAGGTTATAAGGGGTCTTCTCTTATAATCTTAGAATGTATAGCATATAGCCCATCTTGGGTCAATGTGTTAAACATTTGATCTTGTATGAGGGACTTAAATGCAATACTTGTTGAAGGTGCAAATAATAAAAAACACTTCTTCATTTCTTAATTAACAAAAACACTTAATAAACACAAGTATGCTAGTGTGTTTGAACCTTGACAATTGGAGCTAAGTGTGGGGGTCTTCTTCACTCTTAGTGTGCTTTCTTACCCATTCCATCTTGGAATGTGAGAATGTACACATTCCAGTGACTAAGATCCAGATACACTGTCATATGCAAACAAATCCAAAACACTTCCTTCTAAAAGACAAGAAACAAACAATAACGTCTTTCCTTCGGGAATTCTTTTCTCACCTCATTCACTCTTAGCGTACGAACGCGCTTCTACTCGTTCTCTTGCAAGATGGTAACGCACTCGGACCAGCGAGCCTGCAACACCTGAGCTAGAACGTCAGCCGTTCTCTAAAAAACACAGACAATCCATCCCTAGTGAGGGGAACTACGTCGCTCTGATTCTCATGCTCCCGATGAGATACGTAGGCAGTGGGGTAGGGCCCATGCGAGCACTTCTTTTATTTTCCCTACATTTGTTTCTCTTTCTCTTTCCGTTCCTTTTCTAGTTCCTCTTCCAGTATTCTTTTCTATCACCCTTTGATCGAAACAAGCAAGCGTGGATCCCATCGAGTACGATGGACGCGAGGGGGTGCTAATACCTTCCTCTCGCGTAACCGACTCCCGAACCCATTTCTCTTGGTCGCAAGACCATGCTCTTTCCATCTCTTCAGGTTTACGCGGTGTTTCCTTTCCCTCTCTTGGGATAAATACACATTGCTGGCGACTCTGTTCGGTGCCACTTTCGCGTTTGTACTTGGATGAAAATCCCGGGAGCGACACATGTATTTAAAAGATGATCAAAGAAGACTAACCATGCGCAGCTTCCCACAATACAGTATATATATATATATATATATATATATATATATATATATATATATATATATATATATATATATATATATATATATATATATATAAAGCAGTAAAAGAAAGCAGATAAAAACTTACAGGTGTGCAAGCTTCCATGCTGTTTAATGTTAGTTGTACAAAGAAATTGAAACAAATATTGATAACAGTTATTTTAAAGCAGAAACGTTGTCGGGGCATATTCAACAAGAGATGCCCTGATGATTATTGAATACAGACGATATTATTGACAGAGTATTTACAAAGAGAATTGGGTTTTATAGCTCAAAGAGAAGCCCAAAGATTATTTTGTACAGAGATGCGGGACTTACAACTCAAGGAGTGGCCCAGATGAAATTTCTTTTGAAAACAGCGATCACGCCGAGATTTTTGACGTATCGGGACTTATACAATACACTGAGGCCCAAAATGGTTTTGTTTAAGAAAGAGGTTGGGTCTTACACTCTATTAGAGGCCCAAAGAGTTTAAAAATGAATAAAGATGGGACTTATAGCTCAAGGAGAAGTCCAGATGATTTTTGTTGAAAAGGCGACGATCGCGCCGTTGTTTTGAAAATGTACAGAGGGACTTATACAATATATGAAGCCCAAAATGGTTTTATTTACAAGGGGATTGGGTCTTACACTCTATTAAAGGTCTAAAGAGTTTTGAAAAAGATTGATGAGGGTGAAATTAATCAAAACCCTAATTTTATTAAAATGGAATTAATTTTGATTAAAAATTAATAAAATTATTGAAAACATATGAGAAATGAGTTATGATCTTGGATCAATGTTTCAAAAATCATGTTTTTATTCACAAAATGATTAAAAATCATCTAGGTTTGAAAAATCAAGAGAAAGAAATTTTTTAAAATGTTTAAAAACAAATAAAAATTAATTCTTTGCAAAAATATCAATTACATGAAATAAATAATATTTTTAGGAAATTTTTGTAAAATAAAATATTTTAACATTTTTGTGAATTATTAAAAAAAGGAATCAACTCAAAATCATTAAAATTCAGAGAGAAATTAATTTTTGAATCAATTAAATAAAAATCACAAAATTCAAATATTCAAATATTTGAAAAAGGGCGCCAAGAACAAGGAAGAACACGCGCGTGTTCTGAGTTTTGCCCAGATTTGCATTTTCTCATCAATCTCACTGAATACTTGATGAAATCATGCAATCAACATATCAATCTGCTCATTTTCAACTCACGATCATGTCTATGGTCTTTAATTTCATTTATTTTAAGTATGGAATAAGAAATCAAAGAGAAACCTCAAGAACCCTAATTTTTGCATGAAGGCTCAGAAATTCCATACACGATTCATACAAAGCAATTGATAGAGGGGAAACATTCTATGCATGATTATGAACATTTGGCAAAAGTATTGTGCGAGGAAATATGCATAAATTAAGAGATGACCAAGTTTAGGCTTACTTGAAGGTCGTGCCAGCAAGAGCAATCTGATTTTTGAGTTGGAGGTGTTACAGATGAGTTGTGATGATCTAGACAACTTCCCTACACCATAGGAAGTGTGTTTGAATGCTTAGAATGAATGGAAATGATCTGAAACTGAATATGGCATCTCAACTGCAACTTTGTGAAAAATCTGAGCAGATGGGGTAGCACTTTGTGATTCTGATGTTCCAGATGTTATTTTAGTGTTTGATCAGCTCACATATGATGTATATGAGGTGTGTGTGTGATTGGTTTGGATGGAATTACTCTCTACTGAAAAATTTGATAATGACTTGTTAAGAACGACATTTTGGTGAGTGAGAGAGTGATTTTGAGAAAGGCAAGTGTTATAGGCCTTTGGTGTACTCAAAATCACAAATGAGCTCTATTTATAGTAGGGCAAGTTTGTTTTTCAAGCAATAGTGAATGGCAACTACAGCAGCTCATTATCCAATTGCATCACTTTGGAATCTCAAGTCTCCTCCTACCATTGACTTGAGGTTAGAGCACAGGTCTGTGGTCCTTTGGTTCAGAGATAAGGTTTGACTGAACTTGGATAACATTGTCTTGATGAATACCACCTCTATGTATCAGGTAAATGCTTGGAAACAAAATTGACCATTTGAAGCATCTTGAATTTTAGGTGTGTCATGCCTAAACATAGCTCCATGGACTTGTGAGGCTTGGTGATCAGTGTTGGCTCCCTCTTTGTCCCCCATTGAGGTGTTCAGATGGATAACAACACTTGTTATGGCATAAAAATGAGAAATTCGATCAATGACCTAAAAATCTGTCTTGCCAAAACCAGTTGGAAAGTGCTATTTTCAATGGATCATATCTCCTTGCTCAAGTTGAGTTATGAGAAGCTCTAGTGCTTTTTGGAAAGCCCTTATATGATATAACACATGTGTGATCATATTTTGTTCACAAACTATTTGGATCCAATTGAAAAATCATCATGAACATTGATGTTCAAGGCTGTTTAACTTAGGCAGATTTTCACTAAGTGTTGAAAAATGTCATTTTCTTCATTTTTGTAATTTTGATCACTCCATAACTTAAAATCCATGAGGAATTAGAGTTTAATGCAGTTAAAGCTTTTGTAGAGTATAGCAAGACCTACAAATCCATCTTTGGATCACCCAAAATGGTTGCTTGGATCTCAAGTTATGATCCTTGGAAGTTGGTACCCTAGCCACTTTTTTTTCATAACTTAGAAAAATTCTAAGTTTTTTATGGTTACCCCTTTTACAAGTTAACCCACTTTTCTTGATTTTTCCTGATGAATGATGATTCAAATCACATATTAACACGATTTTAGGGATAATGGAACTTTGGTTGACCAAGTTTTCAAAAAGTCAAACTTGGGATTTTGTACAGTTGACTTTTTCAGCAGATGAATTTTGACTTTGTGATTTCTCTGTGAAATCAATCCTTAGACCTAATTAAATTTCATGGATGACCTCAAGGGGTATTTAGGAATATCTTGGACCCTTCCCCAAGGTTTAAGAACAAATGTAGGTCAACAGTCAATGATAGAGTTGACTTTTTCTTCAGAAAACCCTAATTTGTGACCAGATGAATATGAATTCTTGTGGCTTATGAATTAAGCTTCTTGAGTCAATCAAAGCTTGTAGATATGCCAATATGAGGTATTTTAATTCATTGAAGTTCATCTTGAAGCTTCAAGTCATGCCTTGCTTCACAAGTTAACTCAAGGGTTGAATTAGGTCAAAACCCTAATTCCTGATTTTTTTGATAAATGGTCCTTCAAGGTGACTTTGCCATTGGGAATGGACTTTTGGGACTCCTTTGAGCTTGTTGGACCATATATTGAGGTATTGGCTCATGCCCAGATGAAAATTTTCATCTGGAGGCCTTGGTCGACCAAAACCCTAATTTGGTGACACTGGCGATCCTAAGGCTTGATCCTCTTAGGATGATACATACTTATGCATGATTCTTGATATGGGATATCTCTTGATCCCTTGTGGATGTCTGAGAGACTAGAAAAGTTGAGAATCACATCAATTCTTGATTGATCCTTTGTCTGAGTGCCCTGAGAGGGCTCAAAACCCCCATATCCTCGATTATGGTAAATGCTCAGCAACTTTTGAGAAGATTGATGATGTAGGATAGATGTATCCTTATTGTGATGATGATTTGCCCAATGATGGAAATTATTATGGTCAAAATTTGGGGTATGACATGAACCTTTGATAACATGTTCATGAAGGTAGTTTTGGAATAGCATATCTTGAAAGCTAATGCACCAAATTGTTCACTCTTGGTATCAAAGTGTAGAGAGCATTTGATAGCATACTTTTGATGTGAACAAGAAATGGATTAAAGGCCTAGAACATGGTGGAAAATGTCATTGAAAATGGCATGACATAGGCTGACTTTGGTACTTGGAATAATTCTAAGAGTTTCTATGTTTCACAACTTTGAGATCATGATTTTGGATGATCATAACTCCATGGATATTGAACCAAATGGTGTGATTTTTGTACCAAATTAAAGATTTTACTTGAGACTACAACTTTGATGTGAGACTCAATTTGAATTGGAGCCTTAATCCTTAAGAAAAATGAACTTGAAGTATGCTATACATGAGCTGCTAAAAGATCATGAATTTTTCTAAGTTATTTGCTATGTTGAACAACTTGGACACCCTATCTTCAACACACCATAACTCCTTCAATAATAATCCAATGGAGATGAATTACATATGGTTGGAAAGCTTGAAGAACCATCTACAACTTTAATTTGAAAAGATTTTTCATTTGGATGAGCCACCTTGCTTGAAATCAGCTCCAAAGTTGGAAGAAATGCCATAAAAAAACTTTCCTAAAATGGAAAGTTTACATTATAAGTCATTTTCCAATTTTGGAAACTTCTAAAACAAGTCTTGATTTTTAATTATTTGATCATTCCATGATCAAATTTCATCAAGTAAGCATCTTGGGAATGTCATGGGACCTTGTGACCTCAAACATCAGGAGTTGACTTTTGGTTGACCTTTTCTCAAACAGTTGATTTTTGAAGCGTTGACCAATTGAAAACCTTCTGATCACAACCAAAGGCCAGTCTTGCTTCCTTGGACACTTGAGGACATATGAAACACCATGATACCAAGCTTTGGCCCAAGACTCAGAAATAAACATGATCTTGGGGAAAACCCTAATTTTGACCAATTGAATGAGGAGGGTTGACCAGAGGTCAAAACCCTAATTCTTTGTAGTATGACTGAGGATCTTTGAGCTATGTTCCAAGATGATGCTGAGATATACCCTTCTTTGTTTGAGATGATCTTTGTTCTTTTGTCAAATTCAAACTTTTAATGCTATGATGGACCATATGAGTTGCCTTGGACATATGGCAAGCCTTTGTGGATTTATGAATTAGTATCTCATTCTCCTTGCGTTGCACAACATAAGAATGGTGACACCCTTGATACCATGCCTTATGGAAGCTAATGATGCATATGCAAATGTTTATGCTCTAGATGCAAATGAAATGTGAAGCATAAGCCACTTATTGGGTATAAATAAGAGGGAAAATTTTGAGGTATTACAGCTGCCCCTATTCAATCAATTGTGGACCTGAATGGATGAGAACAACGGCTGTCAGAAATTCAAGGTAAATAGGGATTGAATACCAGAAGAACCAGAAAATTTACGCTCTGTGGGTAAAAGGAATAGATATATGATAAACAAGCAGTTGTGGGAAAAGATATTTGGGGAAAAGAGTCCAGAACCTATGACTAAAGTTTGAAACCCAAAGGATGCCTATCGGGAACGGCTAAAGTTTACATGTCAGGAACGACTAAGTTAAAAACTTATGGTATGCCTGTCGGGAACGGCTAAAGTATGCCTGTCGGGAATGACTAAGTTTAAAACTCAAAGGGCGCCTGTCAGGAACGGCTAAGGTTTACCTGTCGGGAACGGCTAAGTTTAAAACTTATGGTATACCTGTCGAGAACGACTAAAGTGTGCCTGTCGGGAACGTCTAAGTTTAAAACTCAAAGGGTGCCTGTCGGGAACGGCTAAGGTTTGCCTGTCGGGAATGGCTGAAGTTTTAAACATATGGTATGCCTATCGGGAACGGCTAAAGTATGTCTGTCAGGAACGAATAAGTTTAAAAGTCAAAGGGCGCCTGTCGGAAATGGCTAAGGTTTGCCTGTCGGGAACGGCTGAAGTTTAAAACTTATGGTATGCTTGTCGGGAATGGCTAAAGTATGCCTGTTGGGAACGACTAAGTTTAAAACTCAAAGGGCGCCTGTCGGGAACAGCTAAGGTTTGCCTGTCGGGAACGGCTGAAGTTTAAAACTTAAAGGACGCTTGTCGGGAACGGCTAAGGTTTGCCTGTCGGGAACGGCTAAGATTATCCTATCGGGAATGGTTCCTAAAATATACGGTCAAGATGTAAGATCAAAAGATCTACAAACCGAAAAAAATAGGACTCTGGTGAGGAGGAAAAAAGTGAAACTCTGGTACTGCTTTGAAGTGTTTGTTGGGGAATGAACGAGACATTCTTTCTGGTCTTTTCAATCTGATTGAATATAAACAATTTTGGGCTTTCGCACAAGGTACCAAAATTGGCTTATGCTTTGCATGCATATGTTTGAATTTTTCCATGGCGTAATGCTCCATCTCAAATGGAAATGCTAAGCATTTTTGAGGATGCAATGATTACTATATGCAAAATGCAAGGAGGCCCCTCAGCAAAATAAATGCTGAGGATATGAAGTCAACTCCGCCGGGGATAACAAACTGGATTGTTCTTGTGGTCGCAAACCATGATAAGGAGACAACCATTAATCTGATCTTCTGGCAGCCTGTGGGAAAACATCTACTTAGCTGGGGAGGACGTTGACACAATCTGGGCTTTGAACTGTCAAACTCGCTGAGGATTACTGTAAGGAATGATGACCCCGAGGAATAACCTTCCTGTTGAGGGACCCACTTCTGCTTGGGAAGAGCTACAACTATCGACTTGCTGATGTCTTGCTAGGAGGAGGGATGTTCAGGCACTCTTGTTGTGGAGAGGTATCATATTGAATCCTGCTGGGGAAAAGGGATCAAAGACATCCCATGCTATTTATAGGTTGATCAGTGAAAGTTAACACCTGCAAACAAAAAGATGCATGCATATGCCCCAGGGTATCATGGGTTTCGAATTCACCACCCAGGCACACCCAACATTTAAAGCAATTTTAAGTGTTTTTTACGCATGTTATTGTAGAGCTTCAATGTTTTCAAATGCAATGTTTATAAAAAAAAATCGGACGTTTTTTGTAAACAAAACTGTAAAGATGAAAAACAAAAGAGACAGCTATTTGAGTTAAGAGAATTTTATTGATTGAAAAGCCTGTAAATAGGCGTTTACATCAGGATGCAATTCCTAGAAAGAGGTAATTGCTTAAAAAGAAATTATCCTAATGGCAATGTGAAAAATGGAATTCCATTGAATTTCGATTCTACTATGGCTCGTATGTCTTCAAGACTCTCCAAGTACTTTTCTTTTTGAGAAGGGTGATTGGACTGGTTCCTATCCTTCAAAAATGCCCTTTGTTGAAACGAGATGGAATACAGGTTACTCAAATCGCAGCCTTTCGCTTTTAAATCTCTCTTTTTCTTGGATCGCCCTTTGCAGGTTTTTAATCCACCGGGATACCCAATTTTGCCTAAGTTGCCCTTTCGGGTTTTCAACTTACCGGGTGTACTCAATTTTTTTAATTTTATCCCTAATTTTTGCCCGAACCTTTTTCCTTTTTTATGGTTCGCCGGGATGCCCCTTTTTTGCCTGGACTCACTTTTTACTGTCCAATGGGTCTCTTTATGCGAAGTATTTTTTGATTGCGTCTGAGTTCACAGGCGACGGAAAATCTTCACCATCCATAGTTGTAAGCATCAAGGCTCCGCCAGAGAAAACCTTCTTGACAACATATGGATGTTCGTAATTCGGAGTCCATTTGCCCCTATGATCTGTATTAGGAGGAAGAATCCTTTTCAACACTAAGTCACCAGTCTGATAACTCTGAGGACGCACTTTCTGATCAAATGCTCTCTTCATCCTTCTTTGGTACAACTGTCCATGGCACACGGCTGCTAACCTCCTCTCTTCTATGAGACTCAACTCGTTGAACCTCGTTCGAACCCATTCGACTTCATCAAGTTTTACATCCATCATGACCCTCAGAGAAGGAATCTCAACTTCAACTGGTAATACCGCCTCCATACCATACACAAGAGAGGACGGGGCTGCCCCAGTGGACGTACGCACTGTGTAACGCCCGATATTTAATTCAATATTTTTGAAATATTTTCGAATCATTTGTTGGAATTGTTGGAGTTGTGTTATGTTGAGAAGTGTTGTGAATAAGCTGATATTTAATTAATTAAGTTGGTTAAGATGGAGAAATAATATTAGCAATATTATTGATAAAGAAATTATAATAAAAATGAGTTTATTGGTTGGGTTTAATATTTGGTTGCAGGAAGGAAAGGTGGGGGTGTGAAAGTGAAGCCCAATAGATTAAATAAAGGTATTATTATTATTATTTGGAAAAGAGAAAGAAAGAGGCAGGCTGTACGTAAGAGAAAGAATAAGGGTTTGTGGAGAAAAGAAGAGTTCGTTGAAATCGCAGAAAAGTGGAAGAAGAAGTCTGGGAGAAATTGATCGTGGACCGTTGCAGACCAAAAGAGAAAAAGGTTTGAAGCCATGGAAAAGCTAGGATGCAATCGGAATTATAGAGCGGTCTCCAATCCAAGGTAAGGGTGGGGTTCTGACTCTATAATGGGGTATTTGATGAATGATATGTGGGGTTGGGTTTGTAGAATTACCTCTGTCTGTGTTGTAATAGGTTGTCCTGGATATTGAAATACGTTTGCTGTTGATGAATTGGTTGTAGGCAAATTAGTCTATGTTGATTTAAGGGTAATTTTATTGCGTTTATGTTGCACTGTAATGGGTGAATGTGTGGAATTGTTTGGAATCAGAACGAATTAAGGAGAACTGGAATGAAATGCACTGAAACGAAGGAAATTGGGAATTGGGGTGTGACGACCGTGATGGAGAATGTGACGAGCGTCACGCAGGTCGTGTGCGAGTGACGACCGTTACTCATGTGTTACGACCGTCACGCATTGTGACGAGGGCCAGGAAGTTGTGACGAGCATCACACGGGTCTGCTGTGTAATTTGTTTCTGTTTCCGTTTCTGTTCCCTTCTGTCTGCTATGGTTTCACTTGGTCTGTTCCATTTTAATTTTAGTTGAGAGGGTTGGTATATATAACTGTTTAGCAGAGATAATAATTGTTACCGAGGTTAATCTAATTAAATTAGTTACAGTATATATATATATATATATATATATATGCATAGTAGAAGCCAGTAGCAGTATAATTCAGGAGCAAGGTTAATAATTATCAGAAGGGGTATTAAAGTAGCAGAGCTATTAGCAAAATAGCAGAGTTGATGTTTTAGCAGAATTATACTGGGTAGTACCAGGTTTAGAAATTGATACAATAACAGTGCTAGTAGTTTTTGACAAAACCAATGTAGTGAAATAATTTAGCTGGAGTGAATTGTTAGTTACAGAGTTAGTATATGATAATAATTAGCAGAGTTGTTAAAATAGCAGAGTTAATTTTGTAGCAGGAAAACATAAAGTATTTGAAACTAGTAGCAATGAGATATAGTTGTTGAAAACAATGACAGGAGGCTATTAGCAGAAAAAAAAACCATAGTAGCTGATTTATATAATTAGTAGATATTATTTTAGTAGCATGAAAATTAGTAGATTTAATTAATTGGTCTAATTAAATTACAGACCATATATGTAGTAGTATTTCAGTGACATCAGTAGTAATAATTTAATGGGAGAATAATTCAGTAGCTAGTATCAAGGATGAAGTAATTCACTAGTAGTATTATCAGTGACAATGTGGATTTGATAGTAGCAGTACAGAGTAGAAAATGTTGGTAATTTAACAAAAGATTAATTAACCCGAAATAGTTGAGTTGTACGAATAATTATGCGGGAACATTTGTAATATAATTTAGTTGATACGGTGTGTTGTATACTTTATTGTAATAGGTGAATTTGCAGGTGGTGTTGAATTGTGAGGCCTACGGCCAATGTTGTTTTGTTGTTGATTAGTTGATGTTAATTATTGATGCTGATATGTTGTTGCTGTTGATGATGTGAAGGATATTTGTTGTTGTTGAATTGCCTCTAATAATTGGCAAATATTAAGTTGTAGGTCGGTGGCCAAAGTTGAAATTATTGTTAAGTTGCAGTTGTGTTGTTGTTGTGTTGTTGGTGAATAAGTTGATGCTGTAGTTGTTGTCGCATGCATAGCATAGCATACCAAGTTGACCTGGATTGGCAAAATTATTAAGTTGGCCTGGATTGGCAAAAAGTTGAAAGTTGAAGGCTTATGCCTTGTTTAATGCCTCTATTACTTGGAAATTCCTAAGTTGGGAGTTCTGCTCCGTTTTTAAGTTGGGAGTTCTGCTCCAATGGTACCACATGCATGTGCATTGTATGAGTCACATTCTAAGCTGCATATTCCAGTGTTGTGATGATATATTCGTTGTTATTATGTTGTTGACTTGTTGTGACAGGTACTGTCTGGAAACTATGAAAATGTTGTTATAACCTGTTGAGGGTTTTGTTGTTATATTTGTGGTCTGAAAGTTGTTTTATTAAGTTGGTTAAATTGCCGTGATATTAAGTTGATGACTTTGTTGTGATGTTATGCTGATGACTGGTTGTGCTAATTGTTGTTATAAGCTGTATAGTGGTAATTTTATATGATCTAAATTCTAATATATTATTTATCATACATCTTATTATATTGTTAGATATCTCACCCCTTCTGCTGATATTTCCCCTACCATGGGAAATGGGCAGGTACTCAAGTATAGCAGTGGCAGTTCGGAATAGTTTTTGGAGTCCTTATGCTGCTTTATTGCAAGTCAAGAGGGTCTTGCTCTGATACGTAACACTTGGGGGGATGAACGATCGTTGTTTTATAGTTGTTATATTTCAGTTGTTGAATTATAAGTTGATGTCATTGAATACTTGTTATGTTGCAGTTGTTTTCAGATGAACAAAAGATGTTATGTCATTTGAGTTGAAAAGTATGATTCCGATATTTAGTTAATAAAAGTTGTTTTATTTTAAAGACTAATTTTGTTGTTATCGGTTCATCCGAGTTAAAGTGTTATGTATCTGATTAACATGCGATAATATGAAGTCGTTTTTAAGTTGAAAGTGTAGCATCTCATTTGTATGTTGAAATTTTGAAACTCTGATTTTATAATTATCCGCCGGGTAGAAATGGGGTGTTACATTAGTGGTATCAGAGTAGGTCGGTCTGTCCGACCAAGTTGTCTAATGTTGTTTATCCCTTAGAATGCGACAAGTGTGTGGAACACTGTTAGTACTTATTTGTTTTCCTAATCGATGGTATGCAGGAGTAGGTTTGAAGATAAGTGGGGAAGAAGATTTGCTTTCCGGATGTGTTTCGGTTGTAAGATGTTGGCTCGGTATGCTGCTGATGACGACAGTGCAAGTATTGTTGAAGTATATTGTTTCCCGAATCCGAAGGAGACATGGATTCAAGAATTTATTGTTAATCAAGTTGGAGCGTCTTGAGAAAAGATGATTAGACGTTGTTGATGTTTACTTCTCGAAGGATGAGGAGCAATGTAACGGTTGTTGATATACGAGTAGAGTGTAAATCCCTGATGTTTCTGAAGGTGATTGTTAAGTAACAAGGATAATTTCTAGGAGATGGAATTTAGAAATTTGCGATGTTTCAGCGCTGCTGGCGGACTGTGAAGTTGTCGGTTTGAGTAGCCTTTGAGTAGGAAGTCGACGTTTGAACGGTGATGGCGCGATAGATTGCTGTAGACCGTGTCGTGGGATCCTTGTGAGTGATTGTAAAAGTTGTTGAAGTTGTTGGAATGTTTTGGATGGCGAGACAGAGTCGGAAATGCGAGGAGATGAGTACGATTTCAAGAATGATAAGTGTTGTTACTGGTACAAAGAAATTTTGTTCCGATGTTATCGTAAGGCGTGTATAAGTATGTCGTTGCATGACATCGGTGTTCGTATTTTCGGATAACTTTGGAAATTCATATCTTGTGTTCTGAGTATCGGATTGATGTTCCGTTTGAATCTATGGGGAGATAAAAATATATTCTATCCTATGAAAGTGTTTTCAAATACAGTAGATGCATTCCTATATAGAGGGACTCTAAAGTCGGTTACGGAACTAGAGGCTTTCGAGCATAAATGGTTGTTATCGCAGTTGTTTGAGACAAGGTCAAGCGTGATATGTTGTTGGCAAATAAGTGGAGAAATGAGATGTTCGACATTAAAAAGGATGTGAAAGTATTGGCGAAGCGCATATAGATGCAGCTTATGATGATTAACAATGATTAGAATGAAGATGTCCTTTTAAAGGAAGATGCTTTTAAGAGGAATTAGAGTCGTGTTTATGATGCCAAGGTAGTGGCATGTGTAAAAGAAGAATTGGAGAGGTTCTATCACCAAAGCGGTGTGGAACGGCATTGTTGAGATTTCAATTGGAACAAGACGACGTGTAATGTACTGGTATAGTAGTAATTCTTGAGTCAGAGAATACCTAACCTTCGTGTGAGGCTAAGTGAGTGTAACGTGGACCGTGTAATGTGTTGGGCGCTGGTGTCTCATCGACAAGATCGAATGAGAGGGAAATTGTGGGAGTATTTGTAAACCTCATTGGAAATTATTGGATTATGGTGCTTTAGGTGACTTGTGTACAAGTTCTAAAGGAACACTATTATAGTTTGGCAACGAGGGTTTATACTCCATTATGGTTGTCGGCTATCTATTGACAAATTGAGGAGCTGATCACCCTTAATCTCTTGTTGATAGTAGACGAGATCGTGTTGGATGGTATAGACTTGTCTTGCTATCTTAATAATGTGTAAATTGATTGATGTTATATCGTGAGGATAGTGGCTCACCAGTTGGTGTGGATTAATAGAGGAGTGGCTAGGAAAGAGTTGAGACGTATTGAATAATTTGGAGTAGCGGGTTTATATGCGAGCTAATGTCGCAAAGTGAAAGATTGAGAATATCAAGTGAACGACGATTTTATGGCGGATGTTAAAGAAAGTACGAAACTAGATTGAACTTGTAAACCATATAGTTGACGAAAATTTTAATAAGGACGGTGACTTAAGATGGATGATCAGAGTTGCGCAGCTGAAGAGTGATGCGGCACATTTGTTATGCGTGTACGACTCGTTAGAAGTGAAGGACTAAATATCAGAAGCCTAAGGGAATGATAAGTCTTGATCTACACGTTTGACTGGGTGGAGTGTTGATATAAGGGTGAGTAATACTGCATGGTATGACGAAGTTGATTATGTTGGCTAGGTTGATGTCACTATAAGAGTGATACGACGATATGAATAAGTTGTTGACATTTTGTTGATGAGTGACATACGCATATATGAGAATGAGATTGGGGATGTGTTGTAGTGTTGAGAATGTTGATAAGATAGTAATGTGACTATGTATATCCAGGTATAAGTGTGTATGGATGTGGCTACTTAGATGTTGATATGTCAAGATATTATCGAGTGGTTGATAAGTTATTGACGATTATGTTACGAAGATGTTGAATGATTAGCATGTGTGTATTGGATTGAAATCATGTTGAGTTATTGTTATGTCGGAAAAGTAGGGATCGAAGTGTTGCCAAACGCGACTTGAGGGTCAGAGAGTTGGATACGAAGGTTGCGTTGAAGGTGGTAGTATCGGTAGATTTTCGAGGACGAAAATATTCTAAGTGGGGGAGAGTTGTAACGCCCGGTATTTAATTAATTATTTAATTCAATAGTTTTGAAATATTTTCGAATCATTTGTTGGAATTGTTGGAGTTGTGTTATGTTGAGAAGTGTTGTGAATAAGCTGATATTTAATTAATTAAGTTGGTTAAGATGGAGAAATAATATTAGCAATAATATTGATAAAGAAATTATAATAAAAATGAGTTTATTGGTTGGGTTTAATATTTGGTTGCAGGAAGGAAAGGTGGGGGTGTGAAAGTGAAGCCCAATAGATTAAATAAAGGTATTATTATTATTATTATTATTTGGAAAAGAGAAAGAAAGAGGCAGGCTGTGCGTAAGAGAAAGAATAAGGGTTTGTGGAGAAAAGAAGAGTTCGTTGAAATCGCAGAAAAGTGGAAGAAGAAGTCTGGGAGAAATTGATCATGGACCGTTGCAGACCAAAAGAGAAAAAGGTTTGAAGCCATGGAAAAGCTAGGATGCAATCGGAATTATAGAGCGGTCTCCAATCCAAGGTAAGGGTGGGGTTCTGACTCTATAATGGGGTATTTGATGAATGATATGTGGGGTTGGGTTTGTAGAATTACCTCTGTCTGTGTTGTAATAGGCTGTCGTGGATATGGGGTGTGACGACCGTGATGGAGAGCGTGACGAGCGTCACGCAGGTCGTGTGCGAGTGACGACCGTCACGCATTGTGACGAGGACCAGGAAGTTGTGACGAGCGTCACACGGGCCTGCTGTGTAATTTGTTTCTGTTTCCGTTTCTGTTCCCTTCTGTCTGCTATGGTTTCACTTGGTCTGTTCCATTTTAATTTTAGTTGAGAGGGTTAGTATATATAACTGTTTAGCAGAGATAATAATTGTTACCGAGGTTAATCCAATTAAATTAGTTACAGTATATATATGCATAGTAGAAGCTAGTAGCAGTATAATTCAGGAGCAAGGTTAATAATTATCAGAAGGGGTATTAAAGTAGCAGAGCTATTAGTAAAATAGCAGAGTTGATGTTTTAGCAGAATTATACTGGGTAGTAGCAGGTTTAGAAATTGATACAATAATAGTGCTAGTAGTTTTTGACAAAACCAATGTAGTGAAATAATTTAGATGGAGTGAATTGTTAGTTACAGAGTTAGTATATGATAATAATTAGCAGAGTTGTTAAAATAGCAGAGTTAATTTTGTAGCAGGAAAACATAAAGTATTTGAAACTAGTAGCAATGAGATATAGTTGTTGAAAACAATGACATGATGCTATTAGCAGAAAAAAAACCATAGTAGCTGATTTATATAATTAGTAGATATTATTTTAGTAGCATGAAAATTATTAGATTTAATTAATTGGTCTAATTAAATTACATACCATATATGTAGTAGTATTTCAGTGACAGCAGTAGTAATAATTTAATGGGAGAATAATTCAGTAGCTAGTATCAAGGATGAAGTAATTCACTAGTAGTATTATTAGTGACAGTGTGGATTTGATAGTAGCAGTATAGAGTAGAAAATGTTGGTAATTTAACAGAAGATTAATTAACCGGAAATAGTTGAGTTGTTCGAATAATTATGCTGGAACATTTGTAATATAATTTAGTTGATACGGTGTGTTGTATACTTTATTGTAATAGGTGAATTTGCAGGTGGTGTTGAATTGTGAGGCCTACGACCAATGTTGTTTTGTTGTTGATTAGTTGATGTTAATTATTGAAGCTGATATGTTGTTGCTGTTGATGATGCGAAGTTGCAGGATATTTGTTGTTGTTGAATTGCCTCTAATAATTGGCAAATATTAAGTTGTAGGTCGGTGGCCAAAGTTGAAATTATTGTTAAGTTGCAGTTGTGTTGTTGTTGTGTTGTTGGTGAATAATTTGATGTTGTAGTTGTTGTCGCATGCATAACATAGCATACCAAGTTGGCCTGGATTGGCAAAATTATTAAGTTGGCCTGGATTGGCAAAAAGTTGAAAGATGAAGGCTTATGCCTTGTTTGATGCCTCTATTACTTGGAAATTCCTAAGTTGGGAGTTCTGCTCCGTTTTTAAGTTGGGAGTTCTGCTCCAATGGTACCACATACATGTGCATTGTATGAGTCACATTCTAAGCTGCATATTCCAGTGTTGTGATGATATATTCTTTGTTATTATGTTGTTGACTTGTTGTGACAGGTACTGTCTGGAAACTATGAAAATGTTGTTATAACCTGTTGAGGGTTTTGTTGTTATATTTGTGGTCTGAAAGTTGTGATATTAAGTTGGTTAAATTGCCGTGATATTAAGTTGATGACTTTGTTGTGATGTTATGCTGATGACTGGTTGTGCTAATTGTTGTTATAAGCTGTAAAGTGGTAATTTTATATTATCTAAATTCTAATATATTATTTATCATACATCTTATTATATTGTTAGATATCTCACCCCTTCTGCTGATATTTCCCCTACCATGGGAAATGGGCAGGTACTCAAGTATAGCAGTAGCAGTTCGGAATAGTTTTTGGAGGCCTTATGCTGTTTTATTGCAAGTCAAGAGGGTCTTGCTCTGATACGTAACACTCGGGGGGATGAACGATTGTTGTTTTATAGTTGTTATATTTCAGTTGTTGAATTATAAGTTGATGTCATTGAATACTTGTTATGTTGCAGTTGTTTTCAGATGAACAAAAGATGTTATGTCATTTGAGTTGAAAAGTATGATTCCGATATTTAGTTAATAAAAGTTGTTTTATTTTAAAGACTAATTTTGTTGTTATCGGTTCATCCGAGTTAAAGTGTTATGTATCTGATTAACATGCGATAATATGAATTCGTTTTTAAGTTGAAAGTGTAGCATCTCATTTGTTGTTATCGGTTCATTCGTTTTTAAGTTGAAATGTTGAAAGTGTTACACACTGAGGTACGGTACCCATGCAAAGAAAAAGGCAACATCTCATGCCAATCTTTGTATGTTACGACCATCTTTCGCACAATCTTCTTGATGTTCTTATTAGCTGCCTCAACGGCACCATTCATCTTTGGGCGGTACGTAGAAGAATTATGATGTTCAATCTTGAAGCTCTGGCATACCTCTTGCATCATCTTGTTATTGATATTAGAACCATTATCAGTGATGATCCTTTCAGGAACCCTATAACTACAAATGATCTCTTTCTTGATAAACCGGGCAACCACTTGTTTGGTGACATTTGCAAAGGAAGCTGCCTCCACCCACTTGGTGAAATAATCGATGGCGACTAGAATGAAACGATGTCCATTGGAAGCAGTGGGCTCAATCTTTCCAATCATATCAATGCCCCACATGACAAAGGGCCAAGGAGAACTCATTACATTCAGAGGATTTGGTGGCACATGCACTTTATCAGCGTAAATCTGGCACTTGTGGCATTTTCAAGCATATTTGAAACAATCCGCCTCTATGGTCATCCAGTAATAACCGGCTCGCAAAAATTTCTTCGCCATGGCATATCCACCAGCATGGGTACCAAATGAACCTTCGTGCACTTCTTGCATTAACATGTCTGCTTCGTGTCTATCCATGCATCTGAGCAAGACAATGTCAAAATTTCGTTTGTACAACACATTGTCCTCATTCAAGAAGAAACTACCCGCCAACCTTCTCAGAGTCTTCTTATCGTTGTTGGATGCCCCAGCCGGGTACTCTTGACTTTTCAAAAAGAATTTGATATCATGATACCAAGGTTTACTGTCTGCCACTACTTCAGCTGCGAACACATGAGCGGGCCTATCAAGGCGCATCACATTAATTTTAGGCACATGATTCCACCAATTTACTTGAATCATGGAGGATAACGTTGCCAAAGCGTCCGCCATCTGATTTTCATCACGAGGTACATGATACAACTTTATTATTTTGAAGAAAGTCAACAGTCTTCTTGTGTAGTCTCTGTAAGGAATCAAGTTGGGCTGATGCGTGTGCCAATCTCCATTGACCTGATTGATAACTAGAGCGGAATCCCCAAATATGTCAAGAGTCTTGATCCTCAAATCAATGGCTTCTTTGATACCCATGATGCATGCCTCATATTCAGCTTCATTGTTGGTGACATCAAAAGTTAATCTGGCAGTGAAAGGTATGTGAGAACCCTTCTGATTTATGAGAACTGCCCCCAACACCACTACCATTCACATTAACGGACCTATCGAACATCATTTTCCACTTGTCATCAGGATCTGGTCCTTCATCAACTGGTGGCTCTTCGCAATCTTTCATTTTCAGATACACGATGTCTTCATCAGGGAATTCAAACTTCATTGGTTAATAATCATCAATGGGTTGCTCAGCTAGATAGTTAGACAAAACACTACCCTTGATGGCCTTTTGGGAAGTGTATTGTATGCCATATTCTGTCAAAACAATCTGCCAGCGGGCGACCCTTCTAGTGAGAGCTAGCTTTTCAAAGATGTACTTAACTGGATCCATCTTTGATATCAATAGAGTTGTGTGAGTCAACATATATTGTCTCAAACGCTTAGCAGCCCATGCGAGTGCACAACATGTCTTCTCTAGCATTGAGTATCTAGACCCGCAATATGTGAATTTATTACTCATGTAGTAGATGGCATGCTCTTTCCTACCTGTCTCTTCGTGTTGATCAAGCACACAACCCATTGAATTTTCACGTACTGACAGATACATTATCAGTGGTCTCCCTGGAACTGGAGGCATAAGGATCAGAGGTTTCTGCAAATACTCTTTTATTTTATCGAATGCCTTCTGGCAATCATTATTCCATCTGATTGATTGATCTTTCCTCAGCAATTTGAATATTGGCTCGCAAGTGGCTGTAAGATGAGAGATGAATCTAGCAATGTAGTTCAACCTCCCTAAGAAACCACGAACTTGCTTTTCTGTTCTCAGCTAGGGCATCTCTTGGACAGCTTTCACCTATGCTAGATCAACCTCGATTCCGCTTTCACTGACGATAATGCCCAATAGCTTACCAAGTCTCACCCCGAAAGTACACTTATTCGGGTTCAGCCTCAGTTTGAATTTTCTCAACCGTTCAAAGAGTTTCTTCAAATTCACCAGGTGTTCCTCTTCAGTTTGCGACTTAGCAACCATATCATCAACGTAGACTTCAATCTCCTTATGAATTATATCATGAAAGAGTGTCACCATAGCACGTTGATAAGTTGCCCCTGCGTTCTTTAAACCGAAAGGCATCACTTTATAACAGAACGTTCCCCATGGGGTAATGAATGTTGTTTTCTCCATGTCTTCCGGTGCCATCTTAATCTGATTATAGCCGGAAAAGCCATCCATAAAAGAAAATACCAAGAATTGAGATGTATTGTTGTTCAAAAAATTAATGTGAGGTAATGGAAAGTCATCTTTCGGGCTTGCTCGATTTAAATCATGGTAATCAACACACATCCGTACCTTGCCATCTTTCTTATGTACCGGCACAATGTTCGCAACCCATGGTGGATAACTGATAACGGCCAAGAAACCTGCATCCAACTGCTTCTGTACTTCTTCCTTGATTTTGATTTCCATTTCCGGTTTCTTTCTTATGAGCTTCTGCTTGACGGGAGAACAACCTTCTTTGAGAGGCAATCTGTGCACGACAATATCGGTGTCTAGCCCTAGCATATCTTGATATGACCAAGCAAAGATGTCAACATATTCATGCAGCATTTCAATCAGCCCTTTCTTTACATTCTCTTCCAGGTTCGCCCCTATCTTGACTTCTCTCCTTGCATCCTCGGTGCCAAGGTTGATAACTTCTAGTGACTCTTGAAGAGGTTGAATGGCTCTTTCCTCCTGTTTCAATAATCTGGCCAGTTCTTCGGGAAGTTCACAATCTTTCTCACCCTCCTCTTCGGCTTGGTAAATTAGATTATCGAAGTCATACCAAGCCATAGCAGAGTCGTTATCAATGAAATCCGGAGGATTGTTTCTGCATGAATGATGATTCATGCTTTATTTTAGAAGGAATTTGAAAAACATACAAAGAAAGAAAAAACATTGCCATTTTTTATTTAAAAAATAAAATGAAAGACAGGGAACACAATTTTTGAATACAAAAAGTCCTTTTATTGATGATAAACTTGCATATGAAACAAATGTGGTCCTACAATGAATCACTATGCCTTGGGCAAGGGCATAGGATTTTACATGCAAAATGAAAAAACAAAGAAAATTACTCTTTCTGCAGAGTGACTTGGATAATGTCTTCAGAAAACCAATTATTCAGCTTCTGCCCCGGGACACATGGGCGCACCCAATTGTCCATGTCATAGTCACTATCTCCATCATCTTTACTTGTAGCATATACTTGGCCATGATTGACGATACCCCCACTAGAGAAAGTGATAGGTCCTTGACGATCTTGGACCTTTGCCTGCGAAACTCGAGAAGGCTGGTAAACGATGCCAAACTTATCTTCATTGACGGGCACTTCGGCCAGCTGGCCTCACCCTTCAGCACGGCCTGATTGTAGTACTTCGAGAGCCTGCTTGTAAGAAACTATGGAAGTTCCTGTCTTTGCTTCCTTGGAAGGAGAATCCTTTTCAATATTCACCGCCTCGAATGCTTGACACAGAGTTTCATGAATCTCACCGTCCATCTCCACATATTTGAACGATGACAAGTGACTAACAAATATATCCTCCTCTCCACATATTGTGACAACCTAACCATCCATGACAAACTTTATCTTCTGGTGAAGCGTTGACGATACAGCCCCTGCAGCATGGATCCATGGACGCCCTAACAAGCAGCTATAAGCTGGCTGGATATCCATCACATAGAAAACCGTATTGAACACTTGAGGACCGATCTTCACCGGTAATTCCACCTCTCCAAAAACTGACCTCTTGGAACCGTCAAAAGCTCGCACAACCAAATCACTCGGTCGGAGCACGACTCCCTTAACATCCAGTTTTATCAAAGCCTTCTTTGGTAGTACATTCAAGGACGAGCCAGTATCTACTAACACATGGGACAAGACTGCCCCTTTGCACTCCATGGAAATATGAAGAGCTTTGTTGTGATTTCTTTCCTCTGGCGTCAAATCAAAATTGGTGAAACCCAACCCATTGCTGGCATTGACATTGGCGATAACACCTTCAAGCTGATTAACCGATATTTCCTGTGGAACATACGCCATGTTTAAAATCTTCAGGAGAGCATTGCGATGCGCCTCAGAACATAGTAACAGAGACAAGATGGAGATTTTTGAGGGAGTTTGATGAAGGTGATCCACTATCTTGTAATCGCTTTTTCTGATAATCCTCATAAATTCTTTGACATATTTTTCAAAGGAAGTACCAGGCTCCACCCTTTGCACGGGCTCTTCGTTCACTACTTGCTTTCCTTTGGCTTTTGCCAAGGCTTCAGCATCATCATTTCAGAGGGTTTGCGGAGCAAAGAGTCTTCCACTTCGAGTAAAACCACCCATGCCTCCTACATTATCCATACTTAAACCAGTTACCACGGGAGCCTCTATCTCTTGCTTCTGTCCTTGGTAATAAACATCAGCCCCGTAATGCCACGGGATTGCCTTTCACTATCATATGGAATAGGACCAAGAACAGTTATAGTCTTTGGGGCTATTTGCTCAAGCACGGGGATTTGTGCTGGTGTAGGCACGGGAATCTGTGCTGGTGTAAAGTAAATGGTGATCGTCGAGACCGCATCATCCTCCTTCATTATTTGATCGAACTATAGGCACCCTTCATCTATTAACTTCTGAATACCTTTCTTCAAATCATCATAACCGTTTATCTGAATCAAACTTTCTGAACAAACTTCAAGACAACAGGGAAACACACCCCCTTCAATAAACGTTCTTTCACGACCAACAAAGATGTTCTGACATTGTTGACATCTGACACCAAGTTCAAACCCCTGTCCTCTTTGATTGCGTTAACCTTTGCCCCACCATGCGGAGGCATGGGATTCTGAATCACATTAGGATTAGGAGCAAAATTGATGGCTTTTGAATCAACCAAGTCCTAAACTACGTGCTTAAAAGCTTTGCAGTTCTCTATATTGTGACCGGGAACACCTGAATAGAATTCAAACTTCGCATTAGCATCGTAACCGTAAGGAAACCTGCCTGCTGGTGGGGCCAAAGTTATCAACTGTACTAACTGTAAGTGGAGCAAATTCTGTAACATTTGAGCATAGGTCATCGGTAATGTATCAAAGTGGCGATCATTCATTCTCTGTCTCGGTTGATATTGCCTCTGAGATTGTTGTTGAGGCTTGGCAGCTGGAACCAGGATAATTACGGCTGCTGTCTGATGATATGAACCTTGACGCCCTTTTCCTCTACCCCCTTGGTCATATACAGTGCTTGTCTCACCTTCACGCTTCCTCGATGCATTCCCAAAAGGTCTCTTCGCATTAGAAGAGCTTACCCCACTGCCATCCTGAATTTTCCCCTGTTTTAAAAGATTTTCAATCCTCTCACCTGCTATTACAATATCAGAAAACCCTGTTGACGGACATCCAGCCAAGCGATCCAAAAATGGACCCTGCAATATACCCATAAACATATCAGCCATATCTCTTTCTAAAAGCGGAGGTTGCACTCGGGCCACCAGTTCACGCCACCTTTGGGCGTATTCCTTGAAACTTTCTTTTGGATCCTGCGTCAACCTTTGCAATTGGGTGCGGTTAGGGGGCCATATCGATGTTATACTGATACTGTTTCAGAAAAGCATCGGCCAAGTCCTTCCAGTTTTTAACAAACGCTCTCTCCAGCTTCATGTACCATTCCAATGAAGCCCCTGACAGTCTGTCCTGAAAGAAGTACATCCAAAGCTTCTCATTATTAGAGTAGGTGGAAATTTTCCTGAAATAGGCCTAAATGTGGGTCTTCGGGCAAGTACTGCCATTATACTTGTCAAAATATGGAGCTTTAAACTTTGGATGGATCCTCACCCCTTGCACTAGCCCCATGTCAGCAACATCGATTCCCATGGAGTTTTGACATTCCATGGCTCTTATCTTCTCAGCCAGCACTTCATATTTCCTGTCATTGACATCATTCTGAACTCCCATGTCAGCATTCAGCAGAGTAAACTGATCCTCTTGATTATCCTCCACATGAGGATTAGGAATAGGAATAAAGCCACCTTGAACTCCGCCGGGAGGATTACTCGCAACTTCGCCAGGAGGATTATCTGCAACTCCGCCAAGAGGATTACCTGCCACTCCGCCAGGAGGGTTACTATGATTGTCACCAATAGGGATTTCAACTTCCAGCCTTTGAATTGCAGCTCTTAAATCCTGATGTCCCTAGGCTACCCCTTGCATAAGGTTCGTGAATTGTTCCATGCAGGCCCTCAGTTCAGTAAGCTCAGCCTGCATCTGGTCCATAACTCGGGCTTGATTTTGTCTGGCTGTGTTCCGGTGAATGTTGGAATCAGCTATTCTGCCTGCAACCACATAAGGTTAGGAAATCCAGAGATAAATACATGTTATGCAAAAATGATATGTATGAATGTATGCATATGCCATGTTTTAATATTCACAGGGCGATCCCTCCTTGATTCCGGTTAAAAAGTAAGACTGGAACGAAATACCACTAACATCTGCTCATATTATAAATTCGAGGAAGAAAACATTTGTCAACATACACAGCCCATAATAAGGAAAGCCGTCTCAATACATTAATAAAGGATCCCAACCAACAGGCCTGGTGGTGATCAAATACAAGAGGATAAGGGAACTAAGGCATATCATCAAAATTGACCAAGGTCAACCCTCCCCAACCATTGTGCTCTCTGCTCTATTCTTGTGCCTCTTTGAACAACTTCTTGGTGTCAAGATGCTTTGGCCTCTAAACCAATTCTTGAATGAGAACATCTCGCCTGTGCATAATCCCTTTCAAGTATCGGCAATGTAGCTCCCAAGCATCTTCTCCAAAAACACCATCCATGCTAGGACCCTCCTTCCTCGGCTTCTTCACTTCTGCTTGAATCTTCAACTCTTCCATAGCAGCTAAAGCCTCCTTGAGCCGGTTTTCAACCACGTGTCTCTGGGATATTTCTGTTAAGACCTCTCCTTCTTTCTTTATGAGTTTCATCTTCAAATTCTCGATTTTTTCTAGAAACTCGTCTTCTTTCTGTTTGTTGGCGGCTATTGCAGTGTTCCGGTGAGTATTGAACTTTTGAATTTTGCCCAAAGCTTTAGCCAACTCTTCCTTCTTAGTTTTGAGCACACTGCTGGCACCTTCCTAAGCTTGAGCTATCCGTTTTCTGGTCGCGATCTCGTCAGCTAACTCTTTCTCTTTCTCAGCCAGAAGTTCTGTATTCATCTTAGCGGTATAAACAGCTTCGCTTTGGTCATGTGTTAACTGATAGATCTCCCTCTGCAATTCAAGGTTCTCCTCACGCAGATTTTCCTTCTCAGCCCACAACTTGTTGTACTTTTCTACCTCAATCATAGTAGGCTGCTCAATCATTAACGGGTATAAGGGTGGCTCCACGGAGAAAGGCAAGAGCTCTTTTTCCACTCTCCTCTGTATCCATTCATCATAAGGGAGAAAAGTCCTACTGTTGCTCTTTCCAAAATAAACTTTCCCTTTTTCATGAAGATCTCCGCAAGAGCTTGCAACTCCCTTTAGCAACTCCTGATTGGCCTCACCACTTACAAACAGGGATTCCTGGGCGTAATGTTTTTTTGGTGGTGCTTTCAAAGCATACCCGAATTGTCTAATTGCAAGGATGAGGTTGTAGTTAATTCCACCCATCCTGCCAATCAGAGGCACATTCGGGAAATTGCCACAACTTCTGATAATCTCCTTGCCTAACAAATCCCGGTTGACCCAAACCAGATTATGTGCTCTGAGACCCATCAGTCTTTTGGACCAGTCCAGCGTCCCTTGAGTATCCACGAATTCCCTAGTTTTAGGAAGTCGATCAGCAAACCACTTATAGAAAATTGGTGCACAACAATATATGGGTCCTCCCCTCCTCTTCTCATTCTTGTAGTGTATCGAATAATACATATCACCAAGTAAAGTGGGTACTGGATTCTTCTTGAAGAATATCCAGACAGCATGCATATCCACAAAATCCTTTACATTCTAAAATAAAACCATCCCATAAACGCATAAAGCCAAGATTGAGTTAAAAACCGACCAACATTTAGCCTCGGCATACTTATCAGCCTGACCCACCAAGAACTTCATGTGAAACCCCTTATATCCTCCCTTGCTAGTGACGTTACTTTCATTAAGAGACTTATCCAAACGTACAGCAGCAGAGACTCCTTCCATATCAGGAACTTCTTCAGAAGGATAAAACGGTGCTTCCTCTTTAATAGATACACCCAAAATAAGAGCAAATTCTTCTAAAGTCGAGACGAGGAGATAATCAGGAAACAAGAAACACCGTAGAGGAGGGTCATAGAACTATACTTGAGTATACAGAGCCCTATACTCGTATTCAGTGATATTACGGGCAAAATTCAGAATTCTTCCATACTCTTCTCTGAAGTCTATTAACACCCTAGGCTCTGCCATAGCCACCACCTTGTGAAGAGAATCCAAAATATGCCGAGGGAACTTATACAATATGAGATTCTTCTTCCTTTCAGTACTCATATTTGCTCGTCTTCGGAAACCGGAATCAAGTATGGGATATGACCCTCCAAATAAACAAACATGTTAGAATGCAAGATAATGATGCTAATGCACACATGGTACCAAGGTATCCACAAAACTCTGCACTGCTGTTGTACTATTGACTGAATAAGGTCCATATTCCTTAGGATTAGAATACCAGGAAACCAGAAATCTAGAATAATGGTGTACTCAACGTATTAAAATGTCAAGATAATAAGTCCACACAGATAAGAAATCCAGAATACCGGGTAGGATGAAGGTCAAAGTTACCTGCAAACCTGAAAACACCCAGCCTGTCTCACGTGTGGGTTCTAGAAAAACCAAGGAACCTCAGCTTCTCGGGATCTCGGGTCGAGAAATGATGATACGGTCACCATTTCTGGTTTGGCATTATCACCCCTCGACAAGGCCTCTGCTGATTCCCCTTAACAAGGTTATCCTATATTGAGTTCCCAGCTTCGGGTCCTCGGATCAAGAAGTGTAATGGGTTTGCCATTTCTGGTCTGCCATTATCACCTCTTGGGAGGAGTGCCTCAACTGAGTCCTCGGTGAATGTTCGCCAGAGTCGACATCTCTCTAGGTTATGTTCTGACATCTGCACCAATGCGCAGGAAAGAACATTACCAACTAAAACCTCGCCTGGATGTGGAATTTTCGTGTATACTAAGTCTGGCCAAATGCCACACAAGTCACACTAATTTCCACTCTAATCCTAGGTGTATGCTCAAACCTGGGTATTGGGCTTATCTCTCATGGAACCAACCCACCCAACAGAACAACAGCAGCAGCACAGTACATGATATATGGTAACAGTAAATGAAAAGCAAGTAAATGTAATAAAACAGTAAACATGCAAAAATGCCATAAATAAAGCAAGTAAAGCAAACAGATAAAACACCCTATAATCGAAAACAAACTAGCGCTAGGATTGACTCGCTTAGGGATGGGAATATCCCCAGCAGAGTCGCCAGCTGTTGCATCTGCGAAAATCAACCGGCAGAAAAGAACAGAAGAGTCACCACCGAACGTTATTTATCCCTACGCATGGAAAGGAAAAAATCAAAGAAAACCTCAACAAAGGGAAAGGAATGGTCATCACAACCATAACCTGGGTTCGGGAGTCGGTTACGTGAGAGGAAGGTATTAGCACCCCTCGCGTCTATCGTACTCGATGGGATCCACACTTGTTGTTATCGATCAAAGGGTGTAGGGTATCAGAAACTCAACTGATAACTGGAAAATGAACAGGAGAAACAGTAAAAGAAGATAAAAGGAGGAAAAGAAAAGAAAAGTGAGTGACTCGATAAGACATCGCCGTCCTAGGCCTACGTATTCCCTCGGGTGCGGGAAAGTCAGAGTCAACGTAGTTCGGACTACGGATTTGTAGGGGGAAGGTTGCTCGCCAAGACATCGCGTCTCGTGCCAACGTATCCTCAATCTAACCAGAGAGAGGAAGTTAGAGCAGTCGTAGTTTGACCTAACAGGGTCAGTTTATTTGTGTTTTTTAACGGAAGACGCCAAGGTTCACGTTCCAGCAGTTTAGGTGTCGTCGCTCGTTGTACGGAGTTTTATGCGTTTACCTGTTTGCGGTAGAATGGAAGTGACGCATCCTTTATGAAGGGAATGAAGGAGATGAGAAGAGAAGATCATTGTTTGTTTATTGTCTTTTAGAAGAAATGTTTTGATTGATTGTGTTTGTAACTCATATTGCACTAAAGTCTATGCCATAGGAACGAATGCGTCGCATGGTCGCTCCCAATGGAACGTATGCTAAACACTCTAGAAAGGTGAAGGGAGACCCTTCTCCTTCCATTTCCCATGTGCTTAAGGCTCATGACGTACAATACTTGTTGCCTTTATTACATGTTTTTTTATTTTTGTTTTGAGATGAGAAAAGAGAGACTCAAAGTTGAAAGAGAATCTAAGGGGAGACTAATTGTAGTCCTAATGTTGTCATGCATTGATGGTCTTATGGTTGAGTTAAAAAAAGGAATTCTACCTAATGTACAAGTAGGGATTGCATTACCTAATGCTCATCTTACCTTACCTTAATAAAAAATTAAGGTTAAGCTAAGATCTCAAAGGGGTGTGAAAGAGTTATTCAAACAAGCATTATATCACACAATCCACAAATGAAAGAATAAGAGAAAACAAATGAAAAAGGATGAAAGAAGAATTGAGTAATCATGTACTCAAGCACCTTACCTCATAATCCACCTTAAGTAACCTTGGTTAAAAGAAAGTAAATCACAAACACTAGTCACCAACTACTTGAAAAGTTATGCATTAAGTTCCTAAACTAAGACTAGGTGTTCTATACTTGTATTAGATATACAACTATAAACAATGCAAGATGAGTTCTAAGAGTGAAGTAACATGTATAGGTCAGTAAGTACACCTAATTAACTTCTACTTATGTTAACATGTCACAAGAAATCAAACTATGTCAAACTATGTACCAAAACACCACACAAATGCACATTGTTTACAAACTTGAAGAAAATAGATGTTTAGGAATCATGTAAGTGGATTAAAACATGAGTATCCCTCAAGGTCAGAAGTGAATGAAGTGTATTGATGGGTGTAAATGTCATTGGGTTAACATGGAAGTCATGTATTAAAGCATTCACAAAGTTTAAGCAAGTTGTGCACAAGTATAGTAAACTAGGATGCAACATACAATTGTTGTTTATGCAAAAGACATGCGAGGATTAATGTATACTATGGTATGGTATGAAGTCAGAAGTGATATCATGTTAAGGATGTATAAAAAAAATCTCAATCATCATAGAAGCTCACAACATTTTAAGTTTTATAAGCTATGGCAAGGCAAGCACAAAACAATGCTCAAATAAGTCCTAGAAGTTAGCTACTTGTGGCACAAGTAAATGGAAGTGTGAAGAATGCATACACATGTTGAGTGAGCTAGGTCAGTACATAATGACCCCTAATAGGTCATGTCTAAAGCCTACAATAGTTGGTAAAAGATGGAACATGAAAGAGTTAAACAACTAAGCAAACAAAGTTCAATTGATAGATGTAAGTCAAGTTGCATTTATGAAACATGGAAGGCAATTATGAGTCATTATGACTTCATGCAAGTTATGTACATATGAAAAATGCATTTAGGATTCACTTAGGAGTATGTCAAAGTTAGCATATCAAAGCATACTTGGAAGCCATACAAGCAAAGGCAAGTTTCAATCCTATTGCAACAATTAAGAACCAAAACAAGTTCAAACATGTGAAATGGAATTAGAAATCAAGTGAGTTTGGTTAGGAATTCTACATGTCAGTAACTATAACATGCCATATTGAATTTTCAAGTTCCAAAAAGAAATGGGCAAGAGAAGTGTCTTAAAGGTGCACAAAATCAAACCTAAGTCTAGGCATCCTCAATCAACTAGGTCACCAAACAAAATTCCATGAGAAATCGCTACATGCCTTATAAAATTATGGAACTTTAGTCAAGGAACAATGAAGTCAGTGGTCATGCATAACCAAGATATAGGCTCAAAATTGGTCTTTTAACATGCTTAAACCATGCAAAACAATTCACTTGTAGTCACACAACATGCATTCACAAAATGGCATCAAAACCATAATCAAAAGCGACCTAAAAAATCCCAAAAAATTAGTTAAAGTCCCTTAACATGTGTCAAACTTAAATCTCCATATTTGTACAAAAATTCATTTTAAAGCAAGTTGAAGAAAATCTTTTATGAAGCATATAGCAAAGGATATGGACAAATGGACATGTTTTAAAGGAAATTAGTGAAAAAATATCAAATTTTATCAAAATTAAAAATAAAAAATGTCAAAAATTATTTGACACATCCAAAGAGTGTCATGAATTAATTGGGAATTTTTAGGCATTTTTTACTATTTTTAACAAAATGATTTTGAATCATGTGGAAAAAAGAAAATAAAAACAAGAAATAAAGTCAGGGGGTGCAACATTAGCAATTAGCCAGTTCATATATGCTCTTGGGCCAAAACTGGGGGTGAGGAAAGCATTGGAAACAAATCCCAACGCGTGTGTGGCCTGGTGGTTCATAGGATAGGGATTAGTCAAAATCTTGACTCAATGTGAACCACTGGATCAGGTCAATGCGCCAGGATCAAGATATTAATCTAATCAGGTGGCTAGGAATTGAGATGCATAGTAACAGGCATGGAAGTCACGCACATAACATTTGTTCATTATATCACAATTATCAGAACAAAATAAAAGAAAAAGAAAATAAAAATGAAAAAAAAGGCACGTGCAAGGAGCATGGCTATTTTAATGTGTTACCACGCTGACAAACGTTAGATAAATAAATATGCACGACCATGATTAGAACATGGGAGTGGCCTGAGATTATTAGGGTTTATCACATGTGGCCGGAGAAGGACCTCCAGTCATCTTCTCTGGCATGGCACCACCGTGCCTGGAACTAAAACCACCCAGAAATGAAAAAAGCTACCACCATTCAACTCTAAATCTTGCGTAGATTCCAAATATAACCTCATAAATTCCAAATGTAAAACGTAAAAAGAGAATCGAAGGAAGAAAGTTTGGATCTTGAAATCAAGAAACCTCACAAACAACCCTAGAGTCTAACCAAAAACATTGCCTCAGGTAGGAGGACTTCAGATGCAACTACATGGTGTCCTAATTCATGTGAGAGTCGCTATTATGATGCTGTAAAGTTCAGAGTTTCAAACCTGGTGTGAGTTACCTTTCAAGTGCCCAGAAACCCAGAAAACTTCAATGCACGATCTTGTAATCTACAATGAGCAAAGTAAATGCTCAAGAAACCTCTAAATCTTGCTCGAAACTTCAATTTGATAGTGATGCAGAAAGCATTTGTGGAAGGTGTTATGGAGGTTCCAGTTGAAATCCAATGCACACAGCAGGAAGATTGAAGTTTGGTGATGAAGATTATGATGAAATCTTGATAAAAGCTTCCAAAATGAGTGTGTTTCGAAGCTCTGAAGTTGAGAGCTTCAATGGAGAAATTTTGATCTATTCTCTGAAAAATGGCATAACTGAATTGTGTTAGGGTGTTAGAAACTTTTATACATGGTGGTTAGAGTGTGGTTAAATTCTAATCATAGTTAGAAACTTGTTAAGTTTAGTCAAAAATTGAAAATGGGAATGTGAGTTTATGGAAGTGTTGGCATGGGTTTGAGGTTTTGTTCATGTGCATGGAGTGATGTTATGCATGATGATCATGATGATGGTGATATGTGGATATGAACATGAGCTGGTATAACTCATAAACATCTTGTATGCTAAGTTTCTTTTTCTCTCTCTTTCATGGCCATTTGTAGTAATGTCATAGTATGACATGGTTTGTGTAAGACATTTGCATGGCTTGAAATTGCAAGGTGTGGTAACATGCTGATATTATGCGCATGAGGCAAGTTTTTGTATGGAATTGGATGGTTGAAACCTTTGATAACATGTTCATGAATGTAGTTTTGGAATGACATATCTTAGAAGTTAATGCACCAAATTGTTCACTCTTGGTATCAAAGTGTATAGAGCATTTGATAGCATACTTTTGATGTGAACAAGAAATGGTTTAAAGGCCTAGAACATGGTGGAAAATGTCATTGAAAATGGCATGACATAGGCTAACTTTGGTACTTGGAATAATTCTAAGAGTTTCTATGTTTCACAACTTTGAGATCATGATTTTGGATGATCATAACTCCTTGGATATTGAACCAAATGGTGTGATTTTTGTACCAAATTAAAGATTTCACTTGAGACTACAACTTTGATGTCAGACTCAATTTGAATTGGAGCCTCAATCCTTAAGAAAAATGAACTTGAAGTATGCTATACATGAGCTGCCAAAAGATCATGAATTTTTCTAAGTTATTTTCCATGTTGAACAACTTGGACACCCTATCTTCAACACACCATAACTCCTTCAATAATAATCCAATGGAGATGAATACATATGGTTAGAAAGCTTGAAGAACCCTCTACAACTTTCATTTGAAAATATTTTTCATTTGGATGAGCCAACTTGCTTGAAATCAGTTCCAAAGTTGGAAGAAATGCCATAAAAAACTTTCCTAAAATGGAAAGTTTACATTATAAGTCATTTTCCAATTTTGGAAACTTCTAAAATAAGTCTTGATTTTTAATTATTTGATCATTCCATGATCAAATTTCATCAAATAAGCATCTTGGGAATGTCATGGGACCTTGTGACCTCAAAAATCAGGAGTTGACTTTTGATTGACTTTTTCTCAAACAGTTGATTTTTGAAGCATTGACCAATTGAAAACCTTCTGATCACAACCAAAGGCCAATCTTGCATCCTTGGACACTTGAGGACATATGAAACACCATGATACCAAGATTTGGCCCAAGACTCAGAAATTAACATGATCTTGGGCAAAACCCTAATTTTGGCCAATTGAATGAGGAGGGTTGACCAGAGGTCAAAACCCTAATTCTTTGTAGTATGACTGAGGATATTTGAGCTATGTTCCAAGATGATGCTGAGATATACCCTTCTTTGTTTGAGATGATCCTTGTTCTTTTGTCAAATTTAAACTTTTAATGCTATGATGGACCATATGAGTTGCCTTGGAGATATGTCAAGCCTTTGTGGATTTATGAATTAGTATCTCATTCTCCTTGCCTTGCACAACATAAGAATGGTGACACCCTTGATACCATGCCTTATGGAAGCTAATGATGCATATGTAAATTTTTATGCTCTAGATGCAAATGAAATGTGAAGCATAAGCCACTTCTTGGGTATAAATAAGAGGGCAAATTTTGAGGTATTACAGTAGGTAGATAACCACATGAGCCTTTTGATTTCTTTGACCATCATAAGCAACCTCAATTGGTTCCTGATTAGGAACTTTTCTGCTATTTAGTAGAGGGATTATGGTACAAACGTCTTTGGTTTTCCCATGATCGGAGGTTACAACGATGTTTTTGCTGTGATCAGGGAAAAAGTCTTGTATCATGTTGATCGATTCAAAATTTGAACATAACTGAATCTCTTTTCTATCTAACTATTTCTAGAGTGCTGCTCGCACGAGATATCATCCTTGATTATTTTCTGAGCATACTTTACAACGCTCATAATTGTGAAGTGGTACTCGACCGTACCCACTATGTATACAGTGCATTCTTATGAGATCTTTCTATTGAGAGGACATCACGAATTTGATGTCTATCAGGAACCCCATCAGCCATACTGATCTTTTGTGTAGCTTCATCCATGTAGATTGGAAGCCACCAGTGGTCCAAAAGGTGTTGAAGTGTTCTTTGCACTAGCGCGCACCCTTGGTCATCTTCACGGCATTTTTCACAGTCTTGATAATCACGTGAAGCCAAAAAGCTGAGCCTGACTTGCTTAGCATGTAGTTCTACCAGACTAGTATTCATCAAGCGTATGTCAATTATCTGAACTATATTGACTTGATGGTTATTTCTTTCACGGTAGTGTTGAATCCATCCGAGATCCATTTGACGTTGGAGGGCCTCTTGTACAAAAGAGCATCCATGATTGCTTGTTGAGCAGATTGGACAGGCACTGTAATCCTGCCGTGGCAGATTATAAAACAGACTTTGTCTTGAATGCATCGCCACTGAGATGATGTTCATCGCAAGAAATTTGTGGTTCTGAACAATGTTAGGATGTGCATGAGCCATGTTGACTTCCCGGATCCTGTGGTCCTGAATCCAGCCCAGATCCATCTGTTCTTGTAGTAATGATTGTACTATGGTACACCCTTGATTATTTTTTGAAGAGATATCATATTGGTGATAATTGTGAGGTGGCACATGACCATACCCGCTCTGTTAGCAATGCATCCTTACAAGATTAGTTCCCAATTGGAGTACATCGTGAATTTGATAACTGCGGCCAAATTCTTCCTCTATTAAATTTATGGAAGTTTTCTCGTGTTGAGGCAACGTGTTTGTCTGAACATTTGGATTAATAGCTTTGAAAGATAGGATCCCATTCCTGACAAGTTTCTGTATGTCAGACTTGAAGCTGAGATAATTCTCAATGTTGTGCCCCGATCCTCCTTGATGGTAAGGGCAAGTTTGATCCGATTTGAACCAAAAAGGCAGATTTTATGGTACTGCAAGAGGAGTCCTGGTTTGGATGTGCCCTTTGGCCAGCAAAAGTGGAAATAGTTATGCGTACAACATTGGTATAGGGTCGAATCCTAATGGTCGTGTAGCACGATTATTATTGTTATACTGTGGACGAGCCTACTGAAGAGGCTGTTGCGGCCTTTGCTGATATTGTTGTTGATTTGGTTGGCTCTAAGAAACCTGAGGTTGATAAGTCGGAGCTGGTGCCAGGTTGATAGCAGGAGTTATTGCTGCTACTGGTTGGTACCTTCGCCTTTGTTTTCCTAGAGAGATATTACTGATCTCGTGTTCTTTCTTCTTTTGAAAAGCACTACCGTATATTTTGGTACTAATGGATGGCTCTGCATCTTTGACCAATCGTCCTTCTCAGAATGCTTCTTCAAGGCGTACTCCCATGTTCACCATTTCAGTGAAGTCACTAGGCGCACTGGCAACCATTCGGTCATAGTAGAATGAGCTTAAGGTTTTCAGAAAGATCTTGGTCATCTCCTTTTCCTAAAGAGGGGGACAGATCTGAGCGGCAATTTCACGCCATCTCTGAGCATATTCTTTGAAAGTTTCCTTATCCTTCTATGACATTGCCCTTAGTTAATCTCTATCTGGTGCCATGTCCAGGTTGTATTTATACTGCTGAACAAAAGCTGCCCCAAAATCTCTGAAAGTATTGATCTTGGTGCGGTTTAAACCCATGTACCATTTGAGTGCGACACCGGTTAAATTTTCCTAAAAGTAATGGATCAGTAGCTGTTGATTTTTTATCTGGGTAGACATTTTTCGAGCTTACATCACCAAATGACTTTGAGGGCAAGAGTTGCCCTTATATTTTTCAAAGTCAGACACCTTAAATTTGTGCGGTATCTTTACATTAGGGACCAGACAGAGGTCTGCGGCGTCCTTTCCGAATAAGTCTTGACCGTGGATGGCATGCAGTTCCTTCTGCATTTCTAAGAACTATACCTGGAACTCATTCATCCTTTCGTACATATCTTCATTTCCACCAGAAATTGCTTGTGGAATCTGTCCTTCCGATACAATATGTACCACTGGTTGTGGTATAGACATTACAGCGGTGATTCTTGGTGCTTCAATTCCCTGAAGTTTGTAACCTTCAAGAGTTGCTTTTGTAACTATTGCATCTTCGTTTTCCCGAAGTTTGTAACCTTCAGGTCCAGCGGTTCCGGCTACGGTTTCTGGGTCTTTAGTGACCGGTGGGATATATCCTTCAGGTATAAAGTTAAGTGGCATGCCCCAGGGCCGACCCTTGGGCATGTTGTACCGATGATGATTCTCATGTGTCTCCATCATGGGCGTAGATGTAATCTCTGAGATCATAGTTCTTTGATGTCGCTGCTGCCAGGGATTGCATGTCACTGTGAAGTTTTTCCAAACTTTCCTTTAGAGCGTCGATTTCTTCTCTCAGCTCTCTGTTCTCTTCCTCGAGATCGTCCATTTTCTTTTTTCGATTGGCCCGAGTATTGTATGAATGAGACAATTTGACTCTAGAATTGTGACATATACGTGAGACTCAAAGATAAGAAAATAGCGCTATGTGAGACTGATGAATGCAATGACATATTTTTTAGTTTTTGTTTTAATAAAAAAGAAACTTTAATAGATTGCAAATATCATACAGTTGGGAGACCCCTTTTTATTGAATTCGAAAGATTGCAGTATGTTACAAAGAAAAGTACAGTATTTTACAAAGTACTGTAAGGGAAAATCTCTAAGTTCACGGATCCTGAGTCCTCTTTGAAGAGAGCTCAGATGTTGGTTCTGGTATTTTCCTTTTCCTTGATCAGGGCTCTTCAGCCGTTGTCAGGTTGTCAGTCATTTGCCAAGTGAAAGGAGTGATCAAATTCCTTTGGTCATCCTGACTCTCTATAGCATGTTGCTCTAATATATCAATCAGAGCATCCTTTTCCTTGAGCAGTTCCTGAATCTTGGTACACTCTACATCGAGGATTCAGTATTTGTTCTTCCAAGAGTTCTTTTCCCGTTGAACTTTGTTGAGAGTGACCTGGAGTTTTTTCGTATCAGAAATGAAATAAAGGACAAATTCCTTTAATGGAAAAACTTCTTGGCGAGTGTAAGGCATCCTCAGCTTGAGGGCTCTGGTTTGCACCTAGTGGAGATAAGGTTCCATGGAGGTAGAATTTGGTCTTCCCAAAGACTCTCTTCCTTTCCTGTGAATATGTTGCCAGGCATGCACTATTTCTTTCTTTAGTGCCCTGTAACTTTCCCCTTCCTTGAAGAAAAGACCTTCCAGATGAACATTATGCGGGATATTCTTCGTCGGGTATCCGAGTTGACGGCGAGCTAAAACTGGATGGTAGTTGATTCCTTCTTTAATTCTAATGAGGGGTGCGTTAGGAAAGTTTCCACATCTGTCGATGATCTCTATCCCCTCATAAATCCTATTGTACCAATATATATTAGAGTTGGTAAGAGACATGATTCTCTGTGACCAACGTAGAGTACTCTTGTGATCCCAAAAAGAAGCTGACTAGGGCAAATGGGAAATGAAGCATTTGTAGAGCAAGGGTACACAGCATGTGATCATTCCTCCACTGTATAAATTCCTTAAGTGTACAAAATGATAAGCATATGCGAGCAGGGTTGGTACGGGGTTTCCAATCAAAAATATCTTAATGGCATTGGTATCGACGAAATTATCGATGTTGGGAAAGAGGAATAACCCATATACGAGTAGGACAAAGATATCTTCGAAAGCAGTTATGTTTCCTATACTGGCAAAGTATAGAGTTTCTCCGTCAGGAATTTAGCTGGTAAACCCTAGATTCCTCCCTTAGTGGTTATGTGAGTCCTAACCTCTGACTCGTCCAAATAGATTGCTCTTGCAATGGTTTGCTCCTTTGGAATTTCTTCCAGTCCAGAAAATGGAGCTTGGTCAGTGATAGGTAAATCAGTCAGGTGAGAGTACTCCTCTAAAGTTGGTGTCAGTTGGTAATCCGGAAAAGTGAAATAGTGATAAACCGGATCGTAGAACTGTATCAATGTAAACAAGATTCCTTCAACTACATCAACCCTTAACAGAGACAACAGTCCTCCGTGCTTAGATCTGAAAGCCTCAGGGTTGATAATCATCCTTGCCAACTTCCTTAAATCCTCTAGTTTTGGAGCCTTGAAGGTGTACTTGTGCGTCTTTCTTCTACCAAAATCCATAACGCAATCTCTCTGATATTTGCAATTATTGTTTTAGTTCATTTTGAAAGAATAGAAAAGATTTTTTCTTGTTTGAAAATATTTTTTTAGATGAATGCATGAATGTAGCACACAAAAACATTTTAAAACATGGGCTCAAGGGTTCAACGTCACGAGCATGGAGTCATGGCTCTACCAATCCCCAAAGGTTGTACTATTTTGGTCAATTTTTTGTACCTGTAGAACGGGTTCTAAGGTTCCCAAAAACCATTGACCCATCCTAGAGATATTTGATCAGGGTTTTCCCTGTGCTTTTAGGAAACTTGAGGTTTTCCCTTGAGATCCAAGAGGAGATGAGACTGTCCAAGTCTACTGGTATGAAGAGGTTTATATTTGTATGATGCCCAAGAGGAGGCTAAGGTTTTAAAGGATGAAGGTCAACCCTGGAATAGTCTAATGCTTTGACTCTTTAGAGGACTGCATTAGCAAAAGATGACTAAGTTTTATCCTATACCTGCAGGAGGTCTTTGGGTCCTTGTAATAAGCCCAAGAGGAGGCTGAGAACTTCTAAGAAGCCTGAGAGTCCTTGTACAAAGCCCAAGAGGAGGCTGGGGACGCTTTTAGGAAGCCTGTGGGTCCAAACCTAAGAAAAGTTCAAGAAAGGTTTCACCGGGAATAATCCTTTCTTTAGTGAACAATTCTAGGGTTTAAAGAAATTCAAGAGAGGTTTTACCGGGAATTAATCCTCTCCGGGGAAATGAATTTCTTGTACAATTTTCTAATAGTGAGAGTCTTGAGAAAAGTTTCACCGGGAATAATGCCTTTCTCTATTCCATATTGTATAAGCCCAAGAGGAGGCAAGACTGTATCTGGAATTTTCCTACGGGGAACTAGTTTTGACTGTGTTGAAAGAGTGACCACTGGTTTGATCTAATCCTAGACCTAATTGCCGGGGAAAACTCTAAGCAGTTATACAAGTATATATATATATATACACACACACACACACACACACACACACACACATACAAACATATGAGATATATATGAGCAAGTATGTAAAAGAAAGCTGATAGAACTTACAGGTGAGTAAGCTTTCAGTGTTACAGCTGTATGGTTAGTTATTCAAGAAATTGAAGAAAGTTTTGATAAAACTTATCATTTTGAATTAAAAAGAAAGTTGTTTGGGGCTTATAGCTCAAGGAGAGGCCCAGATGAATTCTTTCGAAAAGGCGACGATCGCGTCGTAGTTTTGAAAAATACAAAGGGACTTATACAATGTCTGAGGCCCAATTATTTATGTACAAAGGATTGGGTCTTACACTCTATTAGAGGCCCAAAGTGTTTTAGAAAGAAAAATGGGGCTTACAGCACAAGGGAGGCCCAGTTGATTTTGTTTAAAAGGCGACGATCGCGCCGCAATTTTAGAAAACGTGTGAGACTTATACAATGACTTAGGCCCAAAAAGGTTTATATTTACAAGGAATTGGTCTTACACTCTATTAGAGGCCCAAAGTGTTTGAAAAATGAATAAAGATGGGACTTATAACACAAGGGGAAGCCCAGATGAAAACAGTTTGAAAACGACGATCGCATTGAGATTTTTGGAAATTGTATCGGGACTTATACAATGACTGAGGCCCAAATTGTTTTATTTACAAAGAGGTAGGACTTACATTCTATCAAGAGGCCCGAAGTGTGTTAAAAATTTAAAGTCAAGAGGAAATCTTAATTTTAAATCAAAATATCATTTTTCAAAGAAAATTTAAATAACAAATGATATAAAATATCAAATATATTAAAAAATAAGTTGGAAGCTTTGAAAAAAATATTTTTAAAAACCAAGTTTAATTACATAAAAGCTTGAAACTTAATTGGTTTTGAAAAATCAAGATGAGAATCTCATTTAAAAATGTTTAAAACAAAATAAAATGAAATTAACTTCAAAAATCAAACTATATTAAATAAATAATATAAATGTGATTTTTTGTAAAATAAAATATTTAAACATTTTTGTGAATTTAAAAAAAAAACAACCAAAAATGATAAAAATTGAGAGAGAAATTAATTTTTGAATCAATTAACAAAAATATCAAAAATTCAAATATTTAAAAATTTGAAAAAGGGCGCCAAGGACACTTCGTTCTTGCCCGCGTCCCCTGTTTTTTCAGATTTTCATTTTCTCACTTTTCTCCATGATTACTCAATGGTTTTGCACGATTCAAGTACCAATCTTGTTCGTTTTTGAACAAGGGTCACAACCATATAGATTAATTGCATTTATATTAAGTATGGAGTGAAAAATCAGAGGATAACCTCAAGACCCCTAATTTCAGCATGAACACAATGAAATTCCATACACGATTGATTCATGGCAATTGATTGAGGGTTATTACTCTACATACACGCAGAAACAAGATGGTAACTCAAGAATTCATTTATGATGCATGGATTATAGAGTTTGAAGGGTTCAGGCTTACCTCTTGTAACTGGTGATCGAGCTAGATGATGGAGGTGTTACAAATGTGTTGTAAGGACCTGGACAACTTCACTATACCCTATAGAGTGTGTTGGAATGCCTAGACTTGATTGGAGATGTCTGGATCACCTTGTGGTACCTCAACTGCAACCTTGCCAAAGAGCTTGACCAACTGACTGGTGACTTTGTGATTCAGGGGTCCCAAATGAAGGATGAGTGTTTTAACATCTTATATATGAAATATTGGATGTGTTTGGATCATAAGCTGTGGTGGATTTTCTCCCTAACTCAAAATTAGATAGTGACTTGCAAAATAAGGCAATTATGCATAATGAGAGAGATTTTGAGAAAAGCAAATGTTGTGGTGCTTTGGTGTCCTCAAACTGACCACAAATGAGGTCTATTTATAGTGGAGCAAGTTTGTTTTGCAAGGAATAGTGAATGACAACTGGTACAACTCATTGTTCAATGGTGTCAAAAAGGAATCTTTGGTCTTCACTAGCCATTGACTTGAGTCAATGGAGCAGGCCTATGGTCTTCTAATTCTTAAGTTCATCTTGACTCATTCAGTTGGATTTGTCTCAGTCCATGCCACCTTGATGCATCCATTGAATGCTCCATGCCAAATTTGAAGTTTTTGGATTTTGCATCATTGAATCTCGCATGCGAATACGATGATTTCTTGACTTGCAAGGCTTGTGGATCAAAGGTACTAGCATGAATAAGTTCCTTATGTGTTTTCAGAAGTGTGACAAGGCTCAAGGTTGCACAATTTAGCCAGCTCGAGCAAAAAAGCACAAAACTTCCTTGTAAATGACATTTGGAAAGTGTCATTTTGGGAGGATCATATCTCCTTGCTCAAATGGAGTTATGGAAAGTTTCTTGTACTTTTTAGAAAGCCCTAACATGATACAATCCATGGGTGATCATAGTTTGTTTTGAAACAATTTGAATCCAACTGAAAAATCCTCACGAACATTGATGTTCAAGGCTTAAAACTCAGGCAATTTTCACTAAGTGTTTAACTTTTGATTTTTTTCACCACTTTGATCCATCCATAACTAAAAATCTATGAAGAACTGGAGCTTGAGGCAGTTGAAGCTTTTGTAGAATGTAGGAAGACCTACAAATCAGGCTTTGGATCACTCAAAATGGCTGCTTGGATCAAAAGTTATGGTCCTTGGAAGTTGGCACCAAAACCATTCAAATTTAGTAACTTAGAAAAAATTTCAAAATTTTCAAGATTACCCCTTTTACAAGTTATCATGATTTCTTGATCAATTCTTGTTCAAATGACATTATAGATCATATTTTATGAAAATATGAGTCATAAGGATCATTTTTGCCAAAAAAGTCATGTTTTGACTTTTGGCTCCGGAGCGGTTTGGCGCGTAAAAACCCTAATTCCCGACTTTTGAGAAATGCACTTTCTGAGGGTAGTTTAACTTTGCAAATGAATTCCTAGGGTCATTTTGAGCATATTGAGTCATGTTTTGAATTCTTGGCCCAATCCCTTATGAAAATTTCATTCTGAGGGTGTCAATCGATGAAAATCCTAATTTAGTGACATTAGGTGTTTCGAGGCTCATTCCACTTGGAAGTTTGCAACTTTGTGCTTGATTCTTTATGTGAGAGTCCTCTTGATCCTTTGTGGATGTTTGAGAGGTTTAGACAAGTTGAAAAACATGTCATTCCTTGATTGATCTTTTGTCTAAACTTAAAGAGGGCTCAAAACCCTGATTCTCGATTGTAGTTAATGCTCAACAAACTTTGAGGAGATTGATGAGGCCTGATGGTATATCCACATTGTGGTGATGATTCTCACAATGATGTGAAATATTGGTGGTCAAAATTTAGGCTATGACAATATGCTTGAGTTGCATTGAGTTATATTTTGTTGTGCATATATAAATTGTTGTTGTATGATAATCCAGATATGGGATTACTTGCTTTGTCAATGAATTCTGTTAAGATTAGAGAGGAGTCTTAACGCATTGAGTTTTCTGTACATTAATGTATATGAGCATGTATTATTGAGTTGTGTCAAAAGGCATGTTTGCTAGTTCAGATAGGGGACTAGTGGCTTGTCCTAAACTCAGAGAAGAGGCTTGGAGCTCAGAAAGGGGTCTCATGGGTTCAGAGAGGGGACCCGATTCCTGAGAGAACCAAATTGTTGAGTTGGTACGACATGCATATGCATCGAGTTTCATAGTTTAATTGCATTGCATTAATGAGTTGTATGCGTAATTATGATTGTGTATGGTGTTGTTTTGGGTGTGAAAATATTGTTGTAAAGTGAAGTTGTGTGTTTGTGATCGAATGTGTAGATGTATGGAATTATACTTTGCAGTTTATATTATTGATGTGATATCTCACCTCTTTGCTTTGATCTTGTCCACCATGGACATCTTGAAAATAACTCAAATTAGGCGTTGTTGCTGTGAGTGGAAGATTAGATCTTTGGTGTTTATTTCCACTTAGTTCTTGTTGTTCTCCTTAGTAGGTTATGCTCTGATTATGTAACACAGGAGCTCGGAACGCTTGTTTTAATTATTATGGATATTTTTGTTATGGCCGTGAGAAGTTAATGATTTTGTTTTATTTGGAGAACAAACATGTTGTTTATGAAGAGTATTTTTATAATTATTTTTACTGCTATTTGAATAATTGTTTAAGTGTTTTGTTGAGGTAGCACTTTAATTGCCTTATAATTCTTCTTATATAAGTATCGGGTTAGGGCGTTACAGGAAGCATATGCCTTGCAATTTATCAAATACAATCAACATCGAAAGAAATTGTCTTTGCCAACTGTCATCTTACTTCAGTGTGCTATATTCAAGGAAGAAGATTTTTGTATCTTTATTTCGTTTCCTTTATAGTTTCAATTGTAAGCTTTTTATTATTTGCATTAACTTAATCAATGTTATTTTATATTTAGGAAAGTATCCACTATCTATTACAAATACTTACAATGTAACCAAAATGTACATCAATGATGATTTACCTGCAATCAATGATTTTCTAAAAAAGATACAACTACAAACACATTGTATCATTCACATGACATACATCTTTATACATTTGATTTTTTTAAACATATATACTTGTTTCTCTTTGATTTTAACATCCCTAAGGACGCTTTGGTCCACGTTATGAGTCAGGTTAGCTCACATTCTCAAGTGTGGTCACAAGACTCTAAAACTTCTCAGCAAAGTCTTTATTAAAAAATTAGTGTAATAAGCTATTGTTCTCCCTCGGGATGAAATTATTAAACCTTCAAATATATGCATTACTTCTTAATATATGATTACCTTTTTTTGCTTTGTTTAAATTATCGAATGTTTACCTCTAATGTGATCGACAACCTATGTATAGGATGAAACAAACCACCATAATGGACGAGACAGAAATCCAACCGAAAAGAATCCACTTGAGTCAAATGTGGAATGCCCGGGAAATATATTAAACAAGGGATGAACATAATGGTGCATTTTGGTGAAGTCAAACTAATCAATGATGTCAAAAGATAAAGTAAATGTAAAGTACAACCCATTTTTGATATTAGGTAAAGTTTATGTTGGAAATATTGTGACCAATATTATAAGTGTCGTGCAATTTTTTGAACCTCTCCATTATATTTCAACACATGCAACCCTACGTTGGTGTGGTCATCGTACTACATCAGGCTTGTTCAACTTGTTGAATTGAGGTTTTATAAGTAATTCATTTATTCACATATGAAATTAGATGATGTGGGCGTTTTAAGTATGTATGATTATGTTATCCTGGTAAAAGCATACGTACATGCAAACGAGTTTGCAGATGTGAAGTATAGGGCAATCATGATTTGAACAAAGAAGAGAGTATGATTGTACTAGTTGTTTTTCCTAAAAATCCAAGAATATGCTGACTTTTTTCAGATTTTTTAAAATTTTATAGGTTAATTTTTAAAATAATATTTTTTTGCGATTCAAACCCAGTTTGTAACTAGCATTTCCATCCTTGTTCAACTTTTCAATAGATTTCAAATTTTTTGAAAATATATGAATTTTGTGCTCCTTCTCGACATTGTTTCGATAGACACATCCAAATTCTTAAATCCATCTTTCGTATGATCTTTTTGCATTACCAGAATGTGGCATGGCTTGTGGTGTCACACATGCCAAAAACACGATCAAGTAAACTAGAGCTAAATACCTCATTGCAATTTTTTAAGTGTCACAATGTAAAAATTCTAATTTGAGAAACAATAACTTTACTATTTAGTTTAATATATATTTATCCTTCTAGTTTGATATAACATTTATTCATAGATAGGATAAAAAGCTTTTTTGATTGTGATTCCAAAAGCACCTTGTCTTTTGATTTTCCCATATTCAGCCTCACCCCAAGTCGTACCCCATGAGTTTTTAACCACCATATATGAATCTTCACCCGCCCCACCATAACCAATTAGAATAACTCTATTGAAAAATTTAGTGTCTTCCTTAATCGAGAGGTTACCAAATATACCACTTTTGTAACTAATAAAGTTATTCCTAAAAAGGAGACCAAGTGTAATGGGTTATTTTGCCACTCTTCTAGAAGATTATGTTCCCCATATTATACTTTTTATAGCCTTTTATTTTTGCATAAGGGATTTTACCATTGATATTGCACGTACCAACTTGACCTTTATATGGATAATCACTTGCAGCTCTGACTACATTTTTCGTTACATACTTAAATGCGTATGTTACTCTACCACCAGTACATACACTACTCAATTCATCGCCGTCGACAAGTTCTTGCTCAGAGATGAGATGAGCGTTGTTGGAGTGAATGGAAGAGAAGAGGAGAGAGAGAGAGAGAGCTTAGTTGTGGTCGGCCAGAATATGGTCTGAATATGAGGGAATGGTGGTTTGCAAACGGTTGGAAGGAGACTGGAGAGTGGCTATGTGAGTTGAAAAAGGAAGATCTTTCTCACGAAGAAAAAGCCTTCAACTTTCTATTTTTCGTTTTATATTATCTTTTCTTTTTCAACTTTGTGAGATATGTGCAGTGGCCAGTTTTTCCAATGGTCGTCATTTGTTTCACTTTTATACCCCAACTTAGGGGTTTTAATTTTTATTAAATTCCAATTCTATCCTTGGATTTTGGTGAGTGACTAATTAGGTCCTAAATTTATAAAATAATATCACATATTTGTTTTAAGAAAACAATTAAAACAACTTAATTATTTTATTTTTCTTTTATATTAGTTAACATTATTTATTTTGATTGAAAAACGAAATAAAAAGGAATTAAATCAAGCCAAAAGCGAACGCGCGAGCATGCGAAAAAAACAAATGTGCACTAAAATGATCTACGCGTAATACAGTTTAGTAAAACAGATAGTTGCTGATCAAATATTGCAATTAAAAATACTCGAATAAAAAGGCACAAACTAGACAAAATGCGTGCGCGCGCAAATGAAAAATATAAAATAAAATGAGCGCACCAAATTGAACTACGCGTAATGTAGTTCAGTAAACCAGACAGTTTCAGGCCCAAACCTGATTTGTGAAATTAATGAAACTATTTGGTTTAATTTATAGATACAATAAATCTACATTAAGCCAAATATGTTATATTCTACTGTTACACATGTTTAATTCTCATGTTTATATCATTATTCACATGTTTATCTGAATTACAACTCGGAATCACCAAAATAAAAGAAACCATTAAATGTTCTCACAATTTGTTTTTTTATTATTAACATTCAATAATTTAACTTTATTTTCTTAAAATTCAACTTGTTTTTTTTTCTAATTAAAACTCATTCATTTTCAAAATTCAATTGTTTTTTTTTTCTCTCTTTGAGATTCTTTCACGTAATCATATTTAACTAGTATGAAAACAATGCATTTTTTTTGTTATAAAAACACAGGTTTGATATGCATTTTTATCAGTTTTTTAAAAAAACAAGTATAAATGTATACATTTCTATCGAATTTTACGAAATAAGTGTAAAAATGCATGCGTTAAACCGCCTTTTTTAAAAAAAAATAAAAAAGAAGCATACGATATAGCGTATTTTTTTAAAAAAACGATAAAAATGAAAACGCCATACAAGATATTTTTTTTAAAAAATCGATAAAAATGCATACATATTACCGATTATTTCAAAATATCCGAAAATATGTATGATTGTACCATTTTTTTACTAAAAATCCAAGAATATGCTGACTTTTTATGTATTTTTTAAAAATATGATACATTAAGTTTTTTAAATTTTTTTAGTGATTCAAACTCAACCAGTAACAAGCATTTCCATCCCTGATCAACTTTTCAATAGATTTCAAATTTTTCTAAAAATAACTGAAATATGTACTCCTTCTCGGCACTATTTTGATAGACATACCCGAATTCTTGAATCCATCTCTCTCGTATGCTCTTTTTGCATTAACAGAATATGGCATGGCTTATGGTGTCACACATGTCAACGATCAATTAAACTATAGCTAAATATCTCATTGTAATTTTTTTTAGAGAGAGAGCTGAGTGGTGGTCGGCCAAAATGTAGTATGAATATGAGGGAATGGTGGTTCGCAAATGGTCAGAAGGAGATTTGAGAGTGGTTATGTGAGTTGAAAAAGGAAGATCTTTCTCACGAAGAAGAAGACTTCAACTTTCTATTTTTGATTTTTTACTATTTTTTTCCTTTCAATTTTGTGAGATGTGTGCAGTGGCCGATTTTTCCAATGTTTCTTATTTGTTTCACTTTTATACCCCAACTTAGGGTTTGTAATTTTAATTAAACTCCAATTCTATCCTTGGGTTTTGGTGAGTGACTAATTGGGTCCTAAATTGGTGAAATAATATCACATAGTGTTTTAAAAAACAATTAAAAAGACTTAATTATTTTATTTTTCTTCTATATTATTTAACATTACTTATTTTGATTGAAAAATGAAATAAAAAGGAATTAAATCGAGCCAAAGGCAAACGCGCGATCATGTGAAAAAAACAAATGTGCATTAAAATGATCTACACATAATATAGTTTAGTAAAACAGACAGTTGCTGATCAAATATTGCAGTTAAAAATACTCTGATGAAAAGACACAAATTAGACAAAATGCGAGCGAGCGCATTTGAAAAAACTAAATTTAGTGCACAAACTGAACGATGCGTAATGTAGTTAACTAAAACAGACAGTTGAAGGCCCAAACTGGAAAATATTTGGTTTAATTACTGAAACATTCCCTGTGTAAAAATTATGATTTGTGAAATTAATGAAACTATTTGGTTTAATTTATAGATACAATAAATCTACATTAAGCCGAATATATTATATTCTAGTGTTACATGTTATTGCAAACTAATAGAAATATCTTTTTTTTAATTCTCTAAATTATATCATTATTCACGTGGTTATCTAAATTAAAACACGAAATTACCAAAATGAAAGAATCTCATTAAATGTGCTCACTATTTGTTTTTGTATTATTATTAACAATCAATCATTTAAATTTTTTTCTTAAAATTCAACCTGTTATTTTTTATTAAAAATTTAAAACTCATTCATTTTTAAAATTCCATTGTTTTTTCTCTCTTTAAGATTCTTTCACCTAATCATATTTTATTAGTATGAAGACCATGCATTTTTTATTAAAACACATGCTGGATATGCATTTTTATCGGTATTTTCTAAAAACCAGTATAAAAGCAAACATTTCTATCAAATTTTATGCAAAAAATGCATGTGTTTAACCGCTTTTTATTTTTGAAAAATCAAAAAAACAAATGCATACGATATACCATATTTTTTTTGAAAAAATCGATAAAAATGTGTACGTCATACCAGATTTTTTTTTTTTGAAAAATCGATAAAAATGCAGACGCCATACCGGATTTTTTTTTGAAAAAATCGATAAAAATGCATACCTGTTACCGGTTATTTCAAAATATCCGAAAATATGTATGATTGTACCAATTGTTTTTCCTAAAAATCCAAGAATATGCTGACTTTTTCCAGATTTTTTTAAAAACTTGATAGGTTAATTTTTTTTCATAAACATTTTTAGTGATTCAAACCCAGTATGTAATTAGCATTTCCATCCTTGTTCAACTTTTGAATAGATTTTAAATTTTCTGAAAATATTTGAAATTTGTGCTCCTTCTCGACATTGTTTCGATAGACACACCCAAATTCTTGAATCCATCTTTCGTATGCTCTTTTAGCATTACCAGAATGTGGCATGGCTTGTGGTGTCACACATGCCAAAAACACGATCAAGTAAACTAGAGCTAAATACCTTATTGCAATTTTTTAAGCATCACAATGTAAAAATTCTAATTTGGGAAACAATAACTTTACTATTTAGTTTATTATATCCTTATCCTCCTAGTTTGATATAACATTTTATTCATAGATAGGGTAAAAAGCTTTTCTGATTGTGATTCCATAAGAACCTTGTCTATTGATTTTCCCATATTCAGCCTCACCCCAAGTCGTACCCCCATGAGTTTTTTTATCACCCTATATGAATCTTCACCCGCCCCACCATAAGCAATTAGAATAACTCCATGGAAAATTTTTGTGTCTTCCTTAATCGGCAGGTTACCAAATATACCACTCTTGTAACTAATAAAGCTATCCAAAAAGAAGACCAAGTGTAATGGGTTATTTTTCAACAACTTCTATAAGATTATGTTCCCCATATTCTACTTTTTTATTGCCTTTTATTTTTGCATAAGGAATTTTACCATTGATATTGCACGTGTCAACTTGACCTTTGTATGGATAATCACTTGCAACTCTTACTCCATTTTTCATTACATACTTAAATGTGTATGTTACTCTGCTCCAATTCATACCCCATGATTTTTTTATCACCCTATATGAATCTTCACCCACCCCACCATAACAATTAGAATAACTCCATGAAAAAAATTTTTGTCTTCCTTAATCGGCAGGTTACCAAATATACCACTTTTGTAACTAATAAACCTATCCCAAAAAGGAGACCAAGTGTAATGGGTTATTTTGCAACAACTTCTAGAAGATTATGTTCCCCATATTCTACTTTTTTTTATAGCCTTTTATTTTTGCATAACGGATTTTACCATTGATATTGAACGTACCAACTTGACCTTTGTATGGATAATCACTTGCAGCTCTTACTCCATTTTTCATTACATACTTAAATGAGTATGTTACTCTACCACCAGTACATGCACTACTCAATTCATCATCGTCGACAAGTTCTTGCTGAGAGATGAGATGAGGGTTGTTGGAGTGGATGGAAGAGACGAGAAGAGAGAGAAGGTTGAGTGGTGGTCGACCAGAATGTAGTCTGAATATGAGGGAATGGTGGTTCGCAAACGGTCGGAGAAGATTTGAGAGTGGCTATGTGAGTTGGAAAAGGAAGATCTTTCTCACGAAGAAAAAACCTTCAACTTTCTATTTTTTGTTTTATATTATCTATTTTTTTTTCAATTTTGTGAGATAGATGCAGTGGCCAGTTTTTCTAATGGTCGTCATTTGTTTCACTTTTATACCCCAACTTAAGGGTTTTTTTTTATTAAATTCCAATTCTATCCTTGAATTTTGGTTAGTGACTAATTAGGTTCTAAATTGATGAAATAATATCACATCTTTTAACAAAACAATTAAAACAACTTAATTATTTTATTTTTCTTTTATATTATTTATTATTATTTATTTTGATTGAAAAAAGAAATAAAAAGGAATTAAATCGAGCCAAAAGCGAACGCACGAGCATGCGGAAAAAACAAATGTGCACTAAAATGATCTACGCAAAATACAGTTTAGTAAAACAAACAGTCGCTGATCAAATATTGCAATTAAAAATACTCGGATAAAAAGGCACAAACTAGAAAAAATGCGTGCGCGCGCAGATGAAAAATATAAAATGAGCGCACCAAACCAAACTACGCATAATGTAGTTCAGTAAAAGAGACAGTTGCAGCCCCAAATCTGAAACTATTTGATTTTTTTGTAAGGTTTGCATTAAACCTTATGGTTCTTTTGTAATTGGGATTGGGGTACCCCTAGTACCTCATTTAATGTTAATAGTTCTCTTGCTTATAAAAAAAAAACGAAAGCGTCACAGTGTAAAAATTCTGATATGTGAAATTAATAAAACTATTTGGTTTAATTCATAGATACAATAAATTTACATAAAGCCAAATATATTATATTCAAGTGTTACACATTGTTGCAAACTAATTAAAATATCTTCTTTTTTTTAATTCTCTAAAATATATCATTCTTCACATGTTTATCTGAATTACAACTCGGAATCACGAAAATAAAAGAAACCATTAAATGTGCTCACAATTTGTTTTTTATTAGTATTAACATTCAATCTTTTAACTTTATTTTCTTAAAATTCAACGTGTTTTTTTCTTATTAAAACTCATTCATTTTCAAAATTCCATTGTTTTTTTATCTCTTTAAGATTCTTTCACCTAATCATATTTAACTAGTATGAAAACCATGCATTTTTTTTGTTATAAAAACACATGCTTGATATGCTTTTTTATCGGTTTTTTTCAAAAAAAAAAAAACACAAGAATAAATGTATACATTTCTATCGAGTTTTATGAAATAAGTGTAAAAATGCATGCGTTAAACCACTTTTTTTTTTAAAATCGAAAAAAAGCATAAGCTATAGCATTTTTTTTAAAAAGTCGATTAAAATGCATACGCCATAACGTTTTTTTTTTAAAAACGATAAAAATGAAAACGCCATACAAGATATTTTTTTTTTTAAATCGATAAAAATGCATACAGATTACCGATTATTTCAAAATATCCGAAAATATGTATGATTGTACCATTTTTTTACTAAAAATCCAAGAATATGCTGACTTTTTATGTATTTTTTAAAAATATGATACATTAAGTTTTTTAAATTTTTTTAGTGATTCAAACTCAACCAGTAACAAGCATTTCCATCCCTGATCAACTTTTCAATAGATTTCAAATTTTTCTAAAAATAACTGAAATATGTACTCCTTCTCGGCACTATTTTGATAGACATACCCGAATTCTTGAATCCATCTCTCTCGTATGCTCTTTTTGCATTAACAGAATATGGCATGGCTTATGGTGTCACACATGTCAACGATCAATTAAACTATAGCTAAATATCTCATTGTAATTTTTTTTAGAGAGAGAGCTGAGTGGTGGTCGGCCAAAATGTAGTATGAATATGAGGGAATGGTGGTTCGCAAATGGTCAGAAGGAGATTTGAGAGTGGTTATGTGAGTTGAAAAAGGAAGATCTTTCTCACGAAGAAGAAGACTTCAACTTTCTATTTTTGATTTTTTATTATTTTTTTCCTTTCAATTTTGTGAGATGTGTGCAGTGGCCGATTTTTCCAATGTTTCTTATTTGTTTCACTTTTATACCCCAACTTAGGGTTTGTAATTTTAATTAAACTCCAATTCTATCCTTGGGTTTTGGTGAGTGACTAATTGGGTCCTAAATTGGTGAAATAATATCACATAGTGTTTTAAAAAACAATTAAAAAGACTTAATTATTTTATTTTTCTTCTATATTATTTAACATTACTTATTTTGATTGAAAAATGAAATAAAAAGGAATTAAATCGAGCCAAAGGCAAACGCGCGATCATGTGAAAAAAACAAATGTGCATTAAAATGATCTACACATAATATAGTTTAGTAAAACAGACAGTTGCTGATCAAATATTGCAGTTAAAAATACTCTGATGAAAAGACACAAATTAGACAAAATGCGAGCGAGCGCATTTGAAATAACTAAATTTAGTGCACAAACTGAACGACGCGTAATGTAGTTAACTAAAACAGACAGTTGAAGGCCCAAACTGGAAAATATTTGGTTTAATTACTGAAACATTCCCTGTGTAAAAATTATGATTTGTGAAATTAATGAAACTATTTGGTTTAATTTATAGATACAATAAATCTACATTAAGCCGAATATATTATATTCTAGTGTTACATGTTATTGCAAACTAATAGAAATATCTTTTTTTTAATTCTCTAAATTATATCATTATTCACGTGGTTATCTAAATTAAAACACGAAATTACCAAAATGAAAGAATCTCATTAAATGTGCTCACTATTTGTTTTTGTATTATTATTAACAATCAATCATTTAAATTTTTTTCTTAAAATTCAACCTGTTATTTTTTATTAAAAATTTAAAACTCATTCATTTTTAAAATTCCATTGTTTTTTCTCTCTTTAAGATTCTTTCACCTAATCATATTTTATTAGTATGAAGACCATGCATTTTTTATTAAAACACATGCTGGATATGCATTTTTATCGGTATTTTCTAAAAACCAGTATAAAAGCAAACATTTCTATCAAATTTTATGAAAAAAAATGCATGTGTTTAACCGCTTTTTATTTTTGAAAAATCAAAAAAACAAATGCATACGATATACCATATTTTTTTTGAAAAAATCGATAAAAATGTGTACGTCATACCAGATTTTTTTTTTTTGAAAAATCGATAAAAATGCAGACGCCATACCGGATTTTTTTTTGAAAAAATCGATAAAAATGCATACCTGTTACCGGTTATTTCAAAATATCCGAAAATATGTATGATTGTACCAATTGTTTTTCCTAAAAATCCAAGAATATGCTGACTTTTTCCAGATTTTTTTAAAAACTTGATAGGTTAATTTTTTTTCATAAACATTTTTAGTGATTCAAACCCAGTATGTAATTAGCATTTCCATCCTTGTTCAACTTTTGAATAGATTTTAAATTTTCTGAAAATATTTGAAATTTGTGCTCCTTCTCGACATTGTTTCGATAGACACACCCAAATTCTTGAATCCATCTTTCGTATGCTCTTTTAGCATTACCAGAATGTGGCATGGCTTGTGGTGTCACACATGCCAAAAACACGATCAAGTAAACTAGAGCTAAATACCTTATTGCAATTTTTTAAGCATCACAATGTAAAAATTCTAATTTGGGAAACAATAACTTTACTATTTAGTTTATTATATCCTTATCCTCCTAGTTTGATATAACATTTTATTCATAGATAGGGTAAAAAGCTTTTCTGATTGTGATTCCATAAGAACCTTGTCTATTGATTTTCCCATATTCAGCCTCACCCCAAGTCGTACCCCATGAGTTTTTTTATCACCCTATATGAATCTTCACCCGCCCCACCATAAGCAATTAGAATAACTCCATGGAAAATTTTTGTGTCTTCCTTAATCGGCAGGTTACCAAATATACCACTCTTGTAACTAATAAAGCTATCCAAAAAGAAGACCAAGTGTAATGGGTTATTTTTCAACAACTTCTATAAGATTATGTTCCCCATATTCTACTTTTTTATAGCCTTTTATTTTTGCATAAGGAATTTTACCATTGATATTGCACGTGTCAACATGACCTTTGTATGGATAATCACTTGCAACTCTTACTCCATTTTTCATTACATACTTAAATGTGTATGTTACTCTGCTCCAATTCATACCCCATGATTTTTTTATCACCCTATATGAATCTTCACCCACCCCACCATAACAATTAGAATAACTCCATGAAAAAATTTTGTGTCTTCCTCAATCGGCAGGTTACCAAATATACCACTTTTTTAACTAATAAACCTATCCCAAAAAGGAGACCAAGTGTAATGGGTTATTTTGCAACAAGTTCTAGAAGATTATGTTCCCCATATTCTACTTTTTTTTATAGCCTTTTATTTTTGCATAACGGATTTTACCATTGATATTGAACGTACCAACTTGACCTTTGTATGGATAATCACTTGCAGCTCTTACTCCATTTTTCATTACATACTTAAATGAGTATGTTACTCTACCACCAGTACATGCACTACTCAATTCATCATCGTCGACAAGTTCTTGCTGAGAGATGAGATGAGGGTTGTTGGAGTGGATGGAAGAGACGAGGAGAGAGAGAGAAGGTTGTGTGGTGGTCGACCAGAATGTAGTCTGAATATGAGGGAATGGTGGTTCGTAAACGGTCGGAGAAGATTTGAGAGTGGCTATGTGAGTTGAAAAAGGAAGATCTTTCTCACGAAGAAAAAACCTTCAACTTTCTATTTTTTGTTTTATATTATCTATTTTTTTTCAATTTTGTGAGATAGATGCAGTGGCCAGTTTTTCTAATGGTCGTCATTTGTTTCACTTTTATACCCCAACTTAAGGGTTTTTTTTTATTAAATTCCAATTCTATCCTTGAATTTTGGTTAGTGACTAATTAGGTTCTAAATTGATGAAATAATATCACATTTTTTAACAAAACAATTAAAACAACTTAATTATTTTATTTTTATTTTATATTATTTATTATTATTTATTTTGATTGAAAAAAGAAATAAAAAGGAATTAAATCGAGCCAAAAGCGAACGCACAAGCATGCGGAAAAAACAAATGTGCACTAAAACGATCTACGCAAAATACAGTTTAGTAAAACAATCAGTCGCTGATCAAATATTGCAATTAAAAATACTCGGATAAAAAGGCACAAACTAGAAAAAATGCGTGCGCGCGCAGATGAAAAATATAAAATGAGCGCACCAAACTAAACTACGCATAATGTAGTTCAGTAAAAGAGACAGTTGCAGCCCCAAATCAGAAACTATTTGATTTTTTGTAAGGTTTGCATTAAACCTTATGGTTCTTTTGTAATTGGGATTGGGGTACCCCTAGTAACTCATTTAATGTTAATAGTTCTCTTGCTTATCAAAACAAAAATGAAAGAGTCACAGTGTAAAAATTCTGATATGTGAAATTAATGAAACTATTTGGTTTAATTCATAGATACAATAAATCTACATAAAGCCAAATATATTATATTCAAGTGTTAGACATTGTCGCAAACTAATTAAAATATCTTCTTTTTTTTAATTCTCTAAAATATATCATTCTTCACATGTTTATCTGAATTACAACTCGGAAACACAAAAATAAAAGAAACCATTAAATGTGCTCACAATTTGTTTTTTATTAGTATTAACATTCAATCATTTAACTTTATTTTCTTAAAATTCAACGTGTTTTTTTCTTATTAAAACTCATTCATTTTCAAAATTCCATTGTTTTTTTATCTCTTTAAGATTCTTTCACCTAATCATATTTAACTAGTATGAAAACCATGCATTTTTTTTTGTTATAAAAACACATGCTTGATATGCATTTTTATCGGTTTTTTTCAAAAAAAAAAAAACACAAGTATAAATGTATACATTTCTATCGAGTTTTATGAAATAAGTGTAAAAATGCATACGTTAAACTGCATTTTTTTTTAAATCGAAAAAAAGCATAGGCTATAGCATTTTTTTTAAAAAGTGGATTAAAATGCATACGCCATAACGTTTTTTTTAAAAAAACGATAAAAATGAAAACGCCATACAAGATATTTTTTGAAAAAATCGATAAAAATGCATACATATTACCGATTATTTCAAAATATCCGAAAATATGTATGATTGTACCATTTTTTTACTAAAAATCCAAGAATATGCTGACTTTTTATGTATTTTTTAAAAATATGATACATTAAGTTTTTTAAATTTTTTTAGTGATTCAAACTCAACCAGTAACAAGCATTTCCATCCCTGATCAACTTTTCAATAGATTTCAAATTTTTCTAAAAATAACTGAAATATGTACTCCTTCTCGGCACTATTTTGATAGACATACCCGAATTCTTGAATCCATCTCTCTCGTATGCTCTTTTTGCATTAACAGAATATCGCATGGCTTATGGTGTCACACATGTCAACGATCAATTAAACTATAGCTAAATATCTCATTGTAATTTTTTTTAGAGAGAGAGCTGAGTGGTGGTCGGCCAAAATGTAGTATGAATATGAGGGAATGGTGGTTCGCAAATGGTCAGAAGGAGATTTGAGAGTGGTTATGTGAGTTGAAAAAGGAAGATCTTTCTCACGAAGAAGAAGACTTCAACTTTCTATTTTTGATTTTTTACTATTTTTTTCCTTTCAATTTTGTGAGATGTGTGCAGTGGCCGATTTTTCCAATGTTTCTTATTTGTTTCACTTTTATACCCCAACTTAGGGTTTGTAATTTTAATTAAACTCCAATTCTATCCTTGGGTTTTGGTGAGTGACTAATTGGGTCCTAAATTGGTGAAATAATATCACATAGTGTTTTAAAAAACAATTAAAAAGACTTAATTATTTTATTTTTCTTCTATATTATTTAACATTACTTATTTTGATTGAAAAATGAAATAAAAAGGAATTAAATCGAGCCAAAGGCAAACGCGCGATCATGTGAAAAAAACAAATGTGCATTAAAATGATCTACACACAATATAGTTTAGTAAAACAGACAATTGCTGATCAAATATTGCAGTTAAAAATACTCTGATGAAAAGACACAAATTAGACAAAATGCGAGCGAGCGCATTTGAAAAAAATAAATTTAGTGCACAAACTGAACGACGCGTAATGTAGTTAACTAAAACAGACAGTTGAAGGCCCAAACTGGAAAATATTTGGTTTAATTACTGAAACATTCCCTGTGTAAAAATTATGATTTGTGAAATTAATGAAACTATTTGGTTTAATTTATAGATACAATAAATCTACATTAAGCCGAATATATTATATTCTAGTGTTACATGTTATTGCAAACTAATAGAAATATCTTTTTTTTAATTCTCTAAATTATATCATTATTCACATGTTTATCTAAATTAAAACACGAAATTACCAAAATGAAAGAATCTCATTAAATGTGCTCACGATTTGTTTTTGTATTATTATTAACAATCAATCATTTAAATTTTTTTCTTAAAATTCAACCTGTTATTTTTTATTAAAAATTTAAAACTCATTCATTTTTAAAATTCCATTGTTTTTTCTCTCTTTAAGATTCTTTCACCTAATCATATTTTATTAGTATGAAGACCATGCATTTTTTATTAAAACACATGCTGGATATGCATTTTTATCGGTATTTTCTAAAAACCAGTATAAAAGCAAACATTTCTATCAAATTTTATGAAAAAAAATGCATGTGTTTAACCGCTTTTTATTTTTGAAAAATAAAAAAAACAAATGCATACGATATACCATATTTTTTTTGAAAAAATCAATAAAAATGTGTACGTCATACCAGATTTTTTTTTTTGAAAAATCGATAAAAATGCAGACGCCATACCGGATTTTTTTTTGAAAAAATCGATAAAAATGCATACCTGTTACCGGTTATTTCAAAATATCCGAAAATATGTATGATTGTACCAATTGTTTTTCCTAAAAATCCAAGAATATGCTGACTTTTTCCAGATTTTTTTAAAAACTTGATAGGTTAATTTTTTTTCATAAACATTTTTAGTGATTCAAACCCAGTATGTAATTAGCATTTCCATCCTTGTTCAACTTTTGAATAGATTTTAAATTTTCTGAAAATATTTGAAATTTGTGCTCCTTCTCGACATTGTTTCGATAGACACACCCAAATTCTTGAATCCATCTTTCGTATGCTCTTTTAGCATTACCAGAATGTGGCATGGCTTGTGGTGTCACACATGCCAAAAACACGATCAAGTAAACTAGAGCTAAATACCTTATTGCAATTTTTTAAGCATCACAATGTAAAAATTCTAATTTGGGAAACAATAACTTTACTATTTAGTTTATTATATCCTTATCCTCCTAGTTTGATATAACATTTTATTCATAGATAGGGTAAAAAGCTTTTCTGATTGTGATTCCATAAGAACCTTGTCTATTGATTTTCCCATATTCAGCCTCACCCCAAGTCGTACCCCATGAGTTTTTTTATCACCCTATATGAATCTTCACCCGCCCCACCATAAGCAATTAGAATAACTCCATGGAAAATTTTTGTGTCTTCCTTAATCGGCAGGTTACCAAATATACCACTCTTGTAACTAATAAAGCTATCCAAAAAGAAGACCAAGTGTAATGGGTTATTTTTCAACAACTTCTATAAGATTATGTTCCCCATATTCTACTTTTTTATAGCCTTCTATTTTTGCATAAGGAATTTTACCATTGATATTGCACGTGTCAACTTGACCTTTGTATGGATAATCACTTGCAACTCTTACTCCATTTTTCATTAGATACTTAAATGTGTATGTTACTCTACTCCAATTCATACCCCATGATTTTTTTATCACCCTATATGAATCTTCACCCACCCCACCATAACAATTAGAATAACTCCATGAAAAAATTTTGTGTCTTCCTCAATCGGCAGGTTACCAAATATACCACTTTTGTAACTAATAAACCTATCCCAAAAAGGAGACCAAGTGTAATGGGTTATTTTGCAACAACTTCTAGAAGATTATGTTCCCCATATTCTACTTTTTTTTATAGCCTTTTATTTTTGCATAACGGATTTTACCATTGATATTGAACGTACCAACTTGACCTTTGTATGGATAACCACTTGCAGCTCTTACTCCATTTTTCATTACATACTTAAATGAGTATGTTACTCTACCACCAGTACATGCACTACTCAATTCATCATCGTCGACAAGTTCTTGCTGAGAGATGAGATGAGGGTTGTTGGAGTGGATGGAAGAGACGAGAAGAGAGAGAAGGTTGAGTGGTGGTCGACCAGAATGTAGTCTGAATATGAGGGAATGGTGGTTCGCAAACGGTCGGAGAAGATTTGAGAGTGGCTATGTGAGTTGGAAAAGGAAGATCTTTCTCACGAAAAAAAAACCTTCAACTTTCTATTTTTTGATTTATATTATCTATTTTTTTTTCAATTTTGTGACATAGATGCAGTGGCCAGTTTTTCTAATGGTCGTCATTTGTTTCACTTTTATACCCCAACTTAAGGTTTTTTTTTTATTAAATTCCAATTCTATCCTTGAATTTTGGTTAGTGACTAATTAGGTTCTAAATTGATGAAATAATATCACATCTTTTAACAAAACAATTAAAACAACTTAATTATTTTATTTTTCTTTTATATTATTTATTATTATTTATTTTGATTGAAAAAAGAAATAAAAAGGAATTAAATCGAGCCAAAAGCGAACGCACGAGCATGCGGAAAAAACAAATGTGCACTAAAATGATCTACGCAAAATACAGTTTAGTAAAACAAACAGTCGCTGATCAAATATTGCAATTAAAAATACTCGGATAAAAAGGCACAAACTAGAAAAAATGCGTGCGCGCGCAGATGAAAAATATAAAATGAGCGCACCAAACTAAACGACGCATAATGTAGTTCAGTAAAAGAGACAGTTGCAGCTCCAAATCTGAAACTATTTGATTTTTTTGTAAGGTTTACATTAAACCTTATGGTTCTTTTCTAATTGGGATTGGGGTACCCCTAGTACCTCATTTAATGTTAATAGTTCTCTTGCTTATACAAAAAAAAACGAAAGCGTCACAGTGTAAAAATTCTGATATGTGAAATTAATGAAACTATTTGGTTTAATTCATAGATACAATAAATCTACATAAAGCCAAATATATTATATTCAAGTGTTACACATTGTTGCAAACTAATTAAAATATCTTCTTTTTTTTAATTCTCTAAAATATATCATTCTTCACATGTTTATCTGAATTACAACTCGGAATCACGAAAATAAAAGAAACCATTAAATGTGCTCACAATTTGTTTTTTATTAGTATTAACATTCAATCATTTGACTTTATTTTCTTAAAATTCAACGTGTTTTTTTCTTATTAAAACTCATTCATTTTCAAAATTCCATTGTTTTTTTATCTCTTTAAGATTCTTTCACCTAATCATATTTAACTAGTATGAAAACCATGCATTTTTTTTGTTATAAAAACACATGCTTGATATGCTTTTTTATCGGTTTTTTTCAAAAAAAAAAAAACACAAGTATAAATGTATACATTTCTATCGGGTTTTATGAAATAAGTGTAAAAATGCATGCGTTAAACCACATTTTTTTTTAAAATCGAAAAAAAGCATAAGCTATAGCATTTTTTTTAAAAAGTCGATTAAAATGCATACGCCATAACGTTTTTTTTTTAAAAAACGATAAAAATGAAAACGCCATACAAGATATTTTTTTTTTAAAATCGATAAAAATGCATACATATTACCGATTATTTCAAAATATCCGAAAATATGTATGATTGTACCATTTTTTTACTAAAAATCCAAGAATATGATGACTTTTTATGTATTTTTTAAAAATATGATACATTAAGTTTTTTAAATTTTTTTAGTGATTCAAACTCAACCAGTAACAAGCATTTCCATCCTTGATCAACTTTTCAATAGATTTCAAATTTTTCTAAAAATAACTGAAATATGTACTCCTTCTCGGCACTATTTTGATAGACATACCCGAATTCTTGAATCCATCTCTCTCGTATGCTCTTTTTGCATTAACAGAATATGGCATGGCTTATGGTGTCACACATGTCAACGATCAATTAAACTATAGCTAAATATCTCATTGTAATTTTTTTTAGAGAGAGAGCTGAGTGGTGGTCGGCCAAAATGTAGTATGAATATGAGGGAATGGTGGTTCGCAAATGGTCAGAAGGAGATTTGAGAGTGGTTATGTGAGTTGAAAAAGGAAGATCTTTCTCACGAAGAAGAAGACTTCAACTTTCTATTTTTGATTTTTTACTATTTTTTTCCTTTCAATTTTGTGAGATGTGTGCAGTGGCCGATTTTTCCAATGTTTCTTATTTGTTTCACTTTTATACCCCAACTTAGGGTTTGTAATTTTAATTAAACTCCAATTCTATCCTTGGGTTTTGGTGAGTGACTAATTGGGTCCTAAATTGGTGAAATAATATCACATAGTGTTTTAAAAAACAATTAAAAAGACTTAATTATTTTATTTTTCTTCTATATTATTTAACATTACTTATTTTGATTGAAAAATGAAATAAAAAGGAATTAAATCGAGCCAAAGGCAAACGCGCGATCATGTGAAAAAAACAAATGTGCATTAAAATGATCTACACATAATATAGTTTAGTAAAACAGACAGTTGCTGATCAAATATTGCAGTTAAAAATACTCTGATGAAAAGACACAAATTAGACAAAATGCGAGCGAGCGCATTTGAAAAAACTAAATTTAGTGCACAAACTGAACGACGCGTAATGTAGTTAACTAAAACAGACAGTTGAAGGCCCAAACTGGAAAATATTTGGTTTAATTACTGAAACATTCCCTGTGTAAAAATTATGATTTGTGAAATTAATGAAACTATTTGGTTTAATTTATAGATACAATAAATCTACATTAAGCCGAATATATTATATTCTAGTGTTACATGTTATTGCAAACTAATAGAAATATCTTTTTTTTAATTCTCTAAATTATATCATTATTCACATGGTTATCTAAATTAAAACACGAAATTACCAAAATGAAAGAATCTCATTAAATGTGCTCACTATTTGTTTTTGTATTATTATTAACAATCAATCATTTAAATTTTTTTCTTAAAATTCAACCTATTATTTTTTATTAAAAATTTAAAACTCATTCATTTTTAAAATTCCATTGTTTTTTCTCTCTTTAAGATTCTTTCACCTAATCATATTTTATTAGTATGAAGACCATGCATTTTTTATTAAAACACATGCTGGATATGCATTTTTATCGGTATTTTCTAAAAACCAGTATAAAAGCAAACATTTCTATCAAATTTTATGAAAAAAAATGCATGTGTTTAACCGCTTTTTATTTTTGAAAAATCAAAAAAACAAATGCATACGATATACCATATTTTTTTTGAAAAAATCGATAAAAATGTGTACGTCATACCAGATTTTTTTTTTTGAAAAATCGATAAAAATGCAGACGCCATACCGGATTTTTTTTTGAAAAAATCGATAAAAATGCATACCTGTTACCGGTTATTTCAAAATATCCGAAAATATGTATGATTGTACCAATTGTTTTTCCTAAAAATCCAAGAATATGCTGACTTTTTCCAGATTTTTTTAAAAACTTGATAGGTTAATTTTTTTTCATAAACATTTTTAGTGATTCAAACCCAGTATGTAATTAGCATTTCCATCCTTGTTCAACTTTTGAATAGATTTTAAATTTTCTGAAAATATTTGAAATTTGTGCTCCTTCTCGACATTGTTTCGATAGACACACCCAAATTCTTGAATCCATCTTTCGTATGCTCTTTTAGCATTACCAGAATGTGGCATGGCTTGTGGTGTCACACATGCCAAAAACACGATCAAGTAAACTAGAGCTAAATACCTTATTGCAATTTTTTAAGCATCACAATGTAAAAATTCTAATTTGGGAAACAATAACTTTACTATTTAGTTTATTATATCCTTATCCTCCTAGTTTGATATAACATTTTATTCATAGATAGGGTAAAAAGCTTTTCTGATTGTGATTCCATAAGAACCTTGTCTATTGATTTTCCCATATTCAGCCTCACCCCAAGTCGTACCCCATGAGTTTTTTTATCACCCTATATGAATCTTCACCCGCCCCACCATAAGCAATTAGAATAACTCCATGGAAAATTTTTGTGTCTTCCTTAATCGGCAGGTTACCAAATATACCACTCTTGTAACTAATAAAGCTATCCAAAAAGAAGACCAAGTGTAATGGGTTATTTTTCAACAACTTCTATAAGATTATGTTCCCCATATTCTACTTTTTTATAGCCTTCTATTTTTGCATAAGGAATTTTACCATTGATATTGCACGTGTCAACTTGACCTTTGTATGGATAATCACTTGCAACTCTTACTCCATTTTTCATTAGATACTTAAATGTGTATGTTACTCTACTCCAATTCATACCCCATGATTTTTTTATCACCCTATATGAATCTTCACCCACCCCACCATAACAATTAGAATAACTCCATGAAAAAATTTTGTGTCTTCCTCAATCGGCAGGTTACCAAATATACCACTTTTGTAACTAATAAACCTATCCCAAAAAGGAGACCAAGTGTAATGGGTTATTTTGCAACAACTTCTAGAAGATTATGTTCCCCATATTCTACTTTTTTTTATAGCCTTTTATTTTTGCATAACGGATTTTACCATTGATATTGAACGTACCAACTTGACCTTTGTATGGATAACCACTTGCAGCTCTTACTCCATTTTTCATTACATACTTAAATGAGTATGTTACTCTACCACCAGTACATGCACTACTCAATTCATCATCGTCGACAAGTTCTTGCTGAGAGATGAGATGAGGGTTGTTGGAGTGGATGGAAGAGACGAGAAGAGAGAGAAGGTTGAGTGGTGGTCGACCAGAATGTAGTCTGAATATGAGGGAATGGTGGTTCGCAAACGGTCGGAGAAGATTTGAGAGTGGCTATGTGAGTTGGAAAAGGAAGATCTTTCTCACGAAAAAAAAACCTTCAACTTTCTATTTTTTGATTTATATTATCTATTTTTTTTTCAATTTTGTGACATAGATGCAGTGGCCAGTTTTTCTAATGGTCGTCATTTGTTTCACTTTTATACCCCAACTTAAGGTTTTTTTTTTATTAAATTCCAATTCTATCCTTGAATTTTGGTTAGTGACTAATTAGGTTCTAAATTGATGAAATAATATCACATCTTTTAACAAAACAATTAAAACAACTTAATTATTTTATTTTTCTTTTATATTATTTATTATTATTTATTTTGATTGAAAAAAGAAATAAAAAGGAATTAAATCGAGCCAAAAGCGAACGCACGAGCATGCGGAAAAAACAAATGTGCACTAAAATGATCTACGCAAAATACAGTTTAGTAAAACAAACAGTCGCTGATCAAATATTGCAATTAAAAATACTCGGATAAAAAGGCACAAACTAGAAAAAATGCGTGCGCGCGCAGATGAAAAATATAAAATGAGCGCACCAAACTAAACGACGCATAATGTAGTTCAGTAAAAGAGACAGTTGCAGCTCCAAATCTGAAACTATTTGATTTTTTTGTAAGGTTTACATTAAACCTTATGGTTCTTTTCTAATTGGGATTGGGGTACCCCTAGTACCTCATTTAATGTTAATAGTTCTCTTGCTTATACAAAAAAAAACGAAAGCGTCACAGTGTAAAAATTCTGATATGTGAAATTAATGAAACTATTTGGTTTAATTCATAGATACAATAAATCTACATAAAGCCAAATATATTATATTCAAGTGTTACACATTGTTGCAAACTAATTAAAATATCTTCTTTTTTTTAATTCTCTAAAATATATCATTCTTCACATGTTTATCTGAATTACAACTCGGAATCACGAAAATAAAAGAAACCATTAAATGTGCTCACAATTTGTTTTTTATTAGTATTAACATTCAATCATTTGACTTTATTTTCTTAAAATTCAACGTGTTTTTTTCTTATTAAAACTCATTCATTTTCAAAATTCCATTGTTTTTTTATCTCTTTAAGATTCTTTCACCTAATCATATTTAACTAGTATGAAAACCATGCATTTTTTTTGTTATAAAAACACATGCTTGATATGCTTTTTTATCGGTTTTTTTCAAAAAAAAAAAAACACAAGTATAAATGTATACATTTCTATCGGGTTTTATGAAATAAGTGTAAAAATGCATGCGTTAAACCACATTTTTTTTTAAAATCGAAAAAAAGCATAAGCTATAGCATTTTTTTTAAAAAGTCGATTAAAATGCATACGCCATAACGTTTTTTTTTTAAAAAACGATAAAAATGAAAACGCCATACAAGATATTTTTTTTTTAAAATCGATAAAAATGCATACATATTACCGATTATTTCAAAATATCCGAAAATATGTATGATTGTACCATTTTTTTACTAAAAATCCAAGAATATGATGACTTTTTATGTATTTTTTAAAAATATGATACATTAAGTTTTTTAAATTTTTTTAGTGATTCAAACTCAACCAGTAACAAGCATTTCCATCCTTGATCAACTTTTCAATAGATTTCAAATTTTTCTAAAAATAACTGAAATATGTACTCCTTCTCGGCACTATTTTGATAGACATACCCGAATTCTTGAATCCATCTCTCTCGTATGCTCTTTTTGCATTAACAGAATATGGCATGGCTTATGGTGTCACACATGTCAACGATCAATTAAACTATAGCTAAATATCTCATTGTAATTTTTTTTAGAGAGAGAGCTGAGTGGTGGTCGGCCAAAATGTAGTATGAATATGAGGGAATGGTGGTTCGCAAATGGTCAGAAGGAGATTTGAGAGTGGTTATGTGAGTTGAAAAAGGAAGATCTTTCTCACGAAGAAGAAGACTTCAACTTTCTATTTTTGATTTTTTACTATTTTTTTCCTTTCAATTTTGTGAGATGTGTGCAGTGGCCGATTTTTCCAATGTTTCTTATTTGTTTCACTTTTATACCCCAACTTAGGGTTTGTAATTTTAATTAAACTCCAATTCTATCCTTGGGTTTTGGTGAGTGACTAATTGGGTCCTAAATTGGTGAAATAATATCACATAGTGTTTTAAAAAACAATTAAAAAGACTTAATTATTTTATTTTTCTTCTATATTATTTAACATTACTTATTTTGATTGAAAAATGAAATAAAAAGGAATTAAATCGAGCCAAAGGCAAACGCGCGATCATGTGAAAAAAACAAATGTGCATTAAAATGATCTACACATAATATAGTTTAGTAAAACAGACAGTTGCTGATCAAATATTGCAGTTAAAAATACTCTGATGAAAAGACACAAATTAGACAAAATGCGAGCGAGCGCATTTGAAAAAACTAAATTTAGTGCACAAACTGAACGACGCGTAATGTAGTTAACTAAAACAGACAGTTGAAGGCCCAAACTGGAAAATATTTGGTTTAATTACTGAAACATTCCCTGTGTAAAAATTATGATTTGTGAAATTAATGAAACTATTTGGTTTAATTTATAGATACAATAAATCTACATTAAGCCGAATATATTATATTCTAGTGTTACATGTTATTGCAAACTAATAGAAATATCTTTTTTTTAATTCTCTAAATTATATCATTATTCACATGGTTATCTAAATTAAAACACGAAATTACCAAAATGAAAGAATCTCATTAAATGTGCTCACTATTTGTTTTTGTATTATTATTAACAATCAATCATTTAAATTTTTTTCTTAAAATTCAACCTATTATTTTTTATTAAAAATTTAAAACTCATTCATTTTTAAAATTCCATTGTTTTTTCTCTCTTTAAGATTCTTTCACCTAATCATATTTTATTAGTATGAAGACCATGCATTTTTTATTAAAACACATGCTGGATATGCATTTTTATCGGTATTTTCTAAAAACCAGTATAAAAGCAAACATTTCTATCAAATTTTATGAAAAAAAATGCATGTGTTTAACCGCTTTTTATTTTTGAAAAATCAAAAAAACAAATGCATACGATATACCATATTTTTTTTGAAAAAATCGATAAAAATGTGTACGTCATACCAGATTTTTTTTTTTGAAAAATCGATAAAAATGCAGACGCCATACCGGATTTTTTTTTGAAAAAATCGATAAAAATGCATACCTGTTACCGGTTATTTCAAAATATCCGAAAATATGTATGATTGTACCAATTGTTTTTCCTAAAAATCCAAGAATATGCTGACTTTTTCCAGATTTTTTTAAAAACTTGATAGGTTAATTTTTTTTCATAAACATTTTTAGTGATTCAAACCCAGTATGTAATTAGCATTTCCATCCTTGTTCAACTTTTGAATAGATTTTAAATTTTCTGAAAATATTTGAAATTTGTGCTCCTTCTCGACATTGTTTCGATAGACACACCCAAATTCTTGAATCCATCTTTCGTATGCTCTTTTAGCATTACCAGAATGTGGCATGGCTTGTGGTGTCACACATGCCAAAAACACGATCAAGTAAACTAGAGCTAAATACCTTATTGCAATTTTTTAAGCATCACAATGTAAAAATTCTAATTTGGGAAACAATAACTTTACTATTTAGTTTATTATATCCTTATCCTCCTAGTTTGATATAACATTTTATTCATAGATAGGGTAAAAAGCTTTTCTGATTGTGATTCCATAAGAACCTTGTCTATTGATTTTCCCATATTCAGCCTCACCCCAAGTCGTACCCCATGAGTTTTTTTATCACCCTATATGAATCTTCACCCGCCCCACCATAAGCAATTAGAATAACTCCATGGAAAATTTTTGTGTCTTCCTTAATCGGCAGGTTACCAAATATACCACTCTTGTAACTAATAAAGCTATCCAAAAAGAAGACCAAGTGTAATGGGTTATTTTTCAACAACTTCTATAAGATTATGTTCCCCATATTCTACTTTTTTATAGCCTTCTATTTTTGCATAAGGAATTTTACCATTGATATTGCACGTGTCAACTTGACCTTTGTATGGATAATCACTTGCAACTCTTACTCCATTTTTCATTACATACTTAAATGTGTATGTTACTCTGCTCAAATTCATACCCCATGATTTTTTTATCACCCTATATGAATCTTCACCCACCCCACCATAACAATTAGAATAACTCCATGAAAAAAATTTGTGTATTCCTCAATCGGCAGGTTACCAAATATACCACTTTTGTAACTAATAAACCTATCCCAAAAAGGAGACCAAGTGTAATGGGTTATTTTGCAACAACTTCTAGAAGATTATGTTCCCCATATTCTACTTTTTTTTATAGCCTTTTATTTTTGCATAACGGATTTTACCATTGATATTGAACGTACCAACTTGACCTTTGTATGGATAATCACTTGCAGCTCTTACTCCATTTTTCATTACATACTTAAATGAGTATGTTACTCTACCACCAGTACATGCACTACTCAATTCATCATCGTCGACAAGTTCTTGCTGAGAGATGAGATGAGGGTTGTTGGAGTGGATGGAAGAGACGAGGAGAGAGAGAGAAGGTTGTGTGGTGGTCGACCAGAATGTAGTCTGAATATGAGGGAATGGTGGTTCGTAAACGGTCGGAGAAGATTTGAGAGTGGCTATGTGAGTTGAAAAAGGAAGATCTTTCTCACGAAGAAAAAACCTTCAACTTTCTATTTTTTGTTTTATATTATCTATTTTTTTTCAATTTTGTGAGATAGATGCAGTGGCCAGTTTTTCTAATGGTCGTCATTTGTTTCACTTTTATACCCTAACTTAAGGGTTTTTTTATATTAAATTCCAATTCTATCCTTGAATTTTGGTTAGTGACTAATTAGGTTCTAAATTGATGAAATAATATCACATTTTTTAACAAAACAATTAAAACAACTTAATTATTTTATTTTTATTTTATATTATTTATTATTATTTATTTTGATTGAAAAAAGAAATAAAAAGGAATTAAATCGAGCCAAAAGCGAACGCACAAGCATGCGGAAAAAACAAATGTGCACTAAAACGATCTACGCAAAATACAGTTTAGTAAAACAATCAGTCGCTGATCAAATATTGCAATTAAAAATACTCGGATAAAAAGGCACAAACTAGAAAAAATGCGTGCGCGCGCAGATGAAAAATATAAAATGAGCGCACCAAACTAAACTACGCATAATGTAGTTCAGTAAAAGAGACAGTTGCAGCCCCAAATCAGAAACTATTTGATTTTTTGTAAGGTTTGCATTAAACCTTATGGTTCTTTTGTAATTGGGATTGGGGTACCCCTAGTAACTCATTTAATGTTAATAGTTCTCTTGCTTATCAAAACAAAAATGAAAGAGTCACAGTGTAAAAATTCTGATATGTGAAATTAATGAAACTATTTGGTTTAATTCATAGATACAATAAATCTACATAAAGCCAAATATATTATATTCAAGTGTTAGACATTGTCGCAAACTAATTAAAATATCTTCTTTTTTTTAATTCTCTAAAATATATCATTCTTCACATGTTTATCTGAATTACAACTCGGAAACACAAAAATAAAAGAAACCATTAAATGTGCTCACAATTTGTTTTTTATTAGTATTAACATTCAATCATTTAACTTTATTTTCTTAAAATTCAACGTGTTTTTTTCTTATTAAAACTCATTCATTTTCAAAATTCCATTGTTTTTTTATCTCTTTAAGATTCTTTCACCTAATCATATTTAACTAGTATGAAAACCATGCATTTTTTTTTGTTATAAAAACACATGCTTGATATGCATTTTTATCGGTTTTTTTCAAAAAAAAAAAAACACAAGTATAAATGTATACATTTCTATCGAGTTTTATGAAATAAGTGTAAAAATGCATACGTTAAACTGCATTTTTTTTTAAATCGAAAAAAAGCATAGGCTATAGCATTTTTTTTAAAAAGTGGATTAAAATGCATACGCCATAACGTTTTTTTTAAAAAAACGATAAAAATGAAAACGCCATACAAGATATTTTTTGAAAAAATCGATAAAAATGCATACATATTACCGATTATTTCAAAATATCCGAAAATATGTATGATTGTACCATTTTTTTACTAAAAATCCAAGAATATGCTGACTTTTTATGTATTTTTTAAAAATATGATACATTAAGTTTTTTAAATTTTTTTAGTGATTCAAACTCAACCAGTAACAAGCATTTCCATCCCTGATCAACTTTTCAATAGATTTCAAATTTTTCTAAAAATAACTGAAATATGTACTCCTTCTCGGCACTATTTTGATAGACATACCCGAATTCTTGAATCCATCTCTCTCGTATGCTCTTTTTGCATTAACAGAATATCGCATGGCTTATGGTGTCACACATGTCAACGATCAATTAAACTATAGCTAAATATCTCATTGTAATTTTTTTTAGAGAGAGAGCTGAGTGGTGGTCGGCCAAAATGTAGTATGAATATGAGGGAATGGTGGTTCGCAAATGGTCAGAAGGAGATTTGAGAGTGGTTATGTGAGTTGAAAAAGGAAGATCTTTCTCACGAAGAAGAAGACTTCAACTTTCTATTTTTGATTTTTTACTATTTTTTTCCTTTCAATTTTGTGAGATGTGTGCAGTGGCCGATTTTTCCAATGTTTCTTATTTGTTTCACTTTTATACCCCAACTTAGGGTTTGTAATTTTAATTAAACTCCAATTCTATCCTTGGGTTTTGGTGAGTGACTAATTGGGTCCTAAATTGGTGAAATAATATCACATAGTGTTTTAAAAAACAATTAAAAAGACTTAATTATTTTATTTTTCTTCTATATTATTTAACATTACTTATTTTGATTGAAAAATGAAATAAAAAGGAATTAAATCGAGCCAAAGGCAAACGCGCGATCATGTGAAAAAAACAAATGTGCATTAAAATGATCTACACACAATATAGTTTAGTAAAACAGACAATTGCTGATCAAATATTGCAGTTAAAAATACTCTGATGAAAAGACACAAATTAGACAAAATCCGAGCGAGCGCATTTGAAAAAAATAAATTTAGTGCACAAACTGAACGACGCGTAATGTAGTTAACTAAAACAGACAGTTGAAGGCCCAAACTGGAAAATATTTGGTTTAATTACTGAAACATTCCCTGTGTAAAAATTATGATTTGTGAAATTAATGAAACTATTTGGTTTAATTTATAGATACAATAAATCTACATTAAGCCGAATATATTATATTCTAGTGTTACATGTTATTGCAAACTAATAGAAATATCTTTTTTTTAATTCTCTAAATTATATCATTATTCACATGTTTATCTAAATTAAAACACGAAATTACCAAAATGAAAGAATCTCATTAAATGTGCTCACGATTTGTTTTTGTATTATTATTAACAATCAATCATTTAAATTTTTTTCTTAAAATTCAACCTGTTATTTTTTATTAAAAATTTAAAACTCATTCATTTTTAAAATTCCATTGTTTTTTCTCTCTTTAAGATTCTTTCACCTAATCATATTTTATTAGTATGAAGACCATGCATTTTTTATTAAAACACATGCTGGATATGCATTTTTATCGGTATTTTCTAAAAACCAGTATAAAAGCAAACATTTCTATCAAATTTTATGAAAAAAAATGCATGTGTTTAACCGCTTTTTATTTTTGAAAAATAAAAAAAACAAATGCATACGATATACCATATTTTTTTTGAAAAAATCAATAAAAATGTGTACGTCATACCAGATTTTTTTTTTTGAAAAATCGATAAAAATGCAGACGCCATACCGGATTTTTTTTTGAAAAAATCGATAAAAATGCATACCTGTTACCGGTTATTTCAAAATATCCGAAAATATGTATGATTGTACCAATTGTTTTTCCTAAAAATCCAAGAATATGCTGACTTTTTCCAGATTTTTTTAAAAACTTGATAGGTTAATTTTTTTTCATAAACATTTTTAGTGATTCAAACCCAGTATGTAATTAGCATTTCCATCCTTGTTCAACTTTTGAATAGATTTTAAATTTTCTGAAAATATTTGAAATTTGTGCTCCTTCTCGACATTGTTTCGATAGACACACCCAAATTCTTGAATCCATCTTTCGTATGCTCTTTTAGCATTACCAGAATGTGGCATGGCTTGTGGTGTCACACATGCCAAAAACACGATCAAGTAAACTAGAGCTAAATACCTTATTGCAATTTTTTAAGCATCACAATGTAAAAATTCTAATTTGGGAAACAATAACTTTACTATTTAGTTTATTATATCCTTATCCTCCTAGTTTGATATAACATTTTATTCATAGATAGGGTAAAAAGCTTTTCTGATTGTGATTCCATAAGAACCTTGTCTATTGATTTTCCCATATTCAGCCTCACCCCAAGTCGTACCCCATGAGTTTTTTTATCACCCTATATGAATCTTCACCCGCCCCACCATAAGCAATTAGAATAACTCCATGGAAAATTTTTGTGTCTTCCTTAATCGGCAGGTTACCAAATATACCACTCTTGTAACTAATAAAGCTATCCAAAAAGAAGACCAAGTGTAATGGGTTATTTTTCAACAACTTCTATAAGATTATGTTCCCCATATTCTACTTTTTTATAGCCTTCTATTTTTGCATAAGGAATTTTACCATTGATATTGCACGTGTCAACTTGACCTTTGTATGGATAATCACTTGCAACTCTTACTCCATTTTTCATTAGATACTTAAATGTGTATGTTACTCTACTCCAATTCATACCCCATGATTTTTTTATCACCCTATATGAATCTTCACCCACCCCACCATAACAATTAGAATAACTCCATGAAAAAATTTTGTGTCTTCCTCAATCGGCAGGTTACCAAATATACCACTTTTGTAACTAATAAACCTATCCCAAAAAGGAGACCAAGTGTAATGGGTTATTTTGCAACAACTTCTAGAAGATTATGTTCCCCATATTCTACTTTTTTTTATAGCCTTTTATTTTTGCATAACGGATTTTACCATTGATATTGAACGTACCAACTTGACCTTTGTATGGATAACCACTTGCAGCTCTTACTCCATTTTTCATTACATACTTAAATGAGTATGTTACTCTACCACCAGTACATGCACTACTCAATTCATCATCGTCGACAAGTTCTTGCTGAGAGATGAGATGAGGGTTGTTGGAGTGGATGGAAGAGACGAGAAGAGAGAGAAGGTTGAGTGGTGGTCGACCAGAATGTAGTCTGAATATGAGGGAATGGTGGTTCGCAAACGGTCGGAGAAGATTTGAGAGTGGCTATGTGAGTTGGAAAAGGAAGATCTTTCTCACGAAAAAAAAACCTTCAACTTTCTATTTTTTGATTTATATTATCTATTTTTTTTTCAATTTTGTGACATAGATGCAGTGGCCAGTTTTTCTAATGGTCGTCATTTGTTTCACTTTTATACCCCAACTTAAGGTTTTTTTTTTATTAAATTCCAATTCTATCCTTGAATTTTGGTTAGTGACTAATTAGGTTCTAAATTGATGAAATAATATCACATCTTTTAACAAAACAATTAAAACAACTTAATTATTTTATTTTTCTTTTATATTATTTATTATTATTTATTTTGATTGAAAAAAGAAATAAAAAGGAATTAAATCGAGCCAAAAGCGAACGCACGAGCATGCGGAAAAAACAAATGTGCACTAAAATGATCTACGCAAAATACAGTTTAGTAAAACAAACAGTCGCTGATCAAATATTGCAATTAAAAATACTCGGATAAAAAGGCACAAACTAGAAAAAATGCGTGCGCGCGCAGATGAAAAATATAAAATGAGCGCACCAAACTAAACGACGCATAATGTAGTTCAGTAAAAGAGACAGTTGCAGCTCCAAATCTGAAACTATTTGATTTTTTTGTAAGGTTTACATTAAACCTTATGGTTCTTTTCTAATTGGGATTGGGGTACCCCTAGTACCTCATTTAATGTTAATAGTTCTCTTGCTTATACAAAAAAAAACGAAAGCGTCACAGTGTAAAAATTCTGATATGTGAAATTAATGAAACTATTTGGTTTAATTCATAGATACAATAAATCTACATAAAGCCAAATATATTATATTCAAGTGTTACACATTGTTGCAAACTAATTAAAATATCTTCTTTTTTTTAATTCTCTAAAATATATCATTCTTCACATGTTTATCTGAATTACAACTCGGAATCACGAAAATAAAAGAAACCATTAAATGTGCTCACAATTTGTTTTTTATTAGTATTAACATTCAATCATTTGACTTTATTTTCTTAAAATTCAACGTGTTTTTTTCTTATTAAAACTCATTCATTTTCAAAATTCCATTGTTTTTTTATCTCTTTAAGATTCTTTCACCTAATCATATTTAACTAGTATGAAAACCATGCATTTTTTTTGTTATAAAAACACATGCTTGATATGCTTTTTTATCGGTTTTTTTCAAAAAAAAAAAAACACAAGTATAAATGTATACATTTCTATCGGGTTTTATGAAATAAGTGTAAAAATGCATGCGTTAAACCACATTTTTTTTTAAAATCGAAAAAAAGCATAAGCTATAGCATTTTTTTTAAAAAGTCGATTAAAATGCATACGCCATAACGTTTTTTTTTTAAAAAACGATAAAAATGAAAACGCCATACAAGATATTTTTTTTTTAAAATCGATAAAAATGCATACATATTACCGATTATTTCAAAATATCCGAAAATATGTATGATTGTACCATTTTTTTACTAAAAATCCAAGAATATGATGACTTTTTATGTATTTTTTAAAAATATGATACATTAAGTTTTTTAAATTTTTTTAGTGATTCAAACTCAACCAGTAACAAGCATTTCCATCCTTGATCAACTTTTCAATAGATTTCAAATTTTTCTAAAAATAACTGAAATATGTACTCCTTCTCGGCACTATTTTGATAGACATACCCGAATTCTTGAATCCATCTCTCTCGTATGCTCTTTTTGCATTAACAGAATATGGCATGGCTTATGGTGTCACACATGTCAACGATCAATTAAACTATAGCTAAATATCTCATTGTAATTTTTTTTAGAGAGAGAGCTGAGTGGTGGTCGGCCAAAATGTAGTATGAATATGAGGGAATGGTGGTTCGCAAATGGTCAGAAGGAGATTTGAGAGTGGTTATGTGAGTTGAAAAAGGAAGATCTTTCTCACGAAGAAGAAGACTTCAACTTTCTATTTTTGATTTTTTACTATTTTTTTCCTTTCAATTTTGTGAGATGTGTGCAGTGGCCGATTTTTCCAATGTTTCTTATTTGTTTCACTTTTATACCCCAACTTAGGGTTTGTAATTTTAATTAAACTCCAATTCTATCCTTGGGTTTTGGTGAGTGACTAATTGGGTCCTAAATTGGTGAAATAATATCACATAGTGTTTTAAAAAACAATTAAAAAGACTTAATTATTTTATTTTTCTTCTATATTATTTAACATTACTTATTTTGATTGAAAAATGAAATAAAAAGGAATTAAATCGAGCCAAAGGCAAACGCGCGATCATGTGAAAAAAACAAATGTGCATTAAAATGATCTACACATAATATAGTTTAGTAAAACAGACAGTTGCTGATCAAATATTGCAGTTAAAAATACTCTGATGAAAAGACACAAATTAGACAAAATGCGAGCGAGCGCATTTGAAAAAACTAAATTTAGTGCACAAACTGAACGACGCGTAATGTAGTTAACTAAAACAGACAGTTGAAGGCCCAAACTGGAAAATATTTGGTTTAATTACTGAAACATTCCCTGTGTAAAAATTATGATTTGTGAAATTAATGAAACTATTTGGTTTAATTTATAGATACAATAAATCTACATTAAGCCGAATATATTATATTCTAGTGTTACATGTTATTGCAAACTAATAGAAATATCTTTTTTTTAATTCTCTAAATTATATCATTATTCACATGGTTATCTAAATTAAAACACGAAATTACCAAAATGAAAGAATCTCATTAAATGTGCTCACTATTTGTTTTTGTATTATTATTAACAATCAATCATTTAAATTTTTTTCTTAAAATTCAACCTATTATTTTTTATTAAAAATTTAAAACTCATTCATTTTTAAAATTCCATTGTTTTTTCTCTCTTTAAGATTCTTTCACCTAATCATATTTTATTAGTATGAAGACCATGCATTTTTTATTAAAACACATGCTGGATATGCATTTTTATCGGTATTTTCTAAAAACCAGTATAAAAGCAAACATTTCTATCAAATTTTATGAAAAAAAATGCATGTGTTTAACCGCTTTTTATTTTTGAAAAATCAAAAAAACAAATGCATACGATATACCATATTTTTTTTGAAAAAATCGATAAAAATGTGTACGTCATACCAGATTTTTTTTTTTGAAAAATCGATAAAAATGCAGACGCCATACCGGATTTTTTTTTGAAAAAATCGATAAAAATGCATACCTGTTACCGGTTATTTCAAAATATCCGAAAATATGTATGATTGTACCAATTGTTTTTCCTAAAAATCCAAGAATATGCTGACTTTTTCCAGATTTTTTTAAAAACTTGATAGGTTAATTTTTTTTCATAAACATTTTTAGTGATTCAAACCCAGTATGTAATTAGCATTTCCATCCTTGTTCAACTTTTGAATAGATTTTAAATTTTCTGAAAATATTTGAAATTTGTGCTCCTTCTCGACATTGTTTCGATAGACACACCCAAATTCTTGAATCCATCTTTCGTATGCTCTTTTAGCATTACCAGAATGTGGCATGGCTTGTGGTGTCACACATGCCAAAAACACGATCAAGTAAACTAGAGCTAAATACCTTATTGCAATTTTTTAAGCATCACAATGTAAAAATTCTAATTTGGGAAACAATAACTTTACTATTTAGTTTATTATATCCTTATCCTCCTAGTTTGATATAACATTTTATTCATAGATAGGGTAAAAAGCTTTTCTGATTGTGATTCCATAAGAACCTTGTCTATTGATTTTCCCATATTCAGCCTCACCCCAAGTCGTACCCCATGAGTTTTTTTATCACCCTATATGAATCTTCACCCGCCCCACCATAAGCAATTAGAATAACTCCATGGAAAATTTTTGTGTCTTCCTTAATCGGCAGGTTACCAAATATACCACTCTTGTAACTAATAAAGCTATCCAAAAAGAAGACCAAGTGTAATGGGTTATTTTTCAACAACTTCTATAAGATTATGTTCCCCATATTCTACTTTTTTATAGCCTTCTATTTTTGCATAAGGAATTTTACCATTGATATTGCACGTGTCAACTTGACCTTTGTATGGATAATCACTTGCAACTCTTACTCCATTTTTCATTACATACTTAAATGTGTATGTTACTCTGCTCCAATTCATACCCCATGATTTTTTTATCACCCTATATGAATCTTCACCCACCCCACCATAACAATTAGAATAACTCCATGAAAAAAATTTGTGTATTCCTCAATCGGCAGGTTACCAAATATACCACTTTTGTAACTAATAAACCTATCCCAAAAAGGAGACCAAGTGTAATGGGTTATTTTGCAACAACTTCTAGAAGATTATGTTCCCCATATTCTACTTTTTTTTATAGCCTTTTATTTTTGCATAACGGATTTTACCATTGATATTGAACGTACCAACTTGACCTTTGTATGGATAATCACTTGCAGCTCTTACTCCATTTTTCATTACATACTTAAATGAGTATGTTACTCTACCACCAGTACATGCACTACTCAATTCATCATCGTCGACAAGTTCTTGCTGAGAGATGAGATGAGGGTTGTTGGAGTGGATGGAAGAGACGAGGAGAGAGAGAGAAGGTTGTGTGGTGGTCGACCAGAATGTAGTCTGAATATGAGGGAATGGTGGTTCGTAAACGGTCGGAGAAGATTTGAGAGTGGCTATGTGAGTTGAAAAAGGAAGATCTTTCTCACGAAGAAAAAACCTTCAACTTTCTATTTTTTGTTTTATATTATCTATTTTTTTTCAATTTTGTGAGATAGATGCAGTGGCCAGTTTTTCTAATGGTCGTCATTTGTTTCACTTTTATACCCTAACTTAAGGGTTTTTTTATATTAAATTCCAATTCTATCCTTGAATTTTGGTTAGTGACTAATTAGGTTCTAAATTGATGAAATAATATCACATTTTTTAACAAAACAATTAAAACAACTTAATTATTTTATTTTTCTTTTATATTATTTATTATTATTTATTTTGATTGAAAAAAGAAATAAAAAGGAATTAAATCGAGCCAAAAGCGAACGCACAAGCATGCGGAAAAAACAAATGTGCACTAAAACGATCTACGCAAAATACAGTTTAGTAAAACAAACAGTCGCTGATCAAATATTGCAATTAAAAATACTCGGATAAAAAGGCACAAACTAGACAAAATGAGTGCGCGCGCAGATGAAAAAAATAAAATGAGCGCACCAAACTAAACTACGCATAATGTAGTTCAGTAAAAGAGACAGTTGCAGCCCCAAATCTGAAACTATTTGATTTTTTGTAAGGTTTGCATTAAACCTTATGGTTCTTTTGTAATTGGGATTGGGGTACCCTAGTACCTCATTTAATGTTAATAGTTCTCTTGCTTATCAAAAAAAAATGAAAGAGTCACAGTGTAAAAATTCTGATATGTGAAATTAATGAAACTATTTGGTTTAATTCATAGATACAATAAATCTACATAAAGCCAAATATATTATATTCAAGTGTTAGACATTGTCGCAAACTAATTAAAATATCTTCTTTTTTTTAATTCTCTAAAATATATCATTCTTCACATGTTTATCTGAATTACAACTCGGAAACACAAAAATAAAAGAAACCATTAAATGTGCTCACAATTTGTTTTTTATTAGTATTAACATTCAATCATTTAACTTTATTTTCTTAAAATTCAACGTGTTTTTTTCTTATTAAAACTCATTCATTTTCAAAATTCCATTGTTTTTTTATCTCTTTAAGATTCTTTCACCTAATCATATTTAACTAGTATGAAAACCATGCATTTTTTTTGTTATAAAAACACATGCTTGATATGCATTTTTATCGGTTTTTTTCAAAAAAAAAAAAAACACAAGTATAAATGTATACATTTCTATCGAGTTTTATGAAATAAGTGTAAAAATGCATAGGTTAAACTGCATTTTTTTTTTAAATCGAAAAAAAGCATAGGCTATAGCATTTTTTTTAAAAAGTCGATTAAAATGCATACGCCATAACGTTTTTTTTTTTAAAAACGATAAAAATGAAAACGCCATACAAGATATTTTTTGAAAAAATCGATAAAAATGCATACATATTACCGATTATTTCAAAATATCCAAAAATATGTATGATTGTACCATTTTTTTACTAAAAATCCAAGAATATGCTGACTTTTTATGTATTTTTTAAAAATATGATACATTAAGTTTTTTAAATTTTTTTAGTGATTCAAACTCAACCAGTAACAAGCATTTCCATCCCTGATCAACTTTTCAATAGATTTCAAATTTTTCTAAAAATAACTGAAATATGTACTCCTTCTCGGCACTATTTTGATAGACATACCCGAATTCTTGAATCCATCTCTCTCGTATGCTCTTTTTGCATTAATAGAATATGGCATGGCTTATGGTGTCACACATGTCAACGATCAATTAAACTATAGCTAAATATCTCATTGTAATTTTTTTTAGAGAGAGAGCTGAGTGGTGGTCGGCCAAAATGTAGTATGAATATGAGGGAATGGTGGTTCGCAAATGGTCAGAAGGAGATTTGAGAGTGGTTATGTGAGTTGAAAAAGGAAGATCTTTCTCACGAAGAAGAAGACTTCAACTTTCTATTTTTGATTTTTTATTATTTTTTTCCTTTCAATTTTGTGAGATGTGTGCAGTGGCCGATTTTTCCAATGTTTCTTATTTGTTTCACTTTTATACCCCAACTTAGGGTTTGTAATTTTAATTAAACTCCAATTCTATCCTTGGGTTTTGGTGAGTGACTAATTGGGTCCTAAATTGGTGAAATAATATCACATAGTGTTTTAAAAAACAATTAAAAAGACTTAATTATTTTATTTTTCTTCTATATTATTTAACATTACTTATTTTGATTGAAAAATGAAATAAAAAGGAATTAAATCGAGCCAAAGGCAAACGCGCGATCATGTGAAAAAAACAAATGTGCATTAAAATGATCTACACACAATATAGTTTAGTAAAATAGACAGTTGCTGATCAAATATTGCAGTTAAAAATAATCTGATGAAAAGACACAAATTAGACAAAATGCGAGCGAGCGCATTTGAAAAAAATAAATTTAGTGCACAAACTGAACGACGCGTAATGTAGTTAACTAAAACAGACAGTTGAAGGCCCAAACTGGAAAATATTTGGTTTAATTACTGAAACATTCCCTGTGTAAAAATTATGATTTGTGAAATTAATGAAACTATTTGGTTTAATTTATAGATACAATAAATCTACATTAAGCCGAATATATTATATTCTAGTGTTACATGTTATTGCAAACTAATAGAAATATCTTTTTTTTTAATTCTCTAAATTATATCATTATTCACATGTTTATCTAAATTAAAACACGAAATTGCCAAAATGAAAGAATCTCATTAAATGTGCTCACGATTTGTTTTTGTATTATTATTAACAATCAATCATTTAAATTTTTTTCTTAAAATTCAACCTGTTATTTTTTATTAAAACTTTAAAACTCATTCATTTTTAAAATTCCATTGTTTTTTCTCTCTTTAAGATTCTTTCACCTAATCATATTTTATTAGTATGAAGACCATGCATTTTTTATTAAAACACATGCTGGATATGCATTTTTATCGGTATTTTCTAAAAACCAGTATAAAAGCAAACATTTCTATCAAATTTTATGAAAAAAAATGCATGTGTTTAACCGCTTTTTATTTTTGAAAAATCAAATAAACAAATGCATACGATATACCATATTTTTTTTGAAAAAATCGATAAAAATGTGTACGTCATACCAGATTTTTTTTTTTGAAAAATCGATAAAAATGCAAACGCCATACCGGATTTTTTTTTGAAAAAATCGATAAAAATGCATACCTGTTACCGGTTATTTCAAAATATCCGAAAATATGTATGATTGTACCAATTGTTTTTCCTAAAAATCCAAGAATATGCTGACTTTTTCCAGATTTTTTTAAAAACTTGATAGGTTAATTTTTTTTCATAAACATTTTTAGTGATTCAAACCCAGTATGTAATTAGCATTTCCATCCTTGTTCAACTTTTGAATAGATTTTAAATTTTCTGAAAATATTTGAAATTTGTTCTCCTTCTCGACATTGTTTCGATAGACACACCCAAATTCTTGAATCCATCTTTCGTATGCTCTTTTAGCATTACTAGAATGTGGCATGGCTTGTGGTGTCACACATGCCAAAAACACGATCAAGTAAACTAGAGCTAAATACCTTATTGCAATTTTTTAAGCATCACAATGTAAAAATTCTAATTTGGGAAACAATAACTATACTATTTAGTTTATTATATCCTTATCCTCCTAGTTTGATATAACATTTTATTCATAGATAGGGTAAAAAGCTTTTCTGATTGTGATTCCATAAGAACCTTGTCTATTGATTTTCCCATATCCAGCCTCACTCCAAGTCGTACCCCATGAGTTTTTTTATCACCCTATATGAATCTTCACCCGCCCCACCATAAGCAATTAGAATAACTCCATGGAAAAATTTTGTGTCTTCCTTAATCGGCAGGTTACCAAATATACCACTCTTGTAACTAATAAAGCTATCCAAAAAGAAGACCAAGTGTAATGGGTTATTTTTCTACAACTTCTATAAGATTATGTTCCCCATATTCTACTTTTTTATAGCCTTCTATTTTTGCATAAGGAATTTTACCATTGATATTGCACGTGTCAACTTAACCTTTGTATGGATAATCACTTGCAACTCTTAGTCCATTTTTCATTACATACTTAAATGTGTATGTTACTCTAATCCAATTCATACCCCATGATTTTTTTATCACCCTATATGAATCTTCACCCACCCCACCATAACAATTAGAATAACTCCATGAAAAAATTTTGTGTCTTCCTCAATCGGCAGGTTACCAAATATACCACTTTTGTAACTAATAAACCTATCCCAAAAAGGAGACCAAGTGTAATGGGTTATTTTGCAATAACTTCTAGAAGATTATGTTCCCCATATTCTACTTTTTTTTATAGCCTTTTATTTTTGCATAACGGATTTTACCATTGATATTGAACGTACCAACTTGACCTTTGTATGGATAATCACTTGTAGCTCTTACTCCATTTTTCATTACATACTTAAATGTGTATGTTACTCTACCACCCGTACATGCACAACTCAATTCATCATCGTCGACAAGTTCTTGCTGAGAGATGAGATGAGGGTTGTTGGAGTGGATGGAAGAGACGAGGAGAGAGAGAGAGGTTGAGTGGTGGTCGACCAGAATGTAGTCTGAATATGAGGGAATGGTGGTTCGCAAACGGTCGGAGAAGATTTGAGAGTGGCTATGTGAGTTGAAAAAGGAAGATCTTTCTCACGAAGAAAAAACCTTCAACTTTCTATTTTTTGTTTTATATTATCTATTTTTTTTTCAATTTTGTGAGATAGATGCAGTGGCCAGTTTTTCTAATGGTCGTCATTTGTTTCACTTTTATACCCCAACTTAAGGGTTTTTTTTTATTAAATTCCAATTCTATCCTTGAATTTTGGTTAGTGACTAATTAGGTTCTAAATTGATGAAATAATATCACATTTTTTAACAAAACAATTAAAACAACTTAATTATTTTGTTTTTCTTGTATATTATTTATTATTATTTATTTTGATTGAAAAAAGAAATAAAAAGGAATTAAATCGAGCCAAAAGCGAACGCACGAGCATGCGGAAAAAACAAATGTGCACTAAAATGATCTACGCAAAATACAGTTTAGTAAAACAAACAGTCGCTGATCAAATATTGCAATTAAAAATACTCGGATAAAAAGGCACAAACTATACAAAATGCGTGCGCGCGCAGATGCAAAAAATAAAATGAGCGCACCAAACTAAACTACGCATAATGTAGTTCAGTAAAAGAGACAGTTGCAGCCCCAAATCTGAAACTATTTGATTTTTTTGTAAGGTTTGCATTAAACCTTATGGTTCTTTTGTAATTGGGATTGGGGTACCCCAAGTACCTCATTTAATGTTAATAGTTCTCTTGCTTATCAAAAAAAAATGAAAGAGTCACAGTGTAAAAATTCTGATATGTGAAATTAATGAAACTATTTGGTTTAATTCATAGATACAATAAATCTACATAAAGCCAAATATATTATATTCAAGTGTTACACATTGTTGCAAACTAATTAAAATATCTTTTTTTTTTTTAATTCTCTAAAATATATCATTCTTCACATGTTTATCTGAATTACAACTCGGAATCACAAAAATAAAAGAAACCATTAAATGTGCTCACAATTTGTTTTTTATTAGTATTAACATTCAATCATTTAACTTAATTTTTTTAAAATTCAACGTGTTTTTTTCTAATTAAAACTCATTCATTTTCAAAATTCTATTGTTTTTTTATCTCTTTAAGATTCTTTCACCTAATCATATTTAACTAGTATGAAAACCATGCATTTTTTTTGTTATAAAAACACATGCTTGATATGCATTTTTATCGGTTTTTTTCAAAAAAAAAAAACACAAGTATAAATGTTTACATTTCTACCGAGTTTTATGAAATAAGTGTAAAAATGCATGCGTTAAACCACATTTTTTTTTAAATCGAAAAAAAGCATAGGCTATAGCTTTTTTTTTTAAAATCCGATTAAAATGCATACGCCATAACGTTTTTTTTTTAAAAACGATAAAAATGAAAACGCCATACAAGATATTTTTTGAAAAAATCGATAAAAATGCATACATATTACCGATTATTTCAAAATATCCGAAAATATGTATGATTGTACCATTTTTTTACTAAAAATCCAAGAATATGCTGACTTTTTCTGTATTTTTTAAAAATATGATACATTAAGTTTTTTAAATTTTTTTAGTGATTCAAACTCAACCAGTAACAAGCATTTCCATCCCTGATCAACTTTTCAATAGATTTCAAATTTTTCTAAAAATAACTGAAATATGTACTCCCTCTCGGCACTATTTTGATAGACATACCCGAATTCTTGAATCCATCTCTCTCGTATGCTCTTTTTGCATTAACAGAATATGGCATGGCTTATGGTGTCACACATGTCAACGATCAATTAAACTATAGCTAAATATCTCATTGTAATTTTTTTTAGAGAGAGAGCTGAGTGGTGGTCGGCCAAAATGTAGTATGAATATGAGGGAATGGTCGTTCGCAAATGGTCAGAAGGAGATTTAAGAGTGGTTATGGGAGTTGAAAAAGGAAGATCTTTCTCACGAAGAAGAAGACTTCAACTTTCTATTTTTGATTTTTTATTATTTTTTTCCTTTCAATTTTGTGAGATGTGTGCAGTGGCCAATTTTTCCAATGTTTCTTATTTGTTTCACTTTTATACCCCAACTTAGGGTTTGTAATTTTAATTAAACTCCAATTCTATCCTTGGGTTTTGGTGAGTGACTAATTGGGTCCTAAATTGGTGAAATAATATCACATAGTGTTTTAAAAAACAATTAAAAAGACTTAATTATTTTATTTTTCTTCTATATTATTTAACATTACTTATTTTGATTGAAAAATGAAATAAAAAGGAATTAAATCGAGCCAAAGGCAAACGCGCGATCATGTGAAAAAAACAAATGTGCATTAAAATGATCTACACATAATATAGTTGAGTAAAACAGACAGTTGCTGATCAAATATTGCAGTTAAAAATACTTTGATGAAAAGACACAAATTAGACAAAATGCGAGCGCGCGCATTTGAAAAAAATAAATTTAGTGCACAAACTGAACGACGCGTAATGTAGTTCACTAAAACTGATAGTTGAAGGCCCAAACTGGAAAATATTTGGTTTAATTACTGAAACATTCCCTGTGTAAAAATTATGATTTGTGAAATTAATGAAACTATTTGGTTTAATTTATAGATACAATAAATCTACATTAAGCCGAATATATTATATTCTAGTGTTACATGTTATTGCAAACTAATAGAAATATCTTTTTTTTTAATTCTCTAAATTATATCATTATTCACATGTTTATCTAAATTAAAACACGAAATTACCATAATAAAAGAATCTCATTAAATGTGCTCACTATTTGTTTGTTTGTTTTTTGATCAATTTGTTTTTTATTACTAACATCAATCATTTAACTTTTTTTTCCCTTAAAATTCAACCAGTTATTTTTTTATTAAAAATTTAAAACTCATTCATTTTTTAAATTTCATTGTTTTTTTCTCTCTTTAAGATTCTTTCTCCTAATCATATTTTATTAGTATGAAGACCATGCATTTTTTATTAAAACACATGCTTGATATGCATTTTTATCGGTTTTTTTTCTAAAAACCTGTATAAATGCATACATTTATATCAAATTTTATGAAAAAATGCATGTGTTAAACCACTTTTTATTTTTGAAAAATTGAAAAACAATGTATATGCTATACCACATTTTTTTTTTTAAATCGATTAAAATGTGTACGACAAACGCGATTTTTTTGTTGAAAAAATCGATAAAAATGCATACGCCATACCGAATTTTATTGAAAAAATTGATAAAAATGCATACCTGTTCCCGGTTATCTCAAAATATCCAAAAATATGTATGATTGTACCAGTTGTTTTTCCTAAAAATCTAAGAATATGCTAACTTTTTTCAGATTTTTTAAAAACCTGATAGGTTAATTTTTTTTCGTAAATTTTTTTAGTGATTCAAACCCAGTCTGTAACTAGCATTTCCATCAATGTTCAACTTTTGAATAGATTTTAAATTTTTTGAATTTTTTTGAAATTTGTGCTCCTTTCCGGCATTGTTTCGATAGACACACCCAAATTCTTGAATCCATCTTTTGTATGCTCTTTTTGCATTACTAGAACGTGGCATGGCTTGTGGTGTCACACATGCCAAAAACACGATCAAGTAAACTAGAGCTAAATACCTCATTGCAATTTTTTAAGTGTCACAATGTAAAAAATCTAATTTGGGAAACAATAACTTTACTATTTAGTTTAATATATCCTTATCCTCCTAGTTTGATATAACATTTTATTCATAGATAGGGTAAAAAGCTTTTCTGATTGTGATTCCAGAAGCGCCTTGTCTTTTGATTTTCCCATATCCAGCCTCACCCCAAGTCGTACCCCATGAGTTTTTTATCACCCTATATGAATCTTCACCTGCCCCACCATAACCAATTAGAATAACTCCATGGAAAGAATTTGTGTCTTCCTTAATCGGCAGGTTACCAAATATACCACTCTTGTAACTAATAAAGCTATCCCAAAAAAGAGAGCAAGTGTAATGGGTTATTTTGCCACAACTTCTATAAGATTATGTTCCCCATATTCTACCTTTTATAGCCTTTTATTTTTGCATAAGGGATTTTACCATTGATATTGCACGTGCCAACTTGACCTTTGTATGGATGATCACTTGCAACTCTTACTCCATTTTTCATTACATACTTAAATGTGTACGTTACTCTACCCTAAGTCGTACCCCATGATTTTTTTTATCAACATATATGAATCTTCACCCACCCCACCATAACCAATTAGAATAACTCCATGAAATTTTTTTTTGTCTTCCTTAATCGGCATGTTACCAAATATACCACTCTTGTAACAAATAAAGTTATCCCCAAAAAGGAGACCAAGTGTAATGGGTTATTTTGCCACAACTTCTAGAAGATTATGTTCCTCATACTCTAATTTTTTTATTGCCTTTTATTTTTGCTTTGGGATTTTACCATTGATATTGAACGTACCAACTTGACCTTTGTATGGATAATCACTTGCAGCTCTTACTCCATTTTTCATTGCATACTTAAATGCGTATGTTACTCTACCACCAGTACATGCACTACTCAATTCATCTTCGTCGACAAGTTCTTGCTCAGAGATTGAGATTAGGGTTGTTGTAGTGGATGGAAGAGAAGAGGAGAGAGAGCGAGAGAGTTGAGTGGTGGTCGGCCAGAATGTGGTCTGAATATGAGGGAATGGTGGTTCGCAAACGGTTGGAGAAGATTTGAAAGATATGTGCAGTGGCCAGTTTTTCCAATGGTTGTCATTTGTTTCACTTTTATACCCCAACTTAAGGGTTTTAATTTTTATTAAATTCCAATTCTATCCTTGGATTTTGGTTAGTGACTAATTAGGTCCTAAATTGATGAAATAATATCACATATTTTTTAACAAAACAATTAAAACAAATTAATTATTTTATTTTTCTTTTATATTATTTAACATTATTTATTTTGATTGAAAAACGAAATAAAAAGGAATTAAATCGAGCCAAAAGCGAATGCACGAGCATGCAGAAAAAACAAATGTGCACTAAAATGATCTACGCATAATACAGTTTAGTAAAACAAATAGTCGTTGATCAAATATTGCAATTAAAAATACTCGGATAAAAAGGCACAAACTAGACAAAATGCGTGCGCGCTCAGATGAAAAAAAATAAAATGAGCGCACAAAACTGAGCTACGCGTAATGTAGTTTAGTAAAAGAGACAGTTGCAGGCCCAAACCTGAAACTATTTGGTTTAATTAATGAAAGAGTCACAGTGTAAAAATTATGATTTGTGAAATTAATGAAGCTATTTGGTTTAATTTATAGATACAATAAATCTAAATTAAGCCAAATATATTATATTCTAGTGTTACACATTGTTCCAAACTAATAAAAATATCTTTTTTTTTTAATTCTCTAAAATATATCATTATTCACATGTTTATCTGAATTACAACCCGAAATCACCAAAATAAAAGAAACCATTAAATGTGCTCACAATTTGTTTGTTTTTTTATCATTAACATTCAACCATTTAACTTATTTTTCTTAAAATTCAACGCGTTTTTTTTCTTATTAAGACTCATTCATTTTTAAAATTCCATTGTTTTTTTCTTGTTAGATTCGTTCAAAACCTTATGATTTCTACCAATATAGAAATCAAGAATAAAACTCTAAAATAATTCCTATAAGTCGATATAGCATCAACTTGTATCCGTTAAACCCATATCCGAATACAATTATGAGAATGAAGGCGGAAGCGTACCTGAATTTGCCATTGAAATCGTTGAAGGTTCCGGGTATGTGATCCTTCGATTTGTAGAGTTCCTTAGGGTTACTTGAATCTCCTCTAATGGGGATGAAGAGAGAAAATCTAATAAACCTTATTTTGTTCGTACTCTACAAATAAAGACCATAACCCATTTAAATAACCCTAGGGTTATTTCTTAGTTTTCAATATTCTAATTTGGCCCCTCATCAAATTAGATATTGACTTACGGTAGCTACACAATAACTTGACCTTTCATCACATTTATGCTTTTAGCCACAAATTTAATATTATATTAATTAGACCCCTTTAAGCCTTGATTAATTTAAATAATGACACTAACATCTTAAATGTTACATTTGTGACCCAAAATTCTAACAATCTCCCACTGGTCACATATGTAACTTTACACACGTGTTAGACTTTATGAGCTCAAAATTTGCCATTGTATTCTTTAAGCATATCCAAAGTATCTTGTCCATTAGTCATGCCAATATACAGAATCAAGGTGATTTTCATTATATCAATCATAACTAAACCCATCAATGATCACCGATAGTGACACAACTAAATGGCATAGATCTATCATGAAATATGTAGCATGAAAATCACATGAAGTTGGTATTTATATGTCGATTTTCAATTGGTCCTACTTTACTATAGTGAGATCATTCAATAACTTTATTGTACAAAATATAAACTACTGAATATCAATCTTTATTAATTGGAAAATATCCAAAATCATAGTATGCATACATAATACCAAAAACAGAACATAAAATTCATAATCGACTAACTCCCACTAAACCAAAGACTCCTCTAACGATAAAACACCCATGCGAGCAGTGTGCTCATGAAAGACCTTGAGTGGAAGACCTTTTGTAAGAGGATATGCTATCATGGAGTTTATCCCCAAGTGTTCTATGGAAATCTGTCCACTTTGTACCCCTTTCTTAACAACTAGGAACTTTATGTCAATATGTTTTAACTTAGTCGAGCTCCTATTATTGTTGGAATACAGGACGGCTGATTAGTTGTCACGGTATAACTTAAGTGGCCTTTCAATTCCTTCCATAATTCTCAGCACAGTGACAAGATTCCTCAACCAAATCCCATGGTTGAATGCCTCATAACATGCTATAAACTCTGCTGCCATGGTGGATGAAGTCGTAAGAGTTTTCTTAGCACTGCGCCAAGAAATTGCACCACCAACCTGTCATACCCCAAATTTTGACCACTAAGATTTCCCATCATTGTGCAAATCATCATCACAATATGGATGAACCATCATGTCTCATCAAATGCCTCAAGGGTTGTTGAGCATTCACTACAACAAAAATTAGGGTTTTAAGCCCTCTCTGAGTTCTTAGACAAAGGATCAATCAAGGAATGACATGATCTTTAACTTGTCTAAACCTCTAAAATATCCACAATGGATTAAAAGGACTCTCACTTCAAGGATTAAGCACAAAGCTGCTCCCTTCTAGGTGGATCAAGCCTCAAGATCGCCAGTATCACCAAATTAGGGTTTTGGTCGATCAGGGCCTCCAAAGGGAAATTTTCCTCTGGGCATGAGCCAAGGATCCAAAACACAACCTAATATACTCCATGGAACCCTATGGACCCAACCATCAAGTCAATTTTGCCTCAGGGGATGCATACATCAAAAATCAGGAATTAGGGTTTCTTGACCTAATTCACCCCTAAGTTGACTTTTGGGGCAAATCATGAGCCAAGACCTCAAGAGAGGGTTTGAGGGTATCTAATTAACTATATTGATCCATTTGGAACAATGGATTAATCCAAGAAGTTTGAGCAACAAGTCTCAATTTCATCTGCACCACAGTTAGGGTTTTAAGGAAAAAGTCAATTGTAACTTTGACTTTTGACCAGGACATGCTCCCAAGCCCTAGGACATGAATCAATATACCCTATTACACCCATGGAACATGTCCATCAAGTTTGATTTAGGTCAAGGACATGATTTCCTGAAGAATTGCACAGTTTGGAATTCATCTGATAAAAAGTCAACTGTGCACAAAAGTCAACTTTGACCTTTTGAGATTTTTCACCAAAATGGATTTTTAACCCTAAAATGATGTTAATGTATGATTTGAATCATCATTCATCAAGAAAAATCAAGAAAAGTTGGATAACTTGTAAAAGGGGTAACCATAAAAACTTAGAAAATTTTCTAAGTTAAAAATAAAGTGGCTAGGGTACCAACTTTGGAGGACCATAACTCCTAAACCACAAGGCCATTTTTTACCATCCAAAGCTTGATTTGTAGATCTCATTGCCCTCTACAAAAACTTCAACTAGACCTAACTCCAATTCATTGTGGATTTTGAGCTATGAGTGAGCCAAAATGGCTGGAAATATGAAAGTACACCATTTTCCCAACACTTAGAAAAAATTATGTCCAAGACAGATTTTGTTGAAACACCAAAACTTGTGAGATCTTTTAACATAGATGCAAGCTGAATCAAGTCCAAAGTTAAACATCAATGTTGTTGCATATGTTGCCAAGAATTCAAAGAGCTTAACAACATGAATTGATTCAACTTGAGCCAAGAGAAATCCATGCCCAAAGTCATGCTGCTGCAAGCTGTTTTGGAAAAATCAGTTTGCATGTTTGCTTGCCACACACGATTTTGAACCAAAAACTGAGGATCAGCATGCCACATGTATTCAAACCAATCACATTGCATCTGATCCAACTGATAAATCTGAGTCAAAAGGCCAAGGAATCTTCCAACTTGAAATTCATCCACTTTGGCACATTTTGCCTTGAATTCAAAGTGCATTAATGTGGAATAGTGCATTGTCAAGGTAGCTACCCTACTCAGTCAAATTCTCTGATTAAACAACAATAAAAACATCTGAGGAATGTGATTTTGGTCAAGGCATAGCCCTGCTCTTGGGAATGGCTAGCTTGCCTTGCTTGAGAAGAAATCCTCCAAGCCAATCCATGCAAATGTGATCTGATCCAGCAGCCATTCACTATTCCTCCAAAACAAAAGTTGATCACCTATAAATAGAGGTCCCAATGGATCATTCAACTCACACCAAAGCCAGTTACAGCACTGCTTTCTCTCATTCTTCCTTAAACCTCAAGTTTTTTGGTTTTTGAGTAACCACTATCAGGTTTTGAGTTGCAGCCTCAAGCAATCAATTCCAATTGCTCAAACACATCACATATGATGTATTTGAGGTGTCCAAACCCTTAAACACTGACTGTAACACCTCAGGCTCAAAATCGCCCTTCAACCAAGCCATTATGCCTCAATTATGCAGGTGGAGGTCTCCAGCTTGATCCAAAGAGTTTCAAAGTGTTCCAAAGCTTGTAACACACTCCATAACATCCATTGAAGCTGTAGGGATCATTAATTCACGACTGGAACAAAGTTTGTGCAGAGTTCCATTTCAGGTTGCATCAAGGTAAGCCTCAAAACTCAAACTCCATGATCCATGCATATTTCCTCGCATGATATTTTTGCCAATTGCTTGCCATCATATGTTGATTGTTTTCCCTCAAAAAATTTGATCATTGCACTCATAATCATGCCTACTCGATTGCTTTTGCAAAATTAGGGTTCATACGGCCACAATGATATAATTTGTTATACACTGAAAATGAATAAAATTGGGTATTGCCATCTTCTTCCTTGTGAAAAAACGCATGAGTTTGGTGTTTGAATGATGTCCAATGGTTGAGAGATGAGTGAGATATGGTGCTTCACGCACGAGTTCGAGGAAGAAGATGGTCATGGCTCCATTCTTCAGGTTTTCCAACTAAGTTTGATATATATTTTTCACTTGCCATGTTATTAATGAATTGTCATTGCGCCCCAGCGGTTCATCAGCTGGTTTTGTGTGTATTGGCAAGCGAGAGGTCTGGGGTTCGAATCCCCCTCGCCCCAGACTTCTTTTTATCACTTGTTTATTTTGTTATTTTTCATATTATTATTTTTAATGATTTGAAAAATTAATAACTCCTTCAATTTTTATCATTTTTGATTGGTTCTTTTTGCAACAATTCACAAAAATGTTGAAATATTTTATTCCACCAAAAAATTAGATTTATATTATTTATTTAATATAATTAGTATTTTTGTGAATAAATTCATTTTTAATTGTTTTTAAACATTCTAAAAGTGAATATTTACTTTGAAAATCAAAACCTAATGAGTTTAAATATTCCTTGTGATTATCCCTCATTTTTTCCAAACCTTAAACAAAATCATAAATGGATTATTCAAATTTATTTTGAATTTTTGTTTGATTTTCTTTAAATATTTACTTTTAAAGATTAAAATTAGGGTTTTTGATGAATTCAACTTTCAAAATTGATTTTCAAATACACATGGGCCTCTAATAGAGTGTAAGACCCAATCCTTTTTTGATCAAATCATTTTTGGGCCTCAGTATTGTATAAGTCCCGATACCGTCAGAAAACAAACGGCGCGATCGTCGCCTTTTCAAAACGAAAAACCTTGGGCCTACCCTCGAGTAGTAAGACCCATTTCTTTTCTTAACACTCATGGGCCTCTAATAGAGTGTAAGACCCAACCCTTTGTAAATACAACCTATTTTGGGCCCTACTTATGGTATAAGTCCCGTTGTATTTCAAAAAGTTCGACGCAATCAGCATCCGTTGAAAAACAAACCCTGGGCCTCTCCTTGAGCTATAAGACCCATTTAAAACTTTTGGGCCTCTAATAGAGTGTAAGACCCAACCCCCTTTTAACCAAAATCATTTTGGGCCTCACTTATTGTATAAGTCCCTCTGCGTTAAAAGAAAACCTCGGCGCGATCGCCATTTTTAAACGAAAAGTTAAATTGGGCCTACCCTCGTGTTATAAGCCCCACTCTTTTTATTTAAAACTTTTGGGCCTCTTGAGAGAGTGTAAGACCCATCCCTTTGTACAGAAAACCTTTTTGGGCCTCAGTCACTTGTATAAGTCCCTCTGTACAAAACAACAGTGCGCTCACTGATAAAACCCTGGGTCTCTCCTTGAGTTGTAAGCCCCAAATCTTTCTTTTTCAAAGCACTTTCTCCTTTGATTTTGAATATACTGTTGTTTTCAATCTTTCTTTGTTGAACAACTAACCAAACAGCATGGAAGCTCTACAACCGAGTAAGTGGTTATTGCTTTCATTTACCGCTTTCATATACATATAACTGTATTGTGGGGCTGTTTCGCTGTAAGTCTTCTTTCATAAACTCATATCAACTGTGTAATAATAGTATAGATATTTAGAGTTTCCCCGACAACTACGTTTAGCATTAAGCCCGTTGATCACTCTTAAATAGTCAAAACTAGATCCCCATAGGATTACCAGACACAGTCTTCCCTCCTCTTGGGGTTAAACAATATGGAGACATGAAAGGCAGCATTCTCGGTGAACCCTTTCATAGACTGTCACTCGTAGAAGTTGTCAAAGAAACTCTACTCCCCAGAGATGATCTCTTCTCCGTGAATTGCATCTCTTGAGTTTCTTCCAAATTCTCGAACTTTCCTGACTTGATCTATTCCTCGTGAATAGCTTGCCTTGAATTTCTCGGGGTTTGGGGACCCACGGGCTTCTTAAAAGCACTTGTCAAGAAACTATATTCCCTAGAGATGATATTTTCTCCGTGAATGGCATCTCTTGAGTTTCTTCCAAATTCTCGAACTTTCCTGGCTTGATCTATTCCTCGTGAATAACCTGTCTTGAATTTCTCGGGGTTGGGGACCCATCGGCTTCTTAAAAGCATCGGCCTCCTCTTGGGCATCATACAAGGACCCACAGGCTTCCTAAAAGTAACCCCGCCTCCTCTTGGGCTTAGTACAAGGACCTGTCGGCTTCTTAGAAGTATTCACAGCCTCCTCTTAGGCTTCGTATAATGATCTCTTCCTCCGGGAATGATAGCCTCCTCTTGGGCTTCATACAAGGACCCGTCGGCTTCTTAGAAGTATTCACAACCTCCTCTTAGGCTTCGTATAATGATCTCTTCCTCTGAGAATGGTAGCCTCCTCTTGGGCTTCGTACAATGATTCTCCCCAGTGGAGTCAAACAATGTTTAGCCTCTCTCTCGGGCTTTGTACGAGACACATAAGAGACTCCCTCGTTGAGTCAATCACCCCTTTCGCCTCCATCTCGGGCTTTATACGAGATACAAAAAAGGTTCTTATTGAACCAAACAAACAACAGCCTTCATCTCGGGCTTTATACGAGATACCAAAAGACTCCACCGTCGGGTCAAAACCTTTTAGCCTCTCTCTCGGGCTTTGTACGAGACACATATTAGCCTCCTCTTAGGCTTTGTATAAGAAAACCATTGGTTGATCCAATTAAACTTTTAGCACCAAAGTTGTGCCTCGTTCACAGTAGACAAACATCAACAACTCCCTTCATCTAATCGCTGTAAGCGGCAAGCCTCTGGATCATCTACATCCATGCCACTGTCCCTTTTTTAGCATGAGAAATTCCTAAGGAAAGATGGCATTGCTCTACACTGAGTTAAAGTCTTCTCCTTCAGGTTAAAACCCCCCTATAAAGGAAATTATGGCATTGCCAGGATCCGCGTATCCCGGTTAAAGTAATCCTCCCTTTATAACCAGTCACCCAACAGTTGTGACAAACAGACCTCTTTAGAGATGACAAATTCTCTCTAAAGTCAACACCTTCAGCTTCATGTCTTGGGCTTCGAACAAGATACAAATAAACTCTTCAGCTTCACATCTTGGGCTTTGAACAAGATACAAATCACCTTTCGCTTCACGTCTTGGGCTTTGAACAAGACACCAAAAACACCCATTTCCTCCCATAGAATAGGAGGAACTACGAACGCTCTGATTTCCCTGTTTCGGTAAACGGGAATATGTAGGCATAAGATTGAAAGAAAAATCTTAGCGAGCACAATTAACAAAAAACCTTAATCCCATACTCTCAAATCAAAAAGCATCAGTCCTAACATCTTAATCCTTGTTCCCCGCCAGAAACATTCTGTCAAAATAAAAAGAGAGAAAACAGTATTGGCGAAAATACAAATAACTAGTACAAAGGCCCCCCACATTGATAGCATTCGTAACCTAACAGACCGCTGTTTAAACTCAGTATGCAAGCAGGGTTAATTGGAGACATCTATTTCCCTTCCTTCATCAGCTTTAATAGGATAAAAAATGAATCGACCTCTAGTAAACTCAACCGCAGAGAGTGACCAGCGCTTAAGAACCGCGTCCAAAATCGCTCGCTACACAACCAACATGTAAACATATCCATAAGTGGATCTTTTACTGTCTTGGCATCCAGCAAAATTTGAGTCAGAGTATCCAGTGATCTCTAACTGGTATGACCTCCTATATGTGAGCATATAGTATTTTGTTCTCTTTAAATACCTCATAACCTTTTTAGCTGTTTTCTAATGATCCATTCCTGGATTGCTCAAATATCTTCCTAACATCCCAACTATGAACGCAATATCCGGACGCATGCACACTTAGGCATACATCAGACTCCCTACTGCTGACGCATAAGGAATCTTTTGCATTTCTTGAATTTCTAAGTTTCCTTTTGGGCACTGACTAAGACTGAATTTGTCTCCCTTAGCAATTGGAGTATCTCCTGATTTACATTCTTGCATGCCAAACCTTTTAAGTACCTTTTGATATAGATCCTTTGCGATAATCTTACAATACCACGAGATCGGTCTCGATGTATCTGAATTCCTAATACAAAGGAGGTATCACCAAGATCTTTCATTTCAAAATTTCTTGATAGAAATTTCTTAGTTTTGGGCATCATTCCTATATCATTTGTGGCAAGAAGTATGTCATCTACGTACAATACCAAGAAAATGTACTTGCTCCCACTGAATTTGTGATACACACAATCTTCAACAACATTCACCTCAAAACAAAATGAGAGAATTACTTCATGAAACTTGTGATACCACTGACGAGACGCCTGCTTTAGTCCATATATGGATTTTTTTTCCAATTTACAAACGATATTATTTGAGTCCCTTGACACAAAGTTTCCTGGTTGCATCATATAGATTGTTTCATCAATGTTACCATTGAGGAAAGTTGTCTTGACATCCATTTGATGGAGTTCCAAATCATAATGTGCAACAAGAGCCATGATTGTCCTAAAAGAGTCTTTCGATGAAACCGGAGAGAAAGTCTCTTTAAAGTCAATCCCTTCCTTTTGATTATAGCCCTTAGCCACAAGACGAGCCTTATACCTCTCCACATTACCGTTAGAATCCTGTTTGGTCTTAAAAATCCATTTGCAACCAATGGGTTTCACACCTTCTGGTAATGGGACAAGTTCCCAAACTTTATTGTCTTGCATGGACTTATACTCCTCCTTCATTGCTTCAATCTAATTTTCTGAGTTGGAATCCTGCATGGCTTGACGGAAGTTGATTGGATCATCTTCCAGCATACCATTATTTTCCTCATGTTCTTGGAGAAAGACTATGTAATCATCCGGAATAACATTTCTCCTTTCTCTAGTGGATCTCCACAAAGATATTGGTTCTTGTAACACTTGTTCTTGAGGATTTTGAGTTTGTTTTTCATGAATCACCAAATCATCTTGAGTTTGAGGAGTTGCAACAATGTCTTATGCAGGTTCCGTACTTGCTTGATCAAAAGAAAATATATGAATCGGTTCTGGAATTGTTATCGATTCTTCCTCTAAGACAAAGTATCTAACCTTATTCTTCCCCCCAAACTCAATATCCTCAAAGAATGTGGTTGTTCCCGTCTCAAAAATTGAATTTAATTTGGTAGATTAGCTCTTGCATACCCCGTCTAAAATTTCAGTGTTGTCCCTATTGATGAGTTCTAAGGCTCATAGGGAATCTTTGCAGAAGGTGCTGGAACACGCGTATGTTGAGCATGATGTGTCTGTTAATCAGTTTGATGGCATTCTTGCCAACCTCACAACATGCAATAATTTGAGTTTCTGTGATGAGGAGTTACCCGAGGAGGGGAGAAATCACAATTTGGCTTTACAAATTTCTATGAACTGTCAAGAAGATGCATTTTCCAATGTGTTGGTTGATACATGCTCTTCCTTGAATGTGTTTCCAAAGTCTACTTCGTCGAAGCTTTCGTACCAAGGTGCTCCCATGAGGTATAATGGGGTTGTGGTTAAAGCTTTTGATGGATCTAGAAAAATTGTGATTGGAGATGTTGATCTTCCAATCAAAATAGGACCATGCTTCTTCCAAATTACTTTTCAAGTAATGGATATTCGTCCTGCTTATAATTTTCTGCTTGGCCGACCTTGGATTCATGAAGTTGGGGCAGTGGCCTTAACTCTTCATCAGAAATTAAAATTTGTTAAGAATGACAAGCTGGTAATTGTTGGAGGCGAACAAGCGATGCTGGTGAGTCATCTTTCATCCTTTTCATATGTTGATGCCGACGAAATTGTTGGGACTCTATTCCAAGCTCTTTCCGTCGATGATATAATTGTTAAGAAGAATGGATTGCCCATGTCTTCTTTAAAAGATGATATGCATGTATTAGAGACTGGTCGGTCTGACGGTTGGGGTCGAGTTATTGATGTGGTTGATAATAAAGACATAACTGATTTAGGATTTGTAACACCCCGATTTTTAACAGCGGGAGTGTATATTTTTTTTTCTGAAATGCCATACATAATATTGACAACTGTCTTTTTAGGAAAATAATAAAAATGATTAATCAGAGTACAAGCTTTCGATCTAAGTCTTTGCCATACATAGGACCTGCGTAATGCCCACTAGTATAAATATTTGTCCATACACATAAAAATAAGCACTCAGCTTTAACAACAACAACAACAACCACAACATGGACAACCTCAAAACACGACCCTAAGCTGATCTTGAATTCCTAGTCCCAAGACTTCGCATCTCACAAGCCTTCACAACACCTGGATACCTTAACTATCACAACTTCTAAACCTGGGTGGTCATTAGCCACATCATAATAATAGTAGAGGGTCACAATCTAAAAACAACATATATGGAAGAATACACACATGCAAGCAGAACATGATATACATAACAACATGAATAAGATGACAATATGATATGCAGAGCAACATAAATGAGGTGACAGTATGATATATGTAACAATCACAACATTTAATTTAACACACAAATGCAATGCACAAACATCCTAAATGCAGACCTATATGAATTTGGTGGTCCCAATTCGTCGGGTACCCTCACCATGCATGAATCCTAGAATTTAACCTCTCCGCAGAGAGTCGTGATACCCCCTTGGGTCCTCACTAACCGTGTTGCCTCGCAGACACAAAAAGTGCTGCCCTTGCAGACACCCGGTGTTGCCTCCCTCGCATTCACCTGACTCAATTTGATCTCAAGGATCGATGACGGCTCAGTCACATCACCTGGTGCAGTAGAATTCCCTTCGGGATTAGGTGATGATTCAGAACCCATCACCCTGGCCCATTCGGCGCCAACTACCTACACGCAACTATGGTATGCATGACTCACACATCCAAATGCAACAGTTTATATAAACACAATATGTATAATCACAAAGTGAAAAATCACAATTCACAATTCAGTTCGTATATCTATCACAGATCATATGAACAATTCTCGGTACCAACAGGTGGCTCAGACACACCTCGTGTTGTCCTCCTCGACATACACATCAACCGCAATTCATATATTTATCACAAATCATATGAATAATTCTCATTATCAACAGGTGGCTCAGACACACCTCGTGTTGTCCTCCTCGACATACACATCAACCGCAAATCATATATTTATCACAAATCATATGAATGCACATCACAAGTTTAGCGTCATAGCATAAACACATATCCCCAACCGGGCACACAATCATGAATATAACCACACAACCTCAACTGGCACACAATCATTCAAACATCCCCACAAGGGCACACAGTCATGAATACAAACACACATGCATTCAATCACATATAAGATCGTTAGAAAGTGCCCTTACCTGAGCAAGCTTCCAACCCAAACAACTTACGCTACGTAAGATCGATTTGTCTCTCACGATGAAATCTCGTACCCGATTCACACTTTCAACCTTATAAAATACACAAAGGACTTAAGTTAAAACCAACTCAGATACATCTACAATAAGGCTGGGTCTTGATCGCTAACCTAAACAATTAGGGCTTTAGGTTTTCACTCCCCGATTACTAACCTAATCGCTCTATAGAAAAACCCACACAATTTAAATTCATTTATTTTGAACAACAATTTGAATTCCAAAAATCTAGGATTCACGCCATTAGGCCACCCACAGTACATCATATAACAGCTCACTGGCTCCACGTTATATAACAAAAGCACAACACACAGTAAAACACCGACCGCACACACTTTACGTGATAAAACCCAACACTTTTTCAAAACCACAAAAACTAAAATCATCTCTTGCCCTCCAAACCATTTTTAATAGAAAGAACATCCCGTTAGCTCTCCAACGCTTCGAGCGGGGATCAAAACCGACTTACGGATCAAAAGATATGAATTTTCGAAGTTTTCGCCGAAAACCCCCCTTTTGCCTTGAAAACCTACGGGTTTTGGCCTTTCCACCCGAAAATCCGACCGATTCAATTATTTTCTTCGAAATAACCACATACTCGTACTCACCTAACATATAGCAGTGAATTAGAACCATTAAACACGATTTCTACGACGTCCGTTTTCGATTCAATTCTTAAAACCCTCATTTCTCAAAAATGTCCAAAGTTACGAAATCACCCGAATTCAATCTTACGAGTTTCAATAATCACGGCCTAACATTCCTCGACTAAACTACGCAATTTATTTCGAATTTCATCCGTGAAAACATCGATTTCTATCGATTTTACCAATTTTGCTCAAATATGTAAAACCTAACATTTTCTAACCAAAATCAACCAAACAAACACCTACATATACATATACTATCGTAGGATAATCGAGTTTAGTAAACTTACCCGATTTAATCGAAGATCCGGCTCCGATTCGGATGTTTTCCCCATTTTTCCCTCTTTTCTCTCTTTCTCCTCTCTTTCCTCTTCTTTTCTTTCCTTTTACTTTCTTTCTCTCTAATCTCTCTATATATATAATATAAACTTTCCACTTAATCCCCATCATATCCTTTTCTAAAATATCTAATCCGCAAGATTACCGTTTTACCCTTTCGCCTAAATATCTCCTAAACGCTCTCAAAACGCGATTAAACGAAAACATCGACGAAAAAAGATATATTATAAAATAAAAGTCAAGAATAAAATTACAATATACCCGCCAAAAATATCTAATGGATATAATAATAATATCTCAACAAAATATCTAATGGATTTAATAATAATAGTATAACGCAAAAATATCTAGATATTTAATGTCTCACACTTAAAAAAATGTTCTGACTCAGACGAGTCGTAACTCGCTCACGAACAACTTTTTATGAAAACCGAAAATTTTCACCGGCGCATTTTAATTAAAACCACCCAAAATTTTCGAATAAATTTTATTCCGAATAAATTTTTGTTCCTTAACTCAGAAAGATATATTGAGATTAAATTCTCAATATCGGCGATATATAACACTCCCATTTAAATTTTGACGACAATCGGAGTCCGTGAAAATTTAAACGACGGGTATAATTTGCCCGTTTTCCCAAAAATCGGCAGAAACACGTTTTTGAAATTTTGAAAACATAGAAACATTCGGAATCCAATATAACTACCGTACCAATAGAAAAAGTCTGATTGAATTAAAAAGAAACCACGTGGATCAATCCAGACCACAACCGAACACCCTAGAAATATCGGGTATAATCTGCTCGCTACTCCAAATTTAGTAGAAAAACAGATTAAAATGATAAAACATCGTAATATCATACGGACTAAAATATACGGGTCTTACATTACTACCCACCAAAAAGGAGTTTCGTCCTCGAAACTCGAGATAAATGTAACAACTTACCAATTTATCACTAACACACTCACCAGAATGACCGCGCACCTATTGCAACCCTCTACAAAGTCACAGTGACTCGGACTCTGGACGCAACGCTAAAACCGCACACTATCTAAGCCGTCAAGAATCATTCATTCCATTCAACACAATCTTGTCTACTATCAACAACAGATTAAGGATGATCAGTTCCTCAATTTGTCAATAAGTAGGCAACAACCATGATGGTGGAATAAATCATCATTACCTAACTACGATAGTGTCCTCCTCATCTTGTTCTCAATTTTATGCAAGACACAAGGGTCCAATAATCACTTCGATGTTTCCTAAATGTTTCCTCCAAACACTTGCTACTTCACTCTCCAAAGTGAGACACAATTTCCCCAAAACAAGTTACGGTTTCTCTCACGCTCACTCAGCTCGGAACAACCATTGAGTATCCTCCAAAACAGTAACAGCTAAAACCCAAGTACAAGTTTAACCTATTTCACTCCAAACGAAGTAGTCATCTAAGTAGAGAACTCCACATTTTTCCCAAGGTCCATAATTCCTTAGTTATTCCTTCCATCTCAATACCATGGCGACCTATATATGTTCCCATCCAAATTCATTCCCCTTACCATCTTAATATTACCATCCCAACGTCCGGTTGGTGATTGAAACTCTCACAAATTCCCTTTTCCCCAGTCTTAAACTATTGGATCACACTCTAACACAACTACCTCATTTCCAAGTCATAACTTAGTTTACTCTCGTATACCTTAACCTTAAACGTTCCTCATCGTTGGCTATCCCCATTTGACATACCACGTCTTTCGTGTTATCCTACACCTGCTTCCAAAAATTCATTGAGTTTCCTTTTCCTCTTACAACTAAATTCTATTTCCCTCAAAGAGCTCATCAATCAAACCATTTTTTATTGTTCTCATATCTCATCTTCTGTTGTTAAACTGTTCTCGATGTCAACCTCTAACATCCAATATTTTCTCAATGAATATTTTCCATTATGCTACTCTACTCTTTGTCATAACCAGTACGATGAATCCAAGTCTTACTAATCTCCACCAAACATTTCCATTTCATACTTGACTTCGTCCTAATAGGCAAATGTTTGATCCTCTCTACTTCCGAATATGCCCAATGCACCTTTTTCTCTTAAGCATACACTTACAATCACATTTTCCAAATTGTGGGTGAGGTAATTTCTTGCACGGATTCTAAATCGACCTGATTCACATCTCTATACATTCCTCTCACACTCCGTCTTGACACTTATTTCCCCATACCAATCTTTTCACTCCACCCATTCGTTCATCAATGACATAATGTACTTAACCTCGTCCAGACTTCTCATGTCTCATGTGGAATATCCAACAGGCTTTTCACTTAGTAACTTCATCATCCTAATTCTGAATATAACCACCCATCTAGTCACTAATACACTACTCATTAACCTTGTGATATCAAAATTTCCAACCGCAGGATTATTCTCTTACCACTTATACCGCTTCTTAAATATCAATTTTACGTCCGAGCGCAACCCCATCATCTATAGCATACACTCTTGAGGAAATGCTTAGTATCCTTCCAATTTCCATTTGGGCCATATCCTTGGTAGTCCTTCCTAAGCAACGAGGTAGTCAACCTTCTTATTAAAAAAATATGTGTTACCTGAGCACTTTCTTGCTTGCATACAACTTTATTCTTCCTTTGTAACCACCTTTACGATACTGCAACTCCAAAGTTCCTTATACTAGATCCTCTTATAACATCTAGGAGTTTCCAACTTCAAAAATCTTAGCAACCAAACGCCTATAGTCGTTTCCCAACCTACCATGACCTCTATCTAGTCAACTTCAACCCACATCTTTACTCTCCTTCACCCAATCTAAATATCCTTGTTCCAAATCAATGCTCGTCCTATCCAACCTACTCTTCGTTGTTCTATCTATCTTCAATTGCTTATGACTATCAAATGGTCATAATATCCTTTTATAACACAACCCAATCCTCTTTCGCATAAGTTCTTGCTAAACATCAGGACACATCCATTCACTCCTCAGTTTCTTATTCAATCCTAGCTTTTTCTAAGGTATCAACCAACATTATCACCCTACGATCTAACACTCTACAAGAATCATCCTTCCAAAACAGACATATCTTACTCCTCCATCTAGTCACTTAGCACTTATCTCAAATCTTAACGCTTGACTTTTAAAGAGCAACTACCCAATCAAAATTCCTTTGCTAACATTTCTTTATTCTCAGGTTCGATCCCTAAATCCAAATCTAACTTTGATCTTCACGAAATCCATATACTTGTTACACCATATAACTCCATTCATTAATTCTTCATACATGGCTCTGTGTCCTTCCAGATATTAACTTTCAGCGTCTTATCACTCTTCTAACAACCCATTGTCTACCCGCGGTATGATATTTCTAGCAAAACCATGTCACCCATACTTGAATTACTTTAGAACTTCCCTGCTCTACTCATATAATTACTTAGATCCATGGTGCTACTTCTACCTTTTTCTTCTAGAAACTGTTATACTCTTTCTCTCTCAAACTCCTACTTCTAATCTTTGAAGACAACTCCACTGATGGTCACTTCTACTAAAACTTATCCACGTGATACTTGGTTTCCGTCCTTTAACATCACATGATTCATCCTTACGGTATTTAGTTGACTATCTAACCTAGCTTAAGAAACCAAATTAAACCCTCAAGCACCTACCACTCGTATAACCTTCCTCCAACTTTCCTAGGTTTCGGCCACTTTCAACGTGCAACCCGCTTTCTTTCTAGAGAAGATGTCCCATTAATTTCCATGTATAGTAATTGTCTCCAAACAACATCTATAGCTGCTCTTTGATTCCAAGAAATATCATCTTTTTCATAGTCCATAAACTGCATCTCCTCTCATTCGGAACTCACCGGAATGAACATCCAATCATTTTCCTCCCAAAAGGTCCTCCAAATCAAGTCCTTACTTACAATCCTTTGAAACCTTGACCTCCACTCATCCCTACTCAACACCTCGGAGTGATAAGAACAAACAAAACCTCTCATCTATAACATTACTGCAGAAAACCTTATAGTTCTTACTCGATTCAATCTCACCACCTCTAGCTCACTACCTCTAAAGAAAACGGAGACACATGTCGACCAACGTCGACAAATGCTCAAGGGGTTTAACTATGCTTCTTACTGAAGTATTATGGGAGACCTCAACTTCAGTTAAGAAACAAACGATTACCTATACACATAACCTGCTGGACTCAAGACACAAACCACATAACACATAGGACTCCACACATTTACTCCCACTAAACCCGACACTTGATCAGCTTAGGACACCCGACTCACAACCCCATGAAAATCTTAGACCAAAGCTCTGATACCACAATGTAACACCCCGATTTTTAACAGCGGGAGTGTATATTTTTTTTTTGAAATGCCATACATAATATTGACAACTGTCTTTTCAGGAAAATAATAAAAATGATTAATCAGAGTACGAGCTTTCGATCTAAGTCTTTTCCATACATAGGACCAGCGTAATGCCCACTAGTATAAATATTTGTCCATACACATAAAAATAAGCACTCAGCTTTAACAACAACAACAACAACCACAACATGGACAACCTCAAAACACGACCCTAAGTTGATCTTGAATTCCTAGTCCCAAGACATCGCATCTCACAAGCCTTCACGACACCTGGATACCTTAACTATCACAACTTCTAAACCTGGGTGGTCGTTAGCCACATCATAATAATAGTAGAGGGTCACAATCTAAAAACAGCATATATGGAAGAATACACACATGCCAGCAGAACATGATATACATAACAACATGAATAAGATGACAATATGATATGCAGAGCAACATAAATGAGGTGACAGTATGATATATGTAACAATCACAACATTTAATTTAACACACAAATGCAATGCACAAACATCCTAAATGCAGACCTATATGAATTTGGTGGTCCTAATTCGTCGGGTACCCTCACCATGCATGAATCCCGGAATTTAACCTCTCCACAGAGAGTCGTGATACCCCCTTGGGTCCTCACTAACCGTGCTGCCTCGCAGACACAAAAAGTGCTGCCCTTACAGACACCTGGTGTTGCCTCCCTCGCATTCACCTGACTCAATTTGATCTCAAGGATCGATGACGGCTCAGTCACATCACCTGGTGCAGTAGAATTCCCTTCGGGATTAGGTGATGATTCAGAACCCATCACCCTGGCCCATTCGGCGCCAACTACCTACACGCAACTATGGTATGCATGACTCACACATGCAAATGCAACAGTTTATATAAACACAATATGTATAATCACAAAGTGAAAAATCACAATTCACAATTCAGTTCGTATATCTATCACAGATCATATGAACAATTCTCAGTACCAACAGGTGGCTCAGACACACCTCGTGTTGTCCTCCTCGACATACACATCAACCGCAATTCATATATTTATCACAAATCATATGAATAATTCTCATTATCAACAGGTGGCTCAGACACACCTCGTGTTGTCCTCCTCGACATACACATCAACCGCAAATCATATATTTATCACAAATCATATGAATGCACATCACAAGTTTAGCGTCATAGCATAAACACATATCCCCAACCGGGCACACAATCATGAATATAACCACACAACCTCAACTGGCACACAATCATTCAAACATCCCCACAAGGGCACACAGTCATGAATACAAACACACATGCATTCAATCACATATAAGATCGTTAGAAAGTGCCCTTACCTGAGCAAGCTTCCAACCCAAACAACTTACGCTACGTAAGATCGATTTGTCTCTCACGATGAAATCTCGTACCCGATTCACACTTTCAACCTTATAAAATACACAAAGGACTTAAGTTAAAACCAACTCAGATACATCTACAATAAGGCTGGGTCTTGATCGCTAACCTAAACAATTAGGGCTTTAGGTTTTCACTCCCCGATTACTAACCTAATCGCTCTATAGAAAAACCCACACAATTTAAATTCATTTATTTTGAACAACAATTTGAATTCCAAAAATCTAGGATTCACGCCATTAGGCCACCCACAGTACATCATATAACAGCTCACTGGCTCCACGTTATATAACAAAAGCACAACACACAGTAAAACACCGACCGCACACACTTTACGTGATAAAACCCAACACTTTTTCAAAACCACAAAAACTAAAATCATCTCTTGCCCTCCAAACCATTTTTAATAGAAAGAACATCCCGTTAGCTCTCCAACGCTTCGAGCGTGGATCAAAACCGACTTACGGATCAAAAGATATGAATTTTCGAAGTTTTCGCCGAAAACCCCCCTTTTGCCTTGAAAACCTACGGGTTTTGGCCTTTCCACCCGAAAATCCGACCGATTCAATTATTTTCTTCGAAATAACCACATACTCGTACTCACCTAACATATAGCAGTGAATTAGAACCATTAAACACGATTTCTACGACGTCCGTTTTCGATTCAATTCTTAAAACCCTCATTTCTCAAAAATGTCCAAAGTTACGAAATCACCCGAATTCAATCTTACGAGTTTCAATAATCACGGCCTAACATTCCTCGACTAAACTACGCAATTTATTTCGAATTTCATCCGTGAAAACATCGATTTCTATCGATTTTACCAATTTTGCTCAAATATGTAAAACTTAACATTTTCTAACCAAAACCAACCAAACAAACACCTACATATACATATACTATCGTAGGATAATCGAGTTTAGTAAACTTACCCGATTTAATCGAAGATCCGGCTCCGATTCGGATGTTTTCCCCATTTTTCCCTCTTTTCTCTCTTTCTCCTCTCTTTCCTCTTCTTTTCTTTCCTTTTACTTTCTTTCTCTCTAATCTCTCTATATATATAATATAAACTTTTCACTTAATTCCCATCATATCCTTTTCTAAAATATCTAATCCGCAAGATTACCGTTTTACCCTTTCGCCTAAATATCTCCTAAACGCTCTCAAAACGCGATCAAACGAAAACATCGACGAAAAAAGATATATTATAAAATAAAAGTCAAGAATAAAATTACAATATACCCGCCAAAAATATCTAATGGATATAATAATAATATCTCAACAAAATATCTAATGGATTTAATAATAATAGTATAACCCAAAAATATCTAGATATTTAATGTCTCACACTTAAAAAAATGTTCTGACTCAGACGAGTCGTAACTCGCTCACGAACAACTTTTTATGAAAACCGAAAATTTTCACCGGCGCATTTTAATTAAAACCACCCAAAATTTTTGAATAAATTTTATTCCGAATAAATTTTTGTTCCTTAACTCAGAAAGATATATTGAGATTAAATTCTCAATATCGGCGATATATAACACTCCCATTTAAATTTTGACGACAATCGGAGTCCGTGAAAATTTAAACGACGGGTATAATTTGCCCGTTTTCCCCAAAAATCGGCAGAAACACATTTTTGAAATTTTGAAAACATAGAAACATTCGGAATCCAATATAACTACCGTACCAATAGAAAAATTCTGATTGAATTAAAAAGAAACCACGTGGATCAATCCAGACCACAACCGAACACCCTAGAAATATCGGGTATAATCTGCTCGCTACTCCAAATTTAGTAGAAAAACAGATTAAAATGATAAAACATCATAATATCATACGGACTAAAATATACGGGTCTTACATTACTACCCACCAAAAAGGAGTTTCGTCCTCGAAACTCGAGATAAATGTAACAACTTACCAATTTATCACTAACACACTCACCAGAACGACCGCGCACCTATTGCAACCCTCTACAAAGTCACAGTGACTCGGACTCTGGACGCAACGCTAAAACCGCACACTATCTAAGCCGGCAAGAATCATTCATTCCATTCAACACAATCTTGTCTACTATCAACAACAGATTAAGGATGATCAGTTCCTCAATTTATCAATAAGTAGGCAACAACCATGATGGTGGAATAAATCATCATTACCTAACTACGATAGTGTCCTCCTCATCTTGTTCTCAATTTAATGCAAGACACAAGGGTCCAATAATCACTTCGATGTTTCCTAAATGTTTCCTCCAAACTCCTGCTACTTCACTCTCCAAAGTGAGACACAATTTCCCCAAAATAAGTTACGGTTTCTCTCACGCTCACTCAGCTCGGAACAACCATTGAGTATCCTCCAAAACAGTAACAGCTAAAACCCAAGTACAAGTTTAACCTATTTCACTCCAAACGAAGTAGTCATCTAAGTAGAGAACTCCACATTTTTCCCAAGGTCCATAATTCCTTAGTTATTCCTTTCATCTCAATACCATGGCGACCTATATATGTTCCCATCCAAATTCATTCCCCTTACCATCTTTATATTACCATCCCAACGTCCGGTTGGTGATTAAAACTCTCACAAATTCCCTTTTCCCCAGTCTTAAACTATTGGATCACACTCTAACATAACTACCTCATTTCCAAGTCATAACTTAGTTTACTCTCGTATGCCTTAACCTTAAACGTTCCTCATCGTTGGCTATCTCCATTTGACATACCATGTCTTTCGTGTTATCCTACACTTGCTTCCAAAAATTCATTGAGTTTCCTTTTCCTCTTACAACTAAATTCTATTTCCCTCAAAGAGCTCATCAATCAAACCATTTTTTATTGTTCTCATATCTCATCTTCTGTTGTTAAACTGTTCTCGATGTCAACCTCTAACATCCAATATTTTCTCAATGAATATTTTCCATTATGCTACTCTACTCTTTGTCATAACCAGTACGATGAATCCAAGTCTTACTAATCTCCACCAAACATTTCCATTTCATACTTGACTTCGTCCTAATAGGCAAATGTTTGATCCTCTCTACTTCCGAATATACCCAATGCACCTTTTTCTCTTAAGCATACACTTACAATCACATTTTCCAAATTGTGGGTGAGGTAATTTCTTGCACGGATTCTAAATCGACCTGATTCACATCTCTATACGTTCCTCTCACACTTCGCCTTGACACTTATTTCCCCATACCAATCTTTTCACTCCACCCATTCGTTCATCAATGACATAATGTACTTAACCTCGTCCAGACTTCTCATGTCTCATGTGGAATATCCAACAGGCTTTTCACTTAGTAACTTCATCATCCTAATTCTGAATATAACCACCCATCTAGTCACTAATACACTACTCATTAACCTTGTGATATCAAAATTTCCAACCGCAGGATTATTCTCTTACCACTTATACCGCTTCTTAAATATCAATTTTACGTCCGAGCGCAACGCCATCATCTATAGCATACACTCTTGAGGAAATGCTTAGTATCCTTCCCATTTCCATTTGGGCCATATCCTTGGTAGTCCTTCCTAAGCAACGAGGTAGTCAACCTTCTTATTAAAAAAATCTGTGTTACCTGAGCACTTTCTTGCTTGCATACAACTTTATTCTTCCTTTGTAACCACCTTTACGATACTGCAACTCCAAAGTTCCTTATACTAGATCCTCTTATAACATCTAGGAGTTTCCAACTTCAAAAATCTTAGCAACCAAACGCCTATAGTCGTTTCCCAACCTACCATGACCTCTATCTAGTCAACTTCAACCCACATCTTTACTCTCCTTCACCCAATCTAAATATCCTTGTTCCAAATCAATGCTCGTCCTATCCAACCTGCTATTCGTTGTTCTATCTATCTTCAATTGCTTATGACTATCCAATGGTCATAATATCCTTTTATAACACAACCCAATCCTCTTTCGCATAAGTTCTTGCTAAACATCAGGACACATCCATTCACTCCTCAGTTTCTTATTCAATCCTAGCTTTTTCTAAGGTATCAACCAACATTATCACCCTACGATCTAACACTCTACAAGAATCATCCTTCCAAAACAGACATATCTTACTCCTCCATCTAGTCACTGAGCACTTATCTCAAATCTTAACGCTTGACTTTTAAAGAGCAACTACCCAATCAAAATTCCTTTGCTAACTTTTCTTTATTCTCAGGTTCGATCCCTAAATCCAAATCTAACTTTGATCTTCACGAAATCCATATACTTGTTACACCATATAACTCCATTCATTAATTCTTCATACATGGCTCTGTGTCCTTCCAGATATTAACTTTCAGCGTCTTATCACTCTTCTAACAACCCATTGTCTACCCGCGGTATGATATTTCTAGCAAAACCATGTCACCCATACTTGAATTACTTTAGAACTTCCCTACTCTACTCATATAATTACTTAGATCCATGGTGCTACTTCTACCTTTTTCTTCTAGAAACTGTTATACTTCTTCTCTCTCAAACTCCTACTTCTAATCTTTGAAGACAACTCCACTGATGGTCACTTCTACTAAAACTTATCCACGTGATACTTGGTTTCCGTCCTTTAACATCACATGATTCATCCTTACGGTATTTAGTTGACTATCTAACCTAGCTTAAGAAACCAAATTAAACCCTCAAGCACCTACCACTCGTATAACCTTCCTCCAACTTTCCTAGGTTTCGGCCACTTTCAACGTGCAACCCGCTTTCTTTCTAGAGAAGATGTCCCATTAATCTCCATGTATAGTAATTGTCTCCAAACGACATCTATAGCTGCTCTTTGATTCCAAGAAATATCACCTTTTTCATAGTCCATAAACTGCATCTCCTCTCATTCGAAACTCACCGGAATGAACATCCAATCATTTTCCTCCCAAAAGGTCCTCCAAATCAAGTCCTTACTTACAATCCTTTGAAACCTTGACCTCCACTCATCCCTACTCAACACCTCGGAGTGATAAGAACAAACAAAACCTCTCATCCATAACATTACTGCAGAAAACCTTATAGTTCTTACTCGATTCAATCTCACCACCTCTAGCTCACTACCTCTAAAGAAAACGGAGACACATGTCGACCAACGTCGACAAATGCTCAAGGGGTTTAACTATGCTTCTTACTGAAGTATTATGGGAGACCTCAACTTCAGTTAAGAAACAAACGATTACCTAAACACATAACCTGCTGGACTCAAGACACAAACCACATAACACATAGGACTCCACACATTTACTCCCACTAAACCCGACACTTGATCAGCTTAGGACACCCGACTCACAACCCCATGAAAATCTTAGACCAAAGCTCTGATACCACAATGTAACACCGCGATTTTTAACAGCGGGAGTGTATATTTTTTTTTTGAAATGCCATTGACAACTATCTTTTCAGGAAAATAATAAAAATGATTAATCAGAGTACGAGCTTTCGATCTAAGTCTTTTCCATACATAGGACCAGCGTAATGCCCACTAGTATAAATATTTGTCCATACACATAAAAATAAGCACTCAGCTTTAACAACAACAACAACCACAACATGGACAACCTCAAAACACGACCCTAAGCTGATCTTGAATTCCTAGTCCCAAGACATCGCATCTCACAGGCCTTCACGACACCTGGATACCTTAACTATCACAACTTCTAAACCTGGGTGGTCGTTAGCCACATCATAATAATAGTAGAGGGTCACAATCTAAAAATAGCATATATGGAAGAATACACACATGCCAGCAGAACATGATATACATAACAACATGAATAAGATGACAATATGATATGCAGAGCAACATAAATGAGGTGACAGTATGATATATGTAACAATCACAACATTTAATTTAACACACAAATGCAATGCACAAACATCCTAAATGCAGACCTATATGAATTTGGTGGTCCCAATTCGTAGGGTACCCTCACCATGCATGAATCCCAGAATTTAACCTCTCCGCAGAGAGTCGTGATACCCCCTTGGGTCCTCACTAACCGTGCTGCCTCGCAGACACAAAAAGTGCTGCCCTTACAGACACCCGGTGTTGCCTCCCTCGCATTCACCTGACTCAATTTGATCTCAAGGATCGATGACGGCTCAGTCACATCACCTGGTGCAGTAGAATTCCCTTCGGGATTAGGTGATGATTCAGAACCCATTACCCTGGCCCATTCGGCGCCAACTACCTACATGCAACTATGGTATGCATGACTCACACATGCAAATGCAACAGTTTATATAAACACAATATGTATAATCACAAAGTGAAAAATCACAATTCACAATTCAGTTCGTATATCTATCACAGATCATATGAACAATTCTCAGTACCAACAGGTGGCTCAGACACACCTCGTGTTGTCCTCCTCGACATACACATCAACCGCAATTCATATATTTATCACAAATCATATGAATAATTCTCATTATCAACAGGTGGCTCAGACACACCTCGCGTTGTCCTCCTCGACATACACATCAACCGCAAATCATATATTTATCACAAATCATATGAATGCACATCACAAGTTTAGCGTCATAGCATAAACACATATCCCCAACCGGGCACACAATCATGAATATAACCACACAACCTCAACTGGCACACAATCATTCAAACATCCCCACAAGGGCACACAGTCATGAATACAAACACACATGCATTCAATCACATATAAGATCGTTAGAAAGTGCCCTTACCTGAGCAAGCTTCCAACCCAAACAACTTACGCTATGTAAGATCGATTTGTCTCTCACGATGAAATCTCGTACCCGATTCACACTTTCAACCTTATAAAATACACAAAGGACTTAAGTTAAAACCAACTCAGATACATCTACAATAAGGCTGGGTCTTGATCGCTAACCTAAACAATTAGGGATTTAGGTTTTCACTCCCCGATTACTAACCTAATCGCTCTATAGAAAAACCCACACAATTTAAATTCATTTATTTTGAACAACAATTTGAATTCCAAAAATCTAGGATTCACGCCATTAGGCCACCCACAGTACATCATATAACAGCTCACTGGCTCCACGTTATATAACAAAAGCACAACACACAGTAAAACACCGACCGCACACACTTTACGTGATAAAACCCAACACTTTTTCAAAACCACAAAAACTAAAATCATCTCTTGCCCTCCAAACCATTTTTAATAGAAAGAACATCCCGTTAGCTCTCCAACGCTTCGAGCGGGGATCAAAACCGACTTACGGATCAAAAGATATGAATTTTCGAAGTTTTCGCCGAAAACCCCCCTTTTGCCTTGAAAACCTACGGGTTTTGGCCTTTCCACCCGAAAATCCGACCGATTCAATTATTTTCTTCGAAATAACCACATACTCGTACTCACCTAACATATAGCAGTGAATTAGAACCATTAAACACGATTTCTACGACGTCCGTTTTCGATTCAATTCTTAAAACCCTCATTTCTCAAAAATGTCCAAAGTTACGAAATCACCCGAATTCAATCTTACGAGTTTCAATAATCACGGCCTAACATTCCTCGACTAAACTACGCAATTTATTTTGAATTTCATCCGTGAAAACATCGATTTCTATCGATTTTACCAATTTTGCTCAAATATGTAAAACCTAACATTTTCTAACCAAAACCAACCAAACAAACACCTACATATACATATACTATCGTAGGATAATCGAGTTTAGTAAACTTACCCGATTTAATCGAAGATCCGGCTCCGATTCGGATGTTTTCCCCATTTTTCCCTCTTTTCTCTCTTTCTCCTCTCTTTCCTCTTCTTTTCTTTCCTTTTACTTTCTTTCTCTCTAATCTCTCTATATATATAATATAAACTTTCCACTTAATCCCCATCATATCCTTTTCTAAAATATCTAATCCGCAAGATTACCGTTTTACCCTTTCGCCTAAATATCTCCTAAACGCTCTCAAAACGCGATCAAACGAAAACATCGATGAAAAAATATATATTATAAAATAAAAGTCAAGAATAAAATTACAATATACCCGCCAAAAATATCTAATGGATATAGTAATAATATTTCAACAAAATATCTAATGGATTTAATAATAATAGTATAACCCAAAAATATCTAGATATTTATTGTCTCACACTTAAAAAAATGTTCTGACTCAGACGAGTCGTAACTCGCTCACGAACAACTTTTTATGAAAACCGAAAAATTTCACCGTCGCATTTTAATTAAAACCACCCAAAATTTTCGAATAAATTTTATTCCGAATAAATTTTTGTTCCTTAACTCAGAAAGATATATTGAGATTAAATTCTCAATATCGGCGATATATAACACTCCCATTTAAATTTTGACGACAATCGGAGTCCGTGAAAATTTAAACGACGGGTATAATTTGCCAGTTTTCCCAAAAATCGGCAGAAACACATTTTTGAAATTTCGAAAACATAGAAACATTCGGAATCCAATATAACTACCGTGCCAATAGAAAAAGTCTGATTGAATTAAAAAGAAACCACGTGGATCAATCCAGACCACAACCGAACACCCTAGAAATATCGGGTATAATCTGCTCGCTACTCCAAATTTAGTAGAAAAACAGATTAAAATGATGAAACATCATAATATCATACGGACTAAAATATACGGGTCTTACAGGATTCGCACCTGGTACACTTAAAAGAGATTTGAAGCGTATTAATGAGGCCTTTCACAGCGCCAGATTCATTAACGAAGATCATTCTACACCTGCAATTCTTGAAGATGACTCTGAAGATTACATCTCAGATGGCTCTAAAGATGATTCCATTCCTGCTCAAGATTGGGAGCCTTATTTGGAAGATCCTGGATACGGTTCTGAGATAGAAGATGCATATATACCCTTTTATGCACCTCGACCGAGGCTTAAAGAACCAGAATATGAAGTCAGTGCCATCATAGAAGATGATGAGGAGCAAGAACTTCCCAATTTCGTGACGCATGGACAGATATGCTAGAATTGGATAGATGTTCATATTCCCACTGTTATTCATTCTTCAAAGTAATTTGTTTTTGTTTCTTTCAAAAATCCTTTCACTCTGCCCAAGGTGTAAGTGAATTTGTGAGGGCTTTGTTTCAAATTTTTATCATCATCAATAAAATGTTATTTTGTTTATCCATATTATGTTTTCCCTTTTTGCTTTATTTCTGAAAAATGGTAACATAAAAAACCAAAAAATAATAATAATGTGATAATCATTTTTATCTGCCTGATACTTGCACTTCTTGTTCATATTCTAAAATCAAACATAAAATCATCGTGCAGATTGATTGTTAAACCCATTGAAAACAATGACCCTATGCCCTCTTCCAACCTTGAGTTCCCTATGTTTGGAGCTGAAGAAGAGGATATTGAGGAGATTCCAGATGAAATTTCTCGGTTGCTTGAGCACGAGGAAAGATTCATTCAGCCTCATGAAGATCCGGTGGAATTGGTCAATTTCGGTTCAAAAGAAAATAGAAAAGAAGTCAAGATTGGGGCATTGCTTCAGTCAGATGTTAAGAAGAGGATGGTAGAGCTTCTTAGAGAATATGTTGACGTGTCTGCTTGGTCCTATCAAGACATGTCTGGTCTTGATACTAATATTGTAGAACATAGATTGCCGTTAAAGCCTGAATGTCCGCCTGTTAAACAGAAATTGAGAAGGACTCATCCCGACATGGTTGTTAAGATTAAAGAGGAGGTTCAGAAGCAGATTAATGCTGGTTTTCTTGTGATTGCTGAGTATCCTCAATGGGTGGCCAATATTGCGCCTGTTCCAAAGAAATATGGAAATTTCCGAATGTACATTGACTATAGAGATTTGAATAAAGCAAGTCTGAAAGATGATTTTCCATTACCACACATTGATATGTTGGTAGATAATACTGCTAAGTTCAGTATCTTTTCTTTTATGGATGGATTTTCTGGTTAAATTAGATAAAGATGGCACCCGAGGATATGGAAAAGACAACATTCATTAGACCTTGGGGAACATTCTGTTACAGAGTGATGCCCTTCGGTTTGAAAAATGCTGGTGCAACGTACCAGAGACCTATGACCACTATGTTCCATGATATGATGCATAAAGAAATTGAGGTCTATGTGGACGATATAATTTTTGCATTTGCAAGTCGAAGATTAAATAAGATCATATTGAGTACTTATTGGAGTTGTTTCAACGTTTGAGAAAGTTTAAGCTCTGTTTGAATCCTTATAAATGCACTTTTTGTGTCCGCTCTAGAAAGTTGTTGGGCTTTATTGTCAGCCAGAAAGGCATCGAAGTGGATCCTGGTAAATTTAAAGTTATTCAGGAAATGTCTGCGCCTAAAAAAGTAAGACAAGTAAGAGGATTCTTGGGACGTTTGAACTATATCTCATGATTTATATCCAATATAACTGCCACATGTGCGCCAATCTTCAAGCTTCTCTGCAAAGATCAGGGTTGTGTATGGACAGAGGATTGTCAGAAAGCCTTTGAAAGTATTAGAGAGTATCTGCTTGAACCTCTGATTTTGTCTCCTCCTGTGGAAGGAAGATCTTTGATTATGTATTTGACTATGCTGGAAGAGTCTATGGGCTGTGTTCTGGGTCAACAAGATGAATCTGGTCGAAAAGAATTTGCCATTTATTATTTGAGCAAGAAGTTTACTGATTGTGAGTCTCGGTACTCCATGCTTGAAAAGACATGTGTTTTAGCTCGGGCTGCCAAGCTCCCCCGCCAGTATATGTTGAATCATACAACTTGGTTGATATCCAAAATGGATCTGATCAAGTATATTTTTGAAAAGCCTGCTTTAACTGGTCGGATCGCTCATTGGCAAAAGTTATTGTCAGAATATGATATCGAGTACAAAACTCAAAAAGCGATAAAGGAAAGTATTTTGGCTAACCATTTGGCACACCAACCAATTGATGATTATAGACCTACCAGGTTTGATTTCCCAAATGAGGATGTGATGTATCTAAAGGTTAAAGATTGTGAGGAACCATTACCTGAAGAAGGGCCTGGGCCTGGATCCCGATGGGGTTTGATTTTTGATAGAGCTGTTAATGAGTACGACAATGGCATTGGGGCGATAATTGTTACTCCTCATGGTTCTCACATTCCTTTCACTGCAAGGTTGATGTTCACTTGCACAAATAATGCGGCTGAGTATGAAGCATATATTATGGGCTTGGAAGAAGCTATTGATTTAAGAATCAAGATTCTTGATCTATAAGGAGATTCAGCCCTGGTGATTAATCAGATTAAAGGGGAATGAGAGACACATCATCCTGATTTGATTGCTTATCGTGATTATGCAAGAAGGTTGTCAACATTCTTCAATAAGGTTGAATTTCACCATATACCTAGAGTAGAGAATCGAATGGCATATGCTTTAGCAACTTTATCTTCCGTGATTATGGTAAATTGATGGAATGGCGTGCTGAGAATCAGTTATGCGTCTTGATAGACCAGCTCATGTGTTTTCCGTTGAAGAGGTTGTTGATGATAAACCTTGGTATTATGATATTAAATGCTTTCTTCAGAATCAAGAGTACCCACTTGGGGCATCCAAGAAGGATAAGAAAACTTTGAGAAGATTGGCTGGTAGTTTCTTCTTGAATGATGATGTGTTGTATAAAAAGAAATTATGACATGGTCTTGCTCAGATGCGTAGATAGACACGAAGCAGACATGTTGATGAAAGAAATTCACGAAGGATCTTTTGGTACCCATGCTAATGGACATCCAATGTCTAAGAAAATGTTAAGGGCAGGTTACTATTGGCTGACAATGGAATCTAACTGTTGCAAATATGTGAAAAAATGTCATAAATGCCAGGTTTATGATGACAAAATTCATGTGCCTCCAACTCCTCTCAATGTTATCTCTTCTACATGTCCTTTCTCCATGTGGGGCATTGATATGATTGGAATAATTAAGCCCAAAGTGTCGAACGGACACTGTTTCATTTTAAAGGCTATTGATTATTTTACCAAGTGGGTTAAAGCGACATCATATGCCAATGTGACCAAGCAAGTAGTGGTCCAGTTTATCAAGAACCAGATCATCTGTCGATATGGTGTTTCGAGCAAGATTATCACTGATAATGGGTCGAATCTAAATAACAAGATGATGAAGGAATTATGCGATGAGTTTAAGATTAAGCATCATAATTCTTCTCCTTACTGACCTAAGATGAATGGGGTTGTTGAAGCTGCTAATAAGAACATTATGAAGATCATTCAGAAGATGGTTGTTACATACAAGGACTGGCATGAGATGCTCCTTTTTGCTCTACATGGGTATCGTACATCCGTCCGCACTTCAACATGGGAAACCCCTTTCTCTCTTGTTTATGGTATGGAAGCAGTGCTCCCTATAGAAGTTTAAATCCCTTCTATGAGAATTTTGATGGAAGCTGAATTGCCTGAGGCTGAATGGTGTCAAAGCAGATACGATCAGTTGAATTTGATTTAAGAGAAAAGAATTACGGCCTTGTGTCATGGCCAATTGTATCAATAGAGAATAAAGAAAGCTTTTGATAAGAAGGTTCGACCTCGTGTGTTCAGATAAGGCGACCTCGTGCTCAAAAAGATCTCGAATTTTACAACTGATTCTAGGGGCAAGTGGACCCCTAATTATAAAGGCCCATATGTTGTTAAGAGAGCCTTCTTTGGTGGTGCATTAATTCTTACAACTATGGATGGTGAAGAGTTTACTCGTCATGTGAAAGCCGATGCAGTCAAGAAATACTTCGCCTAAAAAATAAAAGAACAACTCGCTAAGTTGAAAACCCGAAAGGGCGACTTAGGCAAAAATGAGCGTCTCGGTGGGCTGAAAACCCGAAAGGGTGGTCCAAGCAAAAATTAGAGACAAAAACAGAAATAATCATCCCGGTAGATTGAAAACCCGAGAGGGCAATCTAGATAAAAGTTAGGGATTACGGCAAGTAACTGCATTCGGCCAGTCTTGATCGCTTAAAGCAACATTGTCTATCAAGGATTTTGCTTCAATCATCCCCAGCTGAAGTTTTGAGCATATTGGAATTCAAAGTTGTTAGGGAGAATAGTGGTCATTGTATTTCAATGTAACCCTTTTCATGTATTTACCATTTTTCAACTTTGTAATGATCCATGGAGTTATGTCATTTGCGGACTACCATTCTATTAATAAAATTTAGGCCTTTGTCCCTTTATTTGCAATTCTTACCTTGTTTTGTTTGCAAAATTTCATTTATTGTTGATGATAATTTTTGAAACAAAATGTGGATAATTGATTTAAAATTTTGAAAATTATAAAAGCATTTTCTTTTGATTTATGAATACAAAAAGGAATGTCAACGGTTGTTCCAAGAACGGTAAGATCGTGAAGCGCAGAGCTTAGTGTTTTCCTCAACAGGGTTCGTTCTTACTCCCTAATAGAGTTTGTTGACAGTTCCTCAGCCGAGTTTATTCCTATGGACATAAACAGTTTTTGACAAGATGTTGGTTTCCTTCAGAGATTTGTTATGATGTGTTGGACTCATAAGATTTAGTATTTCTTTGTTGAATACCGGTTTGAGTTTTTTCTCCAGACAAGTGATGTTCGGTTTTTCCCCAACTAAGTCTTGATCTGAATTTTCTCCAGCAGATTATGCTATGATAAGGAAGTTGAGCAGTTTTGAGGTCCACCTCTCCTTGATGTTAGTCCCCACGCAGAGATTCACCTTTTGTTGTCCCCAGCAGAAGTCATATGAGGAATCCCCACTCAGAATTTTACCCTCTAGACATGTTGTTGTTGCTTTGGATGTCCCCAAACAGAGCGCAATGTTATTTCCCTCTAAAGAGTATTGACATAGTGGCCGCTTGTCGGGTTTTATCTTGTCTTGTGGGTGTCTTTCTCTCTAGGTTGTTCTACCCAGATATTTATCCTTGTTGATTCCCTGGCGGAGGCAGTGCATTATTGTTTTAAATGTTTCCCAAGTATAGAGTAGTGATGTTAACTTATTATTTTCCCCGGCAAGTCCAGGATGTATTTCTCTCCAGATTATTTTATTCAGAGATTTATCCTCCCGGTGAAGATTGTACATCACTCTTTCGGATGTTCCACAGTGAAGTCGCTAATGATGTCTCTATTTAAGGAGTAATGATATATTAGTCACCTGTTGGGTTTTCTCTCATTTATGATGAGTATTGATCTAAAATCCCCCACAGCTGACCTTTTGTTATTTTCCTCAACAAGTCCAGGATGCTTTGCTCAGAATTGGTTAATCCCCATATATTTTTTCTCTTGTATCTCCTACGAATCTGCCTCGCTTTCCCAGTAGAGTTTGTTTATATGTTTACAATCCCCAGTGGATTCATTATTTTTCCGTAGCAGATCTCTTCATCCTATTGAAATTGAAGTTCATGTGAATTTTTATTATTCCCGGGAAGAGTCAGAAGATATGGGTTGTTATAATTCCCCAATAGCTTTCCTTCCATCCTCAAAGCAGAGTTTATGTTGTTATCCTCTTTGTGGATCATTGATGTTAGAAGATTGATATTTGAGTTTATCCCCTATTTTCTTGTTTGCTTGATGTTTGTTTATGTTTATGTTTACTAACCCCTAATTAAAATCCAAAAATATGTTTATTTCCCTTTACTAACTTTTTCAGGAAGAGGTTGGGACCAAGAATATCAAATATCGGTTCTTCAGCTCGAGTGAAATTCGTCTGAACAACGTCAACGTTGATCTGCAAACAATTCAAAACCATCTGGTCAAGAGCTACCAAGATTTAATTGATCATTATTCAAGAGACTCCAAGGTTCATGTGTTTATTTCCATGCCTTCTTTGACAAGTCAAAATAATCGAGTCAAAGTCAAGACAACACATCAAAAAGTCATTTTTCACACTTTTTCACTGTGTTAATCAATTAACACATTTTTACATTCAAATGGTTAATCGATTAACCAGTGCGTTTTTTGTGAAAATGAGTCAAATTCATATTCTTCAGCATTTAGGCACCAAATTCACTTTATTTCATCATGAGAATATTCTAGAACACCTCATTTTAATTCCCCTACCTCATCATAATTAATTCCCACCATACACCCTCATTAATCACCACTTGATCTTGATTTTTCCTCCAAATTCAAATTCCAAGCCTAATTTTGGTTCCAATCCACCAAAATTTCCAAGCCTAAATTCTATAAATAGAGGTCTCATTTCATTCATTTCACAAGCTTTTGATAGCCAAATTCACCCTGCAAAAATTTCTCTCAATTCTTCATCTACCCAATTCACCAAAGCTCTTTCTTCCATTGAAAGTTAGTAAGTTCTTCATTGGAACTTATTAATCTTTGAGCTAAACCTCTATCTAAACACTTTTTCATCATCAATTTCTGTAGATCAAGGATTTGGAGTGTGGTTCTTGAAGTTGATTTGAAGCATTTTTAGATTTGAAGTGGTAATTCACTTATTCCACCATTGTAGTGCTCGATTCATCTTCCACAATGTGATCACTTGTTGATTCTTGTTGTTTGATCTTTGGATCTTGCAAATTGTGTTCCATTGGTGTTATTTGTTGTTGTTTTACTTGAATTTTCGTGCTAATTTACATTCATGATCATGAGGTGTTTGAAGAAATTATTGGATCATGAATGCTAAATTTTTTTCAATTTTTTTTATGTCATAACAGTGTTAATCGATTAACACATTTGTACATGCAAACAGTTAATCGATTAACCAGTAGCAGATTTGTGTTTTTGGTTCTGTTTTGGGACAATTTTTGTTCCTTTCTCTTCTTCTTCCATTTCTTTTTGATTTTTGCCTTGGTTTGCACTTTTAAAGGTCCTATTCCTCTTTAAATTCAATGGACTTAAGGTGTAGATGAAGTTGGATAAACATTCACTAATTCAAATATATCTTTAAAGTGAATTGTTCAATTCATTTTAGGTGCTTTGAGTTAATGATATGTTTAGTGATTTAATCCACCAAGATGAGTGGTTGAACTTAAAGATGGAATGATTTTAGAATTGTAATTCAATTTGGCTTTCCCCTCCCTTCTTCTTCTTTTTTCTTTTGATCGATGAAAATCGTTGATATCATTGGAACTTATTTTAAGTTCCTGATGAAGATGAAATTGTTGCCTCTTTTTCTTTTCGAGCGGTATTGCTTTCGGAGAGTGATCTACATATCACTTCTCTAGCATGCATTAACACTAACATTGTTATTGACCGGCCTCAGATAGTCGTGGCTTCTACATAAGTCCGATTACGATTTCTTAACATAGCGCTAAATTGTCCCAAAATCGGAAAACCGTTGTGATTTGTAAGTGAATTATCAGTCTCCTATTCTTCCATGGCATAGTTTGAAATATATTGGCTTTCTCTTGTTAATCGTGGGGGTTAGTTGGCATACTCGTTGATTTTATCCGAGTTGGAGCCCTCCCCATGGTAATGTATGAGACCATGTTTTCATTCTCATGGAGGTTTAGTCGAGCATTTAACACAACAAAACTTGTTCTCTCATTTTGGATCACTATTGCTCTATATTGTATATTAATTGTGCTATGATTATGCTTCCTTATTGCTCCCTATCTCTCTTTATTTTTTATGCTCTATGTTATCATATCATATCATATTATTTATTTATGTTTCCGCTATTTTTCTTTTGTCCACTTGGACCATTTGTTTATGTTTTCGCCATTTTTCCTTTGTCCGCTTGGACCATTTTTTATGTTTATGCTCTTTTTCTTTTGTCCATTTGGACCCAAAAACATTAATAAATGCTAAATCCCCTAAAAAAACTTGTTCTCTTAATTTTGGACTATGTTTACTATCCTTTGCATTGGACATGGAACTTTGGACTTAGAACTATGATCTTAACCTATGCTTGGAAGTTTGTGATGGTAAACCTTGGATTTTGGGTACTTGGAGTTCTCATTTGAAGACTTATCTTGATCAAGGCCTAATCTAGAGGAAAGAATTCTTATGTTATGGAATTTGCTTGTGTGGTTAGACCGTTCTTATCCTTAGCTTTTATCTTTTTGCAATAGGATAGTCCCTTCTTCTCCACTCCTTCTTTAATTTTCAAAATCTCCTCTCTTTTTCAAAACCTTCTTGTTTTCGAAACTTAAACCGCTTTCACAATAAAACCTTGACTTTGGTCAATTGATTTTCAAACATCATTTTCTTTAATAAATGTCAATCAATGTTAATCATACTTTGACAAATTTCAAAAATACATAAAAAATACAAAAACTCATTCAAACTTTTTGTGCTTTTGTGCACTTTTTTCTTTAAAACTTTTCAAAAAGATTAGATATGAGTCATTTTCTTTGATGAGATGTAAAGCTCCTAACCATGGTATTTTGTATAAAGTATGGTCATTTTCCACCTAGATGTTGAAGTGATTAGTCTTGTTGATTTTTATCCAAGCAAATCTTCCATCTTAAGGTGATGCAAATGCCTCTTTCACATACCATTGGGTAATTAGTTGAGTATTCTCTCTTGAGAATGACAGGTTGTCTTTTCAAGATAAAATGAATCATAACCAATCATTTTTTGTTATTTGTACCACAAACTACGGGGTTTTGATCCTATATTGTACTTTATGGGTATGTAGGCATGAGGCGATAAGTTTCTCCAAACACAAAAATATTAAAAAATATTTCTCTTCTCATCTCCCCAATCTCATTTCACACAAATTTTTTCAAACCAAAAAGCATAGATATTTCATAGGGTTCCTATAGAGTACTATAGATGTTTTGGGTGTTAACATTTTCCCTTAGCGTAACCAACCCCCTTACCCAGTCTCTGTTTATCTGTTCTTGTTTTAGAACTTGCTTAGGTTTTGTTCGCTCTTTTTCCTTTCGTTTTGGATAAAATAAAAATGCGGTGACGACTCTTGCATTTATGAGTTAAGCTAATCAATAGCTTACACTCACAAATTTCCCCGCTACAATGTGCTCCTTCTCGGCACTGTTTTGATAGACGTACCTGAATTCTTGAATCCATCTCTCATATGCTCTTTTTGCATTAACAGAATATGGCATGGCTTGTGGTGTCACACATGTCAACAATCAAGTAAACTAGATCTAAATACCTCATTGTAATTTTTTAGAGAGAGAGAGAGAGAGAGAGAGAGAGAGAGAGAGTTGAGTGGTGGTCGGCCAAAATGTGGTCTGAATGTGAGGGAATGGTGGTTCACAAATGGCCAGAAGGAGATTTGAGAGTGGCTATGTGAGTTGAAAAAGGAAGATCTTTCTCATGAAGAAGAAGCCTTCAACTTTCTATTTTTCATTTTTATTTTTTTTTTCTTTTCAATTTTGTGAGATGTGTGTAGTGGCCGATTTTTCCAATGGTTCTTATTTGTTTCACTTTTATACCCCAACTTAGGGATTTTAATTTTAATTAAACTCCAATTCTATCCTTGGGTTTTGGTGAGTGACTAATTGGATCCTAAATTAGTGAAATAATATCACATAATGTTTTTAAAAAAACAATTAAAAAGACGTAATTATTTTTTTATATTATTTAACATTATTTATTTTGATTGAAAAATGAAATAAAAAGGAATTAAATCGAGCCAAAGGCAAACACGCGATCATGTGAAAAAACAAATGTCCATTAAAATGATCTACACATAATATAGTTCAGTAAAACAGACAGTCGCAGATCAAATTTTGCAGTTAAAAATATTCATATAAAAAGGCACAAAATAGACAAAATGCGAGCGCGCGCAGATGAAAAAAGTAAATTAAATGCACAAACCGAACTGCGCGTAATGTAGTTCACTAAAACAAACAGTGGAAGGCCCAAACCTAAAATTATTTGGTTTAATTAATGAAACATTTACAGTGTAAAAATTCTGATGTGTGAAATTAATGAACTATTTGGTTTAATTTATAGATACAATATATCTACATTATGCCGGATATATTAAATTCTAGTGTTACACCTTATTCCAAACTAATAGAAATATATATATATATTTTTTTAATTCTCTAAATTATATCATTATTCACATATTTATCTAAATTAAAACACGAAATTACCAAAATAAAAGAATCTCATTATATGTGCTCACTATTTGTTTGTTTTTTTTTTTATTATTAACATTCAATCATTTAACTTTTTTTTTTTAAATTCAACGTGTTCTTTTTTATTAAAAATTTAAAACTCATTCATTTTTTAAATTCCATTGTTTTTTCTCTCTTTAAGATTCTTTCACCTAATCATATTTTATTAGTATGAAGACCATGTATTTTTTTTATTAAAACACGTGTTTGGTATGCATTTTTATCGGGTTTTTTCTAAAAACCACTATAAATGCATATATTTCTATCAAATTTTACGAAAAAAAATGCATGTGTTAAACCGCTTTTTTTTATGAAAAATTGAAAAAAAAAAATGCATACGCTATACGACATATTTTTTTTGAAAAAATTGATAAAAATGTGTACGTCATACTAGATTTTTTTTTGAAAAAATTGATAAAAATGCATATGCCATACCTGATTTTTTTTTTTTTTGAAAAAGTTGATAAAAATGCATACCCGTTCCCGATTATTTCGAAATATCTGAAAATATGTATGATTGTACCAGTTGTTTTGCCTAAAAATCCAAGAATATGCTTATTTTTTCTAGATTTTTTAAAAATCTGATAGGTTAATTTTTTTATATATTTTTTTAGTTCAAACTCAGTCTGTAACTAGCATTTCCATCCTTGTTCAACTTTTCAATAGATTTCAATTTTTTTTAAAAATATCTAAAATTTGTGCTCGTTCTCGGCATTGTTTCAACAGACACACCCAAATTTTTTAACTCATCTTTTGTATGCTCTTTTTCCATTACCAGAATGTGGCATGGCTTGTGGTGGCACACATGCCAAAAACACGATCAAGTAAACTAGAGCTAAATACCTCATTGCAATTTTTTAAAGTGTCACAATGTAAAAATTCCAATTTGGGAAACAATAACTTTACTACTTAGTTTAATTTATAGATACAATAAATCTACGTTAAGCCGAATATATTATATTGTATTTTGACACGTTGTTGCAAACTAATCGAAATATTTTCTTTTTTTTAATTCTCTAAATTATATCATTATTCGCATGTTTATCTAAATTACAACACGGAATTACCAAAATAAAAGAATTCCGTTAATGTGCTCACAATTTGTTTGTTTTTTTAATTATTATCATTCAATAATTTAACTTTATTTTCTTTCAATTCAACGTCTTTTTTTATTAAAACTCATTCATTTTCAAAATTCCATTGTTTTTTTTCTCTCTTTAATATTCTTTCACCTAATTATATTTTATTAATACGAAAATCATGCATTTTTTTATTTATAAAAACACATGCATGTTATGTGTTTTTATCGATTTTTTTCAAAAAAAAAGTATAAATGCATACATTTCTATCAAATTTTATGAAAAAACCGGTAAAAATGCATGCCTTAAACCCTATTTTTTTGAAAAATCGGTAAAATTGCATTAATAACCGGGCTTTTTCTTTGAAAAAAATTTTAAAATGCATACGATATACCATATTTTTTTTGAAAAATCAATAAAAATGCATGTGCCATACCGGATTATTTTTGAAAAAATTGATAAAAATGCATACGCCATACTAGATTTTTTAAAAAAATAAATAAAGATGCATACCTGTTATCGGTTATTTCAAAATATCTGAAAATATGTATGATTGTTCCAGTTTTTTCCTAAAAATCCAAGAATATGTTGACTTTTTCTAGATTTTTTAAAAATATGATAGGTTAATTTTTTTAAATTTATTTAGTGAATACTAGGGGATTAGATGACACGATTGCATCATGGCAGCGTGATCAAGTTGAAATTGTTGCATTAGCGGCAAGAGCGAGGCAAGGTGACGTAGAGAACTCGTATTTTAGTGTGAGGATAGTAGCCCCGACCGATTCTCATAGGAGGCGGTTGATGCCCAGTCAGTTTTGTGCACCCCGCAGTACTTGGCATAGAGGATCTAGACCGACTACTAGATGGAACATAGATCCTGATGATGAGCTTATTGAGGATGCCATGCAGATGGTGACATAGTCATATGTGCCCTGTCCTCTTGAGACGACAGTGGTTACTCCGCAAAGAGCTATTGAGGCGTCTGCTAAAGATGATATGGATATCAGTCCTTCGTTTAAGACAGAGGACACTGCTCCGGTTGAGACAGAGGTCAATGCCTTGACTTATCCAGAGTTGTTTGTGAACACATATGGAGGGTTTTCTAGAGGGCCCATTAACTATTTTGCACTGACTGGATAAGTCGATCACGTAGCATTCAGATTATCGCAGGTAAAGTATGCATATGATATGACGATAATGTGACTTTATTTATTATTCATACTTTGAAAATAACTGATGTTTTTTACATTTCTATCACACGACTGACCGCCGCTGAATGTGCTCACTCATGTGGGAAAGCTGAAAAAGTTCTCAAATGTCTAGATTCCGACAGAGGTTAAGGTAATTGTTAAGGATTGCAGACTCCTTCCACTGGTAGACTGTTCACTGGCCATGCTCGATCGCAAGCTATTGACAACCTTTATTGAGCGATGGAACAAGGAGACATCTTTCATCCATTTTTCATTTAGTGAGATGACGATTACATTGGATGATGTCTCTGCCCTATTCCATATACCACCAACAGGTAGTTTGCACGTATTTTGCACCAAGATTTTGCAAAATATGACTGTTGTACAGGACTTGGGGGTTACTGATGAGAAGTGAAAACAGAGTTTAAGTTTAATAGGGGTGTTCACTTTCTCATATTTGGACTCAATGAGAGGTACGCTGACCTGGTGAAGCAGTTTATGTATAGGGCAATCGTTGTGGTACACATGCTACATCTTGTAGGATGTACTATCTTAGTAGATAAGTCACATGTATATATCAATACAAAGTACATGTGGTTGTTTAGTCTCCTTGAGCCTTGCAACTCTGCATGTGAGTGTGATGCATTGATTGTTCTATATGCTGCACATGGAGAGGCGGCTATTTTTGAGACCAAGTAGATTATCGGTTATATGAGTCAATTTAGGTATAAAAAATTATTATTTCTTATTATTTTAGTTCATTTTATGACCTTTTTTCTAGTTATCTAAGTCTTTGTCATTGTGTAGTGATGAATATACGAGCATTTTCTGGCCATTTGTGACATGCGGGTTATGCCTAATACTCTTGCAGCTGCATGATCCAAGAGATGGAGGGGCAAGCATGCACACCCAGGAGGTGTTACTGAGTGCAGAAGGAGGATTGATGTGCTTATTTTAGACGATTTCATTTAGACACCCTACATAGACCATAAAGTGCAACACTAGTTCAATGACACTTCCCTTTTTTCTAGTTATCTGCGATGGGTGACGTTAGTGTCTAGACACTTACCTGAGAGGTGTCTGGGCTAGTTTGGATATGTTCAAGATATACCATAACCAGTCCTTGCTATTCATTCTAAGGGCATTGATAGCTAGTTTGTTGTTCACATTTAGGTTATGCTTGTGCCATTAGAGATCGTGCAGTGGATGTTCAATTCCCCGTGGGGTGTATGGATGGGTTCTTAGAGTGGTACCTTACTATATCACACCCTCACATTATCCCACATGGGCATCATGGAAATGATGTTCGACCTTCTCATGCTGGATCTTCTCAAGCAGATGTTGGGTTACCTTTGGATGACGTGTTGTTGCCGCCATATAATGCTGATGATGCTCAACACCCATAGATGATAGCTATCATTATGAATAACCTCGCGTGTTTGGTGAACATAGATGGCAAGGTTTACACTTTGGCATCATAAGCAACATGCATAGCACGTGGGGGCCTATTTAGACTATATTATCATTTTTGTATTATTGTATATTTATGTGTAGTATTACTTAGACATTTGTACAATACTGTTTATTAGATAACATGTTGGAACTTCCATTGATGCATGATGAACATAACTTAACATATGACAAACGGTTACATAATTTAGACAGACGATTACATAACTTAACAAAACAATAATAAATAATAAAACCTAAACACTACTAAATGATTATGAACATTTCAACATCTTGTACCGGTTTTTATGTTATGTAATAGTTAATTCATTTTTTTACCGATTTTTTCAAGTTGTTCTACATGATTTTTTGTCTAGAATTTTTTATAAAATTTACACAAGGGCAACATAGGTATTATATAAATATGTGGGGGTGTCAAGTGTAAGTGGGGGATGTCAGGATAAAATCTCTATTTCTCACTACTAAAGTATTCATTTACACATAGTTACTTAACACATTGGTAATTGAGTACAATTTACAATGAAAAGTGAACCACTTGAATTAGAAGCATGTATGGAATTGTGGCCTATCGGGGACGACAATGATGGAGAAACGATGCCTTAGGGAACAAAAAAAAAGACAATAAACAAAACAAGCACATAATCCACAAATAAAATTTAGGAACATAAATAAAATTAAAATTAAATTGAAGGGAAAAGGTTCAATTAAAAAAGTATCATTCATATAATGGAGGGAAAAAGTTACAAAATGGAAGTCCTTAATGCAATAGAAAATACAAGCAACTAAAAAATAAAGCAAACAAGCACAACAGACAAGTGCTATTAAGTATCATTATCATCACCAAACAACAAAGGAAGAAAAGGTACTATACATCTAGCTAGGCTGCAATGCAGGAACTCAACATAAATAGCTATTCAGTTCAATCTCTTGGTGTGAGCAAGATGGTTATCAATGATAGTGTTGAGAAGAGCCTCCAAAGGTTCACTATAAGGAATCTAATAATCAAAATCCTCCAAATTTGAAGGTCATGCTTGTTGGGATGCTTGTTATTGAGATGGAGCTTGTTGAGGCTAAGAACATCCCCTTGCTCTATGGACTTTTTACACCAAAACCCAGTAGTTTTCGATGATCTGCATCTGACCCATTGTATGATTCTCTATTTTGGTTTAGTTTTCATTCGACTCTTCTTTTTCTATATAAAATTCAACATGTTCCAGAATCTTCGTTATCAAGTTACCATATGGTAAACCCACATTCCCCTTTCTTAATTCGACCTTATATCATATGATATATTACCCCATTAGCCTGACTTGTTTCAACCTTGTTGGTTAGAAACCAAGTCAATATGACATATGCTTTAGAGATTTTCTCAAGATTAAATAGATAATCATTTGGTTTAAATATAAGAGACTGTGAAACAAATAGATAATCAAAATCATCAATTGATTAGTGAGCCTCAGGTTTGTGGAGAGAAACTAAGCAAGGAAGCTAACAAATGTCAGCAAACTCTCCCATAGACATAGAAATTTCTTGCTTACTTACCTCTTTTTTGTTGGAAACTCTATCTTTATAGCTTAGATTGACTCTACAAATGTCAGCAAACTCTCCCACAGACATAGAAATTTCTTGTAGTACTTTGGTTATGGTAGTTTGACTCTAGTTAATCTCTCTCTAACTTCTGACCATCTCATCCACACCTCCTTTAGTGGACTACATGAATTTTTTTAGGTCTTCTTCTAGGGATGATCTTCTTTGACTATCCATGGAATGAAAGTGGTTACCTATTTGAAAGCATTGTTGGTCACTCCAACTCATAGTACAAGAACTGTTTGTTTGCGAGTTTTCACGTTTCACTTCTTTCGTCTCCTCTATAGTTGCACAACTCCCATTTGTATGGTTTCCCCCCACATAATTCACACTGAAGGACTTGTATATGATTGATGTTTGTGTTAGCCACCCGGGTTGTTGTCAACTTCTTCCTTAACATTTTGATCTGAGTTATTAACTATGCTTGTGATTCGGTAGCTTGAATGTTTCTTTATTTTTTACCTTACTTATTATAACAATATTCATTCTAGCACACATTCTAAATTAAAACCTTCACCTCATCATCAGTTTTATTTTTCAATGTACCTCCAAACGAAGCATCAAGAAACATTTTTGATAGAGTTGTCCGTTTTCTAATGAAGTGTGTCAATTGTTCCATGGATTTCATGTTATGGTTTGGACACTTGTGAAGTAAGAGCTTAAACCTTTTCCACGCCTCTGACAATGACTCGTATTCATCTTGACTAAAATTCGTGATGGAAGTTCTTCTCTCCACAAACTACTCATTTGAATAGTATCTCCCCAGAAATCGGTCTTCTAACTCCTTCCAAGATTGAATAATACCACTTGGTATACATTGCAACCATTCATTCCCCCTGCCAAACATAGAGAAACTAAACAACTATAGTTTCACCTGATCAGCGGTGACCTCATTCGGGTTACACATTGAGCATGTTTCATAGAACCTAGTCAAATGGTCCCAGGGATACTTTATGGTCTGTCCACCAAACTGTTTGTCTCATAATCCTAACAATATCAAGCTTTTGATGTCAAATGTCATCGAGTTTGTAGGTTAGAATCCCCGTGATATCTGACCAATATCAATTTTTTTATATTAATTCCCTCATGTCTGTTGTGGTGGAATCACCATCTTTTGCTTGCACGAGCGGTTCTCTCCGATTTCAAGATCCCACGGGAGAAATGTTGAATCCAAACCTCGCATAAACACAAACAACAATACCAAATAGCATTGTACCAATATAACAAATATATACATAACAACTAAAAATTCAAAACTGCATTACAAACAGAAAATACTTAACACAAAGCAAACGAAATTGAAATTAATTTAACAGAAACTATAAAGCACTTATAAATAGAAAATTTAACGATATAATACCATAATAACTAAAGGATAAAGCAAAATAAATCACACAATATGCCTTGTTGAAAATATAAATAATCCCCAGCAATGACGCCAAAAACTTGATGGACAATTTACTAGCAAGTGTACTAAAATTAAATCCGTCTCTATAGGGATTAAAAACTTAAAATAAGGTATGTTGTGCAATGTAATTAATAATAGTAATTGGGGGGTTTGCATGTTGTTTTTGTCGAAAACACAAGAAATATGTTTTGATAACAATAATGAGAAAAGACGTCAAGTCATATTATTAAAATCCCCTATTTCTACTTGACTGATGAAATGCACATTAAAAAACATGTAATGACTACAGAGTCACACGACATATTAACTTAACTGCTACACCTAATCCCTTGGCGTGTAGCTCACTAGCCTAATTGTTAATTCCCCAATTCATCATGTCAATTATATCATAAAACCAGGAAACATAACATGTTAATCCCTAATTCATATTTCCTAATCATAGTATCCCTAGTTAGTTAGTGAATTCAACAGTTAAAATATTTTAAAATAGAAAGCCCTATGGTCAATAGTCACTATCTATCAAGATCAATTTGAATGTCATAACAAAAAAAAGAAATGGTCACAATCAATAATTGATTAATAACAAAGAATCATAACAATAACATTAACATCATTCGACCATATGTCCCAATCAAGTAAAAATAGGTTCAACATCAAATTTGACCTAACTTAAAGGAATCTAGTTACTCAAGTTGAAATGAATCAATCCCAATAGTTTAGATTCGAAGAGCATGGAAAATCACGGAAGAAGAAGCTCTCCAATGGCTTCAATGGCCTCTAAAAGCTCTAAAATATCTCTTTTCTGTCACTTTTTACTCCTTGGAATCAACCCCATTTTTTCTCTCCCCTCCTTTTTCGTATAAAGCAGCTAAAAATGTTTCAGGAAAACGCAATAACAAGGGCACGTAGAATACCAATGCGGGTGTGTTAGGTAATTATTGAAAAAATGCGGGCGTGTTGAACGAGAGAGCAGACACATTGAACCAGAGCGGAGGCGCGTAAATTCCAGAGGTGAATCAACGTGTTTTTGCACTATTTTCCCTAAGTTTTTCACTAAGTGCCTTTTAATCACCCAAAATTTCTTTTTGCATCTTTTTTTCACTCTTCTGTCTCTAACTTGCTCAATTCTTATTTGATTTGGTCAATTTTTCTTGAAAAATGATGTGCTCTGATACCCTGCCATCACCTATGTAAGGAGAAATCCTGGGTGGGAAAAGATGTGTCTTTTTGTGTGTGGATGATTTCTCAAGATATACTTGGGTCAAATTTACTAGAGAAATATTTGACACCTATGATGTCTTCAAAGAGCTATGTCAACAAATCCAAAGAGAAAAAGGGAGTGGGATAGTGAGGATAAGAAGTGACCATGGAAAAGAGTTGAAGAGATTAGTCATGGGTTTTCAACACCTATCACACCTCAACACAATAGAGTGGCTGAGAGAAAAAATAAGACATCTTGTGTTCTTTATTGCTTTATGATTGATCTTCTTGTTTTCTATTATCTGTCAAATTCTAGTTTAAGATGTTGAACCCATTAGTTTAGGCATTTGATCCAACATTTGTCCCCCTTGAACATAATTTCATCAATAAAAATGAAATAAAAAGTTTTATAACATAACTATAAAATTCAAAACAATGCCTAAAAACACAAACAATTGTCAACAAATAAAACAAAGTACACAATCAGAAAAACCATAAACAATGTACTAAGAGAAATATCTCTCATCGCTATCACCACAAATTCAAGTAAGATTTTATCCTTAAAGTCTAAGTGCCCGTCCACTTCTCCTATCAACAGACATGGTAATAAACACTTCTTTTCAATTAGGATTCATAAACTTTTCCAAAGCTTTTCCATATGCATCATGTGGAATGTCTTCCATCTTGTGAGATATTGAATCGAACTCTAGTGTTGTCGACGAAGATGTTGTCATCAGGGATAGCTTTCATGTTTCGACAGGAGACAAGCATGAAGTCGAAGATGGTTCACATGTTGATGTCGAAGTTTTACATGTTGTAGTCGAAGTTAGTTCTAGTATGTAATGTCAAAATGTGATGTCGAATTGGGCCTTGTGTTATGGATCCAATTGTTTAGATTAACTTGTTATTTAAGTTAACTTAGTAGCCTATAAATAGGCTAGATCTCTCAGGTTGTTGAGAGAGGAAAATTATGTTATTCATTTGTAATCATTTGTAAACCCTAAATGAAAAAGTGAATAAAAAACAGTTTGCCCAAGAATCCTATTCTCCTTCTTTCTTCTTTATTCTTTCTTACCTCTCTTTGTTCTAACTATTTCATTGTTCATCTAATAAACTCCGTTTCTCAAACAAGAATTTGTTAGTTGGTATCATTTATCACAACAAACTGGTGCAATGACCGTGGAGAAAGATTCCATCAATAAAGTTTGAAATTGAGAAGTTCACCGGAGTTAATGATTTCGTTTTATGGCGCTTGAAGATGTGAGCCCTTCTTGTTCAACAAGGTTTGCTAGAAGCGTTAAAGGGAGAAGAAGCCATGGATGCTGCATTGACGTTGAAGGATAAGACAATGATGATCAATAAAGCCCACAGTGCCATTGTTCTGAGTCTTGGTGATAAGGTTCTCAAGAAGGTTTCGAAGGAGACGACGAAAGCTGGTGTTTAGATAAAACTCGAAGGATTGTATATGACAAAGTCCTTGGTGAATCGTTTGGACTTGAAGCAAGTTTTGTATTCATTCAAGATGAATGAAGATAAAGCATTGACGGGGCAGTTAGATACGTTCAGCAAGTTGATTCTTGATCTTGAAAATATTGATGTTACAATCAGTGACAAAGATTAAGCGTTGTTATTGTTATGTTCTTTACCTAAGTCGCATGCTCACTTCAAAGAAACCCTTTTGTATGGAAGAGAGTCCCTGACCTTTGAAGAAGTTCAAGATGCCTTGTATTCAAAGGATTTGAACAAAAGAAAGGAGCAGAAACCATCATCATCAGTTGGCGAATGGTTGTCCGTGAAGGGGAAATCCTCAAAGAGAGATGGTAGGTTTGAGAAGAAGAAAGGTAAAACTCAGCATAAGTCTTATGGTGGTGGTATTTCTGCTATTAATTGTTATCACTGTAAGAAGGAGGGTCATACAAGAAATGTGTGTCCTGAGCGCCTGAATAATCATGGAGGTAAGAACAATGGCAATGCAGCTATTATGAAAGATGATTATGAATCATCTGATGTCCTTATAGTGTCGAGCAGCAACTCTTGCAAAGAGTGGATTATGGATTCATGATGTACTTGGCATATGACTCCAAACAAGAATGTGTTTGAAGAATTATGTGATCAAGATGGTGGATCAGTGTTGTTGGGAAACAATAAAGCTTGCAAGATTGCAGGAATTGGATCTGTGAGATTCAAGCTCTATGATGAGTCAATAAGGCTATTGACTGGTGTTAGATATGTATCTGATCTTAAGAGAAATTTAATTTCTCTTGGTGAATTCGACAAGAAAGGATATGTCTTCAAAGGAGAGAAAGGTATCTTGAAAGTCATGAAGGGGTCGAAGGAAGTCTTTAAAGGCATGAAGGAACAAGGCTTGTATACCCTTGAGACTGAGGTTGTAAGTGGTTCAGCAGATTTTGCATCCACGAAACCTGTGTCGAAGACAAAATTATGGCACATGAGATTGGTCCATGTCAGCGAAAGAGGCCTGGTCAAACTGGGGAAACAGAACCTGCTAGGTGGTGACAAAGTCGAGAAGTTGGAGTTTTGTGAACCTTGTGTATTTCTCAAATCCTGTAGGGTGAAGTTTAACAAAGGTAAACAAAGAACACATGGATCCCTTGATTATATTCATGCTGATCTTTGGGGGCGTGCAATGAATCCTTCACATTCAGGTGCAAGGTATTTTCTATCCATAGTTGATGACTATTCCAGAAAATTATGGGTATTCATTCAGAAGACTAAGCACGAAACTTTTGAGAATTTCAAAAGTTGGAAGGTTCTGGTCGAAACTCAAATTTGCGGAAAGGTTAAGAGGTTGAGAACCAACAATGGCCTTGAGTTCTGCAATAAAGCTTTCGACAGTTACTGTGTCGAGTCTGGGATTGCAAGGCATAAGACTGTAGCATGTACTCCTCAACAAAATGGCTCAACTGAGAGATTCAATAGAACAATCCTTGAAAGGTTAGATGCATGTTGGTTAGTGATGGATTAAAGAAGGTGTTTTAGGCGGAGGCTGTTTCGACAGCAGTTTATCTGATAAATAGATGTCCCTCGACTGGGAATGAAGACGCCTGAAGAATTTTGGTCGAGTCAACCACTAGATCTCGACAAATTAAGAGTATTTGGCTGTTTAGCCTATGCTCATATTAGGCAAGATAAGGTCGAACCTAGAGCTATGAGATGTAAGTTCCTTGGATATCCTGAGGGAGTCAACGGCTATAGGTTGTGATGCCTAGAACCAGGTCACAAAAGATGTAGCACAAGTTGTGATGTAGTTTTCAATGAAGTTGAGATGGAGTTCAAGAAAACTGGTGATGTTGGTTGAAGTGCAGAAATCTCTGAAAAGGAGCTGGAACAAGTAGAGATTCTTGTTGAGGTGAAGCATAGTGATGCTGAGGTGCATAACCCAGATGAAGTCGAAGAAGAAGAGCAAGATGCTGAAGAGACTGAGGAAACTGTCGATGACTACCTACTGGCAAGAGATAGGTCAAGAAGAGTCATCAAGCCTCCTCAGAGACTTGGTTATGCATATCTTATAGCTTTTGCCTTAATCTGTGCAAGTGAGGTACTTGAGGAAGAACCTAGAGACTACAAGGACGTTATGAGGAGTCGAAATAAGACTGATGGCGAAAAGCCATGGATGACGAGATAAAATCTCTTCATGATAATAATACTTGGGAGCTGATTAAGAAATCTGCAGGGTCCAGGTTAGTCAGTTGTAAGTGGGTTTTCAAGGTCAAGGAAGGAATCGAATGAGTGATGTTGAAGTGTTTTAAAGCAAGGTTAGTTGCTAGGGGGTTCAGTCAGAAAGAAGGTGTCGACTTCAGTGATGTGTTCTCACCTGTTGTAAAGCATAGATCCATTAGAATATTGTTAGCCATGGTGGCAAAGTTTGACCTAGAACTTGAACAAATGGATGTGAAGACAGCCTTCCTGTATGGTGATCTATATGAAACGATCCTGTTGCGACAACTTGAAGGGTATGCAGAAAAGGATAAGGAAGATTATGTGTGCAAGCTGAATAGGTCTTTGTATGGCCTGAAACAATCTCCTCGATAGTGGAACAGGAGATTCGACAAGTTCATGTCACATATTGGTTTCACTAAGAGCCAGTTCGATCACTGTGTTTACTTCAGATTTCGGCCTATAAACTCACTTGTTATTCTATTGCTTTATGTGGATGATATCCTCATAGATAGGAACAGTGTTGAGGATGTAATAAAGGTGAAGGCTGAACTCAGTAAGGAGTTCGAAATGAAGTATCTGGGAGCTTCCACCAGGATTCCTGGGATTAACATCCGGAGAGATAGAAAGCAGTCGAAATTATGCTTATCTCAAGAGATATACCTATGGAAGATTCTCGACAAGTTTAGTATGTTGAATTCAAAGCCTATTGTGACTCCGACAAATCCTCAGTTTAAGCTTAGTACTACTCAAAGTCTGAGTACTAAAGCTGAAAGAATCTATATGAGTAGCATTTCATATGCTATTATAGTAGGTTCTTTGATGTATGCTATGGTCTGTATGAGTCCAGACATAACGTATGGAGTGAGCCTTGTAAGCTGGTATATGGCCAATCCTGGAAAGGTGCACTGGCAAGCTTTGAAGTGGATTCTTAGTTACATAAATGGGTCTCTAAATAGAGTCTTGATTTATGCTGGAATATGTGGTGATGATAGCATAGTCGAAATCGAAGGATATGTCGACTCTAATTATGAAGGTTGTATGGATTCCAGAAAATCTATTTCTGGATATGTGTTCACTATGTTCGGCACAACAATCAGTTGGAAAGAGACACTTCAGAAGGTTGTTGCCTTCTCAACTATTGAATCAGAATATATTGCCCTCACTGAAGCTGTGAAAGAATCATTGTGGCTTGAAGGTCTTGCAAAGGAGCTGAAACTTCAAGGTCGAGTTATCATTATTAAATGTGATAGTCAAAGTGCAATACACCTGTCGAAAAATTCATCCTATCATGAGCGAACCAAGCACATCATTGTAAGGAAGCACTTCGTCAGAGAGATAATCGAACGTGGAAAAGTTCAAGTACTGAAGGTTTCGACTAATGACAATGCTGCTGATATGATCACTAAGACATTGACGAGTTGCAAGTTTTTTCACTGTATGCAGTTGATAAAGCTCCATGATGAAAGCTAGATTATTCCCTGTTATTATAGAGTTTGTTCCAAGGTGGAGATTTGTGAGATATTGGATCGAACTCTAGTGCTGTCGACGGGGATGTTGTCAGTAGGGATATCTTTCATGTTTCGACAGGAGACAAACATGAAGTCGAAGCTGGTTCACATGTAGATGTCAAAGTTTTACATGTTGTAGTCGAAGTTAGTTCTAGCATGTAATGTCGAATTGGGCCTTGTGTTATGAATCCAATTATTTAGGTTAACTTGTTATTTAAGTTAACTTAGTAGCCTATAAATAGGCTAGATCTCTCAGGTTATTGAGAGAGTCCAATTGTGTTATTCATTTGTAATCATTTGTAAATCTTAAATGAGAAAGTGAATAGAAAACAATTTGCCCAAAAATCCTATTCTCTTTCTTCTTTATTCTTTCTTCTCTCTTTTTGTTCTAACCGTTTCATTGTTCATCCAAGAAACTCCATTTTTCAAACAAGAATTTGTTAATTGGTATCGTTTATCACAATACATCTCATCCAAAATAGTCACACACTCAGTAAGATAGAAGTCTGATGATACACTTGAAGTAGCCTCCACAATCCTATCCTTATACCTCTCAGCTTTTGTCAAAGGTGCTTTAGTCCATGCTGAAAGTGCATCTCTCATCATATGTGATGTAGACTCTTTCTTAGATCACATTTGAACTCGTCTATTTCCACTACTTGTGATGTGTTCCATTTCATGTACATCATCGTCTGAACTATAATTATTAATACATACATGACTCACACTCCCATTATTAAAGTATTGATTGCTAAGTTCATTTTCCTCGTTACTATTTAGTGGGTCTTGGGTAGATGAGTGATAAAATACTCCAGTTGCATTATATTTGTTAAGTGAAGTTTTATCATGTATCTAAAATAATATAAGCTTATCATTTAAACCAAAGGCAAAGATAAAGATAAGCAAAATATGCTATTAGTGACACAAAAATTGAGAATTTCTTATCATACCACCCATGTTTCTTAGGCACCACCTGAATTTCCATTTTTGCCCCCTGATTCCGGATGTGTACATCCGGACGCACCAATTTTTTAAAAAACGCTGATGCGTTCCAGAAGTGCACATTCGGAAACATTCCGAATCTGCAGATCTGGAAAACAGCAGAACTTTTTTTTTTTAAATCGATTTTGTTGCTTGGTCGCATATGTTAATATATCATCGCAACTTAATATACATTTGACAACATCCATATATAAACTAAAATGATATATATATATATATATATATATATATATATATATATATATATATATATATATACATATATATATATACATATATATATATATATAAAATAAACATCTGTCAAAATACAGTGCATACATGTAATATAAATAGAATACATCAAACAAAAAACTACTGTGTATGGCGAAGGATCTCTCCTGGCTCCCATATTCCTCTGCCCCTACCCGCCATCCTGGCTCGATGTCTGTGGTACTGAAGTGCCCCCCGAGCAATCGCAATAATCATGTCCACGGCAAGTCTAGTACCAGAGCCCTCAGGGAGGTGACCGGTCGCAATGGCCTGCTGCGCTATATGTTCTATCTGACGACAGCGTGGTAGGACATCCTGAGTATGGTCCAGTTGAGACTGTCGCTCCTCTAATATCTCCTGATAAGCAGGTCTGGGTGGCGATCCATCAGTAGTGGGCACCATGCATGGGTGTGAGACGGTGTAGAACCACACGATGTACCCGGCAGCAACGCTCTAGTCTCTCTCCGCTCTGGTCGCCCGAGCCTCTTCCGGTACCAGGTGGGATTGGAAGTCAGCATATATCTCATCTATCTTCCTGCGGGTCAAGCCTAGAGGAGCAGACTCATGAGGCATCCTGGGGATCGTCTGCGTGTAACCGAACTGACGCAAGACGCGCTCCGGCAGGTATCGGGCAGTAACGGTCGAACTGCATGCCAACCATCCTGAGTACAAACAAACGTCATCGAACAGGCACGTCACACGGTGAGCGGCATAGGTGTCATACAAAACGTCCTCAACAGCCATCCGATCAAGATACACTTTGTAGGGGTCGGGCACCTGGTTCCCTCTGAGCAGGATAAATGCAGCAGCACGTGGCATATCCTCAGTGTACCCCTGGACACTCCCCAACCAGTAATGTTGGGAAAGTGTTGTAAAATCCATGCCTGAAATGGAAAACATAACATGGGTGTCAAACATTATAATGAATATAGAAAGAAAAGAAATGAAAAATCACTTAGAATATTAGATTGTTACCACATATAGCGTACAGCTGCCTGCCACAGTCTTGGCTGCCCAGCGGTAACCATCAGAGAGCCTAGAATAGGTGAATGCCAGCGCAGCTGACCCCCAGTTGTAACCATGGATCTCTGCCTGATCCAGAAGGTACCTGAGGTAGACGACATCAACATAATAGGCGCTGGTGTCCACAAACACCTGCGGGCCGAGCAAAAACAGGTAGTAGCATCTCAGGGCACGTTGCCTGTGGATCTCCACCTCAGCTGCATACCCTTCTGCCTGTCGTGCCTCGTCAAGCTCCTCACAAAATCTGTGTATCAGAAAGGAGAACCGGACGTGTACGCCCCTCAACTGGGTCACCTCCGCAAGTGCCTCATCTGCGCTAGCCCCAAGCTTTGAAACCAACATCTCCATCGCGTCCGCCTTCGACATCCTACCGTGACGGAGAAGGGTACCCGTGATCGGTAGATGTAAAAGGCACGAGATGTCGTCCAGTGTGATCGTGATCTCGTCGTATGGTAGATGGAATGAGGATGTCTCAGGGTGTCATCACTCAACAAAGACCATCAGCATACCGTACTGGATCTGGGAATACCCAATCCTATACAGGCCTCCAAGACCAGAGGCAGCAACTACAGACGTGAACCACTCATCCTCTGGCAGCAACTCAAGCATGTCTATGACCTTGCCCCAATGGTTATAGAACTTCTGGGTCTCCTTCGCCTGAAAATTTCCAAATAAAACTATGTTACAAATGAAAATATTTTCAACGTAAACAATTCTATAAATAAACCGAGAGAGGTTACCTGTCCTAGCCAGACATATCTGGCAGTATGCTCAGAGTACCGCACGAGTACGGACATATCAGACGGTCCCCCGGGGTAACCGCCCAGCTCATCGAAATCGCCATCGGCGTCAACACCATCATGTGTTGGGTGATCACCCTCATGTGTTGGGTGACCACCCTCTGGAACAGGAACATGAACAGGGGAACGAGGAGGAGCAGCTGATGGAGCTGGAGTCTCCCGACGACGTCTGCGTGCGGGCTGGGACCCTGATGAACTACCAGTAGAAACGCGACGCCTCCGAGATGTAGAATCGTCGGCTGAAGAGGGAGTGGCTTGTACCTGAGATGTGGAAGTGGCCTGAACCTGTGATGTGGATGACTGTGGTGTAGGATGTCCCTCAGCTGTAGGGGTTACCCCAACTCCCTCTGCGTCGGAAGCATCGGCTGTAGACTGCATCCGCTCACGTCGGACAGATGTGTGCTGAGCTGTCCACCCATGTATGATACGATTGTCTCTGCCAGCCATCTAATCTGCAAAGCATAGTAAATAAATTAGAATTTTTTAATAATAATTAAACAAAAACAAACAAACAAACAAACTCAAAAAAAAAACCAAGTGTCTCCTGGATGTGCACATCCGAAAATATGCAAAATATTTAACGTTGGATTTCTTCCGGATGTGCACATCCGGAAGGACATAGAATTTTAAACGATGGGTATTTCCGGATGTGCACATCCGGAAGCACTCAGAATATTTAACGTTAAAAGTTTTTCGGATCTGCACATCTGGTACATATTTTGAAGTTTAAAAGAGGTAGTCATGGCTACTGTACCATGTAAAAGGGCATTTTAATGCCCTGATTGTCCGTTTGAAGCAGAAAACAAGACCCACATTGTCTCTAACCTATGTTATTCATACAACCTAAATAGGAGACTAGAACAATCAGGGCATTAAAATCTTCTTTGGGACAGCTGTCTTATCTTGGGGAAAAGTTATAGAATAAATTAAAAAGAATTAAAAAAAATAGATCGGTCCAAAATATATATTTTTTATTTATAGTTATAGATAGTTATAGTTATAGATAACACTTAAACAGTGTGTTATAGAAGTCCACAATACTTTGTTGTGATATACTTACTTGTACGCCTGATTCATGGAGAAAAGATAAATGATTTAAAGATTACAATTACATAACAACTAATGATTTAATCCATTATAAAGAAATGCAACTAGTAGTAAACTCGTGCGTCCGCACGGGTAAGTCTCAATGTATAATTTAGTCGAACATAAAAATTTCATTTGAAATTAAGATTATAAGAAGAAATAATTTTAGAATTGAAATTTTGTCATTGTAATATATATCTATGATAGGATTAAAATCACAGCAATGTAAAATTATGTATTTGAATGAAACTTAAAAATAGTACAAAGGGTATTAAAAAGTGAAATTCTAATCATTCTTGAGAACCTCATGTAACTTGGGGAATTGATCATTCAAATTGTATAGATGCTGAATGATTGTGCATTCCACCATTACCATTGATCATTCTTTAGTCAACAACACCTGTCTATTTCATAGCATTGCAATCTAGTGTGCTAAGAAGTTGGCCCTATAAGAGAAATGGCATTCTATTTCAGTTTTTCTTTCCAATTGGTTGTTGTGTTTAGGCATATCAGATTGCATTCTGCAGACTGCCTAGGGAGAGCAAAACTGAGATTCAAATTAGTAAGCATATGGAAAGCAAGCCCTCAAAGGAGTGACTGCAAAAAATGTTTCATTTTCAATACATACAACATGAGTTTTCCAATATAACAAATCCATTGTCAAAATAGGTTACTTCAAATACTGATAGATGCATATACTAACTTCAAATCCATTGCTCAAGGTTTATACCACGTCAATACTAAGAATCTGAAACTAACACAAAACCTTCCAAAATAATATACCATCTACTAACCTTTATGCAGTTAAAACCATTAGCAAATAACAATAATATTCGGATATGTCGCACAACTAACATTAATAACTCAACACAAGCCTATACTAACTGAAAGAACAAAAAAGTTGCAAAACAGGACTTCAAATTCAATTTATTTTTCAACCATATGAGAAACCAGTGTAATATCTGTAGATGGGTGCTTTCTCACTAAAAAATAAAATGTCAACACCTATGTTCTCCAATAACACTTCAATTAAGACAAATCAACTACGCAGATGAACAATATAGCTTGTGATTCCAACAATATATGATATATTGAATAGTTTACCCTCTTCAGGATTAGTGAACTTGCTGATATTTTGAGCAACAGCCACATTCATCCGGGCAGGCCTGGCTTCAAATGCTCCAATCACTACATTAGGCTTCAACCAATCCTCAGCTGAAAGGAATAAGAAATTAGTGTAAAATCACAAATCAAGGACACAGGTGTGCTTACTGATAATAAACGAAACTATATTTGACTAAGATATCAAAAGATTATAATTTCATTATACCTCTTGTAACATCAGATTGATATTGCAACAATTGTTCCACTCGAGCCAAATAAGCCGTGGTACCAACAGGTTTTTTAACAGAGTCCAACTGAGAAATAGTCTTCACGAGATGCCTTGCCACCTACATGAGATTTTCTAGACGTCAAAAACATCCCAAGATAATTCCTTAAAAACATTCTAAATCACACAGCTAGTTAGGCGCATAAAAGTAATAAGGGAACCAATAGGCACATATTAAACATAACGATTTTAGACATGTTTGCATGGAAGCACATAGGAAAATTAACAAAGATTATTAAACAATGGAAAATGGATTGATGTAAAAGATATTGAAAGATTAAAGAACCTGTAAAAGCAGCACAGTATTGTCTCCTTCATATGTGCAGGCAGGAACATAAACTGCAAATAACTCAGGTAGACCACTGCTAGTAAGATAAGCATGACCGCCATATAGTTTACGGCATTCCTCAATTCCATCCTACGAATAAAAGTTAATTAATTTTATTTGAACTTCAAAAAAGTTCACATATACAAAGTGAAGAACACATATATGACACAGTACAATTAAAGGGTAAAAACACAACGACAGCAACAAAAACATCCTAATCATTTAAGGGTGGAGAAGATTACTCATTCAGTCAGTTATCCCACAAATAAACAGATGCCATGAACAAAAAATTAATGGTAAGAAATCTGAAAGCATATGCAGAAGCTAGCAATGGGAAGAGTCTAGCCTGCTAAGTTTTGTAATCAATCACCTAAATCAAAATAGAGAGCATAAAGTAAGACACGCATCAAAACAGAGAGCATAGATCTGTCAATTATAAGAGGTATAAGCATAATGTAAGACATATCTAAACACGATAAAGTAAGACATAAGAGGTATAAACATAACTAAACCTTACCTGTAAAATTCGTCGATACGAATTGAATTTGCAGCACATGGCATAGGATGAAAGTGTCCTGTGAAGCAACAACAACAAACTGTGTTGCAAAATTTCAGTCAGACGTAGCCACCCTTATGAGAAGAGGACAGTCAATGAGCCATCTTAGATATTGGTTCTCTCGTATGACCCCTGTTGTACTTTTATGAATATAGTTTATCAAAGACTAATGAGATTAGTTGCATTTTACACCCTAGCATGTTTGCTATTGAGTTTTGAAAGATTAGTCATATAGGCTAGGGTGGCTTGGGTATTGACCAACAATACCTTCCAGAGATCATGTTTTTTGTTGAACTAATAAGGCGTTGTTTCCAATTACTAAATAATATTCGTTAGTAGGATCTTGAAACAGCATACCTTCAATAGATTAATAGGACCTTTCCGATATATATGGGGCCCTTCTTATGATAAAGGCCAGAAAGTATGAATGATTAGCAAAAGAAGAACTATTCCCTGTATTACACAAAAAGATACGGTAAGATAAATTACTACACTAATAGTTGAGAAATAAATATAAGGACACCTTAACAATCCCACAGATCAAACAAAATCCATATACCATATAAGGAATCCCATTTAGTATGGTAAGAAAAACCACTTCCAATTGTTTTTTAGATAAAAGAAAATCTCATTAGAAAAAAAGATAGAATATATCTGATGAGATGATAAGAAATCATCTTTAAAAGCAGAGATAAAAAAGAAAAAAAAATTACAAGTCATTAATAAAAATTCCACTGAGATCATAACTACAATTTCACAAACCCAAATCGTCCAAAATGTAACATTCAGCTCCAGTAAATAATGACAGAGAGGCAATGTTAGCTGTTTCAATTAAATTTCAAAACAAAGGTGAATAACAAACACAATTTAACATGTAAATGACATATATATTGTCAAAGGCAATCACAATTTTCAAAATGACAAATGAAAGGTTCGTTGGTTATGTATACATTAAAAAGATAGATAATGTCTGAGACTCTAGGCTCTGAAGTGCTGAACTCTTACCTCATAAATAATACATTGTGCGACAGTTAGATATGGCAACTTCCCCAAAAAGAAATACTCTCTATCATTGCAAGAATGTGTGGTATTCTTTTCACACCATAGAGGTTTCTGTAGCATATAAAGTACACTGTGAATTATCTTCTTTCTATTCTATTTTCATTTTGGTTAGCCTAAAGGCCTAGAAAACAATTTATTCACTTAAAGTTTAAGGTAAGTTGAGGTTACTACAAACCTCCAGGAAATTCAGGGCTATCAGAGCAAAATAACTAAGAGACCAGATGAGATCGTATTTAGTGAACAAACATCTAACAGGTCAGAGGGCAAATGATTAAAGACAGTCTAAGCTTAAACGTAATCAAGTGATTCTCGTTATTTTCCTTTAATAGGTCTGAATCAGTCATACCACTGAAGCAGAAAGAGAGCTCAATTTGTTATTTCCCAGAAATTCACTTGGAGAACATTCAATCATCTGAAAAGCAACATTATTTAGGCAATGTAAGAAATGTAAGAAATGAGGTAATGTAAGATTTTACTTCCCTTCAACAAACATAGGAACACACATACCAGTCTTAGAATTTGATGTGATATGGAGCTGGCTTCATCAAAATACTTCAGCCTCAAAAATGGTTTGAACGAATGTTTACATACTTGAATTGGAACGAATGTTCTTTTAAATAAGCAAAAAAATACATATAGCCTGAAAATGTCAACAACAAAGACAAATCATAAATACCCAGAAATATGATAAACAAATTCTATTTCCATGTATATAACAAATTAACAATGCCTATAATATAGACTCAAATATTTTAGCAATATAAACAATAATTAATGAAAAAGTGAATCCATGTTTTTATGAAACTCAAAAGCATGATGAAAAGAATCAATATTACTGCATTTAATTTACTGCATCAAAGTCCTGCATCAAAGTTGATATACTACAGAAGATAACATATAAATTACTTATCATATTGGTACCAAGTCATTTGATAAAATAAGACGGAAAAACAAAAGAACTCCGGGTCATTCTGTATGTTTCATTATAAATTGTGTCAGAATATAGCCAATACCAAAAACAAAAGAACCAAATAACGTACTTAAATCCGCGTATGAACTCAAAAGCACGATAAAGAAGACGGAAAAACTTTAGTAACAAAAGAAACATCAATTACCTGGAAGAGCTGACCCATCAAATTAGAATCGCGTCAGAAGTGCTGCTGAAAAGCACCGGGGTTTATAGCAGATCCATCAGTATTAAAGCTCAAATCATTGGCAGATCCACTGAAATAATGTAATTTCATCACAAAAATTATCAAGTTATCGAACATTGTAATGATTCAACTTCATCACAAAATGTAAAATCAATGGAAATTATACCTAGAAGCACCAACACCGGCAGCGGCCCCAGCCCTAGAGACCGTCGTCATTAGAAAATCATCATCCTTAACCCCAAGGGCACTCACCAAATCATCATCCATTGAAAAGAATCTGTTGTTGCTGTATAGGCACACTTGTCTATTGAAAAGCACAACAAAAACACAATTAACAAAATTAACCCCAAAAATTCACATATTAAAACCGTATCAGATCCAAGAGAAAACATAAATTGGTCATTTTCAAAATATAAATGGCAGTTCTAAATATTTTGCCAAACCTCAAATGTTGTTGCAATAAATCAAGCACAAGAGAAAACATAAATTGGTCATTTTCAAAATAAAAGAATTAACAAACATAAATCTATGGAGATGAAGTAACTCTTGTGGTAACTCACCATGAAAATTATTGCCTTGTAAGTCAAGAACAACAAGGAAAGATAGAATTCCCAATTGAGGTGAAATGGTACCTTGAAGACCCATATTATTGAGGTTCAATGCCTTTATTCATGCGACGAAAAGTTGGACAAACTAAAACTCCATAAGCAAATATATTCGAAGAGTATTTCCGTCATGAGTTCCCAAATGGTTGTAACTCATTATTGATGTCGGAGAGTACCAATCCCATCCCTCATTTCTCTGAGTTCCCTTGTTATACTTCTCAACGACATTTTTGCACAACATATCAATTGTACTTCCACCACAAAATCTACAAACATCAAAACAGATCCAAAATCATTATCCACTCTGAAAATGAGAAAACATGTTGATATTGACAACTACAAATAAAAAGTTTCTCTTGAGACATATACATTCAACCAAGTTAGAAAGCGTAATCATAAAAAATAAAATAAAAAATAAAAACTTCAGAAATCGGTACATGAACGTGATTTATGCCTCTGTTAATTTAGCAGCGGCGGCGAGCAATTCAGCAGATGGTATTGTAGGACCAATAACCCTGGAGAGAAAAAACAGATGTAAACAAAATAACAAAACATGTTTCAGGCAATGCAGCAGAAGGATCAGCTCGATTATTCATGAGGATGGTACCTGATGCTTTTGGATAATATCCAGCCCAAAGAGAAACTCCATGTAAAAATGACGAACAGTGAAACGGTGAAACAAAAGCAGTACTGACTATAAGAATGACGAACCCCGTCTGTACCGAAAAATGCACAACATGAATCAGAGTATATAAATCGGAAACAAAATTTACAGGTTTAGAGAAAAAGCTAAGATTCAGAGAAGGAAGTTAAAGATGGAATCTGAGAAACATCAAATGAAGGCGATTGAGAAAAAACCAGATTTTGAGAACATTACCAATTATACATGCAGAAAGCAGACCAAACATTGAAGAGGTAGTCTCCAGCTTAATGAAAATACAGGCAAATGATATGCAACAAAAGCAGTTCAGAAATCTTACTTGTATCACATGACAACCATATGGATGGGTTGAGAGTGTCACAACTTGATCAAAAAATGTTGAAACAATGAAGTCAATTGCATCTTCTGGGACACATTCAATACACTTCTGAATGACATGATTACCATTCTGATCACGTACACTTATTAGACATATTGTAAGTTCTATCAAACAGCCTTACAAATGCTTATATTAACAGATAAACTCAGATAAATCAATTTAAACATGCCCGTGTGTTAAAGGGGCAGCTGAATCAACTGCATCAGTGCCTGCAGATTGAGACCAGAGTGGGATAGAATCAGCAATAGAAAATTCTTTACTGTATAATAATTTCTGAAGTCAATTCTTACGAGTTACCTTAAGAAACAAAAGAAGATTGCACACCATCAATCATGTACTTCCCATTCCAGCTTTACATTGAACAACTACTACATTCTGGATATCCTTCTTCAACCATGAATATGCACTTTGACAAAATGATGTTATAAGTTGAATATGAGGGCTTACCTCATTAAACATCGGAGTATTGTGCTGATAAGATGAACTTGCCACAACAAACACCCGACGACGACACTGATAACATGTGTTTACCATATCAAAAGGTAGAAGATGCTGCTGATAATAAGTGTTTACTTCATCAAACATCGGAGCACTGTGCTGATAAGATGAACTTGCCACAACAAACACCTGATGAGGATACTGATAAAAAGTGCTTGCCACATCAAATTCTGGAACCAAATATTCCTGATGTAGCCACAACACAACATTTACACTGTGAAATTTGTGGTGTTGTGTTTGCTCTCAAGAATTTGGAAGTGCATAATAATAGAAAGAAACATCGAAAAATGTTAATAGAACTACCTGAGCAATTAGCAGAAAGTTAAACTTCAAATGGAGAAGAGAGTGTGCATATTCAAAATTCTAAAAGGAAAGTCAGGAATAACACTGATGCAAAGGATAATGGTTCCAAGCGCAAGACTGGAGAAGCACCAGGAGGTAAGTACATGAAGATGAATGATGAGATAAGAAGGTCTGTGAACTCATAAAAACTGGAGGTAAATGCTTTGTCAAATACAATCAACTCTCTAGGCCAAATACCTAAATTAACACCCGTCCATGCTGAAGGATCTAGTTTTGAGCAACAATCTCAACATGTCTCAGCCTTTCTGCAAGAGTCCAACGGCAAAGAACATTACAAGTTTAAAGCTAGTCCTCAAAGAAGTTAGCACACAATAATACATTAAGAAAAACAAAGAATACCCTGATAAAAACATTAAATTCTATTTCATAAACATTGAATAAAGCAGAAACTGATGAAAACATTTACCAGATTCATGCCAAGCAAAATATGTCATCAGCCATCAACAAAACAAAATCCTCAGAGGAGCATTTTCAAAATCCAAATACGACAATCTCACCCCTCACTCTGCATGCCCCATCACGTCATCCAACCTGACCCGCACAAACCCGTTTCACATCCACCTTTCTGAAAAATAAACAACATCGCCGCCGAGCAAATCCGAGAATGGTTTTGCTTTATTTTGAAAAAGGTCCAACCTTTCTGGGCAAGAATCCGACAAAACCCATCCATCATGTAAAAAGATGGGTTGGAGAAGATAATGTGAGAAAGTGATGATGTTAGGTGTAAACCCATTCCTAAATTTCTTGCAATAGTGGCGAGTTTATATGTGTTTGTTATGATTTCTTTGATGTTGAGGGGAAAGAGATATGAGAGAAAATGGGAGACAGATAGAGAGAGAACTGGAGACAGAGAGACGAGAGAGAAAGGGGGCGGCTGTGTAGGGTTTGAGGGGAAAGAGACAAGAGAAACGGGAGAGAGAGTTTCAAATTGAAATTGTGAGAGAAATGAGAGGGAAAATGAAAGTGAAATTGATCTAGTATTTACAGGTGTCAACTAGTATGATACCCGTGCCTTCGCACGGGTACCCGTCGGTGACGCTTATTTGGAATAAATATGTATGTTTAAAAAAATAAAAAAAATAAAAAAATCTAATAAAATTAATTTTTTTAATAAGTTTAAATATTTGTAATATAAACAAAAAAAATAGATTTACATTTTAATTTTTAATAAGTTTAAATATGTAACATAAACAAAAAAAATATGTTTACCATTTTAATTTATTTTAATATAATTCGTGTTAAATTAAAAAAAAAATATTCAATCAAAAGGATTGGTGTTAATATAATTAGTGTGAGACTAAATTTATTTAGAAAAATTAAAAAATTAATAAAATTTAATAAAATTTATTTTTTTAATAAGTTTCAATATTTGTAATATAAACAAAAAAAATAGATTTACATTTTAATTTATTTTAATTTTTAATAAGTTTAAATATGTGTAACATAAACAAAAAAAAAATATGTTTACCATTTTAATTTATTTTAATATAATTCGTGTTAAATAAAAAAAAAATCAATCAAAAGGATTGGTGTTAATATAATTAGTGTGAGATTAAATTTATTTAGAAAAATAAAAAAATAAAAAAAATTTAATAAAATTTATTTATTTTAATAAGTTTAAATATTTGTAATATAAACAAAAAAAATAGATTTACATTTTAATTTATTTTAATTTTTAATAAGTTTAAATATGTGTAACATAAACAAAAAAAATATGTTTACCATTTTAATTTATTTTAATTTAATTTGTGTTAAATTAAAAAAAAAATTTAATCAAAAATTTTGGTGTTAATATAATTAGTGTGAAACTAAATTTATTCAATACATGCAAAACCGTTCAGCAGTTGTCTCCTTTATATTATCCTCCTAATTCTCTCCCATTTTTTCCAAATTATAATAAAAATTAAATAAATAAATTAAAATTTTCAACCAAAAAATGTTATTATTTTTAAAAGATATAATAAATTAGTGTCTATAATCAACAACGAATTTGATCCCGTATATAAATTTTAAATTTGTTTTGATATTACTTATATATTTGAATATATATAAAAATATTTGAATCAACAAAGTATTTTTTTTAATATTTTTTAGAGTGAAATGATACATTTTAATAAGTTTTGTTTTCTCATATCGTGTAATTTCAATATTAGGAGAAAATAAAATTTATCTATAATAAAAATATAAATAAAAAAAAGTTATATTTTCAAATTTCAAAAATAATAAATAAATAAAAATTAAAAAATTTCAAATTTTCAAGCAAAAAAGTTATTATTTTTAAAAGATATAATAAATAAAAAATTTCAAATTTTCAACCAAAAATGATATTATTTTTAAAAGATATAATAAATTAGTGTCTATAATCAACAACGAATTTAATCCCGTATATAAATATTAAATTTGTTTTGACATTACTTATATATTTGAATCTATATAAAAATAATTGAATGAACAAAGTTTTTTTAGTATTTTTTAATATTTATGAATGACACAAATTTGTCCAATAAAATACGTAAATAAAAATTGAAATCATGTTTTAACCAGTTTAGTAAATCACATCACCTATCACAGAAAAAATTGATTTGTATTAAAACATTGCTATGCTATAGAGCAGCAATTGACTGTACTCTGTACTAACACAAATAAGTTAAATTTTGGTAAATATATCCCAATACGCATCTGCAAATACATATAATATATCATCTCAAAGACCAGACATAATTTAATTAAAACCGAAAACTAACATTTTACCCAGCTTAATAAAGATAATTTTTACTGGAATATTATCTACATAATAGTCTGCCATAAGTAAACTATCTCAGCTACAATGTCAACCATGAAATCAAATATATCAGTCCTTCTGATTGCAGCTGCAGTATGATTCTTCTGAAGCGTCCTTCTTTTGTTCTCTTCAGTGTGGTTCCATGATCGCAGGGTTAACTCCAATATGAACATCTCGCAGGCCCTTGCAAATATGACCGGTGCATCAGCTGATATCATTGTAACATCCTCATCAGCCTTGATAATCTTCTTGATCCTTGCCAGGGGAAGGCTGTGGTTCTTGAAATCAGTAACCGTTTCAATTTCTTGGTACTGGTTAGGCCAAAACGCTTGGAGCAGTTGCTGAAGTTGCTATTGTTGTTGCCGATGAATATGCTAATAAGCAAGTTAATGCTGACCCAGCTGAGCTCCAGCAGGTTGACCAGTTGATTGCTTGCCCCCTTTAACAACTGATCAGTATTGCCATGAATTCGGCTTGCACGAAGTAGAGCTCCCCATGAAGCAACACCTGGCTCAAAAGGCATGTTTCTCATTAAGTCCTGTGCATCCTCCAAGCAGCCCCCTCTGGCAAGAAGATCAATCATGCAAGTATAATGTTTTGAAGTTGGTGTTACACCGTAATCTTTATTCATCGAATAGAAGTATTCGGTTCCTCTGTCTAGCAAGCCAGTATGACTACAGGCAGAGAGAACACCAACCTGAAACATGATAAAGAATTAACAATAAGCAGAGTGTAATATTATATGTAGCAACCAGGTATTTCCCTAGGAGATGTTTTGATCTTAATGACTGACAGCAATTCAATCAAAAGATTAATTTGTAAACCAGCTTTGTATAAATTAAATGTAGTTATGTAAAATATGAAGAACCAGTTTTCCACACTTTCACATAAATGGATATGAAATGTATAAAATATACATATCATGGTAATCTCGTACAGCCTAACACCTGGTGTCTTCATTGACTCAAATATCATTAAAGCTTGTCTGCCAAATCCATGTTTGGCATAACCAGCTAACATCGTGTTCCAAGAGACGACATCTTTCTCCTCTATTCCTTCAAAAGCATCATTAGCTTCGTCTATGCTGCCACATTTAAAATACATTGCAAGAAGCGCATTCCCCACAAAACACCCAGTTTCATACCCCGTCTTCACCGCCTGCCCATGAATTTGTTTCCCCAACTCTTAAGCAGCAAGATCAGCACATGTGCTCAAAGCACAACCAAATGTAGCACTATTTAAACTTTCTCCATCTCGTTTTATCTCTACAAACATGTTCAGCGCCTCTTCATAGTGTCCACTACGTGCATCACCGAGTCTGCGGTTTCTGACATAGCCAGTAAACTTGTTACAATAATGAAGACAACAGATATGTAGAGACAAAAATCTTACCTAGGTACTCAAGCTCATAGAACCTGCAATGTGTGCTATCACAAAATCTCAAGGCTTTGCAAGGTTGGGCACTACAGACCTTGTGTATCTCGCCTACTACTTATTCCTCTAAAGGGATATATATTAGAGTTGATGCAAAAAGCCAAGGAATTGCATAGATTACATTTCCATGACATACTCAGCTACGCAACGCAACAATCAGACCTGGCCATTACAAATTTAGCATATCAACAATCATACCTGGCCATCACAAACTCACAAACTCGATTGCTTGCGTGTCAGCAAATAAAGATAAAAGACAAATAGATAAAAAAAGACAAATTATCTTATATTATATTTGATTTAAACCTATCCTAACATCATATATTGTTAACAAATAGCAGGAAATAAAAGACAAATTAGTTATTATGAAACAAATAGCAGGAAATAAACTTGGTCATGTGTATTGTTAACTTAGCATATAGCAGTACCGTGAAAACCAATGCATGGCAGTATGTGGTCCAGTTTATATTAAAATAATGGTAATAAAAATTAGAAAACATATGCTCATGTAGCAGACATCTTGAAACCAACGCAAGCTAAGAAGCAACAACTTTTTTCTCCAAGAACTATTAAGCGGAAACGCGATTTTCGGCCAATCCTTCCGAGTGTCACGCGACAGCAACAATGCTCAATTCACGGTTTAAGTTCAAATGTGTTTCACAGTTCAGGTTTAATATTAATGCAATTCGCGATTTAGGCTAGGCTCAGAGTTGCATTCGGTTCCGGTTTTGGTTCTGGTTTTAGATTAGTCTTGCATTTGGCTCCACAATTTTTCCAGATGATAGATTACTTTTGAATCCCATACTTCTAGTAGCACATTATCTGCAACCCATTTTGCAACCTACCTGCAGAAAAAAATACATCAGCGCCCGAAGAAACCATTTACTCAGTCAAAGTGAAAAAGCTACACCAGTAAGAGAGTCAACGATTTCAATGCTTCTGTTAATCTCTATGCTTATAGCTATAATAACATTTAATCCACTGTAGAATAGATAAATGACAAAATGAAAAAACTAAAGGTTTCTAAACCATGAACACCTTAGTCATGCTGCTGAATTAATGCAGATAGAAACATTTGGATCAATAGCATCAACGACCATCATGGATTTGAAACCATCTGCGTTAGCAAGAATTTTAACACCATCATCTGTGGTAGTTCTCATTAGAGACAACAGAGGATACATGTATGAAACTAAAGCAAATCAGAAGAAAAGAAATAGATAAAAAAAAAGACAAATTATATTATATTATATTTGATTTAAACCTATCCTAACATCATATATTGTTAACAAATAGCAGGAAATAAAAGACAAATTAGTTATTATAAAACAAATAGCAGGAAATAAACTTGGCCATGTGTATTGTTAACTTAGCATATAGCAGTACCGTGAAAACCAATGCATGGCAGTATGTGGTCAAGTTTATATTAAAATAATGGTAATAAAAATTATAAAACATATGCTCATGTAGCAGACATCCTGAAACCAACGCAAGCTAAGAAGCAACAACTTTTTTCTCCAAGAACTATTAAGCGGAAACGCGATTTTTGGCCAATCCTTCCGAGTCTCACGCGACAGCAACAATGCTCAATTCACGGTTTAAGTTCAAATGTGTTTCACAGTTCAGGTTTAATATTAATGCGATTCGCGATTTAGGCTAGGCTCAGAGTTGCATTCGGTTCCGGTTTTGGTTCTGGTTTTGGATTAATCTTGCATTTGGCTCCACAATTTTTCCAGATGATAGATTACTTTTGAATCCCATACTTCCAGTAGCACATTATCTGCAACCCATTTTGCAACCTACCTGCAGAAATATCAGTTGATGACACTCACATTGACAGACCAATCATACTCGAAACAACCAAGATATGCTAAATTCTCTGAATTGAAAACACGAATTTGGGAATCATTATTTGCTGCAATGACCCACTGCAAAGAGGCAGCCGAGTTACAAACCAACCAAGTAAAAATAATTAAACATAAGCTTCTGTGTTTAGATGCCTACCTGGGATTGCGGAAGACATCCACTGCATTGGTTATAGCATTATCCTCTGTATAATGAACATAAAGATAGTAAAATAAGATGATATTGCGTATAAAAGAAACATATTTCATTTGATCGGTTAAGTAGCTACGTACAAGGGTTGGAATAATCGGTCTTGCCACATTAAGCACTTATTTACTCCTTCGTAGTAATGGGGACCAATGCATCATAGAGTAGTTTTGCGTAAGGTATACATCATGCTTTGATGTTGCCCACAACAGATTCCTCAACTACAATACACGTCTATAACATCAATATCAGCACCCAGAGAGAAATATATGATTATAAAACATATTATTATCACTCTAAGCAAATAAGGCACCACATTCTAGCATTGAACATGAAAACACATGAACTTTGGCATGCTAAGGTTGTTAGAATAGAGGCAAAACATTAATCAAAGTAAGAATCATGGTGCCAAAATTGCTCTTGGTTATGCCCTTGATGATAGAGAAACATTAATCATAGAGAAATGTTGTCACAATTCATAAATAAATTATATATATAACTGGAAAAACATGTGCACCAATTTTTGCTGCAAAAAGTTCTTCATTTAAACAAAAGTAGACATGAAGGGATAAAAAATCTGTTATTACATCTATATCTTCAAACAAAAGTTAACCCATTTAAACAAAAGTTCCTCATTGTTTATGACCCTGCAAAACTCAAAGAAAATAATGAATTTCGTGAGATAAATCTATATCTTCAAAATCAATGTCTTATAAATTTTGCCATATATTATATTATACCCAAAGATATGTTCTGGTATGATTGGTGTTGTGTTAATGTCGAGAACCAATACGTGTTGGGCATCAACCATGTGTTTAACCTGTTGTATTTACATGCATAAAGATAATTATAAAAAAACAATTTAAAAACAACATAAGTGTCAAAGAAAATAATTATATTGCATACTGGATCAAGGTAGAATGGTTTTTCACTTTGAACATCAAGAATATATGTTGAAACATATGCTTTTCCACTCAAGATTCAAAGAGTCTTGGGAAATTCAAAAGTTGATTGCAATAATGGAATAAACCTAATAACAATTTATAAATGTGACTGAATTCCACTGAAAAAAACCACCATTTCTATGAGAAAGGTCATTGACTTAAAAGTAAGAGAGAATAAAACCAGGAAAATTTATAAGGATCTTACATGGAGAAAATTTATAAGATACTTTTTGAATGAATCAGGGTCTCCAGTTTCTCTGATATCCATGCCCATTATGTCTAAGGCTTCAATGGATTTGTAAATAGGTCCATGTTTTTTGTCATGGTACATGTAATTGAACCTGGCATAAAGAGGATCAATAAAGAGGAGTTTAAGTCGAAAGGTTATCGAGATCAACAACATTTAAACAGCAGTAGCGCAATGTGACCGAAACAAATCCAACACTCATATATATCAGCGGATTCGCAATGTAGAACAAAACCAAACAACAACGAAACAGAAAAAATCAACGTATTCAAAAGTGATAACATTAACAGTCCAAAATCATCATATTATTCAGAATCCAAACACCACGAAACTAAAGTTCAGGGCAGCAGACCAAGTGCACAACACAATCATAAGAAGTAGCAGCAACTATACACCAAGATAATCCATACTGAATCGATAATACGCAATGTCGTAAAACCGAAACTAAATCGCAAACATACAAGTTACAACAGCAACACACTATAGCTACGGTTCAATGCTAATTTTTCATAGAAAACATCCATATGGACTGTTGGCACAACAACATGAATATCATCCCCCTGTGATTAAAAAAAATTTAGAACAAAAAATTAGGTTATGTAATTCGCAGATTCAATAAACAACAACTAATTGATTTAATAAAAAATTTGAATAAAAAATTTGGTTATGTGATTCGCAGATTCAAGATTACCTCCTTGTCCATGAATATCATCTCGAAGTGCTCCTTGTTGTTGGAAACAACCGTCCATTTGTGGTGCACCCTGACAGCCACCTTCCATAGCTCCTTGCTGTCGTTGATGTCGGCGATTCTCTCGAACGGTCTGGCCATGAGCAAAAATCAGATGTGGTTCTTAAGAAAAAAAATTTCGCATAAGAATATGAAGGATCTGTGTTGTATCTTTATAGTGAAGTGGCATTTTGAAGTTCCAAATGGGTGGGGGTTTTCATAGGGAATCGTGGGAGAGGAGGTTGCCAAAGGGGTGGGGGTTTTCTGAGATCGTGAAGAAAAGAATGAAGGGATGGTGAAATAAGTTATTAATTATTTTATTATTCATTATTCATAATTAATTTAATTTAATTTAATCTAATCAAATGGATGAATGTGATTAAGTTGCCAAGTGGCAAAATTTTGTTAATTGAAATAGCCAAATGGCAGATTATTATCTAATAAGGGCAATTAGGGATTTTTAAGACCACCTAATTTTCTTATATGATAGATATATGATGGATTTTAGAGTGGAAGCATGAATGGGTGTTGAATTTGTGTTGAATTCTCTAGTTACCGTTTTAGCCCTTGTGCAGTGTAAATTATATTTTGGAAAAGGGTAGAATTGGCAAAGTAGTGAACTTTATTATAAATGGTAGATAGTTGATGTGCAAAGATAATATCATATATCCTCCTCTTTATCTATGACATAGTTATAAAAGATGCACTTTTTTATTGCTCTTAATTATTCTCCTGAAAATATTAAAAATATAATAAATGAACACAAAATTAGTTTCGTTTAATGTATTTAATTCTAATTTTCTTACTAGATGGAGTTAAATGATGCATTTAAATTTAGTGATTTGATACCACAAATTAATAAATAAAAAACCTTTACAAACAATTAATTAATTATGATAAAAATTAAATGAAGTATCATTAGAAACTCTAACATAATTTTAAGACTTTCATTAGTAAACCTTGCGGTAAATGCAAAATATATTACTCTCTTTCGGCTTATATTATAAATATTTTTTTTAATTTATTAAATAATTGATATATTTAATTTATATTTAGATTAAATATATTAATTATTTAATAGATTTTAAAAATTAAATTTTATTTATAATATGAAACTAACTGAATACGTTACTTGCAAATAGCGTAATATAATAAAGAAAGAATGCAAATATACGTTTCATCATTTGCAACAATTGTGAGAATTGATTTCAAACTAAATGCATGAAATTCAAAATTGAAACTGAAGGAAATAGAATTGGTTTCTTGAAAGACCCGTTTCAAGAATGTAATGGTTGCTTTATTTTTTATTGTCTCTTCCATTCTATTTTCTTTGGTTTTCATGTTTCTGTTACTCCATTATATTTTTCAAATGTGTTGAAAAAACTGTAACAATAAATGGTTCATTTTGTTAACAGCTCAATACAACTTCTCCTCTACACTTTTCAGTTCTTTATTTTTATTTTTAAAATATACAGATTATTTTAAATAAATATCAATATAAAATTAGGAAACAAATAATAGTTTATAATTGAGAGAGATAAATTAAATTCTAATAATTATGTTTAAGTAATATAATTTTTTATGAGACATACATGAAAAATCTCATTAAAATCATACACACGTTAGCGCAATATAAAACGCACACAAACCGTATGTCTGAACGTTGATATGTTATAATTATAGTATTTAATTTGAAATAGTCTAATGTTGGGTTCAAATCTCATTGCCACATCAAAGAATTAGTGATTGGGTGTTGAAGACTAAAATAAAATAAAGAAAATTTAAAATATTAATGATGAATTGGTGAATCAGTGATTATAATCATAACACAATCCAAATCAAATTAAAGAGCCTTATCTTCTAATCATTTTTGACTCATTGTAATTGTCGTCTTCCTAGGATAAGTATAAGATTGAATCAATATTTGAATAAAGTTGTGGTTGTATTGAAGAAGCCATACTTGATTGAGGTTTCCATAATCCCATAATCAGTTTCATCCAAATCTCACTAATAGAAACTTAAACCAAATATGTCTTCTTCAAGACAACTACAATCTCATCCAAATCTTTACTTTCATAGTCTCTGATCACGTAAGGATTTGGATAAGATTGTAGTTGTCTTAAAAAAGACAGGTTTGGTTTAGGTTTTTTTAGGGAGATTAGGATGAAAGTGATTATGGGATTATGAAAACCTCAACTAAGTATGGCTTCTTCAATACAACTACAACCTTATTTAAATATTGATTCAATCTTATACTCATCTTAGGAAGACGACAATTATAATGAATAAAGAATGGTTTGAAGATAAGGCTCTTTAATTTGATTTAGATTGTGTTATGATTACACAATCACCGATTCAGCGATTCAGCGATTCATCATTAATATTTTAAGATTTTTTTATTTTATTTTAGTCATGAACACCCAATCACCGATTCTTTGATGTGGCAATAAGATTTGAACCCAAGATTTAGACTATTTCAATACAACTATAACCTTATCCAAATATTGATTCAATTTTAAACTCATCCTATGAAGACGAAAATTACTATAAATTCAAATATTTAGGGCCTGTTTGATTGACTTTCCAAAAACATTTTTGGTTTTTCTAAAATTTAAAATTTTGTTTGGTTTATATTTTTCAAAAATTGTTTTTCAAAACTGTTTTAAAATTTCTTGTTTTCAAAACAGAAAAACTAAAATAACTCAATAGTGTTTTGATTTTCAATTTCCATTATTTTGATTATTGTTGCATTTTAAAAAAAAACATGGAAAAACACCATCAATTTTCATTAATGACATTATTGTAAATTAGTGTTTGTTTGTCCGCTTTTAGTAATGTGCATACACGTTAAAATATAAATATTTTTTTTTATATAATTTATCTATTTTAGATACTAAAATTTAAATTTTATTATTTTGATTTTTAATTGTTATTTATGTATAAGTGTGTGCAGTTAATTTAATTAAACTACTATGAAGAAAACTATGAAACTACCATGAAGAAGATTACTAACTACACAATCCCTTCTAATTGTAGCAGGAAGTTACCAACCATAATTATTTAAAACTATATTGTGTTATCTATTTAAATTTATATAAAATGATAATAAAAGGTATTTTGGGAACAAAAATGGTGAGCCCAAAATTATGTATCCTCCTTATATATAATATAGATAAGTAGTTAAGTTAAATTTATTACATGTCTAATTAAACTCTATAATAATATAAGACAATAATAATACTAAGTTAACTACAATAGTATCCTCCCAGATGCGGTTTGTAATGATATTGAAAAGGTTCTTAATTCCTTTTGGTGGGGCGGAGATAAAAATAATCAGGAAATTTATTGGATGGTCTGGGATAAACCGACTTACACTAAGAAGGAAGGTGGATTGGGATTTATAGACTTTAAAGCTTTTAATATGGCCATGGTTGCTGATATTTGTTGTCCAGGCCTCATACAAGAAAATTGGTAATTAAGTTGCGACGGTTAAATTTGGCAGATTACGGCGGTTTGAGCCGCCATAAATTGCTAGTCGCGACGATTTTATTTCTGTCGCGAAAACGTGTCTCGCCGGGCTATATCGCGACGGTTCCTAAAACTGCCACTCCAATCGTCGTTCTAAGTTGCGACGGTTTCAAAACTGACGTAAGATGAAAATTACGACGGTTACAACCGCCATTAAATAGCTTTGTTTTTTTTATTATTCAATATCCAAAGATAAAACCGCAGGTATTTCCAAAGGTAAATCTGCAGGAAATGTTTAATTCGAAGGTAAATCCACATCTAATATATTTCTAAAATTAAACAAAAAAGTTTCTTAAATTAAGAAAGCATTGTACTCATCAATAAACTTGTAGTGGTTCCTTATAAGAACAAACAATTTAAAATCATTCTAATATTCATAAATTTTCAAATTAGAAACACAATCCAATTCAATATTCATATTTACTTTTTCAATCAACATCTCTTTACATAGAAAACATTTATACTTTAGCAACATAAATACATATTTAGAACCTTCAATGAAATTGATGTTCACTAAGAAACATGAAATTTTCATTAGTTGTGCATGCTTCAACAAATTGAGCCACATAACACCCAATACAAGAATTTAGATTCATATCACTCATTCACATCAATTGGCTTTTATATTTGCTTGAAACAACATTCTGATTCAAGCATCACACGACAGTCCCAGCTAGACCATGTAACCACAACAAAGTTGGCATTCTTTATTCCCTTTTTCTCAAGCCACATGCCTCAGTAGAGCCTCACTCAATGTAACACCTCTGTACACCTGAATAATATATAGTAAGAAATACAATTAGTAACTTTTAACAATTAAGTTATTAGATTGTGGGTGAAGGTTGCTAATTGTACTTCATATGACTTTTATGTAGAAAAAACTAAAGCAAAATAGCTTTGATTTATTAATACCATCAGTACTGCCTAATTAAATCACCATTTGCATAAATAAATGACATAAAATAAAGCTAATGGATATCTAGTCCTCTAAAATTCAAACATACTCTAAAATAAAGCTAATGGATATCTTGTCCTCTCAAATTCAAACATACTCTACAAAAATTACCAAGTGATTAGTCATGAGTAACTTAATTGATTTTTTACCTTGCAGATGGCTTTCGCTGCAGCAGGCACCTTTATCAACGAAGTAGCCTAAAAAAATCCAAAAACAATCTAACAGCTCAATTGTTAAAATAATTCAACAACAAATATCAATAATTAGAATTTATGAAATTATCCATCTTGTACAATTTGTTCCCGAAACCCTCTACAGGGTATAAATGGAACTGATGTCAAGTTCAGCTGCTACATGACAAAATAGAAAAAAGGGAAGTGATGTCAAGTTCAGCTGCTACATGACAAGATAGAAAAAAAATTTCAACTGTTATAGCTCAAACGTGCGTGTCATGAGCTTCCTGCACTCTCTTGATACTTCTAATGGAATTACAAAAATTATTCCTAAGCATTGGAAGAATAGTACCTAAAGATAACACAAAGAAGATAAGAATGCATAATAAATCAACCATAAACCATTCTGGTTTAGCTCATACAATGCCTTCAGCAATCATCACTCTAATAGATTCCAAAGCATTATGATCTTTCCATAATGCAACAAATTGATATGAAAGGATTTAAACAAACAAACATGAAGAAATATAGGCAAATCCATTAAATATGCAAATCAATATGGCTGTAGTTAATGATATATTCTATGTTCTTTTCTGTATAACTAAAATTATTTTCCAATTTGAAGCAATCAATAAGCGTGAAATGAAAAAGAATAATAAGGATTTCTTACTTTTATTCTTTAGTTATGGAGGTTTCCACCTCTACTGCTGCCACCAACGACAGTCAGTGATGTTACAATTGATGATGATTGTGCCAAAGTATGTGATTCCACTTGTTTTCTTCCATGATTTCAGCCACGAAGCATGTAATGTTCACATTATTTGAATTTAGAGTATGATTCCATAGAGAACCTTAACTCTTTCCCATTATATAAATTTACTCACCATAAAAGGTGGGGTTATGGGAATAACACTCGAAAATGCAGCTACAGAAACTAAAACAGAAGCAGCCCTGCAGCAGACCAAAAATAAAACAGAAGCATCCTTACATCATATACTAAAAAAAGGTTGAGTCCCTAAATGATTAACAAACACATAATTAGTCCTTTTGTTTCTAAGCTTCCACATTGATTCTGCATATGAAAAAAAATGTCAGCACATATAAGTCGCTAACACACCAATCAATAACTGAATAAGAACCGCACCACGCCAAAATCAAGCCAAAAAACGTATCCTAATACCATGCAGAAACCATTGTATCACGGCAAAAGAGAATTCCAAATGATGCATGAAAAGAGAGAAATAATTGTATATTTACGTCTAAGCAATATACCAACGTAATTTCATCCAAACATAGTGAATCCTGTAACATATCTTATTTGTCTGTATGCTACAGATAGAGAGAAGCAATGTTTGGTTTGTTAAGTAGGTTGGTAAGTGTGCCATAATGTCAAAAACCTTACCTTATTCATGTTTAGCACCAGATCTTGAAGTTTCCTTATAGCAATAGAAAAGAAAAAACTGAACTACTGTTGGCACACCCAAAACTCCTAGATCCATTTCCATGTCCCATTAGAAATATGATTTTAATGAAGACTAACCCCAGGAGACAAATGAACCTGTAAAACTCAATGAAACATAAAGTTTTTCACAACAATAAAGCTTAATTTATAAGCAACAATGTTTAGTTCAAAGCACAACAAACCAATAACATGAATTAGGCATACATAGTTAGAGTAAAAGAAGTGTCTAAAACACAATTACCAAGCCTTGCAAGAGTGAGACACTATTTAAAAACCAAGTTCAAAATTTATTAACCATAAGTGTCATTTTTTTAAACAAAACTGTAAAAGCATCACAAAATGCAGTAAAGTTGCACTTGGTTGCAGCAGTATATACTTTTCTAAATAGACAATCATGGTCGAAAATTCAGTTACTTTTTTGAATGAATTTTAAGCAACGAAAAAGAAAAACATGAAAATATATTGTTCATATCCCTTTAATATAATGTAACCATGAGGAATTTAATCATGGTATTGTTAACCTTTATTATTTTCACTTAAAATTGTTTAGAGAGCATACCTGATAATTTAAGAGCAGAAGTAGGAAACATGTTGTGTTTACTCAGTGGGACCCCAGGGACTTACAATGGCTGTGTTGTGTGAAAGAAAAGGTCCATGTTGGAGTCTCAGTAATTCTTTCGGAGACCTAGTTAATCGAATTAAATTTTAATGTTGATTTGGGATGGCTCAGCGAGATTGTAAGCGTGGTTTCTTCTTCGATATTAACACGAGAAACGGAGGTGAGGTGAATGTTTAATTTTGATGTAGTCTCAAGGCTGCTTGTTACCTTCTAACGGCGTCAATAAAAGCTTCGTTTCAGAGAGGGATAGATAAAATTTGAACTCTTCGGATGTGTAAGTTACATTTGATGGCACTGGTGTGACTCGTACTTGAATAATGGATTACAACAAACTAGATTGAATAAGCCTCCGAATAATAGATTTTTGTTTTTTTAGCCTTATTTTTTCAACATACATTTGTCTAACAAAAAAGTATGTGTCCATAACTATTTCATGATCTTTCTCTTCTTTTAAACCTTTCCATTTTACAAATTCTTCCCCAACTGGAACTACTTTAGTGCCTTTTTTATGAACCTCTACCCTCTAAGTCCTCTTTTTGGCATGATTCATAAGGGGCTGGAGTCCTCTGTATCAATCAATTGCACCAAGACCACCTTGACAAGCTGCATAACAAACACCAGACTTCCCATACTGGCCATTCGAATATCACCCCACCCAATGATACATGACTTGTACCGCTAGAAAACAATTAGTATGCTCAGTAAAGTTCCAATAAAAACTACTAGAACAATATAGAAAAATGAAGAAAATATGAGCAAAAAGTAAAACAAGCATAGACATCTGACTCTAGCAGTTACCATGCCTTAAGTTAATGCTCACTATAAGAGACATCTGTAAAACATCACCATGGTAATAATGCATTATAGTATAACAGAAACTATCACAACACAAATTTATATATAATTATCATGGGATTTCCCGAATTCAATTAGTGACTTGGTAGCAAGATTCAAATCTATATATGCACCTGGCATGCATAATTTACTTAAAAGCCTTATATCCAATAGTTTTAAGAATAATTAGTAATAAGTAAGAATAGGAAAAACATGATTATATGTCTAGCTATGATGGAGTACTACCATGGAACTCATGGTAGATACATGATTGCTAGATAAATCCTCTCAATCAAGCCATTAACAAAAATATTCTTCTCCACATTCCTATTTAACCGACCTTTAGACCTGAATTGATCCACTTTTTTCATCATGTAAACCATTAGCACTCTTGTAAAGAATAAGCAGGAATGGAATTTCAATAGATTCTCTTATGCCTCGAATAATAACAAAATTTAAAGTGATATGTATACTAGTACAATTTAAAACAAATTAACATGAATTAAAATCTGAGGAACAGACTTAGATCTTTGTGATGGAGCTCTTCGAAAGGAATGGAACAATGAAATTTAGATCAATCGATATTCATATCGACCTTCTTGTTGTCGGCAGTAGGAATTAGGGGAACCATCGTCAACATTGGCCTTCATGATTTTGAATTTTCTAAAACCCCTCAAAGAGTTTACTACCTCGATGACTCCTAAAACCCTAACTAGCTCTTTTGCATATACTCTCGATGCCAGAGCAGAACGAAACAAATATTTGAGATGCGAGAGAGGGGCACAAAGGTTAACGTTAATAAAACAAAACAAAAAACTACATACCGTTTCGCACGTTCATAAATTAAAAAGGTGAAAACAAAATTAAATTAACAAACGAGACTCTAATCTTCAAAACCCTAACTCAAACTGAAATGGTCAATTGATGAGAGAGAGAGAGAGAGATGAGAGACTTACATTTCTTATCTGTATTACCAAAGCAGTAAAATATTCTCATTGGAGTGGGATTGCGGAGAACCTCATTGTCGCAAGACCTTGCCAAGAAAAGCAGCGCCGTCATCTTTAATCTTCTCAACATAAGTGACGAAGACATATTGGATGAACCAAGATCAAACACGAGGTGGATAAATCGAAATCAAACCTAAGGTGTTGGATAAGTTGAAATCAAACAGAGGAGGTGCTGGGTAAATTGGAATCAAAAGGAAAAGCGGGACAAAGTATGTGATGGGTGAGAAGACGGAGGAGATATGAAGGGAGAAAACTTAGGTGCATATAGGTGAAAAGAGGGAAGATGTTTTAGGATTTAAGAGGGGAATTTGATAGAGATTTTCGGGTTCCAAATTTTAGCATATTAAGTATTTGTTTATAACAACAACTACGACGGTTCCATAAATCCGGCGCCTTGACTTCCTTTATAGACATGTTACGACAGTAATGAAACACGTGCCCTAATCCATGTGTCGCAAAGTACAATTTTTCTTGTAGTTAGCCTCCATAATCTTCAAAGCAAGGTATTTTCCTAGAACATCCTACTTTGATGTTAACGTTGGTTATAATCTTAGTTTTGTGTGAAGGAGTATTTGAAAGGCGAAGGAAGTCTTATTTTTAGGTTGCAGGTGGAGCATTAGGGATGGTAGTCTCATCAAGGTCATGAATGAGCCTTAGATCAGGGGAAAAGGGGATGGGTGTCTGAGTGGTCCCCAAAAGCAAGGTGCGTATGATATTACAGTTAGAAATATTATTCTGCCTAATGTGAAATAATGGGATTTGAGGGTTATTAGATAAGTGTTTAATTGTGCAGATGCCGAAGAAATCTTACAGGTGCCTATTTTGGAGGAGGTTAAGGAGGATATGATGATCTGGAAGGAAGAACAAAATGGATCCTACATTGTGCGTTCTGGATACAGGTTGTGAAGAAGCTTGCGGAGGAGACGTGAGAATGGAAGAGGGTAGGAGGATTGGAATAGTCTCTGGAATATTAAAGCCCCGCCAAGGGTTAAGCATCTCTTGTGGAGAATTTGTAAGGTCTGCTTACCGACTCATGCTAGACTCCGACATCATCATGTTCCTTGTCCTATTACTTGTCAATTTTGTGAGAATAATCTTGAAGATGATTGACAACTATTTTTTGGTTGTAATACAACTAACCATTGTTGGAGGGAAACAAGTTTTTCCTTTCTTATAGATGCTTATTTACATTCCTTTCATGATGCTAAATCACTTATATTTGATATATGTAGTAATGAGGATATGAAGGATGCTGGTAGATTTGTAGTTATGTTAGATGAAATCTGGAAGAATAAGAATAATTTTATTCAGCACAATGAACACGAGGAAGCTCCTAAGCTTGGTTAGGTAGCTTTTCACAAGTGGCAGGAACGTTTTATGGCCCAAAAAGTGATTGATATTGTTATTGATCATCAGTTTTCTACTACTTGGAGTCCGCATAGGGAAGAATGGTTGAAATGTAATGTGGATGCATCATTTAATAATCATCAGGGCACTTCTAATAGGGGTTAGTGTGTGCGTGATCACCTTGGGAATTTCATTTCTGCAGGTGTGGCTTGGGATCCCGGAACTCTGTCCATGTATGAAGCTGAAGCTTTGGCTCTGAAATTCTAGTATTCAGACACCAGATGTCGAGTAAGATGTCATGACACTGGGATCAGGATAGTATGACAACACAAACAATTATGTAATTAAAGTAAATGGATGAATGTAAATAACACAATCCAACTCAAATATCAAAGTGATACAAGAGTGGATCACAAATAACAAAAACACACTAAACCTTAAAACTCTTCTTTTCAATATACGACTTTGATGCTTCATTAGGTTTAGAACAGATCTTTTTATAACTTCAGATCAGCATGGGCTTGGGCTCTTTATCTAAATAAAATGCATCTCCCAAAACAACAACTGCAAATCTCTGCATAAAAATAGTAACAAAATAGAAAGTTTCCTAAAAAGTCTCCAAGATCCTTTTTATGGAACAAATGTACTTCTGGCACAAAACTGATGTTCCTAAAATAACCCTCTTTGGAATGCAACAGAGTGTGAACTAAAACCATATAGAATCTCACACTTTAAAAACAAATATTCCAAATACATAAAACTCTAATACTTGATATAACATGTCACGACACCAAGTCACGACATCGTGCCGACCATCAATGATGTCTGACCAACATGTCAAGACATCTTGTTGTGATACCTGTTTTAACAAAATTGTTGCCAATCCCAAAAACACAAAACTTATAATCTCCCCCTTTGACAAATTTTGGCTAAAACAACCTTTGCATGAAATACTGGAGAAACAGAAACAAACACAGCAGCTGCAACCAAAAATAATACCAAGACAAGTCAGAGGCACACATAGCATAAAAAAATAGAAACCCAACCTCACAGAAAAAAAAACATACAAAAATAAATACACTTTCATACACCAAGATCCTCCAAAAAACTGAAACAGAATGTCAGGATATCCCGTTTGACATCACAATAAAAATCACAACAACCACACTCAGAAAGCCCTAAGCACCAAACTACCAAACTCCCCCTGAATTGCATGGTCAATAATTCAGATCTTTACTCCCCCTATAACTTCTCACATATAGTAGGATAGACACAATCACATAGAAGCTTAAAAAAATCCTGCAGAGAAAAATAAATTCTCCCAGACAAGAAAATATGTCAGGACATATAGAGGGACATCTAGTACCACCAACACTGACACTAAAACACAGTTACACATAGACCCATACAGCATATTAACTTAGAAACATTACCATCACCATTACTCCTCCTTTTTCTCCAATAGAACTAATTGCTATAATTCCTCAAAAATGCAAATTCCCAATTCACCTCTTAGTTTCTCAAACTGATTTGCATCCAAAACTTTTGTGAAAATATCAGCCAGTTGCTTCTCAGTAGCCACATGTTCAAGAGTAATAATTTTATCCTCAACAAGATCCCTAATAAAATTATGAAGAATGTCAATATGCTTTATCCTGCTATGTTGAACGGGATTTTTAGAGATGTTGATAGCACTCAAATTGTCACAGTATAATATCATGACATCTTGTTTAATATTATACTCTTTTAAAATCTGCTTTATCTAAATCAGCTGGGAGCAGCTGCTTCCTGCTGCAATATACTCAGCCTCAGTACTAGATAGGGACACACAATTCTGCTTCTTAATGAACCAAGATATAAGGTTTTTTCCTAGTAAGAAACACCCTTCTGAGGTGCTTTTCCTATCATCAGCACTACCTGCCCAATCAACATCACAATATCTAACAAGCATTGCATCAGAACCATGAGAAAATAACATACCATAGTCACTTGTACCATTGACATACTTCAGAATCCTCTTAACTTGATTGATGTGACTAGTGTTAGGCACAGCTTAATATCTGGCACAAACACCATCAGCAAATGTGATGTCAAGTCTGCTAGCTGTGAGGTACAACATGTGAGAGCAAGAATTGTCTCTACAAGTCGATCTATGTTTTGATGATAACAATATGTATTTGTGAAAGAACCATTTTATGTTCTAACGTGTGTTGTGTGTAGATCATAATTATAGAAAATATCAGATCCAACAAGCACCAGCCAGATGAGCGTAATTGATAATATGCGAACTTACTATGTGTGACACAAGTCGCAAGAAGCAAGAACGCTTCTGTATCTGATCGTGATCAGTCAGATCCAAGGATGTCGATATTGCTGATGCAATGCTCTTGTGGATGCTCTCTGAAAGTGGTCGAGATTCTGAAGATTGCGAAGCTTCTGAAGAAGAGAACCGAAGTACTGAAGACTCTCATGACTTGAAGTTCGAAGGGGGAAGGCTCTGAAGACCAAGTGCAGAAAGACTCTGAAGACTTATGTGTTCTGAAGATTAAGGTTTTGAAGATCAAGTATTGAAGACTCTGAAGACAGATTCCTAATGGACAAGTTCTGAAGTTTCGAAAGACTTGAAAAAGTAAAGGATAACGTGCTCAAAGACAAGTGCTGAAGTTTTGAAGACTGATTCCTAATGGACTTCTTCAAATAACTGAAGACTTGACGTATCAGATATCCTGCTAAGAAGACTCTACTCATGCTTCATCAATTAACCATCAGAAGCCTCTGAAGTTCAAAAGTCACATGTTACCGTTGTGAGTAACTGTACACGGCGCCCAAGAAAGATATATCCCGTCACTTCTCCCACAGTAAAAAGGAGATGTGTCAGTACAGCTAGTTATTACGCAACGTCTCTTTTCCAACAGCCAACAATATTTCAAACGGCTATATTTCTACTGGCTATTTAAAGGAAAAAGTACTCGCTTCTAAAAGACGACGAAGTCCGCAGATCATTAAGCCATGAATGGGGAATTGATTAAAGTCATTGTATGAAGATAGCAACAATGATGAATTCTCATTGTAACACTTAGAATATCCAAAGTTATCACCATTTCCACATGGCCATTGTTGTTGAAGCTCAAAGATCATCATTCAACACAACAACAATGAATTGGTATAGAAGCTGTTGATGAAGAAGACAACATTGCAAATCAGTCAAGTCATCAACCACCTTCTCATCAGCACTACATTGAAGATCTAAAGCAAGGAGTTGTTGCTAACAGCTTGCTCACCCAAGAAGACGAAGAAGAAGAAGATCTACAAGATGTCAACAACTGTCAAATCATTATACATCTGTGTAGTTTCTTAGGATAGCAAGGAGTTGTTGCTCACATCTTACTTAGACATGTGTGTGCTCTGTGTACTTAAACTTAGGAGAATCTGCTTACAAGGAAGCACCTCACTCATCTCCAGTCTGCCAATTCGACTTAAGAATTGAGATTCCTCCGGTGGACGTTATATCCTGTTTGGATCCCTGAACGGTTCACTGTTGATGGAAGCCTCAGGTAGATCATGGGTTGATCGGAATACTTGGGGAGATGGCGGCTGCTAGTCATCGTGAAATCCTGGTTAGAGATCTTGGATGATCTTGGAACGTTGGGTCAATGATAGTCATATCTCTAAGAGGATCATATGTTGATCAGACTCTTGTGGGATCCCTGATGGAACTCATTGTGATACCTCTAGTGAACGTTATATCATGTTTGGATCCTTGAACGGTTCATTGAGAGAGATGCCTCAAGGGATCATATGGTGATCTGGGTACTTGAGATGACAATGACGTAAGTCATTGTGGGTTAGTCACAGTGCGACTGTGCAGGTTGTTAGTCACCGGCTGTTTCCCGTGCATGTGTAATTGAGATTGATTATAGTGTATTAAGACCTTGTTTACTCTTATGCTTAATGTCTTTGTTTATCTTTCTATATTGAGTATCAGAACCCTACATAAGCAAGTTAGAACCTTGCAGCTTAACTCTGATAAGCTCCCGCACTGCAAGTTCTGAGAAATGCAGTTTATGTTCAGACTCTTGTTGGTTCTTATGCTTCACGCATAGCAAGTCTGAATGTAACTTCGCTAGTCAGAGTCTCTCAACGAACTCTGATGTTATCCTAAGTGCTTTAACTACAAGAAGCAAAAGTTGTTAAAGGAGTAAATACACAATTCAAACCCCCCTTTATTGTGTCTTTCTCGCACCTTCAATTGGTATCAGAGCTCCGGTTCTGTTATTGATGGATCTCAAACATTTAACAGTGTCAGAAAAAGATTCAGATGCGGTGTGTAGAAATACTCTGGGTGAGATTGAAATCCACTTATAATTTCTGTAACAGTTCAGAAGATGACTGTGTACAAAATTGTAATCAATCTGAGTACTTGAGAAAATCACTGATTCTGGAAGTTTCTGCCGTCGTCAAACAACTAAACCTTCCTCACTTAAGTTTTATTGAAGATTGGAGAATCATCTGATAAGATAGATTCATCAGATAAGAAGTAGTATCTGTTGAATGCTAATCTTGGAAGATATGTGTGAATGAACCACGTATTTGCTCAAAGTTAAATCATCAGAAAACAAGAAGTATTGTTTGCTGAAGATCAATTCTTTATGAGTTTTTGAGATGTTTTCAAGAAACGAATTAGGTCCACCCTTGACTTTCTCGTTTAAAAACTCATTCAGAACCTCTTCATGTAAAGAAGAAAGATTGTTGATTCTATGATTTCGAACTTCAGAATTAAGTCTGATGAAGTCATAAATCTGATAAGTTCAAACTCTTAGAAATGATTCAACATCTGAATCTTGAATGATCAGAAGTTAAAAGATTCAATGAAGTACTGAATATTGTTTTCTTGGAAAATATAAACTGTAAAGAATAAGAAATTAAATGATTCATCAAGTACTTGAAAAGAATATATTCTAAGTCTTGGTTGAACAAAATCAGGTGATTAAAGATTTGTTAAACTTGAGTTTCTATAGACTCTTGCTGATAAGTTTCTCAGAACTTCTTTAATCTGAAATCGAAGGATGTTCAAAGAGTCATCTTTTGAAGTCAAAAGGATTTAAGTTGCTGATGTTTTCAGAATGAATAAATTAGTTGACATTCTTTTGGAAGAAGATATGTTGTTGATCCTTGATGGACTAATTCTATAATCAAGTTAAATCAGCATTGTGAGATCAAGAAGTGTCATGCAAATTATATGTTGTGTTACACACATGTTTTGATGATACTTGTTTCTGAACATGATCTGCATTCGCTGAAGAAACTTAGTCAGAAGACGTCAATCAATTCTCCTTAACTCATAATCTCACAAGCAGTCTATAATTAAGCTACTTGGTCAGAAGTGTCAAGCTGTTGTACCCCAAATTTGTCCTACCTGTGTATAATTGTCATCTGTACACTCCATCCAAAACCATTATCCATTCTTATCCATTTTTCACCATCATTCATATCCAATTCTAAACCTTTTTTCTTGTTTATTTATCCAATTTCTATTTTTTTTCAAATTCATCTAAAATATCCATATTTTATGGTCCATATATATTCATTTCCAATAAATAACCAAGTTCCAAATAGAGTCCTTATTCAATTCCAAAAAACCCAAAATATGTTTTTTTGTTCAGTCTCAATTTTCAAATTGAAGTTTCAATATCCAAGTCACATGTACAAAGTCCAAATACAATGTTCAATATATATATAACATAAAAATCTACGCCAAAAGCACTTTTTCTATTCATCAGTGTTACTACACAATATATCTCTAATATACCAGCTACCAGACAATTCACAAACCACAATGTGAGCCACATTCTGCAACCAAAATCCTCGCACAAAAATCGCCCGACCCCACCGATTTCAAGAGACTCACCAAAACCTTGCCTCAACCAGCCAAGCCATGAATTCGTACGCCATCATTAGCTGTCACACCAGTCCCTACCTGCGAGCAGCTTAACACGCACAGCCTGAAAAATCACAGCAGACAAAACCATTCCAAAGTGTCCACCAAAACCATTCCACCAGCCTGTACCGTAGCACTCTTTCCTCAATTGTATGATTCACAAAGGCCAACCTGCACCTCAAACCAACCTGCAAAACAATTCGTGTGACATGAGCAATTTGCCAATAACCTGCAATCACACAATTTTCACATAATTCGTGCCAAGCCACAATACACCATAATTCCACATGACCCCACAACCTACGAAACAACCACTAATTTCGTACTACAAAATGAACGAAACGTCACAATTTGCAAAAAAACTCAGCGTACAACCTCAACCACGCCAATAATTTCCAGCTCACAAATTCTCACCATCAATTCCACTTCTACCCTCACCTTTCATTCTATAAGTTCAGCTCTTCCTCCCTCATTCACGAAGCCCTAGCCGCCAATACTCTGCCAGAAATTCTCTTCCAAATCTCCCTTCAAACACACCAATAAACAAACCTTCATCATTCTTCAAACTCATAAACACCACAGTCCCAAAATTTCAAACCGATACCCAACCAAACTTCCTTTTTCCATCAATAGCCAAAATCAACAACAACACCCACTAAACCCAAATCGAAAACACCCAGAAAAAGAAGAAGAAGAGAAAGATTAAACAAACTCATCTCAAACCCCAATCTGAAATCAAAAACTGAAATCCAAAGATACAAACCTGGACGAATCGAGAGCCGCGAGAGAAATAGAGAGTCTACGATCTAGAATCGAATAGAACAAGAAGGTTGGATTTTGTCTGATGCGTCGTTTTTTGCTCTCTTCCGTTCCATGAAATGTTTGTTTTTCGGTGTCTGGTTTTGGTTTTAAGAAGGGTCAATTTGCTGATTATTGTTGGTTCTTCTCAAATCCACTTGTTTTCCTTTTTGACCGTGTGACCCTTTGATTACACTACGCTGTCCTTTGTTTTTCCATACCCTGTTTTTGTTTCCTTTCTTTGCATTCCCATGTTGATGCGTGTGATGAATGGGCTTGAAGCCCATTATGATTCACACCCTGTTATCCAACGCCTCACCCCTCTCTTTGTTTTCTTTTTAAATTTTTGTTTTTATTGTTTTTTTTCTTAATAATAATTTTTTAATTTGATTTTTTTATCCAAATTTTAAGTTTTATTAATCTCACTTTCATTCTTCGATTTTTATTTCAATGTTTTTCTTGGGCCAATGATATAAAAATAATCTTGATGATTGGTTGATTTTTTAAAAATCGGTTCCAAATCTTGATTTATATGAGGCCTACTATTTTTTTATTATTATTATCCATTTTTGGGTCAATGAAAACCAAAATATCAAGATTTTTCGATTTTTCGATTTTAAATCTTGATAAAGGTGAGACCTTTCTTATTTTTCTTACCTCTTTTCGATTTTATTTCATTTCTAATTCTATTATTTTTCATTATTTTTATTCATTTTTGGGTCAATGAAAATCAAATACTGAAGATTATCGATTTTTCGATTTAAAATCTTAGTAAAGATGAGACCTTTCTATATTTTCGATTTAATTTCTATCTCCATTTAATTTCCATTTTCGTATATTCTTTTAGTTGGTCAATGAAAGTCAAATATTAAAGATTATCGATTTCTCGATTAAATCTTGATTACGACGAGACCGATTTTATTTCTATTTTGATTTTTATTTTTCATTATCTTTTTTTTTTCATTTTGGGTCAATGAAAGTCAAAAATCGTTGATTATCGATTTGTCGATTAAATCGTGATTAAGACGAGACCAACTTTATTTTATGTCAACTTTAAATATTATTCCTATTCATATTGTCCATACCATATTCATATTTATTCATCTAACCATTTCATTTGTTCACCATTAATCAAAAAACACTAAAAATATCGAAACCCTAAAACAATAATTGATGGACTGTTGGTTGTTTGGCGACTTTCGATCAAGGCTTAGTTTAGGACACCTTGCACACACACGGCTTTCTCTTGGGCTACCTTACAATGAGACCCTTTATTTCATGTCATCCCTTGTACTTTACATGTACCCCTCTCCCATTCCGATGTACGCATTTAGTTTTCTTTTGATTGTGGTTTGTTTACTAGGAGCACCCCTAGGGACTAGCATAGGCAACCCATTTTCGAACTAATTCTCGATTCGTCGTCGAGCCATTTTCAAACAAGCCCCTTTTCAACCAAACTCTCGATTCGTCGTCGAGCCCATTTTCAATCAACCTCTAACCAAATCCTTTTTCAAACCAAACTCTTTTCATAACAAATAAACCCTTGATCCAACGTCAAGCGGATTTTCTTAATCAAACTTCAAAAACAATTAACAACTATCGCAACTCTTTTAAGGTGAAAAATGGGGGTTCAAGTCTTTGATCTTCCTTTGATTGTTTGGGTGCGAGTTCTCTTACTCGTGTGTGAGCAATTGACGCCTCTTCTTTTAACAAATCAAATCCTTTTCAAAATAACCAAGCGCATACAATAAACTCTTGATCCCACGTCAAGCGAACTTTCATAATCAAACCTCAAAACGACTAACCACTATCGCAACTCTTTCTAGGTGAAAAATGGGGGTTCATGTTTTTGATCTCTCTTCGATTGTTTGGGTGCGAGTTCTCTTACTCGTGTGTGAGCAATTGACGCCTCTTTTAAAAATCAACCAACTCCCTTGTTTCGTGGGCGTACCACGAACTACGACTGCTCTGATTCTTTATTCTCGTCCGAGTAAAGATACGTAGGCACAAGATTACGATGATCTTGGCGAGATACCTTCCCTCAATCTTCCGCATTCCCTTTATCCCTTCCCGTAGTCAAACTACGATTGCTCTGATTCCTCATTCTCGTCCGAATGAGCATACGTAGGCCCGAGGTCGCGATGATCTTGCCGAGCACCCTATCCTTAAACCACCCATTTCCCCTTAGTATCTTTTCCTTTTATCTTTACCTTTCCGCATTTATTTTAGAGAAGAAAACAAACAAACTTAGCTAACGAGTATCGCGATTCGAATCAAGAGGTTCCCGTTGAGTACAACGGACGTGAGGGGGTGCGCGTACCTTCCCCTCACGTAACCGACTCCCGAACCCAGAATGTGGTTGCGACGACCATGTTCTTACCCCTCTTAAAAGGTTTTCTCGATATTTTCCTTTCCCTCTTTTGGGATAAATAAAGTTCGGTGGCGACTCTGTCGAACCGTTTTCCGCGTCTTTCGCGCGAAGGGTCGTGTCTTCGATCAAGCTATTTTTTTCGAGGTGCGACAGCTGGCGACTCTGCTGGGGAATTTATTTGCTCTATGCAAGAGAGAGTCAAGCCTATCTTGATTCGAATCGCTAGCTCTTTAGTTTTGTTTATCTTTTTCCTCTCGTTCGCTTATGTACTTGCTTTCCTATTTCCTTATTTGTGTTACCTTTTGTGACATTGTTGGGTTGTTCTGACATTGGGAACTTTGTGAGATGGCTCTACACCCGAGTCGAGAAAAAACCCTAGGATTAGGATGGTGGTTGTGTAGTGTAGGCTTGCGTGGTCTCTTCCGCGTGAGTTGAAGCGAAAACCACCGCTTGGAGTAGATTCCCTTGGAGATATTATTGTTGTGGTGAATCTTTGCCATAGTGGTAATACTTTCGAGGTGGGTCGTTGATCCCAATGACCATTAACCTATTTATCCATGGTGGTTGGTAGTGTTAATTCTTTGTGAGTTAATGTGAACACCCCAATCAGATGAGATCCCTCGAACGTATTACTTCCTGACAGTAATATTTTCGACCTCGATCTAGGATTCTGAGAACCCTATTTAGAACCCGTGTGTCGATGGTTGTGTAGTGGGCGCCTCCGGGGAATCTTTCTCGTGGGGAAGAAATAAAGACCTCACCTAGACGAGATTATTTCGAGGATATTATAGTCGGATGTCCCTTTGTCTTGGTTATAATGTTTTCGAAATATATCCATAACTCTAGGCACCTACCCGTTTTAGAAACCTACCCGTGGGCTTTCTTGATCCTAGTTGTGGTTCTTGACCCGTCATCTCCGGCCAACCGCAGAACTGTTTGAAGCCTGTGATCTGCGATCCTGGATATTGAATCTTGCATTGCATCTCATGTCATTGTATTGCATCGCATCTATTATACATCTTGCATTGCATTTCAACCTCAGAATCTCACTTCACCTTCCTTCCTTCTCCAATAAATCAAGCTGATTCCTCGACACCAGTACGCAACTCGAGCCAATACTAGACGAATAATGGAGCAGATTCAACAAGAGCAAGCCGCCTTCAGAGAAGAGTTCGACTCTATCAAAGGAAAGATCGATCAGATTCTCGAAGCCATCATGATGGCCAGGAAAGAAGAAGAATTGCGTGAAGCCGCTGCTGCCCACAACACTGTGCCTGTTCAAGCATCTACCTCAAGGCTCTCTGTTCCTGTTCCCAACCCCATCACTTATGGGATACCAATGGACTTCGCTCCTGCCACATCTCAACCACTTCCAACATCTGGAGTCACTGTTGGTGTTATTCTGCAAGCCCAACCTATTGTCACTCAGATTCCTATTCCTCATGCTGAAGAAAATCTGGTAGATCAGTATGATGAGGTACAAAATTACCATGCTACTATCCCAATTGTCAATCCTACTACTGCTCAGGATTCTGAAGCTATCAAGATGTGTCGTGATCTAGCTGAGAAACTTCGAGTCATGGAGGGACGCAACTCAACTTCTTTGAATGCTTTGGATATGTGCTTGGTGCCAGATGTTGTCATTCCTCCCAAATTTAAAGTGCAAGAGTTCCCAAAGTACAAAGGTCTCAGTTGTCCTCACATCCATCTGAAGACGTACTGCCGCAAGATGGATTCCTATGCCAAAGACGAAAAGCTGATGATCCATTGCTTCCAAGACAGCTTGTCTGGGGCATCTCTTGAGTGGTATATGCAGCTGGAGCGTAGCAATGTGCGCACTTGGGATGATCTAGCTGATGCATTTGTCAAGCAATACAAGTACAACACTGACCTTGCTCCAAACCGTACTCAACTTCAGAGTATGGCTCAAAAGGACAACGAATCTTTTAAGGAGTACGCGCAATGCTGGAGAGAGCTAGCTGCAAGGGTGCATCCACCTCTTGTTGATCGTGAACTGATTGATATCTTCATGGGTACTTTGCAAGGCCAATACTATGAGAAGTTGATTGGTAATGTTTCTGCCGGATTCTCTGATTTGGTAATTTTCAGTGAGAGAATCTAAGAAGGTCTGAAAAGTGGAAAGATCCAAGGAGGTTCTAGCAGTCAGTATCAAGCCAAGAAGCCTTTCAATGGATACAAAATGAAAGAGGGCGAAACAAATGATGTCTCTGCTCAGAAAGGGCAAGCTCAACAACAAGCTCCTGCTCCAATGCCTTATCAAATCCCTTACTTCCAGTATCTGTATGTTACTGCTACGCAATATGCTCCAATGCCTTATCAGCCAACAGTTCAAGCTGTTCAAGCTCCAATGCCTCAACAACAGGCTCCTCAGCAACAATTCTACAATCAACAACGGTATTAGTATCCTCCTCAACATCAACAACAGAGAGCTGCTCAACAACGTCAGCCTAATCAACAAAGGACAAGGAGGTCTGATGGAGACTTTGATCGTCTGCCAACATCATATGCTCAGATCTTTGCTCAATTGATAGAGAAGAAGGCAATCGCTCTGAGGGACCTAGCTCCTCCAACTGTCATTCCCCCAGATTATGATGCTAATGCTCATTGCGAGTTTCATAAGGGTGCTCCAGGGCATACGATTGAGGACTGCAGAGCTTTCAAACACAAGGTTCAAGACATGATCGACTCAAAGTTTCTCACGTTCAATGGGAGGGCTCCTAATGTCATCAAAAACCCTATGTCGCCGCCAAATTAGTGCCAGCATCAAATCAAGTTAAATCAAGTCAAGTTCATCTCCCCGAAGAAGGCAGTCATGTTTCCATCCCGTCATTTTGCATTCTTGTTATTTTGTCTTTATTTGTCTAAGTACTGTATGCTTTAAACATTGCCGTTTGTATTTGGTTTTCTTAATGTATTGACAATGCATGTTTTGAATCAGTTATGTCGTATTCACTCATTTTTCCATTTACTGCAAAACACAGACACATTTATTTCCACTTCACTCTCTTTATCAACTGTCGCTTAGCAATGATTGGAGGGAGGATGATGACAACGAAATACCCATAATTGCAAACCGTATGTTTTCAGACAGAATCTCGTCAATGATGTACAGGCATTGTTTCAATCCCCCAAATACTGGAGAGACAAGGAGTTAATCCCTAGTTAAACCACTTCGAGCCAAGAAGTAGCAGTTTCCTTCGGATCTATAAACCCTTACACTTAACTTGGGGCAGGGTAGTGTTCAGTTAACCCAATAACACACTCAAATCACAAGCTAAATTCAAAAGACAAGACGGTTGTTCATCAATAACCATGACTTGGCAGTCACAATCCTCTAACAAAATAAAAAAAAATCAAAAGCCAGCTAAGTCGAACACCTCAAAAGAGACTTAGGCAAAAAATCAAGGCAATCCCGATGAACTTGAAAAGCGAAATCAGTCCACGCAAAAGATAGGGTTCAAAAACAAAATCAAAATAGGCCCTCGAATCCTCAACAAAAACAAAATAAAGTCCAGTGATCACCAAATCAAAACCAAAGGGTCACTGACACCCATCAAAAACAAAATAAGGTGACTGCCATTCCGACCCATACCTTGAATCATTCATCGCTTACACCATCAACCCTTTTGGAAGACAAACATGTGCAGAATTAACTGAACGTAGGACTGGAGATCATCACGAAGAAGGGGTGGGTACAAATCATACTTTGAGCCTAATATCCTTTTTTCATAAACCACAAACCAGACCACGTTACAACCCTCGAAAGACCTAATTGAGGTGAGGTTTATTCTGAAAGCATACTATCGCAAGGTTGCGTAAACTGACTCCCCATATTTGTTAATCTTCAGTATTGCTGTCATTCTCTTTGCTATATCTTCACACCATCAAAATCAGCACACGTTTGGGCTAACGATCCATTCGTCTCACTATCACGACACTCGAATAAACGCGACTTTTGTTCAAAACTTGCATGAGTATTGTGTTAAGATTATCATTTGTGAATGCACAATTTTAACTGCAAATCTGTGCTAGACATCAAAGCAATTCCAACAAGGGGCAATCAAAGAAGAATTTGAACTTCCAGTGGTGTCAACCTGAAGTAAGAATACCTCAAACCCACACGCTGGGGCAAACTCATTCAACAGCTCAATCAGGGGCAAGTCATCTCAAAGCACATCAAATCTCAATCTCCAAAGATCAGACTACTTCAGAATTGGTTAATCAGGGGCAGACCATTACCATGTTCAGACTAGGGCAAGATCCGTTGCAGCAGGCAGATCCCTTTGTATCTTCAAGTTGGTCGAGCAGGCTACCCTGATCATCAAGCACGAGTTGTGAAGTCATATTCGTCTGCTTCAATCATGGCATTCTCAACGAACTGAATGTCGAAGAAATCAAATCCCTCCCACCGCCCAAAAGTCCAATCCTCATTGGCAACTACCAAAAAGTCCACCATGCTGGCACCTCTCCAAACATATCCAGTCACCCGTCTGCAATCATATGCATCGCATTCAACATCATTTGCATCATATGCATACCCAAAAAACCAAATCATAATTCCCCAGCACTTGCATCTCCGCGCGTCAGCATTTGCATTGCACATCATTACAAAATCAAGCATTTGTGCATGCGTAGTCAAGATCCAGGATCAATCTCAAGATTGCAAGAGGATTCTTCAGCCCAGCCAGGGGCATCTCCATCAGTCTGTGGGCGTTCCTCACGAAGTTGTTTCAACCTTTTGTTGATCAAGCTCAAGCAATCTTCGGCCCAGCCAGGGGCATCTCTTTCAATTTCATGGGCGTTCCTCATGAAATTTTTTCAATAAAGCTGTGATCTCCAAGCAAGTCAGTGGGCGTTCCTCATTGAGTTGTGTTCCTCAACCTTTTGTTGATGTGGTTATCATCCCCAGCTCAACCAATAATCATTTCTCCAAGTCAGTGGGTGTTCCTCATTGAGTTGGATCCCTTCAACCTTTTGTTAATAAGCCTTACTCATCATATCCCCAGCAAACTTGACCTTTTGTCAATTGTATTACTATCATCCTTTTGATAGCCGAACCCTATCAACTCAACTCAACCTGCATCCTTTTGGTGTTGGTAATCCTCAAATCAGAAATTTCCTATCATCCTTTTGGTGGTGGTCGTTCATATTGTCAACTTAACCTGCATCCTTTTGGTGTCGGTCCTCGCAAGTAGGAAGTTCCTATCATCCTTTTGGTGGTAGTAGCTTGTATTGATCTGTCATCCTTTTGGTGTCGTCGATCCATGAACCCTTGGTATGTGTGTCATCCTTTTGGTGAGTGATAGCCTTTGGTATCGTTTTGCTTGCTATTATCCTTTTGGTAGTAGTAAGTTGTGACCTCATTTTCACCCTTTTGGTGAAGGGTCACTGTATGAGTCCTCTATCATCCTTTTGGTGGTAGGTCTGTCATCCTTTTGGTGTCAGATAGCTGCGTGTGTGCCCTATTATCCTTTTGGTAATAGCAAGCTTTGACCTCATTTTCATCCTTTTGGTGGAGGGGTCTGTGTGTGTGCCCTATTATCCTTTTGGTAATAGCAGGCTTTGACCTCATTTTCATCCTTTTGGTGGAAGGGTCTGTGTGTGTGTGCCCTATTATCCTTTTGGTAATAGCAGGCGTTGACCTCATTTTCATCCTTTTGGTGGAAGGGTCTGTGTGTGTGTGTGTGCCCTATTATCCTTTTGGTAATAACAGGCTTTGACCTCATTTTCATCCTTTTGGTGAAAGGCTTTGCGTGTGTGTGTGCCCTATTATCGTTTTGGTAATAGCAGACGTTGACCTTATTTTCATCTTTTTGGTGAAAGGGTCTGTGTGTGTGTGCGTGCCCTATTATCCTTTTGGTAATAGCAGGCTTTGACCTCATTTTCATCCTTTTGGTGAAATGGTCTGCGTGTGTGTGTACCCTATTATCCTTTTGGTAATAGCAGACTTTGACCTCATTTTCATCCTTTTGGTGAAAGGGTCTGCGTGTGTGTGTGCCCTATTATCCTTTTGGTAATAGCAGGTTGTGACCTCATTTCCATCCTTTTGGTGGAAGGGTCTGTGTGCGTGAGTTTACTATCATCCTTTTGGTGATAAGTCTGTCATCCTTTTGGTGTCAAATTTTCTGTTATCATCCTTTTGGTGTTCGTGCTATTCAGTGTCCACTCGAAAGTTGACATTGATCACCATTCCACCTCCAAGCATTTTCTTTCTTTCGGACAAATTCGTGGTCTTCTTCATATTTAATTGTCTTTTACCTTGAAAGAACGAACACCATAGCAGTTCATATTACTCGGTTCAAACCAATTAGATAGGGGCATCTGTTGTACCCCAAATTTGTCCTACATGTGTATAATTGTCATCTGTACACTCCATCCAAAACCATTATCCATTCTTATCCATTTTTCACCATCAGTCATATCCAATTCTAAAACTTTTTTCTAGTTTATTTATCCAATTTCTATTTTTTTTTCAAATTCATCTCAAAATATCCATATTTTATGGTCCATATATATTCATTTCCAATAAATAACCAAGTTCCAAATAGAGTCCTTATTCAATTCCAAAAAACCCAAAATATGTTTTTTTATTCAGTCTCAATTTTCAAATTGAAGTTTCAATATCCAAGTCACATGTACAAAGTCCAAATACAATGTTCAATATATATATAACATAAAAATCTACGCCAAAAGCACTTTTTCTATTCATCAGTGTTACTACACAATATATCTCTAATATACCAGCTAACAGACAATTCACAAACCACAATGTGAGCCACATTCTGTAACCAAAATCCTCGCACAAAAATCGCCCGACCCCACCGATTTAAAGAGACTCACCAAAACCTTGCCTCAACCAGCCAAGCCATGAATTCGTACGCCATCATCAGCTGTCACACCAGTCCCTACCTGCGAGCAGCTTAACACGCACAGCCTGAAAAATTACAGCAGACAAAACCATTCCAAAGTGTCCACCAAAACCATTCCACCAGCCTGTACCGCAGCACTCTTTCCTCAACTGTATGATTCACAATTGCCAACCTGCACCTCAAACCAACCTGCAAAACAATTCGCGTGACATGAGCAATTTGCCAATAACCTACAATCACACAATTTTCACATAATTCGTGCCAAGCCACAATACCCCACAATTCCACATGACCCCACAACCTACAAAACAACCACTAATTTCGTATGACAAAATGAACGAAACGTCACAATTTGCAAAAAAACTCAACGTACAACCTCAGCCACGCCAACAATTTCCAGCTCACAAATTCTCACCATCAATTCCACTTCTGCCCTCACCTTTCATTCTATAAGTTCAACTCTTCCTCCCTCATACACGAAGCCCTAGCCGCCAATACTCTGCCAGAAATTCTCCTCCAAATCTCCCTTCAAACACACCAATAAACAAACCTTCATCATTCTTCAAACTCATAAACACCACAGTCCCAAAATTTCAAACCGATACCCAACCAAACTTCCTTTTTCCATCAACAGCCAAAATCAACAATAACACCCACTAAACCCAAATCGAAAACACCCAGAAAAAGAAGAAGAAGAGAAAGATTAAACAAACTCATCTCAAACCCCAATCTGAAATCGAAAACTAAAATCCAAAGATACAAACCTGGACGAATCGAGAGCCGCGAGAGAACTGAGAGTCTACGATCTAGAATCGAATAGAAGAAGAAGGTTGGATTTCGTCTGTTGCGTCGTCTTTTTCTCTCTTTCGTTCCATGAAATGTTTGTTTTTCGGTGTCTGGTTTTGGTTTTAAGAAGGGTCAATTTGCTGATTGTTGCTGGTTCTTCTCAAATCCACTTGTTTTTCTTTTTTACCGTGTGACCCTTTGATTACACTACGCTATCCTTTATTTTTCCATACCCTGTTTTTGTTTCCTTTCCTTGCATTCCCATGTTGATGCGTGTGATGAATGGGCTTAAAGTCCATTATGATTCACACCCTGTTATCCAACGCCTCACCCCTCTCTTTGTTTTCTTTTTAAATTTTTGTTTTTATTGTTTTTTTTCTTAATAGTAATTTTTTAATTTGATTTTTTTATCCAAATTTTAAGTTTTATTAATCTCACTTCCATTCTTCGATTTTTATTTCAATGTTTTTCTTGGGCCAATGATATAAAAATAATCTTGATGATTGGTTGATTTTTTAAAAATCGGTTCCAAATCTTGATTTATATGAGGCCTACTATTTTTTTATTATTATTATCCATTTTTGGGTCAATGAAAACCAAAATATCAAGATTTTTCGATTTTTCGATTTTAAATCTTGATAAAGGTGAGACCTTTCTTAGTTTTCTTACCTCTTTTCGATTTTATTTCATTTCTAATTCTATTATTTTTCATTATTTTTATTCATTTTTGGGTCAATGAAAATCAAATACTAAAGATTATCGATTTTTCGATTTAAAATCTTAGTAAAGATGAGACCTTTCTATATTTTCGATTTAATTTCTATCTCCATTTAATTTCCATTTTCGTATATTCTTTTAGTTGGTCAATGAAAGTCAAATATTAAAGATTATCGATTTCTCTATTAAATATTGATTACGGCGAGACCGATTTTATTTCTATTTCGATTTTTATTTTTCATTATCTTTTTTTTTCATTTTGAGTCAATGAAAGTCAAAAATCGTTGATTATCGATTTGTCGATTAAATCGTGATTAAGACGAGACCAACTTTATTTTATGTCAACTTTAAATATTATTCCTATTCATATTGTCCATACCATATTCATATTTATTCATCTAACCATTTCATTTGTTCACCATTAATCAAAAAACACTAAAAATATCGAAACCCTAAAACAATAATTGATGGACTGTTGGTTGCTTGGCGACTTTCGATCAAGGCTTAGTTTAGGACACCTTGCACACACACGGCTTTCTCTTGGGCTACCTTACAATGAGACCCTTTATTTCATGTCATCCCTTGTACTTTACATGTACCCCTCTCCCATTCCGATGTACGCATTTAGTTTTCTTTTGATTGTGGTTTGTTTACTAGGAGCACCCCTAGGGACTAGCATAGGCAACCCATTTTCGAACTAATTCTCGATTCGTCGTCGAGCCATTTTCAAACAAGCCCCTTTTCAACCAAACTCTCGATTCGTCGTCGAGCCCATTTTCAATCAACCTCTAACCAAATCCTTTTTCAAACCAAACTCTTTTCATAACAAATAAACCCTTGATCCAACGTCAAGCAGATTTTCTTAATCAAACTTCAAAAACAATTAACAACTATCGCAACTCTTTTAAGGTGAAAAATGGGGGTTCAAGTCTTTGATCTTCCTTTGATTGTTTGGGTGCGAGTTCTCTTACTCGTGTGTGAGCAATTGACGCCTCTTCTTTTAAAAAATCAAATCCTTTTCAAAATAACCAAGCGCATACAATAAACTCTTGATCCCACGTCAAGCGAACTTTCATAATCAAACCTCAAAACGACTAACCACTATCGCAACTCTTTCTAGGTGAAAAATGGGGGTTCATGTCTTTGATCTCTCTTCGATTGTTTGGGTGCGAGTTCTCTTACTCGTGTGTGAGTAATTGACGCCTCTTTTAAAAATCAACCAACTCCCTTGTTTCGTGGGCGTACCACGAACTACGACTGCTCTGATTCTTTATTCTCGTCCGAGTAAAGATACGTAGGCACAAGATTGCGGTGATCTTGGCGAGCTACCTTCCCTCCATCTTCCGTATTCCCTCTATCCCTTCCCGTAGTCGAACTACGATTGCTCTGATTCCTCATTCTCGTCCGAATGAGCATACGTAGGCCCGAGGTCGCGATGATCTTGCCGAGCACCCTATCCTTAAACCACCCATTTCCCCTTAGTATCTTTTCCTTTTATCTTTACCTTTCCGCATTTATTTTAGAGAAGAAAACAAACAAACTTAGCTAACGAGTATCGCGATTCGAATCAAGAGGTTCCCGTTGAGTACAACGGACGTGAGGGGGTGCACGTACCTTCCCCTCACGTAATCGACTCCCGAAACCAGAATGTGGTTGCGACGACCATGTTCTTACCCCTCTTAAAAGGTTTTCTCGATATTTTCCTTTCCCTCTTTTGGGATAAATAAAGTTCAGTGGCGACTCTGTCGAACCATTTTCCGCGTATTTCGCGCGAAGGGTCGTGTCTTCGATCAAGCAATTTTTTTCGAGGTGCGACAGGACGGTCGAGGGTACTGCTGTCAACTCAGCCAAGGTTGGTCTTCCGAAGATGCATTGGTACAGAGACGGGAAATCGATCACCATAAACTGTACTTTGACAGACCTGGCCGTCTCTCCCGACCCAAAGGTTACGATCAGTTCGACGTAACCCCAAGGTTTGGTCACCGACCTGTTGAATCCTTGTAAATCAGAACCTACATAGGGGGTAAGGTGTGACTTGTCCAGCTGGAGTATAGAGAACAACTGGGAGTACATTATATCGACCGAACTACTCTGGTCGACAAGAATCCTGCGAACGTCAAAGTTTGCCATCCGAGCTCTGACGAGCAGGGGAATGCTTGAGTTCGGGGTTCCCCTGAGGAGCTCCTCCCGGTAGAAGGATATGGGGATGGAGCCCTTCGGGGCTTGGTCGAGTGTGGTCACCTGGCTGAAACTTTTGTTAATCAGGTGTTCGAATTTCCTTTTCACAGAGCCCTACGTGAATTTGTTGAAGCCTCCGCCCGATATGACCATGGCGGAGGGGAATGTCTCCCACGGGCTGTGGACTGCGAAGTAAGTAGGAGCGCTGAACTCGTCAGGGATGTAAAAGTCTTCTGGTCGCGACACCGACATTGCGACCTAGATGTTGGCTTCTTCCGAGGAAGGGACCTCTTCCTCTATCTTTTTGGCCTCCTGGGCGTCTTGCCAGGGAGTGTCCTTCTTCTTCGTGAATTATTTTAGATGGCCATCCTTGATTAGAATTTCGATTGCATCCTTCAGATGGATGCACTCTTCGTTTGTGTGGCCATGACTTTTATGGAAACGACAGTACTTTGATTTGTCAGTGTTGGGCTTGGCTGACATTTGTTTTGGGAAGCGGACCCCTGCTTGTTTAAATTCCAAATTCGCGCATTCGGACAATATCTTCTCCCTCGAGACGGTCAGAGGGGTGTAGTCGTGGAATTGTCCGGAGGGTCCCTTGCTGTCGTGGGAGTCCCGAGGATGGTCTTCGCGCTTCCTTTCTCCTCGACGAGATGTCGACGCTTCCTCGCGTCTGGAGGCCCGAGCATTCTCCTGGTGGTGGGATGCTCGGACTTAGTGGGCCGCCTCCTTCTCCTCGTACTGGATGTGTTACTGCGCCTTGAGAAAGAGGGCGTCTAGGTTCCTCGGGGGTGTGAGGCCGACAACTTTGGAAAATTTGGAGCCTAGGTGGAGCCCTTGCTCGAGCATAAATTTTTTCATCTCGTCCGTTGTAGGGACCTGCACCGCCTCTTTGTTAAACCTCTCTACGTATGCTCGGAGGGGTTCGTCCTTCCCTTGGATGATGGCCCCGAGGGAGGCTTCAGTTTTTGGATGGCGGCGTGACGCGGTGAAGTACTGGGAGAACATTCTACCCAGTTATCTCCATGACGTGATAGACTCCTCGGGAAACTGCTTGTACCATGTCATCACTCCCTTCCGGAGTGTGGTAGGAAATAATCGACACTTGATGGCGCTGCGGACGCCACGGTAGTCCAACAGAGCATCGATGTTCTCGATGTGCTCGTCGGGGTCAGTTGTTCCGTCGTATGTGCAAGTGATAAGGACTTTTCCAGGCCCATGGGGAGGCACGTTGCCAAGATTTCTTGGGACAATGGGCCGTGACGCTCATCATCGCTACTGGAGCTGGTTAAGGACGGAGACCGTACGACTCGCTCGTGACGGCGGTTTCTTCGGGGAGACGGCGAACGTGCCCGGCCCTTGGATCTGACTAGAGGTGACTGTTTGTCTCTACGGGTCCTCTTGTGTCCGGGAGAGTGCTGATCCCGCGGGGAAACTTGGTCGCGCTTTCGGACAGCATGTGATTCAGGTTCCTTATGTAGTCTTTGATCAACTTCTCAACTGGGCTGCGGGCTCTTGGACCGTCGATGATTCCTCCTTGGAGGAGGAGATCTTGGATGGGTGGACTCCTCCAACGCCCTGATCCTTTCGTAGGAGGTTAGTCTTGTTGATCGCCTCCAGAAGGGTCACCACAGCCTGGTCGGCGTTGGGTGGGACAGGAATTGGCTGGTTGACTGGCGACGGTTTGTCGTCTATGCGGTCGACGGGAGTCAGGGATGGAGAGTCTGGGGCCCCATCTCTCAGGAAACAGGGGTCAGCAAGGAGAGAAGATGGACCATCAACGTCAGTCTTGTTGACGGGGACGACAAAGAAATGAAAGGCACCTTTGGCGTGGTCTTGAGCGGCCATGGTGTTGATCTTGGAAGTTTGCTTTGACCTTTGGTTTTTGGGGAAAGGAAGAAGGGGAGAACAAGAGTTCCCACAGACGGCGCCACTAATCGTGAGTGCTGGAAGAGATCCTGTTGAAGTGGACCACCAAGAACCTCTTAGGTGCTAGGCGTATGGAGAGGAAGAGGGGGTGTACCTACAAGGTACTTCGACGCTCAAGTAAGGGTCAGAGAAAAGGGGCAAGTACAAAGTATTAGTTCGTAGGGTGGATATTTGATACCTGGCCCTCTCAAGTGAGAGGGTTTATATAGTGTCCCCAGCGTGTAGCCAACGGTCCTATTTTCGGGGCGAAATAACCGTTTTCTCGAAGAAATAGATAATTGCCCAAACTAGCCGTTATGTCGGGCAGGGTGCCCGAAACTAGCCGTTATGTCGGGAAAGTCTTCCGAGGAGGAGTGACGCACTCCTTGTCCGGTATAAGGGGCAGAAAAGTAACTTTAGTCCCACTGTGGGCTGGACTTAGGCAATTGGGCCGTTCTAGGAGCAGAAGTGGATTGGGCCGTGCCTGGCCATTGGTCCAGTCCAGAACATAACCCATGAATTTCACATTTAAATTTAATATGATAAACATTGTACCATAAATATTTTGAATTATATTTAAATTAAAATAAAATATATTAAAAAAATTTATAAAAATTGAAATACGAATAATACAAGTTTCATTTTTAAAATATATTTTGAAAATACATCTATCAACTGTATTTTGTATTTGAAAATAGATGGGTTAGAGAGAGAAACTATGGCTTCTCTCTAACTTTATTCAAAGTTAGGTGTTGGTTCCACCTCACAAAATTAGTTTTCTAACCAAAAATCTTTTTGTTTTTCTCTTTTTCATCATCTGTTTGTGCTCGCTTTTTTCTCTTCTTCAATGGAATGGCGGAAAGTAGGGAGGAGAGGTTTTCAAAGTAAGGTGTCGTTGAAATGGGATCGCCACCCGGAGGGTAGAAGGGATGAAGTTGTTGAGGAGGAAGGTATTTCGACAGTTTATTTCTTTGAGTTTCCAGAGAGGATGAAGGTGGCTCAGATCTTCGACCTTTTTGGTGTACATGGATCGCTGAAGGAAGTTTTTATTCCACCAAAGAGGAACAGGCTTGGCAAAAGGTTTGGTTTTGCAAGGTTTAGCGGTGTCGAAGATTGTAGATTGTTGGCGGTAAAACTGGATAACATTTTTATCGATAGCAAGGAGATTTGTGCTAACATGCCTAAGTTCAAGAGGAATGAGTGAGAAGCCCTGAAAGATGGCTTTGGTTTTAAAGGAAGGATTATGAAATCGGGTATCAAGGGGGTAGAAGCAATGAAGGAAAATCCTTCTTCGGCTAAAGTTGATGTCAGATCTTTCGCAGAGGTGGTGAACTAAGGTAGAATTTATAATGTTCTAGCATTGGGGACACCTCGTGTTCATATGAAGCCCCATGCTGAAGAGGAAGAACTTATCAAACTTAGGAAAGCTTATGTGGGAGTTGTGCCCAATCCGGATATGACTTACAACATTCAAACAAGTTTTGATATTGAGGGGTATTTTTTAATCAAGGTTACACCTTTGGGTGCTAATATCTGTTTGTTAGATGAAAGTAAAGCAGGCGAGATTATAGATCTCTATATAGAATCTAAGAGTTGGTGGAGTCAATGGTTTTTGGAGATTAGAGAATTGAGGGAAGGAGACGTAGATAAGAAGAGAGTGACTTGATTAAGGTGTTTTTGTATACCATGTTAGGCATTGAATTATCCTTTCTTTGAAATGCTAGCAAACATGGTTGGGAAATATGTATGTGCTGATGATAATACTTCCAAGGGGGATTGCATAGATGTCGCGAGATTCATGGTTAGGACTAAATGTGTGATGGTTCTGAATGAAAATTTTAATGTCCTCATCAATGGTGTGACTTTTAGGATCAAGATGACACAAGATACTCATGGTCCTCTTTGTATCATGGCGAATAACATCATTGAGAAGAAGGATTATGCTTCAAAAACAGAAATGGATGAATCTTGGAGCAATTTTAACAAGGGGGGAAAAATAGATCGGTTATCAGAGTGTTGTTTGAACTCTATTGATAGAGGTACTCAATTTTTCTCTGCCCCCAATGTTGAGGACTTCCACAAGTAGAATGTGGAGGAAAATGTGTATTTTGGAAAAGGTTCATTGCCATCTAAGAAGCAGGATAAGTATTATAAGGTGTCAGAATTTGATGGAGCTATTTTTACTGCTAAGGCAGCATCATCGGACAGGATGACACATGGTGGGGCCCTTATGGATAAGCAGGTTTATTCACCAGGTATCGAGAACACTTATTCGTTGGATTCTTTATTTAGAGAGGAGAATATAAAAAATATGGAAAATGGTAAGAAATATTATAAAAATAAGATCAAAATCAAAAGCGTGATAGAAGTTTGTGGGCCTTCGGGTAAGAAGACCAAAAGGCCCAATAAGAGAGAATTGGGCTACCGCATTTTAGAGGGGGGCATCTGTTGAAGATCCAATTGAATCCTTTTCTTAACCTTCTTTTTTCAACCATCTTTGTAAATTGAAACCGGGGTTTCATTCTTATTCTTCGATGAAGTCTTCTAAATATCGTGTAGGTTCGAAAGGAGCGGATAGTTACTCAGCATGGGCTATTTTATGTTGTGACCCAACTTCGGATTCCTATGTTAGGAAATAAAACTTTATATTTTGGGATAACTTGGAGTCAAATGTAGGAGATAAGGTATGGAAGACAATTTCAAAACTAGGAGTGGTTGCGGCGGACAAGAAGAAGGCTTACTCAAAAAATAAAATTCAGAAATGGAGGCTAAGGATAAGGTTAGAAATCAGAAAAAGAAAGTGATTTCAAACTTGGATCCATGATTAAAGGATCTTTGAACATAAGAGGAGGGGAAATTTATCCAAGAGGAAGAGGATCAGCCAAACTATTTCTTCAAGTAAAGTTGAGATGTTTTTTTATCCAGGAATCAAAAATTTAAATCGTGGATTCGGTAGTAGTATGCAACTTATGGAGGAACCAGGAAGTTGGGTGGTCTAGTAGTAATGTTATTGGCCTGTTAGGATGGATTGTCACCATTTGGAACTTGAATTCAATATAGTCTGTTTTTACTTTCAAAGGAGAGGGATTTCTGGGAGTGAAGGTAAGGTGGAAAAACAACTTGTATTATATTGTCAACGTGTATTCAACATGTAGCTTGTCCCTGAAAAAAATAATGTGGGGAGAGATTTTGGATCTAAGGAAGAATTTGGTTGATGGTTTTTGGGTGATTGGGGGAGATTTCAATTCTATTACTATGTCTAGTGAAAGAAATGGCAGTTTGTTGGTTAATAGAAGAGTTGGATAGAGGGAGTTTAAGGAGTTCATTGAAGAAACTAATTTGGTAGACATGCCTTGTATTGGAAATTCGTTAACTTGGTGCAGTGGAGATAGGAAATCAATAGGTAGGATTTATAGTTTTTTAATTTTTGAGTCTCTCATGGATATGTGGGGTGTGGTGGGTCGAGTTATTAGGAGCAGGGACATTTATGATCATTGTCTAATTTGGTTGAAGATTAAAAAGGAAGATTAGGGTGTGAAGCCTTTCAAAACTAACAACTGTTGGTTCGATAATAAGGCCTTCTTGAAGTTTGTGGAAAAAGAGTAGAAGAGTATCACAATGGAAGGAATGAGTGATTTCGTAATCAAATAGAAGTTCAAGATATTGAAAGCTAGCCTTAAAAGATGGAACAAATAGGTGTTTTGGTGGCATGATTTGAAAGTCGAAGAAGGAGTGGAAGATATCAATGTTGTTGATGAATTGTTGTCGAGGTGTGTGAACAAGGAAGTGAAGGAGTTGGTTACTAGAAGGAACAATGCCACTAATTCTGTGTGGAGGCACTTATCCACTAGGGACAATATGTTGATTCCAAAATCTAGGGTGAATTGGACTCGAGAAGGGGACTTAAACTCTCAATTTTTTCATCATGTGATCAAGGGTAGGGCGAGGAGGAAGTTTATAGGGGGCTGTTAATTCAGGCAGTGGTGTGGTTGATTCTGTAGCAGAAGTTAAGGAATCTGTTTCGATTTTTTATACCAAAAGTATAAAGAACCTGATTTTGATAGACCTGTTTTGAAGGACATCTCGACTAAAACTCTTATTCAAACTGATGTATGTTATTTCAAAGCTCCATTTTCAGATGAAGAGATCAAATCAGTTGTTTGGGGTTGTGACGGAGCAAAGAGCCTGGGTCTGGATGGTTATAACTTTGTTTTCATTAAAATTGTTGGGAGATTTTGAAGGATAATATTCTGTCTTTTGTCAAGGGGTTTCATTGCAAGGAAGTGCTCTCAAAGGCCATTAATTCTTATTTTATCACTTTGATTCCTAAGGTCTCTCATCCTATTAACCTTGAAGATTTTAGGCCGAAATGTTTAGTTGGTAGTTTATACAAAATTGTGGCAAAGTTGTTGGCATCGAGGTTGAAGAACGTTTTTGGTGGATTGATTTTGCGTTATCAATCTGATTTTGTGTCGGGGTGGCAAATCTTAGATAGTGTCTTAGTGGCAAATGAAGTAGTAGATCAAGCGACAAGGGAAAAGAAAGATTGTATCTTGTTCAAAGTGGACTTTGAAAATTCGTATGGTTGCGTGAGTTGGGATTTTCTAAGATTGATGTTGAAGAAAATGGGATTTGGCAGCATATGGATGGGTTAGATGGAAGCGTGCATATTCAATGGTCATTTGTATGTCTTGGTTAATGGTAGCTCAACGAAGGATTTTAAGGTGGAGAGAGAATTAAGGCAGAGAGATCCTCTTTCTCCCTTCCTTTTTATGATAGTTGTAGAAGGTTTAACTCAATTATTTTGTAATGCTACTGCTAGAGGTGACTGTTAGTTCTGAAATTGGCAGCAATTTTGGTAAAACAAAGTGTTGCATCAAGTTGTCTTGCTTGATGTCTTGACATGTTGTTCTAACATTATGCAGATGGTGTTTTTATTAGTGTTGCAGGACTGTGTGTATGATGTCAAGACTGATGTCTTAACATCTGCTGTGCTGACAGAACATTCTGTTAAGAATGTTTTGTTTTATGGGCTACGCGTTATTCAGTAATGTGTGAGATTTTGTTCTGAGAGATTGCAGGCGAATTTATTGGAGAAGATTTATTCTGATACAATCAAATCCTATTACTTTATGGAGTATATTTTGTTACATTTTTAGGGCGAAGTGATTTGGAGAATAAATCTGCTTTATTGTTAAATCAAATCTGTGATTTTATTATGCCCAAGCCCAATGTAAGGTCTGGAAGATTCAAGTCAGAATCAAGAAGAATATTGAAGAATAATGACTTTCTAATTATGGAGATAAATTAAGAAGGATTTGATTAAAGACCTAATTTGTAGGAGAATCTTTTGCAGATTTGTAGCAGCTGATATGTTGTGATTTGAAGCCCAAATCCAGTTGGGTTTAGGTTATAAATAAAAGCATTGTAACCTAGAAAAATAAGTCAGCCATCATGTTATCTGTAACAGACCAGATGTCTCAACATCCTGTAGGACATCTGGGGTCTGTCATACCAGAATTTCAATTGGTATCAGAGCAAGCATCTTGTTCGTTTTTCTGGGTGCGATCCTAGGGAAGATACTTTCTGGTTCATGTGCAAGGAAGATAGTTGTGCTGAAAAGTTGTTTGAACTTGGTCAGTTCATATGTTGCTTGAATGGTCCCTTGAAGTGGATGGACTATTCATGACAGGGTATGTATTGGACCTGTTTGTTATTAGGCTTGTAGCTTTGGTGTTGAGCTGCTGTGTGGTTTGATTTATTTTCAAACCTATGTTGACCTATTGCACATGGAGTGTTGTGTTTGTGCAAAGGTTATTAAGTTTTGCCTGAAGGTTGTTGAGGGGTTTTCTCTTTCTGTGTTCCGCTGCTCATGTATCTGTTAGAAAACTCCTGGTGGTTTGTGTGTTGAGGCTGCAAACTCTGTTCTCCTTTGAAGGTGTATCACATGGTGTGGTGATACTTGAGGATATCTTCAACTAGCTTGTTAGAGTTGCCAAAGATACTTGAGGTTCATCCCAAGTCCACTCATAAAGGCACTTTTATATGAGTTTGTTGAAAAGAGATCTAGAAGCAATTTATTCTGACTTCTAACCCTTAAAGGCCATTCTCTGGGCTTGGATAAAAGATCTCTTGGTGTGTTTCTTGAGAAGGGAACTAATGTCCTACCAGATGGTGGAACATCAAACCAGCAGATTGTGCAGAATCTTGTTGGATAAAGGTATGGCATAGCAGATGCTTGGGGGGCTAAACAAATGTGTTCTGATCACATCTGTTTGGAACATACTCCTGGCTTGGAAGAGGAGGCATCTGGGTTGTGTGTCTAAGAAGTTTCTATTAAGAAACATGTCTTAGATAAGTGTGTTGGTCAAGAGATAATCAACAAATTGTCACTCATTGGATTAGTGTATTTCTGATCCAAGTGAGTAGGAGTGCAAAGGATGTTTTTTTTTGTGTGGAGGTCAAGCTCAAATGTCAAGGACATTCTCTTTGAAATCTGGAAGTTCCTTCTAATCTAATGGGCCAGATGTATGGAATCTTGTTTATGGCCATGGAGCAGATTCTATTTGAAATGAGTTATATGTGTGTACCAACCATAGGATGTGCAGTTATTGGATAGGAGAATGAATAATGCCCTTAGGAGTTCTTAGCAGTTAATAAAGGAGAATCCTTAATCTGATGATGGAAGAACTCGCAGAAATGTCAGACATAATGTCTTGACATCTTTGTATTGAGAATTTATTTTTCTCAATATGTCTGGTGGTGTTTCTCAAAAATAGGATGGAGGTTGTTTACTCAAACTTGATATCACTATCAAGTCTATGAGAGCATGGAACTCTTGTTCTAGTGGAAGAGAAACTCAAAGGGTTGTGCACAGAGGAGATATATTAACCTAACTGGTTGGCTGGTGTCTTCATTATTGGAATGTCATCCAAACCATCTAGGATGAGCATTTCAGATTTGTGTTTGGAGCAAGGAGGAGTTGGTGTTTTTTTTTTGGACCAAAGGGTGATGGTTCCCTGATATTTGCATGAGAAGGTTCTTCTTAAGCTGGAGTTTAGTTATGTGGTGTCCTCACATAATGGAACATTTTTTGCAAGGATTGAAGAGCATCCTTGTAGGTTGAAGTGTTGGGAGAAACATATTTTTTTAACAATCTGTTTGTGATGACCAGCCAATGTTTTTTTGTATGCTCCAGAAACCTGTTAGAGGGAATCTCCTCTTTAGGTGCAGAAGGATGGCATTCAACATCTCAAAGACAGACAGAAGGTCTGAACATTAGAAGTTTGAGAAGAAGATTCTTGAGATGTAGAGTATGTAGGTTCCTACTTGTGTGTGTGATTTGGTTTTGAAGGTTGATCAGATACTGATGGTCGGTCCTCTTGTGTCCCTTGCAAGAGATGTATGTGGATTACTATAGTTGCTGTCTTCAAAGCCATAGTAAAATCCATGTGATTTAGATTGATGTTGGAACTGATGTTGAAACATCATTTCAGTTCATTGCTTCCTCAGTCAAGGAAGTTTGTCTATCTCAGGATGGAGTGAAAGGTCAAGACACTGATCTAATCTGGAATGCTATTGTGGTGTGAATGCTTTTTTGTGAATGCTTATGTGGTATGAATGGTTGTCATGATGGTTTGTCATGAAGAAGAATCAGCAGATGCCTGATGTGTGCGAAAGAAGAATGTCAGACCAATTGTCCTACCTTGTGTGAGAAGGTAGTCTTATCTGAATAATAATAAATACTTTGACGGGAGCCAAGTATTTGTCGGATGTGAGTATGCAAGTCTGCAGTCCGAATTCTTTGCTTCAGAGAGGGTGTGCAAGCTTATTTCTCTCTATGGTGTTTAGGTGTTATGTTAACCAGAATAAGCTGTTGTGGAAGTGTTTTATTGGGAGCTTCTTGAAGGACTTCTATGCGCAATGAGTCCTTTGAATGGTGATGGGAAGCTGATGTCCCAAATAGTGTTGTAACATCATGTTTGTTGGTGGTTATATTTGGTAGATGATTGAGATTGTGCATGTGGAGTTGGATGCTCAAGCATTTTTTTCAGAAGAGGTGTTTCTGACTATGTGGATTAGAATGTGGAGATTCTGATCTTGGTTTTAGTAGTATGTTCTGGAAAAGCATGACTACTAATTTTGAAGACTTCACTAGTATCAACAACTACTGGTGGATGTAATGGTAGAGGAATTGTGTTAGATGATGTGATCTGATCAGAACGTTTTTGAAGAGCTGTTATTTCTTCTGCTGCAAGTATCTCTTGAAGAGATTGGATCTCAGTAAAGCTTTTAAGTAAGCTGAGAATTCGTGGAGTTTGTGAGCAGTGTCAAACCAGTCAGGATAATTGGATGTGTTCTCCAGGTGTGAAAGTACAGTATGTGAATGTGCTCAGCAAATGTGGGAAGATCTGGTTCTCAAATGTTCATCTCCATCTAGAGCATTGGTTATCCATGACAGGGGGAGTACTTGTCTATGGATTTTACTGCAAAGGTGCATATATTGTGAAGCTTGCATGTTTGTGGAGATTGGTTGCCTCTTATGAGGATATAATGTCAGATAACATGCTATGACATTAGGCTGCTAGATGGTGTTTTTGGTGTGTGAAGCAAATTGTTTGGATCATGTGCGCACATGCTTCTGAGGAGGAGTCTGAAGGACAATTTTATTTGTATTTGGGAGAATTTATTTTTCTCTGCAGATTTTGGAAGAGCTCTATGAGGGTCTGTGTTGATGGGAGATGTCACACTTGTCTTGGTGTGTGAGGACTTTACTTAGAGTGTAGTGGAAGGCAATGTGTTTGTGCTTCAGAACTTCAGAACTTGGGGATGATTGTGTGAAGCATACCTGATTCAAGTGGATTGTATCTCAAGGAACAAGAATGTCTATGGCTGTAAAATTCAAGGTGGATTTGTACAGGGTATGGATGTAAGGGATCAATGGTAATTTTGGTCTCAATCCAAGAGTTTGTTGGGTGTAGTACAAGGATGTGATCCTGGTACTTTCTTACTATATGATCATAAAGGTGTCATGGGATATCATTGGTGATTTTGTGGTGTTTCTTGTTGAAGGAGCAACTTCTGTCAGTTAAATGTACTAGTGTTGTTTGAGGATCAAGCATTAAGTAAATGCGTTCAACAGGTGTGTTGAACAGAGGGTGCGCTCTTGAAGACATGAAGATGAGTCTTATGTTTTCCATTCATTTAAGGAGTTCATCTTGCAAATGAGCACTGGTTATATTGGATAGGGGAGTTGAACTTTTGTTTATCAAGAGTGTTTGTGGTTCTAGTGAAGGTGTTATGTCAGACAAGATGTCGTGACATTGTGAAGTTCATGGGGGACATGACAGTTTAGACCTGGTGTGTCAATGGATTGAACCAGTAGTGTACATTTACCCCAATGTTTGTCATTTTTTTTTGCCAAAAAGGGGGAGAGAAGTAGGATTATTTTGTTCTGAGTATGTTGGTTGGATGATTCAGAGTTTGCCTTTGGAACTTTTTGTGCTTGCTGCTATTGGTGTTCTTTGGTTTGTCTAATTATGGCTAAAAAGAGGGAGAGTAGTGACTTTGGCTTTGGCTTTGCTGTGGATGTTCTTAGTGATGTGGTTTATTGGTTGAAGTAGTTGGGTTTCTGGTTGTTGCTTGTTGCTGGTCCCTTGGCTTGAGGGGGAGCTTCATAATGTTTGGAGTGAATGTTGAGATGTGGTTTTTAGAAATGTTGTGTTTCTGCTGCAGGTTCTCTGATATGTGTTTTCTGCTGGTATCTCTTATGTGTGCTGATATTATTTTAGCCAAAATTTGCCAAAGGGGGAGATTGTTAGTTCTGAAATTGGCAGCAATTTTGGTAAAACAAAGTGTTGCATCAAGTTGTCTTACTTGATGTCTTGACATGTTGTTCTAACATTATGCAGATGGTGTTTTTATTAGTGTTGCAGGACTGTGTGTATGATGTCAAGACTGATGTCTTAACATCTGCTGTGTTGACAGAACATTCTGTTAAGAATGTTTTGTTTTATGGGCTGCGCGTTATTCAGTAATGTGTGAGATTTTGTTCTGAGAGATTGCAGGCGAATTTATTGGAGAAGATTTATTCTGATACAATCAATTCCTATTACTTTGTGGAGTATATTTTGTTACTTTTTTAGGGCGAAGAGATTTGGAGAATAAATCTGCTTTATTGTTAAATCAAATCTGTGATTTTATTATGCCTAAGCCCAATGTAAGGTCTGGAAGATTCAAGTAAGAATCAAGAAGAATATTGAAGAATAATGACTTTCTAATTATAGAGATAAATTAAGAAGGAGTTGATTGAAGACTTAATTTGTAGGAGAATCTTTTGCAGATTTGTAGCAGCTGATATGTTGTGATTTGAAGCCCAAATCCAGTTGGGTTTAGGTTATAAATAGAAGCATTGTAACATAGAAAAATAAGTCAGCCATCATGTTATCTGTAATAGACGAGATGTCTCAACATCCCGTAGGACATCTGGGGTCTGTCATACCAGAATTTCAGTGACTTTGATGGTTATAGTGTGCGGGATGATTTATCAATTGATTTAGTCCAATTTGCGGATGATATGCTGATTTTGGGTACAGGTTGTTAGAAGAGTTTATGGAGCATCAAAGTCATCATAAGGGTATTCGAATTGGTTTCGGGGTTGGGAGTCAACTATCATAAGAGTGGGTTAATAGGTATCAATGTTAGTGAATATTTCATACTTGCTGCTTCAAATTTTATGGCCTGTAAGGTGGAGAATTCTGCTTTTTGTTTCCTTGGTTTATCTATCGGATCTAATCTGAGGAGGTTAAAAATGTGGACAACCGTCGTTGAGAAATTTAAAGCTAAGTTAGCTTTGTGGAGAGGGAGATTCCTCTCTTTTGGATGAGGATTACTCTTATTAATTTTGTTCTTACTAGTCTCCCAATCTTCATATTCTCGTTCTATAAAGTTCTAGTGCAAGTTAGGAAAGAAATTGATAAGATACGTTAAAGGTTTCTTTGGGGAGGAACGGATGAGAAAACAAAGATTCATTGGGTTAAATGTGAGATGGTTTGCAAAGCTAAATAACAAGGTGGTCTTGGTATCAAAAGCTTAGAGAAGTTTAACTTAGATTTATTATCAAAATGGAAGTGGAGGATACTAGTAGAGAAGGAGGCGCTGTGGAAGAAAATCATTGAGGCGATATATGTTGATTGTGAGGATCTTACGCTTTCGAATAAGAGTTGCAAAGCCATAGTTCCTTCTTCAACATGGTGGAAGGATTTGATAAAACTAGGAGTTGTTTCTACTAACTTGGGTTTTGATTTTGCAGGTAATTTTCATTATAAAATTGGAGACGCTAATCAAATCCGGTTTTGGACAAACAAGTAGTGCGGAAATAAAACTTTGGAGGACTTATTCCCGGAGTTGTATTCGATCAGAACAGTGAAATGAGCCACTGTCAAGAAGATGTGAAGCTGGACAGACACAAGTTGGAGATGAGTGATTGTGGGATATAGCGCCAAGTTGAAGAACCAATCAGAAGTAGTGTGACTGAGTTGTTGGGTTTGATTTCTTCTTATAACCCTGCTGTAGACGTTGAGGATCTTGTGGTTTGGGGAAAGCGAGAATCCAATTCCTCGGATGGAGACTCAGAGGCTTTTATGGGAAGGGGAAAGGTGAATCCAACACTTAATCAGCAAGTGTCGGGTACAAAGGTTTCACGGAGGAAAAGGGTACAATTATTATGAAGGAGGGTAAGAGTAAAGCATTTCAAACTCTTTGGAAAGCGACGGTTCCGGTTAATATTAGAACTTTTGGGTGGAGACTTTTCTTGTATCGTTTGACTTCAAAAGATCAGTTGATCAAGCATGGTCTTTGTTTATCACCCAATGAAGATGTTTGTGCGATGTGCCTTAGTACGGAGGAGGACCTTAACCACCTGTTTTTCGCTTGTCCGGTGTCAAAAATAATTTAGGATCAAATTGGTTCTTGGATTGGCTTCAAAGTTAGTGTTTTTCGTCCTTCCTAAAAGTTTTTCATAGGTTGGAGCTTTTTCTTTAAAATCTTTTCTAGTAAGGGACTCATTGAAATTATTTATCTTAGTTGTTGTTATTAGTGGGGAGAGTTTTTTTTTTTTTTAAATGGGTTAGAACACCTTAATGCTCTTTTTATTGAACTTGTTGTTTCATAATTTTTTTTTATTCTTCAAAACGGGTTTTTAAAATTGATTTGTAAAATAATTTTTTAAAACTAAAAACAAAAAGTCATTCATATCACTTTAATAAATACAATAAAAAAATATTTTTAATTATTTTATGCTATTAATATTATAATTTTTTAAAATAAATAAAAAGTCATTCATATCACTTTAATAAATACAATAAAATAATTTTTTAAAACTAAAAACAAAAAGTCATTCATATCACTTTAATAAATACAATAAAAAAATATTTTTAATTATTTTATGCTATTTAAAAAATTTTCTATTAATTAAAAATAAAATAAATAACATAGAATAAGATTTAATAGATGAACATGTTGATATAAACAACATAAAATAACTATATATTTGTTTGATATTTGAAAAAGAGATGGCAGCAATTACTTAAAAAAAGTAAAGATAATAAAAATAAAAAGAATAATGTTAAGAAGATACTCTTTTAATACGCTCCATTTTTATTAGTTAAAATTTTATATGAAATCCAGTAAATTATTCGAATTCCTATAAATTAAGAGAAACCTCTATAAATTGTAGCCAATAGAAAGTGTGTTGGATAGTATAATGTCATAATTTCTGTAAATTGTATGTTAGGTAATGAAAAAAAAACAAGCATAAGATTTTGACATTGAATTTGATAAAATATGATTCTTAGAACAATAATGTTCCAAAACATCCGCCCCTGTTCCAAAACATCATTTGAACACTTTTAAAAAATGGAAATTTCTTAACACACCACTCATATTTTGTATACACTACGTGAAATCTCATTTTTTGCCCTCATTTTTCGAATGTGCACATTCGAACGCACCGTTTTTTTTTTAAAAAACGTTGATTTGTTTCGGATGTGCAAATCCGGAATGACAAATTACGCGTTATTCGGATGTGTACATCCAGAAAAATGGCTGAAACTTAAAAGGTATATTAATTTTAAGAAATAATAATAATATGTATTTTAAGAGAAGGTTTGAGGAACGAATATGACAGACATCCTTTAATAATAACTTCAAAATATTTATCAAAATGCATGGTGGCCACTTGTTCCGTATCCAAAAGTTGTCTAGTAGTTCTAACCCATATTTAAACAAAATAACGGTCATCCACCCATATATCAACAGTAAAACATTACTTCTTTGACGTTATCCAAGATAAATGGCAGCAGAGTCGACACAAAGTTGATGGTACTCCTATTACCACTTGCAGAACCAGAATCAGAATTTTCGACTTCACTTATGTAGTATCGAGCGTGGTGCCTAATTGATACATGTTAATGTATATTTATGTATATGTATATATTGTAACTTGTTTTAATTTTATAGTTGATTTATTTTGCATTGTTAATTTCTGCTTATCAGAGATGGAGTAAGTGAGGGCCAGTTCAGTCAGGTTTTGCTTTATGAGATAGATGCAATTCGGAAGGTATTACATATCTAACGTTAACTTTTTAGTTGTTATCATAGTGGCTAAAACCGGGGAACACTTGCTAGCTTTTCGCGCTCGATACTACATAAGTGAAGTCGAAAATTCTAATTCTGGTTCTGCAAGTGGTAATAAAAGTACCACCAACTTTGTGTCGACTCTGCTGCCATTTATCTTGGATAACGTCAAAGAAGTAATGTTTTACTGTTGATCTTCATTTGTCCTACAATTTTCGAACCTAGAAAATATAATCCTTTTAGGCCTAAACCCAGTTGATTTATAGAAAGCCACACGCCACTCCCTGAAAATATAATCATTTTCTTGTATCGTGTAAGTTAGTAATTACTCTCATTATTAACCTTTCACTCTGTAATGCATGTTTAATTCATTGACATTGACTGAAGATTAATGGCTACACCGAAACAACACATTGAAGAGATACGAAGAACAAAGTTTTCTATTGGCGGGAAACCTAATCCATTGACTCAAGATCTTCATCACGCTATCAAGAATATCTCCGCTGAACTTTATGCTAAAGATGTCCATTTTCTCATGGAGCTTATTCAAGTACATTTAACCTTTCATGATGTTAAATGATAGTTGTTTATATTCATGACTGTAAATCTGTTGTTAACTTTATCAGAATGCCGAAGACAACCATTATATTGACGGAGATACTCCAACCCTAGAGTTTGTTATAACTTCTGATGACATTACTGCTACTGGTGCACTAGCCACATTACTTATTTTCAATAACGAAAATGGTTTTTCTCCGAAAAATATTGACTCCATATGTAGTGTTGGGCGATCAACAAAGAAAGATAACAGGAGCAGTGGTTACATTGGAGAGAATGGTACGGAGAACAAACTTTTCTATTAGAGAGATACGGAGAACAAAGTTTTCTATGGGAGAGACACGGAGAACAAAGTTTTCTATTGGAGAGGTATAAAGAACAAAGTTTTCTATTGAAGAGGTAAGTAGAACAAAGTTTTCTATTGGAAAGATGCGGAGAACAAAGTTTTCTATTGGAGAGATGCAAAGAACAAAATTTTCTATTGAAGAGGTAAGTAGAACAAAGTTTTCTAATAAAGAGATACAAAGAACAAAGTTTTCTATTGAAGAGATACGAAGAACAAAGTTTTCTATTGAAGAGATACGAAGAACAAAGTTTTCTATTAGAAAGATACGAAGAATAAAGTTTTCTAATGAATTTAAAAAAAAAAAATTAAAATATGTTTCCGGATGTGCACATCCGGAACACATCAGTGTTTTTTTTAAAAACGATGCGTCCGAATGTGCACATCCGAAATCCGAAGACAAAAACGAAATTTCACGTGGTGCATAAAAAACTTAGATGATGTATTAAAAAATCTTCTAAAAAAATAATCAGGCGAAATACTTTAAGAAACAAATCGATAAAGCCTCATCTTCAAAATTCCGTATATACTTTTTTTTTCTTTCTTAAGTTAATTAAAAAGTGTATTGGAAATGAGAACAAAAATATTGACAAAATTGTCTTTCAGAAAATAATTTGTAATTTTTTTGAAAAAAGTTGCCTTTTATCTTGCATTATATTTTGCAATTTTAACACGTTTTATTTAAATAATAATTTATAATATTTTATTTATTTATGAGATATTCTACTTAAACATGTCACATTTTTTATATTTCATTTTCCTCTTTATTATTAATTCAAATCAAATATTTATCACTTCTCTCAAGAGATATACTTGGAAAGTTTATATATATTATCTTATATTTCTTTAAATTTGTTACTATTATTAATATTATTATTATTATTAATTATTATTATATTTAAATAAATTTTAAGAGGAATAACATGATTTTAAATCTGTGTCAAAGAATAAAGGTGTATTTAAGTTGTTAATGACCGAATAAATATAAAATTGATTGAGAATATATAAATTTCATTAAAAAAAATCTAAAATTATTTTCATATATATATATATATATATATATATATATATATATATATATATATATATATATAATTTTTATTAATTTTTATAGAAGAATTTATGATGTAAAGCAGAAAAAGGCTCTTTCTCCTGTAACTCAATCCAAAAAGCTAAATTGGTCCTCCATGATGGTTACGGGTTTCGGCTAGGTAATAGTAATTCTTTTGTATGGTACATAAATTGAACTGGCCTTGGAACCCTCAATCAACTTGTTCCATACATTGATATTCATGATGTTCATATTTGCATAAGAGATGTTATTCAGAACGGGGCCTGGCAGATGAATTTGTTGTACACGATTCTTCCACTCCACGTCATTGACCAAATCCTCACTCTTCCTTTAATTACAAATGATGACATCTCTGATAGTCTTGTTTGGAACAGGCATACAAACGAAATCTATACATCAAATTAAGGATACAAGTGGCTTTTGCAATTGAGAAATGGGCTAGGTAGTGGTGTCATTACCTTGGATTGGAATTGGATTTGGAAATCCTATGCACTAAAGAAAATTAATTTTTTTTACATGGACATCGTGTCACAATTCTCTTCCTACTCTTGTTCTGCTCCATAGAAGAGGTATGTCTACAACCCCAATGTGTCCTCAGTGTCAACATTCAATGGAAGATATCCTCCACTGTTTGCGGGATTGCAACCTTTCAGCTAAGCTTTGGCATTATCTTTATCTTGGTATGCGCGATCCAAATTTCTTTACAGAGTCGAATGTCCACGCGTGGCTCCGACATGGTTTCACTCAGAAGGATCTTTCCTCGTTCATCTCGGAAGTCTCGTGGTTGTGGAGGGCACGTAACATCATAGTCATTACTAGTGAAGACTTCTCTTTCTCTACCTTGCAATACAAGACTCAAAACTATGTAACATTGGTTAAGATTTGCAAACATGTAGCTGTGAGCAATATCAGCGTCCCTCGCAGGGTCTCTTGGCATCCAAGTATGGTGGATTGTATCATTTTAAATATTGATGGTAGTAGCTTGGGAAACCTCGGTCCTTCTGGATTTGGGAAGCTCCTTCGTAGATCAGATGGGTCTTGGATCAAAGGTTTCACAGGTTATATTGGTATTATAAACAACTCACATGATGAGCTCATGGCTTTTCTAAAAGGTCTTCAAATCGCTTGGGAGGATGGTCACCGAAACTTAGTTTGCTATTCAAACTCTCTAAATGCTATCCAGCTTGTTAATACTTCTCTCAACCAGTGGCATGCCTACGCGTCTATCATAACTTCGATTCAGGATTTAATGAGGTGGCCTTGGCAGTTTTCTTTGATTCACACTCTTCGGGAAGGAAACATGTGTGCTGATATACAGGGCCGGCCCAAACAAACTAGAGGCCCTGTTCTAATTTTTATAATAGACCGTAAATAAAATAAAGTGTAATTTACTTTAATTTTTTGGTCAAAAAATAAATATTATTAATATTATAGTTTTTTTAATTCATAGTCATAATGACAATATATAATTATAAGAGATAATAGATGATTCACTGATGGTATAAATTAATTTTATATTATTAACCAATGACAAAAATGTATTCCACTAAATTAGATTAAAATTTAAAATTATTTATATGACATAATAAAATGATATATTCTATTAAATAATAATGTAAAACATTTTTATACTATCAGTACAGCTTCATTAAACTCATATTGTAATTTATAATGTATAAAAAAATAGATAAATTGTATAATATTTATTTAAGAGTTCATAATTAAAAAATATCTTTGTGTAAAAAGGCAATCAATATACAACTTAATTTTGTGTAATAAAAGATTATTCATACTGTATAGTAAATTTTAAACACAAGATTATTCAACCGTATTTGAAGAATTCAAGATATTAGCAATTAATATAAAAATTAATATCAATTCAATGACCCTAAATACTAATACTATTGTAGAACTTAATGGCATGCTGTTGTATTTAAACACATATTTCAAAGTAACAATGACATATTAAAACACTTAAATCAATTATATATTATACACTTTAGCATTAGTTTGTGTATTAAATTAACATTATTCATTCAAGACAAAAGTAGTTTTAAGGGCACGGATCCACAAAATACTATGAATAATAGCACATCTCATATCCTATCCTATATGTATTTATATTTTGGGGCCCCTAAGACATTTGAGGCCTTATGCTGTGGCACTGGTTGCACAGGCACAGGGCCGGGCATGCTGATATATTGGCAAAGATGAGATCTTCAATGGTTCAACCGTTGACTCGGATAAAGCACCCTCCTTTTGACCTTCTTCTTCCCTTACAGGCAGATGCTAGGCAGAAAGAGATATTGCGTTCTTAATATTTTTTTTTCTTTGTTTGATTACCACTCCCTTGCCAAAAAAAATAATTATTATTGAAAAACATTGCTATTAAAGTTATATTAAAAATGTCACAATCACAACTTATCATAAAAAAGTATTTTTTAAAAAATAGGATAATGTTTATTTTTTTTATAACGAGTATAAGGATAGAGAAATGCTAAAGTTACACTCAAATTTGACACTACACCATATTTATATACAGTCCAATTCACTTTTTCTTTATTTTATTATTTTGTGTGCATTGGATTTTGGACCATATATAGTGAAAATATTGTTTATGGCTACAGTGTAAAACGCATATGGTGTTATAATTTAGTGTAACTATAGTATATCTCATAAGGATAACATATCACATAGCAAATATCAAATAACAGTTTTTGTTATCTTTACACTCAATTTACCAAATTGGAATTTGAATGAGATTAAAGAAAACAAATAATCATATGTTTATGCTTTTTTCAAACTTTGTTTTACCCATAAGCTCATAACATGCCATTTTATCTAAAATTAGTTATTTTTAGTGGATATGAAAAGTATTATTATTTTTATGAAAGGCTGAAACATGAAACATGAAACATGGTATCATAGTGAACAGTTGAATAAGAAGAGCCACGAGACTACTCAAACATTTTTACAGGAAATCAAAATTAGACGTTGGGGTGTATTAGCACATCCTTCATAACACATTAACCTATATATTATTTGGAAGTTTTATGTAAGATTATCCTGGATAAGAGGGTAAGTAATTGCATTTGATAGAGACATCATTTATGCATACTTTGAAGATAATTATGTGGATGATCCTGAAAGATTGAATCTTTTTGCTAAAAAATTAGCAAGAGGTAACTGGGATCATGATCGGATAGCCGCAGACATATGTGATGCTAAAAAAACCTACGAGATAGGGCAAGAGAGCCGACTTATCCATTCGGTCCCAAATTTGGATGGCATTCATTCTCAATAGCATTACCCCTAAGATTCATACTTCATTTATGACTCTCCACACCGCGTGAATCATATGGTATATTCATAAAGGAAAATAGGTAGATATTGCTAGAGTCCAAAAAATTTCGAGATATTGTTGAATTCACAATAAAACCATGCTCTTGCTTTTTCTAGATTAATCACAGGATTATGCAAGCAACATAATATGGATATCCTAGAATACTACCATTTTTGTCTGACCTTAAAACTAGATAATGATTTTGTATCTCTCCGCTGCATAAGGCGAAGAAGAAGGGGACCACCACCACCACTAATTCCTCCTAATGCACCAGAGTATCAACAGGAGATGACAAGCTTTGAGGTAATGGATCCAAAATTGAGAGATTGTTTCGCATATAGATGGGATTTTAGCGATGCATACCACAAATGTATGATTTCTCTCAATGAACCCATGTGGACTTTTTAGTTGAGGATGTAGGACCTGCAAGTTCCACATGAGCCAGTATCTCCCCAGGAAGAATTTAACAGCTATCACTAGTGGCCTATGAGCTGACTATTCTACTCAGGAGGTGGGACTGGTGATGCTAGTGGTAGTGGAAATGGGAATGTTCATACATAAGATGTGGAAGAGAATGAATAAGAAAAAGAAGATAAAGAATGTGAGAGTGAAGAATAAGAGGAAGGAAGTGAACAAGCAACAAGTGAAAATGATGACTAGATTACTGCCCCACCTTAGCCAGCATCATTGTGAACTTTTATTTTTTTCTTACTATTTCCTAGTTTCATTTTAGTAAATTGTTGAACAATTAATATGTGTTTAAGTATCTTACTAATAATACCATAGACAAGAGGAACTTGGGCACGTTATGCATTTTGTACTGTGTACACGAGCACGTCCAAGTTTCCAAAACATCCGAGTATCTATTAGGCTAAATAAGTGTGCATGAATGTGAAATATGAAAAAGTAAAAAAAAAGGTAATGGTAGAAGTTGTAGGTAACCCTCTAAGAGAGTTATGTAGCGCGCTAAGTGAGGTTTGTTGCCATAAACATTCTTGGTAATATTTTCTCGGCTTAGCAAAAATCTTTGCAAACCAATCATATTTCTGATGACCTGAGGATAGACCAAGATTTTCTGTAAGGGGTGGAATGCAAAGCAAATGAAAATTGAGCTTAAACACCAAAACACCTGAGGTATTAACTACTTTGAATCTGAATAAGTACTTGTTTGAAAAAATATGAAAAAATTTGTCAGAAGTTTTTTGTTTCCAGATGGTTCAAATCTTTTGAAAGAGAAAAATGCAGATGAGTCAAAGCTTAGGTTAATGAAAGTTAAGCTATTACGGCTTGTATTCTAATGCTCGGGGACTAGGATGGATATTACGTTCAACTAATCCTTTTTTAATCCAATTTATTAAGAAACAAGTTTGAATAAGAATCGAGCTGAGATCCCTCAAAGATAACGAGTACTCTAATGGAAAGCTATTACGACTTATATTCAAATACTCTAGAACTAGGATGGATATTACGTCTAACTAATCCTTTTTCATCAGATGAAATATATTTGATTGCATTATTAAGTTTTGAGAGGATGAAGAACACTCGAAATGCAAGCCATTATGGTTTGTATCCAAGTGTTCGGGGGATAAGGATGAATATTACGTCCAACTAGTCCTATTTTATCCGATTTTTGTTGAGAAGAAATATTATAAGAAATTGGATTGAGTTTGAAAGTATATTTCATTTTGATAAAAATAAAACATTGATTTTATTCACTTATTTTTATAGCATTTATTAATTAGTAAAATTAATTATCCCAATAAGAAAAGGTTCCATGAGACCTAAAGGTTTTTTAAACCCTAGCTCTCCGAAGAAAGGGGGTCGCCTTTACCTCTTTCAATTCCAAATGCTTTTAAAAAAAACTAATTAAATTTAAATAAAATAAAATTCAGAAAAGCCAAAAACTCTCACGAGGTCATACACCTCTCTCTCATCTCAGTTTATCTCAAACAATTCTCTCTCTCTCTCTCTGGTTCACGATCGCTTTTTAGAAAACAGAAAAGAACAAATTCAAATGGAGAAAAAACAAACCAAACATAAATGCACAATCGGTAAGTTGGAAAAAATGATGAACATGAAGAAAGTTCAACAACCTAGAATGTTAATTTATTTCTGTTTGGTCAAACTAGGCGAGATTACTGCATGAAAACATATGGGAAAGCTTACAAATGCACGCAGAAGTGAAAATCAATAGAGAAATCATAAAAAGCGGCAAGAAATGTACCAAAACGGAATTTGGAATTTCCAGATTCCCGTGGGTATTTCAGTGGTTGTGCACAACCATTTTCCGACAACGGCCAAGTTCCCAGTTTCGGCGAGCTCTAAATTACGAGGTAAATGTATTTTTGAGTTTCTTTCTACTTGATTATGCTTCTCTTCTACTCTGTTTTCACCCAAACCACTATGAATTCTACTATAATCCATTGCTTGATATTTGTTTATGGTTGAATAATGTAATGGTGACTCAAGGATAACACGATTGGAGGTTGGGAAGTGAAGGGAATTGAAGAAGCAAAGAGCAAGTTCTTTAATAGGTTACTCACAATTCCTTCATAGTGAAGAAATTCTTGATTGTTGAAGTAGATTCTGCAGAATTTCGGTACGCTTTTGTGAGTGTTGTTGTATTCCTTTTACTCTTCCCCTCCTCCCTTCTTGTAGTAGTGAAATGTGTGGGAGACTTGTTGAAAATTCTGTTAGAATTAGGGGGAAAGTGAGTGAATATTTTTTTGTGAAATGTTAGCAATCCATGTGAAAGGTTGAGGGATGAGGGAGATGAATGGTGATTATTGCTTCAATTTATGACCTGTGTGCTTGTGTATGATGATTGAGAAAAAATTCCAAAGTTGTTAGGATTTGGTTTTCTCCATAGCATAGACATGTATGACAATGATGATGGATGTTGTAATTGTGAAGATGGTTAGAATTTGCACTGTGAACATGATTTTCATATGAGTATTGTATGTAAATGTATGATGTATGATGTAATTAGATGAGGATGATAATGAAAGTTCTATTTTGTCCTTTTTTTTTTTTTTCTTATAACAGAGGCAATTCATTACTGCACAGGAGAATTACAAGGATTACACATATCCTGGTTAGGAATAAAACCAGACCAGGTTCTGCAACCTAACAATCTACCAGTTCTAACTAAACAGTGTGCATCCCTATTACAATTTCTACTGATAAACATTACCACTACGTTAGAGCATCTACTAATAATACCCTTGCACTCATTGATAACAGGGTTCCAATCAGCAATAAAATCCAAACCATTAAGACAATTAACAACAGTAAGTGCATCAGTCTGCAAAATAAAACTATTTATGCCAAGATCAACGGCCATCTGTAAGGCCCATCTAACCACCAGAAGTTCTGCCAATCCTGCATCCACAACACTTGACAACCTCTTGCAGGCTGCAATGAAAATATTTGTTGAGGGATCCCTGATGGCACAGCCTAACCCGACAATTCCACCTTCGAAACACCCTGCATCGGTTTGAATGATCCACCCTTTATAGTCCAACAAGTTTCTGTCTACCTCCAAGCTTTTAGCTTTCCTCATGATAGTTGCCTCTCGATCCTCATGGAAAGCCTCCCAAATCTCCTTTGCCACCCTCTGAGGATCCGGATTCGCCTTGTTAAAAATAACACTATTGCGGGCATGCCAAATTTTCCAGAGAAAGTATGCAATTAGTTGGCCCAACTGAGCCACCTTCCTAGTGAAGATGATATTGAACCAGTCCATAACATTTCCAGCCATAGGTAAGCGAACTCCCAGGGGAGCAGAGAACATAGTCCTCCTTGCAAAGTTACAGCTAAAAAATAGACGGGAAGGAGATTCAGGTTCTAAGTTACACAAAGGACAGATATCGTCAATAGGCGTACCTTTTTTCCGTAGATTATCCTTTGTAGGGAGAATGTTCTTCAGTACCCTCCAGACCAGATTCTTAACTCTAGGATTAACATTCATATTCCAAACATTGTTCCACAGAGTGCTAGGGTTGTTAGTTGAGGGGCCAGGAGAATTCACCTTCCTCTTCTTGCCAAGCATGTGGTAAGCTGATTTAACAGAATATTCACCGTCCTTCTCCGCACTCCACAAGAGTTTATCTGTCGACAGGTTTGATGCCAAGGGAATACTATTGATGTGTAAGGCATCATGATCATCGAAGTTCTCTTTAAGGATATCCAGATTCCAACACACATGATCCTTATCAATCAGCTCCTCCACCAATGTATCCACAGCCAAGGTACGGGCCATAGCAGGGTGAAAACCAGGGATAGTAGGAACCCAATTGTCCTCACCAATTCTTATTTTTGAACCATTGCCAACTCTCCATCTGGAACCTTGCAGTACCATCTCCTTAGAGCCAAGGATATTGCGTCAAGCATAACTTGGTCTAAAACCACACTGAGCCTTCATAATCGAAGATCTTGGGTAGTATCTCCCTTTAAAGAATCTCTCGAAGAGGGATCCATCCTCCTGCATCAATCTCCAATATTGTTTCCCCAATAGGCTGAGGTTAAAATCCTGGATTCCTCTGAAGCCTAAACCTCCCTCTCCCTTAGGTTGAGCCAAACTATCCCATCCCAGCCAGTGAATTTTCCTATCTCCCTCCTTGGAACCCCACAAAAACCTAGTTAACATGGCCTCAATCTCTCTACAACAACTCTCCGGTAATCGATAACAACTCATAATGTATGTGGGAATCGCCTGGGCGACAGCCTTGATTAGAACCTTTTTTCCAGCCCTAGAGAGAAAAGACTCCTTCCAACCTTTAACCTTCTTCCATACTCTCTCCACAACAAGTTTGAAAACCTCCTTTTTTGATCTCCCGAACACAACTGGCAGTCCAAGATACTTCACATGATTGCTGACATAGTTGAAACCAAGCTTCCCTTTGATCCTGTCTTTGACTTCCTGAGAAATATTACTACTAAAAGACACCTCAGACTTTTCAAAGTTCACCACTTGACCTGAAGCGCACTGGTACTCATTCAGAACATGAAGGACTTTTTCAGCTTCCTCCTCACTAGCCCTGGAAAAAAGCAAGCTGTCATCAGCAAAAAACAGGTGAGAAATGATTGGAGACTTCCTCGCCACTTTGATCCCATGAATCCTCTTTGTCACAACCTCCTGCTTCAGCAATCCGGATAGAACATCTGCACACACAATAAACAAATAAGGTGAGAGCGGGTCTCCTTGACGGAGACCCCTTTCAGGAATAATTCGTCTCGAAGGATGACCATTTATCAGAATTTGGTTGGTGACAGTGGTGATACAGTTCTTGATTAGAGAAATCATCGACTGCGGAAACTCCATATGCTTCAGGGTTTCCAAAATAAAGTTCCACTCCAGCCTATCATATGCTTTGGACATATCAAGTTTGAAGGCCATAGTTCATTTCCTTCCTTTCTTTTTATGCTTCATCCAGTGGAAGCACTCCATTGCAATGAATGCATTATCCGTGATTAGTCTTCCACGAACAAAGGCACTTTGCTCCTCACTAATTACATCCGGAAGAATGATCTTTAGCCTATTCGCCACTGCTTTTGTGACAATCTTCATTATAACATTACACAAGCTTATAGGTCTAAAATCCTGGGGGATCTCTGTGTGTTTCTTCTTAGGGATGAGGGTGATGAAATTGTTATTAATGACACTAGGATCTCTATTACAATTCAGAATCTCAAGGGCAAACAGGGTGACATCCTCCTTGACAATAGGCCAATACTTCTGATAAAAGAGAGCCGGTAAGCCGTCCGGCCCTGGAGATTTAGAAGGGTGCATCTGGAATATAGCATCATAAACCTCCTCCTTAGTGAATTGACTAGAACAGACTTGTTTGTGAGAATCAGATAGTCTCCCTTGGATACTGCTGCAAACTCTCTGAAAATCCACAGGACAAGAAGAAGAGAAAATCTCCTTGAAGTAATTAGAAAGGATCTTCTCACAACTTTGTTGTCCAGTTTTCCAAGTGCCTTCTGCATCCTTCAATCTCTTTATGGCATTAGTTCATCTCCTTTGGTCTGCTTTTTGATGGAAAAACTTAGTGTTTCTGTCACCATCCATAAGCCACACATCCCTGCTTCTTTGGTGCCACAATGTCTCCTCTATCTTGAGGAGGGAATCCCTTTGTTTCTCTGCATATTTAAATACCTGAATATCCTTACCTTCACTAGACCACCTGCTGTCCTTCTTGAGAAAATCTTGTAATCGAAGGATTTCCTTCCTGACCTTGCCAGTTCGCAAATCCTTGTAGTAATGCTGCAGGTCCCTCATTGAGTTAATCTTCTGATGGATGGAATTGGAGGTTTTAGACCACAGTTGCTTAATTATCTCCTGACAATCCTTCTGCTTAGCCCAGACTTCTTCAAAGAGGAATAAGGAATGTTTCCTTTCAACAATCACCTTCTTCTCAATATTGACTCGGATGGCAGCGTGATCAGATGTAAATCTCTCCAGATGATAGACCTTCGTTAAGGGGAAAATTTGTTTGAAAGCAAAGGACATAAGAGCTTTGTCCAGTCTGCATTGAATGTTATCCCTTCCTTGTCTACCATTGGACCACGTATAGGGATAACATATAAAACTTACCTCCTCCAGCCTGCACATTTCGAGAACTTTTCTCCCCAATTGGCACTGAGAAAAAGTTCTAGTGATTCCCCCCAACTTATCCGCATCCTGCAGAGTATCATTAAAACCTCCAAAATAAAAGCACTTTTCACCCAGCTCCCCAAAGATCTTTTGCACCAGATCCCACGTATCTCGCTTCCTACTTTCCTCAGGATATCCATAAATTCCAGCAATCGGCCAAGGACCTTCCCCTTCCTCGAAACGGCACCTCCCCCCAATATGGTTTAGTGAGAAAGAGTCTACTGAAAAGTCCACTGGGTCGTTCCACCAGATGCTTAAGCCCCCAGCCCTATCTCGACCCGAACCTCTACAATCCACCGAGACATCGTATTTGAATTTGCACTTCTTTTTAACAGACTGAATTTCTTCTTGCTTAAGTTTAGTCTCCATGAGAAAGACTACTGGGGATTTTCTGAACGCAAGAGCCATCTAAGGGCTCGAACTGCACGGGGGCTCCCCAGACCCCTGCAGTTCCAATTGATGAGCTTCATTGGGATAGGCGGTGTTGGTCCTCCAACACCACCTCTGGTAAGTTCTTTGTAATTTGGTTAGCCATTGTAGAATTCTTCCTCTTTTTTTCACATCCTATTTCTTCCTCAAGTGAGCCTTCCATCACCCTGACCTCCACCAACTGCCTTTTTGACAACAAAGTTTTAGACTTTTCCGCAGATCCTGCTTTCGAATCTTTTATATTCTTCCTTCTTGTCCATTTCCTTTTTTGCGCACCTTCCTTGCTGCCTTGAGTGATTGGAGGGAGTGTTTCATTTTCCAGCACCACTGCTCCTAAGGACTCCGCGACTTTCTCTACTTCCACATTCTGCCGAGTACCTTTCTCTACCTCTTGTTTATCTTTTTCCAGCTGTTTTGGCTTTTGAAGGTGCTGCTGAACCTCAATATCCTCACCATTACTCTTCCCTTTCGCCTCACATCTGCTCTGACTAGAAGAGGCGTTGAACAACTCCCTGCTACAAATACTAGAACTCGAGTCTTTCCTTTTACTTTCTTCTGAAATTTTTGGAAAGGGGGATGCTCGCAGCCACTGGCCATATGACATGTCTTGTTCTTCAATATCTTCGAAACCTTCTTCAGTTAGCTCCTCCATAGTTTCACAATCTTTAATTTGGTGACCCATTCTTCCGCATAGAAAACAGAACTTCGGCAACCTTTCATACTTGAAATGCACCCTGAGATTTTTCTCCTTAAATTTCACCATTGTTCCTTTTTTCAAAGGATCATTCAGATTGATTTCCACCTTGATGCGAAGAAACCTACCATTGCGATACGCCTCCTTTGCATCCATCTCTTCAAATTTTCCAATGATATTGCCAATCTTCCTCGCCATAGCTTCCGATCTAAGGTTGAGGGGTAACTCATAGATTCGAACCCAAAAGGAACTGAAATGCATGTTGAGTTCAGATGGTTGTTCGTCGCCAGAGATTCGATTCAAAACTAACAGTGCTCTGTCAAAACTCCAGGGGCCAGCTTTAAGAACAAACTCCAAGTCTCTTTTCGATTTAAACTTGAACAAAAATATATTCTTGCTCAGAACTTGCACCTCCACCGTATTCTTCAACTTCCAAGCGTTCACCATTGTTGACTTGAAAGCTCTTTAATTGAAACTGCTTTCAGTCCAGAGCTTCCCCGCCAAAGTCCTTTGAAAGGACTCGTCCACACAAATCTCATCTTCATCAGCTACTACGCCTTCTTCTTCCTCCTTCGATAGTGTAAAAGACCGCCATTTCTCCATGGCAACGATGAGAGATTACCGAAATCTGAAGGAAAAACCATGGGCGGTGTAGGGTTCCAGATAGCTGGAGATGAAAGACTACTATTCTTGGAAAAAGAGAGAGTGAGAAACACGATAAGGCTTAGAGAGAGAGAGGCTCAAGCTTCTCTCTAGAAGTCACGTGAAAGTCTTTTTATTCAGCGCATGGTTTGTGAGAAGGGGAGTTGTGAATTAATTTTCACACATCTCATGCGCAGTAGGTCATAAGTGGGCCATGAGGGTGAAGTTAAATCTTAATAAACTAAGGCGCAGGAATTAATTTTTCTTATATGTACCTTTTTTAATGAATTTTCTCATTAATTGGTTTTGCCTCTTATGCACATTAAAAATAGAATGTATGGAATGAATAAGATGGACTAAGTGATGCAATGAATGATGAATGGATAACATGAGATAGTTTAAATCTTTTTGAAACTTTTTCTTATATGCAAGTTAGAACCTTAATGAAAAAGCCAAATGTATGAGATCATGCACATGACCATTCTTATTAAAAGAAATAGTCATTTTTTTTGTTGCAATAAAATACATGTGATCAAAATGTAGAAACAAGATATAATATTTTAAATTAAAAAGTTAAAATGAATAAATCAAAATATGAATAAAAATGCAAAATATGAAAAATGTGACAAAAATGCAAGTTGACTAGATGAATTAAAACTGTCCAGACAAAATTAGGGTACGACAATGTTAACATCACAAAGTCGAGAAACTAAATCCCACGCATTATTTCTAATAAGAGCATTAAATTCAAACTGCATTACAGATTTCCAATTAGGGCCATAAAGGGCGAGTTTATGATTTTTGTGAAGAGGAGAGATTGTCAGATCATCAATGGTAACCAAAAGGTTAAGGAGTTTCCTAGGTTTGTAAATTCCCCTAATGATGCGAGTGACCATGGTCTAGTAGGAGGTGCGGGCTGGCCTAGTGGTATAAGTGAAGGAGAGGTATCCAGGTGATTCGATGAGGAGTCGAGGGGAGTGGCTGGGGAGGCTAGTGAAATATGGTGAGGGTCATGTATAAGTGACTGTCTGAGAAGGTCAAGTCGTGGAAACTCTAATGATGTATGAGTCCACTAATGTATAAAATAAAGGTGTAAAGGAAATAGAGTCTCATCGAAGATGACATGCCACGAGATGATGATTTTTTTGTGCGACAAATAAAAACATTTATAACCTTTATGATTAAAAGGATACCCTAAGAAAACACATGGATTCGAGCTTGGTTGTAATTTATTAATGGTAGTGGAGGGAAATAATGGATAACAAAGACAACCAAAGACGTAAAGATGTGTGTAAAAGGGATCATGATGATAGAGAAGTTGGGTAAGAGAGAGATTAGACATAGTTTTCTGGGGAAGAATGTTAAAAAGATATGTAGTCATTTGAAGCGCATGATGCCAAAATGAGGAAATAATGGATGCATGAGCGAGAAAAGTGCGGATCATGTTGTTAATGATTCGTATTTTTTGTTCCGTCTTGCCATTTGTGATGAAGTGTGAGGGCAAGAGAAGCGAAAAATGAGTGTATTTTAAAAACATGAAATTTATTTGTTAGAGGAAAATTCCACAGAAAATCAGAAAAATCATCCAAATATAAAACGTAATAGTGATGACCAGGTGAACTCAAAATTGGTGATGTCCATAAATCACTATGTAAAATATCAAAGAGCATGAAGAGACTACAAAGCTGAAGAACTGGGATGTCCGAGACACACAAGAAGGGCAAAATTTCCTAGAATTCAAAGGTTTATAACTAATGAACTTATTGTTATGAAGAGACTATAAAGCTGAAGATCTAGGATGTCCAAGACGACTGTACCAGAGACTGTAGGAAAAACCAACAAACGAGTAAGAAATAGTAACTAGATAGAGATCTTCAAGGCTATCACATCTCATGAGTGGAGTCCCCGTCTAAAAGTCATTCACCGAAAAACCAAAGGTATCAAAAGAAACTGAAACATTATTATTAGTAGTGAGTTTTCGCACATAAATCAATTTTTTTTGACAATTTGTGGTGTGTGAAAAACATGGGTAAGGTTCAACGACTTTTTTATGGGAGTTGGGCAGGGTTATATGTCTAGAGCCCTAAATTAGAATGTCTTGTCCGCTACCAACAAATAATTTATGATTTAAGTGACTCAAATTAGAATAAGACGAGAGATTACCTCGTAACTCCTCTATGTGGGAAGAGGTACCCATGTCAATGTATCATGTGATGTCTAGAAGAGTTAGAGACATGGTGTGCATAGCAGCTACGTTGTCAGTGGGTGCAGGTGAAGTTGTGGCAACGTAAGCCTGATGACACTGGCCTAGGATGCCTTGTTGATAGGGAGGAGCAGAAGGGCAAGTCCATTGAGAAGTAGGATGTGTGCATAGAGGCATAACCCATGGTGGTGGAGTCCAACCCCACAATTGGTAAGAGGGATATTGTTGTAGTGGTTGTTGCTGATGCAAAATAGAAGAACCATGTGTGCTACTACTGCGACGACCACCATGGTTACACGATTACCACCCCGATTCTGATTGTTGCAAGGACAAGAGCGATTGCCAAAGTGGCGATTGGTGATTTGGGATAAGTCATCAGATGGATGATGCTAGGTGGTAAGATATGCGGTGGGAGACTCAGTGGGCATTATCTTTGCTAAACCGACTTCTAACAATGTGAGCATTGAATGGGCTTGATGAAAGGAGGGGAGCGGATTGCTATGTCGAATCAAGGTGGCAACACCTCGGTAGGCATCAGTAAGGTCGGAGATGAGCTGAAGGACAAAATAATGATTGTTCACAGGAGCACCGACATCTTGTAATTGGTCAAAAAGCGTCTTCACGCGTTGACAATAAGTAGAGACATTTGAAAAAGTCTTCATGCGAACCCCAGAGAATTCCCGCTCAAGAGTGACAACACGTGTGTTCTGATTATCCTTGAAGAGGTCAGCCAAACACTTCCAAACATCCAAAGATGTAGAGTTAGGTTCCATAATGGTGGTTAGCAAGTCAACAAAAATAATTGAATAGATCTACTAAAGCACGGTTGTATCCAAGGTGGCCCACTGGTTATAATTAGGGTCGATGACAAGTGGTGGAGGCTTGTTGTTTGAAGGCATAATTTGATGCAGGACTCGATAAGAGCGACCATGAACGCAAAGTAGCTCTGCCCATGTGCCGCAGCGATCAATTTTCATGTCAAGCACAATAGGAATATTATTCCTAATGTTGGAATCAAAGAGAGCAGGATGAAATTCCAGCTTTGCATAGGATGATAGATGTGATGTTGGGGTTTCCACCTTGGGAGGATGAGTCTCCATGTTGTTTTCGTCGTTGGAGGAGACAAGCATGTTGTAGGCGGAGAGGACAAAGGGGACATGTGGCTGTAGGAGGGGCCGACGGGGTTGGATCAATCAATGCTGATGGAGAAGTGGCACTGATGGTGGGGCTATATACGAGTCGTGCGATCGGAGGGAGAGAAGGAGATCTGATGGCAGCGCGGTCGGAGGAAAGGAATGAGAAAACGCTCGCAGAAGGGAGATCAAGCAGCAGTGTATGGGGAAAAGGTATTGCACGGCGGCGACTTTTTAGGAGAATTAGGTTAGGATCTTTATGAATGTGATATCATGTAAGATAATTGGTTTTCTGTGTATTTTCTTATTATTGATCAAGAGTATATATAGTTCTTGAGTGTTAACTTGATTGGTGAATCATAATTACAAATGAAATACAAATTTTATCAGTTTTTGTATTGCTAAGCATTGTTTGCATTTCCTGATATAAACATGCATATAAAAAAAAGTAACCCTCCACCGCCACCGCCATTGTGTATTGTTATTTATCAGATATAGAATATATCTGCTTCTTTTTATTCCTTTGTTCTTTTTTTTTAAATGAGAACAAATATAAATTCTTTAATGCGAGATAATTTACTAAAAAGGGAAGATCCATAGTATATTATTTTTCCGGTGCAATAAAGTTATATAATGTCTATTTTTGTTGATATACGGTATATTTTTATAGGTTTATCTTGATATCGTGTTCACACCGTTGTACGAAATAATTCCAGCCATTTATTTTATGTTCATATTATGCATACAACTCTTATTGTTGGTTGGGCCGGTTCAATAACTCTAGAGAAATTAGCAGGTTTTGATCTCTCTAACCTTGTTCTTAACCCAATGTAGAGACAGTATATGCTTGTTATATCCGTCATGACTCGTTTAGAAATAACCAATTCGCGGGTTCGTTGAAATATCACAGGAGACCCTGTAACAAATTCGGGTATTTGGAGTTACCTTTTTCAAAGCCAACAAATTTGCCACTAAGTATGTATAACATATTGATTTTTTTCCATTCAATAATTGCAAGCAAGACATATACACCTTCATCTGAACCTAAGACTAAGAAAATCAAAGTTAGTAAAATCACAATTCTCACTCAAGTTCATAATAGAATTCCCATGGCGATTGCGTAGAAAATGGACTCTATCTCATTTTCAATTACTCTCAAAATGGAAACTTGTCCATGCATTGCATGGTTATGAGAACTTTTCTTACTAAATGTATCCCTTAAAACATGAATATTTTATTTTTGTACACTTTAGTCTAGTTAATTTCTCTAGCTTGAACAAATATTGTTATTATGACTTGCAACACTAACATCATTGACATGAAAATTTTCAAGAGGCTTATTTGAAGAGCTCACTCCCAAGAGTCACCACACCAATCTCCTCATTGATTTCAGAATACAAAGGAGCAATATCTCTTTGTATCCGCTCCAATTCTTGCACAATATGTGCCATTGATGGTCTTTTAAGAAACACATCCACACATAGTAAAGCCAACTTCATCATTCGTCTAGCAGCAACTCTTTCTTCCTCGCGCAACGTTATGTCAATATACTTGTCCATAACACTGCTATATTTCGCCTTCAAAACAAAATTATGATATTAGTATCCTCCAAGAAACAAAGTTTGTATACGTTGAGTTTGTAAAGATTTACCTGAAATATTATATTTTCATTTGGTTGTGACATGTTTTGGTTGTGGACTTCAAAGCCACTAATCAACTCTAGTAAAAATACTCCGAAACTGTATACATCACTTTGCTCCGAATAGTTTTCTGATAACCTCAACCTTTGGCAAAATCATATGTAATGTAATTCAAATTAACAGATAAAAACTCATAACAGATGTTGATAATTCTTTCAAGAATAAGTTGTAAATGTAGCATACTCTGGATCATGAAAGTAGTCAACATTTGAAGATGAACCTGCCTGATCAACTTTTGTTTGCAATTTGCAGAAGCCATAATCAGATACCTTGGCTGTAAAGTTTTCATCTAACAGAACATTTATCGTACTAAAGTTTGTGTGAAACATAGGAGGGACCAAACCATGAAGATGATCCAGTCCTGTTTCAAAGTAGAAACCAAATTAGCCCTTTTGAATTCCAAAAGAATAAAGGATAGAGTAACGACTCAGGTTGTTTTTCTGAGAAAAAATACGAAGACCTGATTGATCCTTAAAAAGTAAAACATAGTTTTGATTTTCTAAGGACTTATTAGTCTCCGTATTTTTTCTCCAAAACATAACAAAAACTATGGCTACGACTAATTTACCTTTGGATGCGCCTAAGGCGATGGATACTCTACGCTGCAAGTCTAACTTTCCGATAGGTAAACCTTCATTGTCTGCATAACATGGATCCAACATAAAGATATGAAGTGAATAGTGAAACAAACTTCATAAAAAGATAGAATTAGGAAAGAGTACCATATAGATGATTCCCTACATTGCCATTAGGGAGATATTCGTACACGAGTAATTGTTGATAGCTATCTTCGTAATAGCCTATAAGCTTCACAATATGAATGTGATGGATTTGAGCTATCTGCTTGACCTGTCAAGACATATACAAACATACATTACACGTACACGTGCGTTGAACGGGTTTAAATACTAGTTTCATCATCGCATATTTACCTCTGGGATGAAATCTCGAGTCAAGGCAAACATGCGTCTTTTTATAGCCACAAAAGATCCATCTTGAAGCAAACCTTTGTATACAAAACCAAATCTTCCTTCACCTATAATGTTACTTTGACTAAAATTTCCCGTTGCTTGTTCCAGCTCCGAAATTGTTAACAATCTCGTGTTCTGCATGTAATGTGGAGAGAACGCATTAACATACTGCGAGCTGTTGATTCTTCCCATCTCAACTGTCAAACAAGAATATCGTAAATACATTATCACAACAACAAAGTGAATAACCAGAATCATAATTCGTTGTGTACTCAAATTAACTTACAGGCTTGAGATGGTACGGAAGAAGCTGAATCAGATGTTTGTCTTTTGAATCTTCTATATCTTCTCAAGCAGATATAGATAATCACCACAATGACAATGATGACTAAAGCAGCACCGGCACCACCAACTACGGCCGCGACTCTTCTTCCTCCTCCTTGTTTTTTCTCTTGAGATTCTTTTACGGATATTGTAAGTGTAGGAATTTCATTGTTGCTGTCTATCTTTTCTTTTACTCCACCTGTTTCTCAAGTAAAGAGCCTTATCTTACTATTCTTACCGCGTGTTTACGAAAACAATTGATTAATGTGATTCTGAATTGAATTGATTTTGTAAAACTGATCAATGGAGTATTCATAGATAGGAGATAAAAAGTTGACAAAAGCTTACAAGATAATTTGCCGGTTGATTTGTTGAGGTAAACTAACATTTGAATCATTATGAGTAGAAGCAGCCTTATCTTCAAAAGCAATTGCATTGTCAATGTGAATCACTCACTACATGAATTTACCTCTTATCAAATGAGCCTGATCTTCACCTACATAAAGTAGTTTCACAAAGATTTAAGAAACTCTCATTCTAGAGAGCACAAAGAAAGATCTAAGATTGAGAATGGAAGTCAATTTGTTAGCCAGAAATGGTAAAGAGAGATAGACTTAGACAGTTAGCTGCTTTATATAAAGGTGACAATTGAGAAAGAATTGAGCTCACGCTTTGCATGCTTTTCGAGTAAGTTTCATTCAACAATGATAATATGTAGCAGTAGTATACTAGTACTAGTAGTAGTAGAACTTTATTTGTAGTAAACAGAAGTTAAAAAACAAAGTAATCATAACAGATAAAGATAAAAGTGATTAAAAGGGAAGGAGTTGAGTTTTGAAATTTAGGCCGAGCATAACTTAAGCCTAAAAATCGGGTTGTAAGTTGACGATTGTCTACTAATTTTAAACATATTCTCAAATTATATCTCTTACAATGGAAAACTTTTAACATACATTTCATGTTAAGGACAAGACATCTGAAGCGTGACCAAAGTTAGCTGATAGATGTGACCTTATTGACGCGGTCCAACAGATCTTTGATAGACTTTGATATATCATCTTAAAATTTACGTTGGCGGACATTTAAGCGTAGCATTTCAAAAGTAATCTTATAATCTAGACTATAGTATTTAAACATAACTTGCACTTTGTAACCCTAAGCATTGTATACTAAGAAACTAAACCAGTTGATTTATTACTGAAGACGTAGACACAATTGACCGAACTTTCGGGTTAATTTTTTCATTGTTTGTGTATTGTGGACTAAGTTGAGAAAAAATATATATCCAGCTAAGAAAAGCTGGAAAACACTTTAAACAGGTTGTCTTGATTGAAACGGACAGGTGGAATTGCTTGGTTTCTTTTGAACTTTGTAAGCCCACAAAACTTTCCCATCAAGGAAATATGGTATACCAAATCCCAAAATATTCTCAAGGAATCTCTAAACCTTTGATTTCAAAAAGGAAATGCCAGCCAGAATATAAACAAGCTGAAACTGAGCCAAATGAGTTCCATTTTCCAAACACAATATCTTTTCATCCTCAATTGCTTTCTGCAACAAGGGATTCAAAATGGATTCAGCTTAACATAAACATGAAAAAACTTTTTGTAATACAAGATCAGGAGTTTTCACATTGCAGCATTGTTGTCCTGCAAAGTGCAAATAGAGCAGAAGAAATATGATTCTCTTCACATGGTAAAGTGATAAACAACAAAAGCCAAAAAACACAATCCTTGTCAGGAAAATAAGTCATGGAACTTTTAGAATTTAGATCTTTAGAAAGAGTTGAGGTTAATTATGATTAGTACAACTAGAAAGTGAGAATTATGATGAATGATGATGATTATGATGATGATGGTGATAATTCATGTTTTGTTATAATTCCATTGAAAAAAGAGTTATCTTTCTTTTTGTGATATGATTCATGGCACCATTGACAAGTATCATGATTTTAAATTGTCATCGCTGTTGCGGTTGCAAGATCTCAAGCAGTCCACCAACACTCGCCGGGTTCGGAACTGGGACCCCGTGCCTAGCCCTCAAGGTTAGAGTCAATCATTTTCCTGAGGTTATGGATCCATTTTGCCGACTTCTCTAGTCTACATTGTTCCATCGGCCAGAGGTCGTTCACCTTAGAAACCTGATGCAGTTATGAGTACGACCGGCTATGGAAAGCATTCGGTCCTCCAGATTTTCAAAGGCCGCTAGGGATGGACCGGACACCACGATTAGACCTCAAAATCTTTAATATTGTGTGGCGGACCCGATTTAAAACCATGGCAGGTAATAAAAACATGATATAAATAACAAAAACAGTGATAATGATAGGTGGAGACAGATAGGAAGAGAGAGAGAGAGTTTGTACATCAGTACATTGCATGCTCTTTTATTGTTTCTTAAAACCAATGAACAATTTTTATGCGCCTTAACATAGTTGGCAAATGCTCCCCACTTCACAGGTAGCAGCCACTACAACCTACAAAATGATCAAACATTTGTCCCTTCACACTTGCATGGAGATAGTTCTTGTCTGACTTGTTCAAAAATCAGACATTTAAATTACGTAGAGACAATTATTATGAACAGGCTTTGTTAAGTACTATATGAGAAAGTGATTCATATTAGATGTGTCGAGTACTATGAGAAAACGTGTTGCATGAAGTAAAGTTGATTGTTAATGATCTGCAAATGTGAAAGAGATGATGATGAGTAAGAATAATTGAAGTGATTAAGGTAAGAAAATATTGACATGTGAGAGAAACATCCTTGGTCCTAATAAAAAATAGGACCATGAGACTTTTGGTTTGAATGGAGTTGTCTCCTGCATGCATGATGCTGACTGAAGATGTTTGTGGGGACCTTTTAGTGTAATTTTTTAGTAGAGGAGAGAAAGCTGAACATATGAGAAGAATGCAGTGGTGAATTGGCCATTGGCAGGGGAGTCACATGCACAAAACCAACCCTTTTTGCCGTAGGTGTAAAAAAGGTTCTTCTATTTGGTATCATCACATTTTTTGACAATTTGTTATGTGTAACATGTTTATTCATATATCATAAGTACATTAAACATGGAGGGTTAAAGTAAAATATTGATTTTTTTAATAACAAGTCTTATTACATGTGATTGGCTGAATTTTGTAGGCAACATAATAAGAAAGAAAGATGTTGTGACATTATGCGAGACATTCCGTCTTGAAGTGTTTTATGAAGCAATTGTTACGATTTGTTTCTTTTTATGTCCAATCAAAAATTTAACTTAAAGTGTGTTCTATTTGGGAAAATACTTGAAGTGTTTTATGAAGCAATTGTTAGGATTTGTTTCTTTTTATGTTCAATCAAAAATTTGATTTAAAGCGTGTTCTTGTTTGAAAAATATTTATTCTGATTCCGCTTTTAGCAATATTGAAATTATTATTCATATTAGATTAAGATTTAATTATTATTCGACAAGGGCACGGACTACTATCTCACCAAGCCCTACGAGCTAGACACTGAGGATTAACTTGCCTACAACAAGATTGTGGCGTCTGTGGATAGTTTCGTGCCCAGTTAGTGTGTGACCAAGAACGGAAGTGCTATCGTCGGCGAGGACGACCAGCCTGTTTACGAGGCCCGAATCATCAATACTAAGGACCTCCTCGAGTGTCCTATTGTTGAGGAGGCTTTAGCGCTTTTAGGTAGATGTTTTCCTTGACTTGCTTGTGTGCTTGTTTTTCCTAAGTATGCTAACATGTGTTCGTCTTTGTTGCAGGTAAAATGGTCAATCTCCAAGAGCACATCGTCAAGCTTGCTGCGGCCAAGGCGAGCAAGAAAACTCCCAAGATCTGGGTCACTCAGATTCTGGCATAATCCAAGGCGGACTCCGGCCTTGGCACCTCTTCTTCACAGTCAGGTAGCCAGTCTCCCCGTCAACGGGACCCCCGACCAAGAAAAGGCATCACGCGGAGGAAACTGGGGCCATTGACCTCACCTCGGATTGTCACGGAGAGAAGTTCCTGTTGCCCCCTGCCATCTCAATAGGGGTTTCGTCGAGGGAGACCATTCCTTGGTCGTGCACCAGGGAGAGTCAGATGCGATCTTGAAGCTCGGAAGGGAGGGTAGGAGGAAAGCACTGGCCCAGGATGCGGCGGCCCTGATGAGGATCTTAGAGACGGCCTTAGTCCTTAACGACGAGGATACTTGTCCCGCCGCCTAGCGGAGAAAGTTGCAGGCAGCAAAAAGAGCGCTTAAGGGGAAGAAGCTCGAGGTGGAGAATGTCTTCGCCAACTACATGGAAAAGCATGTGATCCAGGTTGGGCTCCTCACTGAGCTGGATCAGATGAAGGAGGCGCTGACGAAGGCGGCTGAGGAGAAGAAGACCCTCGAGGCGAGGATCACTGAACTGGAAGTTGTTGTGGCCCCTTCCGATAACGAGTCCACTAAAGAGAGGGCCTTGCTGACTCGCGGTGCGTTGGTCTCCCGGATCAGGGTCCTCGAACAAGATTGCTTGGATGTTGTCGGGATGGGCTTCGATAATGCAGTGGCTCAGCTCCAAGTTGTGAACCCCAGGGTCGCGCTTGTCACCGAGGGGATTGGATTACTGAACCAGGTGGTCGACGGTAAAATAGTCGCTTGACCTAGCCTTGAAAAAGACGGTGACGCCGTGGAGGAGACCCGACCTGAGGAGGAGATTCAGTTCTTCTAGAGGGTTCTCGGATGCCTTGGTCCCGTAGGTTAATCGGAACGGGGTTTCCCCGGTGGTCGAGTGTGGTGTAGTTCTTTAGGCCCAGAGCACGTTGTGTAGCTCCTCGACCCATTTTTTCTCGGCCTTGCCCAGTCTTCATTTTATGCCTCGTAATATCACTCTGTTCGCGGCTTCGACCTGGCCATTTGTTTGCGGGTGCTCGACCGAAGTGAAATGTTGTTTGGCGCCTAGCTTGGCGACGAAGTCTGGGAAGTTTTTGTTTGTGAATTGCGTCCTGTTGTCGGTGACGATCGCTTGTGGTACGTCGAACCGGACGAGTATATTTCTTTTGGAGAAACGAAGTATGTTGTGTGTAGTGATTTTGGCGAGGGCCTCTGCCTCTATCCACTTTGTGAAATAGTCAACACCGAGTATCAGGTATTTGTCCTGGTAAGACCCCGTGGTAAACGGTCATAGGAGGTCCACGGGGAAGAGTGGGTTTTAAGCTCGTTGGGTGGTGCCAAGTGCATGTCCCCGTGGCGCTGACATTTATCGCACTTTTTGACGTGTTCTTTCGCATCGTGTTGCGTGGTGGGCCAATAGTATCCTGCTCATAGGGCCTTCAGGGCGAGAGATCTCCCTCCGAGATGTTGGACGTTGATTCCTTCGTGGATCTCGTGTAGGATCTAGGCGTCCTTGGATTCCTCGACACACTTGAGGAGGAGGGGGATGGAGAATCCTCGTCTGTATAGCTTGTTCTCGATAAGAGGTCAGTTCTCCTGTTGCGAGGTCGCGTTACGCTAGCCTCCTTTTGGTCAGGGGCAGTTCTCTTGTTGCAATTTAGTTATAAATCGGGGTCATCCAGCAGTCGTTGTCGCCGATGGCATTCGCGTCGAGAATCGCAGACGGTTTCTCGATGCTCTGACGGGAAAGTATCTCTTGGATGACAGACTTGTTCTCGCCCTTCTTCTTCGTGCTCGCGAGTTTTGACAGGATGTTTGCCTGGGTGTTGTGCTCGTGAGGGACGTGTCTTACCTCAGCGAAGTCGAATTTGGCTATTCTTTCCCGGGCCAGAGCCAAGTACTCCGAGATATTTTCGTTTTTGGCTTGGTATTCCCTCAATACTTGTGAGGCGACGGGATGAGAGTCGGTGAAGAATTTTACTTCTCTAGCTCCTAAATCCTCTGCCAAGCGCAGCCCCGCGAGGAAAGCTTCGTATTCATTCTGGTTGTTCGAGGTCGGGAAAGTTAAAGAGAGGGAAATTTCGATCAGGATTCCCTCCTCGTTTTCCAGGATGATTCCTGCCCCTCTTCCAGTCGAACTGGATGCCCCGTCCACGAATATGGTCTACTTGTGGGCTCCGTTTGTCGGGGAAGTCGGCATGGACATTTTTGCCACAAAGTTGGCAAGTACTTGGGCTTTAAGGTCCTTTCTACTCCCGTACTGAATGTCGAATTCGGAGAGTTCCAATGACCATTTAAGCATTCTTCTGACCATGTTAGGACGGCCGAGTAGCTGTTTCACAGGCTGGTCAGTTCGCACCAATATCGTGTGGGCTAGGAAGTAGTGTCTCAACCTCCTCTCTGCATTGATGAGGGCCAGTGATACCATTTTGATCTGCTGGTATCTGAGTTCTGGTTCTTGCAGGGCCTTGCTGGTGAAGTATATAGGTTTCTGTTTATCGGGGGTCTCACGAATGAGAGTCGCGTTGACGGCCTCGGCTGTGACAGCGAGGTAGAGGTAGAGTGTCTCCCCGTCATCTGTTCGTGAAAGAACTTGTTGTGATTGAGCTCGTTTGAGGTGGAAAAGGGCGTGTTCGCACTCCCCGGTCATCTCAAGCGCTGCTTTCTTGCAAAGAAGTTTGAAAAAGGGAAGTACGTGCTGGGCAGATTTTGCTACGAAGCGAGATAGCAAGGTGAGCATCCCGTTCAGGGACGGAATCGACTTCTTCGAATTTGGCGTTGGGTATTCGAAGAAGGCCTTGCATTTGTCCGGGTTCGCTTCAATTCCTCGCTCGGTTAGGTAGAAATCGAGGAACTTGCAGGCTCGAACGTTGAAGGTACACTTCTCCAGGTTGAATCTCATTTTGCATCTCCTCGCTTGGTTGAAGATTCTCTGTAGGTGGAGCGTGTGATCGGTTTCCTCTTGGGACTTCACGATCATGTCGTCCATGTAGACCTCGAGCATATCTCTAATCTCACCTCATAAGACTTTGTTCATCATCCGTTGGTAAGTAGCGCCGACGTTTTTCAGGCCGAAGGGCATTACGTTGTAGTAATAGTTGCCCGACTTGGTCATGAAGGTCGTGTATTTCTTGTCCGCTTTTGCCATGGGGATTTGGTTGTACCCCGAGTCGCGTCTATGAATGACAACATTTTGAAACCTGCAGAGTTATCGACCAATCTATCAATATTAAGCAAGGGATAAGCATCTTTAGGGCAAGCCCTGTTAAGATCGGTATAGTCAACACACATTCGCCACTTTCCATTAGATTTTTTAACGAGTACAACATTTGAAAGCCAAGTTGTGTACTGGGCTTCCGAAATAAAGTTTTCCTAAGTATGTTAACATGTGTTCGTCTTTGTTGCAGGTAAAATGGTCAATCTCCAAGAGCACATCGTCAAGCTTGCTGCGGCCAAGGCGAGCAAGAATACTCCCAAGAACTGGGCCACTCAGATTCTGGCAAAATCCAAGGCGGACTCCGGCCTTGGCACCTCTTCTTCACAGCCAGGCAGCCAGTCTCCCCCTCAACGGGTCCCCCGACCAAGAAAAGGCATCGCGCGGAGGAAACTGGGGCCGTTGATCTCACCTCGGATTGTCACGGAGAGATGTTCCTGTTGCCCCCTGCCATCTCTACAGGGGTTTCTTCGAGGGAGACCATTCCTTGGTCGTGCATCAGGGAGAGTCAGAAGTGATCTTGAAGCACGACAGGGAGGGTAGGAGGAAATCACTTGCCCAGGATGCGGCGACACTGATGAGGGTCTTAGAGACGGCCTTAGTCCTTAATGACGAGGAAACTTGTCCCGCCGCCGAGCGGAGAAAGTTGCAGGCAGCAAAAAGAGCGCTTAAGGGGAAGAACCTCGAGGTGGAGAATGCCTTCGCCAACTACATGGAAAAGCATATGATACAGATTGGGCTCCTCACTGAGCTGGGTCAGATGAAGGAGACGCTGGTGAAGGCGGCTGAGGAGAAGAAGACCCTCGAGGCGAGGATCACTGAACTGGAAGTTATTGCGGACCCTTCCGATAACGAGACCACTAAAGAGAGGGCCTTGCTGACTCGCGGTGCGTTGGTCTCCCGGATCAGGGTCCTCGAGCAAGATTTCTTGGATGTTGTCGGGATGGGTTTCGATAATGCGGTGGCTCAGCTCCAAGTTGTGAACCCTGGGGTCGCGCTTGTCACCGAGGGGAGCGGATTTCTGAACCAGGTGGTCGACGGTAAAATAGTCGCTCCACCTAGCTTTGACAAAGACGGTGACGCCGAGGGGGAGACCCAGCCTGAGGAGGAGGAAAAAGTTTAGGTTTATTTGTTTGTATTCGTATGGCCTGCGTGCCACGATTTATATTTGTCTGGCCTGCGTACCATGGTTTGTAATACTTGAGCAGTGGGCTCTGCCTGTCTGTTGTAATACTTTGACGTCATCGGCTTTTATGGTCGTTATATTAATATAACTTTACTTTTTTGATATGTGCGTATATGCCTTTGTATGGTTTGCTCGTTGAGTAAATAGTTTCCTCGGTTAATAGTTATGTTTTTTTGCAAATTGTTTTTGCAAAGTGTATGTGGGGTCTTGCTCGACAGAATTGGTGCTCGACAGTGTAGGGAACTCGTTCGAGTGATCAAAGTTGGCTTCCGATTGATGGCGGGGCCAAGATCTCGATTGAGATCTTAACTCTGCGGTGTGAACCTCCCATCGCGAGCTGGGTGTTCTACCTTCGTGGTACATTGACGATGGAGCTAGGTTGAGGATTCCCTGTCGGGCCAAGAATATGCTTGTCAAAAGAGTGGAAACTTTCCTTTTTGTTTAATTTTGGGACGATGTGCTTGTACCCGAGCACGCCTCCATGGTCGGGGTGTATCTTGTCATAGTTGAATAGGTCACGCTGACTGTTAGGCTTAGTTGTAATACTGTTTTAGTTTTTCTGCGTTCCATGGTCGAGCAAGTTCTTCCCCAGGCAATTTTTTGAGTTAGTAGGCCCTATTTTATGTTTTTGCTCAGATGCGATAGTGGCCTTCATAGTTTGCGGCGTGTTTTCCCTCGCGAGGGTCTTTGTGATTCCTTCACAAGGCTAGACTGTCGATTTGGAATTCCCGTTTTATGACTTTGTTATCATGTCTTAAGGTTATTCTTTGTTTCAACGAGGTTTCTCGGAGGGCTGCTCCTGACCAAATTTCTTCGACCAGATCGAGTTCCTCACTTAGCGACTCTTCGTTCATCTCCTTTTCAAGGGGAGATTCAGTTCTTCTAGAGGGTTCTCAGATCTCCACGGGGATGACTGCCTCGGTCCCGTAGGTTAATCGAAATGGGGTTTCCCCGGTGGTCGAGTGTGGTGTAGTTCTTTAGGCCCAGAGCACGCTGTGTAGCTCCTCGACCCATTTTTTCTTGGCCTCGACCAATCTTCATTTTAGGCCTCGTAAGATCACTCTGTTCGCGGCTTTGGCCTGCCCATTTGTTTGCGGGTGCTCGACCGAAGTGAAATATTGTTTGGCGCATAGCTTGGCAACGAAGTTTGGGAAGTTTTTGTTTATGAATTGCGTCCTGTTGTCGGTGACGATCGCTTGTGGTACGTCGAACCGGATGAGTATATTTCTTTTGGAGAAACGAAGTATGTTGTGTGCAGTGATTTTGGCGAGGGCCTCTGCCTCTATCCACTTTGTGAAATAGTCAACACCGAGTATTAGGTATTTGTCCTGGTATGACCCCATGGTAAACGGTTATAGGAGGTCCATGGGGAAGAGTGGGTTTTAAGCTCTTGGGTGGTGCCAAGTACATGTCCCCGTGGCACTGACATTTATCGTACTTTTTGACGTGTTCTTTCGCATCGTGTTGCATGGTGGGCCAATAGTATCCTGCACGCAGGGTCATCAGGGCGAGAGATCTCCCTCTGAGATGTTGGGCATTGATTCCTTTGTGGATCTAGGCGACCTTGGATTCCTCGACACACTTAAGGAGGGGGATGGAGAATCCTCGTCTGTATAGCTTGTTCCCGATAAGGGGGCAATTCTCCTGTTGCGAGGTCTCGTTATGCTAGCCTCCTTTTGGTCAGGGGGCAGTTCTCTTGTTGCGAGGTAGTTATAAATCGGGGTCATCCAGCAGTCGCTGTCGCCGATGGCATTCACGTCGAGAATCGCAGACGGTTTCTCGATGCTCAGGCGGGAAAGTATCTCTTGGATGACATACTTGTTCTTGCCCTTCTTCTTCGTGCTCGCGAGTTTTGACAGGATGTTTGCCTGGGCATTGTGCTCGTGAGGGACGTGTCTTACCTCAGAGGAGTCGAATTTGGTTATTCTTTCCCGGGCCAGAGCCAAGTACTCCAAGAGATTTTCCTTTTTGGCTTGGTATTCCCTCAATACTTGTGAGGCACCGGGCTGGGAGTCAGTGGAGATTTTTACTTCTCTAGCTCCTAAATCCTCTGCCAAGCGCAGCCCCGCGAGGAAAGCTTCATATTCAGTCTAGTTGTTCGAGGTTGTAAAAGTTAAAGAGAGGGAAACTTCGATCAGGATTCCCTCCTCGTTTTCCAGGATGATTCCTGCCCCTCTTCCAATCGAATTAGATGCCCCGTCCACGAATATGGTCTACTTGTGGGCTCCGTTTATCGGGGAGGTCGGCATGGACATTTTTGCCACCAAGTCGGCTAGTACTTGGGCTTTAAGGGCCTTTCTACTCTCATACTGAATGTCGAATTCGGAGAGTTCCAAGGACCATTTAAGCATTCTTCCGACCATGTTAGGACGGCCGAGTAGCTGTTTCATAAGTTGGTCAGTTCGTACCACTATCGTGTGGGCTAGGAAGTAGTGTCTCAACCTCCTCTCTGCATTGATGAGGGTCAGTGATACCATTTCGATCTGCTAGTATCTGAGTTCTGGTTCTTGCAGGGCCTTGCTGGTGAAGTATATAGGTTTCTATTTTTCGGGGGTCTCACGAATGAGAGTCGCATTGACGGCCTCGACTGTGACGGAGAGGTAGAGGAAGAGAGTCTCCCCGTCATCCGTTCGCGAAAGAACTTGTTGTGATTGATCTCGTTTGAGGTGGAGGAGTGCTTGTCCGCACTCCCCGGTCAACTCAAGCGCGGCTTCCTTGCAAAGAAGTTTGAAAAAGGGAAGTACGTGCTGGGTAGATTTTGCTACGAAGCGAGATTGCGAGGTGAGCATCATGTTCAGGGACTAAATCGACTTCTTCAAATTTGGCGTTGGGAATTCGAAGAAGGCCTTGCATTTGTCCGGGTTCGCTTCAATTCCTCGCTCTGTTAGGTAGAAATCGAGGAACTTGTCGGCTCGAACGTTGAAGGTACACTTCTCCAAGTTGAATCTCATTTTGCATCTCCTCGCCTGGTCGAAGACTCTCTGTAGGTGGAGCGTGTGATCGGTTTCCTCTTGGGACTTCACGATCATGTCGTCCATGTAGACCTCGAGCATATCTCTAATCTCACCTCATAAGACTTTGTTCATCATCCGTTGGTAAGTAGCGCCGACATTTTTCAGCCCGAAGGGCATTACGTTGTAGTAATAGTTGCCCGACTTGGTCATGAAGGTCGTGTATTTCTTGTCCGCTTTTACCATGGGGATTTGGTTGTACCCCGATTACGCGTCTATGAATGACAACAGTTTGAAACCTACAGAGTTATCGACCAATCTATCAATATTAGGCAAGGGATAAGCATCTTTAGGGCAAGCCCTATTAAGATCGGTATAGTCAACACACATTCGCCACTTTCCATTAGATTTTTTAACGAGTACAATATTTGAAAGCCAAGTTGTGTACTGGGCTTCCGAAATAAAGTTTGCCTCTAGGAGGTCTTTTATAGCTTTTTCAGCAGCCTTCGCTTTTTCGGGAGACTGCCTACGCCTACGTTGTACTACGACCCTAGCAGCGGAATCTATGGCCAGTTGGTGGCAGGCGACGTCAGGGTCCAGTCCGGGTATCTCCGCAACGCTCCATGCGAACAAGTCAGCATTTTCTCTCAAGCAAGCCTTTAGGGGCTTCCTCACGAGGTCGGGGATATCAGTGTCAATCTTCACGCCTTTGTTTGGGTTGTTGTCGAGGAGATGACTTCGAACTCGCCGTCAGGGATGGGGCGTCTAGGATGGGCCGGCTCATCATTGACATCTGGCGTCGGGGAGTTTTCTGCTGCTAGTCGGGCTCCTTTGTCTTTCTTCTTCTGCTCCTTCAGGTCATCCTTAGTGAAGCGGCTGTCAAGGTTGACTGAGTCGATGTGAGGTATTGGCTTCGGCTCTTCAGAGGTGCTGGGTCGAGTTGGCTTGCCGGGAGTTCTGGACGGTGCGTTGATAGTACTCCATCCCTTCGAGGCCACTTCAAAACATCTCCTCGCAACTTCAATGTCCCCGTGAAGTGTGGCGACGGGGCCTATTTCCTCTGTCTTTTTCTCTTGTGTGATTTCCAATTTTGCCCAACACCAATTTTATTAAACTAATTGTTTTTCTTTTTCACTTAAGGACAATTTATATAGAAGACAGTCTATATAGTTGGATAGGAATAGGGCTAACTGTACCTATCTCTAGAGGACAGTTTACAACATTGTCTAGTGTTGGTATGTCAACTCATCAGTTGTAAAATAGTATTTTCTGCATAGTTAAATTAAACTCTATCAACACTCCAATCAATGCTACATCTTTCACCACCCCCATTTTTTCTTTTTCCAATTAAATTCAACTAATTATATTAACTTTTGACATATTACTAATTATATTAATTTCAGTATCTTATGGAGATGAGAGTGAAATATTGGCTTTCTTGAATAAGTACACTTTAATGGTAGTTTGTCTAGATATTGTATCACTAATAATAAGCTAGATATTGGCTTTTTCTCAGTATCTTATTTGTTGAATTGAACCGCTATACATTTTTTCTGGTTTAGTGCTATTTTTTTAATTATTATTGATATTTCTTTTAAGTTGGTTTAATATTGATTACAATGAAACTATGTTTCAAAATCTTTTGTGCCATTGTTTCATCTTTATAATAAGCCAAACAAACATCATGAGATAATTACCATCTTAATCAATAATATTAATTTTAAAGCATGATTCAATAATCCTTATAATTTTAAAGTATGTGCATATTTCCCTGCAAAACGTGCAATAGAGTTGAACCTACTACAACTTTTGCAACTTCAATTTCAGAAGTTGCAATGACAGAAAAAATCCAACGTAATCAGAACAAAAAAAAAGCTAAGTTGCAACTTCAATTTCATAGTACTGCAAATTTTTCTTCTTGTGGAAAGTAACCTGTTTTGCCTTCACTTGTCTGTTCTTCACATCAATCTTGTTTCCACAAAGAACAATTGGGATGTTTTCACAGACCCTGAAAACAGTGGTGCAGAAAATCACTAAACAGCGAGATAAACCACTTAGTGATGACTATGTGTGTTAAGCTACAGAACAATTAAAAAGGGTTCAATGACTCTTATATATACCGACAAAGATCACGGTGCCAAGTAGGAACATTCTTGTATGTCAGTCGTGCAGTAACATCAAACATTATAATCGCACACTGCCCATGGATACTGCAAAAATAAAGAGCATGTTAAAATCAATTAAAAAGGAAGCAATTATGTAGACCTACAAACAAAAGTGCAGGAACAAATATTTTAAATATTCACAACAGTGCAGGAAAAGCCAAACATTTTATTACATTCTTCAATGCTAGAATTCCCAATTATATAACTAACTCATCCCAACGGGAATAAAGACTACACAGAGGACATGCAAAACTTTGGTACTCTACCCTATAATGATTATTTCTAGAGAATAAAGGTCGCAGAAAAGTGAGTCAAGATCACAATAGGATAAAAGAACAACAATCTAGTGTTACAAATACGACTTCTCTAGACATGAAGTTTAGTTTTTCTTCCAATTCCTACTTCTCAGACATCAGTGATGCAATACGACCCTGGTCTTTTGCTAATTATTCTAGCCCCTGGTGCCTCATTAGTGACTCACGTTGTAAATTTAAATCATCATTAGACACACACAACCGAAAATTAAATTAAAAATTAAATGGCCAAAGTTGTAATAACACAATCATAAGTCACATGTAGTTCAAATTTTAAACCAAATAGCTCAATTTCTAATACTTAAAGATGGTGGTCTGGTGGACCAAGACATAGAATTGTACTGATTGTGCTAGTCATTGATTGTTGATGAACTGAGTTTAATTCTGCACTCAGTGCTGCTGCATCTTCCTCCGCCTAGACAAAGATAGTCAATAAGATTATGAAGACAAAAAATGGCCTTTCATATTACATTTTATTAGTAAAATAAAAGCCCTCATACACGATATTGCTTCTCTTCTGCTTCTTTAAGACGTTTCTTCAGGGTACGAAGCTGCGCTAAAAGATCCTCCTGCACTAATATGTAATTACAATAGGTATTGTGAAAAAATTAAACTGGGGAGACAAGGATAAAATTGAGTATAATTACTCGTGCGACAACTGCAACATCTTTTTCCATTACAACATCCTTAAGAGCTTTCTTGAGAGAAGGCACTGTATATTGCTCCTACAAGAATCAAATTGGGTTTTCTAATTAAGTGTTAAAATCATTACAATCTCCCTATTATGTAGTGAATTTAAGGGATAAATCTTGCTATATTTGTAGGTCTATGACTGAAAGAAAAAAAGACGATACAACAAGATTATATGGCCAAAACAAAGCTTGGCATTTTTGTATGTCTATCAAAGGTTTTGATTATAACATTACATCACTTAAAATTGATTGACAAGTTTTGCACACAATGGTGGTAAGCAAGAAAGAATCACAGAAGCACAACTCTTAGAATCTACAAATAGATCATCATAAATGAAAATAGGCATGGAAAGCATGAGCAAAACATAAGCGAAATATTTGAAAGCTCTTATTTCACCCATCCAGAATTCTTATAGCTTGGAGAAAAGACAAAAAAAAAATAAGAAAATAGAACATCTGGTAATAGGAGAGGGTCAAATAACAAATTCTTGAGAAGAAATTAGCTTCTACCTTCGAGCAGCCATTCGCCGACAAGCTTCATACATAGTTGTTGTTTCGGGTACTGTCAAGACCCTGTTGGATGAATGAAATAAATTTACAAAGTTTCATGAATTCATACACCTCACAAGAATAGATTCCTCCTAATTAGCAGTCAGTTTTGTATATGTCGTACCTCAAAAAATACGATCCTCACGATGAACGCGGAAAAAACTGTTCGAAACAAAGTCGCCAACGAACTTTATTTATCCCAAGTTAGGGAAAGGAAAATATCGATATAACCTTTAAAGGGAGATAAGAACATGGTCGTTGCAACCAAATTCGGGTTCGGGAGTCGGTTACGCAAGAGGGAAGGTATTAGCACCCTCTACGTCCGTTGTACTCAACGGGAACCTCTTGATTCGATTTGTGAGAAAGTTAGGCTTGGTTTGTTTGTTATCTTCTAAGGTAAAAGGGCTCGTTTTTAAAAGAGAAAATGGGTGGTTTTATATTAGTGTGCTCGGCAAGGATTAGAACCCTTGTGCCTACGTATTCCCTCGTGCAATGGGAAAGTCAGAGCATTCGTAGTTCGTGGGACTACGGCTGTTTGGTTTGTGTTTTTTATAAGCGCCAATTATCCACACACGAGTAAGAGAACTCGCACCCAAACAATTGAGGAGAAAGATAGAAGACTTCATCCCCCTCACATCACCTTTTAGGAAGTTGTGTTTGAATATACAATTAAGTGTGTTAAAGAGTTTGATTAAGAAAAGTGGATTTGACTTGTATGTGTTTTAGGGTTTCGATCACATGGGGGCGAAAAAAGGATAGTTTTATATGTTTTAGAGGTGACAATTGTCCACACACGAGTAAGAGAACTCACACCCAAACAATTGAGGAGAAGGGCCAAAGACTCGACCACCCTCACTTCACCTTTTATGAAAATGGTGTTTGGATATGGATTACGTGTTTTAATGAGTGCCTAGAAAACGGGTTGAATGTTGTCGAGTTACAAGTGTTTTAGAGGCGTCAATTGTCCACACACGAGTAAGAGAACTTGCACCCAAACAATTGAAGAGAAAGACCAAAGACTTGACCCCCCTCCTTTTCACCTTTCAAGAAATAGTGTTTAAGTATAGTTAAATGTATTGATTTTATTTGAAAAATACTCGATGTTGATCGAGGTTTGAATTTGCGTTCGGAATGGGTTGAGGACTAATGGAAAGGAGGTCCTAATGGTTCAAGGTAAGGTCGATTGCGAGGTAAAAGCACTTGACTTAAAAATTAGGTAAGGGACTTGATATGTGGATTAAGTGAATGCTTGGAAATGAATTGGTGGTTAATTGAATTTGTTTTGAAAAATGCTTGACGTTGGGTCAAGCTTGTTTATTCTTTTGAAAAATGTTGATTTTAATCTTATGGGAGATAGATACAATTACTTAAGTGGGAATAATCAAACTAAAATTAGAATTAGTCAATCACATATACGCATACAAACCAAAGTGAAATGTGCAACAATTATCGTTGTATAAAGCCCAAGAGGAGGCTATGTGAGGTTGATTGCGATCGTGAGAACAATTGACTTACAAAGTATTAAAAGGGCTTGACATTAAGTCAAGGTATTAGTTTGAAAAGAGTTTTTTTGGTCTGGACAAGCATATTATGAATGACATACATATAATTAGAGCATGAAATTAACCCATAAGAGAAAATTATAAACATCAGATAAAGATTAAAAACCAAATAAGAAAAGGAGGAGAAAATAAAATTAAACATGTTAGTCTAATTAATAACCTAATCCTAAGGTTAGTCTAAAGGAAAAATTCAAACTAATTTGTTTTAGAATTTTTTAAAGAAAAAGGTGAAAATTTAAGTAATTAATCAAATTAAACTAAAATATTTAATAAAATTAACTATTAAAGTTAATTAGTATTAAATAAAATGGTTTAATGAGATTAATTAGAAATTGATTAATTAACAAGGTTTAGAAAAGTATTTTGGATTTTTTTTAATTAAAGAAAATTAAATTAATATAATTAATTAAATTAAAGTCAAATATTTAATAAAACTAATTATAAAATTAATTATTTAATATTAATTAAATAATTTTAATAAAATTAACTAAAAACAAAAAAAAGTGTTTTTTTTTGTCTTTTTTATAAATAAAAGAAAAATAAAAGAAAAAAAGTTCTAAAAAGAAAACAAGTGGGCCAGAAGTATCAGTAAAACAGTAGGTGCGGTTAAGAAATTCACAGGGCCCAATGTTAATAAGCCCACGCTGGGAAGGAGGGTTCACCGTGAACCCTCAGTCAACTTGGGGCGTTGGATGCAAATGAGTCAACCACTGACTCTAATCCAAGGGTTGAGATATAGGGATGCATGGTAACTCTCGAGGGTTGGCGCACACAGAATCAAAGGGGAGGTCACCAACCGGTGACAAGTGTCCAGGGTGGAGACACTTGTCACCACCAGACCCAACATCTAAACAAGGCATGGGTGACGAAACAAACTTAAAGATAAAAGGTTCACAACGTAAACCAATTCCATCTATCCTCTCTCTTCGTTCTCTCACGTTGCATCTCTCTCTGCAAAAGGGTCTCGCCGAAAACCTAGATCGCTGCCGGAGAAGCGGCGGCGCGCGGCGGCCACCACCGCCTTCTCCGGTGACACCACCACCAAACCCTTAAGCAACCCACATGAACCCTAATCAAAACTTTCCCCTCTTTCCAAATCCGGACTAGATTTTTCAAAATCCCACCCTAATCCTCAAACAGAAACCTAAAAGAAAACCTAGATCTAACCAAAATCAGAGCAAGTAAGCAATTGATGGAGGGTTTCAAAACGTAATCATATGGTGACTACAAATCGAGCATCAGAAAGTAAAAAGGAGGTGAATAATACCTAGATCGGAGCGATTCCGATCGAAAGCTTTCCGACGAAGGTAACTTTCTTTAACTTCCCTCTTTCTTCTTTTTCCTTCTACGTATCTTCTTCTTCCTGCTATAATCTCTGAGCGTGATGTTGTTGAGTGTTGTTGTTTTGTATGATTGCAGGAAAATGTGAGGTTAAGCTCAAACTAGCTCAGAATTTTAATGTGAAACTCTGAGTAATTATTTTAGGATTCTTTGAGAGCTTTAGAGATGGAGGTTGGGGATTTCTTGCGCAGCCTTGTAATGCTCTAAAAATGTAGGGTTTTTTCCATTTTTTTTCACAGTGTTGCAGCTCTATTTATATTCAAAGCTTTTAGGTTTAGCAGACAATTCTATAGAATTTCTGAAATCCTCTGTATTGCTATAGTTTAGGCTTTGTCTGCTACACTTTGTCTCTTTCCCAATTTTGTGTTAAGGTAGATGTACTGTGGTTACTTGTTGCTTTTCTTACCTTGCCATTTTTGTGAATTCTGAGTTCTGCCTCTATGTGGCCCCTACTGAACCAATACTGATTTTCTGATATGGTTTTGAGCATGCTGTAATTTTGACTTTATTTTGACACATATCTTTATCTTGTTTGTGACTGAAACTCATTGTTGCCAATTGATTTCTGATGAATACCTTGAGTGACCAATATTAGTCCTAGATTAAGCTGTGGCATGGCATGATGGTTCCCAATTTTATTTCTTTTGAATTGGTAAGTAGAACCCATTTTTCCGAGTAATTTTTCAAGTCTGAACTAACCTTCCTGATCTAACTTGTTTCCACGTGGCATAGTAGCTGATGTGAGCAAACTGATGTGAAGTTATTGTTTTTGCTGTTGTAAAATGTTTGTTAACTTCCTTGTGAATCTCTTCCATTTTGAAACGGGACTCTTGAAATTCATGCTTGTATTCATCTCTAACTTTATTTGTTTACTCTTTATCTCATGTATCCTTCTTGGAGCGACTTGGCGAAAATTATGGCAGAAGTTGAAACATGAGATCATACCTTCATGAAGGTAAGGAATCCTTTGTATTTTGGTGAAGCACGAGTCTTAGCAATAATACTATCATTAGTAGGTTGTTTAGTATGCCATGAACTTATGTCAGGAGGAAGCAAGGTCTTTGGCATCCTGTTGCATTGCACCTGTTTTGCTTTTCCATGTTTTGACCTTGGAGTTTGGTGATGCCTTGATGCAAAGTTTAATGGAGAGCTTAATTGAAGAAGACATCAAATGGCTGCTCCTATGCTTGAAGAACAATGCAGGTGCCCAACATCAAGTGGGATTGGACTGGATGGCTTCTGACTTAGGCTTGAAGGCTTTTTGGTAAGATTCGAAACCTTAACCCATATTCAAAAGTCATCAAACTAGTCATCCCTCAAATGCTTACTTGAATTTTCTGTTCATTACAGGACATGAGTTGCCTCCTTCACTTCCAGCTGAGAACATTGCGAGCATTTCTAAACTCCGACAATCCCGAAACTAAATCCGGACCAGACTGTAAGAGATGAACATCCCTCTAAACAGAAGAATCTTCTTGACCATGCACTGTAATGCAGTGAAACCTTTGTATGGACTAATGAGTTCTTGAGTTTACTTGTATCCATATGTTTCTTGCACGTCTTGACGTGTAGTTAAATGAAATTGGTTTGTGCAATAGGAAACAATTTGTATGCCTTGTCCTATTTGTCTTGCAAAACTTGTATATGCTTCGATTCATCTTTGTAACTTAATGTAACGATAAGTGCAGCTGTTTTGAATTTGTCTATGAGTTTTTCTCTTTCTCCGAAGTGTCCAACCAACTTGATACAAGTATCACATGACCAGTTATTTTGAACAAAAGAAAAGTGACGGTGATATTTTTAAGTGTGTATGTCTTGAAATATAGAGGTTTTTGATGTGGATGAGGTGGGGACTAAGAGCTCATGAAACGTACAGATCATTCTAGGATTTTTTTTAGTTGCATTCCATGAATTAGGTTGCAATACTGCTGTGGTTGTAATTATGTAGGATATGCACTTGTAATTCATCACTAATAGTTAATGCCCTGACGACAAAAAAAGGTCCAAGAGGGTCCAATTTTAGGTTTAACCATGTTTTATATCTTGATAAAAACTCAGGACCAATGAAATGTGACACCTTCATTACGCGTTCTTATAGTTCGTGTTGCAAGTAATCTTAAATACGACACCAAACCATGACCATGGATTAATCAAATGTGGCATCAAACCATTCACGGCCTAATCAAATAGATATAAGGCTTTGAACTAATCTTGGAAAGTGAATTGTAATATGGCCATGACTTAAAACCAAATGATTGGAATTAATTTAGAACCCATTGGATAACTTGAGGTTGATCTTTAACCAATTATCAAAACTCATTCCAATTTGTCTCAGCTTAGCATGTTTAGAGATGATCTCTTCCGAGGCTTAGAGTGATTCAATAAGTTGAACTTGGCTTGAAAATTTGATTACCACTTGGGCCTCTGATCGAATCATATGCTTTAACCACAAATTAGTTATGCCAACAATTAAGTCAAATTGACTCTTAGTTGGCTCATCATCTGAGCTCGACCAATCACAACTTGCTACTAATCTTGAGAGCAACCAAAGCATGACTTGAGAATAACTGGACCATATCATATGGCTCTATCATCAACGTGGCTCAACATGGATTTGAGGGAAGACTTGAAATTGTCTTAAAATACGACTTAAGAACCCTTTGATCACGTCTTGAAATAAACCGGCCATACGATTAGGGTATTTGATCTTGCCTTGACTGCTTAGCCATTAAAAAATAAAGGCACCTCCTGTTTTTCTTCCACCTGAATTTAAACCACTAGCAAAAGCCTGTAATCACTACTATATGCCCACACAAGACTCTTATGACCCAATTTTTCAGAGGACCATGGCCATGATGATCTAGAAAGAAGACATTAAGCCATAATTATTTGTTATGAGAAAATTAAAAGAGGTAAGACAAATTTGGGGTATGACAGTATATCACAAACAAAGTAAAGATTATTTTGCTTTATGGCAATATTGAAAATTATGAAGTATCTCAAAAGGTTAAACAATATAATTTAGGGATCATTAAAATACAAAGTACACAATAGAGTTGCTTCCATGTCTTATTGAAAACAAACATATATTTTCCTAAAAGGGGTCAAAAGTAATAAACAGTGATATCATAAAACCAAAATATTACACAAAAAGCGAGTGTGAAGATTTATCATCCATGGAGACGGATCTACAACTTTTGTTGAGTGGACACAGATCTACAACTTTTGTTCCACAACTACCAAGCATCTCTAGAATATCAGACAGAATTACCTGCTCCAACACCATGTATTTTCCTTCCGCTAGTTCAGTACACCTTCACAACTACCAAGCATCTCCAGAATATCAGCCAAAATTATACATGCTTTTGATCTGTCAAATCAAATGTATGTTGAATGTCAGTATGGATGCCTAGCAATTTGAGTATAGCAAGAAAATGATTTGGTCAGTGATTGACAAAATCAATTTAAATGTGTTTGGATTCATGTTAGAAAACCAAATCACGTTGGAAAACTACATCCACATTCAAACAAACGTGAAATTAATGAAGCAACTATTTTTAGCTTTTGAGTTGACGTGATTTTTCAAATTGATGGATAGCCAAACACATACTTAAGGCAGCACAAGACCATATAGCTTACTGACTTCAACTAATCCTAAGCTGAATGGAAGAAAAAAATCAGTATCAAATCACAAATCAAAGGACACAGGCGTGCTTACTATATTAAACAAAACTATATTTGACCAAGATATCAAAAGATTACAATCATAAATATGGGATCTGAATGCTCCATACGCCAAACTGGTCTTTTTCCATGTGATGGTTGGAACCATTCCATCCATTAAAATCACCAATAATTTGTGCTTCCTTGCATTGAAAATAATTCAAAATTCGAAAAAGAAAACTAAATTAAACAATGACAAACAAAGTTGACTTATTTGTATCCTTTGAGATAGCTTACTGAGCAGCAGGTGCCCACTCATAGTACAGTACAACCATTAAATTCAATAAACTACCAGCAACAAAGAAACAAACAACATACTAACTCATACAGCGTATATCGGAGCATAAAAACAACAGCTTCGACATTAAATCATCACAACCTAAACTAAATAATTTAAGAAATCTAGGGCACACAAATCATTGATTCAAATTACAAACTTGCTGAAGTAAATTAGTCAAATAAAAAATCCCAAATTGAAAGCGGCAGATCCAAAACAACAGAACAATTTCAAATAAAACAATCTTTAATAGTGAGATGCTAAAAAATACATAAAAAGATTGATTTTTACTCACAGTGGATGCCTTCCAACAACCAAGACTTAGTACGACGAATCTCCGCATTGATCGCTACAGCGGATGCCTTCCCTCTCTCCTTGGAAGCAGTTTTTGCTTTCTAATAAGCAGATCTTACTTACTACCATCCCGTGTTCTATAGTTGCCTGAAATGAAACAAAGAAAATAACCGCAAAAGCACCAGTATAGGTATGAATAAAACTCAAGCAGCAAAAGGATCAAACTTACTCTCAAAATTCATCACCATTGTTGAAACGCTAGGGTCCCTTATCTTCTTTTCTGCAAACAACAATAATCAACATAAACCCTAAACCCATAAAACAAAAACCACTACATACATCTTGGATAATCAAAAGCATAAAACAAACCAATTAAGCACTCATCAACAACACCGTCATCCACCAAAGGAGAGGTGCTCACATCCATCTCTCTATCAACTGAGCAACGTAGCTTCAAGGAGAGAAAAAAGAGACGAGAGAGAGGAAGATGAAGAAGGATGAGAGAGAAGTGAGACGAGAAAGAGAGGAAGATGAAGAAGGAGGTTAGATCTAAAAAAATTATGCATCATACAAAGAGAGAAAAGAGAGAGGAAGTTGAACACACACGATAAACAAAGAGAGATAAGAGAGAGAATAGGAAAATGAAAAGGAAAAAATTAATTGCATCTGTATAGGGGGAAGAGAAAAGAGAAAAAGTGAATTGCATCAAGTTAGATTGGAACCAAATGGAAGCATGTGCCATCATCAAATGAGCAAACCATGACGTAATTGTATAAAGATGTAGTTGCAATGGAACAAAATGACATCATCGGTTGGAAAAATTAATTTTTGGACACTAAATACCCCCAATTTGATGAGATGGCAGAAAATAAGGGTAGGACATTAGTGGATTTTCCAAAGCATCAATTTTTCTTATATTATAGATGTTGTGTGAACTTAAATATAAAAAAAAAAAGATATTCAGTAAAATTAACACTTATTTGATTATTCAATATTTTCATACCATTTTTTTACGGCAATATTTTCACACCATAAAAACAGGTAGATAACAAGTATAAAAAAGCATATGTAATTTTATGAATAAAATATACATTTTTAATATATAATAATAATAATAATAATAATAATAATAATAATAACTTAAAAATTAAAAGTTTGCACCCCTGACCAAGTTTCTTGCTCCACCATTGGTTACAAATGAAGCACTCATGACTAGAACTAAAAATTTCATATGATGATTTATTTAGAGCCTAAAATTATCATTAAATTAATTTTTAATATTAGATAAAATTATATATATATATATATATATATATATATGAAATAAAAAGTAATAATATTATGTTTCTTATTACGTGTTGTTTTTTTTTTTATAATCAAATGTATATTCAATAAGGAGATCAAGGGGGTCTCAAATCCAATAAACATACAAGTTTAGAGAAGTTTTACCAAAAAGACAAAGTCCTTACAACAACTATAACAAAAGGCCGTCTACGTTTACAAAAAATCAATAGGTCTCTTACACCATTCATAATAGTTATTCTTAACTTTTCTTTACAAGTTACATGCAACCATTTTCAAGAAAAATGTAAAATTCTATGAAAAATATCTTTTGGTACATTTACTAGATCGTTAAATAGCATTTGATTCCTAGTCCACTAAATACACCAACAAAAAACCACCCAAACTAGACAAGAAGAGGAGGGGGACAAATAAGAAGTTGTCCAAGCCAGCATGTTATCTTATTATGTGTTGTTATGTAAATATATGGTGTGACACTGTATATTTTATTGGCAAATAGAATCACCATTGCATTTTTTTTTTAATTTCAATTGATTAGATTAAAAGAATAAAAAACTTATATACATTTTTTATCTCTTAATTTGATTTTATTAATTTTTTTCTTGGGTTTTTATGAGGGGACTCAAAGACTATCTTAAAATTATTAAATATTCATTCAAACAAACGAGAAACACTATATATTCATCTATAAATCTTAATAGAATGTGTGTATGACTCATTTTACTTGTAAAATGTTAAACCTCAACTTTTTTAAACAATGTAGGATTTATACAACTCACATTGGATCAAAGATCAATCTAAATGTCAAAAACTCGTTTAAATAAATGAAAAAAAATACTATAGATTTATTCAAAGTCTTAAAATAATGAATATTTGAATCTTATCACTTATAAAGTGTTGAACTTCTAACCTTTTATTTGCATTCCCCACGTGCTCTAGAGAGAGACTCTCTACCTTCTCTCTAGAACTTAGCGTGTACCCCTATCTTTTCCTTAGGTCAAGATTCTTCCCCAGATCTAGTCTCTGGTTCTTTTTCCAACCTGTTTGTTGGCCTCCTTCCTCCGTTTTTGGAGTTTCTTTCCACTCGTTTTCTCTGAGGCGAGTGCGCTAGGTTTTCCTTCCTGCTGTGTTGGCTTGCTCCCTGCATAAAATCACAGTTGTGGTTTATGGTTCCAGGGTACGTGTAGCCTTTACTCGAGTGCTGGTCTGTTTCTGGGCGTAGGTCGAGATGGAGAAATGGAAACACATTCAGCTTTCCAAAGAAGAAGAAGAAGGAGTTACGGCGGAGGTCGAAGAGATCTACGAAGGAGAGGTGTTTCAAAGAACACTTGCTGGGAAACTCTGGACAGATAACAGGTTCAACTCAAGAGCTTTTTCGAGCACAATGCTGAGCGTGTGGAAGCTTAAGAGTCCGGTGGAGGTTCAGGAGTTGAGCAAGAACCTATTTTTGTTTCGATTCGCTACAAAGAGAGATCTTGAAGGAGTTCTTAAGAATGGACCATGGAGTTTTGACCGGAACCTTTTGGTCCTAAGCAGGATTTCCGGTGAGGAGCAACCGTCGGATCTCAACATGTATTTTGGGAATTTTTGGGTTCGCGTCTATGAGCTCCCGTTACTCCTCAGATCCGAAGCAATGGCTAAGAAACTTGGAGGCATTCTGGGAGAGTTTGAGGAAATGGATTCCAAAGAAGCCCACAGAAACGGGAGGTTCTTGAGAATAAAAGTCAAGATTGATTTGAAGAAGCCATTGAAGAGGGGGACTGTGGTGAGGTTTAAAGAGAAGAACTTGAGGGTCCACTTCAAATATGAACGCCTCCCAACCTTTTGCTTCGTATGCGGGAGAGTGGGTCACCAGTTAAAAGATTGTGAAACTGTGGGGGACCTAAGTGAGGAGGATTTCGAAGATTTGGAGGAGCAGGATTTGGCGTTTGGGGCGTGGTTGCGAGCTTCGCCACTTCCAAGAATGCAAGAAGACTCAAGGAAGAAGGACACTAACTCTAGCTCGTGTGGAAAAAGCCTCTTCAACATATCGTCGGGGCAGAGTCATTGTGAGGCCAAAGGTAAAGGAAAAGAGGGTGAAGAGGGAGTGGTCGATCAAAGGAAGGAAACTGAACAGAGGATTATTGAGAAGGAGGTAGCGAAATCTGTTGGGCATAACACTGGGATTCTGGAGATCGAAGCGATGGTGGAATCTCTGGGAGCAGTTGAAATATCAAAATTGGAGGAACCCAACAAAGCAATTAACACTGAAGGTAGCTGTAAAAGACGGAAGTGGACACGGAAGCAACCCAATAGGAAAGTTCCAGCCAGTAAGGCAAAGAAGGCGGTGTTAGAAAGTGGTAAGAGAAACTTGTATGAGGTTATGATTGTGGAGGGGAAGCTAGAAGGAGACGGAAGCGGAGAAAAGAAATTGAAGGGCTTTGAGGCAGCTGTGGGTGGAAATGAGTTGATAACAGAGGTGGTGTTGGAAGGCCAACACCGCCTAGATCAATGAAACTTTTAAGTTGGAACTGCAGGGGGTTAGGGAGTCCCCATGCAGTTCGAGCCTTATTGAGGCTCATTCGGAATGAAAATCCCAACCTGGTGTTCGTTATGGAATCCCGATTGAAACATGAGGAGGTTCTGAAGATTAAATTGAGGTCTGGTTTTGATAGTTTTCTTGTTGTGGATTGTGTGGGCAGTGGGCGGGATTGTGCTGGGGGTCTTTTCCTGCTTTGGAACGAGTGCTTACAGATGACAATTACGTCTTTCTCCCAAAACCATATAGGAGGTTCTATTGTGGATGATCAGGATAACTTGCCTTGGGTATTTTTTGGTGTTTATGGCTTCCCTGAAGAACATAATAAGAGACACACGTGGACTCTGATTGGTGACCTGGTCAAGAGCGGTGGAGATAGAGTGTTATGTTTTGGTGATTTTAACGATATTGTGGCTGAGAAGGAAAAAAAGGGAGGAAATACAAGATCTGCAAGCCAAATGTCCCATGGGAGACACACTATGGAAATCTGCGGCCTTGTGGACTTAGGATTCAAAGGGTATCCCTTTACTTGGTCGAACGGGAGAGAGGAGGGGGAGAATATCCAGTGCCGGCTGGATCGTGTGGTGGCCACGAATAGCTTCATTAACAGATTCAATCCTGTCAAGGTTTATCATTTACCTCGATATGGGTCGGATCACGCGGTTATCAAAGTCGATTTGGAGGTTGTGGCGGCGGAGAGAGCCAGGAAAAGAACGCATCTATTCAGGTTTGAGGAGATCTGGAGCCAGGACCCCAGGTGTGAAGGCCTTATTCAATAGTTGTGGAACAATAATCCTAGACATGTTCTGGGAAATTTGGAGGCAATTAAAAATCTTAGAGACCATTTCAAGGAATACAGGGTGGGATCTATCAGTAAAGAACTTAAATGTATCGAGGGCCTCTTAAAGGATGACAGTAGATGGGATGCAGGGGAGGTTTCTCTGAAGACGTACAAGGCATTGGAAGAGCAACGTAACAAACTTTTACAGGCTGATGAAGTAATGTGGAGACAAAAAAGTCGGGCTCTTTGGTTACAGTATGGTGACAAGAATAACCAGTTCTTCCATAAGAAGGCGGAGCAAAGGCGAAAAACCAATCACATCTCAAAGCTAAAGGATGAGAATGATACTTGGTGGAGGGGTGAAGATCATTGTGATAGAATCCTTTCGGAGTACTTCGCAAATCTGATGTCTTCTTCAAATCCTGTGGATATCAAGAAGGTGTCTGACCTTGTGAGAGGGAAACTGCAGGATCATCACGTGAGGTTGTGTGATGAACAATTTACGGTGGTTGAGATTAAGGAGGCCCTCTCTCAAATGGCACCGTTAAAGGCCCCGGGCCCGGACGGACTTCCTGCTATGTTTTTTCAGAAATTTTGGCATATTGTTGGAGCTGATGTGAGTAATCTGGTCCTAGATATTCTCAACAATGGCAAGGACCCAACTGGGATCAATTCAACTCACATTGCTTTGATTCCGAAATGTAAAAACCCGGCTGCCCCGAAGGACTTTCGACCTATTAGCCTTTGTAATGTGGTGATGAAGATCGTGACTAAGACAATTGCGAATAGGATAAAACGGATTCTGCCGGAGATTGTTGATGAGGAGCAAAGTGCATTCATCCAAGGGAGGCTTATTACTGATAATGCGTTGATTGCGCTCGAATGTTTTCACTGGCTTAAAAAGAAAAGGAAGGGGAAAAGAGGTTTTATGGCTCTTAAGTTGGATATGTCTAAGGCGTATGATAGGTTGGAATGGCCTTTTATTATGGCAGTCCTTAGTGCAATGAGATTCCCTAATCACTTAGTGGAACTTATCAGGAAGTGTATTTCGTCTGCCTCATTCAAAGTGCTGTTGAACGGCCAGCCATGTAGGAACTTTGTGGCCACAAGGGGTCTCCGTCAAGGAGATCCCCTTTCACCCTATTTATTTGTTCTTTGTGCAGATACTCTTTCAGGATTAATCAAGCAGGAACTCGCAAACAAGAAGCTCCACGGGCTGAAGATTGCTCGTAATGCTCCGGTTATTTCCCACTTGTTTTTCGCTGATGATAGTCTGGTTTTTGCCCATGCCAACCAAGATGAAGCTGACAAAATTCTAGAGGTGCTCAAGCTATATCAGCAGGCCTCTGGTCAGATGGTTAACCTCGATAAATCTGAGGTCTCGTTTAGTCAAAATGTGCGTGAAGAGGACAAAGATATGATCCGGATAAGGATGGGTGTAAAGACTGTGACGAACCATTCCAGATACTTGGGTTTACCGGTAATCTTTGGTAGGTCGAAGAAGGACATCTTTGCGCTGGTTGTTGAAAGAGTGTGGAAGAAAATAAAAGGGTGGAAGGAGAGATTCTTGTCGAGAGCGGGAAAGGAAGTGCTCATTAAAGCCGTAGCTCAAGCGATTCCTAGTTACATTATGAGTTGCTATAAACTTTCGGAGTCTACCTGCAAGGAGATTGAAAGTCTAATTGTGAAGTTCTGGTGGGGTTCTAAGAATGGGGAGCGAAAACTACATTGGCTCAGTTGGAACAAATTGGCTAAAGCAAAAGGAGATGGTGGCATGGGTTTCAGGGGTATTAGTGAGTTTAACTCTAGCCTTCTAGGGAAGCAGGTCTGGAGACTCATGTCTACTAAAGATTCCCTGGTTGGTAGAGTTCTAAAGAGCCGGTATTATCCTAGGAACAATGTTGATACCTGTCATGTTGGTTTTAATCCCAGTTATTCTTGGAGGAGCATATTGTCCTCGTGTTCCTTGGTTCAGGCTGGTGCTCGGTGGAGGATAGGCAATGGAGCTTCTGTGAAGTTTTTTAAGGACAGATGGATCCCTGAAAACCCCGGCTTCAAAGTCTGTAGTGGTGGTGGTTCTTTAGATAGTGAAGCTTTTGTTAAGGATTTCATTGACGAGGACCTCGGATGTTGGAAGTGGGAATTGTTAGCTGCGAACCTCAACCATTTTGATGCTGCAAATATAGCTAGTATCCCACTGTCACATCGTTCTATTGAAGATAAGTTGGTTTGGCACTTCGAGAAGAATGGGGAGTATTCGGTTCGATCGACGTACCATCATGCTATGCACTCCAAGGCTGGTTTGCTCCCTGGTCCATCATTCTCCTCTTGTCAAAATCTGTGGAAGGCTATCTGGAAATGTCCTCTTCATAACAGAGTTCATAATTTTTTGTGGAGGTTAGCGAAAGATATCCTTCCCACTCGGTATAATCTGAAGAAGCGAGGTATGTTGCTGGATACTTTTTGTCCTCTTTGTAAAGGAAAAGAGGAAACCAGTGTTCACCTTTTCCTCGACTGTGATCTGGCCAAACAGGTTTTCTTTTCTTCCGTCTTGGGTTATCGTCCCCCAGATGTTTCTGATGTGTGCGTGTGGCTGGAGGCTTTACTCAAGAATGATGACTTGTTTGTGGTTCAAATGCTGGGAACAATTACTCATAAAATTTGGCAGGCGAGAAATGCTCTCTTGTTTCAAAATAACAGTTCTGTCCAATTCAGGTTGCGGAGGATGCGCTGAAAGTAGTCCTAGAGTTCAACGAAAGGAATCCTGGTCTGAGTCGTAAAAGGAAAAATCTGGTGCCACCGGTGAATCTGGATAAGAAAGCCTCGATCCTTCAGGTGGACGCGGGAGTTTATGAGGAGGGGGTGATCACCTTTGGTTGCGTGTTGAAAGACAGTGAAGGCAAGTCTGTGTGGTCTGCGTGCTCAGCTGAGAGATCCAGAGTTTCCCCGTCTGTTGCAGAGCTGATGGGCATTAGGTGGGGCTTGAGGTTGGCAAAATCCATGCACATTGACGAGATTCTAGTGTATTCGGATGTCAAAATTGCAGTGGATTGTATCAACGGAATTCTGGACAATGCAGAGCTGGAACCTATTGCTGGCGATAGTAGAGTTTTGGTTAGAAATTTTAAGTTTGCTTCTGTTTTGTTTTTCAGTAGGGAGTTTAATGGGGAAGCCCACAACTTAACCAAACTTGGTAAAATGTTAGGATCCAGGTCTTGGATGGGGTCTAGCCCTCAACTGGAATCTCTGATTGTTTCTTCTTCTTCTCTTTAATGAAATTATGTTCCCATAAAAAAAAAGTGTTGAACTTCTAATTTTTCAACAAATATGAAACTTAATCAACTCACATTTGTTTTTCAAAGCTTTTAGTCCTTTAAAAAAAATAAGTTTTTTGGTCTTGTATTAAATAATTTTTTGAGTTTTTTTTTTCCTTCAAATTTATATAGTTGACATCGCCGTGTCACACCAGTTTTCCTATCATTTAAAAATACATTTAATATTATTATTTATTATATTCAATTTTGCAATATTTTTATTTAGTATATTTAAATTTAAAAATTTTATGTCATTTCTTAGATTTTTTTTACCCTTTCGAATTTGCATAGTTGACACTTAAATTTAATATGTGGTAATGATGGAGCCACGTCAAACAATTTTTCCATGTCATTTAAAAATAGATTTAATATTATTATCTATTATATTTAAATTCAAAAATTTTATGCCTCGTGACTAGAATCAAACCCGAGTGTCAGCTTCAAGACGCAATCCTTTACCAGCTAAGCTGCACTTTTGTTTTGTTATTTCTTCTTAGAATTTATATTTATCAACAAATGATTTTTATGTACAAAATTCCACTCCAATTGCAATAAGCAGTTTTATTTCAGTTGCACAACTTCAATTGCAGCAAGCAGTAGAAGTTTGGTGTAACTTTAAGAGTGTATTTAAATAAAATATTTTAATAAAAACAAAGTTTTTTTGAAAGAATTTAAAATGACTTGATTAAAATCTATTGTTTGGATAAAAAATATGGAGAATTTTTAAAATGATGTAAGTTTATAAAGTATTTTATTCATGTTAAATTTAAGTAATTTAAAATGACACCAAAAAATAAATAATTTCAAATTACTTCTTCACTCTATATAATGCATCTGGTAAATTGTTTATTATTAATTTTTTAAATTTTGCAAGAAAGTATTCATATTTTATAAAAATTTCAAATTCATTTTCAAATTTTTTTAAAAATTGCAAATAAAATCCTAATAATTTTCAAAATTTATAAATTAGTCCATTCAAATTTTCAAAAATTACAAATTAATCCCTATTTCTCATATCTTAAATCTGATCCAAAAGTGTTAAAATTTATAAAAATGACCTCTAAAATTTAACAATGAATCATTTTAATACTCCATCCAAACAAAATAATTTAAAAATGAATAAATTTCAATTGATTCATTTGAATTACTTATAATTTTAAATTCTCTAAAAATTCTCAATTATCTCATCTAAACACACTCTAAAGATATATCGTGAGTTTTTTTAATTGGAGTAGCAATGTTGATCAAGAAGACCTTTGACATTTTGTTTCTGCTACTATATACTACCAGGAATCTTCATGATTTTGATGTCACTTTTCATTTGAGTTTGAGACTTAAGAAGTTTTTCAAAGTAGCCATTACTGTCACCATGCTTATTGGAACATGTAACTTTACCATTTGAAATTGCATGAATTACATCACCAACCAAAACAAGCTCCCAGAAGTGCATCCAAATGCTATCAAATTCAGTTTTGCTTACAAAATCATCTTAATTTTGCACCACTTTATTCTTTCGTGTTCATGTCTTAATGTTGTTTTTAAGCTCAATAATGAACTTAAGTTCATTATTTATTGGTTAAATATTTTTGTTCATTCCTTATCTTTGATTTGAGTCTAGTTTGATTTCTTAAATTTAATAAAAAAATATTTTGATCTCTTTACTCTACAAACTAGATCACATTAATAATTTTTATTTAAATTTCACAAACGACATTAATTTGTGAAAAAATATTTAGAACATGTGTTTTTCAATTTTTGTAACTGATTTAGCAATCGAAAAAATGATCACTAAAACTATTTTCTGTGTTCATATCTTTGTTCTTTATTTTTATTGTTAAACTCAAAAAATCTAAAGTCTCAAATTCTAAAGACTGAAATTTCTCAAATCTAAAAAAATCCAAAATTTCTCAAATTCTAAAACATCTGTAAATTATAAATTGAAATGTAAAGGTATTGGACTCCATAATTCATCTTTAATAGAATAATTTTCATGAAATTTATCAACACCCCCAAATAAAAATCTAATTAAATTAGATCTGCCGCATTAGTTTCTTTTTCAATTACTTCACCATTACACCACTAATCCATCACAAATATAAAACACAATAAACAGCGAACAAACAATTAGTCAATAATTTGGATCTACTACTTCTACAACAAACAAGAATAGCAATGCATTATTGTATTTGTACATACATATCAGATCAATTAATCAAACAATAAATCGCATAATAGATCCAAATCAACATCGTAATTTCACTTACATTGAAATTAACATGTATACAACTATCATGAAAAGCTAGATCTGAACAATAATGCAAAAATAGAAGTTGTTATGACCCACCATGGTGATTCCGACCGACCACGTCTAAGAAGTTTTAATTCTTCAAAACTCTTGAGCTGTTTTCGGTTCGGTTCGGATCGGTTATCTAAAGAATCGGATGTTGGACCGATACCCTTATCGGGTAAAAGCAGACCGAGCCCAAACAGTGATGGATTAAAATTGAAACCGTTACTGGTCCAGCATTTTCGGGTAAATCGAAACTGGACGGTTAACCGGTTATTAGAAACTGGGATTCGGAACCGAACCAGTTGTGTCAGTTCGGGTACCCGGCCCATCCAATAAAAAAGCATATTTTGAATTTTTTTTTTTTTGCCAAAAAAACATAATTTTTTTTAACAAAACAACATCATATTACAAAATTTAACAAATGTCATCATACAATACAACATGCTTGTTCAAAGTGCTTGTTCAAAATGCTACTAGTATTACAAAATACATTTGTGAATGATATGCCTCACAACAATTTCATCATTGACAATTTGGCATTGAAGTTATAATTACAAAACAACAAAACAACAAAACAACATCACAAAGAAGCGACACCCGGATCCTATTCCTGACCAAAATCATATGTTAGAGGTTCATCTTGAGGTTCTTCAAGCTACAAAATAAAAAATATAAGTTAGACAAGGCAACTTAAATGTAATAATCAATATAAATACAACATAAACCAAGAGATACTTACAATACTTGCAGTGCAGCCCTTTTTAATACCATATTTCTCCTTCACCCAATCACCCCCACAAAGTACCATTTCAACTGTCTTAGTTTTCATAAAAGACCATTTCGGATCAATAACCCTTTTATCAGCACTAAAAGTTGCTTCTGAAGCAACAGTTGTAACTGGAACAATTAGGATATTCTTTGCTAATTTACTAAGAACAGGATACTTGACTTCATTCCCCATCCACCAAATTAAAACATCAAACTTAGTGTTTGGGGGAACCTTCAAGGGAGACTCCTCAAGATATAATTCAAGATCAGATTTTGAATTAGAACTACCAACAACAGTTTCTAAAAACATCTCAAAACTCCTTCTTCCCAACCCAGAACTAGTTCCTATTTCAGGAGTTTCAGATATAGGGGCATCATTAACTCCATAGGTATCTTGATACATTTGGTATAGAGTTTTTAAGTTGGTTGCCAACACTTGTTCATAGGCAGTGGCTTGAGTAGCATTTGGATACAAGAAGAGATATACCCATTTGATGAAGATCATTTTATACCTATTTGAACAATAAGAGTTGTCAACCAACTAAAGTATTTTCAAAGTATTTTTAGCCTCAGAATCTGAGACAAGTAATGCCACACAAAGAGGTAACATAATTGGACTCAGAGACAACAACTAATGTCACACTCACACAAAGAGGTAACAGAATGCAGACTCAGAGACAGCTAATGTCACACAAAGAGGCAACATAATTGGACTCAGACAGATTCATCATAAGCTAAATATAAACCAGACAGATACAAGCCTTACAAGACTCAAATTCATCATAGGCAGATAACTATATATCAACCGAGGCAATAGCAGGATAACATATAAACCAGACAGATATAAGCCTTACAAGCCTCAAATTCATCATAGGCAGGTAACTATCAACTAAGGCAACAACAAGATAACATATAAACCAGACAGATACAAGCCTTACAAGCCTCAAATTCATCATAGGCAGATAACTATCAACTGAGGCAACATCAGGATAACATATAAACCAGACAGATACAAGCCTTACAAGCCTCAAATTCATCATAGGCAGGTAACTATCAACTAAGGCAACAGCAGGATAACATATAAACCAGACAGATACAAGCCTTACAAGCCTCAAATTCATCATAGGCAGATAATTATCAACTGAGGCAACAACAGGATAACATATAAACCAGACAAATACAAGCCTTACAAGCCTCAAATTCATTATAGGCAGATAACTATATATCAACCGAGGCAACAGCAGGATAACATATAAACCAGACAGATACAAGCCTTTACAAGCCTCAAATTCATCACAGGCAGGTAACTATCAACTAAGGCAACAACAGGATAACATATAAACCAGACAGATACAAGCCTTACAAGCCTCAAATTCATCATAGGTAGATAACTATCAACTGAGGAAACATCTGGATAACATATAAACCAGACAGATACAAGCATTACAAGCCTCAAATTCATCATAGGCAGGTAACTATCAACTGAGGCAACAACAGGATAACATATAAACCAGACAGATACAAGCCTTACAAGCCTCAAATTCATCATAGGCAGATAACTATCAACTGAGGCAACAATAGGATAACATATAAACTAGACAGATACAAGCCTTACAAGCCTCAAATTCATCATAGGCAGATAACTATCAACTGAGGCAACAACATGATAATATATAAACCAGACAGATACAAGCCTTACAAGCCTCAAATTCATCATAGGAAGGTAACTATCAACTGAGGCAACAACATGATAACATATAAACCAGACAGATACAAGCCTTACAAGCCTCAAATTCATCATAGGCAGATAACTATCAACTGAGGCAACACCAATTAATCATAAGGCAACACCAATTAATCAAAAGGCAACACCAATTAATCACAAAGCAACACCAATTTATCACAAGGCAACACCAATTAATCACAAGGCAGCACCAAGCAGAATAATAGCTACCTAAAGTATAAACAATGGCAACTTATTTAACTATCAACCTGGAAGATGTACATACCTTGGATCAAGAACTGCACCAATAGAAATCAATGTATTAGACTCTGACCAATACTTGTCATACTTCAACTCCATTTCATTAGCAAGGGTCTGCAACTGAGGATTATTTGAGACGCTTGAGGGTTTATCAAGTAAAACCTTCACCCTATAAAGCTCAGCCAAAAACAAATTAGCAGTAGGGTAAGATGTGCCACTGATAATTGATGTCACATCAGCAAAAACCTCCAAAAATTTCCAAATATCATGAACATCTTCCCAATCATTTGCATCAGGCAAATAACTGAGAAATACTTCATTTTTTTAGTATATCTAGGCCATACTTCTCTGTATTGGTAAGCAGTGGACAACATCAACCAAGTTGAGTTCCATCTTGTCTTAGTATCCAACACTTGCATTCTGCCTTCAAGTTGCATCTCATCAACAAATTTCTTGAATGCTTTGCACCTAGTTTAAGAATTCAGCAAATATTTGACATTATTCCTAATCTTATCAACAACCACCTTAATCATATCAAGGCCATCCTGAACCAACAAATTTAAGATGTGTGCACAACATCTAACATAAAACAGTTTACCATCCAATGGTAGATTTCTCCTACCAGAATAATCCCTCTTTAATCTAGAGATGCAGTTATCAATGGCACTAGCATTGTCAACTGAAATAGAAACAACCTTATCCCTTATGCCCCAATCATCCATCACCTTAATCAATTCCCTACATAAAACTTCACCAGAATGTGGTGGTGGCACATTCTTAAAAGATAAAACTCTTTTGTGAAGCTACCATTTTGAATCAATGAAATGGCCAGTCACAGTCATATAACCAATTTTCTGTTCACCAGACCACCACATGTCAGTTGTAAGACTGATCATGTTAATCATAGACATAGACCTTTTCATCTTAACTCTCTCAGCCTCATAAAATGTCTCACAATCCAACTTAACCTGTTGTCTACTAATCTTTTTGTACCATGGATAAATTTCTTTAAGAAATTCATTAAAAATAACACCTTCCATAACAGAAAAAGGAAATTTATGACCTAGAATCATACGAGCTGCAACTTCTCTAACCCTAGCATGGTTATATGTCCAAGTTGCCAAACTAGGAGTACTATCAGCACCTACATTTAACCTAGACTGTGTAACTTCTTTGTCAATATTACCTCTCAACCTCAGCTTCCTTTGAATGCAATTTTCTAAATGTTTTTTAGCATTAGAAGTACTTTGCCATTTCACATCATAAGTATAAAGCTTACCACACCATTTGCATTTCCATTTCTTGGCACCATTAGGCATCTCAATAAGTACCATCTCAGTATGAACAACAGATTTCTTGGGACGAGGAGATTTACCAAAGGCATTAATCTAGCTCTGTGAACTCTGAGCTGGGTCAAATGGAGGGGTTGGCTCATCAGCAGTAGTTGTATTTTGAGTTGTAGTTGTATTTTGTGTAGTAGATGTATTTTGAGTGGTTACATCAGTTGGAATTGAAACTGGAACTCCCAAGACAATCATCTCACCAATCTCTATATTTCCTCCATCCATTGTCTCCTCTTCCCCATCAAGCAACATGTTGATATCAATCAGATCATCCATGGTTGGAGTCAATGAAGAATCTTGAAAAGACATTACAAAAAAATATATATCAATCAAACAATAATAGAATACGAAATAAAACAAAACTAAGTCACTTAATACAACCTCAGCAACACAATTTATTATTATGCCAACATAGAACCACAGCAACCAAATTTACAAGATATAACCTCAAATCAAAACCCTAGGCCGAAAATACAACCTCAGCCCAGCAACAAAATTTACAAAAGAAACCCTCAAATCAAAACCCTAGGTCAAAATTATGTTTTAAATCTACACATTTTAGGTCAAAATTTTGGTCAAAATTTATACAAGTTGTATAACTACTTGATACCTCAAACATGCAAACTATGTACAGAAACATAACAACATAACATAAATAAAGTGTTTAGAGTTTGGATACATTACACAAGTAAAAAAGTTGTCTTCAATGCTTTCCACGGTTCACCAACAATCACAACACAACGGAATGATGATCAGGCTTGAAGCTCTAGGAGAGAGAGGCGAACGGAAGAGGAATAACAGAGTGGTAGCATGTGAGGTGAGAGAGAGTGAGAGACGAGAGAGAGACTAAGAGCGTCTAGGAAAAGAGAGAGGAAAAAATAAGGAAAACCTAAAATTTTGGAATTTATATGCACACTCATACCAGTTACTCATTGGATACATGGATACGGATATTTCTGCTGGATACGGATACAAATTATATCCAATACCATACCAAAGGCCATTTCGGCCAGTTCTTTGGGGTGGCTCTACCGAACCGATTCTCGGACCGGTTCTCAATTCTAGAGTCCCATTTACAGCCCTACTGATGATAGAGGATTTAAATTTCAAGTGCATTCAACGATTCCCCACGATCCATGTCGGACAAATAAAATGTTTGTTATTCCCTTTATACTATATATAAAAAAGGTGACAATTCAAATACTAAGTTTCAAATTCAATTTCAATTCACTCTTCTCATTCACATACTAACTTGAGCGTTGAAGTGCTAATTTTCCAAGTTAACCCCCCTCCACCATATTGGAAGGGAATATCAACCGTTACTTTCGGTCCTTACTCCATTTCTGTTTTCAATATGGAAAAGTGGCATTGTATATGGAAATCGACTTATAATTCATGTATTTTTCATGATATCATATTCGCTCTCTGATTCATTAGTTCAAAACCTTCTTAGGTCATTGAATCGAGAGCATTCAAAATCGAACACAAAGATTTGCCGCGTTCGATCCAACCAAGCATTGTTTCAACTTTTATTTCCTGAATTTCCAGATCTCTAATTCACACACTTTCAAGCAATGGTTGGATCTAAAGTTACTCGTTCCACCACTATGCGAGAAGCTGTCATCGCATATTAAGCAGCGATCAATTAATTGCCTCCTCCTCCACAAAATATGGTGAATCCAGAAGCAGAGATTCACTTGCATCCAAATCTGGTCCTTACTTCTCATATAGTTGGATTCTTCTAATTTCCTTATGTTGGACCTTTAATTCCACCTCCGGTAACACCCATGAAGTCATACATGGTTTCCAATTACAGCGAGCAAACCTTCGACTACAAGGGGCTAACGAGCTGCTGAACAACATGTACAATATTGTTCGGCAACCAAATTCGCAAGCATTAGAGGAAAGGTTGCTTCGCCTCAAATAAATCCTCAATAATGCTCCCCCGCGAGGAAACACTGTTTAAGAGGTCAACTCAAGAAGAACTCTAATCATCGTCTTTAATTTGAACGCGACAAGGAAATATGATGTTCCTAAATCAAGAAATTAGTAGAGGAGCAAGAAACACCAAAGTCCCCCTTAATCCCCGAATGCGATCGAGACAGTCACGCTCCTCCGCCAAATCAAGCAGAAAATCAACCATCGAGGAGTCAACCGATGCATACTCTGTGTGCCCGAATTTCGGACAACAAAATACCAAAATCCATGGAAAATCCTGCCATGCTGGGATAGTAAAATATAAAGGAATATCAATACGAGCACGTGTAACTTGTCAACGATGGGCTAAATTACTTCAGTGTAATCGAAACATCCAAATGCAAGTTATTTCCATTAACTTTGGTTAGTCCGAACAAGCTTTGGTTCAATGGTTTTTTGGACTGGAGAATTGAATCATGGACAAATTTCTCCAAACGGTTATCTCCGCACTTTAGCGTCTGGAAAATGCACCCTATTATGGTAGTCGCTTTGAATGGGATCGTCCAAGGGAAGAAGGAGAGCCTATTATCTTACATTGACTATTTTACTCAATTTATTGTTAAAGTGGAAGGGGTCGAGGAATTCCTTAAGTGTTGTATTTTCGAGAATGGCCTTTTGCATGACCATCCCTTCAAGTTAAAAATAGAGATGAAAAAGGTAGGAATCACCCAAGAGATGTTGAGAATGGCTTAGTCTTACATGATCTTGGAAGGGAAGTTGAACACCCGCTTCTATAATCACGTATTTGCTGACACCAACTTGAACCTCCTAGGAAGGAAAGAGTCTCATCGGTGGAAGAACGACTCTGAATGAGGTATGCATGGCCGGTGCAAGAAGTACACACCACTTAATGCATATTGAGAGAAAATCTACCAAGACTGTGCTAACATAGAATTCTTGAAAGGAGGAATCCGACCCCCTTACCCTATCAGAGAGTCGTCTCTGAATGACAAATTAAAGTACGACCACTTTCATAAATGTCACAATCACAACACCGACGACAATTGAAGGATACCATTGAAGAGATGATCAAGAAAGGCTGATTGGTCGAAAACTTAAAATGGGGAAAAAGAAAATGGGAAGAGTCGCCTAAAGGTAAATCCCCCTCGAAGGCTGCCGACGCTGGGCCCTGTGGGGAAAGTAAGGAAGCCAACAAGGGAAAACACGCGTATATCGCCGCCATAACTAGAGGATCTCCCTGGTAAAACCTCCCCTCAAAATGAATCATGATGAGGGAAATCAATGAGATGTTATTCATCTACAAAAAGGACGGTGGAACATCGGTGAAGACCCTGACCAACCTAAGATAGGAATCTAGGACTTTGAAAAGTGGGGGACATTCCTTTGAAAATCTTACCCTTGGTGATTACAACCCCCATCTATCAGTTTGATGTCTCCCAAATCGTTATTGATGGTGGCAACTCTTGCGATATCATGTATTTAGAGTTTTTTTTAGAAAATGGGCTTCAAAAGAGGAAGCTTATGGCTTTAAGAGTGCTCAGAGTTACAAGCATTCAATGAGATAACCACCCTTCTGAGGAGGTATATCAAGCAGATGGTAACCATGGGCGAAGGAAAGGATATCTGAATAGTCAATTCATAACTCCTCGGCATCCCTTGTAGGAGTGTTTATAATAACATTCTAAGAAGATCCTTTACAACCATGCTAGACGTTGCAGCCTCGTCGGTCCACATCAAGCTCAAGTACCATAATTTTTAGGGGGAACCAAACATCATCAATGCCGATCTTGAAGGGGAAAAAAGAATCTATCAAGAGATCCAGCGAGAACAAGAAGAGGGTGAATCAATGGAAATAAATGTGGAACCCCTAACTGTTCAACTTTAAACCATGAACATTCACCCACCAAGATGTGGTTGAGTTACAAGAAATCAAACAAGAAGAATAAGTGGCGTATAGTCCTCCAAGTTATGTTTTCTCTCCTATTTGTATTAAATGATATGTTTGTATAATCACGGAAGGCAAAAACTCTACTAGAGAGGGGGGTAGAGAAGATCGTGAGGTGGCAGTGCCGGGATCGCCTTGCGAGGGGCCCGGGCTGTTACATTATCCCTCTACTTATGGTTCGCCCAACCTCATTTGAAAAACTCAGCAGGAATTCGTCCGTTGTCAAGACGCAGGCTACCGTTGCGACAAGTTTTTTTCACTAGCAGTCATGGCAGCATGTGCAGTGGTGTGGGTTATGGCATTGTGTTGCAGAGGCTTCGTATGGTTTAAACAAAGGAGGAGGAACAAAACTTCATTCCTTTTGTTTCTTATGAGCCACATGTATCTCTCTCAATGGCCAGAATTTTGGGTTGAAAAGTCAACACATATAAGCTTGATTCTCATTGGTTGTTGGTTAATGAAATTATCCAATTATGATTCAAAAATTGCACACGGTGGACCAATTGGCGAGAAATGGAAATGTTTCTTTTCTTAATTTTGAATTAATAATGTGATTAATAAAAATAAAAATAAACTAATTCTAAATTAAAATTAGTTAGAAAAATAAACTAAATGAATAATTAATCTAAATAATTGAACTAATTATTAAAATTAAATTAAATTAAGATTAATTTAATTTAATAAAAATAAAACAACTTAAATATAAATGAAATAAAAATAGGCCATATTGATATTAAACTAAAATAAAACAAATAAAAAAACTAAATTAAAAATATAGAAAAAGATAATAAAACAACATCTAACAAAAAACTGAGGGTAAAATTTGGGGTACAACAGTTGCCCGTATTTAAATATCTTCACCGGATGACATGAGAGATGAAGATCCTCATGGAATCAAAAGTGAAAGATATTTAAATACAGATAACTGGAAATTTTGCCCTCAGATGCGCAGACATGCAATGCAACAAACATGATGCCAAAATGCCAAAGAAGATGCAAAGATGCAGACACAACAAACACCAAAGGACGGGCAGGAAGCAAACAAACACAAGAGAAAAGCTTCACTGGGGGAGCAAGAAGAAGGTTAGTACCCACAAGGAAGACACTCCTTGGGGATGCAGGCTAACCAACAAAAGAGACTCATTGGGGAGACTCCGAGAAAACACCGGGGATAGAAAACAAAAGGGATTCTCCACTGGGGAATGATCTAGGGAGATGGACGACAGGTTCAAACATGACCGGATAACACTGGGAAAAAGGCACAATCTTACTGGGCCAGAAACCAGAAAGAAGATATGATCTCCACTAGAGATCAGTTGAAATAAAAGGAGACACCCGAAGAAAGATTTTCTGGGGATTTCGTATGCTGAAGAGTTCAAACGGGACCTTCAAGAAAAACCAGAAAAGACAGGGACGAATTCTGCGCGCCAGATAAAAAATACCTGGAATGAGCAATACAGGTTCAAGATAACCTGATATAAGCAAACGGTTCACGATAACCGTAGATAAACAACTGGAGTTTAAATGGGAACAAGGTTAATGAGCCAAGATTAGACTATGGTACTCAAATAAGAGTTGGTTGAGATAACACATAATTTGCTTTATGAGGAAAAACCGGTATGAGCAAGAAAGTATCCTTATTGGAAGTAGAACCAAGAAATGGGCTCCAATAAAGGTATCTAGAATGATTGATCATCAAGTCAAAGCATGACTAGATGACATTCTAGAAAGAAAGGATCCGCAATGAAGGCTGAACCAGAAAGACGGTCTTCACTGGGAGAAAACATCCAAAGTGATGGAACAACAGGTTCAAGTATGACCAGTTGGCACTTTAGAAGGAGAAGAACCTCATTGGAGATAGAACCAAAAGACGGGCCCCAATAAAGGTGTCTAGAATGATTGATCATCAAATCTAACGCGACTAGATGACATTCTAGAAAGGATCCTCAATGAAGGTTGAACCGAAAAGACGGTCTTCACTGGGAAAAAACATCCAAAGTGATGGAACAACAGGTTCAAGTATGACCGGTTGGCACTTTAGAAGGAAAGGAACCTTATTGGCGATTGAACCAAGAAATGGGCCCCAATAAAGGTATCTAGAACGATTGATCATCAAGGCTAGATGACATTCTAGAAAGGATCCTCAATAAAGGTTGAACCGAAAGACGACCTTCACTGGGAAAATACATCCAAAGTGATGGAACAACAGGTTCAAGTTTGACTGGTTGGCACTTTAGAAGAAGAAGAACCTCATTGGAGATAGAACCAAAAGATGGGCCCAATAAAGGTATCTAGAATGATTGATCATCGAGTCTAAACGTGACTAGATGACATTCTAGAAAGGATCTGCAATGAAGGTTGAACCGAAAGACGAACTTCATTGGGAAAATACATCCAAAGTGATGAAACAACAGGTTCACGAATGACCGGTTGGCACTTTAGAAAAAGAAGAACCTCATTGGAGATAGAACCAAAGATGGGCCCCAATAAAGGTATAGTATCTGATAGGCTAGTACCGGGGTTGCATAACTGAAGATGAAACTTCCTGGGGAATACCCATTATGATAAAAAGGCTGAATAGAACCAGAGATAGATAAGCTGCTCATAAGAGACTGCCACTTATCGCCATTGAAAAACAAACTTCTTCAAGAGATTTATGCTTTAAAGATATGTTGATATTACCACACCGCTGGAGAAATAATTATGTCTTCAGTGAGGATCTTGTAAGAGATGCTTCTTGCGAGAAACGGTGCAAAATAAATGCACGTTCAAAGATAGGTTAAAAACCACACCTGCCAGGGACCAAAGTTCAATCTAGGAACAAGCTAGAAAGAAACAGTCAAACAAAACTCCAATTGAGGAATGAACTCAAATGGGGATTTATCTTATCCATATGTGGAAAAGATAGCTGAACCAGCCATCATCCACAAGGATAAAACTCTGTGGCGAATTCAGAAAAGATGGGTACTTTATGCCTAGGGCTGATTTTCTATTGGAGAAAATAGACTAACCCAATCACTTGGGGAGATAAACGCCAAAGTGAAACAAAGATAGGTAAACACCAGAAAAAGAAGCAGAAATGCTAAGATGCTAAGATGCTAAGATGTTAAGATGCTCAGATGCTCAAGCCATGCTTATGCTTATGCTGACAAAACAGACAAGAAGCGAAACTGGAGACGAAGAAAACGTCTCGACAAAGAACACCCAGCCGAACTCAACAGGTTAGACCAATACTGGGGATGAAGAAGAAGAATCAACAACTTCATTGGTTAAAAGAGTATTCCACTTGAGGTATAACATCATGAGGATTGCCATCATGAACTTGATTTCTTTGTTGGTGGAGAATCCATGGAGAATTATCAAGATTAGCTGAAGTAACAGCTTATCGGGGAGTTAGCAGAGGATACTGGCATAATGATCGTCTTAAAATTGTATCTGCCCCAGGCTATATGGTCTGTCGGGAGACGATAGCAAGAGGATTTTATAGAAGAATTGGCATACAAGGTGTTTCAATATCTTCAAACTCTTGGAGAGATCTCAGTGTAACTGCCCCAGATTAACTGCATTCACACAACAAGGACCTTGAACTTGTTCTTCAGAATGGTTGTTGACAACTGGGGAAGAGATGCCCCAGACTGATTGGCCCTTTAGAGATTTACCGAATCTCGACTTAACTGCCCCTGATTAACTGGTAGGCAATCAAAAGGATTTTACAGAAGAATTGGCATACCAGATGCCTCAATATCTTCAAATTTTTGAAAAGGTTCACGAGCCTTGACATAACTGCCTCTGTTCAACTGTATTCGTAATACTCGAACTGTAGTAGAAACGACTGGGGAACAAATCTTGCCCCTGGTGGTGGGTCACTGGAGTCCACATTTGTCATAAGATGACCTAGAGAAGACTTGTTCCAATATTCTGGACTTGAAGAGCTCTGCCCCTGATTCAATAGATTGGAAAATCCTTCCGCTTGATTGCCCCTGACTGAGCTTCCTTTATCAAGTCGAATTCCCTAGTTGGCTGCATTTGTTGGGATTCCTTTGATATTGAATTGCTTTTGCAAACAAGTATTGTTCATTAAAAATTGGCAATTTCAATGTGATATTCAGGCAAGCTTTTGAAATCAAGTTTTATTGATGAAACACACACGGTGGAATGATTAAATCAAAAACAAAATGGATCTAATCATTTACGGAATGACAGATGAAGTGATCAACACACGCGAATAGCAAAGATTATTAGGAGTCAGGTTAATCAACCTTGCTGTAGTATGCTTTCAGCACAACCTTACCTCAATTAGGTCTTTTAAGGGTTGTAACGTGGTCTGGTTCACGATTTTATGGAATAAAGGATAAAGGCTCAAAGTTTATTTGTCCCACCCAATCTTCGTGATGAACTCCAATCCTATGCTCAGTTAACTCAAGCTATACATTCAAGTTTCCAAAAGCTAGGAAGTCACTTGATTTGAGAGAGCTGACTAGCGTCTTACATGAAGCGCTTGTATTCGATTGCATAACCAAGTTAAACTGAGAACTACCCACCCCAAGGTTGAGATTTAAAGGTTTTTTGTGCAAGAAAAGGAAGCTCCTACATCTAGGCTCGAAAGGTCAACGAGGGATTATCGTCCTTATTTCTCCAGTATTTAGGAATTGAAACAATGCCTTATATCATTGGCAGGGTTGAATCGGCAGCATACCACAGCAATTATGAACATGAGGTTTTCATCATCCTCCCTAATCCTTGCTTAACAATAAGTTTGATAAATGGAAAAGGAATAAGATGAAGATATTATTTTTGTATTTTTGTATGGCGATGAAAGTATATGAGTGAAACGAATGAACTTAATCCAAAGATGCATAAATACTTCATTAATCTTGCCAATTTAAAAGTACATCAACGCTTATAAGCAAATGCAAATTCAAAGTGCAAAGGAAATACAATAAAATTGCTCTTAATCCATCTTTGTCTTGATACATCCTTTACTTATCTCGTGAGCGAGTAAGGATTGTTCTTGATATTAGGCTGAGAGCCATCGAAAGACAAAATGTTTCTCTCCACTAAGTCCTTCACAATATGCTTCAAAGCAAAACAACCTTCTAAATTATGGCCTGGTGGACCTTCATGGAATGCACAATGAGCATTGGGATTGTAAGAAGGTGGAAGCGGATCAGGAGGCGGGCCTGATGACCTTGTAGTTATTAATCCTTGTTGCACCAAAGCAGGATACAATGCTGTATACGTCATAGGAATGGGAGGAATCCGAGGCCTTCCACCCTTTCTTTTACTTGGAATGTTCTGACGAGAAACTTGAGTCTGTTGGAGATAAGCAGGAGCGTTGGGCGCTCGTTGATAACTGGTGGCTGAGGAACCGGCTGATAAACAGAAGCTTGATGGTTGAATGTTGGCACAATGGCGGCCACATAAGGTTGCTGAACAGAATAACACTGTTGTTGCTGTTGTCGTTTCCAGAACTGATTTTTCTTCTTTTTGTTTGTCATCACCACACTGGTATCTCCTTCCCTTTTGAAGGATATCTTGGCATCGTCGCTCGAACTATCAGCTCTCTTGGTCATTTTCCCACTCTTCAGACCAAGCTCTACTTTAACCCCCACAACCACAATATAAAAAAAAATTAGCAGACACGCTACTGATCATCCTTTCGTAGAATTCTGGTCTCACCGTGTCGAAAAACCAATCAGTTAACTCTTTTTCAGATAAAGGTGGCTCTACCTGTGAAGCCAGCTCTCTTCATCTCTGTGCATACTCTTTAAAAGACTCGGTATCGCTCTGTGACATGCTCAATAATTATCTGCGGTCTGGTGCGAGGTCCATGTTATATCTATAATGCTTTACAAAAGCATCAGATACGTCTTGAAAACATCGGATCCTAGATTGGTCCAAAGTCAAATACCACTTTGCAGCAGCCCCTTTCAAACTATCTTGGAAGCAGTGGATCATCAACTTATCATTATCCATGAATACAGCCATTCGTCGGTAATACATGACCAAATGCGACTTAGGACAGGTCACACCTGAGTATAGGTCGAAATTGGGTAGTTTGAACTTGGGTGGAATTACCAAGCCTGAGACTAAGCACATGTCCTTAGCATTAGTATTAAATACATTGCTCTCTTTCATTGCTTTCAATTTCCTCTGAATTGTCTCTACACTTTCCTTCAGCCTTTTATGTCGATCATCTCCTTCTTCGGACATATTGACATAATCATAAACCGGATGTTGGTTCTGAAAAACTAGGTGCACCTGAGCTTGCACTGCTGCTGGAGCGAAGGTAGGAATTGCTTGAAAAGCCTTATTAACCAAAGGAACAGCTTGTTGAGTAGAAGTGACGGCTGAAGCATGTAGAAAGTTAAAAGGCATGCCCAAAGTGGGGTTCACAGTGGTAACGAGAGGTTCTACAATTGTAGTGATAATCTCGGAGACCACCATCACTTGGGTATCCATCCTTGCTCTCATAACTTGAGTTGCTTCCAGAATCTGCCTCATTCCTCCTCGGAGCTCATTCAATTCATTGTTGACTCTGTCCATTTCACAATATTGTTCAGACATCCTTCGTCGAGTTTGGCTCGAGTGTCGATTCAAAGACGATTCTGAAGGGAAAATGGTGACATGAGACGAAGACAGAGAGGAAATGCACATGCTATGACATGATGCAAATGAGATGCGAATACAAGCCAAATGGTTTCAAGGAACTCAAAGGTAAGTTGTAAACATTCTTTTGAAAAAACTGAAGAAGTTTTTGTTTTAAAATCCCATGCTCTGTTGATCTTTTGAAAAGGAAACAAACATTTGAGTTCCTCGAAACCAAAGGGCTAAGAATGCTTGAATGTACGGATGCATAAAGCACACGAGCACAAACATATGTACACACAACAAAACACACAAATCCTAGGTTTTGGGGTCTCATGAATGGAGCCATGGTCTACCCATCCTAATAGGTATGTACTACTGGTTTTCATCTGCTGAACAGGGTTCTAAGAAGTTCCCAGAGTCGGCAACCCATCTTTCGGATTTTATCGACTTCCCAGATGACTTGGTAATCAATAAAATTCTCAAGAGGATCTCGTCTCAGTGTAGTATCGCATGACAACCAATTCAGAAATAGACTACATCATGGTCACCGCACTACATCCTAAAAGGCCAAGTGGGGTTTGGTAACTACGGTTCTCAATATCACGGGCTCCTAGGTCGAGAGTAGCACACTTTCACGAACGGATTCGTTCAACATAACTAAACTCTCAAGAGGGCCTCAACTGAGTGATGGTGTCTTAAGTTAACTTTTTCAGGAATCGACTCCTTCAAAGCCTCCTTGAATATACCATCGTCATATCATAAGTGCACTCAAAATCCGGGTTAGGATTTATCTCACCACTCAAAAACAAAGCCAAAAGATAAGCAAGCCAAGCATATATGCAGGAAATCAAACAGATATACACAAATATAGCAAGCAAGCAATAAATAAAACAAGCAAAAACAAGATGGGCTTAACCCTAAAAAATAAGTTATCCCCAGTGAAGTCGCCATTTCTGTTGCGGTGAAAATCAAATAACAAGCTATTAATTAACTTGCATCATTTTCTTTTACAACCGACTTTGATTTATCCAAAGGAAAGGTTCAAGATCGTTAGAAAAACCTAAAGGGGGAGATCTAAGGTTCGGGGGTTGGTTACGCCTAAGGAAGGTATTAGCACCCTAAACGTCTGTAGTACTCTACAGGAGCCTCTTGTTTTAACTTGTTATATCTCACTCGCTTGCTAAGCATGCTATGCTAAAGGTTGAAACCCTAGGGGTTTGTTTCTAAGTATACTCGACAAAGCATCGCACTTTGCGCCTACGTATCCTTACGGGAGGGGAATCAGAGTATCCATAGTTCACCGATCTAAGGGTGAAGGAATAGGAACCATTGACTATGGCCAAAGTTCCAAGGGGAAATGAGTATGAGCTCATTTTAGAGTTCCCGATAACTCTCTAAGTCTACGTTATAGGGGAAAGTGAGTTCTCATGATGATGAGAATCACATGGAGCGTAAGAACTCCAACCTACTTCTAGTTATGATTTCATTGACTCACGATAGCTAAGAAATAAGGGTGAACCTAGAAGGATAAGGTAAGATGACTTTGAAAGTCAATTTTAGGTGATCTCCCTTTGGAATGGGGGGAAAGATAACAGTTGTAAAGATACTAAAAGATAAAGAGTTATAATGCAAATATGATGATGTAAAAGACATGAATAGGATGAGATGAAATAAAATAGAAATAGTCTCGTCTGAATCATGATTTAATCAAGAAATTAATAATCAATGATTCTTGACTTTCCTCGACTAAATAGGTGAATAAAATTTAAATAAAGAGAAAGTGGTCTCGTGTTGATCAAAGTTTTGTTAACTCAATGAAATCAACCAAACCATGAGGTTTGTTATGTCATCGACCAAAATAAAGAAAGTGGAATCGAAATTATAAAAAAAAAGTAGCCTCACATTTATCAAGACTTTATTGATTTGAAATGATCAAAGTCAAGATTTGTGTAACGTCATCGACCTAAAATAAAGATTATGAAATAAAAATAAGGTTGATCTCGTCTTAATCAAGATTTAATCGAGAAATCGATAATCTTGGATTTTTAACTTTCATCGACCAAAATAAAAACCGGAATGAAAAACAAATTGGTCTCGTTTAAATCAAGATTTAATCGACAGATCGATAATCTTAGATTTTTAACTTTCATCGACCAGAATAAAATCGGAATGAAAAACAAATTGGTCTCGTTTAAATCAAGATTTAATCGACAAATCGATAATCTTAGATTTTTAACTTTCATCGACCAAAATAAAATCGGAATGAAAAACAAGTTGGTCTCATTTAAATCAAGATTTAATCGACAAATCGATAATCTTAGATTTTTAACTTTCATCGACCAAAATGGAGAAAATAGAAAGTGGCCTCCTACAAATCTAGACTTTTAGTGATTTTGAGATAATCAACAAAGTCAAAATTTATATGATATCATTGGCCAAAAATAAATGAAATGCAATGAACCACTATGAATAAAATTAGAAAGAAAAACATAGAAAAACTAGTTAAAAAAAAATGAAAATGATTTTTTTTTAAGAAAAAGAGGAGAGGGGCACAGGCCTATGTGGGTATGCGAATCATTTGGACTGAAAGGCCCATCATCAACTCAAAAAAAGAGGAGGTATGCTGGAAACAGGTGGGTGTGTGAACATGATTCATACGTGGGCTCTAAAAACCATTAGCCAACAACAAGCTCTATCCAAAAAAGAAAAAAAAACAATTTCCACGTTCAAAACACACAACGACATATTCAGTTCCAAACATTAACCTAAATGGAAAAGAACTTCCATCCTCAAAATAAGACAAACGCCGCAGAAACTTCATGCTTCAAAGAACATCATCGCAAGACTTAAATGAAAAGGAAAAAAGAATGACGAAATTAAAAGCAACAACACGGTAATGAATACAACACTTTGATCCAACCTTGAACTTGTTCGTCTCGTCTCAATCACTTCGATTACTTTTTCTGCGCTTTGGTTCTGATTCGAAAAGGTTTCAATTTGGGATTTCTATTAATTTCTCTCTTCTTCTCCTTTCATTATATCTCTGATTCGTTTTGGATTTGTGATTTCTGAATGGTTTGTGGTTTTGCAGTGAGTGGGTTCTGAGGGTGATTGAAGAGGGTTGTTATTCGAAACAGGCCTGTTATGAAAAATTGGAGAATGATGCTTTGTTGAAGCTTTGTGTGGTTCTTGGATTCGGTCGATTTGGAGATTAGTTTTTTTGTATGAGTTCAGAACAGGGCTTGAAGGTATCACAGATTGTTACATGGAGAAAGGTTGAAGGTGAATGAATGAGATGTTGTGTTGAAGCAAAGGCAAAGGAAGTTGGTGATAAAGGTTCTGTCCCCCCCCCTAAGGTTGAAGGTTATCCCTCTACTTATGGTTCGCCCAACCTCATTTGAAAAACTCAGCAGGAATCCGTCCGTTGTCAAGACGCAGGTTACCGTTGCGTCAAGTCTTTTTCACTAGCAGTCATGGCAGCATGTGCAGTGGTGTGGGTTATGGCATTGTGTTGCAGAGGCTTCGTATGGTTTGAACAAAGGAGGAGGAACAAAACTTCATTCCTTTTGTTTCTTATGAGCCACATGTATCTCTCTCAATGGCCAGAATTTTGGGTTGAAAAGTCAACACATATAAGCTTGATTCTCATTGGTTGTTGGTTAATGAAATTATCCAATTTTGATTCAAAAATTGCACACGGTGGACCAATTGGTGAGAAATGGAAATGTTTCTTTTCTTAATTTTGAATTAATAATGTGATTAATAAAAATAAAAATAAACTAATTCTAAATTAAAATTAGTCAGAAAAATAAACTAAATGAATAATTAATCTAATTAATTGAACTAATTATTAAAATTAAATTAAATTAAGATTAATTTAAATTAATAAAAATAAAACAACTTAAATATAAATGAAATAAAAATAGGCCATATTGATATTAAACTAAAATAAAACAAATAAAAAAAACTAAATTAAAAATATAGAAAAAGATAATAAAACAACATCTAACAAAAAACTGAGGGTAAAATTTGGGGTACAACAATACTACCTTAAGATTTAGGGTGAAAAAATATATATCTTTAATAGGCAATGGGATAAAAACAAGAGCATAAGGGATACTCGAACCCTTAAAACAAAAAGCAATAATATTACATCCGTTTCAAACAGTTAATCGAGGAAACAAATCAGTCATAAACAACACAAAAGTAAGGCAACCTAGAATCAACAAACAACAATCTCCAAGAGTGAAACTTAATCGAATTAATGGTATCGTTGACCGAAAAATTCTTACTTCTAAAAATGAGAATATTCATACCAATCCAAATAAACCACACTGAAGTTCCCAAACAATATTCCCTTTCAAATTACCAATCTCATTCTTTAAAGACCTACCAAAACTATAAAAAGAGACATGGCTATCGACATCTAACTTCACCTCAATTCCCAACCACTTCATGATGCCCTTCCAAACATTAACATCCAGACCATAACTCATAAATAAATGAAATGCAGATTCTTCGATGCTTCTACACAGTACATGTAGCGGCAAAAATCGTGAGTGTAAGCTATTGATTAACTTAACTTATAAAGCAAGAGTCGCCACCGCACTTTTATTTTATCCCAAAGGAAAGGAAAAAGAGCAAACAAATCCTAAACAAGTTCTAAAACATGAACAAGTAAATATAAACTGGGTAAGGGGGTTGGCTACATTAAGGGAAGGTATTAGCACCCAAAACGTCTATAGTACTCTATAGGAACGCTTTGAAATATCTACACTTTTTGGTTTGAAAAAGTTTGTTTGAAAAGATATTGAGGAGATGAGAAGAGAAGTATTTTTTAGATTTTTGTGTTTGGAGAGACTTATCGCCTCATGCCTACGTACCCACAAAGTGCAATATAGGATCAAAATCTCGTAGTTCGTGGTACAAATAACAAAATAGGTTTGTTATGGTTGTTTTTAAATGTAAAGACAAGTCGTCATTTCCAAGCGAATAATTCCGCTTAAAGAGATGAATCATGTCTAAACTTATGAAAAGGTTTTAAAAGGGAAAATGCATAAGGCACAAAAAGAGTTTGAATGAGTTTGAGTGTTTTTTAATGTCTTTTGAAATGGTCAAGTATGGTTAACATTGATTGAAGTTTATTAAAGAAAAGAAAGTTTGAAAAAGCACTTGACAAAGGTCAAGGTTTATTGTAAAAGAAGTTATGGTTTTGAAAACAAGAAGGTTTTGAAAAAGGGAGAAAGTTTTGAAAATTGAAGAAAGGGTGGAGAAAAAGTGACTATCCTAAAGCATAAAGATAAAAAGCTAAAGATAAGAATGGTCTAACCACACAAGCAAGCTCCATAGTCTTCAAACTATAATTCCAAAGCAAAGGGAAAAGATCCTAGTTCTAGGTCCAAGGATCCAAGAATAGCATTGAAGTCCAAGGTCTAGGTTCAAAATTCTATGTCCAATGCAAAGGATAGTAGCCATAGTCCAAGATTAGAAGCACGGGATTTTTAGAGGTTTAAGCCTTCATTAATGTTTTTGGTACAAGTGGACAAAGAGAAAAGGGCATAAGCATAAACATATCTCCAGCGGACAAAGGAAAAATTGTGGAAGCATAAGCAATATATGATTTGATATAATGACATAAAGCATAAAAAAGTAAAGAGAGATAGGGAGCAAGAAGGAAGCATAAAGGTGAGGTTAAAAGTTAGTGATTAGTTGTTAGAGCAAATGATCAATAATGATTGAATAATGCACTTAGGTCAAGGTTAATGAGAACTCATTAAAGGATTGATAAGACCAAAGCCTCCTAACAACAAATCTCATAGGTATTGAGCCAAAAGACAAATAATCAACCATCCTTGGGCTTGTAAACATAAGTATGCGCCACGAATGATCATTTTCTAATACGGGACACATGTAGCGCTATGTTAAGCAATCGCCAAGTGACTTATATAGAAGTCAACCTACTCGAGGCCGGTCAATAACGATGTTAGTGTTAATGCATGCTAGAGAAATTATATGTAGATCACTCTCCGAAAGCAATACTGCACAAAAAGAAAAGAGGTAACGATTTCATCTTCATCAAGATTTTTTTATCGATTAATCAAAGGTAATCTATCACTAATCCAAAGTACGTAGAATTATCTCAATGATTATTCGTCCATAGATTTGAAATAATGAAGATTAAACATCCTTGAAAAATCAATAATCTATGATATATAAGATTTTCATCGACAAAAGAAAAGAGAAATAGATGAAGAGAAAGCCAAATTAAACCACAAAATTATGTGATCTAAGGCTAAGAACAAAGGGAAGGGGTTAGGAATGAAGAAACAACCAAGAAGGTCCCCAAAATAGGCGAAAACACCATTTTGTTTTAGGGTAATCGATTACGATGATTAGGGTAATCGATTACCACTGCAAAAACAGCAGAAAAACAGCAAAAATCAGCATTCCTTCAAAATTCAGCATGGTCAAGGAATGGATTGTGCACAAAATTTTAGTGTAAACAACAATAAATACATCAATTAAAACATAATTTGCAAGCTCCAAAGATAAAGAAACAAGAATTACTAAAGGATCACATTATGGACGATGAATCAAGAACAACAATTGTGGAAAATGAGATTACCACTCCAAATATGAAAATTCCTTCAAATTGCTTCAAGATGCATACTCTAAAACCTTGATCTACAAGAATTGATGAAGAAAACAAGTTTGGATGAAGGTTTAGCTCAAAGTTGAAAAAGATTCAATGTGAAAACTTGTTAACTTTCAAAAGAAGAAAAGTGAGATTTGAGTGAATTTTGTGGTTGGAGAGAGAATTTGCAAGAGGTTTCTTAGCTATCAAAAACTTCAAGAGAAATTTTAGCATGGTGAATTTGGATATCAAAAGCTTGTAAAATGAATGAAATGAGGGTTCTATTTATAGAGTTTAGGCTTGGGAATTTTGGTGGTTTGGAATTTGGTTTGGAAATGAGAATTAGGCTTGGAATTTGAATTTGGAGGGAAATTAGCAAAAGAGTGGTGATTAGTGAAGGTGTATGAGGGGAATTAATTGTGATGAGGTCGGGGAATTAAAATGAGGTGGTCTAGAATATTCCACATGTTTAATATTCATTATTTCAAATCTATGGACGAATAATCATTGAGATAATTCTCCGTACTTTGGATTAGTGATAGATTACCTTTGATTAATCGATAAAAAAATCTGGATGAAGATGAAATCGTTACCTCTTTTCTTTTTGTGCAATATTGCTTTCGGAGAGTGGTCTACATATCATTTCTCTAGCATGCATTAGCACTAACATCGTTATTGACCGGCCTCGAGTAGGGTGACTTTTATATAAGTCACTTGGCGATTGCTTAACATAGCGCTACATGTGTCCCGTATCGGAAAATGATCATTTGTGGTGCAAACTTATGTTTGCAAGCCCAATGATGGTTGATTATTTGTCTTTTGGCTCAATACCTATGAGACTTGTTGTTAGGAGGCTTTGGTCTTATCAATCCTCTAATGAGTTCTCAGGCAAAAATGTGAAAAATGGTCATTTGGTTGCACTGTTGTGGCTCTGACACGATTCTTTTGCTTGTCAAAGAAGGCATGGAAATAAACACATGAACCTTGGAGTCTCTTGAATAATAATCAATCAAAAACTTGAGAACTCTTGATCAGATGAATTTTTGAATTATGTGCAGATCAACTTTGACTTTATCAGATGAAATTCATTCGAGCTGAGGGACTGTTTCCTGGTGTTTTGATCTGTTCTTTCCCTGAAAAATTAATAAAGGAGAAACAAAATATTTTTTGATTTTGATTAGTGGTTAGTAAACATAAGCAAATAAAGGAAAATAAGAAACACACAGATGCTTGGTGATCCCTGCAAGGCATAAACCCAAAGGAGAGAGGGATAAAGGAACCAAAGCATGATCTTGTTTGTGGTGCAAGATGCAAATGAGATGTGTAATCTTAGTGGTAAAAATTAGGGTACAACACCTGCCCCTATTTAAGTTTCTTCTATCAGGAGATATGAAGGTTGAAAACTTCGTCTCGATAAGATTGAAGATACTTAAATACAGAAAATCATACTATTTATCCCTAAGATGCCACAAGATGAATGATTATGTAGATGCTATGCGAATGCAAGACCTCTACGGGGAAGCTTAAAATAAGGGATTTACGGTAAATTGAGTGAGATGACGTGAAAAGACACACCGGGGAACATAAGCTATTTCTGGAGATCTGTCAAGGTGACAAGAAGTATCCATCAATAGTTGGAAAGAGAGGGACAAGACCCTGGGAAGACATGTAGCGACATCCAAGAATAGCATTGGATGGAAACTACAATAGAGACAAAAGTATGCTAGTAGATGTCCACGAATGGCATTGGACAAAAACAAGAAAGTTTATGATAAAAACAACAACGTCATCCACGAATAGAATTGAACGGGGGTGAAAAAAACTCTATTGAGGATAAGATATCCTAGAATGGCATTGGATGGGGAACTACAACATTCAAGAATGGCATTAAATGGGGAAACAACAAACATCAAAGTCATCCAAGAATAGCATTGGACGGAGACAAACTCAACTGACGATATATCAATCAACATCCAAGAATAGCATTGGATGGAAACAAATCTTCCATTTGAAAACTTCACTGGGGACATCCAAGAATGGCATTGGACGACAAGGGTAAACATCTGAGATATCCAAGAATAGCATTGGACTCGGTTGGGGAAAAGGTGTCCAAGAATGACATTGGACAGAAGAAATCACAACATCCAAGAATGGCATCGAATGAAGTGAAAAAAGTTCTGGAAAAATATCAGAAGTATTCAAGAATGGCATTGGATAAAAAGAGTTCACGATATCCAAGACTGGCATTGAATAAAGTGAGAAAGAAATTTCAGGAATGACGCTGAAAGTAAAGGTAAATCACTACATTCAGAAATGACACTAAATGATAGTGAGAAAGACATCTAGGAATGACACTAAATGTGAAGGAGAAAACTCATCCAGGAATGGCACTGAATAAACACATAAAACTTTCAGGAATAGAACTGAAAAGTAAAGGTAAATCACTATATTCAGGAATGGCATTGAATGATAGTGAGAAAGACATCCAGGAATGACACTGGAGTGAAAGAAGACAAAAACCCAGGAATAACACTGGAATGAAACAGAATAAACAAGATATCCTGGAATGACACTGGAGATCAAAAGAGATAGACATCCAAGAATGGCACTGAGATTAACTTAGCATAAAGATTTGAGAAATTCATCCCCAGCAGAGTTGCCACTTTTCTGTAACGGCAAAAATTGTGAGTGTAAGCTATTGGTTAACTTAACTCAAAAAGCAAGAGTCACCACCGCACTTTTATTTTATCCAAAAGGAAAGGAAAAAGAGCGAACAAAACCTAAACAAGTTCTAAACAAGAACAAGTGAACAGAGACTGGGTAACGGGGTTGGTTACGCTAAGAAAATGTGTTAGCACCCAAAACGTCTATAGTACTCTATAGGAACCCTTTAAAATATCTACGCTTTTTAGTTTGAAAAGGTTTATTTGAAATGAGATTGAGGAGATGAGAAGAGAAGTATTTTTTAAGATTTTTGTGTTTAGAGAGACTCGTCGCCTCATGCCTACCCACAAAGTACAATATAGGATCAAAACCTCGTAGTTTGTGGTACAAAGAATGAAATTTGTTTGTTTTGGTTGATTTTAAAAAGTATAGACAAGTAGTCATTCCAAGCGAATAATTCCGCTATAAAAAATGAATCATGTCTAAACTTGTGAAAAAGTTAAAGGAAAATTGCATAAGGCACAAAAAGAGTTTGAATGAGTTTGAGTGTTTTTTAAGTCTTTTTGAAAAGAGTCAAGTATGGTTAACATTGATTGACATTTATTAAAGAAAAGAAAGTTTGAAAAAGGACTTGACAAAGGTCAAGGTTTATTGTAAAAGAAGTTTTGTTTTTTAAAACAAGAAGGTTTTGAAAAAGGGAGAAAGTTTTGAAAATTAAAGAAAGGGCGGAGAAGAAGTGACTATCCTAAAGCATAAAGATAAAAAGCTAAGGATAAGAATGGTCTAACCACACAAGTAATCTCCATAGTCTTCAAACCATAATTCTAAAGCAAATGGAAAAGATACTAGTTCTAGGTCCAAGGATCCAAGAATAGCATTGAAGTCCAAGGTTTAGGTTCAAAATTCCATGTCCAATGCAAAGGATAGTAGTCATAGTCCAAGATTAGAAGCACAAGTTTTTTAGAGGTTTAGGCCTTCATTAATGTTTTTGGTCCAAGTGGAGAAAGAGTAAAAGGCATAAGCATAAACATGTGTCCAACGGACAAAGGAAAAATTGCGGAAGCATACGCAATATATGATATGATATAATGACATAAAACATAAAAAAAGTAAAGAGAGATAGGGAGCAAGAAGGAAGCATAAAGGTGAGGTTAGAAGTTAGTGATTAGTTGTTAGAGCAGATGATCAATAATGATTGAATAATGCACTTAGGTCAAGGTTAATGAGAACTCATTAGAGGATTGATAAGACCAAAGCCTCCTAACAACAAGTCGCATAGGTATTGAGCCAAAAGACAAATAATCAACCATCCTTGGGCTTGCAAACATAAGTTTGGGCCACGAATGATCATTTTCCGATACGGGACACATGTAGCGCTATGTTATGCAATCGCCAGTTAACTTATATAGAAGTCACCCTACTCGAGGCCGGTCAATAACGATGTTAGTGCTAATGCATGCTAGAGAAGTGGTATGTAGATCACTCTCCGAAAGTAATACCGCACGAAAATAAAAGAGGTAACGATCTCATCTTGATCAAAAATTTTATCGATTAATCAAAGGTAGTTTATCACTAATCCAAATTACGAAGAATTATCTCAACGATTATTCGTCCATAGATTTGAAATAATGAAGATTAAACATCCTTGAAAAATCAGTAATCTATGATATGTAAGATTTTCATCGATCAAAAGAAAAGAGAAATAGATGAAGAGAAAGCCAAATTAAACCACAAAATTATGTGATCTAAGGCTAAAAACAAAGGGAAGGGGTTAGAAATTAAGAAACAACCAAAACAGTCCCAAAAATAGGTGAAAAACACCATTCTGTCTCAGGGTAATCGACTACCTTGATTAGGGTAATCGATTACCAATGCAAAGACAACAGAAAAACAACAAAAATCAGCATCCCTAAAATTCAGCATTCCTTAAAAATTCAGCATGATCAAGGAATGGATTATGCACGAAATTTCAATGTAAACAGCAGTAAATACATCAATTGAAACACAATTTGCAAGATCCAAAGATCAAGCAAAAAGAATTATTAAAGGATCACATTGTGGAAGATGAATAAAAAACAACATTGGTGGAAAATGAGATTACCACTCCAAATATGAAAATTCCTTCAAATTGCTTCAAGATGCAAACTCCAAAGCATTTATCTACAAGAATTGTTGAAGAAAACAAGTTTGGATGAAGGTTTATCTAAAGTTGAACAATATTCAATGTGAAAACTTGTTAACTTTCAAAAGAAGAAAAGTGAGCTTTGAGTGAATTTTGTGGTTGGGGAGAGAATTTGCAAGAGGTTTCTTGGCTATCAAAAGCTTCAAGAGAAATTTTAGCAAGGTGAATTTGGATATCAAAAGCTTGTAGAATGAATGAAATGAGGGTTCTATTTATAGAGTTTAGGCTTGGGAATTTTGGTGGTTTGGAATTTGGTTTGGAAATGAGAATTAGGTTTGGAATTTGAATTTGGAGGGAAATTAGCAAAAGAGTGGTGATTATTGAAGGTGTATGGTGTGAATTAATTGTGATGAGGTAGGGGAATTAAAATGAGGTGGTCTAGAATATTCCACATGTGATAATTTTTGAAAAATGGTGCCAAAATGCTGCAGAATTTGAATTTGTTGAATCTTCACAATTCTGCATAAGGGTAATCGATTACCCTGATCATGGTAATCAATTACTTCAGGCAAAAAATGTGAAAAATGGCCTTTTAGTTGCAATGTTGTGGCTCTGACTCGATTCTTTTGCTTGTCAAAGAAGGAATGGGAATAAACACATGAACCTTGGAGTCTCTTGAATAATAATCAATCAAAACTTGAGAACTCATGATCCAATGAATTTTTGAATTATGTGCATATCAACTTTGACTTTATCAGATGAAATTCATTCGAGCTGAGGGACTGTTGCCTGGTGTTTTAATATGTTCTTCCCTTGAAAAATTAATAAAGGAGAAACAAAATATTTTTGGATTTTTATTAGTGGTTAGTAAACATAAACAAACAAAGGCAAATAAGAAACACACAGATGCTCGGTGATCCCTACAAGGCATAAACCCAAAGATGAGAGGGATAGAGGAACCAAAAAATGATCTTGTTTGTGGTATAAGATGTAAAGATGTAAATGAGATGTGAGAAATCTTAGAGGTAAAAATTAGGGTTCATTAGGTGCCTCTATTTAAGTTTCTTCTGTCAGGAGATATGAAGGTTGAAAACTTCGTCTCGACAAGATTAAAGATACTTAAATACAGAAAACCAAATTTTTAGCCATAAGATGCCACGAGATGATATGAATGTAAAACGATAAAATACCCTGCGGGGGAACTTAAAACAAGGTATTTACGGTAAATTGAGTGAGATGACGTGAAAAGACACTCCGGGGAACACAAGCTATTTCTGGAGATCTGTCAAGGTGACAAGAAGTATCCATCAATATTTGGAAAGAGAGGGACAAGACCCTGGGAAGATGAGTAGTGACATCCAAGAATGGCATTGGATGGAAACTACGAATGAGACAAAAGTATGCCGATAGATGTCCAAGAATGGCATTGGACAAAAACAGGAAAGTTTCTGGTTAAAAACAACAGTGTCATCCACGAATAGAATTGAATGGGGGTGAAAAACACTCTATTGGAAATAAGATATCCAAGATGGCATTGGATGAAAAGAATTACAACATTCAAGAATGGCATTGAATGGGGCAACAACAAACATCAGATTCATCCAAGAATAGCATTGGATAGAAACAAGCTTCCATTTGAAAAACTTCACTGGGGATGTCCAAGAATTGCATTGGATGACAATGGTAAACATCAGAGGTATCCAAGAATAGCATTGGACTCAGCTGGGGAAAAGGTGTCGAAGAAAGGCATTGGATAAAAAAAGGGTAAACATCAAAGATATCCAAAAATAGCATTAGACTCTGTAACACCCCAAATTCGATTATGATTAATTGTTGCTTCTTTGAGGATATAAGGTGATTTTGACGATATGTGGTTATGTGGCACGATGCATTGTGGTGAAATTATTTTAATAATATTAATAGTATGAATAATCATATAGTATTATTCAAATTATTGTTTATTATTTAAAATAATAGAAGTGGGAGTATTGAGGGTATGTTGGTCATTAGGGATGGATAAGTGAGGGTATAATGGGAAGAGCACATTTAGGGGTATTTAAAGAGAGAATAGTGAAAGGAACTCATTATTCGTATTATTTTTTAGAAAGAGGCAAAAGTGCTCTGAAGAACAAGTGAGAAGGAGGCTAGGGCATAGAAGAATTCCGGCGAAACTCCAAGAGAAGATCGAAAGAATCAAGACTCTAAGGTATGGGGAGTATCACTTTGCAATATTTTTGATATAAAGATTAGGTGTTGGTGGGTGATTGGGGTTTTGGGGGGAAAACCTAGGGTTTAGAGGTTAAAAGGGATGATTTTGATGATTTGTTGTGTTGTGGTTGTTGTGAATGATGTATGTGTGTTAGATAGAGGTTATAGTGACTTAATTTGGGTTAATAGGGGTGAAAAATGTAGTTTAAGGGTATGAAATCGAGGTGGGAGAAGTGCTGTCATTGCATAAATTTTTGACCAATTCGCAGAGCCCGCTTAGCCCGCTCTAGCCCGCTTAGCGCGGTCCCCTCGGGCAGCTTATTTTGAAAACTTGAAAATTCGTAACTTTTGATTCGTAAGTCCGTTTGGGTCGCCGTTCGAATTGTTGGAAAGCTGACTTTATGTACTTTATGTTAAAATTATTTTCAATGATAGATTTCTAACTATTCGACGAGCCATGTGTGGTTTCTTGTATGTTCCAATGGGTCGAACCGTGAAATGTGGACATCGGTCGCATGAATGTGTGTTGCGATTGTGAATTATGAGGTTGTATGATGTTGTTGTTGAGTTGTTGTGGCATACCATGCAATTATGATAGTTGTTGCTTATAATGTTGCGTGAGGATGTTGTTGAGTGGTTATGGTATGAGGTGGCGTGAATTAACCGGTAAAGGAAATAGTGGTTGTTTGTGATGTAGTCGAATGTTGGGGGGTATTGTTGTTGTAAATATGATGCTATGTGTTGAAGATTATATGATGCTTATGTTGATCTAGAGTATAACGATAGGGTGTTGTTGTTTTATGATGTTAATTATATGTTGGAACTTATATGATGATTATGCGTTGATTGCTTATAAGGGTATGAGTTATGTGAATGATGTTACTATAATGATGCTATGATGAAATAAATAGATGATGTGCATGCTTTGATGTTTATACATGCTATGCGACGAACATGACGATCAAATGAATTAGGATGATTTTAGTGTGAAACGAAGTAGTGATGCTATAATATGATGTTTATGATTGCTATGTGTTGACGTGTGATATGATGACTATTTGGTGACTATAAGATGACGATTCATGATGTTTTGATGAATTAATGATGATATGATAAACATGAGGTTTTGATGAATGATGATGCACGTAATGACTTTTATTGATGTTTATGATTGTGATGTTGTGCATCATGTATTCATAGCATTTAGACTTCGGTCTATTGATGATTTTAGGACTTTGGTCCAGTGACGATGTTAGGACCTCGGTCCAGTGGTGGCTTCAATCCCATTGTGCCGATTGGAGTATTTTATGACGTGCTCCCTTGTGGAGGGTTGATGGCCTAGTGTCCATTATTATGACTATTTGGTACCACATGCATGCTATGACGTTGTATTTCATTCTTGGTGGCATTACATGATTGCATGTTTGTGATATTGATGACTTGGTGATTTATATGAGGTTTTGGGTGAGTGCTATGATGTTTGTGTAAGGTGAATGTTGACCTATTAATGTCTTTTCTTTATATGATTTATATTGAATTGTGATTACTCACCCTGCCTATTTGAATGTTGCCTCCACGTGGGTAACGTGTAGATATTCAGGAGTAGCTTCTCGGTGCGCAAAGTTCTAGCTTGGAATTATTTAGCTTATTTCCGTAGAGTTGTATGGTGTCTTGCTCTGATAGATGTAACATCGGGTGGGGCAACGCTTAAGTGAATATTATGTTGTTTTGTTAGAATGATTCTTATGAGTTACCATATAACGATTTTAATTGATGATGATTGTTGACAATGACCCAAGGGTCTTGATGTTTTGATGAAATATAAGAAGATATTTGAATTTATGATTTTGCTGCAAAGTTTGAATTTAATTTTGGATACACTAAAGAAACTAATGTTTAAAAAAATGTTTTGAAACCCATGTTACGGAGCAGGATGATTTAAATGATGTTCAATGAAGAAATGTGACACCTTTTTATGATGTACTCTGATTCCTTTAAGTATACTTATCGCGTATATTATGTTGGGTTAGAAGGGTGTTACATTAGTGGTATTAGAGCAGGTCGGTCTATCCGGCCAGGTTGTCTAATGATGTTTGTTCCTTAGTACGCGACATGTGTGTGAAACACTGTCGGTACTTGCTTGTTTTCTAACCGTTTGCCTCCAGGTGTTGGCTTGAAACAAGTGGGGAGAAGCTATTGCTTCTCTGCGATGTTTTGGTTGTGGAATGTTGGCTCAATGTGTATTGGATTGCAAGAGTGCAAATGTTTTAGGACGGTGTTGTCCTCGATTCCGGAGGGAATGCGGAGATAAGGCTTGTGTCAACTAAGGATTTGTGCATTAGGTAGTTTAGTGCACAAGATGCAAGGAACGCTATTGGAGTTTGGGGGGCATGGTTTATGCCCCATCGTGATTGTCGGCTATCTATTGGCAAATTGAAGAACTGATCACCCTTAATCTCTTGTTGATAGTAGACGGAATCATGTTGGATGGGATAGACGTGTTTCGCCAGCTTAGATGATGTGTGCGGTAAAAATCGATTGGAGTTGAGATAGGTGCTTACAGATAGTTTTGATGAGTCGACGCAGATTATTATACTTGAAGATGAAGAGAGTTCGAGTTTCTGGTTTGTCGGTCAAGTTGGAATGTCTCGAGGGAGAATGATCAGGTATTGTTGATGTTTGCTTCTCGGGGGCATAGAGAGCAATGCGACGGCTAGTGATATGTCAGTGGTGTGTAATTCCTGATGTTTTCCTAAAGAGACCCACGACTTGTCTCTAGAGCATGAATTTAAGTTCGACAAAGGTGAATAGTTTTTTGTTCCGTTAAGCGAGTGGATAAGTTTGTGAAGGATGGTGCAAAAGTGTTTACGACGTGGATTTCTTTGAAGGCATAAGGAAATGTAGTGGTTGGTGATTTATATAAGGTGTGTGACTTTTGGATGTGTTCCCATGAGATAACAGGGTTTCTGCCAAAATTGCAGAGCGCGCTTAGCGCGGATGGGCTCGCTTAGCGCGGTCTGGAGGAATTTCGCGTCCTCGAGGCAGTGAGTAGCGCGCTTAGCGCGGATAGGGCTCGCTTAGCGCGGTCTGGGACTGAAAACCTCATTTTTTTTAATTATTGAATTAAGTGGAATTATGCATATCTATGTTTCGTAAAGCTGGGGTGTTGTTGTAACTTGTGTTGTATGTTGCATGAGGAGTATGATGGTTATTTAGTGATGTCGCTATGTTACGACATGCAAATTGAGGATAAACATGATGTTGATTATAAGGTCCAATTGTAGTGATTTGTTAATGATGTTGTTGAGACGTAAACGAGGTGACTATCAAGAATAAAGGAGATAGCCAAGTTGGCAATGAAGTAAGAAATTAAAGATATTCCGAAGACAGTTATCAGGATGAGGTACGGTCACCATGAGTACACTGTGATGTCGTTTGGTGTATCCAATGCACGTGGCGTGTTCATGGAATATATGAATCTGATTGTCTATAAATATTTGGATAAGTTTGTGGTGGTGTTCATTGACGATATTCTGATATATTCTAAGTGAGAAGAAGAACACGCAGAACAATTGCGAGTTATGTTATAGGTATTGAGGGAGAAGAAGTTGTGTGCGAAATTGTCAAAATGTGAGTTCTGGTTGCAGACAGTAAGTTCCTTGGTCAGGTAATTTCTAATGGTGGGATAGCTATTGGTCTTTCTAAAATTGATGTTGTGTTGCAGTGGGAGACTCTGAAGTCGGCTACTGAAATAAGAAGCTTTATGGGATTAGCAAGTTGATATCGCCAAGTTTATTGAAGATTTTTCTAAGTCAACATTACCATTGACTTAGTTGACTCGAAAGGGGTCAAGCGTATGTGTGGGATGTTGCATGCGAAGGGAGTTTTGTAGGCCGGAAGAAGAAAAGTGACGACCGCTCCGATATTGATTTTTCCTAATTCGGGTTAGTCTTTTGTGGGGTAATGTGATGCGTCTAAGATGAGTCTTGGTGTATCGTTGATACAGGATGGTCGGGTTGTTGCTTACGCTTCCAGATAATTAAGAGTTCACGAGAGAAATTATCCTACGCATGACTTAGAATTGGCAACCTAGGGGTTTGTGATGAAAATTTGGAGACATTATCTTTTTGGCTTTATGTTTGAAGTGTTTGGTGATCATGAAAGCTTGAAGTACTTGTTGAATTAAAAGAGTCGAATGTGCGGCATAAAAGGTGGTTGGAGTTGATGAAAGACTATGATTTTGATTTAAGTTAACACCCTGGTAAAGCAAAAGTAACAGCTGATGCGTTGAGTAGGGAGTTACTGCATATGTCGATGTTTAAGGTGAGGAAAACTGGAATTGATCGAGCAGTTCAGAGATGTGAGTTTAGTATGTGATGGGACTCCTGATAGTGTGAAGTCAAGTATGTTGGAACTGACTATGGGGATTCTGGGAGAAATCAAAGTATGTCGGCGATTTGACTTGAAGTTGGTTGATCAGTCGATTTTAATTAACTAAGGTAACGGAGGTGAATTCCGAATTGATGAAAATGGTGTGTTGAGGTTCTGAGGTAGAGTGTGTATACCAGATGTTCCAAAAATTGAGAAGAGTACTCGTGAAAAGGGATGTTATCGAATTGTGTATGTGTGTTTGAATTATCAGAAGCTAAAGACGAAACATTAGAAGTCTTTGGGTCTGATGCAGATGTTGAATATTCCAGAATGGAAATGGAATAGTATTTCCATGGATTTGTGTTGGGTTTACCGAAGGCAGCAAATGGGAGTGACTCGATTTGGATTATCGTGGAGAGATTGACGGAGTCAACTCATTCTTACCAATGAAGATTAATAATTCTATGCGGGAATTAGCTGAGATGTACATTGAGGGAACTACAGAGTTACTTGGGATGGAGATCCGTGATTTACGTCGAGGTTTTGGAAGAAATTGCAAGATCCGTTGGGCACTGAGTTGAGGATGAGTTCTTCTTACCATCCGCGGACGGATGGTCAGACAGAGAGGAGTATCAAGTCCTTGGAGGATTTGTTGATGGCTCATGTGTTGGACATGGGGAGGGGGCATGAAGATCCGATGAGAGAGTCGTATCTGATTCTGTTTTCTTCGGATAATTTTCGAGGGTGAAAATTCTTTAAGTGGGGGAAAGTTGTAACACCCCATTGTGGTGAAATTATTTTAATAATATTAATAGTAAGAATAATCATATACTATTATTCAAATTATTGTTTATTATTTAAAATAATAGAAGTGGGAGTATTGAGGGTATGTTGGTCATTAGGGATGGATAAGTGAGGGTATAATGGGAAGAGCACATTTAGGGGTATTTAAAGAGAGAATAGTGAAAGGAACTCATTATTCGTATTATTTTTTAGGAAGAGGCAAAAGTGCTCTGAAGAACAAGTGAGAAGGAGGCTAGGGCATAGAAGAATTCTGGCGAAACTCCAAGAGAAGATCGAAAGAATCAAGACTCTAAGGTATGAGGAGTATCACTTTGCAATATTTTTTATATAAGATTAGGTGTTGGTGGGTGATTGGGGTTTTGGGGGAAAAACCTAGGGTTTAGAGGTTAAAAGGGATGATTTTGATGATTTGTTGTGTTGTGGTTGTTATGAATGATGTATGTGTGTTAGATATAGGTTAAAGTGACTTAATTTGGGTTAATAAGGGTGAAAAATGCAGTTTAAGGGTATGAAATCGAGGTGGGAGAAGTGCTGTCATCGCAGAAATTTTTGACCAATTCGCAAAGCCCGCTCTAGCCCACTTAGCGCGGTCCCATCGGGCAGCTTATTTTGAAAACTTCGAAAATTCGTAACTTTTGATTCGTAAGTCCGTTTGGGTCACCGTTCGAATCGTTGGAAAGCTGACTTTATGTACTTTATGTTAAAATTATTTTCAATGATATATTTCCAACTATTCGACGAGCCATGTGTGGTTTCTTGTATGTTCCAATGGGTCGAACCGTGAAATGTGGACATCGGTCACATGAATGTGTGTTGCGATTGTGAATTATGAGGTTGTATGATGTTGTTGTTGAGTTGTTGTGGCATACCATGCAATTGTGATAGTTGTTGCTTATAATGTTGCGTGAGGATGTTGTTGAGTGGTTATGGTATGAGGTGGTGTGAATTAACCGGTAAAGGTAATAATGGTTGTTTGTGATGTAGTCGAATGTTGGGGGGTATTATTGTTGTAAATATGATGCTATGTGTTGAAGATTATATGATGCTTATGTTGATCTAGAGTATAACGATAGGGTGTTGTTGTTTTATGATGTTAATTATATGTTGGAACTTATATGATGATTATGCGTTGATTGCTTATGAGGGTATGAGTTATGTGAATGATGTTACTATAATGATGCTATGACGAAATAAATAGATGATGTGCATACTTTGATGTTTTAGTGTGAAACGAAGTAGTGATGCTATAATACGATGTTTATGATTGCTATGTGTTGACGTGTGATATGATGAATATTTGGTGACTATAAGATGACGATTCATGATGTTTTGATGAATTAATGATGATATGATAAACATGAGGTTTTGATAAATGATGATGCATGTAATGACTTTTATTGATGTTGATGGTTATGACGTTGTGCATCATGCATTCATAGCATTTAGACTTCAGTCTATTGATGATTTTAGGACTTCGGTTCAGTGACGATGTTAGGACCTCGGTCCGGTGGTGGCTTCAATCCCATTGTACGGATTGGAGTATTTTATGACGTGCTCCCTTGTGGAGGGTTGATGGCCTAGTGTCCATTATTATGACGATTTGGTACCACATGCATGCTATGACGTTGCATTTTATTCTTGGTGGCATTACATGATTGCATGTTTGTGATGTTGATGACTTGGTGATTTATATGAGGTTTTGGGTGAGTGCTATGATGTTTGTGTAAGGTGAATGTTGACCTGTTAATGTCTTTTCTTTATATGATTTATATTGAATTGTGATTACTCACCCTGGCTGTTTGAATGTTTCCTCTACGTGGGTAACATGCAGATATTCAGGAGTAGCTTCTCAATGCACGAAGTTCTAGTTTGGAGTTGTTTAGCTTATTTCCGTAGAGTTGTATGGTGTCTTGCTCTGATAGATGTAACATCGGGTGGGGCAACGCTTAAGTGAATATTATGTTGTTTTGTTAGAATGATTCTTATGAGTTACCATATAACGATTTTAATTGATGATGATTGTTGACAATGACCCAAGGGTCTTGATGTTTTGATGAAATATAAGAAGATATTTGAATTTATGATTCCGCTGCAAAGTTTGAATTTAGTTGTGTATATACTAAAGAAACTAATGTTTAAAAAAATGTTTTGAAAACGCATGTTATGGAGCAGGATGATTTAAATGATGTTTAATGAAGAAATGTGACACATTTTTATGATGTACTATGATTCCTTTAAGTATACTTATCGCGTATATTATGTTGGGTTAGAAGGGTGTTACAGACTCCGTTGAGGAAAAGATATCCAAGAATGGCATTGGATTAAAGAAATCATAACATCCAAGAATGGCATTGAATGTAGTGAGAAAAGTTCTGGAAAATACATCAGAATTATCCAAGAATGGCATTGGATAAAAAGAGTTCACGATATCTAAGACTGGTATTGAATAAATTGAAAAAGAACTTTCAGGAATGACAATGAAAGTAAAGGTAAATCACTACATTCATGAATGGCACTGAAAGTAAAGGAGAATACTCATCCAGGAATGGCACTAAATGAACATATAAAAATTTTAGGAATGGCACTGAAAGATATTTAAGAATAGTTGGGGATTACAGAAGAGAGACAAAAATTCCAAGAATAGCACTGGGAGAAACAAGAGGAACAAGATATCCAGGAACAACATTGGAGATCAAAAGAGACAGACATCCAGGAATGGCACTGGAGTGAAAGAATACAAAGATCCAGGAATAGCACTGGAATGAAAGAACACAAACATCTAACAGCATCACTAGATGTACAGGGAAACGACAACTTCAAGGAATAGCACTGGAAAGAAAGAAGACAAACAAGATATCTAGGAATAACACTGGGTGAAAAGACAAGTAATTGTTTTTGTAGGTGCCAAGTAAGTTGGATTTTGATCACAAGGTAAGATGTTGATAGCAACAGGACCTCAGGAAATGCATATGAGCGCGAAACTCACTTCGAGCTATGAAAATCTTTCTATGCATGGTAAATGAATGATTTATGTATGTAATGCAGATGATTGGGATAACCGATATAAACTCTTTTGTGAGGGAAGAATGGAACTCTGATTCCTCAACACAGGGAACACTGCCCACTCTGCTTGGAGAGAAGATGTTGAACATATCTCTGTCACACTTATGAAGTACATCAGGCTTATGGTCTTTTGAGGAAAGACATCTTGAGGATTCTTGAAGAAGACTTCCCCAGATTGATTGACTGATGAGGATAAACTGATCATAACTTCAGTTTGACTGTTGCGGGGAGAAAATTGATCATGGCTTCAATTCTTGAAATGAATGTTGAGGATAAACTGATTATGGCTTCAGCTTGACTATTGCTAAAATCAAGAGGTTACCAAAATCCTCAAAGACAAAACGAGTTGACTGATGTCCTCATCAAAAACAAAAAAATGTTATAAGAAAAAGTGACTGCCATCTCAAAAAAAATCCCTTGGCTATTGAGTCATCATCATAACAGTGTTGCGATTCCAAAACCGCTTAGAACCTGAATGCATAGGTTAAATTAAAGGAACATAGGACTTAAGATCACCACGAAGAATGGGTTTGGTACAAATAAACTTTGAGCCTATATCCTTTGTTTCGAAAACCGTGAACCAGACCATGTTACAACCCTCAAAAGACCTAATTGAAGCCAGGTTTCTTTTGCGTAAATTGACTCCTAAGATTGTTGCCAATCATTTGTATTGATGTCATACATTTGCTTTCTCTTTCATTTTTGAATGTCTAAACCACCGTGTTTTGACAAGTGATTCATTTGCTATACATGAATAATATCATTCCAAAAATGATTTTTGATTTCAAAATTGCATGAACTTTGCATTAAATTTACCATGTTTGAATGAATAGTTTTATTTGCAGACAAACTTTCCTCATTAAGAAATTTCAAACAGTTGAGAAACTTGGTCAATGATCCTATCAGAGGCACATTACTTACAGATCCTGTTGTGAAATAGTCCAAGATTTCTTGCTCAGTACAAGTTATTCTCAGAATTGGTTAACCAAAAGATCTCTTTCAAGACCCATACTGAGTTTAGCCTTCTCAACAGTCATTTCAAGAACTGAAGCCATGATTAATTCATCCCCAGCAATAGTCAAGCTGAAGCCATGGTCAGTTTATCCTCAGCATTCATTTCAAGAATTGAAGCCATGATCAATTTTCCCCCCGCAATAGTCAAATTGAAGTCATGATCAGTTTATCCTCATCAGTCAATCAATCTAGCGTAGTCTTCTTCAAGAATCCTCAAGATGTTTTTCCTCAAAAGACCATCAGCATGATACAATTCATAAGTGTGACAGAGATATGTTCAACATCTTATCTCCAAGTAGAGTGGGCAGTGTTCCCTGTGTTGAGGAATCATAGTTCCATTCTTCCCTCATAAATAAGTATATCTTAGTTATCCCAATCATCTGCATTGCATACATGAATCATTCATAGTTCATGTATAGAAATATTCACATAGCTCGAAGTGTGTTTTGTGCTCATGTGCATTTCCCGAGGTTCTGTTGCTATCAACATTTTACCTTGTGATCAAAGTCCAACTTACTTGGTGCCTACCAAAAACAATTACTTGTCTTTGCACCCAGTGCATACCTGGATATCTTGTTTGTCTTCTTTCTTTCCGGTGCTATTCCTGGATGTTGTCGTTTTCTTATGCATCTAGTGATGTTGTTAGATGTTTGTCTTCTTTCATTCTAGTGTTATTCCTGGATCTTTGTCTTCTTTCATTCTAGTGCTATTCCTGGATCTCTGTATTCTTTAACTCCAGTGCCATTCCTGAATGTCTGTCTATTTTGATCTCCAGTGCCGTTCCTGGATATCTTGTTCCTCTTATTTATCCCAGTACTATTCCTGGAAGTTTTGCCTCTCTTATGTAATCCCCATCATTTCTTCTTGGATATCTTTCAGTGTTATTCCTGAAAGTTTTATCTGTTCATTCAGTGTCATTCCTGGATGAGTTTTCTCTATTGATTTCAGTGTCATTCCTGAAAGTTCTTCCTCACTTTATTCAATGCCAGTCTTGGATATCGTGAACTCTTTTTATCCAATGCCCTTCTTGGATAATTCTAATGTATTTTCCAGAACTTTTCTCACTTCATTCAATGTCATTCTTGGATGTTGTGATTTCTTTTGTCCAATGTCATTCTTAGATATCTTTTCCCCAACCGAGTCCAATGTTATTCTTGGATACCTCTGATGTTTACCCTTGCCATCCAATGCTATTATTGGGTGTCCCCAGTGAAGTTTTTCAAATGGAAGTTTGTCTCTGTCCAATGTTATTCTTGGATATCTCTGATGTTTGTAGTTTATTTCATCCAATGCCATTCTTGGATATCTTACCCCCAATTGAGTGTTTTTCACCTCCATTCAATGCTATTATTGGATGACGTTGTTGTTTTTATCATAAACTTTCCTGTTTTTGTCCAATGTCATTCTTGGACATCTACTGGAATACTTTTGTCTCTTTTGTAGTTTAAATCCAATGCTATTCTTGGATGTCACTACATGTCTTCCCAGGGCCTTGTCCCTCTATTTCCAACTATTGATGGATACTTCTTGTCACCTTGATAAATCTCCAGAAATAGCTTGTGTTCCCCGACGTGTCTTTTCACGTCATCGCACTCAATTTACCATAACTATCTTGTTTCAAGTTACCCCGCAGAGTGTTTTATCCTTTGCATTCATATCATTCTTATGGCATCTTAGGGCTAAAAAATATAGCTTTTTGTATTTAAGTATCTTCATATCTCCCGATAGAAGATACTTAAATAGGGGCAGCTGTAAGACCCTAATTTTTGACCCTTAAGATTCCACATATCATTCACATATGCACATCTTGCACCACAAACAAGATCTTGCTTTGGTTCCTCTATTCCTCTCATATTTAGGTTTATGCCTTACACGGATCGCCTAACATCTGTGTGTTTCTTTCTCGGTTTACTACTTTATTTGTTTGTGTTTACTAACCACTAATCAAAATCCAAAAATATTTTGTTTCTCCTTTATTAATTTTTCAGGGGAAGAACAGATCAAAACACCAGGAAACAGTCCCTAAGCTCGAATGAATTTCATCTGAATAAAGTTAAAGATGATCTGCACATAATTCAAAAATTCATCTGATCAAGAGTTCTCAAGTTTTTGATTGATTATTATTCAAGAGACTAGAAGGTTCATGTGTTTATTTTCATGACTTCTTTGACAAGCAAAAGAATCGAGTCAGAGCCACAACAGTGCAACCAAAAGGTCATTTTCACATTTTTTCCCTGAAGTTATCGATTACCATGATCAGGGTAATCGATTACCCTCGTGCAGAATTGTGAAAATTCAGCAAATACAAATTCTGCAGCATTTTGGCACCAATTTTCAAAAATGATCACATGTGGAATATTCTAGACCACCTCATTTTAATTCCCCTACCTAATCACAATTAATTCCCACCATACACCATCACTAATCACCACTCTTTTGCTAATTTCCCTCCAAATTTAAATTTCAAGCCTAATTCTCATTTCCAAACCAAATTCCAAACCACCAAAATTCCCAAGCCTAAACTCTATAAATAAAACCCTCATTTCATTCATTCTACAAGCTTTTGATAGCCAAATTCACCTTTCTAAAATTTCTCTTGAAGCTTTTGATTGCCAAGAAACCTCTTGCAAATTCTCTCCCTAACCACAAAATTCACTCAAAGCTCACTTTTCTTCTTTTGAAAGTTAACAAGTTTTCACATTGAATCTTGTTCAACTTTGAGCTAAACCTTTATCCAAACTTTTTTTCTTCATCAATTCTTGTAGATCGAGGCTTTGGAGTTTGCATCTTGAAGCAATTTGAAGGAATTTTCATATTTGGAGTGGTAATCTCATTTTCCACCATTGTTGTTCTTGATTCATCTTCCACAATGTGGTCCTTTGATAATTCTTGTTGCTTGATCTTTGGATCTTGAAAATTGTATTTCAATTGATATATTTACTGCAAATTGTTTGAAGACTATAGAGCATGCTTGTGTGGTTAGACCATTCTTATCCTTAGCTTTTTATCTTTATGCTTTAGGATAGTCACTTCTTCTCCACCCTTTCTTTAATTTTCAAAACTTTCTCCCTTTTTCAAAACCTTCTTGTTTTTAAAACCATAACTTCTTTTACAATAAACCTTGACCTTTGTCAAGTGCTTTTTCAAACTTCCTTTTCTTTAAAAAATGTCAATCAATATTAACCATACTTGACTCTTTTCAAAAAAGACTTAAAAACACTCAAACTCATTCAAACTCTTTTTGTGCTTTATGCACTTTTCCTTTAAATTTTTCACAAGTTTAGACATGATTCATTTTTTATAGCAGAATTATTCGCTTGGAATGATGACTTGTCTCTACTTTTTAAAATCAACCAAAACTAACAAATTTCATTCTTTGTACCACGAACTACGAGGTTTTGATCTTATATTGCACTTTATGGGTACGTAGGCATGAAGCGACAAGTCTCTCCAAACACAAAAATCTAAAAAATACTTCTCTTCTCATATCCTCAATCTATTTTCAAACAAACCTTTTCAAACCCAAAAAGCGCGGATATTTCAAAGGGTTCCTATAGAGTACTATAGAACTTTTGGGTGCTAACACCTTCCCTTAGCGTAACCAACCCCCTTACTCAGTCTTTGTTTATTTGTTCTTGCTTTAGAACTTGTTTAGGTTTTGTTCGCTCTTTTTCCTTTCCTTTTGGATAAAATAAAAGTACGGTGTCGACTCTTGCTATTTTGAGTTAAGTTAATCAATAGCTTACACTCACGATTTTTGTCGCTACAGAAAAGTGTAAGTTATTCATCATTATTGATCATTTGCTCTAACAACTAATCACTAACTTCTAACCTTACCTTTATGATTCCTTCTTACTCCCTATCTCTCTTTATTTTTATGTCATTTTATCATATCATATCTTGTTTATGCTTATGCCATTTTCTCTTTGTCCACTTGGACCAAAAACATTAATAAAGGCCAAAACCTCTAAAAAACCCGTGCTTCTAATCTTGGAATGTGGCTACTATCCTTTGCATTGGACATGGAATCTTGAACCTAGACCTTGGACTTCAATGCTATTCTTGGATCTTTCGAGTTAGAACTAGGACTTTTTCTCTTTGCTTTGGAGTTATGGTTTGAAGACTTTGGAGCCTTGTGCTTTTGCTTGGTTCATGGTGAAGATAGCTACATTTGTGGTTAGATCTTTCTTATCCTTAGCTTTTACTTTATATTTTAGGATAGTCACTTCTATCCACCCTTTCTTCAATTTTCAAAATCTTGTCCCTTTTTCAAAACCTTCTTGTTTTCAAACTCTCACCTCTTTCATAATCAAACCTTGACTTTGTCAAGTGATTTTACTCTTTTCTTTTTATTTCTTAATAAATGCTAAACTACATAAACATATTGACACTTTTTTCAAAAGAGTTTAAAAACACCAAACTCGCTTACCCTCTTTTGTGCCCTTGTGCACTTTTTCTTTAACTTTTTCATAAGTTTAGACATGATTCATTTTTTATAGCGGAATTATTCGCTTGGAATGACGACTTGTCTCCACTTTTTAAAAATCAACCAAAACAAATAAATTTCATTCTTTGTACCACGAACTATGGGGTTTTGATCCTATATTGCACTTTGTGGGTACGTAGGCATGAGGCAACAAATCTCTCCAAACACAAAAATCTTTAAAAAATAACTTCTCTTCTCATCTCATCAATCTCATTTCAAACAAACCTTTTCAGACCAAAAAGCGTAGATATTTCAAAGGGTTCCTATAGAATATATACTATATACGTTTTGGGTGCTAACACCTTCCCTTAGCATAACCAACCCCCTTACCCAGTCTCTGTTTATCTGTTCTTGTTTAGAACTTTTTTAGGTTTTGCTCGCTATTTTTCCTTTCCTTTTGGATAAAATAAAAGTGCGATGGCGACTCTTACTTTATGAGTTAAGTTAATCAATAGCTTACACTCACGATTTTTGCCGCTACAGAAAAGTGGCGACTCTGCTGGGGAACCTATGTACACACGAAGGAATAACATCTCCTAGGCAAATACCTCCAATAATTGATCCTTAGTCGCCAACTTGTCCACGAAGAGCCTCCAAATGAAAATCTGGGTTTTTGAATAGAACTTTGAACTCCACAATTCCTTCAAAAAAATGACCAAATCATCTTCAATAACACTATTCTGGTTAACCTGAAAAAGCAAATTAAAACAGGAGCTAACCGAAAAGCTGCTAGAAACCTTTGAATCCCAGCAAAAACTATCTCCAGCCTATGTTACTGATTGTTCATCCAATAACCATGAGTCTAACTCCTACTTCTCACTATACGTCACCGAACCCCGAGCGAAGGAAAGAAAACAGGGATCCCACCTCCAAACAGAACCACTCCAATACCCCATCTCTGCCACGCTTTTCTTCTGTCTGGTCGAGAATTGAAAAAGGTTGGGAAAAGCCTCCTTTAAAGGAATATCTTTCAACCACTTACAACGTCAAAATGAAACACCCATACCGTCTCCACAAAACATCTCAAATTATCGACAAAAAGATCAGAGGATGTAACTTTGTCAAAGCTCAAAGCAGAGATGTTACGCCACCAAATCGAATCAGACTTATTACCACTAGCTCTATCGTAACTCGACACCGCCAAAGCCAAGCAAAAAGTAGAGTAAATATGATCAATAACCCCCTTCCAAATCGCATTAGTCCCCGTAATGAATCTCCACATCCACTTAAGGAGCGGAGATTTGTTGAAAGAAGAAATATCATTTATCCCTAATCTACCTTTCTCTTTCGGCAACCAAACTGTCTTCTAGCTAATCCAATGGAATTTCTTACGGTTGGAGTTACCTCACCACAGAAAATTGCTTTAGATTCTAACCAACTTCTTAGTAATTAGAAGAAGAGCCTTATGAAAGGACAAAATAAAAATCGGCATGGCATTAAGAACCGAATTGATCAGAACCATTATTCCACCAACTGATAAGTTCCTACCTTTCCAAACCGCGAGCCTACTTTTCATGTTTTCCACTACATCAGTCCATATCTTAGCCTTCCTCGGTCTATCCCTCACCCAAATGCCCAAAAATTTGAGCGGAAGGCTACTAATACCGCAATGTAAGAATATTGAGGCAACTTTTAAAAACTCAGAACTCACATTAACACCACCAATGCTACTCTTGAAAAAATTAACTCGAAGATTCGAAACCAATTCAAACCCTCTCAATAGAGCTTTAATGCGACAAAGGTTATCCCAATTACAATCTCCTATTTTTAGAGTGTTATCTGCAAACTGAACTACTATTTACTCTCTCACTTGTTTGATAAGTCTTTGATCTTTAGGTGAATGTATGACTCAATGTGAATGTTTATGTATTTTCACCTTGGTACCCACCCTGCCCCTTACCCGCACAATATATATTTATGTATTTTTATTTATATTTAAATATTTTAATTTATATTATTATATAAAAATGTATGTCTATCAATTTTAAAAAGGATATCAATGTTAAACCATTATGTATTTAATATAAGTGTTTGTTTATTTCAAGAATAAAATGTTTGAAAACTTTTTAATGTTTTTAAAAATTTAAAATTGTATGATATTTAATAATTGATTTATTTATTCTTAATAGGAATGTGGGTAACAGGTACGGGTATGAGTACTTACATACCCATAGGACACAGGTACGGGTGCTAATTTTGGCGCCCAAGTGGGTATAGGTTCGAGTACGGAAATTTTTTCAAATCGCAGATATGGGAATGAGTGTTATAGTACTCTGTCCAAACACTGATCATTGTCATCCTTAAGTGTCATCCTTATGAATCGTGTAGAATATTAAATTTATAAGAAGGATAACTCATTTATATAATGTCTTAAAATTTTGAATGAAAATATATCATCTCACTGTCTTGTAATCCTAAAATATTAATTTCAATAGTGCTCCGTACTTTCCAAACTCAAATTTATACCGGTTAGAGTCCTGATAGCCACACTTTTCTTTCTCGCAATTTAAATAAATAGTATAATTGATCACTAGGTCAATAGAAGACAAAAACTCTTAGTAATAATTTTTACTTCTCATAAAAAAAATTAATTATATCTTTTTCCAGCACTATCCATATCATAGGTTGATTTGCAACTTCTGTCCCTATGCTTCTCATTTCCTATAATCTAAGTAACAAATAAAAATTTGAAAACGAGTGACATGTACATTGTTACACAAGATCCAAATTTGAAACTAATCACTATCATAGCAATACATATACTAACCAAAATCAAATCAAACAAGTCAAGAAACACAAAACTACTAAAAATATAAAATATTAGAGGAATAAAATTAAAAGGTACAACAAATTAATTATATACCACAAGGTTTCGAAATTAAATAACTATATATAAGCCAATTAATGCATATCAAACTTCTGGTTGAACACTGTTATTAGCTCTAGCTCTAATCATGTTAGCTTTACGAGTAACTCTAACATGATACACACTCATAGCAAAAACCGCAACAAATGCAACACCAAAGATAATTCCAATAATGCCCCCAGCTCCCAACTTTTTACCACCTTTGTTTGATTTTGAGTCTTTGCTTTCATGAATTTGAGTAGCTTCAACTGCTAAAGGAAAAGGTGAACATTTAGATGAAGTGCATGGATCATTATCATTATGCTTTTGTGAGTTTGGGTGAAAGAATTCATATGCTGATGGTGAAAAGGCTTTTGGGTTTTGGTAAACAAGGCCATGGGGTGCTCTTTCTTGAGATGTAACAATGGTGATGATGAGTGATAGAGAAAAGAGGGTGAGACCAATGGGGTTGGACATATTTTGTGTTTTAATGTTTTTGTTTGATTGAGGTTTTGGTTGTTTGTTTTATAGTTGGAAGTTGAAGGAGTAGTGTGGGTTAAGATGTGGAGTGGGTTAAGTTGGGTTTTATAATGGTGTAAGGTTGTGAAGAAGTGGGTGTTCCTTAGACCTTAATTTTTGTGTTGGGAAAAAGAGGGTTAACGGGGAACAAAATTATTGGTTTTGCTTTCAGCACATCCTAACCTCAACATTGAACTATTCTTTCTAATTCCCAAACTTTCATGTTAGTTTTGTAGATGGATACGAAGATAGACACGCTTTAGAGACCCGTTTAAATTAGAGTTGATTGATCATAATAAACAAATAAGTATGACTTGCAAAATCTTCTGACATTTTACTTTAGTAAAGTTTTAGAACTCAAACTCTAAACACGAACTATAATACTTAAAAAACATTTAGATTTCGATTCACAGTATTCTAATTTTAAAAATTTCATACTTAGATTTAATAATTAATCGTTAAAGTCATCACAGCTATACACTATTTTAATCTTAAATATTTCACACTGACTTATTGAAACTAATGATGAAGATTTCTGACTAAACACCATCATAATCCAATAGTCTACAACATCGTTATGAACCTAAATCATGTATCAAAACAATTTAGATTGAATCGATCAGATTGAATTTTATATAAGAACGAAAGGTTGTGATCAGATTTCAGCTCTAGTATTTTTTTGTTATTTGAAAGAATCACCACAATTTCACAAAATAGTACCTATACATTGCGATTGTGTATCAGATGTAACAACTCTAACTACTACTAGATTCCAATTAACAACTAGCCTTTAGATTTGAGTCATCTCTGCTGCCACTCACCCTCATTTTAATTCTAATTGAGTTAACCCTTTATCCATGTGGGTTTAGGATTGTATTAAAATGGTTACACTTGCAATAAAAGTAGTACTTTTGGAACAACTAAGGTTATAGCCTATAGGGCATAAATGTGATATAGCATGTTGTCACAGCCTTGGCGTGACTTTAAGAATGATTTACTCATACTTGAGTGCCTTACTCAATGAATATACTAGTAGTACAATTCGAGTAATTAAGATATTAATCATTTACTTAAACTAAGCTTCACCTATAAGTATTGGGTGTTGATTATGAGTGAGAAGATGCAAAACTATCTTACTAAATGATTGAACAAATAAGATCATTTTAAATATTTCTTAATTAGAATAATTAGAATGTTTAGCTAAGAAGTCCTTTCAGACATATTTTTCTTGGATTGTTTACACTTTACACCAAAAATATTGTGTTTTTTGTTGAAAAGGGTTTCCGTTGAATATATGGTAAGCCGAATCAAAAAAGTCAAGAATGTTATTAGAGCCTGTTTATTCTATCATAAAAAAATAATAATACTTTTTTGTATTTTTAAAAATGATTTTTATGAAAATATTTTTAAAATATTATAATTTTTTAAAATTTCTTTTTTCTAAATTGAAAAAATAATTTTGGTATTCTATAATATAAAGATACCTTATTGTAGATTAAAATATAGTTGAAATTATAAATATTTTTAAAAATTGTATTTTTAAAAATAACTTTTATGAAAAATTATTTGAAATAACTTCAAAATTATTTTTTTTTTTAAATTTAATATTAAAAAAAAAATCTCACTAAAATGATGAAATAGTTAAAATAACTATTTAAACCAAATTTCTATCTAAAGTCATTGTAAATTTTTTTCAAACAAAATAACATAACTATAAAAATCACTAAAAAAAACTAAAACAAACGCTTTTTAATTTATAAAATTTACACTATGGACAAACTCATTCAACAACCCAATTTTATCGTCCTTTAATAAAAAAAAAAAAAAGGGTTTCTTAATGCACCACCCAATTTTTTTACACACTGCGTAAAATTTTATTTTTGCCCTTCAATTTCTGGATGTGCACATCCGGACGCACCATTTTTTTTTAGAAAAGTTGATTTGTTCCGGATGTGCACATCAGAAAAAATTCCTGATCTGCAGATCCGAAACAAATCAAAAGTATTTCATAAAATCATTTACTTCTAAATATAATTAAATTCAATATAATTAAAATCCAACATAGTTAAAATTAATATGATTTTTTCAATATAATTAAATCCAATTTAATTAAATCCAATATAATTAAAATTAATATTATTTTTTTTCTAAATGATTAATATGGCATTTACTTCTAAATGATTTTTTTATATTGAAAAAAATAATTTAATTATATTGGATTTAAAATTATATGGTATTTACTTCTAAAATTGGATTTAATTATATTGGTATTTAAAATTATATGGCATTTACTTCTAAATTATATGGTATTTATTTCTAAATTATAATTAAAATTATATGGTATTTACTTCTAAAATTAATTTAATTATATTGAATTTAATTATATTGGATTTAATTATATTGAAAAAATCATATTAATTTTAATTATATTGGATTTTAATTATACTGGATTTAATTATATTGAATTTAATTATATCGAAAAAATGATATTAATTTTAATTATATTGGATTTTAATTATATTTGATTTAATTATATTTAGAAGTAAATGATTTTATGGAATTCTTTTGATTTTTTCCGGATTTGCAGATCAGGAATTTTTCCTGATGTGCACATCCGGAAAAAACTGAAAAATTTTAAAAAAAGTGCGTCCGGATGTGTACATCCGAAAAAAACTTAAAAATTTAAAAAAAATGGTGCGTCCAGATTTGCACATCCAAAAACTAAAGGCAAAATCAAAAATTCAGGTGGTGCCTAAAAAACCTGGATGGTGTGATAAGAAATTCTAAAAAAATTTGAGAACAATACAAGTGGGTCTTTCTCAACTGCAACAAAATTAAATTTGTTTATCCTGATGATTTTGTATTTCATTTTCAAAAAATTGAGACTATTTTTACCATTATTTTATTTGGATTTAATTTTACTTACTTTTTTTTTAGTATTTAAGTTCTACACAAGTTATCATTTTGTTTAATATTAATTAACCCTCAAGTTTATGTTGCTCTTTTAATTTTAAAAAAAAAACATATTGTTCTCTTTAACTCTTCAAAACATATTATTTTAATCATTTTTATTAAATTAACGATGAATTTAGCAATCAATTTTTAAATTTTTTTTTGTCGTTAATTAGACAAAAATGATTAATATAAACTTTTTTTTAAATTAAAGGATCAAAATAAAATCAAGGTTAAGATATGAGATCAAAAAAAATATTAGTCATAATTATTTAATACTCATAGATTATATAAAAAATCATTATTAAAAGATATAATTTCTTTTTTAACCAATTTAAAACAAAAAGGACTTGTGATTGTCTATCTATTTTTTAGGTTGAGCTTCTTATGGCCAGATATTAAAATTGTACCTTTAGGATGGACATATTATATCACAACTAGAGTGATAAAAGACAACCAGTTAGAATAGTTTTTTTTTACTCGTGATACACCCTCTAATTCATAAGATCAAAGACAATCATAAGCTTATTTTATATTTTAATATCTTGAGGATGATACCATCGTAGGGGATCCAGAGGAGGTGGCAAATGCACTTGACATCTTATAGGAGACGAGTTTAGGATTAGGCCTTAAATTGAATATTCGTAAGGCTGGAATTTTTTTACCTTCGTGTGATGGCAGTAAATATGGTGGGGTTTGTACCAATCAAACATTGGGAGGCTGATGTTGAAGATGAAATCGTTGGGAGAGGTTGTTAGTCGAGATAAAGATTTTGTTGAGGGGTTGCCCATGAAGAGAACTTTTAGAGTTGTTGAGCTAATATATATTCTTCCATAATTAAAAGATCAATACAGTGAGCTTCTTGTACTTCGATCCTACACGGGTATTCAAAAATCTAATTTTTGACCTAGGGACATGTCGTTTGATCCAGAGTTGTGAGGGACGGTCAAAGACAGTGTGTTTTCTTCGACGACCTTTGACGGATAGAGGCTTCTTTAACTATTAGGTCGGGAGGGTTGAGTCACTACTCGACATTAGAGGTTGCCTCCAATGCCTATGTGGCTTTTAGGATCCAATCTTGAATTTAAATAGAACATATATTCAGTCACAGTGGGATATGTGATAAGGATTGTAATTTTGACAAAGTAGTGGATGATCTTAAAGGTATGATTCTGACTTTTGGTCGTAGCATTGTTGCTAGCAAGAACATCATCCCTCTAAAGTCTAACATATTTTGGCGAATGACCATTTTAGTAAAAATGTTCATGATATAAAAATAAATTTTGACATGACTACAATGCATAAAACAATTTTTTGGTGTTTGCAAGCAATACATGCTCATGATTTTTTTTTAGCTATTTATATTGATGGGTTAGATGATCATATGTCACCACTCACCAATAAAGTATCATGTTTTTCTTAGATATCGTCTCGTGGTTCCATTATTTTTTATTGATGAGATTTTCCTTATTTGTCATAAGGTGGTCTCGATACCTTTGAAGAGCACAAAGTTCTTTGTAAAGAATTTCAAGACTTATAACAAAAATATTGGCATGGATTTGTAAGGGATGTCATTGTTGATATATTTAAGCAGACGAGTGAGAAAAGATACATATGTAAATTTTTTACTAATACATAAAAAGATCGACACTTATGACAATAAATATTGTGATGGGCTGATAAGAGAAAAACATACATATGATGATATGATTGAAATTTCTCATTTGTGAGATTGAGTCTAAAAATTTTACTATGCGACAAGTTGCCTTGCTTCAAGCAACAAAAATATGAGAAAATATGTATTGATAATAAACATATTATATTATATTTGCATTTTAACATTTTTTAATTTTTAATATGAGAGAGAATTTTTTTTTCTAAGAGTTTAAAAAGTAATGAATAGTAACGTGGCATCTTTAAAATTTATATAATTTTAAAGAGAATTATTTTGTTATTTCAAAAATATTATTAATGCAACTCGATTGTCACACGTGTCATGATTAAGTGCAATATAAATGTGTAATTTAAAATATTAATCTAAAATAGAAGATAACGCAAATTAGCAAGTAATTAATACCAAGAACAAGCCTAAAAAAGTTTAGAACAACTCAGCCAAAAGTATTGGTCTTTCATTCACGTGTCACTATGCCAATAGTGAAATAGAACTTTTATTAAGCTATCATGAGGAGTAAGGAGTTGGCTTAAATCAATGTCTAGGCCACCATATTATTATAGTAATGAGAAGGTTTATACTTAGCTTAGTCGCTACGTGGAAAATGAAAAGCAAAAGAAGCATGTAGCTTAACTTAGAGGAGCAGCAAAGGTTGTAAAATTGAAAATTGGCATGCTCTTCTACATTATTGCAATGCCACAAGACAAACGCATGCAACAGGTGAATATTGTTCCAATAGGCCACCCTCACTCCACTACATTTACACATATATGTTTATATGATGTGATGTTACCTATACAATCATGTCGGTTGTCGTGCATTTTTGTAATATGATGCAGAGCTAGTTCTTAAAGGGATTTGGGTTAGCAATCACATGTATGTCAACCGTATGATTAAGATCGAACATGATTCAAGTATTAAATTAGATATTGATTTTTTTTTTTTTAATTTTAAGTGTTCATTCAAGTTCAAACGATCATAATATGTGTAAATGTATGAGTAATAGATTGTAACTCCTACAAATAATAGATTGAAACTTCTTTATAAAAGTAGTGTTTGAGTCAATAGACAAATAATGCAATAGGAGAATCATAATAAATATTGGGAGGTAGAAAGAGAACATGGAGTGAGAAAGTACTCTTGATATAGTAATTCAGAGGTTGTCTGTGTTGGGCCATGATAGACCATGCGACTAGAAATTGTTTCTCAGAATTCTAAGAGACTAGATTTGAATTAAGTAGAAAGTTTGTGATTAGAGTTATTGGTCCAATCCAAATCATTGTTGGCGTGAAGAGTGAACTTTTGATCAATGTAAGCAGACATGAGGATAAGGTCGTATAAGGAAGTTCCACTTAAACACTTTAAAATTTGTTAGACTGAGCCAACTAGTAAGAGTTACTGGTCCAATCCAAATCATTGTAGGCGCGAAGAGTGAACTTTTGATCAATGTCCGCAGACATGAGGATAAGACCATATAAGGAAGTTCCACTTAAACACTTTAAAATTTGTTAGACAGAGCCAACTAGTAACTTTTAAGAGGAGGGGTCATAAATTAACATGTCTTGTTGACATAGAACGTTATGTCAGACTTAGTCAATGTTACTTATTGCAGGGCCCCTACAATGATTTATACAGTTGAAGATCATTAAACACTTTATTTGATACATATTTCCTTTATTATATTAATATCATCTCTTTAGTTTTCGAGTTAGTCAAATCCAGTAGCAATCAAATTTGGAAAGATGTGCTTTGAAGACCAAAAGGTATCTATCTCTCTCTCTCTCTCTCTCTCTCTCTCTCTCTCTCTCTCTCTCTCTCTCTCTCTCTCTCTCTCTCTCTCCTTTGTCCATTGTAGCACAATAAATACAGTATATTTTGCTTAATCCCAAAACTTTCTATATAAAGGAGGCCTTGTTATAAGCAGAATCGCAGTTCTTTCTTTTCCATCTAGTTTTTTTTTCATTTCTCTCTAAACATGAGCAATTCATCAAAGAACACTAAGAAGGGTTCTTCCAAAAAAACCAGCAATGCCATTAGAAAGCTCAAAGATATTGAGGATAATAACAAGGATGATATGCACTAGACCTCTGCAGATGCCACATCACATGCTAGTTCATCTGCGGGAGCTTCTAAGGAGAGGAATCCAGCTAAAGACGTTGGATCAAACATTGATGATGATTGGATGAACTTTCTTACAATGGGTGGTTGGCATCCAGATGTAGTTTGAAACTTTAAATCTTTTACAATGTTTTTTAATGTCTTGAAAATTATAATATTTTTCTGAGCAAAAATAATGAATCATTTCCTAAAGGGTTAATACCTATTTCCCCCTGCCATATGGGCGTGTTTTGAAAAACCCCCTGCGAAAAAAAAAGTTGCAAGACTGACCTTAACAAATTTTAAAAGTTTTGATTTACACCTTTATCAGGCCACATCATCAAAAATGCTGATGTGGCAACCTTTTTTTTTAATTTTTTAATTAAAACGAAATGTCACCTCAATTAATTAGTAGTTATAATGACTTTTTTACCCTTGTTAGATTCTTTACAAAAACTCCAGAAATCTCTTGTGCCCTATCTCATCTTCTTCTTCGCTCATCTTCTTCTCTCTGCTCTCACTCTCCGACAAACTTCTCTCTGGCGTATTCTCCTACCTCATTAACCTCCACACACTCAGCCTCCGTCTCAAGGTATTATAACCAGTATTCACGCCGATATGGAGAAGTTAGGGTTGCATTCTTTAGTTTGCCAGGACTGTGGAAAGGTGATCCTTCAGATCTGCAGGCATAACAAATCTTTGAAGTGGGAGAGTGGGTGAGATTGAAAGATAATGCAAACAATTGGAAATCAATTGGGCCAGGTAGTGTCGGTGTCGTTCAAGGAATATGGTATGAAGGAGATGAAATTGATAGAAGCACTTTTGTTGGCTTTTGTGGGGAGCAAGAAAAATGGGTAGGACCAAGTTCTCATCTTGAAATAGTTGACAAACTCTTTGTGGGACAGAAAGTAAAAGTTAAACAATATGTAAAACAACCTAGATTTGGGTGGTCGGGGCACACCCATTCTAGTATTGGTACTATACAAGCAATCGATGTTGATGGAAAGCTTCCAATATACACTCCAGCGGGTTCAAAAACATGGATGTTGGACCCATCAGAAGTTGAGGTGGTAGAACAGAAGGATCTCTATATTGGAGACTGGGTAAGGGTTAGAGCATCAATTTCAACTCCAACCCACCATTGGGGGGAAGTGAGTCATTCAAGCGTTGGAGTGGTGCATCGAATGGAAGACGACAATCAAGTTGTAGGAGTAGATGCAAATGGTAAACTAAGAATAAGGTTCCGATGGAGGGAAGGGAGGCATTGGATAGGAGACCCTGCCGATATTGCCCTTGATGAGAATGTTGCAAATGGAAATGGAAATGAATGATTTTTCTGGATTTTCTAGAATTTTTTTTTAGAAATGGTCTGAGGGTATTTTAGTCATAACATCTAGTCATTTAACCATGTGGCATTTCGTTTCAATTAAAAATTTAAAAAAAAGGTTGCCACATCAGTATTTTTGATGATGTGACCTGATAAAGGTGTAAATCAAAACTTTTAAAATTTGTTAAGGTCAGTCTTGCAACTTTTTTTTTCGCATGGGGGTTTTTCAAAACACGCTCATGTGGCAGGGGGGAAAATAGGTATTAACCCTTTCCTAAAAGCTTTTGATTTAGAGTTGCTTGTCACTTATATATTCTGAGTGAGCCATAGGAGTTTATAAAGATGTTTTCAACAGTTTCAGTCGGGTTTTGTGTGAGAGAAGTGAGTGCATCGTGGGTTTAAAATAGACACAGTAATAATTTAAAAAGGAATTTTAAAAACACACTCAAACTAACAAGGGAGGCGAATGAAATAATTTTCTCTTTACCCAATAAATAGAGTATCCGAATTGGCCACTTCAAACGTTTAGATGATTTAATGTAGGGCATCTATCTTACATTAGAGTCACGCAAACAATGCTTGATTACCACCATTAATTTCAAAAACTCAGAGTCCAGAAAACATAAAATCCCAGATGGGTTTTGACTTTGGATCTTCTGACCCAGAAAGCCTTATTTAGAGGACTAACTAGTTCATAGTCAATTTATCTCAGAGTCATATTTTGACCCTCTAGATGTTATGCACATTTAAATTGTTCTATTCTTGAAAAAGTTCCATTTTCAAAAAAATTCAGAATAAAAATGAATCTATCTTCTGCAAGGAGTTTTGTGAAAATATCAGCTCATTGATAGTGTGTATCTATAAATTTTAAATTTATAACACCCTTCTGAACATATTCTCTTATAAAATGATGTTTAATTTCAATGTGTTTCGCTTTGGAGTGCAAAATAGGATTTTTGGACATATAAACTGCAGAAGTATTATCATAAAGAATAAGAATGTTACTCTAATAAAGTTGATAATCCTCTAGCTGACTTTTCATCTAGAGTATTTTTGTGTTACATCTAGATTTTGCAATGTATTTAGCTTCTTCTATTGGCAATGATATATTTGACTTCCTTTTGTAGGACCAAAAAATAAGATTATCACCAAGCAACTGACAACTTCCACTAGTGTTATTCCTTTCTAGTATATCTCCAGCATAGTCAGCATCACAATAACCTATTAACTTGTATTCTTTGGATTTTCTATACATTAAACCAAGGTTAGTAGTATCTTTCAAATATCTAAAGGTCCTCTTAACAACATTTAAGTAGGATTATCTAGAATCTGATTGGAATCTAGAACATAAGCATACATTGAAAAGAATATCAGGCCTAGAAGCAGTCAATTATAAGAGAGAATCAATCATACCTATATATACATTTTATTCTACCTGTTTGCTTTCATCTTTCTCCAAAATGCATGTTAGATGCATTGGAGTCTTCGTTGGTTTGCACTCTGGCAAGTCAAACTTCTTTAGAAGTTCCCTTGTGTAGTTGTTTTGATGAATATATGGTCCTTATGAACCTTGATAAATTTGAATCCCCAGAAATAACTTTAATTCTCCCCTCAGACTTATCTCAAATTTTGTCTGCATAGACTTAGAAAATTTCTTGCAAAAAGTAGCATTAGCAGAACCAAAAATAATATCATCAACATAAATTTGCACAATCAAAATATTATTTTTGAATGTTTTACAAAACAAAGTTGTATCAACATTCCCTCTTGTAAAATCATTTTTCAAGATAAGATTGCTTAGTCTTTCATACGATGCTCTATGAGCTTATTTCAGACGATACAAAGATTTTTTGAGTTTGTAAACAAAAGATGGGTTTTTATGATTTTCAAAACCAGGAGGTTGATGTACATAAACTTTTTTAGTAATATAACCATTTTTAAATGCACTTTTAACATCCCTTTGATATAAAATGATGTCATGATTTAAAGCAAAATAAATTAAGAGATAAATAGACTCTAACCTGGTCACTGGTGCAAAGGTTTCAATATAGTCAATTCCTTCTTGTTGATTATAGCCTTGTGCAACCAGTATGGATTTGTTCCTTACCACTTCTCCTTGCTTATTCAACTTATTCGTGAACACCCATTTAGTTCCACTAACACGGGTTCCTTTGGGTCTTGGCACAAGATTCCATACACCCGTTTCTGGAGAATTGATTTAATTCTTCTTGCATGCTGAAATCCAGTTTGTGTCTAGAAGTGTTTCACTAATGTAAGTAGGTTCTATAAAGGACACCAATCCCATAAGCCTTTATTTAGATGGTTTAAATCAAGATCTGGTTCTGATGGCTTATCTCTTATCTCCCAGAATCAACTCATCAGGATGTGAAGATCTTTGCCTTTGTTTCTTCAGAGGCGCTGGTGTGACAACAGCTTTTGATTCTGATTGAGAAACTTTGTGTTGAATGCCTACAGAGTCTTTCACTTCATATTCCTTAACTTCTAAGTCTGAGTAGCTAATCTCCAGATATGTAAACTTTTCTACTAGCTTTGACTTGTCAAGGTCAAGCTTATCATCAGAATTAACATGAATTGATTCTCAACAATTCTTGTTTCAGTGTTGTACACTATGTAGCCTTTTGACCGTTCAAAGTATCCTAACATGATACATTTTTATGCTTTGGAATCAAATTTGTTCAAGATCTCTGTAGTATTCAAAATAAAACATGGACAACCAAAAGGACGGAAGTATGAAATGTTTGGTTTTCTATTCTTCCACAATTCATAGTGAGTCTTACCCATAGTAGGTCATATAGAAATCTTGTTCTGAATGTAACATGTTGTTTTGATTGCTTTTGCCCCTAAGTGCTTTGCAACATTAGTTACATTGATAATGGTTCTGGCCATTTCTTGAAATGTGCGATTTTTCCTTTCGACAACTCCATTCTGCTGAGGAGTTCTAGGACAAGAGAAATCATGGGAAATTCCATTTTCATAAAAAAAAATTCAAAGTTTTTTTTCAAATTCTCCATCATGATCACTTTTCAATTTAACAATCTTAAAGTCTTTCTCGTTTTTCACTTTGGAGCAGAAGTCAGCAAACACAGAGTATGACTCATCCTTGTGTTTTAGAAACTTTACCCAAGTCCACCTGATGTAGTCATCAACAAAGACTAATCCATACTTTTTTACCATTGACAGATGACGTTTTCACTGGCCCAAATAAGTCAATGTGTAAAATCTCCAGGGGCCTAGAAGTTGAAAAATCCATTTTAGCTTTGAAAGATTTTTTTGAAAACTTGCCCTTCTGACATGCTTCACAAAGAACATCTGAAGCAAACTTCAGATTTGGAAGGCTTCTAACTAAGTTTAGCTTGTTTAGCTTTGAGATTCTTCTCATGTTAACATGGTCTAACCGTCTATGTCGATTCCATTGCTCTTCATTCACAAACATCAGGCACTTAACATTTTGATTTTCTAAATCAGAATGTCTAATTTCGTAAATGTTGTTTTTCCTCTTGCCATTGAATAGTACAGAGCCATCCTTCTGACTAACAACTTTTCATGAATTTTGATTAAAGATAATATCATAATCATTGTCACTTAATTGACTTATAGACAAAAGGTTATGCATTAATCCTTTAACTAATAAAACATTATTAATAGAAGGGAGAGAGTCGTTACCAACAATTCCAGAGCCAATAATCTTACCCATCTCATTGCCTATGAAACCAACATTGACTCCAGGCTTAAGTTCTAGACTTTGGAACATATGCCTTCTTCCCGTCATGTTTCGTGAGGTTCTAAAGTTCAGGTACCAATATTGGTGTTTTAACTTGGTTGTTAAGGATGTCTCATTAGAGTATAATTCTGATCCTGAGTCAGAGTCAAATGCTTCTGTGCTCACCATCAACGCCACATTGGCTTTAACTTCTTCAAAATCACCTTCTAAATACTCAGAGTGGTCCCATGTATCCATTAGAACCTTATTATTATATTTGAAGAACTGCTTCTTAGACTTTTCATTCTTTAGCTTGAGACATTCGTTCTTGTAGTGGCCTAACTCCTTGCACTCGAAGAAGATGACATCTTTGTCAGAACCAGACTTCTTCAGTCAATATGTTAACTCAAAGCATCCACATGTCCTTCTTATTCCTCTGAGTTGCTTCTATCTCTTTCTCCGTAGTTGATCAATTCTTCTAGAAAGAAGAGAAATGTCATATTCTTCTTCTTCTTCAGCTTGAAGGGCTTTTTCCTTTTCTGTATTGCCCTTCAATTTCATAGCCACTAATTTACCTTTCTTTGAGGCTCATCTTCTTCCAGCTCTATCTCATGATTCTCAAATAACTGACAAGTTCTTCCATAGTCGTACTGTTCAGATCTTTGGACACCTTAAGTGCAGTCACCATAGGCCTCCATTTCTTTGGTAAGCTTTTTATTTAAAACTTTTAAATCATCTACAAGTATTTGAAATCTTGAGAACTTGTCCTCAATAGTTTCATCATCTTCCATTTTGAAGGATTCATATTTTTGAATCAAGACCAAAGCCTTGGTTTCTTTAACTTGTTCGTTTCCTTCATGAGTCATTCTACGAGAATCAAATATAGACTTTGCAAAGTCTCTATTTATTATCTTTTTATACTCAATGTATGAGATGACATTTAATAAGATATTTCTTGACCTATGATGATTTTTTTTGTTTGTCATTCATCTTGCTTCTCTCCAACTTAGCATCATTATTATCAAGGCGTTCAGTATAGCCATCAATGACCATATCCCATAAGTCAACATCGTAACCAAGGAAGAAACTTTCGATTATATCCTTCCAATAATAAAACTTATTCCCATAAAAAATTGGAGGCTTAGCAGAGTAGTGATCTTTATCATTGTTAATAGCTACCATAATGTGTTTCAACAAAAATGGATCTTTTGCTGACATAGATAAGTTTTTGATATAAAATGATCAATAACATAACAAAGCTCTGATGCCAATTGATGGTTCGAGAACCACAAGAAATTGGGGGGTTTGAATTGGGTTTCTAGATTAAAAAAAAAATCTCAACCTAATAACACAAACATCAAATATTCAACAAAGACAAAAAACACAACTATTTTTATCCTGGTTCGTTGTTAACTAAGTTACCTCGACTCCATCCACCTGAGTGATTTTTCCTTCAATAAGGACTTAGTCCACTAATCAAGGAATTTATTACAACCTCAATTACAAACTGTCGAAGACTTCTTGAGAATTCTAATATACCCTAGTCTCTCAAGGAACTTAACCAAAGGTTAATGATACAAGTTGTGTTTACAAGATGCTTCTAAAAATAAACAGATACACAAGTATAAATCAAAGATATTAACTTAAGAAATATTCAAGAAAGTGTTCTAAGTGTATGAACATGATAGCTTTCTTAGTGTGAAAGCACTTCTCTTTTTCTTTCTCACATATGAGCATTTTGCATTGTTGTTGTTCAGTGTTGTTACATTTCCAAACTTCCAAGACCGCTTTATATAGGTAAAAATAGATCCTTTGGGGTGTGAAGTTGAAATATCCTGAAATATCATAGTTGTAAGATGGTCACTTGTTTCTACAACATTAGAGTGACGCTTGCAGCAAATAGTGGGTAAGGATGGGACGTTAGGAACGACGTTGGTAGAATATTAGAATCCTTTTCTTGATCTTCAGGGTAGTGGAAATAATATTTACTTTTGTACTGATTATACCTGCCACGCGTTCTTCTTTCATTCGTTGACTTTAGTTCATTAACTTTTAGTCAGAGGCTTCGAATTAAAGTTGATGAAGCTTGAGTAGAGTTCAAAGCCTCTCTTCACAATCTGTTGAAATGAGACTTCAGAGTCTACGGAGTTCAGAGTTCTGAGACTTCAGAGGCTTGAATTATCAAAGTCACTCTAGATGATTGTTGATTTGGTAATCTAGAAGCTTGCTTTCATTTAAACAAACCCCAGTTTTTTCCTTTGGTTCAGAGTGCGCCTTTAGTTCAGAGTTTGGCTTGACCATACTTGACTTCTTCAGAGTCTGGTTTGCTCAGAGTTGACTTCTTCATAGTCAAATTTTGTTTTCTATGTTGTGCACTTAATACTTGACTTCTTCAGAGTCTGGTGTGCACTTAATAAAATAATTAGTGTACAAATTGTTCTATATACATATCAAGCTTTGTTGTCATAAAAACTCAAGGATAGTCGCAGAACCAAACTTGTTCCAACATGATTAAGCTACAAAAATAAACAGAAGAAACTTGCTCTGATGCCACCTAGCGCAATCGAAAATACGACAGATTAGCAAGCGCTAAACCTAGAATGAAAATACATATTTGCAAGCGACAAATATGTCAGATATAACTCTGGAATCCACCAGATAGAGAAAATACTTAATATTATTATGATCAAAGCTAATACTGACGGCCACGCTAAAAGTGTTTAAATATGGAAGCAAAGAAACCCTAAAGGGATTTTAATCCAAAACATAATAAAATTAGAAAATTGCATAAAATAGTAAAATGTAATTTTTAGGCCGAAAAGATATAAGAATAGTCATTTGGATATCAGACGTCAAACTTGCACAAATCATGCTGAACCTTTGTGACGCGCGACTTCTTCTTCAATACACGCATCCAACCTTCCTACATCATTTTCAAAGGCTTGGTTGGTAAGTTAGCCTACTTAAAAGGTCATTTTATTTGAACAAATGTCAATACGCAATTCAACTAATATTTAAATAGATTAACAAACTAAAAGTCCAATAAAACTAGAAGTTTGTTTGTATTGAGTTATATAAGAGAAAACTCTTACTATGTATTTCGTTCTCTTAATACTAAAATATGTCTCTTTCCCTAGTGTGAACAATGTTAGTGGTGATAAGTCTTATGATAATGCATAACACTTAAAATTAATTTATTGCAAATTTTCTTTGCTTATGAGTGTATCCATACATATGTTTATTTTCTAAAACTTGTAACCCTTTTTTAAAGTTAATTGTCATACTTTAACATTCAGTGAGACAAAAATTTCTTAGCGCCTATAACTTCTTATAACTACATCTATTATATTCTAATTATATATCTCTTATTAGTCTCTTTAATTTTTTTTTTAAATGGTTTGTGTTGTTTTCTAAATTTTTTAGGAGGAAAATTTAGTAGTTGTGTTAAGATACATTTTTCTTAAATAGATAATGTGACACCCCCCAAGCTATTAAAAGCGATAAATAAAATTCAAAATTTCATCAGAGTATAATTAAAACATGCACGGCATAGACTGGAGACGCCACAACAATTTGAGACAACCATACAAATCCCTGCTCATACAGATATGCAACCAATTCAGGTAGTATTACACCCACAATTCAGTAACAGAATAAAAGCGGAAAATCCGTAACTGAATATCAACATATATATATATATATATATATATATATATATATATATATATATATATATATATATATATATCATGAAAGTTTGTTTGTCATATACAACATCATACATGTACAATCCAAAAGGTACATATACATAATACAAAATAATCACAAACGGCCACCCTAACTACCCGGTGTCACATATCAGAACCGACCGACAAAAGAATGAAGACGCAAAGCTTCACAAAAAGACCTCCAGCAACTCTAATCTGCAATGCCTCATAAAGCATTATAAAATAGCAGAAGGATGAGAAAAACAATCATAATACAGTTGCATATAATTATATATTAACACAGAAATGCACAAGTAAAGCATTCTCACCACAAATGCACCACAATCAAATACAACACAACACAGTACAATTCGCAAGTATCAAATACCAATACACCTCAATCATACACAATACACTCATCACCAATACAATTACACATATTCCATCTCATCAATCACATTAACAATTCCATGCACATTTAATCCATTATTTATGCAAATGCACAGAGACCGACACAACGACTCTATGCACATGCCATGCGGTACCGACTTCCAATATTCCTCATCACTAGTTCACTCAGGAACTCTGCTGGAATCATCGCTCGTTACTGAGGATCACTCAAGTAACACCCCGTCGGGCCTACGATGTTCCCCGTCGCTTTAGGTCCTCTTGGTATAAGGCGCACGACGTTTATGGATTGCTTTAGGTCCTCTCGGTATAAGGCGCACAATCTGATCGCTCACACCCCACATGGGCACACGATCGTCTACAACCATCGCTTTAGTTGCTCTTATTTTTAAGGCGCACGATATATCAAATCGCTTTAGGTCCTCTTATTTTTAAGGCGCACGATGTTATAGCAGATTCCCTCTGGAATCAATCCGTCACTCAGGACGTCACAACAATGCATATCATGATGCTTGGCATACAATGACTCATGACATTTAATATGCACACATATATGCAACCATAATCATGCATATATCAACAATTACCATACATCGCATTTTCTTGTCGTAAGGCCACCCACCATCATCACAATATGTATTTCATGCAATTTCATCACTCAACAGTACACAAGTCATACAATATCCACACCAACAGCATATTGCACGTACACATCAAGTTCACACAATTAAACGGCAAAAGTCGACAACAAAAACAACACATTTTCTAACTTTCGACATAATTTAATCGGCCAATAATTCTCAAAACCATCATCATAATAAAGTACATTTTACAAGCTTTCTAACGCATCAAACCACACTTCAAACCGACCTATGGATCAAAAGTTGTAAAGAAAGCAAATTGGGAAAAACTGCTACATTCGCAGTGCGAAGCTCCTAGCGAGTCCTTCGCTACTCCATTCGCAATGCGAATGTCCCAGTGAACCAAGGCAAAAGCAAAATTGGCCTAGAAAATTTGCACCGTTCGCAGTGCGAACGTCCCAGCGAATGCTCGCTACCCCATTCGCAATGCGAACCCTCCAGCGAACAGTGGCAGAATGAAAAATGATACAACGTTCGCAGTGCGAACATCACGCGAACGCTCTCCACTCTATTCGCTGGCCATTCACAGTGCGAACCTGCGATTTCAGCAAAACCCAGCAGCGCACCAGTTCATCCAAAAATGATATTTTCTCAACCAAAACATTTCCAAACCAACATATAACAATCAGAACCTATTCTAATCATAATAACAAGTATTCTACTACGTTTACTCCGATTTTCAACCGCGAAACCATCGATTTCTCATCATATCTCTCATTTTAACCTAGAATCAAAAGCTATGGAAAGACAAGAAACATCCAAGCAAACACATACATAATCATACACAAACATAGTATAATCGAGTTTCGCACCCTTACCCGATTTAATCGTGTTCTAGAAAGTCGGTTGATTGATTTCCAAGTTTTCCAAATTCTCTCTTTTCTTCTCTTCTCCTTTTCTTTTCTTATTTTCTCTTTTTCCTTTCTCTTACTATTTTCTCTCTTTCTATTTATTCTTAACTTAACAAAATAAATCAAAATGCCCAAAATACCCCTACACTCAAATATCTCGCAATTGTTCCCAAAACGCGATAAAATATATTTACGATGAAAAATAACATACTTTCACATAAAAGTCAGAAATAAAATAATATAATAATAAAATACTCAAAACGACTCAAATAGATAAAACGGCAAAACTGACAAAACTGACCGGGGCGTTACAACTCTCCCCCACTTAAAAATTTTCGTCCTCGAAAATCTTACCTTAGACGAACAACTCTGGATACGACTCCCGCATCTGACTCTCCAACTCCCAAGTCAAATTGCCCTCAGCAGCGCCTCCCCACGCCACCTTCACAAGTGTAATATCCTTGCCCCGCAACCTCTTCAACTCGCGATCCAAAATACTCACCGACAAAGCCTCAACCGTAAGGTTCTCCCTTACTTCAACCTCATCCATCGGAATCACATGCGACGGATCCGGAACATACTTCCGAAGCTGTGAAACATGGAAAACATCATGCAAATTCGACAAACTCGGCGGCAACGCCACCCGATAAGCCACAGCACCCACTCTCGCGGATATCTGGTAAGGACCAATAAACCGAGAAGTAAGTTTCTTCGATTTCAATGCACGACCAACACCCGTTACCGGTGTAACCCTTAGAAATACATGATCGCCCTCTTGAAACTCAAGATCCTTCCGTCTCCGATCATGATAACTCTTTTGTCTACTCTGAGAAACCTTCATTTTCTCACGAATAAACTTCACTTTTTCCGTAGTCTGCTGTACCAACTCCGGTCCAACCACCGTTCTCTCACCAGATTCATGCCAACACAACGGTGTTCGACATCTTCGTCCATATAATGTTTCAAACGGTGTTATTCCAATACTAGAATGAAAACTGTTATTATACGTGAATTCAATCAACGCAAGATAACTATCCCACGCACCACCTTGTTCCAAAACACCCGCTCTCAACAAATCTTCCAAAGACTGAATCGTTCTCTCCGACTGCCCATCCGTCTGCGAATGATAAGCCGAACTCAACCTCAATTTAGAACCCAACGCCTTCTGTAAACTTTCCCAAAATCTCAAGGTAAATCTAGGATCTCGATCCGAAACAATACTTAACGGAACTCCATGCAACTTCACAATCACACTGATATAAATCTCAGCTAACCGTTCCAAAGTAAAACTGATGTCAATCGGAATGAAATGAGCCAATTTAGTCAGCCTATCCACAACTACCCAAATAGAATTATGACCTCGCTGAGTATTCGGCAACCCCGTTACAAAATCCATAGAGATGCTATCCCATTTCCACTCAGGAATATCCAACGGTTGCAACAAACCACTCGGCCTCTGATGTTCCACTTTCGACTTCTGGCACGTCAAACAAGCATACACAAACTGAGCTACATCTCTTTTCAATCCCGATCACCAGAAAATCTTCTTCAAATCTTGGTACATCTTATTCGCTCCCGGATGTATACTCAAATTACTCCGGTGTCCTTCTTCCAAAATTATCCGTTTCAAATCCGATTCGTCCGGAATACAAATTCGACCTCGAAATCTCAAAACACCATTAGTATCCACTTGAAAATCACTACTCGCATCTTTTCCGCCAACCAACATCAAATCCACTAATTTCACATCCAACTTCTGTTTCTCACCTACCGACATCAGAAAATCATTCGTAACCTTCAACATACCCAGCCTCACACTATCCGACGACACTTCACATACCAAACTCAAATCTCTAAACGATTCCAAAAGCTCCCACTCCTTAACCATTAAAGCGGACATATGCAACGATTTTTGGCTCAATGCATCGGCTACCACATTAGCTTTACCATGATGGTAATTCAAGCCAAAGTCGTAGTCTTTCAAAAATTCCAACCATCTTCGTTGCCTCATATTCAATTCCTTCTGATCAAACAGATATTTCAAACTCATGTGATCACTAAAGACTTCAAACCTCGCACCAAAAAGATAATGCCTCCAAATCTTCAACACAAAAACCACAGCCGCTAACTCCAAGTCATGCGTAGGGTAATTCTTCTCATGCACTCTCAACTGCCTCGAGGCATACGCCACGACCTTACCGTCTTGCATTAGCACACCACCTAGACCAATCAAAGACGCATCACAATACACCACAAACGGTTCGTTAGGATTCGGCAAAATCAAAATCGGAATGTCGTCAATCTTCTCTTCAGCCCATTAAAACTTTCCTCACACCGAATATCCCAAATGAACGCTTGCCCTTTACAAGTCAATTGGGTCAAAGGAAGTGCTAGTTTCGTAAAACCTTCAATGAACCTTCGATAATAACCGGCCAAACCCAAAAAGCTTCGAATTTCAGTAACAGATCTCGGAGCCTCCCATTGTAGAACTGCTTCTACTTTAGATGGATCCACAGAAATACCATTACCTGAAATTACGTGTCCAAGAAAACTCACTTCCGACAACCAAAATTCACACTTAGACAATTTGGCAAAAAGCTTCTTTTCCTTCAAAACCTGCAAAACAATACGCAAATGCTCCGCGTGCTCCTCCCGAGACTTAGAATAAATCAGAATGTCGTCAATAAACACAACAACAAATCGATCCAAATGCTCGTGGAAAATACGATTCATGTACTCCATAAACACACCTGGCGCATTAGAAACCCCGAACAACATCACAGAATATTCATAATGACCGTAACGTGTCCTAAAAGCCGTCTTCTGGATATCTTTCTCTTTCACCCTAATCTGATGATACCCTGATCTCAAATCAATCTTACTGAACACACAAGCACCAACCAACTGATCCATCAGATCATCAATTCTCGGAAGAGGAAACTTATTCTTAATCGTCACCTTATTCAACTGGCGATAATCAATACACAACCGCATACTTCCGTCTTTCTTTTTCACCAATAAAACTGGAGCACCCCAAGGAGAAACACTTGGCCTCACAAACCTCTTTTCCAACAACTCATTCAATTGCTTCTTTAACTCAACCAACTCAGATGCCGACATACGATAAGGTGCCATAGAAACAGGTCTAGTACCAGGAACTAGATCTATAGAAAACTCCACCTCTCTCTCTGGCGGCAAGTCCGAAATATCCTCTGGAAACACTTCAGGAAAATCACACACAACAGGAAACACCTCAAGTGAAACTTAACTATCCACAGTCAACGACGCAAACAACCCAAACAACTGAGCTTCCTCCGCCAAAAGTCTCTTCAACTCTTTGGTAGATAAGAAACTCGAGTCTTCATCTTCCTCAAGAGAAGGAAACCTTACTAACTTATGATAACAATCAATATGAACCCGATTGAATTGAAACCAATTCATTCCCAGAACCACATCCAAACCTTCCAACGGTAAACACACTAAATCCATTTCAAAGTCTTTACCATAAATGGTCAAAGGACAACTTAAACAAACCAAAGAAGTAGTTACTGACCCCATTGCTGGAGTATCAATAACCATCTTACCATCCATCAAAGACAACACAAGATTCAAACGCTTCGCGCACTCAGACGAAATAAACGAATGAGTCGCTCCAGTATCAATAATAGCAACTAAAGGCGTACTATTAATAAAACAAGTACCTCGGATCAGACAATCTGCACTTGAAGTCTGAGTCCCCGCCAATGAAAACACCTTCCCACTAGTTGGAGCTTGCTTCGGTTTCTGACACTTCGTACTAATATGATCAGGTTCACCACAGTTGAAACACTTCACCATATTCTTCCGTTTACAATCAGCTACTACATGTCCGACACCTCCACAATTAGAACACTTTCTCACATCTTTCCTGCACTCAAACTGACGATGTCCCAACTCACCACACTTAAAACATCTCGGAGAATTAGACATACCTCCTCCACCTAACCTTCGATCAAAAGTACCCCTTTGTTTACCTTTATCAGCTGGTGTTACATACAGACCACTACGAAACTGTTGCTTCCCTTTCCTGTCACTCACACTCTTGTAGTGAGTAGAACGAGCCTTACTATCCTCTTCATAAATCCTACAACATTCCACCAAATCAGAAAACCTTCTAATCCTTTGATAACCGATTGCTTGCTTAATCTCAGGACGCAATCCGCTCTCATACTTCACACACTTAGAAAATTCTGCAGTCGCTTCAGCATAATGAGGATAAAACTGCACAAGCTCCACAAACTTAGCAGTATAATCAACAACAGACATACTACCTTGTTTCAGTTCCAAGAACTCAATTTCCTTCTTTCCTCTAACATCCTCGGGAAAATACTTCCTCAGAAACTCCTGGCTAAACAATTCCCAAGTAACTTCTTCATCCCCAGCTTCCAACACCTGACGAGTACTAACCCACCAGTCATCAGCTTCTTCCTGTAACATGTGAGTTCCCAGTCTCACCTTACTGTCCTCAGCACAATCCATAACTCGGAAAATCCTTTCAATCTCTTTCAACCAAATTTGTGCACCATCAGGATCATATCTTCCTTTGAAGACAGGCGGTCTGTTCTTCCTGAACTCATCATTACCAGCAGCATTAGGTGCACCCTGCACAGCACGAGCCATTGCTTGCATCGCAGCAGCCAAAGCAGCATCATTCCTACCAGCCATATTCTGTTCATTTCCAATAACAGAAACTATGGTTAAACAAATAGCTCACTCCACACGCCACACAGACCAGGACTGACACAACCAGACACGAACTGACACGGACTGGCTCTGATACCACTTATTGTGACACCGCCAATCTATACCCCCAAGCTATTAAAAGCGATAAATAAAATTCAAATTTGCATCAGAGTATAATTAAAACATGCACGGCATAGACTGGAGACGCCACAACAATTTGAGACAACCATACAAATCCCTGCTCATACAGATATGTAACCAATTCAGGTAGTATTACACCCACAATTCAGTAACAGAATAAAAGCGGAAAATCCGTAACTGAATATCAACATATATATATATATATATATATATATATATATTATATATATATATATATATATATATATATATATATATATATATATATATCATGAAAGTTTGTTTGTCATATACAACATCATACATGTACAATCCAAAAGGTACATTTACATAATACAAAATAATCACAAACGGCCACCCTAACTACCCGGTGTCACATATCAGAGTCGACCGACAAAAGAATGAAGACGCAAATCTTCACAAAAAGACCTCCAGCAACTCTAATCTGCAATGCCTCATAGAGCATTATAAAACAGCAGAAGGGTGAGAAAAACAATCATAATACAGTTGCATATAATTATATATTAACACATAAATGCACAAGTAAAACATTCTCACCACAAATGCACCACAATCAAATACAACACAATACAGTACAATTCGCAAGTATCAAATACCAATACACCTCAATCATACACAATACACTCATCACCAATACAATTACACATATTTTATCTCATCAATCACATTAACAATTCCATGCACATTTAATCCATGATTTATGCAAATGCACAGAGACCGACACAACGACTCTATGCACATGCCATGCGGTACCGACTTCCAATATTCCTCATCACTAGTTCACTCAGGAACTCTGCTGGAATCATCGCTCGTTACTGAGGATCACTCAAGTAACACCCCGTCAGGCCTACGATGTTCCCCGTCGCTTTAGGTCCTCTTGGTATAAGGCGCACGACGTTTATGGATTACTTTAGGTCCTCTCGGTATAAGCCGCACAATCCGATCGCTCACACCCCACATGGGCACACGATCGTCTATAACCATCGCTTTAGGTCCTCTTATTTTTAAGGCGCACGATATATCAAATCGCTTTAGGTCCTCTTATTTTTAAGGCGCACGATGTTATAGCAGATTCCCTCTGGAATCAATCCGTCACTCAGGACGTCACAACAATGCATATCATGATGCTTAACATACAATGACTCATGACATTTAATATGCACACATATATGCAACCATAATCATGCATATATCAACAATTACCATACATCGCATTTTCTTGCCGTAAGGCCACCCACCATTATCACAATATGTATTTCATGCAATTTCATCACTCAACAGTACACAAGTTATACAATATCCACACCAATAGCATATTGCACGTACACATCAAGTCCACACAATTAAACGGCAAAAGTCGACAACAAAAACAACACATTTTCTAACTTCCGATATAATTTAATCGGCCAACAATTCTCAAAACCATCATCATAATAAAGTACATTTTACAAGCTTTCTAACACATCAAGCCACACCTCAAACCGACCTACGGATCAAAAGTTGTAAGGAAAACAAATTGGGAAAAACTGCTACATTCGCAGTGCGAAGCTCCTAGCGAGTCCTTCGCTACTCCATTCGCAGTGCGAATGTCCCAGCGAACCAAGGCAGAAGCAAAATTAGCCTAGAAAATTCCCACCGTTCGCAATGCGAACGTCCCAGCGAATGCTCGCTACCCCATTTGCAATGCGAACCCTCCAGCGAACAGTGGCAGAATGAAAAATGATACAACGTTCGCAGTACGAACATCACGCGAACGCTCGCCACTCTATTCGCTGGCCATTCGCAGTGCGAACCTGCGATTTCAGCAAAACCCAACAGCGCACCAATTCATCCAAAAATGATATTTTCTCAACCAAAACATTTCCAAACCAACATATAACAATCAGAACCTATTCTAATCATGATAACAAGTATTCTACTACGTTTACACCGATTTTCAACCGCGAAACCATCGATTTCTCATCATATCTCTCATTTCAACCTAGAATCAAAAGCTATGGAAAGACAAGAAACATCCAAGCAAACACATACATAATCATACACAAACATAGTATAATCGAGTTTTGCACCCTTACCCGATTTAATCGTGTTCTAGAAAGTCGGTTGATTGATTTCCAAGTTTTCCAAATTCTCTCTTTTCTTCTCTTCTCCTTTTCTTTTCTTCTTTTCTCTTTTTCCTTTCTCTTACTATTTTCTCTCTTTCTATTTATTCTTAACTTAACAAAATAAATCAAAATGCCCAAAATACCCCTACACTCAAATATATCGCAATTGTTCCCAAAACGCGATAAAATATATTTACGATGAAAAATAACATACTTTCACATAAAAGTCAGAAATAAAATAATGTAATAATAAAATACTCAAAACGAATCAAATAGATAAAACGGCAAAACTGACAAAACTGACCGGGGCGTTACAGATAATGTACACCCGAAATTCTCAAAATCGAGTTATAAGTCTTTAGGGTCGAGAAAGAAAAATCGGGTGTGTCGGATAGATGTAAAAGATAACGATTATCGAGTTGTTACTTATGAGACAAATAGGAGCTCGAGTCATATAGTTCTCGGAGACACGTCTGGATGGTGTGTACAATCAGTGTAACGGCTATAGGGTAGTTTCATGGTTACAAGAGAGTTATGAAAATTGATAGAGAGGACATTACACAATAATGATGACGACAACAGACGTTATTAGCATCATTTAATCATGAAACTTGAAGAGACACTTCTTAATAATTTCAAGAGGCGAGACGGGTATAAAAGGGCTCCCCATTGAGGGTGAAAAGGGGGTGGGGTGGGGTGGGGGAGCACACAACAATAAAACAATCAAATACCATTTAATTATCATTGCATTTGTGATCTAACCTGATTTGTTTTAAAAAAAGTATCCAAAAGTGTTTATTAAAAATAGATAATTGATTTATGTTGCAAGTTTTCTCCTAATATTCTTGATTAAAATTAAGAGCATTTCCTAATACACCACCGAAGTTTCTTAGGCACCACGCGAAATTTCTTTTTTGCCCCTTGATTCCGGATGTGCACATCCGGACGCACCGTTTTTTTTAAAACGCTGATTTGTTCTGGATGTGCACATCAGGAAAAATTCCTGATCTGCAGATCCGGAACAATGTCTTGTTAATTCGCGCCAGACCTTCTTCCTCCCCTCATTCTTCACATTTTCATATTCCAAACACCAAACTCTCTCAAACTCTCAAATTCTCAATCCCACAAATCTCGACTTTTTTCACTCGAGTTCGGCGCAGAGCAACTTCTACAACGATCAAGACACTCCAAATCCTCCGTATCTCAATTTAATCGGTAAGTTTTTGAATTTTAGAGTTTCAGAGTTATTTTCGAGTAATCGACTTAGAGTAGACATTTAGGTGTAGAAATGGTTAGGTAGTATGAATAACATAAGTTAGAGACAATGTAGGTATTGTTTGCTGCTTCAAACAGACGATCAGGGCATTAAAATGCCCTTTTCCATGGTACAGTAGCCATGGCTGCTATTTTTGAACTTGAAAATACGTACCGGATGTGCAAATCCGGAAGGATTTTAACGTTAAATCTTCTGAGTGCTTCCGGATGTGCAAATTCGAAAACACCCAACGTTAAATATTCTGCGTACTTCCGGATGTGCAAATCCGGAAGACACTTGGTTTTTTTTTGTTTGTTGTTTTTTAATTATTTTTAAAAAATTATAATTTATTTATTATGCTTTGCAGATTACATGGCTGGCAGAGACGATCGTATCATACATGGACGGACAATTCATCACGCATTTGTCCGACGTGAGCGGACGCAGTCTACAGCCGAGGCTTCCGGCGCAGAGGGAGTTGGGGTAGCCCCTACAGCTGAGGGACATCCTACACCACAGCCTTCTACATCACAGGTTCATGCCACTTCCACATCACAGGTTCACGCCACTCCACCGTCAGCCGCCGATTCTACATCTCGGAGCCGTCAGGTTTCTACTGCTGGTTCATCAGGGTCCCAGCCCGCACGCAGGCATCGTCGGGAGACTCTAGCTCCATCAGCTGCTCCTATTTCATCCCATGTTTATGTTCCTGAGGGTGACGTCGATGACGATTTCGATGAGCTGGACGGTTACCCCGGGGGACCGTCTGATATGTCCCTACTCATGGGGTACTTTGAGCATACTGCCAAATATGTCCGGCTAGGACAGGTAACCTTTCTCGGTTTATTTATAGAATTGTTTTCATTGAAAATATGTTCATTTGTAACATTGTTTTATTTGGAAATTTTCAGGAGAAGGATTCCCAGAAGTTCTATAACCATGGGGGCAAGGTTATAGACATGATTGCAGCGCTGCCAGGGGATGAGTGGTTCACGTCTGCACTTGCTACCTCTGGTCTCGAAGGCCTTTCTAGGATTAGGTATCCCCAGATCATGTACGGTATGCTGATGGCCTTTGTTGATAGATGGCACCCTGAGACATCCTCATTTCATCTATTGTACGACGAGTTCACGATCACACTCGACGACATCTCGTGCCTTTTACATCTATCGATCACGGGTACCCTTCTCCGTCACGGTAAGATGTCGAAGGTGGACGCGATAGAGATGCTGACTGAGGAGCTTGGGGCTACCCCAGATGATGCACTTGCGGAGGTGACCCAATTGAGAGGCGCACACGTCCGGTTCTCCTTTCTGACACGCAGATTTCGTGAGGAGCTTGCAGAGGCAAGACGGGCAGCAGGTGATCCAGATGAGGTGGAGATCCACAGGCAGCGTACCCTGAGATGCTACTATCTGTTTCTTCTCGGCACGCAGTTATTTGTGGACACCAGCGCCACCTACGTTGATATCGTTTACCTCAGGTTCCTTTTGGATCCCACTGAGATTCATGGGTACAATTGGGGGGCGGCTACGCTGGCATACACCTATGCTAGGCTCTCAGATGGTTGCCTCTGGGCAGCCAAGACTGTGTCAGGCAGTTGTACACTATACGTGGTAACAATCTTATATTCTAAGTCTTTTTTTTCATTTATTTTCTTTCTATATTCATTATAATGTTTGACACCGATGTTATGTTTTCCATTTCAGGCGTGGATATTACAGCACTTTCCCAAGATTACTGGTTAGGGGAGTGTCGAGGGGTACACTGAGGATATGGCGCGTGCTGCTGCATTTCTCCTGCTCAGAGGGAACCAGGCTCCCGATCCCTACAGAGTTTATCTTGATCGGATGGCTGCTGAGGACGTTTTTTATGACGCCTATGCCGATCACCGTGTGACGCGCCCGCTCAATGAGGTTTCGCTGTTCTCAGGATGGTTGGCATGCAGTTCGGCCATTACTGCTCGATACCTGCCAGAGCGTGTCTTGCGTCAGTTCGGTTACACGCAGACGATCCCCAGTATGCCTCATGAGTCTGCTCCTCTAGGCTTGACCCGCGTGCAGATAGATGAGTTATATGCTGACTTCTAGTCCCACTTGGTACCGGAAGAGGCTCGGGCGACCAGAGCGCCAAGAGACTGGAGTGTTGCGACAGTCTCAGCTGGACCATACTCAGGATGTCCTACCTCGCTGTCGTGAGATAGAGGAGATAGCACGGCAGGCCATTGCGGACGGTCACCTCCCTGAGGGCTCTGGTGGCAAACTTGTCGTTGATATGATTATTGAGATTACTCGGGGGGCACTTCAGTACCGTAGACATCGAGCCAGGACGGCGGGTAGGGGCAGAGGAGCAGGGGAGCCAGGACAGATCTTTCGCCATACACAGTATTTTTTTGGTTGATGTATTCTATTTTTGTTACATTTATGTACTGTATTTTGACAGAAGTATTATTATGTATATATATATATATATATATATATATATATATATTATTTTATTTTATTTTATATATGGATGTTTTCGAATGTATATTAAGTTGCGATGATATATTAACATATGCGACCAACCAACAAAACAGATTTAAAAAAAATATAAAGTTCTGCTATTTTCCGGATCTGCAGATCAGGAATTTTTTCGAATTTGCACATCCGGAACACATCAATGATTTTTTAAAAATTGATGCGTCCAGATGTGCACATTCGGAATCAGGAGACAAAAACAAAAATTCGTGTGGTGCCTAAGAAACATGAGTGGTGTATTAAGAAATGCTCAAAATTAATATCTCCTCTCTTTCCTATATCATTTAATGGTGAAGATGTTCTTTGATTAAAATTAATATCTCCTATCTTTCCTATATCATTTAATGGTGAAGATATTTTTACTTTTTTTTTAGTTATCATCGTATACAAAAATAATTAAGCTTTATCATATGTACACTATTCATATTATGCCATAAAGTTCTATTACTAATTATGTTTCTATTCAACCCGATAATCTCATAATCTTTTTTAATCATTTCTCTTACAATTTTGTAAGTCTCTCTCTATCTCTATTTGTTTGAATATTCTCCACTTGATCAATTCTCCATCTCGTTGGAAATAATATAACAAGTGTGAGTAGTATGAATAATAGTCATACATTGGATAGGATTGTGGTGACTTGAACTTTTATAAGTGGAAGAACCCACTCACCTATCACCTTTAGGTTTTAGGTGGACAAGTAGTGTGTCTCTCACAAAGGTGTCTAGTCCTACACTATGTATCAATGTTCCCTAGTGTGAAACTCCCCTAACATGGTATCATGAGCCTCTGGTTCGTAAAGAGACCGACTTACTTGTATCGAAATGTCCAAGAAAGAGGTGTATTCGAAATACTTAATAAGAAGTGCCTTGAAAAAGGTGTCAACGGCAGTACAAGTATAAAAAAGGGGGGACATTGTGGACTCGCACTTGAGAGAGTATTGGAATAATATAAGCAAATGTGAGTAAGTGGATGTGATGACTTGAACATTTATAAGTAGGAGAACCCACTCACCTATCACCTTAAGATTTTGGGTGGACAAGTGACGTATCTCTCCCAAAGATACTTAGTCCTACACTATATATCAATGCTCTTTAATAAACTCCCTCCAACATATCTCATATAATTCAGATGTCTTTTCTTTACATTTACATGCTCAAACCATCTAAAATGATTTCTATCATCATTTTTATTTTTATTATAGGTGCTACCATAATTCACATGTTTCTTCTTTACATGCTCCAATTATCTAAAATTATTTTCATCATCATTTTTATTATAGATATTACCACAATACTCAAATATTATTATTTCTAATATTATGTAATTTAAATTTACCACACATCCAATGTGACACACTTAGTTTATTTTTGTATTAGTTATCAACATTGCCTTATAATTTTAGGCTAATTTATGAAGAATTGAATAGAGTGAGATAGACACAAAGATACCAAAGCTATCCAAAATCAAAGTCAGCAAATCCCTTCACAGATTTGCTTCACAGATTTGTTTCACATAATCTAGTCAGGAAACATAGCAGTTGTGTCATGACAGATTCGCCTGTCATTCATAATAGAAAAATAGCATTTTACTTTATTTGGTTTAACGTCAACCTATAGAAAGGATAAGTGTATTGGAAAATAGCAAACTACCACCACAAAAGCCGCAGTTAGTATTATAAAAAAGGAGATTTTGACGGCAATGATAAATTTAATTATGATCCTAATCTTTTTATTATAGTATATTGCATCACGATAAGCATGCAAACATAAAAATTATAATAAAATTTTAGAGAATATGTATCAAATTATAGCCCTTAAAGTTACACTTGTACCCTCATGAGTGAAAATTTCATGTATATCCTTCAAGTCTATGATGGAAAATTTATATTTTCTACCTGTTAAGCTAAATTATTGAGCTAAGGTTGAATTTTAGGAACACAAACAAAATCGACAATAAACAAATTTTAGAAGCATAAGATGATTGAATTGAAACACACCACTAAAAAAACAAAGTAAAATATCTGATTAAAAGTCTAACTTACGACATAAACAAAAACAAAAACAAAAATACAGAGAACACATGAGAAATCCTTGAATAAAATACAAAAACAAAAAAGATAACAAAAGATAAAAAGAAGGGATACAAATACTCCCTTAAACATAACATACATAATCATATTCATGCTTATCTACAGTTTTGAGGACCCCATTATCACTTTGGCTTCTTTATCCATTCCATTATTCCAAACACATAGGCCCATTCAGAACGTGGAATTGAAAGCAAGAGGACAAAACCTTCAATAGGGACCAGTAGACAACAACAACATCATCAACAACTCGTAAACAATAATTGAGGCCAAACATGTTCCATTCATTAAGCATTGCTCCTGAAGGATCCAAGAGCTTTAATTGCTGATCCTCTTAGAATGTATTGGTGGTAGATTGCAGCCACTGCAGCACCAATAAATGGTCCAACCCAATAAATCCACTGAAAAGCATCAACAACAAACAAATCACCAAAATTAATTATAATCCTATAAAAACCGGACTTTTATTTAAATAATTGATGTATTTGATATCAATACAGATCTAAATGTGACTACAGTTGATATTACATTAACTTGTTTTTTATCATAATTCTCTACAATATTTACCTGGTCATCCCAAATTTTGTCCTCGTTGAAGATAACGGCGGGTCCGAAACTCCTAGCAGGGTTAATACCGGTTCCGGTGACGGGGATTGTTGCCAAGTGAACCATGAACACAGCAAATCCAATGGGAAGTGGTGCCAATACCTATAACAGTAAATTAAATTCATCAACCATAACTATAAGTAACAAACTAAATTAAGCCTTAAAAAAGTGATTAATTAGATACTTACAGGAACATGAGAATCCCTGGCACTTCTCTTAGGATCAGTAGCAGAGAAAACAGTGTAGACTAGCACAAAGGTGCCAATAATCTCAGCGCCCAAAGCAGTGCCTTTACTGTAACCATCAGAAACGCTGTTAGCTCCTCCACCATACCTGGTGTAGTATGATTTTTGGAACCCCTTAGCAAGTCCAGCACCACAAATTGCACCTAAACATTGTGCTATTATGTATAGTACCGCCCTTATCAAAGACACCTTGCGTCCCACAAATAGTCCAAACGTCACTGCCGGATTTATGTGTCCTCCTACAATTAATCAATATTACCAAATTAATTCCTTTAAATTACAAATATATTTGCAAGAATACTTAAATACGCAACCGGGTATTGAAAGTGGCAGAGTGATTTTCTATCCACTTAAATTGAGCCTTTGTCGCTTTGATTCGTCTTTTATTAAAAATTTCTCAAAACCAAACAGTTTTCATAAGATCTACTAAAAAGAGAAGCATAAAAATCAACCCTAATTAAAAAATCAGTGTAAATCATTAATTAACAAATCAAAGATTATGTTATTAGAGTTAATTAGCTGTGACTAGTTGAAAATTGGTTATGATTAGAATCTTTATTGAAAAACATTATATAACTCCTTGTAATCATAACCAATTTTCAAGTAATCATAACAAACTTGTAACAACCTTTTAACAATTTCCAACTAACAGTAACTAATTTGTAATTGTAACTGCCTTAACAATTTTCAAGTAATCATAACAAACTTGTAACTGCCTTAACAATTTTCAAGTAATTATAACTAACTTGTAACTAACTCAACATTTTTCAAGTAATTGTAACTAATTTGTAACAATATTGAAGAGAATGGTTTCATACCAGAGATACCGGCGGTGCAGTAAACAAGGACGAAGATCATGCCACCAAAAGCCCAAGCAATACCCAAAAGCCCAACACCATCACACTCAGTGTTACCAGTAATAGTGGTATCAGATTGTCTTTTGTAACCAATAATGGTCAAAACAGTGATGTAAATAAAAAGAAGAGTTGCTACAAACTCTGCTATAACAGCTCTGTACAAAGACCATTTTGTAAACTCAGCTGAATCAAAAATAGGTGCTGGTGGTGGATCTTGGTAATCCTTAGCTGAAAATTCAGCACCTTGTTCTTGAACCTCAACATCTTTACCCATTTTTTGTGTTGTGTGTGTTATCTAGGAGTTAATTGTGATGTGTGGTGTTTGAGTAGAAACATGGTATTTAAGGATTAAATAAAATTGAATTTTGAATTATATTAATATAAATTTATTTGTTTGTACGTATTGTATGAACAATGACATTATTATATTATTGCCGACCTTTATTAGCTTGATTTCGCTTGCATGGTCCCACCCATCCGGACCCTACCCTCCAACGACTCTTTATCACTCCTTTTTTGGGTCCACTATTTTTCTTGTTTTTTTCTTAGTTTACTTCTACAATATTTTTTAAATTCAAATAAAAATAACATTGCGTTAAAACAACACACGGTATAAGTTAATATAGTCGGTAATTGTGTCAAAAATTATGGTCATAGTTAAATATTATGGTCATGGTAAGAGATTATAGTTAAAGATTGTGGTTGTATAAAGTCACAATTTATAAAAAAAAAAACACTCATAGTTTTGCACTCATAATTTTGTAACAACTCTCATGGTTTTGTAAAGATGAGCACCTATAAATAAAAGTGTATTTCTCATTCTTAACACAACAACAAAAAGCATTGCAACATAATATAAGAGAAAAATTTAAAGAGAAAAAATATATTGTAGTTTCTCCTATAAGGTTTTTTTAGTGAGTGTTCTCCAATTACAAGAGAGAGTGTAATTTGTTCTTTACTTGTATTTAGAAAAAAGTGTTGTAATTTCTTCCACTTAGTGAAAATATTTTTTACTAGTATCCATAGTTTTTCTCTTATTTGTTAATGATTTTCCACGTAAATATTGTGTCAATTTTCTTATTCTTTAATCTTTTATTTTTTTGTATTATTTATCTTGTTATTCTGATACTCAATAAATTGTGTAGAGATATCTAATGGTAGAGTATAGACCGAACCATTTCAAATTTTTAAAAAACCTTATGTATAAAGTTGGAGTTAGTTTGTAGAAAAATTGTATAGGGCCTATTTAACAATGAAGTGTATGAAAATCCTTTTTTAATAGTTTAATCATTAAAAAAAAAGTGTAAAACCATGTGTTATAATCTGTCTTACATGTCTTCAAAGATATCTCTGAGCATAAATTTGAATCCGTAAGATTTCACTTATTTATTTTTCAACTATTAAATTATTCCATAAAAAAATCAACTGTTATAATGGTTGTAATTATTTGAATGATTTACTGTTTGTATTACAATACGTGTCTATGAGTTATATTCAACTATGTGAAATAATTTGAAGGTATAACGTAAGGAAAATTGTGACAATAACGTGGTAGAATTTTCTAGCATTATCCATGTTCATGGTTGAGAAATGATAAGTATAAAATATTGGAGGTATAAAAAAGCATGCAGAATATATTATACTGGCAATGGAAGAATACTATCAATCATTGTTTTCAGTATTAAGTAATTGCTGATGTGATTAAAATAAGAGGGGAAGTAGTTGTCACTTTTGTTCGATGACAGGCTTGCCAGATGAACTTATCTGGACATACCTAAATTATTATCAAATAGTCCTTTTTTAAGGGGAAATAGTATCAAATAGCCAAAAGGTCCACGACAAATAGGATTCCAAGTAAGAATTAAATTCATAGAGAGTTTTCTCATATACACAGTTTTCTCATATATACAGTTTTCTTATGATTTCAAGTTTATCAAAGTTTCAATATGAAGTGTTATATTTAAGAAAGTTTCTGTCTAGGACGATGTCCGGGGATAGTATTAGGAGAGGCTGCAACATCAAGTCATCCGAAGAGGAGTATCGCCTCGCCCTTCAGTCTTTTTTGTCCATAGAAGAAAATAAACGTGGAATAAGATGTGTCTTTGATAAAGAAATAGTCAGAGTTTTTGTGGACTATATCACTATTGAAAATAGAGATTCAATTGTACATCATTTGACTGTATTGTGAAAAAAGATGTCATGAAATAAAGTATAAACGGTTTTTTTATGATCAAGAAATATACACAGGTTAGGGTTAACAGACAATCAAGAAAAACAACAAGGATTGGTTATAACTGTTATTCTTTACTTTCTCTATAAAACAGATTACAAGTACTCAAGAATAACAAATAACTCTTTCACCCTAATTAGGATTTGTCACACTTAAGATGAGAGACAGTATGCTATTTATATAAACCTAACATACTAAACTAATGTTCATTTTAACAATTACCCATTACAAAGTAACTTAGGGTACAAGCTAACTTAAACAATTGGATCCTTAACACAAGGCTCAATTCGACAACTACATACTATAACACAATTCGACTACAGCATGTAGGTCTTCGACAAAAGTATGTAAGCAGACTTCGACAGCATGCTAAACTTCTGTTGACAATACTAGAGTTCATTCCAATATCTCACAAATCTCCACCTTGGAACAAACTCTACAACAAGAAACAAACTAGTTGTCTTCGTGCAGCTTTATCAACTGCATACAGTGGAAAAACTTGCAACTAGGCAACGTCTTGGTGATCATATCAGCAGCATATGATCTTTCGAAACCTTCAGCACTTTGACTTCTCCACGCTCGATTACCCCTCTAATGAAATGCAGCCTCACATCAATGTGCTTGTTTCGCTCATGATCGGATGAATTCTTCGACAGGTGTATTGCACTTTGACTATCACATTTAACAGTGATAACTTGACCCAGAAGTTTCAGCTCCTTTGCAAAACCTTCAAGCCACAATGCTTCCTTCACAGCTTCAGTTAGGGTGATATATTCTGCTTCAGTGGTTAATAAGGAAACAACTTTCTGAAGTGTTGATTTCCAACCGATTGTTGTGCCAAACATAGTAAACACATATCCAGAAATAGATTTTCTAGAATCCATACAACCTGCATAATCAGAGTTGACATATCCTTCGATTTCTGTTTTACTATTTTCACCCAAGGCTCCACCATAAATTAGAACTCTGTTCAGAGACTCATTTATGTACCTTAGAATCCACTTTAATGCTTGCCAGTGAGTCTTTCCAGGATTCGCCATGTACCTGCTTACAAGACTTACTACATATGCTATGTCAGGTCTAGTACAGACCATAACATACATCAAAGAGCCCACTATATTTGGTTATGGAATGTTATTCATATAAGCTTTTTTGACATCAGTACTGGGACACTTATCTATACTCATCTTGAATTGAGGGTTTGTCGGAGTCACAACAGGCTTTGAATTCGACATACCATATTTTTCGAGAATCTTTCGTAGGTATGCCTCTTGAGATAAGCATAATTTCAACTGCTTTTTATCTCTTCAGATGTCAATCCCAAGAATTCTGGACGCGACTCCCAGATCCTTCATGTTGAACTCCTTATTTAGTTCAGCCTTCACCCTCATTACATCTTCGACATTATTCCTTGCTATTAGAATATCATCCACATAAAACAACAAAATAACAAATGAATTACCAGGTCAAAATTTGAAGTCAACACAGTGATCGAACTGACTTCTAATGAAACTTATGCGTGTCATGAACTTGTCGAATCTCCTATTCCGCTATCGAGGAGATTGTTTCAGACCATACAAAGATATCTTTAGTTTGCACACATAATCTTCCTTCCCCCTTTCGGCAGACCCTTCAGGTTGCCTCATCAGGATTGTTTCATCTAGATCACAATACAAGAACGCAATCTTCACATCCATCTATTCTAGTTCAATGTCAAACTATGTCACCGTGGCAAGCAACATTCCAATGGATCTGTGACTCATAATAGGAGAGAACACATCATTAAAGTCGATACCTTATTTCTGAGTGAAACCCCTAGCGACCAATATTTCCTTGTATCTCTTTGACGCCACTCCTTCGATACCTTCCTTAACTTTGAAAATCCATTTACAACTGACTAACTTGGCTTCAGCAGGTTTCTTGATCAGTTCCTAGGTGTTGTTATCATGAAGAGATTTCATTTCATCATCCATGCCCTTCAGCCATTCAGTATTCTTTCAACTCCTCATAACTTCCTTATAGTCTCTAGGTTCTTTGTCGAGAACCTCACTTGCATAGATTAAGGCATAAGCTATAAGATCTGCATACCTAAGTCTCTGAGGTGGCTTGATGACTCTCCTCGACCTGTCTCTTGCTAGTAGGTAGTCATAATCAGTCTCCTTATCTTCGACAGCAGCTTCTATTTCTTCTTCGGCTTCATATGGGATACACAATTCATCATCAACATGCTCCACCTCAACAGGAATCTCTCCTTGTTCCAGCTCTTCGTTAGCATCATCAGTTTTCTTGAAGGTCATCTCAGCTTCATTAAAAACTACATCTCGATTGGTGATACACCTCATGTGACCTGGCTCTAGGCACCATAGCCTATAAGCTTTGACTCCTTTTGGGTATCCCATGAACATGCATTTCAGGGCTCTTGTTTGCCTTTGTTGAACTTCACTCTGCAATATTTTCCAAGTACACAAGGTTCACAAAATTTTAGCTTTTCGACTTTGTCTCCTCCAAGCAGATTTTGTTTCCCCAATTCAACCAGACCCCTTTCATTGACATGGCCCAATCTCATGTGCCAAATTTCTGTCTTCGACAAAGATTTCGTGGATGCAACATTTGTTGAACCACTTACAACTTCAGCCTCAAGGGTATACAAGCCTTGTTTCTTCATGCCTCTTAAGACTTCCTTCAACCTTTTCATGACTCTTAGGATACTTTTCTCTCCTTGAAAAACATATCCCTTCTTGTTCAATTCACCAAGAGAAATCAAATTTCTCTTCAAATCAGGTACATACCCGACTTCACTCAATAACCTTATTGACTCATCATGGAGCTTGAATCTCATAGATCTAATACCTGCAATTTTGCGAGCTTTGTTATTTCCCAGCAACACTGATCCATCATCTTGATCATACAATTCCTCAAACATATCTTTGTTTAGAGTCATGTGCCAAGTGCAACCTGAATCCATAATCCACTCCTTTCTTGAGTCGTTACTTAAAACCACCAGGACATCAGATGATTCGAAGTCATCTTGAACAATGGTTGCGTTACCATTATCCTTACCTCCGTGATCTTTAAGGCGTTCAGGGCACACCTATCTTGTGTGATCCTCCTTCTTACAGTGATATCATCGAATACCAGATTTCTCGCCATTATAAGACTTCTGCTAACTTTTACATTTCTTCTTGTCGAACTTACCTTCCTTTCGCAAGAATTTTCCCCTAATGGCCAACCCTTCACCAACCGTCGAAGGTTTATGCTCCTTTTGTTCGTTCAAGTCCTTAGAATACAAGGCTGATTAAACTTCTTCAAAGCTCAGGGACTCCCTTCCATACAGGAGATTTTCTTTGAAGAGAGCATATGTTCTGGGCAAAACGCACATCAGCAATAATGCTTGATCTTCATCATCGATCTTCACGTCAATATTTTCTAGATCAAGAATCAACTTATTGAACATATCCAATTGCTCAGCCAACACTTTGTCTTCACTCATCTTGAATGAATACAAAGCTTGCTTCAGGTAGAGTTGATTCACCAGAGATTTGGTCATGTACAAACTTTTAAGTTTCAACCATAACCCTGATGTCATAGTCTCCTTTGATGCCTGTCGGAGAACCTTATCACCAAAGCTCAACAATATTGCATTGTGGGCTTTCTCTATCATGGTCGTCTTTTCTTTTTCCGTTAATGCAACATCCATGGTTGCATCTCCCTTCAACGCTTCCAAACAACCCTGCTGAACCAGTAGGGCTTTCATCTTCAAGCGCCACAGACCAAAATTGTTCACTTCAATGAACTTTTCAATCTCATACTTTGTTGAAGGCATCTTCCTCGACGCTCACCACACCAATTTGTTATGAAAAATGATGTCTTGAAACAAAGTATAAACAGTTTCTTTATGATCAAGAAACACACAAGGGTTATGGTTAACGAAAAATCAAGAAAAACAACAAGGATTGGTTATAAATGCTATTCTTTACTTTTTCTATAAAATATATTACAAGTACTCAAGAATAATTAGGATTTGTCACACTTAAGATGAGAGACTAGTATGCTATTTATAATAAACTTAACATACTAAACTAATGGGTTTTTTTAACAATTACCCATTACAAGCTAACTTAAACAATTAGATCCTTAACACAAGGCCTAATTCGACAACTACATATTAGAACACAATTCGACTACAGCATGTAGGTCTTTGGCAACAGCATGTGAGAAGATTTCGATGGCACGCTAAACCTCTGTCGACAATACTAGAGTTTGTTCCAATATCTCACAGACTGAATAGGTATTGACCTTTTATGAGGTAACCCTAGGTGTTAGAGACCTCTATAAACATATTACTCCCTCAAGGGGATAACGAAATGCTCAAGTGATACATATTCTCCACTACTCAAAGAGCATTACACTTCCAGTAGCCATCACACACCATTAACATAATCGTTCGCTTGCAACCCAGCAACGCCGTTCACTAACAAGGTCTCTCACCTCGCGTGAGTTGTTCCTTAAACAGCTTTGAAAACCACCTTGTAGGGTTTCTCGTCACCGTGAGTAAGCCCTCACTACCCAAATTGGAATACACCTACAAAGGCCTCTGAGTCCCTCTGCCCTTGCAAAGGAAACACACATCCTGTACTTTTTGACCAGTATAATGATGCCCACTATGGGGTCCGATAAAACTAATTTGGGTCATATCTTTCACTTCAACCCTAACATCCCCTCTTTCTAGAGATGACTAACATGATCTTACACCATGTAGCCAACATCATTACTTGAGGTATTTCTGCGAGGGGTCTCTTCAGGGCCGCCTGACGAAAATACCTGAAATAGGTGTTCACGGCGAATGTCATATCCATCGGCTTTCCTGAAAACAATGTAGGAACGGCAGGGTCAACATCGTTTTTTCTAAAGAGGATGACATATGCATAAACCCTAACGACAATGATCCTTTGGTAATCATCTTTCAACATGGAAACTGGGGTATCAGGTGCGTCCTGATAGACCCGGGTAACTCATCCGTTGTCTTGTTTTGGGATGCCTTTTAACAGCTACAACTAAATTTAGACGGCATACAGAGATTCTGCTGAATCCAAATAAGTCATTTGTTGTGTATTGTGATGCTTTAAAGATGGGTCCAGGTGGTATGTTGATGCAGAATAGTCAGGATGTGGCTTATGCTTCTAGACGGTTGAAAGTTCATAAGAGGAATTATCCTGCATGATCTAGAGTTGGCAGTAGTGGTGTTTGTGTTAAAAATTTGGAGGCATTATCTGATTGGTTCCAGATTTGAAGTGTTTAGTAACCACAAGAGTTTGAAGTAGTTGTTCGATCATAAATAGTTGAATATAAGACAGAGGAAACGACTCATTTTTTTGAAGGATTATGATTTTGGCTTGAGTTACCATCTGGGTAAAGCCAATGTCGTAGCTGATGCGTTGAGTAGGAATTCATTGCATATGTCGATGTTGATGGTTCAAGAGTTAGAATTGATTGACCAATTCAGAGACATGAGTTTGGTGTGTGAAGAGGCTCCTAACAGTGTAAAGTTGGGTATGTTGAAGCTGACTAGTGTTATTCTTGAAGAAATAAGAGAAGGATAGAAATAAAATTTGGGATTGATTGTTTGACTAATGTTTGTCAATCAGGGTAAAGAAGGTGATTTTATAATCGATGAGAATGGTGTGATGAGATTCAGAGACATTGTTTGTATACCATATATGCCAGTGCTTAAGAAGAGTATTCTTGAGGAAGGTCATATGAGTAGTCTAAGTATTCATTCCAGCGCTACTAAAATGTATCAAGACTTGAAGAAAATATTTTGGTGACAAGGAACGAAGAAGGAAGTAATTGAGTTTTTTTACGCTTGTTTGACTTGTCAGAAGTAAAAGATTCAGCATCAAAAGACATCGGGACTGATGCAACCACTGAGTTTTCCATAGTGGAAATGAGACAACATTTTCATAGATTATGTGATGAAATGATGAAGGAATGTGATTCCATTTGGTTTATTGTTGATAGACTGACTAAATCGACTCATTTCATTCCAATTAAGATCAGTTATCCTTTACATAAGTTAGTTGAGTTATACATTGAGAAAGTTGTTAGCCGGCTTGGTATTCCTTTGAGTATCGTGTCGGATAAATATTTGAGATTCACATCGAGGATTTGGTAGAGTTTGTAGGAAGCCATGGGTACTAAGTTGAAGTTGGGTTTTGATTATCATTCGCATACGGATAGTCAAACAGAAAGGACTATCTAATCCTTAGAGGATCTGTTGAGGTCTTGTGTGCTAGAACAAGGAGGTGTCTGATAACAATGATGAATGTAGATAGCTTAGACACAATGAATTAGGTGGCGTTTTAAATATGTAATTCTTTGTGTTAAGCATGTTTATAGATGTAAGATTCGACATAGTCGAATATAGCTTATAGTAGTCAAAGTTGTATGTATTTGACAGAGTCGAATACATCTTTTTGAAATTAGTTAGTTATTTAGTTAGTTTGAGATTGCTTGATGCACAATTAGTCTCATTATAAATAGGAAGATACTTTTTATTTGTCAGAAGATATCATATCAGTGAGATCAAGAGAAGATCAATACATTCTACCTTAACCATTACTCTCTCAATTATATCTTCTCTCTCATAACTTCAAATTTCTTTTTTTTTCTTCAAATTATTATGCAAATGAATCATTTTGCAACCAAGTGTGTGGTTGAATCACCCGAGTGATGAGTGAAGAACAAGAATCTTGAATCAATCAAGAAAGTGATTGGATCTTGTTCTATCAAGATTGATTCCAACACTTCCTGTTTCAAATTTGTATTTTTATGTATGTATTTTTACTTCAATCACCCAACACATTCAAAAGAGAAGAAGAAAAAGTTTAAACCATAAAACAAGGAATATTTAAATTTTTTATGTTGTTTTATTTATAGATTTTTAAGTTGTTTTATTGATCATACACTTTTATCTTTGTACCATTCCATAAAATACAGTAAATGGTGCATACCACTTAATTATGATCACTATGCAAAGTATTACTATCTAATATGAAAATTTTAATTGATTTATTTGAATCAACAATTTCCACATCCACGCACTTAATATATTAATAGTTGTTTAATCGAGATTAGTTGTCTAAAAACCATCAATGTGTCAATTGCATAAATATGTCAGTTTTTTGATGTGAGATTCTCTACAAACTCATTCTCATATTGAAATTTGATTTGATGAGAAGTCTATTAAATAATATTATAAGGTAATAAACCACCATCGCTCCCCCTTTCAACCAAATATTATTTACATCGTATCAATATCAAACATGAGACTATCACCATATTTTTTTTCATTTTTAAGATTGAATATTTTGAATACAATGACACTTTGCGATTTTATTTTCATGGAAGTGTTGACCAAAGTTTTAAAAAACCAACATTTGTTCAAGTTAACAAGAACTATAGTGGGTGAAGAACAATAATAATGACACTCGATTCAAATCAATTCAAACAATAATAACAACTCATTGGTGTAAAGCATCAACACAAAAATAAAATCAAAGCAAAGATAAAGGAAGAAGAAGATCACAGCAAGATTTATTTATCTAGTTCATTTCAAATTGATATAATTCTGGAGGAGAAAGTGGTTCTCCAACCCACTATGCAAAGACATTTGTTACTATAATTACATAAACTTACAAGAAATTAGCATTTCATGTTCTACAAGAACAATCTCCAATTTCCACTCCTAACTCTTTTCACACAACTCATACAAAGAGATACTAAAAAAATAAATTTAAATATTTCTGTTAATCAATCTCACTACCCAAAGTGTTTTCCAACCTAGTGAATTTTCCCTTAAAAGCACACAACCCTTAGCTTTAAACCATAAAAGTAAATGTTTTGGTTTCACAAAATTAGTCACAATTAATGAAGATGAAAAACTTATATTTGACTTAGATTTCAAGAACACTTGCCTTATGTGTGCAACCATATGCCTTAAGCCTTAGCTCATTTGTCTTATGGATGAGACAACTAAAATCATTGAAAAATATTCCAACACCTTTTTTGGCAACCCTTACTAGGTATCTCACAGGTGCCGCACTATGTCTAAGAAAATCTAGTATTCATCTTTACAAATGGAAGAGATTTTAAGGCATACACGACAAATCTCCACCCTGCCTTCAAATCGATGTTTATGAAAATTTAAACAACAACCACCTTGAAGCTCTCTTTGGTCTTAAACATTTATCTATGTAATATTAAGTGGCCATATCCACGAAATTATCTTCCGAAACAACTTTATCAACTTTAATATGCTTATATTCAATCATGTCTCTAACACTGTACAATGATAATGTGCTTTATCATTTCAGGATACGCTTGATAATTTATCAAATTTATGGTATATTGGTTATTAAATTGTATCTCCACACATTCTTGTGAAATTCATATCTCCCTAATCATCCCTTTCAATCATATATCTTATGTCGCTTCCTTAACAAGAGCAACATACCCAACTTGAGTTGTATATAATGCCATGTCGTATTGTTAATTTTCCATCCAACTAGTAGTCATCCCATATAATGTAAACACAAAACCCTAAAAGGATTTTGTAGTATACATATTTTCATCATATCATGCATCTAATATCCCTCCAAAGTGTCTTCTTCCTTTTTAGTTATTATTATGTGTTTCTAATCACCATTTAAGGTTTCATTCAAGAATCTCAAAATCCACATAAAATATTCCTAGTGTACATGAACATGATTTTCCATAAATGGACTCATTAAACTAATCATAAATGTAGAGTATGGCATATTGCAAATGTTTGGAAACGATGCTTCCAATCTCACTAGCATAAAAAAGTTATTTTCATCTTTTCCTTGTCATCCTTAAAATGAGTACCTTTCATGATCGAAATGTGTGCATGATGAACAAAAAAATACTAATGGTTTTGGCACCACTCCTCCTAAATAGCTCCACACCCTTCTTCAAATGTCCATATTGAGATAAGATCAATTCACCATTTTTTATTTCCTATGATATCTATCTCAAATATATTATTAGAAAAGCCAAGATCCTTTTTATCATATTTATCACTTAGTTTCTTCATTATCATGTTGATCTCATCCTTGGTAGAATTTGTCATCAAGTTATCATCAACATATAGAAGCAGGTAGATGATGACTTTCTCTTTTTTTTTACACTATGCAAACATAGGTGTCATACCCATTTCTCATAAAATCATTCTTTAGAAGATATTAATTGAATCAAATATAATATTTTCTAAGGCTTTATTTCAGTATATACAAATATTTCTTTAAAAGAAACATATTTGATGTGTCCTATACAAAATCTTTAAATTGTGGTCTTAACACCTATTTGCTTAAAATCAAGATTGTACTGATTCACAACAACCATAAGAATCATTATTAAACAATATCTTACCATATGTATGAAAATATTGTTGTAATATATTCCATCCATTTGAGAAAACCATTTTTCCAAAAGGTTTGTGTTGTACCTTGGTTTTTCATTTTCTTTAATATGTTCCTTCTTCTTGAAGATTCACTTGCATCCAACTACCTTTTGTTTTTTAGGTATATCTACAAGTTTCTAAATATGGTTCTTCTGAAATAAATGTGTTTTCTCATTCAATGCCTTTAACCATTTCTTGATTTTTATGCTTTCAAATGCCTCTCCCAAACTCTTCGGTTTTTTGTCTTTAAATTCTTCAACTGTATTTAGAGTATAAAAATCAAGATTAACATTTCCATATATATTTAGTGGATAAATACACCTTTTCACCATATCTCTATCCAACTAATAATAAGGGGTCATTGTAAGTTATCTTCGACTAGGAGTAGAAGTTAGAGTATGTTCCTCCCAGTCATCTTTAGTCACACTACTGAAAGACTCTACCTCAAACTAGGTCTTCTTCACCCTTGTTTTTTAGTATAGATTCTTCGGGTATTAACATTTCATCCTTAATAAATTCTCATCAAAAGTTACATCTCTACTTACCATGAATTATGATCCTCATTTGGGTTCCATCTTCCACAACTTGTAACTCTTTATAGCCTCTCTGTAACCAATAAATACACATCTCGTAGCTATACCACTAATAGTATTTTTCTTGGCATGTTCAAACACTAAAGCTCTAAAAATCATTTAAAGTTTACTAGTATGTCGACCTCCCACTCCATACCTCCACCAGCGTCTTGAAATTAATTCTTGTTGATGGACATTTGTTGATCAAATAAACTTCACCCTATAAAATCTTAGGAAACTTAGAACTCAATAACATGCATCTCATATGTTCTAAGATGGTTCTATTCATTTCCTCTGAAAGACCATTTTTTTGAAATGTGTGAACCAAAGTCATATGTCTCTTTATACCTTGTTTAGTTAAAAAATCAATAAAATTCTCTAAAACAAACTTTGAGCTATTGTCATTCTTTACAACTTTCAGTTTAGTTCCTATATGATTTTTCACAAGAGTGTGTCATTCCTTAAACTTTTTAAAGGGATCACGTTTATTTTCAAAAATGTGCACTCATACTCCTTTAGATATATCGTCAACATGGTGAGAAAATAAGAACTAACTATAAGTAATCATTCTTGCAAGACCCAAAATATTCTTGAATGTACTGTTGGATGCAGAATAGGGCAAGCAAGCAAAAATATTTATTTTCGGAAAGAATTCCCTCCGGGATTTATGTCGTGTCCACAGAGATCGGTTCGAGGGAAAGAATGCAGTTCGACAATCTCTCGCGTTTATGAGTTTGGATTAAAATAGTTTCAAACAAGAAAACATAAAAGTAAATATTAAAACAAAAAGAAATCATTCTTCAGAGAGAAAAACTCATCCGACAATGCATACAAATCACTCCTCATAAACTTAAACTTACCGACCAGTTATACTCCACCTACAATACTCATCAATATCACCCAGCATCGCTCACAATACAGGTTATGTCTAACGCAAAGTTGAGAGAACAACCGTGTTACTCTCTTCGTCACTCTCGCGAGCAAAGCCTCGAAACACGGAAGGCATTAAGCTTCGACGCCTATTGAAGATTGTTAGCCCTAAATCTATCTCTAGAATCCAGAAACTAACAGACAATCATCCATAATCGAAGTTCGCGAAGGTTATGTCTAACGCAACTCAAATCTCGTGCATAAAGCAAAAATCAGAGACAATCACCAATAAAGATTTGTAAAGCAAGTTTTATACAACGCCATGGGCGACAAATATACATGAGTTCATAGCAAATACATATACACAACCCAACAAAGAAGAAAGACATGAAGAAAATCAGAAATTAACCAAATATCTCGCGGTTTGTCGGTGCCGATCGATGAGAAATCCACCCCGGATCATCCACATGCAAGCTTCCATGATGTTTTCTAAGCTAATCTACTGAAAAAAATGAAGTTTGATGAAGTTGGGAGAAAGTTCCCCCAAAAACATAACCTTAAAAATGATGAAAAATGGCTAAAATAGGCAAATCTGACTTTCCAGGTTCGCCTAGCGAGTCCCTGTTCGCTATGCGAACGTAAACCGTCTTAAAGTTGAGTTTTTTCACGATTCTGGAACTTTTTATTCGCCCCGGCTCGCCTAGCGAACTCGCTAGCGAGTGCTCGCCACGGGGGTTCGCCTAGCGAACATGACAGAAAACCAGAATTTGTTTTGATCATAACTCTTGAACCGTAACTCCGATTGACACACGGTTTGAAGCGTTGGAAAGCTTATTCAATGCTCCTTATGAATATGGAAAAATCCCATTGCTGGAACACCTACAAAAATAAATTAAAATCAATTAAACTCAATGATATTTACACGGTAACGCACTATACACCGAAAACGTAAAGTAAACGTATTTACACACAAAGTGGGGTTTATTCAACCAATTTTAACACAAAGTAAGGATAAGTGCAACAAAACTTATATACAAAAATAGGTACAATTTGCACTTATCAAGCTCTCCCCAACTCAGTGTTTTAAAAACCGGACCGGTCATCAAACCGGTGAGGGTACTGGTTCACTGGTTTATCGGTCGAACCACTGGGTCATCGGTCGAACCGCATGACTAAACCGGATTAAACCGGATAACTCGGTTGAATAAACCTGTCATTATAATAGGTATAAAACCGGTAAAACCGGTCGAACCGGATGATTCAGTCTCTAAAAACTATAACTAGCACTTAAATTTTTTGAAAAGATCATATCATAAATTCACAGGTTCATAATTTAAATTCAAATTTTAAAAGAGTCTAATTGTAAATTTTAAACAGAGTCTAAATTAAACAGAGTCTAATTTAAATTTATAGTTTTAATGTTAATAAAAAAAAAGTTTTAATGTTAATAATTAAAACAATACAAATATTAACATTATTTTAAATAATAAATTTTCCAAGTATATATATATATATATATAATGGAAATCAGTTAAGTCTAAAATTATATTATATTTAGTTTCTTAATTTGTGTTCTTAAATTTCTATACAAATATTTGTATGATGGTTTTTCAATCAATATAAATACAAAATAGTAAAAATAGTTTTGTGGATATTACAAAACTTAATTTGTGTATCACTTAAATTAAATGAGTGATTACTATTATTTTTGAAGAAAAGTTCCTATGTATTTGAATAAAAAAAATTATAAAAAAAAAATTAAAAAAAAAAATTTAAAAAAAAAATTAAAAAAAATTAAAAAAAAAATAAAAAAAAAAATAATTTTTTTTTTTAAATAAGAAGTTGAACCGCCGGATCGCCGGTTTTTTCGGTTTTCCCGGTTTTTTCGGTTCTCACCGGTTCACGCCGGTTCTCACCGGTTCAACGACATGGCCGATCCAACAAGCGAACCCGGCCGGTTACCTGGCCGGTTCCCGGTCCAACCGGTCCGACCGGCCGGTCCGGTCCGGTTTTTAAAACTATGCCCCAACTTACATAATTGTTTGTCCACAAACAAGAATCAAACAAACTTGAAAATGCGCAAGAAATAACCAATGAATGACGAATCAACAGGTTTTGAAAAACGAAAACGAATGAATGGTTCAAATGAAAATGGTACACACAAAAAGTAAATACTTACCACTAAACTGCAACGATAACATAGTCACGAAACAAAAGCAAAGTACAAAAGTCATGCCAAAAATTCTAAAACAACACAAGTTCAAATGTGAATCACACCTAGCAAAAACAATCATCGGTAGATGAAAAACACAAAATGAGGTTCTTTCACTCACACAACAATCTTGCAAACACAAGACTAAATTATGCATACATCCACAAATTCACATTGAAAATACAAAGACAAGAATCACAAGGGCTTTTCAAGGTTGTAGCGTGGTCGGGTAAACAAACAAGGGGCAATTTCTAAAGGTAATTGAAACAAAAACTTGCTTAAACCTAAGGGAGTGAAAACTCACAAAGATTCACACACAAAATTTCAACCAACTTCTTCCAAAATCCCAAGTGCTACACAACACACAATACTTATTTAGCACAATTATTGCAACTCTTTTTGTTTCCTTTTTCAAGGATTTTTCTTTTTCTTCCTTTTTCACTTTTTTCTTTTCTTTTCTTTGTCATATTTTTCTCTTTTTTCTTTTCTTTTTCAATCCTCATAGAATCCAACCAATGAGTAAACAACCATTCTCTCCCCAACTTGAATTCAACCACATCATTATGTGAATACTCCCTACTTTCTAAGGCAAGGTAAAAATTCATACAACAACACAAAGTTGAGGCTCCAAGAAAAAACAAAATCCATTCAAAAATAAGTGAACTAAATACTCATAGACAAGCATTAAGTTCAAATAAAAACATGGATCAAAAAGCTCAAAGGGGTTACGAATTCTCACACACTCACAAGGTGAATTGACTATTTGGCTAAGGTAGTTGTGCTCAAAATGAAACAATTGCCTTGATCCTTTTCATGCATTCATATAATCAACACAAATAAAAGATTCAACATAATAAAATCTAGTTAAAACAAGAATGCTGGTACTCCGCGCATATATGAACAATGGAAAGCCACCTCACAAAAAGGTTAGGAACTAAAGTGATTCACAATAGAACAAGTATACAAAAGAATGGATGGCATGGAAGTTTGTAAAATGCCTAAGTATCATGAATATGCTAAAGTATAGAAAGCGATAAATACATACCTCAGACATGTACAAAACTTAACAAAATCATTACCATACATCCGCAAGTTGAAACGAACCAACTTGGAAAATCACCAAAGCATCCACAAATAAGTCAATCAAAATTTGCGAGCAAACAACAACAAAAAACATTAGAAATGAAAAACAATAAAAACATGCTTGTTTTACGTCGTAAGCTCGACGCCTTTACGGTGCTTAATTAGAAACTTCCTTCATTCATGCCATGGTGATGTCTCACCGCGCAACCAAAAGCAAGCGTCCTAACCAAACACTTGAACAAACGTCAAAATGTACAAGTATCAATATAAACAAGTGAAAATATACATCATGTACGATATCTACAAAACTCAAAAACAAAGAAACTATCGCAATGCGATTCAATATCAAAACCAATCCCAGGCAACGGCGCCATTTTGTTAGTTGCAGAATAGGGCAAGCAAGCAAAAATATTTATTTTCGGAAAGAATTCCCTCCGGGATTTATGTCGTGTCCACAGAGATCGGTTCGAGGTAAAGAATGTCGTTCGACAATCTCTCGCGTTTATGAGTTTGGATTAAAATAGTTTCAAACAAGAAAACATAAAAGTAAATATTAAAACAAAAAGAAATCATTCTTCAGAGAGAAAAACTCATCCGACAATGCGTACAAATCACTCCTCACAAACTTAAACTTACCGACCAGTTATACTCCACCTACAATACTCATCAATATCACCCAGCATCGCTCACAACACAGGTTATGTCTAACGCAAAGTTGAGAGAACAACCGTGTTACTCTCTTCGTCACTCTCGCGGGCGAAGCCTTGAAACACGGAAGGCATTAAGCTTCGACGCCTATTGAAGATTGTTAGCCCTAAATCTATCTCTAGAATCCAGAAACTAACAGACAATCATCCCTAATTGAAGTTCGCGAAGGTTATGTCTAACGCAACTCAAATCCCGCGCATAAAGCAAAAATCAGAGACAATCACCAATAAAGATTTGTAAAGCAAGTTTTATACAACGCCATGGGTGACAAATATACATGAGTTCATAGCAAATACATATACACAACCCAACAAAGAAGAAAGACATGAAGAAAATCAGAAATGAACCAAACATCTCGCGGTTTTTTGGCGCCGATCGATGAGAAATCCACCCTGGATCATCCACATGCAAGCTTCCATGATGTTTTCTAAGCTAATCTACTGAAAAAATGAAGTTTGATGAAGTTGGGAGAAAGTTCCCCCAAAAACATAACCTTAAAAATGATGAAAAATGGCTAAAATAGGCAAATCTGACTTTCCAGGTTCGCCTAGCGAGTCCCCGTTCGCTAGGCGAACGTAAACCGCCTTAAAGTTGAGTTTTTTCACGATTCTGGAACTTTTTATTCGCCTCGGCTCGCCTAGCGAACTCGCTAGCGAGTGCTCGCCACGGGGGTTCGCCCAGCGAACATGACAGAAAACCAGAATTTGTTTTGATCATAACTCTTGAACCGTAACTCCGATTGACGCACGGTTTGAAGCGTTGGAAAGCTTATTCAATGCTCTTTATGAATATGGAAAAATCCCATTTCTGGAACACCTACAAAAATAAATGAAAATCGATTAAACTCAATGATATTTACACGGTAACGCACTATACACCGAAAACGTAAAGTAAACGTATTTACACACAAAGTGGGGTTTATTCAACCAATTTTAACACAAAGTAAGGATAAGTGCAACAAAACTTATATACAAAAATAGGTACAATTTGCACTTATCATGTACTCAAAAGGTCTACTATACCTCAAAGAACCAACCCTATAAGTAATCATTTTATGCATGTCACCTCCAAACTTATCCCTATTTTATGTTCCTAGTAGTTAATGATCACAAAATACTAGCTTATCCATTTCATCATTTTCTAAGAAACCTTATCTAACTAGATCAACTAATCTTTTTTCACTAACATGCTCTAATCTCAAATGGAATAGTTTGATTTTATCATAAAAGTTTTGATTTGCTAATGATGCATGACTTATAACAATAGAACCATCTGAAATACGTTTATCTATCAAACATGCTTATAAAAAGTAAATTTCATCTAAGTTTGGTAACATACCTAGTATCATGTAGAAAAGCTCATGGTTATTGAACATCTTTAGATTAATAGAACTGATACCATGGACCTTACAAATTTTCTCATTTCCAAGCGAATGATTCTGTCTTATTTCAACTTCAGGATCTCAAAGTACAAATTCATCGGACACTTGTGATAAGGACATCATGTCTCGTGACCTAACTCTTCTTTGCTTCTCAACTTATCACAACTAGTACCCATGAACTTTCATAACCCTCATTTGAGGCAACCACTATCTAAATGGAACTCATATTTCTACCTTTTCTAAACAATCCTTCTTTAAGTGATAGGTCTTATGATAGTTAAAATACTTATATTTAACCTTGTCAACACCTCTTGACTTGGGCCTAGATATAAATTTCTTACCCTTATGGCTTCCTCTAATATCATTTCTTACTCTTGAAACATTCAATTTTTAACATTATCATCATGCTTCAACTAATTCTTCTTTGTCAAATCCTTAGTTCTAATTGTCGGTTAGACCTTAAATAAGGTGATAAAGTATTTCTTACCATAAAGAATAACACCTTTGAATTTTTCAAAATATCTAGGTATTGAACTCAACAAGAATAAAACATTGTCTTTATATTCAAGCTTTACCTCAATATTTTGCAAGTCATCAATGAGTTTGTTTAAATTTTTTAATTGTTCCACACAATGGATTTTAACTTCACCATCCTAAATTAGTAGAGTTGGTTTTTCAAGCATAACATATGTAATACCTCATATTCCCTTAAATGCTTAATTGGATATCAGTTGAGATCAACTAAGTTCCTATGTACTCTATCTGTTATCAGTTGAGAAAATTAGAGCTCCTAAGTACTCTGAGTGTTGTCAATTGGGATCAATAGAGTATTTAGTGAACTCTGAAGAGATCAATTATGGATGAAAGAGACAAACCAATATTAGTACGTATAAGAGAGGACATTTTGGTAACTCTAATATTTGGTCAATTGGTGTTAGATGAAAAAACATCAAATGAAGATATTTATGTCATTACATATATATATATATATATATATAATGGAAAAGAAAATAGAAAGAGAAAGAAGAAAGTTGGTAAGAAGAGAGAAAGAAGAAAAGAGGAAGAGAAGAGGAAAGGAGAAAAAAAAGGAGAAACTCATGGAAGAAGAAGAGGATGAACTCATCATAATCAATCCATCTCATTTTCTCCATTGCAAGGTGAGTTCTATTAGATAGTATAGCTTTGGGTGGGAAGAAAAACATGTTTGGGAATTTAGGTTTTTGTGTGAAAATATGTTGAATTGAAGTTTGAATGTTGTAATATGATGAATTTCACGCTCTACCATGCCATACCATGTTTATTGGATGTTTGGATGTGTGTTGAGATTATTGGGCATTGAAGTTTTGGAGTTTTTGGCCATGGATGACATTATTTCATGCTGCTGGAAATCCTGATTTCGCATGGGTCGCATAGCGAGCTGAAAGCGACTAGCTGTTCTGCTACCGTCGCACTGCGAGCTCGCGACGAGCTAAAAGCGAGCTCCTCGCCTAGAGCTCGCACAGCGACCATGGTCATGATTTGATTCTGTCAAGGCTTCGCCCAGAGCTCACACAACGAACTCAAAGCGAGACGACCTCGCCCAGAGCTTGCACAACGAGCCTGGCAGTTTTGTTCTCTTTGGTTTGTTTACTTGTTTGGTTGCTTCTTGTGCATGAATTATGATGTTATGGATTGTTTTACAGGATTATTGAGGATTGTTATGAATGTTTACCATGTGTAAGTTCTGTGTTGGCTGCATTTTTGCTAAAACAGGTGGTTGCAGCTATGTGTTGTGCAATATGTCTTGACATGTGAGTCAAACATCCTTGCAGGATGGTTTTACAGGTGTTGCAGAACTTCAGTTCATGATGTCAAGACAGATGTCCTAACATGTTTTTTTCCAGAACTGGACAACATTCAGTTCAGAATGTTGTGTTTTGTTTGTTACGCTTTGTTTGCAATTCTTTGGGTGTTTCTAAAGAGAGATTGCGGGCGAATATCATGGTGGATTTTTTATTTGAATCAAAAGTGTTCAGCTGCATATTTTTGTAGAGCAAAATGTGGAATCGTTTGTTGCTATTTTCGTGGCTATAATTGTGAGAAGTATTGAAGAGTGTTTTAATTTGATTGAATTAAATCTGATTTGGTTTTTGCTAATACCCAAGTCCATGAAGATTGTTCTCTATATAAAGACTTGTCAATCCTAATTATGTGTGTTTTGTGAGCCATTCAGTCATCTTCTAGATGCTTGAACTGGACTGAGTGTATTGAGTTTTAAGTGTCCACTCTAAGCTTTTAAGTAAGAGTGTATTGTCATTGATTGAAGCTTTTAAGCAAGATCAAGTATTGTCTTTGAAGTGTCTTCTTTTGATTTATTGTTAAGTCTATCACTGCTATTGTGATTAAAAGGAAGTGAGAGTGGTATCATATCTAGGAGAGTCCTAGGTAGAAATTGCACGGGTAAAGATTAGGTAAGAAGATTGTGAACAAAGGTTGTTTGCTGAGAATCTTCAAACTAATTATGTTTAGTGAATTTCCTTCCTGGCTTGGTAGCCCCCAGACGTAGGTGACGTTGCACCGAACTGGGTTGACAATTGCTTAAGTTATTTACTGCTTTCTTATTGTGTTTTATACCTTGTTATTTAGTTGATATCGGTTCAGATATTAGTGTTGTGACATCGCCTTCGACATCTCATATCTGATATCAGAATTTCACCATGAATAATTGGTTGATATATATGATGATAAAATATGTGAAAAGTGAAGAAGAACACTTAGTGTTGTGGTGACCACCATGTGAATGGTTTGATATTTGGTGGGGGACCTTTGTTCCGAAAGTCATATTTGGTGAGGGACTTGGCTCCGAAATACATATCTATGTTGATTATATGTCTTATGTGCATTAATTATGCTTGACTAAATTGTGTTATTATATGTACCTTATGTGTAATGTATGATGTATACATGGATATTTTGATTGTGTGATAACATGCTTAAAAGACTATAAGAATGGTGAGGAAACCCTTGATATTAATTAATGAAATGAACTAGTAAAGTGATTAGGACATGATGAATAACATAGAGGACAATGCTTGTGCAATGATGCCTAGGTGTGTATCATTGGCAAGTAGTTGTCAAGTTGTGAAGAGAGCTTTGTATGGAACATGTATGGTTTGTGTTGTTTATGGTTAAGGTGAATGTGTTTCCTTGTAATTGTCGAATACAATCATGTTATCCTTAGTGATTGCATAAGCGAATGTAGCATACGGGTAAAGAGACTTGTGATGGGGGAAGGCTCATGAGAAGTGACGATTCATAAGGTCGATTATATATCCCTTAGAATCTGAATCCATTCGACGTTATGTTATGCTTTATCACGTAGTCGAAAACCATCCCTTGAGAAGTGTTGTTCCAAGAGTTGGGGCTTATATAGAGAGCTCCTCTGGAATGTACGCACTATTACTTTGACAGGTTTAATTCTCGTGTGTAGTACGAATGGAGCCTACGGGTAAAGAGACTTGTGATAGGGCACGGCCCATGTGAAGTGACGATTCATGTGGATAATGTTTCTTAGGATCCGAATCCATTTTGTATGTCAAAGTAGATACAAGGATCCATGACCCGTGTCAATAACTCTAGACGTAGGGTTGGCCGAGAAAAGATGCCTTGATGTGGTTTTCGATTAGTGGTTGTTTGAGTTAATGAACTCAAGAGACGTGTTTCCATACATTGCGAATTGTGTGAACTCAAGTCTTATCCCTTTCCCTTTTGACTTGAGATAGAAATTGATTAGAACCCTGTAGAGCCGAGTGAACCCATAAGATAGGGGAACTCACTGAGATTATTATCTTACCCCATTATTGTTGTTGCTTTTCAGGTATTGTTGCAGGTTTAGTTTGCAAGTGGAGCTATGTTTGAGTGTTTCAAGGGAAGCCTAGATTATGTTTATTCCGCTGTGTATTGTGTATCTCGTACAATGAAGGATATTGTACTTAGAGCTTAATTTTTATTGTTTTGGCACTTTTCATATCTTGTACCATAGGTTGTCTTTTATGTTTTAGAAATGGTCAAGTATGTAAATTGTGCCAATAGACACTTATGATGATGTCAGTACCAAATAATAACTCTTATATTATATGATTCTAGACATATATTATACAGGACATTACAATATATGAGTAAATGACTTGGTCATGGACAATTCGAGTTTCGCCCAAATTTTTGTCAACCATCTTCTATCTTGCGACTTCCCACAACACTTTATCTCCAAGACATAGAATAATGACAATTCTTGTCTTTTCTAACATCTCGTCTACTCTGCTTGTGTTAGGCTTACTGGTATCAATGTCTGACCTTTCAAATCCTCAAACACACATTTGTTGAATTAAAATTATTTGCATATTCAATTTCCACAATCCAAAATTGTTTTCTTTAAAAAACTTCTTGATTTTCCATTTAATACTCATGGTACTCACTTAAAATATTGATTCATATTGTCTTATGGTGGACACCGCTTATTGGTAGATGATTCGGAAAAAACAACACATGTTCAAACAAACAAGAACAATAGTGTGTGTCGAGCAATATCAATGTCAACCAATCTATACATCTTCAAACAATATAAACAAAAAACCAATTCAAACTTAAGAAACAACATAAACAAAACTCAAACAAATATAAATGAATAATTGGATCTTATGATTTGTTTATTCAGCTCGATCCAAATTGATTTACATTTAGAGAAAAGATAAATTATCTGATTAATTATATAAATATTAATTACAAAAGTTACAAAAGAGAAAAAGTTACTAAGAAATTAGTTTCTTATGTTCTCTAAGAACGATTCTTGATTTTCACCTCGTACTTTTTTAACAAATTATAAAATAAATTAAAAAAAAAATTGAGAGAAATTAAGAGAGAAAACTTAGGTTATTCTTTTAGTTAATTTAACTATTCAATGTGTTTGCAATGTGTTCTAACCCAATAAACTTCTCCAAAAGCACTTAATCTCTAGTTGTTTCATAAGATTAATTACAAAGAATGAAGATTAAATCATTATGTTAATCAATAGAACAAATATACTTTGGTTTAAAGAAAAGTTAAGAATTATTGGACAGTGACAGGATTAGTCCATGTTAAAGAAACAGTGTCAGTCCTAGTCATAGTGATCAATAAGCACACAATCTCATCATAATTAAGCCAACAACAAAATGCATTCAATGAAGCTCAAAGATAAGCTAATGAAATCAAAAATTAAATTAAAACTACACCGACCATGAAATGAGTCATTCTCGTCTTACACATGAAAACAAAATATTCTTATTCAACATAAAATCTGTCCTACAAATATTTGACACATGGTTCTATCTTAACCATATACATATAATCATTGATTATAGTATTTGACATATGAATATTGAAAACTTTATATTATGCACACGATATTTGAAAAATGAGACCAAAGCGGAATTGAATTAGGTGGGCGGCAGTAGAGTACACATATGTCAAATTTGAATTACAGTTTAAGAAATTCAAAATAAGAAAAATATATGATCAGTTTTTTCGATACACAATATTTTTTTTTAAATTTTATTTTTTTTCAATGTATTAAATATATATATATATTTTAAAAATTTTAATTTTTTAAATAATACTTAATTTACGATTTTAATCTATTTTCCTACTATAATTATCTTAATTTTGTGGTCAATTATCATTTGCCACCCCTATGTTTTATTTTATAAAAATATAAATTAATAACAAGAATTTGTGTTTAAAAAAAGAAAAAACATTGTTTGAGTGACATATTTGTTGTCCATGTCAGGAGAGTGGGTGGAAATTAAGAACAAGACATATTGATGTGTAATTATAGGGGTGGCCCCATTCTATTAGTCAGCCTGTCATATGTCACTCCATACAATTGATTATCATGACAGACTGTAAGCTTCAAGTATTTAATGTTTCTTTAGTAAAAAAATAAAGGTATTTATTGTTTCTCTATCTTAATTATATTTTGTTATTATGTTTTCTAATATCATCTAAAATAGAATATGGTTTTAAGTTGTTTGAATTATGCTAATAAATTATCATATATAAGTAGTTGGTAAATATAGTTAAATTGTAGTATTATTTAAGAAAATCCAATTTGATTTTTAATTTTAAATGTTTTAAACAAATTTTGCTTACATAAAACATTGAATTATTAACATTTCTAGTCTTGTAAAAATATAAATCTCAACAAATGAATTTGATTAACAATTTAAAATATAAGTTGAATCTTTTTTATTTTCAAACTCTTTCATTAATAAAATAATGATTATATAGAAATAGTATGTAAGTTTGCTGTTATCTTTTTTTAATAGCAAAATTAATTTTTTAAAAATTATATTTATTATTTTAAAAAATACATGAGTTTTTGTATTTTGCGTAAAAAAAAATCATTTTTTAAGTTAATAAAATTTATATTCGAATCCTTAAAATTAATTTGTTAATAGGATTATGGATAATAAACTAGAATAATCAAAGTTTAGGAAGGAAAAATAAGATCACTAATATAAATACTATGTATAAATAAGAAACAATTGTAAAAAAGTTATTGTATTGATAAAATTGAGTGGCATATAATGCATGGAAGACTTTGAATATATTAGAGTGAATGTTTGCCACATTTGGGCAAGTATAATTAGAAGAAATGAACACCATAATTTTGATCATATTCTACCTATTTGTAGTAGTTGACACAACAACTTTGACATAAGCCGTTGTATAAACAAAAATTAACATAACTTTGAAAACTTCTGTAAAAAGCTTTTAGAATGATTACCCTTACATTTTAACAATACCGTGCATTTCCACATTGTTATCTTTCGTCTTTATTGTTGTGTTCGATTACTTAGTCATGGAATTCAAAAATCAAGAGACACATTTTTCTCTAACTACGAAGTTGATGTGTTGGTCGACTTGTTCGTTGCATTTGAGTGATGCTTGTTATTCTTTCAGACTTCGCTCGAAGACATTTGTTTAAATAAGGATTATTATTTTGTAAATAAATGTGAGTAACTCTCAAATTTATAAAACAGTGTGCGCGCACATAAACACACACTTAAGTTTATTTCTTAAAGTTTATATACTTTCAAATAATTTTGGCCCAAGACTAATTGATTAAGAAGCATACTTAATCAATTAGGAAACGAAAATTATTTCTCTAATCGATATGGAGTAAACTCGCCCTATAATCGATTAAGAATCATTTTAATCGATTAGGCATTGAATTTGGAAATGTATTTCCTAAAATGTTACGTCATAATCGATTAGCGTCACAAGATAATCAATTAGGGAGTAGTTCCGACCTAAAATTCCTTTTTTTTTGGCTAAGTCTTTACTACATAAAGAGGACTTGTGTTCACTTCAAAACACTCAAGAATTCTAAAATATTACTCTTCTCTCTTACTCGCTGTCTTCTTAAAAAACTTCGTATACACTTAGAATTATTTTAGTGTTCAAAAAGTGAAATATTTAGTAAGAGTAGTGTTTATTGTGAAGTCAAGCCTTCAATAAAGATTATTTTGATGAAGACAATTCATAGTGTGAAGATATAATCAAATGCTAAAGAATAGTAAAAGTTACTCAAATGGATATATAATGGATGATTGAATAAGATTGTAAATATGGTGTTTCATAGTTCATATAACCTTGAGTGCTCAAAGTATCTAAAATCAATCCATGACATCTCATATGAACTCATGACTTTGCATTTTGTACTTAGAAATTTTTGTATAGTCTTTAAAATGAAAAAAAAAACAATTTTTAAGTAAGACAATCGATTGCATGAAAGCATCAATTGATTGTCATCATTCAAATTTGCAAAATTTTTAAGGCTAACAATCGACTGCATGAGATGAGCAATCGATTGTCACTAGTTCAAATTTCAAATTTTTTCAAACATTTTAAAGGAGTAATCGATTGATCATCCCTCTCAATTGATTGACACTGATAATTTTCATAGACATACTTTTACGCATTATAACTTTTCATGGCACCTTCTTTTGTATTCTTTTATATAAAAATCACACCTTATCACATTTTATCAAGAGCTATGTCTTGATTCAAAATGTGTAAGTTACCATATAAATAGAAAGTATTTTATTTGATTAAATTCACCTCTTTAAAAAAATTATTTTTCGAGTATTTCACTGCATGTGCCATTTTCATTCTTCAAGAACTTGTGCATTATTTTTCATATTCAAATAACGTGAAAATTCTTGAGCACTCAAAGTTATATTGTGATATACCATATTTTGAAAGGGAAGAAATTATTTTTTTGGGATTTATGATATCCTACTACACCAACTCTTATCTTTATCAAAAACACAAATATTTGCGTCTATATCCTGTTCTCTAGGATTGTTGGAAACAAGAAGGTTGGAAAAAGAAAGTGTGTTTCTTTTTCTGTGTTGTAAAATCACAAGGTGGCTTTCCCTGGTGATTAAGTTAGAAGCTTGTGTATAGAATTTAGGTATAGGCTTGTCCAAAGTTCTAACAAATTGAAATCTATTACAGTGTGTAAGGGAACTAGACGTACTCTCTGATTATGAGGAGAATTAATATAATTTTTGGTGTTCTTTAATTTTTGCACTTTACTGCTTTTATCGCCTAACCATAAACCAAAAAATAAAGAAACATCACTCTAAAATACAAAAAAATTTAAAGCACCCAATTCACCCCCCCCCCCCCCCCCCCCTCCCCCCTCCTTAGGTACACTCAATACTTACATTTGGCATCAGAGCGGATTAAGGTAACTTGTTCCTAAAAGATCGATAATGGCTTCCGCAAATCCAGTTTTTAGATACGGTGCAATAACAAGCCTCCACTATTTTATGGTGAATACTTTAACTTCTAGAAAATACGCACAAAGGCACAACTAGAAGCACAAGGAGAAGAAATTTGGGATACCGTAAAAAATGGTTTGTTTGTTCATACAAGTGTTATTAACGGTGTTGGGACAACAATGATAAAAAGTTAATGTAATACCCCGTATTATTTAAATGCTCAATTAGATATCAGATGAGATCAGATGAGTATTTATGTGCTCTATCTTTAATTAATTAGATTTATGGAATCCTCTAAGTGTTCTAAGTATTATCAATTGGGATCAATAGAGCAACTGGTGAACTCTAAAGAGATCAATTATTTTATGAAAGAGACAGATCAATAATTATTGGTTTAAGAGGGGATTTTATGGTAACTCTAATAATTGATCAATTGGTTTGAAATGATAAAATATCAATTGGAGATATTTTACTCTATTGGATTATATTATATAATATTGATATTATATATATATATATATATATATATATATTTGTTAGAAAAGAAAAAGATAGAAGAAGAAAAGAAGGAAAAGAGAAAGAAAGAGGAAAGAAGAGAAAGGAGAAGAGAAAAGCTTGGAAGAAGAAGAAAAAGCTTGGATTCATTATCTCATCTTCTTCAATCTCCTCTTCGATTATCAGGTGGGTTCTAGTTAGACACTCTAAGTTCTAGAAATAGAAGTTTAGAACTTAGGTTAGATTTGAGAGAAAATGATTAAATGGATAAATCAGTGAAATCTAACGGATGATTTGATGAAATGCATGTCTAAATGTGTTATAACATGTTGTTTTGGGTCATTGGGTACAATAATATCATGTGGGTTGAAGGTTTTGATCATTTTTAGGTCCCAAACACCTTTTGGGAGAATTCTGGTTCGTCCAGATTCGCCAGGCGAGCTAGAGGCGAGTCTGCTTCGCCAGGGATTCGCCAGACGAATTTGACTGGAGACAGCAAAACATTATTTTTGTATTTTCGACGTAACTTTTGATTCGTAACTCGGATTGACGCATGGTCAGAAGAGTTGGAAAACTATTTCAATGCTCTTGGTGATGGTGAGGTAGAAACATAGTTAGATGTTATGGATTGATATGGTAGAGTTAAATATTGTGATGAATGTGAAAGGTGTGATTTATGTTTCCACCGGAAATTCATGAATCGGGAGGCCGATTGATATGAGACTTGAAGCCTTGGAAAGAGAATCCAATGTGCTATTAAATGGTGATGTTAGAGCATGATTTAACTAAGGATGCTTGGTAGAGGATAGTAGTGGCTAGTGTGCCTTAAAAATGTGTGTAAACTACTATGTGATTTATGTTTGATATGTTATGCTATCTTGTGTGTTTTATAGTTGATATGGTAATATGCTTGTCTAATATAAATGTTAACATGATAAGAGAATATGCATGCTTAAAATGAATTAGGGAGAGTGAGGAAACTTTACCCCAAAACGAATATCATAGTTAAGATTATTATAATCCTAGGTTCTGAACAGAATTGTGATAGAAACTCTGGATGGCGACGCTCGTGCATTCATTTACGAGTCCTGGCCTAGAGAGGTAACGAGGTCTTGGTAAAGGTTTGTGGTTTATCCCTTAATAAATATTAGTGACCCGTGTTTAATCCTATGGTGTAGGATAGCCGGGGAATGTATTTATCAAGTTTGTGTCCCCTAATAAATATTAGTGACCCGTGTTGAGATCTCCTTGTGCGGGATGGCCGAGGAAAGTATTTATTAGGTATGTACCCCTTAATAAATATGAGTGACCCGTGTCGAGATCTCCTTGTGCGGGATGGCCGGGGAAAATATTTATTAAGTAAGCAGTCGTGACCCGTGTCGAGATCCTCTGGTGTGGGATGGCCGGGGAAAGTACCATAGGGAGTGGTATTAGTGACCCGTGTTGAAATCTTCGGGTGGAAGATGGTCGGGGAAAGTACCATTGGTAGATAATTAGTGACCCGTGTCGAGATCTCCTTGTGCGGGATGGCTGGGGAAAGCTATCTACGTTAAGGATCCGTGACCCGTGTTTAATCTCCTTGAGCGGGATGGCCGGGGAAAGATTCCTTAACTAGTTGTCGTTTTGTGTTTTATGCGATTGTTCTCTAATGAGAAATGTTTGAACTCAAAGTCTAGTTCATTTCCCCTGACTTGAGTTAGGCTAAGATAGAACCTTGTAAAGCCGAGAGAATCTATAAGATAGGGAACTCACTGAGATTTGATGTATCTCACCCCACTATTGTTGCTATATTACAGGTGTGGTTTGCAGGTTTGGTTTACAAGTGGAGCTATGCTTGGATGTTTCAAGAGAAGCTTGGCTTTAGTTTTTCGCTGTGTATTTGTTGTATACAATTGAGGATATTGTATATTGATCTTAGATTTTTTATTATTTTGGATAATTTCCATGTCTTGTACCATAGTTGTATTATGTTTTAGAAATGGTCAAGTATGTGAATTACGCCATTAGGCACTTATGATGGTGTCAGTACCAAATAAAAATGCTTGTATTGTATTATTCTAGGTATATATTATACAAGGCATTACAGTTGGTATCAGAGCAGGTCGTGTCCTCGACCTAGCCTTGAAACATCATAAGTAAATCTATTCTAGCCTCTTAAGTGTGTCTGGTCATCATGAAACTTAATATCATACTATGTAGTGTTGGGCCTGATCAACCTAATGCTATGTATGTGATAGGTAGAATCATGGTTGAGCGACCACGAGGACTCCAAAGTGTTGTCGTGACTTGTGCTGTGAGGGTAGGCTCAAGCCAAGAGTTAGTAGTGAAGATTTTTGGGTCAGCTCAGTGAGGTTTTAATAGAAGTTGTGCTTGGGTAGCATGGAAATTAAAGAGTAGTGTGTTGTTCAAGTAATCCATAGGAATTGATGGAGTCCGAGAGTTAAGGATCTCTATTGGACGTTTGGATAAGGTATCAAGTAATATGTAAAGTCGCTAGTAGAGCTGGATTGACCACTGACATGGATACGGATTTCAAGTAATCTCATTCCGTGAAAAATAAAGGTTGTTTTGTGGAACGCATTGCGTAAGGTCCGGAAGTGAGATAAGTTTTTGTACTTTAGTTTCTAAGGTTGTTATGGTATCTTAAATGGACGAGAGTACTTTAAGGAGGGTGTTCGGAACAATATCTTCCGACTGGTTAAAAGTTAAAAGTTAAGGAAGTTCGGCTTTTATAGGAACCTAAAGTAGTAGAGAAGTCTGGGAAGGAACACAAGGATGTGTTTACATACTTCAAGCGAGATAAGTATGTGTCGGATGAAGAGTAGGAGATAAATTGAGTATATTCAATGATGTAGAGAGATTAAGTTCGAGATATTACATCGGGATTTTCTGTATTCGATGAGAGACCAATATGGAATTTGAAAATGTTTTGGTTTGGAAAAGTTGAATTTTTTAGGCTTAGGAACCATGTAAAACGCAGAAAAAGAATTCTGCTTCTGGTGCGATTCGCCTGGCGAATCAGGAATGGCCAGGCGAATGGGGTCTCGCCACTGGATCGTCGGGCGAAGTGTCGGCGAAGAGAAATTCGTCGGGCGAATTACTTAGTCGCCAGGCGAAAATGAAGAAACAGAACATGTGTAGCTACTGGAACTTTTGGGTTTTTATGAAATAAGGATTCGCCGCAGGTTCGTCGGGTGAAGTACTGGCGAAGTGGGATTCGCCAGGCGAAATCCTTAATTGCCAGGCGAATCTGGCTGTTTCCAATAATTTTCCTTTCTTCAAAAAGTTCATATATTTTGACTCGGGTGTCCGATTTAAGCGTTCTTTATATCGATATAAAGCTATGAAAGTGTTCTATGCTGTGGAAAGTGAAAATATTGTTTATGAGGTGGATTTTATTCGATTATGTGGAATAAACAGGTATTAACAGTATGTTATGAGAAAGTTACACCTTGGTATTAAGAACGAGCGTAGTGGTAGCACCTTGGTCACAAGAGTACGTGATGGATTCTTACTCTTGAAACATACCTTGTGGAACAGCGACTATTGTATCCTAAGAAGTAGGATTACGGTAAAATAACGAGGAGGGAATCAGGGTTTATTACGGACTAAGTGTAAATCATGGAACGGTTTACACCGGAGAAGTTTTGTAAATAGTTGATGAAAATTTTCGGTTGCGAATTTTCCATTAAGTAATTTGGTGTAAGTGGGATGTGTAATGGATAGTGAAGGGTAAGAAAGCCCAGTTAATGTGTACGAAGTGATGGAAAAGTTCTTCAAGAGGATGCATTACCCCGATCTATTTTCAAGTATAGAGAACTTCTGTATTTGTGAATAATCGAAATATTCGGAATCTACCTTTTGTTGGACTAAGAACGTTGTTGTATTATTTCTCTTCAAGGAAATTCAAGTGAGAGAATATTTTGGTTGTGTGTTGGGTTTTGCTTATGGACGAATTAAGTATGAGTTGTGGCTAAGACCCTAGAAGGTCGCCATTATTGGCTTCCCGCTAATGTAGTTGTTTGAATAGATAATGAACTATCTCGCCGAAGATTTGTCGTGTGAACGCGACAGAATTTGGAATTTTGCCTTGTCACTTGGTTGAAGTGTGTCGTCTGAATGTTTTGACCTTGTCGATTTTACCTTGAATGAAATCATGGTCGGTGAATTGTTATACAAGTTAAAAGGCCACGAGTTGAGAATGATATTGTGGGTTAGAACAAATCGAATTGATGGGTTGAGTAGGGATGACTTTGAATTAATAAGGAACTGGTTTTTTTAGATTCTGCAGCAGTGTTAACCGACTAACGCAGTGTGGTTAACCGATTAAAATGTGCAAGGATGGTACTTGCACTGAATTTTGAGGAGTTAACCGATTAGCCTCAGACGGTTAATCGATTAACGTGTGTGTAAATTGTGAAATCCCATAGGAACCATCATCCGCGTTTTGTTACCGTGTGTTACTCCGATTAGAGAGTATTGTGGTAATGGAAAACAGGATTGCAAGTAAATGAGAGAAGGATTTGTGTTTCGATATCAGAACTTACGAAAGGTGTTACATAGTTGATCATCTGTTTAGATGACAAGGGAATTTGACTTCGAGGAAGTAATCTTGTGAATTGTGTTGAGTGTGAGGAAGTTATAAGTGTATTACTGTTGAGAGTCTTAATGATGAAGTTAGAAAATACTCACGAAGTATTGGCCTCGCAAGGAATATTTCGGTATTTTAATTATGGTATTAGTAAGGTATGAACGGTTGGTCAGAGTTAGTAATTGTTATCTTCCGCGAGTTCATGAAATCCGGTTTAGACCGTGAGGGTGGTACCAATTGTGTGTAGTTGTGTTTTACCAAGAGAATGAAATTTGAAAGTTATCTTTCCAAGTACGAGTAAGAATTAGGCGTTCCGAAATTAAGCATGTAACTTAGAATCGTTTATAAAACGGAACGAATGAGAGAAGTTGATTCAATTGAGAAGTGTGGTATGGACTTCGAAAGTGTGTGTATATGGAGTGTTGTACATGAATTGGTGAGTAATATGGAAACTCACGTTTGTGCTTTGAGTGGTTAAAGTTTTGATAAGTGGTGATTCGTGTACGAATGAAGTTTTGTAATGGTGTTACATTGTCATTAGTTGAGATTTTATGGCGACAGAAACCTTGAGTAAGTCGGAAAACCATAAGAATAATCAATTTGGAATGTGGTAACCAGAACCGGAAATTGTTAAACTATTTTGGATATATTATTTCGAGTTTAGAATGGATTTGGAGTTGTGTATGTTATGGTTGTAACAGTGTAACTCCTGTACCTCTATCGTCTGGAGAGTGTTGGACGGATGTTATAATATTGTGTGTTGGCAAAGAAATTGTTCTACCATCAGACATCAGTAAGTTTCTTGTACCATTGGTTAGTAAGGACCCCAATGGATAAGTGTGTTTCTCCGCAGATTGTTAACTACTTGGTGGTACTTGAGAATCTGTGGTGTTCCACTGTTAGAATTGGATTGTATAGTGGAAGGTGACAGACGGAAGAGTTCAGTTAGAATATTAGGGATTTGAAGGATTGTTGCTTAGAAATATGAAAGTAAGGAGATCTTGTTTAAGTGTGTTACCGTTTGGTGTGGCACGAAAGAAAGGAAATATCGGATTGAATTAGTATAGTGTACAGCATCAGACTAGATGGATTGGTAATTGAGTTGTTTGACAATTTGTGAAGTGGGTTTGAACGTAAGGGAGTTATGGTTTTGTGTTGTAACTCAGGAGGAGGGTATAGAATGGTATATTTCTTCCAAAGGCAAGATATGACCAAGTGTTTTAGTATGAAGGAACAGATGAATTTTGGAAAAAGCAAAGTTCGAAGTTAACCCAATATTGGAACAAGAGTATAACTAAGGACACGAAGTTTGGTAATTCGTGAAAATAAGGATTTTGGTTTGTGAAGTCAAGTTCGATTTTAGATTATGTCGGAAATTCTCACGGAAGTAAAGTTGAGTGCGGAACTAAGACAATGATGCAAGTTATGGTTATTGTCGAATAGAGGAAATTCGGGGGCAAATTTTAATTTAAGGGGGAGAGTGTAATACCCCGTATTATTTAAATGCTCAATTGGATATCAGATGAGATCAGATGAGTATTTATGTGCTCTATCTTTGATTAATTGGATTTATGGAATCCTCTAAGTGTTCTAAGTATTATCAATTGGGATCAATAGAGCAACCGGTGAACTCTAAAGAGATTAATTATTTAATGAAAGAGACAAATCAATAATTATTGGTTTAAGAGGGGATTTTATGGTAACTCTAATAATTGATCAATTGGTTTGAAATGATAAAATAACAATTGGAGATATTTTACTCTATTGGATTATATTATATATATATATATATATATATATATATATATATATATATTTGTTAGAAAAGAAAAAGATAGAAGAAGAAAAGAAGGAAAAGAGAAAGAAAGAGGAAAGAAGAGAAAGGAGAAGAGAAAAGCTTGGAAGAAGAAGAAGCTTGGATTCATCATCTCATCTTCTTCAATATCCTCTTCGATTATCAGGTGGGTTCTAGTTAGACACTCTAAGTTCTAGAAATAGAAGTTTAGAACTTAGGTTAGATTTGAGAGAAAATGATTAAATGGATAAATCAATGAAATCTAACGGATGATTTGATGAAATGCATGTCTAAATGTGTTATAACATGTTGTTTTGGGTCATTGGGTGCAATAATATCATGTGGGTTGAAGGTTTTGATCATTTTTAGGTCCCAAACACGTTTTGGGAGAATTCTGGTTCATCCAGATTCGCCAGGCGAGCTAGAGGCGAGTCTGCTTCGCCAGGCGAATTTGACTGGAGACAGCAAAACATTGTTTTCGTATTTTCGACGTAACTTTTGATCCGTAACTCGTATTGATGCACGGTCGGAAGCGTTGGAAAGCTATTTCAATGCTCTTGGTGATGGTGAGGTAGAAACATAGTTAGATGCTATGGATTGATATGGTAGAGTTAAATATTGTGATGAATGTGAAAGGTGTGATTTATGTTTCCACCGGAAATTCATGAATCGGGAGGCAGATTGATATGGGACTTGAAGCCTTGGAAAGAGAATCCAATGTGCTAATAAATGGTGATGTGAGACCTACCATGATTTAACCAAGGATGCTTGGTAGAGGATAGTAGTGGCTAGTGTGCCTTAAAAGTGTGTGTGAACTACTATGTGATTTATGTTTGATATGTTATGTTATCTTGTGTGTTTTATAGTTGATATGGTAATATGATTGTCTAATATAAATGTTAACATGATAAGAGAATATGCATGCTTAAAATGAATTGGGGAGAGTGAGGAAACTTTACCCCAAAACGAATGTCATAGTTAAGATTATTATAATCCTAGGTTGTGAACAGAATTGTGATAGAAACTCTGGATGGCGACGCTCGTACATTCATTGACGAGTCCTGGCCTAGAAAGGTAACGAGGTCTTGGTAAAGGTTTGTGGTTTATCCCTTAATAAATATTAGTGACCCGTGTTTAATCTTCTGGTGTAGGATGGTCGGGGAAAGTATTTATTAAGTTTGTGTCCCCTAATAAATATTAGTGAACCGTGTCGAGATCTCCTTGTGCGGGATGGCCGGGGAAAGTATTTATTAAGTAAGCAGTCGTGACCCGTATCGAGATCCTCTGGTGTGGGATGGCCAGGGAAAGTTGCTTAGTGGGTGGTATTAGTGACCCGTGTCGAGATCCTCTGGTGTGGGATGGCCGGGGAAAGTACCATAGGGAGTGGTATTAGTGACCCATGTCGAAATCTTCGGGTGGAAGATGGCCGGGGAAAGTACCATTGGTAGATAATTAGTGACTTGTGTCGAGATCTCCTTGTGCGGGATGGCCGGGGAAAGTTATATACGTTAAGGATCTGTGACCCGTGTTTAATCTCCTTGAGCGGGATGGCCGGGGAAAAATTCCTTAACTAGTTGTCGTTTTGTGTTTTATGCGATTGTTCTCTAATGAGAAATGTTTGAACTCAAAGTCTAGTTCCTTTCCCCTGACTTGAGTTAGGCTAAGATAGAACCTTGTAAAGCCGAGAGAATCTATAAGATAGGGAACTCACTGAGATTTGATGTATCTCACCCCACTATTGTTGCTATATTACAGGTGTGGTTTGCAGGTTTGGTTTACAAGTGAAGCTATGCTTGGATGTTTCAAGAGAAGCTTGGCTTTAGTTTTCCGTTGTGTATTTGTTGTATACAATTGAGGATATGGTATATTGATCTTAGATTTTTTATTATTTTGGCTAATTTCCATGTCTTGTACTATAGTTGTATTATGTTTTAGAAATGGTCATGTATGTGAATTATGTCATTAGGCACTTATGATGGTGTTAATACCAAATAAAAATTCTTGTATTGTATTATTCTAGGTATATATTATACAGGGCATTACAGTTAATGAGATGAAGATGATAAGAAAAAGGTCCTCTACAACAAGAAATCAATCAACTTACTTCAAGTGTCTCTAAGCATGAATGAATTCTTTTGTGTCTCTCAATGCACTACGACAAAACAAATATGGGATACATTAGCGGAAACTCATGAAGGAACCACTAAAGTAAAAAAGATCAAAATTAAATACCTTGAGTCAAGAGTATGAGTTATTCGGAAAACAATCCAGAGAATCAATCCTTGACTTGCAGAAAAGATTTATACACTTGACCAATCAATTGATTGGTCTCGGTAAGACTTTTACTAACGATGAACTTAATCTTAAAGTACGAAGGTATTTAACAAGGGAATGGAAAGCAAAAGTGATGGCAATAACTAAAAAGAATAGTATATTTACTATGGCATCTGCATCTTTATTCGAAAAGCTTTAAGAGCATGATAATGAACTTGGGAGACTAGAAAATCATGAGATTCAAGAGAAGAAATCTAAAGGCATTGCTTTAAAAGTTTATTCAAGGAAAGAACTAGAAGAAGATGCTCCAGATGAATATGAGAACGTCATGCTTCTTGTAAAAAGGCTTGGTAAATTTTTTTAATAATAATGATAAATCTTTAAACTTTTCAAAAAGAAATAAATTATTCAGAAAAAAAAGCCTCTACGTCAACACAAAATTTCACTTTTTATGAATGTGAAAAGCAATGACATATAAAGACGGATTACCCAAAACTCACCAAGAAAAGTGGTTTCAAAGGATGAAAATAGTCAAAGTCCAAAAAGGATTATATTGCATGGGATGATAATGAAGTGAGTTCATCATCCTATTTGGAAAGTGAGGAATATGCAAATCTTATGTTGATGGCATCACACCATTTCGATGTTGAAGAAGAAAAGGTTAGTAACAAAATATCTTCTTATGATAATGATGCTCAAGGAGCAATAAATGTACTACTCAATGAATGTAAAATTTTGTACAAATCGGTGTCGACACAAAAGAAACAAATTTCATCTCTTGAAGAAAAGATTGGCACCATGCAAAAAGATTTTGAAGTTGAAAACATAATTATTTTGATAAATCAAAACATAATTTTACATGCAAAGAGTGTGATTCACTTTCTTTTCAAATTATCCAAATAGAAAGAGTTATTGAAAGATATGAAAAAGTAAAAAATGGATTGGAAGGCATCCTTAGTAGACAAATATATTCAAATGATAAAAGTGGACTTGGTTATTCAAAATTTGACAAACCAAGTTCTATCATAACTATCTTTGTTAAGGAAAGTGACCAGTCCACAAAAGAGAAAGTGAACGAGATGAAACATGTTCATCATCATCCTAAGAATAAAAATAGTAAAAAAAAAGGACTTATGTTCTAAGATATAAAATAATTTTGTTCCTACATGTTTCTATTGTGGTATAATTTGTCACACACCTAATGCTTGCTATGTAAGGAATTTAAGTGTTGGTAGTTGGTATTATGTGTGGGTCAAGAAAGGAACTAATTATGAAAGACCCAAGGCACGTTAGGTACCTAACAAACTTTAATTTGTTTCCTAGGTTTGCCTAAAGACCACTACAAATCTATGGTAGCTTGATAGTGGTTGTTTAAAGCATATGACGAGAGATATAAACAAATTTTCATCTCTAGTCCTAAAAGCCAAGGAATATGTCACATATTGGGACAACAACAAAGGAAAGATTCTTGGCATAGGAAGAGTTGGAGAACCACCTTTCACAACCATTGAAGATGTTCTTTATGTTGAAGAACTAAAGCACAATCTTCTTACCATAAGCCAACTTTGTTATAATGGCTTCAAAATCAAGTTCACCAAGGATGAATGCTTAATTAAAGATGAAGTCACTCATGAGGTAAAGTTTAAAAGTAAAATATTTAATAATATTTTCATGATTTTTTTTATATGATTTATCTTTGAAAGTAAAATGTCTCATGGTAAGCAACAACGAATCATGGCTTTGGCATAAAAGATTAACCCATATTCATATGGAACATTTAAACAAACTAGTCAAACATGATCTTATCATTGGTTTACCAAATATGAAAAATTTCAAAGATAAATTATGTGATGCATATCAAAAAGGGAAGCAAAGCAAATCAACTTTCAAGCAAAAAAATGTGGTATCAACTATAAGGTCACTTCAATTGTTGCACATGGACTTATTTGGTCCATCAAAAATAAGAAGCTTTGGAGGTAATGTATATGCCTTAGTTATTATTGATGATTTTTCTAGATTATCTTGGACACTCTTTTTAGTGCAGAAAAGTGAAGCTTCAAGGATTTCAAGAAGTATGCAAAGCAAGTGCAAAATGAAAAATCACTAAAGATTGCATCAATTATAAGTGACCATGGTGGTGAGTTATAAAATGCATTATTTGAATATTTTTTTGAAGAACATGGAATCTTTCATAACTTTTTAGCACCAAGGACTCCTAAAAAAATGGAGTGGTAGAAAGAAAGAATCTATCTCTAGTTGAACTTGCAAGAACCATGCTAAGTTACTCAAGTCTACCAAAGTATTTTTTGGCGGATGCGGTTAACACGACATGTTATGTAAGTAACCGGGTTATCATTAGACAAATCTTGAAAAATACTCCATATGAACTCTTCAAGGGATGAAATTGAAACATTGCTTCACTTTCATATCTTGGTTACTCTTTCTCTCCATATGAACTCTCTCTCTCTCTCTCTCTCTCTCTCTCTCTCTCTAGTAAGGCTTATAGAATTTATAATAAAAGAACTTTAATTGTTGAAGAATTAATGCATATTTCTTTTAATGAATCTAACCCCTCCAAAGAGTATATAATTATTTTTGATGATGATGATGATATTTTAGAAGTACCTATGGAAGACGTTCCCAAAGATGACAAAGTTGATCAATCGGAACACGAAGAGGAAACCATTCAACAAGAGCAAAATCAAAGTGATTTTCCTCAAGAAAGGATAACCCATCTTGATCACCCAATTGAAAAATTTATGGGTGACATAAGTAAAGGAGTTTTAATAAGGCTAAATCTCAAGGATGCTTGCTTGAATATGGCATTTGTTTCTCGAATAGAACATTAAAAAATTTATGAAGCCTTAGAAGATTACCAATGGATTATTGCCATGCAAGAGAAATTAAATCAATTCGAAAGAAATCAAGTTTGGGAACTTTTTCCTTGGCCAAGTGGTAAACACATCATAGGTACCAAATGGACGTTTAAGAACAAACATGACGAGAATGGTATAATTGTTCAAAACAAAGCAAGATTGGTGGCTCAAGGTTATAATCAAGAAGAAGGAATCAAATTTGAAGAAACATTCGCTCCAGTTGCAAGGTTAGAAGTTATTCGTTTATTACTTGCTTATGCGTGTTCATTAAATTTTCAGTTATTCCAAATGGATGTCGAGAGCACCTTCTTGAATGGATACATCAATGAGGAAGTATATGTCAAACAACCTTCCGATTTTGAAGACTTCAAGTATATGTTAAACGTTCAAGCATCTGATCTATGAATAGAAGGGGGAAATGGTTCTTCCGGGTTACTTTTTTTAGCTTTCTGTAGTCAATGCACATACGACAACCATTTTCTACACATTTTACTACTGATTCTCATTTTTCATTTTGCACAACTGTGGCACCTTCTTTTTTAGGTACCACATGTACAGTGCTCACCCACTTACAATCATATATTTGGTAAATTATTCCAGTTTTAAGTAATTTTAGCACTTCTCTCTAGACCACATCACTCATTATATGGTTTATCCTTCTCTGGTGTTCTCTAGAGGGTTTAGAATCTTCCTCTAGCATAATCTGATGCATACACACAGACAGACTTATCCCTTTTAGGTCGAAAATGGTATAGCCTAGAGCTACAGGATATTTTCTTAGAACCTTTAAAAGTTCACTGGTTTTGTTACTACTTAGATTTGCACTAACTATAATAGGACGATTAAGCTATTTATCTAAGAATTCATATTTCAGATTCTTGGGTAATTCCTTAAGCTCTATTGATGGTTTCTTTGGACCAGGCATATGGTCAGGGGTGAGTGCTAAGCATTCGTAAAGACTGTCATCTACATAGGGTGTCATTGATTTAAATATGTCATCTTCTATTATTGGAGTTGAGGGAAGTTTTATCGTTGATGTGGGTGCTTCTGCATCTAACTCTTTTATGCACTCATCGATGATATCGATAGCGCAACACGAGTCTTCTACAGTAGGTGCTCTCAGTAATTTAGATAAGATGAATTCTACTTTTTGTTTACCTACTTCAAAGGTCATTTTTCCTTTTTTGACATCTATTATGGCTCGGGTTGTTGATAGGAATGGTCTTCCTAGAAGGATATGGATTTCTTTGTCTTCTTTAATGTCCATAACAATGAAGTTTGTTGGAATGTAAAGTTGGTCAATCCTAATTGGAATGTCTTCCAATATAATTGGATACTTAACTGATCGATCAGTTAATTGAAGGTACATCCTAGTTGGTTGTATATCTCCTAGGTTCAACCTATCACAAACAGCTAAAGGCATTAAACTAACACTGGCTCCTAAGTCCAGTTGTGTTTTATCAATAACATGACTTCCTAAAACACATGGTATAGAAAAACTTCTAGGGTCTTTCTCTTTTTTAGCTAATTTTTTCTCAGCAATCAAATTGAATTATAATGGTTTAGGGCGTCAAGTTTACATTTGTTGGTTAAGATATCCTTCAAGAATTTAGCATACGAAGGTATTTGGGTGATAACTTCGGTGAACGGAATCTCGACATGGAGTTTCTCAACCACTTTTACGATCTTTTTTTATTAGTTATCTAGTTTGGTTTGTTTAAGTCTTTTCGTGTATGGAATTGGTGGTTTATAATGAGGGGTTGGTATATAAACTTGGTCATCATTCTCTGCCTCCTTATTTTTAACTTCACCCTCTCTCTGCTTCTCTGGTTCCACTACTCAGTTTTCGGGGGGCTCAGGGTTTTTTAGCAAGTTGTTATCCAACCTAGGATCTACAGGTCCATCATATATGGTTCCACTTCATAGGGGAATAGCATTAGCATGGCCTTTAGGGTTAGGTTGAGGTTGTCCAGGGAATGATCCTCCTGGCGTAGCCTGAGCAGCTTGTTGTTATGCTACTTGCGAGATTTGGGTTTCCAACATCTTTTTGTGCATTAACGCAAAATCAACCTTGGTGTCTAATTGGGTAATCAGTTCATTCATATGAATGTTTTGGATCATGAATTCTTTGTTTTGCTGAGTTTGAGCTGAATTAAAGCTCTCTATGATCTTTTCTAGGCTTGATTTCTGAGGGGTAGCTTGAGTTGGTTGTATCGGTCTTTGAGCTTGGAAACTTGGTGGTCTCTGAGGTGCAGTGTTTTGAGTGAGGTTATTATTCTTATAGGAGAAATTTGAATAATTCCTCCATCCAGGGTTATAAGCATTAGAATAAGGGTTTCCTTGGGCGTAGTTGACCTGATCTGGGCTTGGTTTGGCTAGAAGATTGCATTCAATAGTGATATGTCCTTTGGTTCCACAGATTTCGCATCTGGGTTAGACTGCAGCTGCGGTAGTTGTAGGGTTAGCGACTAAACTTTCGACCTTTTGGGCAAGGGCGTCCATCTTGGCATTCATATGGTCTAGGCAACTTACTTCGTATATACCTCCTTTAGCTTCCTTCTTCTCTACTGAAGCTCATTCTGTCCCCCATTGATAATGATTTTGAGCCATATCTTCAATGAGTGCACATGCTTCAGGGCAAGGTTTGTTCATCAGTGCACCACCAGCGGCGGCGTCGATGGTCATCTTTATATTATAGAGAAGTCCATTATAAAAGGTATGAATAATCAGCCATTGTTCTAGACCATGATGGGGGAAGGCTCTTAATAGCTCTTTATACCTTTCCCAAGCGTCGAAAAGAGATTCACCATCTTGTTGAGTAAATCTGGTTAATTGGTTTCACAGGACAGAAATCTTACTTGGTTGAAAGTATCTAGCAAGGAATACTTTCTTTAGGTCATTCCAAGTGGTGATAGAGTTTGCTAGGAGAGAATCTAGCCATGATTTTACTCTATCTTTGAGGGAAATAGGGAATAGTCGTAGACGTATTGCCTGAGGAGAAACACCATTGTTTTTCAAGGTATCAACTAGTTGAATGAACACTTTTAAGTGTTGGTTTAGGTTCTTTGTTGGGAGACCATCAAACTGGTTTTGTTGTACGATTCGCAATAAAGCGAGTTTTAATTCAAAGTTATTAGCTGGGATTGTAGGGTTGACAGTGCTAGAATGGGTTTCTTCGTTAGAAGGTATTGCAAATTCCATAAGTGGTTTTCAGTCTTGTTCTTCTGTCATTGCTCTCCTAATTCTTTGGAGCAAAAGTCGGGCATGTGCGTATCTTTTTGGTTCAACTATTGGATCTTCTAAAGTTCCAGTACTGCGAGTTCTTCGCATTGACCGCCAAAAAGTTCCTTAGTCTAGATGGTGTAACAATCAGGGTATGATATCTGACACAATTGGTCCCCGGTAATGGCGCCAAAAACTTGATGTGTGCTATCCGCAAGTATACGGAGTGTATCAGAGTAATATAAAAGGTTGTCGAATCCCACATAGACCTAATGGTCAATCTATCGTCTTCTATTTCTATGGTGTTTATCTAAGGCAATAGTAAAAAGATTATGGAATAAAAAATAACATAGAATAACAAAGTTTTAATAAATTCAAAGGTGCAATACTAGAATGCGACTTTTGTCAATCAACGGCACTCCTATTATCTCTAAATAGAACTACCTACGGGGCAATATGTTCTTCCAAGTAACCGAATTTAATTAAAAAGGAACTGTCACTTTTTATTTTTTGAAACCAGATTTAATCTGTAAATATACACCGTCCGCTCACGCGTAACCGGTTGCGTATTGCGTTAAAGTAAAAAATATTTTTTAGTAATCACTTCTTTAACTCAGTTGAAAAGTACTCTTGATTGGAAACTTTAACTTAAAAGGGTTTCCGGAATTTGCTCGGACAACCGGATTCTAAACCTATAAACGCATCCAAAAATAGTTTCAAAATCACCTTCTAGTAATATTAAACTCTTCTAATCAATTAACAAAGTGCTTTCGCAGTTTTTATTAACCAAAAACTAATCAATTTTAAACTTAAGTGTCAGACGGATTTCGATCTTACCCGACGTGTCATGATTCCACTTTCGTAGTAACCGATCAAATTAATTACGGAAAAATTGTATTAAAATCAAAACATCCCCAAGAGTAACTCTATAGAAATAACATATGGAGTACCATCGAAACGTCGGTCCTCACATTCCAGCACTAACCAAATTAGTCGGACATGGTTACGGTAAACACTTTTGCTTTTGTTTTAAAAAAAAAGTTAAACATAATAAGCGATTTGATTAAGATAAAGAGTGTGCGGTAAAAGTAAATAAATTAAAGTGCGGTTAAATAAACAAAGGAAAGCGGTGCAATGAAAGTAAATAAAGTAAAGCGGTGCGATGAAAATAAACAAAGTAAAGCGGTGCGATGAAAATAAACAAAGTAAAACAGAGCAATAAAGTAAAGCAATGAGAATGTAAATAGACTTAAATTAATAAGAACTCGTTCCAATCGGAGACTTGAATCTGATACAGGAAATAACTTCGGCGGAATGTAAATGGCGGCAAGATTAAAAACAATAATATAAAGTGCTCCAAATTCAAATACAACAATTGCGCAATAACCCCTTGGTGTGAAGAATTATTGCTTTTAACAATGTGAATTTATGCTTAAGTTGTAGCTAATCTTGGATGATTCATAATGTGAAATCTAAGTCTTATTTATACTAGTATCAAGTCTTGGAAACCAAGTAACAACTTCAGAATTCGTGTGAGGGAAAAGGGGGAGTAGTGGGGTGATTCTCCAACTGTCAGTTGAATGGGGCGTCAAAAGCAAAGATGGCGACCGCCAAGTAGGGGTGGTGACTGCCACCTTCACAAAACTCCAAGAAATGGTCTTTGTGACCGTTGGCACGTGGGACACGTCATCCACCACATGGATACCTACATGGCGAACACCAGATTAGACGTTGTGTGTGTAAACTGCTCCTTTTTCACCATTTTTCCTCTGTTTTGCTATGTTTCTACAAATACAGTTCTCTCTTGGCTATGTATCTGAAATACAGACAAAATATCAGTATAAAACTAGAAATGACAATAAAACAACGGTAAAACATGTGAAAGTCGAGCCAAATATGTGGTGTGTTTCGGTGTTATCATTGTTGCATGATTTAACATAATGAAAAGTAAGATTAATCGTTTAAGGGCTTGAGGGTAAATAATATCTATATGCTTAACTTGAATGATGTATCATTGACAAGTACTAAGTGTTTAGTAACCATGAGTGAAGACTCTTGGTTATGGCATAGAAGCTTAGTCCATGTCAACTTTGATTTACTAAACAAAGTAGTCTCAAAGGATCTAGTTATTGGTATACCTAAAATTAAATTTTCAAAAGACCACTTATACGACGCATGCCAAATGGGAAAGCAAACAAAAGTCTCTTTTAAATTTAAAAATATTGTTTCAACTTCTAGACCTCTTGAGCTTCTCCATATGGATCTTTTTGGTCCTTCAAGGAAAAAAAAACTTAGGTTGAAATTACTATGGTTTTGTTATTGTAGACGATTATTCTAGATTTTGTTGGACCGTCTTTTTGCATAGTAAAGATGAGACATTTTCAGCTTTCACACGTTTTGCAAAGTTGTCCCAAAATAAAATGATTTTAAACATAGTTGCAATACTAAGCGGACATGGAGGTGAACTTGAAACCACCTCTTTGAGGATTATTGTGATAAATATGGCATTGAATATAATTTTTCCGCTCCAAGAACTCCACAACAAAATGGTGTTGTGGAACGCAAAAACCAAATTTTAGAGGAATTGGCAAGAACTATGATTAATGAGAGTAGTCTACCTAATTATTTTTGGGCCGATGCAATAAGTACGGAGTGTTATGTTTTAAATAGGATACGTATACGTCCTATTTTAAACAAAACACCTTATGAACTTCTCAAAGGTAGAAAACCAAATTTATCACATCTTCATGTATCCGGATCCAAGTGTTTTACATTGATTAATGGTAAGGACAACCTTGGAAATTTTGATTTGAAACCTGACGAAGGTGTCTTCCTTGGCAACTCTTAATCAAGCAAAGCCTATAGAGTGTATAATAAGAGATTACTTACTGTTGAAGAGTCCGTACATGTCACTTTTAATGAATCTTATCCGAGAAATGTCGCGAATGGTATTTCTTTTCATTATGCATGTGTATCTTCAGAAGACATACTCAAAGACACCGAAGAAGGAATTGATCAACCTGAACCTGTGAAACCTGAGAAGAAGGAAGATGATGATCCTGAAAAAAATAGAAGGAAAAGAGTCCAACTAAAGTGGATGATCTTCCCTTTGCTTGGAAAACTGCTAAAGACCATTCATTCGACAACATTCCTAGAGGCATCACCAAAGGCGTAACTATACGCTTTGAGATAAGTAATTTATGTTATCACTTTGCATTTGTGTCTCAAATTGAACCTAAAAACGCAAAAGAGACCTTAATTGATGAGCATTGGCTTATGCCACGCAAGATGAGTTGAATCAATTCAAAAGAAATTATGTGTGGGACCTTGTTCCACCTCCGCGAGATCATCAGGTTATAGGCACTAAATGGGTTCTTAGAAATAAATTGGACAAAAATGGAGTGATAACAAGGAAAAAGGCCCTGCTAGTGGCTCAATGATATAACCAAGAGGAGGGCATAGATTATAAGGAAACTTATGTTCCGGTTGCCCGCCTCGAGGCTATACGCCATTTACTAGAGTTTGCATGCTCTAAAGATTTCAAATTATTTCAAATGGATATGAAAAGTTCTTTCCGTAATGGTTATATAAGTGAAGAAGTGTATGTTTCACAACCTCTCTGTTTTGAAAATCATGAGTATCCTAATCACGTTTTTAAACTAAAACGAGCTTTGTACGGTCTCAAGCAAGCCCCAAGGACTTGGTATGAGCGACTTAGTAAGGTTCTGCATGATCAAGGATACTCTAGATGGAAGATTGATACAACACTTTTCGTCAAACGTCAAGGAAAACATATTCTCCTCGTTCAAATTTATGTTTATGACATCATAGTGTGGAGATAGATTTGCATGATTAACACTCTAACGCTCAAATCAGTCCAAAAATTAAAATGAGTAACGTGAAATTGGAGATCAACGATTGTATACTTTCTCATGGCAATGTGAATTGTTTTATATTTATAGATTGAGTAGAGTAGATTTGAGATACATTGAACTTTATTCATTCGGACCTTTGCACAGTCCAAAACAAAATCTATACCAAAATTTTTAGCAATTACCTATTCAATGTATTCTTCTCTCATGAAGTTGAATCATAGTCATGACTATATAGTTGAAAGTTGAAAAGGATCGCTATGCAGTAACTACAAAAATAGAAAGTGGGGGAATAAAAGCTGCCCTTATACACGAGATTAGACTTGTGTTTTTCTAATTTTTACAAAGCAATGACTTCCAAATAGTTTTCAATATTCCAGACTCATGAAGTTGTCTCACACTCACATGATCAAATGCTAAAATTGCATCTTCAATTATAACATATCGTATTCTAGTGATTAAAGTTCACATGATATGCTAAAATTGCATCTTCAATTATAACATATCTTATTCTAGTGATTAAAATTATAAGTTTTACCAATTGACAAATGCCACCAAAACGATTATCCGATAAAAATTTTCACAAATAAAGAGCGAGCCAAACATATTCAAATTTGAGTTCCTTGGTTTCACTATTTCACAACAAAAGGATTATTTACAAATTCCATTATATGATGTTGAAACATATGCTAGTTTCTATATGCTGCTAATAATTGTTTAAATAACGTCTCTATATTCATTTACAAAATATGGACGCAAGAAATGATAATTGGACCATTTTTTAATAGCCCAAATGAAAGTATAAAACAATCAAAAATCAGCAAGACCATCCTCTTCACATTCTTCATCTCTATCTTCAAATATGGTCTCTAGCTTAGGAATATTTGAGGGTTTCCAAGGGAACTCAAGAAGTGAAGGTGCAACCTCCATCCATGGCTTCATCGCGGGCCTTTGTTCTCCTGCCATTGCAGCTTGTTTGTAGCGGTGGTGTATGTGACGCTTGATGAAGCTTTATTATTATTAGGTCAATCTCTCTCTATGCCCTGGATTGAAACACAGAGAGAGAATGCAAACGAAAAGAATAACTATGGAAAACTATACCTTAAGGTTTCTTTGAGATGTTTTATGAATGCTGTTGATTGATTGAATGAATTGGTATTGAGGAATGAAGAGGGCTATATATACATACAGAAGTAAAGTGGTTACGCAACAAATTGTGGTAATGTGAGGTTGGAAAGCAAAGAAACGAGAATAACTCATGGCTAATAGCTTCAAAACCATCAATGAGGAACAAATATAGAGGATTTGTTTTTATGATTGCTAAATATGGAAAACAACAAATAGGGGGTTAGAATGTCTTAAAAATAGGAAAAGGATAGTATGGTAAAATTTTCATAGCATGAAATCAAAAGGAAAGAAAATATTTTTGGAAGTTTCCATTTGTTTTTGTTTATGGATCTTGTTAACATGTGTTCATATTTAATTTAATAAAAATGCCCATATTCAAAACAATATTACTACCTCAATTCCTCAATTCCTTTTTATAAGAAACAATTTATTTTTTAGGTTCATTAAATAATCAATGTATCTAATCTACAAACTGACCAAATATATTAATTATTCAATGAACCTGAAAAATGAATTGTTTTTTATAAAAAGAAACGGAGGTAGTAAGAGTTTTCCACATTAATAATGAAAATCGATCATTGCACTCCATACATTACTCTCAAACCTTATGAAAACTCGAAATTACCCTTTGACATTATTCGGAGATTAAAATTCAATCCACCTAAAATACAACAATATGAAGATATATTGAATATGTATTAGATATAGATGCATAGAATAAATCCAGATTCTAATTTCCAAATACACCCTTGTAAGTTGTAACATTGCATTTAGCATATTTTCTCATATATTTGATAATAAAAGGTGTATTCAAATTTCAATATCCAGATACACCGCCACTGGGACAATGTGTTCGTTTATTTGATAACAAAAGATGAATTCAATCTTCGGATGCACCACTAGAACAATATTGTTGATATAAATTACAATAGCAGTTTGGATAATATAAGGCATAAGTCATTCATAAATCAAATGTCAATTTTAAAAAAAAATGAATTTTAACAAGTCATTCACACATTAGCTATTTTCTTAAGTCATTCACACATTAATCATTTGCGTAAACCATATATAATTCGTAACATAATCATTTTGACAAATTTTCTCGTATAAGTGAGAACTTCCAACAATAACCCTACAACCCAATAGAGAATGATTCAACCGAGATGTGATCCAATGTGATGTAATCTAATGTGGCTTAAATAATTTAAGCTAATGAATTTTAACTAGAATCATTTAAAGTTACATGAATCAAAACCAGAAGAAAAAACAAGAAAGAATGAGAAACTTACTAAATTTGATAGATGAAATTGCTTTTCTTGAATGGAGGGGGAGCAGAAATTGATGAAATTGCTTGATTTGAATGCACAAGAGTAGATATTAAGAGAAAAAAAATGAAAAAATGTTGGACTCAAATTTATTCTTCTGCTTACTGTGTACAGTCAGTAGCAAAAACAGACAGATATAAACTTAACACAAAGCTCTCTAACAAAAACAGACAGATATAAACTTAACACAAAGCTCTCTAACGCCAGATATATTCATCAAACATCAAACATCTTCGATTATTAATCCCCCATCCACATTTGCCCCCAGTCAAAATAAGAATTTTTTACAACATTGCCATAATATTAGAAACAAATAACACAATGTCATACTTTTCAATTATATATACAAATATGCCATCATTTCAAACAAAAAAATTCTCATTATAGAGCTACCGCCCATTGAATGGGCGGCAATGTGCAAAATAAAGTGGGTTCCATCCAAACAGCAGTGTACAAGAAAAAAGAAGTGTCGTCTATTGAATGAGCGGCAGTGTTTTAAATTTATAGCACTGTCGCCCATTCAATGGGCGACACTTCCTTTTTCTTGTACACTGCCGCTCAATCATTAGACGGAACCCACTTTATTTTGCACACTACAGCCCACTCAAAGGGCGGCAGCTCTATAACAAAAACGAAATTTTTTTGAAAGTATGGTACTTTGGTATTTACTTGGAAATTAATGGTTATTTAGTATTTTTAACCCAAAAGAAGGGCAGGACAGTACAAAATTTAACAAAGTCAAATAGATGAAAATGTGCAAGAATCAACTTCAAAAAACAGATCTTCCTATAACATTCCAACCGTCAAAATCATGTCAAATAATATGAACATCCATTGAATCAGTGAAAGCCACTTCATTGATCGATCATTTCCTTTAAAGAGATGTTTCTCCTCTAAGCTTGCCTGTCAAATTGCCCCACCCAATGACAAAAATGTAAGGCAACCCAGAATATTACTAGCTATGACTTTACACAAGTGAGAAAATAAACCATTTCATAGCATGTTCTTCACAGTTACAGTAGAAACAAAATACATGAAGACACAAACACACAAACAGGTGGACCTGCAATTGGATTCCTGAGATACCAGAATTACTCGAAGAAAATCTCAACGAGCGTCAACTTAAGTTAGATTCCAATGTTTCAAAAAGCAAATATAGTTCAACCAGTTACATAATGAATCAGCAGGGTCTATACTCTATGTAAATCTATTTGAATGGTTCGGTTTTGTCTCGGTTGGAGAGCTTTAAAACAGTCCAAACATGACCAGTAGGGAATCCATTTTCGAATCGAAAACAATGAGTAGAAACTCAACTAACTAAAGCCTGACAATATGCTCTTAAACCCAACCTACTTAACAATTATCTAACACAATACAACACAAATAAACAAAGTGTTAACTCTAAAACAACAAAACAAAACAAAAACATGGAAGATCAAAACTATAATTTAACAGTGAACCAGCATACAAAACATCTCAAAATAATCTCAATTACTCAAATACTAAATCCATTCAACAAAATCTTAAACAATTCAAAACTTTAAAGCATTGAAAAGAGTCAAACAAACAAAAACGATAAACCACCTCCTTAATCGTGCGGAATTTCAACATCTCCATCGTAAATCTCCTGTTGCAGATCCTTCGGGTCCTTCCCATCAACCGTACATCCAACCGACACACAGGTCCCAAGAATCTCCTTAACCGTCCCAGCAAGCTCCTTCGCCATCGATCTCGGCTTCATAATCTTCGCAATCTCAATAACATCATCAAGAGAAATATTTCCATTATGCTTGATGTTTTTCGTCTTCTTCCGATCCCGCTCCGGCTCCTTCAAAGCCTTGATGACAAGCGCGGCCGCCGATGGAACAACCGCAACCTTGGCCTGACGATTCTGGACGGTCAGCTTCACCGTCACTCTTAAACCCTTCCAGTCCTTAGCTGTCTCCTTTGCAATGTCTTCTCCGATCTTCTTCGGGGAGAGACCGAGAGGACCGATTTTGGGAGCGAGTGAACTCGCTGCGCCAACCTCGCCACCGGTGACTCGGACGTAGACCTCCACCACCTGCGACGGGTCAAGCTTTGGCGGCATGGTTGCTGAGTCTAAGAATTAGGGTTTCTAGAAAATAAGGAGAGAGTAGGAAAATCCTTTTATAACGGTTTGGTACACTCTTACAGTAATTATACTCCCTCGAGTATTTTAATTTATTTTATATTTTATTTTAATATCTTTTTAGTTTATTTAAATATTTTTTTAATTTATTTTCTAGAATTTTATTTTAGTTTTACAATGTTTTTTAAATATAAAATTTCTTAAATATATCGGTGGAATTAAGTAATAAATTGTAATATTAAATTTATTGAAAAAAAAAAACTATTATTCTAATCGGAAAAAAAATAGAGCACTAAGTGTACGTAGGAGTGGACAAAGAATCGATACCCATTTAAAATCGATTAAATCGGATAAAAATCAGTCAATCAAATCGGTTCACATGGACGTACATAGGTATTAAATTAAGGAAATTTTTTAATTCACCCTATATGTTACTTACACACCACGTGTATATACTAAAATGCCCCCCAGTTTTTAGAGATACATCTTCGGACGCACCATATACACACTCACGTAGGCTATTATGAGTGACGTCCTATACATTGGGTTTTTTAATATCGGAGATGCATCTCCGGTAGATATGCGTAGATGCATTTTCGGAGCGTTTACACACCAGACACCAAAAATATGTAATTTGACAAAATAAAATTTACATTTATAAAATAAAATAAGCATTGCATAGATGATTTTAACATAAAATGCAACATTGCACTTCAATATCCAGGTGGACGCTTTAACATCTTCACAATATATTCGACTGATCTTGAAATCGTCGCTTCCAACTTGAGCAGAACTTTTGTTTCAAAACGGAAAAATGTATTCCACATAGCCCTTACATCTGCATCCATCTTGAGCTCAAAGTTGTTGAACTCAATCTTCCATCCGTTGTCAATCGACGGCGAACGGTACTCGAGCTTCATAATTCTTTAATTGTCTCCTTAACGTAGGAGATTATGGATTTCGTATCTAATATCTGCAAGAGATGTGTACTCTGTGAGCTTAAGCTTTTGCCCGGGTGTTGCGCTGGAGAAGGAGACATTTGCGACACACCAGTTGATGTTTATTTGTGACATTTGACATTTTCAGTTTGTGTGAAATAAAAAACAAGAGCACCTTAATTTATAGAAGGCGTAGACAAATGTGGACCATTCAAAACTTGGTATGCTGATTCCGGAGATATATCTCTGGTTCCGCACCATATCATCTTGATCCGGGGATGCATCTCCGGGACCTCTCTTGAACATGCTGAAAACATAACCTTTGAAAACAAAACTTAATTGAATACATTTTTTGACAAATTAACAAATGTTATGGGAAAGATAAAAAATATATTAAAATATTAAGAAAATGATATATATTACACTTCATTAATATTGAGACACAATTACATACACTTATTTGTCCGACTAAACAGAAAATTAAAATGAATCGGAACATTTGTCATCGACTAAATCTATGGGTGGTACCCCCTTTGACTTTTGTACATTTGATTCTCTTTCAATGTTGCTCGATTTCGTGAACTCTTGCATCTTTTCCATAAAATGGTCCGACCAAGTCTTGGCTTTTGTTGTTGAATGAGTCGTTCACTCTGGTGATGTAAGTGGTATAGGGCATCCCGGTTTCAAGTAAACTTGAACAAAATGTTTTGATTTTAAAAGCCACCCAATACACACAATACGATCATTTGAATTTTTAGGTAATTGCAAACATCAGCAGCAAAAGTAACACCTAAGTAAGGTGGTTGCTACACATCAAGATATCGGATCAACACACATCATATTGGAACATCTTGTCCCACGTGATCATTACTCCCTATTTTTGCCACAATTTGGCAATGGCGTGGAAATAGCCATAATAAGAACAACAAGCTTCAGGATCCATCATAAAAGCTTAATAGGAACAACAGTCAACCAGAATAGCACGCCTCTTCAGCCAAAAGACCTCAAACCTCAAATCGGTACAATATAATTAATCCATAGGAGCACATACAACAAGGAACACCAAACTAGCAGTAGCAGCAATGTCGCTCCCAGGATTTTCATCCAGGTACAAACGCGAAAGTGGCGCGGAAGAAAGAAAGAAGAGTCGTCAGCCAGGCATTTTTATCCCAAAGAAAAGGGAAGGGTAATGCTGCACAAACACGGGAGAAAGGAAAGAACGAGGTCTCGCGAACCAAAGAGAATGGGTAAGGAAGTCGGTTACGTGAAGGGAAGGTTATCGCACCCCTTCACGTCCGTCGTACTCGACGGGATCCACGCTTGAAGTACTGCTCAAAGGGTGATAGACGAAAAGGAACTAATAGAGAACGAGAAACAAATGTAGGGAAAATAAAAGAAGTGCTCGAATGGGCCCTACCCCACTGCCTACATATCTCATCGGGAACATGGGAATCAGAGCGACGTAGTTCCCCTAACTAAAGGAAAACTGTTTTTGTTTTTTAGGGAACGGCTAATGTTCTAGCTCAGGTGCTGTAGGCTCGCTGAATCGAGTGCGTTACCGTATTGCAAGAGAACGAGGAGAGGCACGTTCGTACGTTGAGAGTGAGTGAAATAAGAAGAGAATTCCCGAAGGAAAGACGTTTTTGTTTGTTTAAAGTGTTTTAGAAGTTTTTTATTTGAAGTGTTTTGCATAGGTAAGTGTACCTAAGTCTTTTTCAATGGAATGTGCATCTCATACATCATTCCAAAATGAAATGATGATGAAGTACACTAAGTATGAGGAAGATCCTCAAACTTACTTCCAAAGTTAAAGGCTTAAGTACACTAGCTTATTCCCTTTATTAAGTGTTTTTGTTGTTTTTAAATGAAGAAGTGTTTTTGAGTTTGTTTGTGAAATCACTTCATGTTAAGACTTGTACATCATGCTAGAAAACCTACAACACATTCCAAGATAGAATGTATGCAAGCCCCCCCATGGAATAAGGCTCATGACACATGAAGATGTTTCAACCTTTATTAGGTGTTTTGAAGTTGTTTTGAGATGAGAGAAGAGAGACTCAAAAGAAACAAAGGTAAAGACTAAAGGGGACTAAGACTCACCCTAATATTATCATGCTTGGAGATCCTAATGGTTTAGTATGGTTTAGAAGCCTAAGTCTAAAAGAAGAGAGAAGAAGAACAAGTTCTAACTTACTTCAAAGATTGAAGTTAAGTTAAGAACTCAAAGGGATGAAAGAAGTTGAACAAAGAAAACATTGATATGCTTTGCACAAACACAAAAGAGAAATCATTAAAAGATGAGGGAAGAAATTGTATGTGGGAGCACACCCACACACTTGACTTACCATTAGCCCCTGAAATGTTAGCAAAACAATTGAATATGAAAGCATAAATGAAAGAAGGAAGACAATTAGGCATCAAACAACCTATGAAATGAAACTAAGGTTCAAACAAAGCCTAAGTCTAAAGGTAAAGAATCCTAAGTGTCCAAGGACTTCTAAAGTCAGTAGCTATGTCTAAAGGTATTCTAATAGGGTTAGGACACCTAATGGGATCAAACTATGTCAAGAAAGATGCCAAAGATTCACACAAGTTCCAGTTATGAAGCAAAGATGAGGTATGAATGTGTATGGCATACAAACATGAATGAATGCATGAAGAAATGTCAAAGTCAGAGGTGAATAGCATATTATAATGCATATGGAAGCCAATGGATGAACATACAAAGCATGAGTGAAATGGTTCAAGAAGATAAAGCAAATAGAAGCAAACAATGTTCAAGTACAAGTAAGAAAGGAAGAAACTTGTAACACAAGTCAAAGTTGAAAAAGAACTTGAAATCAAATGCAAATGGATGCAAGTCAGAATCAAACATCATATTTGAATGTCCTATAATACCTATGGATGAGCATACAAGTCATAAGAATGGATGTTCAAGTAGATGAAGTTAGATGAAGAAGAAGTGAGAAGAAGAGAAACAAGTTCATATAGAAAAAGAAGTAACTTGGAACACAAGTCAAAGTTAAAACTCAAATATAAATGAACATGGATTATAGGTCAGTACCAAATGAAATTTAAGGTGCAATTAGAATGCAAGAATTGATCATATAACATGCATATGCAAGCCACTTTGAAACTAGTTAAGAAAGAAAGATGAATAGTGCCAAACATGAACAAGTATACAAGTGGAGATGAATGATCATTTAAATGCATGAAATGATTATGGGTCAGTAACATACTCAATATGAAATGCAAATAAAATGCATGAATAGGCATTGACGATTCAAGAAGAAAAGACAAGATGAAAAGATGTTCAAACATTGTTTAAGTTCACATAAGATGGCATATTTGTAATGCAAGTTATGAATGAAAGATGAAACATGAACATGAATAAGAATGGATGCAAGTTAGTAATGTATGATATGCTTGATCATATTAGAATGCAATAATGATGCCACAAAGATGCACACAAAACATGTTAAGGCACATAGAAAAAGATGCACACAAATAGGTCAAACTTAGCTCACATAAGCAACAAACATTTATGAACCAAAATAAAATGGCAAATGACCTATAATCTAACATGGATGGCCTGTAATATTCAAGAAATGACCTATAAAATGATCACACAAATCCTAATGCAATGTTACAAGTGCCTCTTAATCAAACAAAGTTTAGAAATCAAACAAAAGCACACAAATGTGACTTATAACAATCAACAAGGAAAAAATAGAAAGAGACTTGGAAAAAATATGAAATTAATTCACAAAGTACCTAAGTCAGAAGCTAAACACATGTCAAAATCTCATACAAATATTCAATAAGAAACTAGGTTAAACAAGTCATCAAAGTCACATTAGGTTAACAATGAATAATGCACAAAGATATTTTTTCAAAAGCTATGCAAAAATGACTTTAAAAATACGAGAAAAATGTTTTTAGATACCTTAAGATATTTCCTAAACATTACAAAAAGAATGAGTGTAAAATATTGTGTGAGTTAAGAGAAATAAAATGGGGAAGTTCAAGTATCAATGAAAAAAATCATTTGAAAAGAAAATAAAAAAGAAATTCTGAAAATATAAGTAAAAATTAATAAAATCAGAATTAATAAAATGTGAGAAATTAGTTAAATGTGTTTTGATGTCATGTGAATTTATTTGGAATTTTTAGGAATGATTTGGTATTTTTAATAAAAGAAAATGAAACAAATATGAAAAAGAAATTTAAAATAAAAGAAAATAGGAGAGGAGGTGCAAGCAAAGTAAAAACCACGTTCAGAATGTGTTTGGGCTTAAAGTGAAGGGGTGTGAAAAGCAATTATAGTCCAATCTAATTTCAGCGCGTGTGTGTATGGAAATATGGTGCACGTTCAATCAACAGGTTGACTCAATCTGAGCCTTAGGATCCAGCCAGCGCATGATGATCAGATAAGCAATCAAATCTAACGTTTCATGATGCAAACACACAATAATGAGCATGCACGCACACACACACAATCAAGTCATAGTCAACATTTCAGAGAAAGAGAGAGTCACGCGAGGAGCACCATCCTCATTAATGCGTTGGCGCTATAAGGAACGTTAGATCAAAAGAAATCAACGACTGTGTTATAATCTGACCTTAAACCCTAACAAAACCCTCACCGGCCGGAGAAGGACCTCCGGTCATCTTCTTCGGCCACCTCCGGCGACTGCAAGTATCACATGTTTCCAAAAATTCACAAAAATGCACATCAAAATGAAGCTGGGATCACGTAGAACACAAATCCACAATTGGTTTTCACAAATCACAACCGTACAGAGAAACGAAGGGGAGAAAGTTTACCCTAACTTTGGATCTAAGCTTCTAACAAGCCCTATCAACTAGCCAGAGTTCAAGAGCTTCTAATAAGCTGAAATCAGTATAAACCAAACTTAAAATCAATGAAAATCGAGCAAGAGGAGTTTGAATTGAAACCTGAAATGTGGAGCAACTTGAACCTTCAGAAAACCAGAGAGGAGGATCCTGAGCTCTTGATCTTCCAAAGAGCAAAATAAATGCTCTAATGCTTGAGATCTTGAAGGAAACAAATGAAAATTCAAATTTCAGTGAAGCTACACTTGAAGAGATTGATCTTGCTCTAGATGGTTCTTGATCAATGATGAACTATTGATGAAGATGATGATGAAATAAGGAAGAACTTGTGCAAAGAGAGAGAGAGTTCAGAGAGAATTTTCAGAGTGTGGTTTGTGAAATGTGAGAAAAATGATGAAGCTCAGTCCTTTGCAAATTCTGTTAGGAAACTATTTATATCTTGAGTTAAGGGTTAACCATCTCAGTTGATGGTTAGAACCATGGTTAGTTGAGGTGGCTGAAGCAATGAGAGTGTATTGAGTAATTTTGAAAATGAGAAGGAAGAGAAGTTTGTGTGTGTTGTGATCATGTGTAGGGAAACTCACAACATGTTATGGGGAGGATGATGAAGGAGGGTGATGTGTATGTATGATGCTGCAGCATGACTTGTAGAACAAGTTTATCATTTTCCTATTTGGTGTATGGCTCTATGTATGTGCATGACTTGTAAGATAGTGTGTGTCTTAATGAGGCAAAGGATGGTTGGTGTTTGAAGGCATGCGTGTGAACTGATGTAAACCAAACAACAATAATGCAAAACATCTCATTCTTGGCAGCACAAAACAATGGAAATGTGGAAGTTGGTAGATGAAATTCTCTATGTATGATGGATGAAGTTATGAGCTCTTGGTGTCCATGGAAAAAGGAGACAAAATGGAACAAGATTGATGTTTGGTTTAGATCCAATGGAGGCTTGTAACACACTTGAAAGTGGCTTGAAAGTCAAGGAATTACAATTGGTGTATGGGCGTGTGACTTGGTCTGCAGGCAAGGCCTTGGTGCCTATGGAGTTTCAGTGTGAGACCATCATGTTTGAGCCCTCATATGATCTCCATAACTTGTTCAAATGAGAAAATGCCCAACATCAAAGTTAAAGAGGACACGGAGATGAACAAATTTGATGCTCAACAATTTTTCATTTAAAGCCTTCTTGATGGAGAAAATTAGCTTGACATTTAGCACACCACATGTTTGATAAAATGACTACGTGCCAGCCCAGTCTTGCTTGGTCATGACTTGGGATTTGCCTTGATTTTACCAAACTTTGATTGATCATAACTCCCTCAATTTTGATCCAATGGAAGAGTTCTTTATATGGATTTGAAGCTTGGAATGTGATCTTTAATTGGCTCAACTTGGGCCTGAAGTTTGAGACTTTTATCTTGAAGATAGAATGCCTTGAAGTGTAGTGCAAAATGATCCATACTTGCCATTTTTGGAAACCCTGAGTTTCTAAAAATGGAAACTTTGTACAATTCTTGATTTTTGATGATTCCTCCATCATTTCTTGATCAAATCTTGGCCAATGAACATATGTGACTTGAATTTCATGAACTTGACCTTAAAAAGTCAGGAGTTGACTTTTTCCTCTGCACAATTGACTTTTCCCCAAATTTCTTGATTCTCAAGCAACTGATCAATTGAACCTCTTCTGTAATGAACCAATGGGCAATATTCTATCCTTAGATACTTGATATTATGTAGAAAACATTGAGATCAAGTTTGAACCAAAATTTCATCAGGAGACTGCTTGAATCCAAAACCCAAATTTTGACTACTTTTGATAGGAGATGATGAATCGTCCAATCTTTTTGATGAATTCCCATCTTCCAATGACTTGTGGGATCAAATGAGATGATATATGATGAAAGAGAACTTCGAGGCTTGTTTGAAGACCCTTGGTTCTTGTTCTCTTGCTTTGGATACTCAAAACTCTGAAATCAACTGATCGCATGCCCTATGCATGAACCAATGCTGAATGTTTTATTTTTCTATGACTTGAATGCAATGTAATGCAATGAAAGCACATGCTAAATGATATGAAAAATGAGAGGGCAAATTTTGGGGTATTACAAGCAACAACAAGTTGAGGTGTAAAAGGTCCAATATTTCTTCATCAAAACCAGATTAGATTCATCAATTAATACACATATTTCAGACATAATGTATGTGACATCTTACCCAACAAATAGCTTATAATTGAAACTAAACAACCCATGAGTGTCGCAATGCGAAAAACAACCGACAAAAAAACAGAGTCGCCACCGAACGTTATTTATCCTGACGGAGGAAAGGAAACGATTGAAGAAACCTCAAAAGGGAGAAGACATGGTATCGCAACCAAATCTTGAGTTCTGGAGTCGATTACGTGAGAGGAAGATATTAGCACCCCCTTCCGTCTGTTGTACTCAATGGAATCCACGCTTGTTGTTCTAATCAAAGGGTGTGTTCACCTAAAGCATACTGCTAACTGTAAGGAAAAAATAAAAGGAGACTCGATAGGAATTTGTCGTACTAGGCCTACGTATTCCCTCATGCAATGGGAAAGTCAGATTCAACGTAGTTCGGAGGACTATAGGGGAAAAGGGGGAAGGTTGTTCACCAAGACTTCGTCGTCGAATGAGGAAATCATAGCGTCTGTAGTTCGTGGGACTACGAGAAATGAGAGAAGGGTTATTTGCCAAGACTTCGCCGTCTTGTGCATATGTATCCTCATTCGGATGAGAATGAGGAAATCTGAGCGTCCGTAGTTCGTGGGACTACGGGAAATAGGAGAAGGGTGCTCGTCAAGACTTCGTCGTTTTGTGCCTACGTATCCTCACTCGGATGAGAATGAGGAAATCACAGCGTCCGTAGTTCGTGGGACTACGAAAGAAATATGGGAAGAGTGTTCACCAAGACTTCATCGTCTTGTGCCTACGTATCCTCATTCGTGTCCGAATGAGGAAATCAGAGCGTTCGTAGTTCGTGGGACTACGAAAGAAAGATGGAAAGATTGCTCGCCAAGACTTCGCCGTCTTGTGCCTACGTATCCTCACTCAAATGAGAATGAGGAAATCAGAGCATCTGTAGTTCGTGAGTAGGACCACAGATTGGTTAAGTGTTTTTTATGAGCGACGTTAAGTTCGCATTCCAGCAGTTAGGGTCGGTGCCTGTTTGCGGTAGAACAGAAATAACGTACTCTTTCTGAAAATGGTTGACAAACAATTCCGAAGGATAAAACATTTTGCAGTTTGTTTGTGAATTTTAACAGAAGTGAATTGAATTGGTTTGAAATGTGCATCGCACTAAAGTCTATGACATAGGATCGAATACTTTGCGCTAACAATCCAAGAGTCTCGCGCACAAAGTACCCTAAGATGAGATTAAAAATTCATCCGCTCATCTTTTCCCACGTGCTTAAGGCTCGTGGCGCACAATGCACATCATATTTATTAAGTGTTTTGATTTTGTTTTGAGAAAGAAGAGAGACTCAAAGGGCAAAGAAAATCTAGGGGAAACTCACCTAGATGGTGTCATGCAATATGGACCTATAGTTAAGGATGAGAGGGAGGTCTATCTAATGTTATCATACAAATGATAGACCTAAGGTTGTGGTCAATAAGGGACTACCTTAATGTTGTCATTGTGAGGGCAAGGTGTTTCTCACATGGTTTCTATTTTAATGATGTCCACAATGTAAGTTAGCTTTTAGTTTGTAATTTGGACGGTATCTGTAATACCCCAAATTTTGACCACTTAGATTTTCCATCATTGTGAAAATCATCATCACAATATGGATGAACCATCATGCTTCATTAGTCTCCCAAAGATGGGTGAGCATCCACTACAATCAAAATTAGGGTTTCAAGCCCTCTCTGAGCCTTAGACAAAGGATCAATCAAGGAATGACTTGATCTTCAACTTGTCTAATCTCTCAAACATCCACAATGGATCAAAAAGGACTCCCACTTCAAGGATTAAGCACAAGGCTGCTCCCTTCTAGGTGGATCAAGTCTCAAGATCGACAGTATCACCAAATTAGGGTTTTGGTCGACCAGGGCCTCCAGATGGAGATTTTCATCTGGGCACAAGGCAATGATCCAAAACATAACCTAATATGCTTCATGGAACCTCATGAACCCATGCATCAAGTCAATTTTGCCTCAGGGGATGCATTCATCAAAAATCAGGAATTAGGGTTTCTTGACCTAATTCACCCCTAAGTTGACTTTTGGGACAAACCATGAGCCAAGACCTCAAGAGATGATTTGAGGGTCTCTAATATACCATATTGATCCATTTGGAACAATGGATTGATCCAAGAAGCTTGAGCAACAAGTCTCATTTTCATCTGCACCACAATTAGGGTTTTAAGGGAAAAGTCAACTATAACTTTGACTTTTGACCAGGACATGCTCCCAAATCCTAATACATGATTGAATATACCCTATGACACCCATGGAACATGTCCATCAAGTTTGATTTAGGTCAAGGACATGATTTCCTGAAGAATTGCACAGTTTGGAATTCATCTGATAAAAAGTCAACTGTGCACAAAAGTCAACTTTGACTTTTTGAGATTTTTCACCAAAATGGATTTTTAACCCTAAAATGATGTTAATGTATGATTTGAATCATCATTCATCAAGAAAAATCAATAAAAGTGAGATAACTTGTAAAAGGGGTAACCATAAAACTTAGAAATTTTTCTAAGTTAAAAACAAAGTGGCAAAGGTACCAACTTTGGAGGACCATAACTCCTAAACCACAAGGCCATTTTTTCTCATCCAAAGATGTATTTGTAGCCCTCATTATCACCTACAAAAACTTCAACTACAAGTCATTCCAATTCATTAAGGATTTTGAGTTATGGAGTGATCAAAGTGGCTGAAAAGTGAAAATGTCACTTTTTCCAACACTTAGTGAAATTTTCACTATGTCAGATTCTGCCTCACTTTTTGCCAAATGTAGGGGGGTTTTTCACTTGGAATCAAAAGAGATCAAAACCAAACTTGTTCAAACAGTTGTTGTATCATGTAAGAGCTTTCCAAAATGGCCAAGAACATTGCCAAATTCAACCTACACCATGAGATACAACATTGCCAAGTTGCCTTGCTGAAATCTGTCAAGGCAAGGCAGAATTTGCAACTTTGGTCGATTTGCCAAAATCAGCCAAATTCAATTACTCCAATCCACTTGGACACCTCAGAGGATTGAATCTAAAGGGGACAATCACTGAGCCAAGCCTCCAAAGTCCATGGAACAAGAAATAGCATGTTGAACCTAGAATGGCCAAAATAGGGACAAGACTTCAAATTTGGAATGAGGCATTCAATGGAACCATCAAGGTGGCATGGACTGAGCCATTCTCATCTGAAATCAGTCAAGACTTATCCAAGACCAAGGGGACCAAAGCTCTGTGCCCTAACCTCTAGTCAATGGCTAGAGGAGACTTGGATTTTCATTTGCCAACATTGGCCAAACCTACTTACCAGCTGCCATGCACTATTCCTTGCAAAACGAACTTGCTCTACTATAAATAGAGCTCAATTGTGGTCAGTTTAAGTACACTAAAGCCATCTAACAGATGCTTTCCTCAAAATCTCTTTCTCTTGGCAAAAATGCCTTTCTTAGCAAGGTAGCTATCGGGTTTTGAGTTTGAGAGCAATTCTGCACAAACCAATCACTCACACACCTCACATACATCACATATGAGCTGATCAAACACTCACATAACATCTGGAGCATCAAAATCTCAAAATTACTTGCCATCCACACAAGTTTGAAGTGAAGTTGCAGCTGAGATGCCATAAACTGATCCAGTCCATTTCAATTCAATCCAAGTGTTCAAACACACTCCATATGGTGTAGGGAAGCTGTCCAGATCATCACAACTTGTCTGTAATACCTCCAACTCAAAATCACATCTGCTCTTGCTGTCACGACTTGGAGGTAAACCTAAACTTGGGCATCTCTCAATCTATGCATATTTCCTCGCACAATAATTTGGCCATATGTTCATAATCATGCATGGAATGTTTTCCCTCAATTAATTGCATTGTTTGAATCGTGTATCAAAAATCCTAGCCTTCATGCAGAAATTAGGGTTCTTGAGGTCTCTTCGTGATTTCTTGTTGTATGTTTAATTTAAATGAAATTAAAGTACATAGACATGATCGTGAGGTCGAGACGAGCATAATGATATGTGGATTGCATGATATGATTACGTATTCATGGAGATTGGATAGAAAATGCAAATCTGGGCAAACTGAAAAACGCGCGTGTTCTTGGTGTTGTTCTTGGCGCCATTTTTCATAAATTCAAATATTTGAATTTTGTGATTTTGTTTAATTGATTCAAAAATTAATTTCTCTCTGAGTTTTAATGATTTTGAGTTGATTCTTTTTTTAATAATTCACAAAAATGTTAAAATATTTTATTTTATCAAAAAGTCCCAAAAATATTATTTATTTCATATAATTAATATTTTTGCAAAGAATTAATATTTTGATTGTTTTTGGCATTTTAAATATTTTTTCTACATTGATTTTGCAACTTTTAATGCTTTCTAATTATTTTGTAGGTCAATACTTAATTTTTGAAGCATTAATCCAAGATCACAATTTGTTTTCCATATGTTAAACAATTTTTGATCATTTTAATTGAATTTTTATTCAATTAAATACATTTTGAAAACAAATTAGGGTTTTGGATTAATTCAACCTTCATAAATCATTTTCAAAACTTTTTGGGCCTCTTGAGAGAGTGTAAGACCCATCCCCCCTTGTACAAAAACTTTTTGGGCCTCATCCATTGTATAAGTCCCTCTGTACAAGTAAACGGCGCGATCGTCGCCCGTTTAAAAATAAAAACCATCTGGGTCTACCCTCGAGTAGTAAGACCCATTTCTTTCTCTCAAAACACTTTGGGCCTCTATTAGAGTGTAAGACCCAATCCCCCTTTTAACCAAAACATTTTGGGCCTCACTTATTGTATAAGTCCCTCCGCGTTAAAAGAAAACCTCGGCGCGATCGCCATTTTTAAACGAAAAATCATCTGGGCCTACCCTCGTGTTATAAGCCCCACTCTTTTCTTTAAACCTTTTTGGGCCTCTTGAGAGAGTGTAAGACCCATCCCTTTGTACAGAAAACCTTTTTGGGCCCCAGTCACTTGTATAAGTCCCTCTGTACAAAGTCAAACAGTGCACTCACTGATAAAACCCTGGGCCTCTCCTTGAGCTGTAAGCCCCAAATCTTTCTTTTTCAAAGCACTTTCTCCTTTGATTTTGAATATCTTGTTGTTTTTAATCTTTCTTTGTTGAACAACTAACCAAACAGCATGGAAGCTCTACAACCGAGTAAGTGGTTATCGCTTTCATTTACTGCTTTCATATTATAAACTGTATTGTGGGGCTGCTCACTGTAAGTCTCCTTTCATAAACTCCTATCTACTGTGTAATAATAGTATAGATATTTCGAGTTTCCCCGGCTACTACGTCTAGAACTAGGTGACGCCGTTTCATTTATTCATAGAAATAGACGCCTAGATCCCCAATAGGAGCACCAGATACAGTCTTCTCTTCGGCTGTCCTCCTTAGGAATCGTCAAGAAGCTCTACTCCCCAAGATGAATGTATTCTCCGTGAATGGAATCTTTGAGTTTCTTCCCAATTCTCGAACTTTCCTGACTTGATTTATTCCTCGTGGATAGCTTGCCTTGAATGTCTCGGGGTTTGGGTACCCACTACGGTCATAATCTTGGACCTTAACTAAGGAACCCTCTTTAAAAGTTAAAAGTCGCTGGATAGTAAACCTCGCACGTTTACCAGTGGTTTTTATCTTTAAAAGAGTTATCTCTCCTAATGGAAAGGAGATGATAGACCCACAGGCTTCTTAAAAGCATCGGCCTCCTCTTGGGCATTATTCAAGGACCCTACGGCTTCTTAGAAGTATTCACAGCCTCCTCTTAGGCTTCGTATAATGATCTCTTCCTCCGGGAATGATAGCCTCCTCTTGGGCTTCGTACAAGGACCCGTCGGCTTCTTAAAAGTTTCCAGCCTCCTCTTGGGCTTCGTACAAATTGTCCCGACGACCTCCTAGAGGTATAGGAACAAAACTTAGTCATCCTCATAGAACAGTCCTTTCATAGAGTCTACTACTGTTTCTCACAGCATAGTACAAAAGATGAAACTCTAGACTTAGACAGTCTAACTTCCTTGAGTCTCAAAGACATTCTCAAGCACCCTTCGTTAAATAGGAAGGAAACCCGCAGACTCGGACAGTCTCAATACCCTTTGGGTTTCCTGTTTCCTCAAAGAGAAGGAAATATCCCTGATCCTCTAATCAAACCCCTGGGTACAGTGTTACTCATATAAGAACTGATTTTCTCTTTTAAAATCAGTATATTGGATTTGTCACTCAACTGAAACAGTTACAATAGCCTCCATCTCGGGCTTCGGACGAGATACCAAAAATTCTCCCCAGTGGAGTCAAAACAACCTTTTCGCCTCTCTTTCGGGCTTTGTACGAGATACAAAAACACTCTCTTACTGAGTATAAAAGATTCTCCAACTGAGTCAACTCTTTATTAGCCTCCTCTTAGGCTTTGTATAACGATATGCCCCACTGGGTCGAACCCTTTTAGCCTCTCTCTCGGGCTTTGTACGAGACACAAAATAGCCTCCTCTTAGGCTTTGTATAATGATTTTCCTAGCGGAAATTTGCCTCCTCTTAGGCTTTGTATAAGGAAACCACTGGTTAATCCAATTAACCTTTTAACATCAAAGTTGTGCCTCGTTCACAGTGTACAAACATCAACAACTCTTTTCCCTTCATCTAATCGCTGTAAGCGGCAAGCCTCTGGATCATCTACATCCATGCCACTGTCCCTCTTTTAGCATGAGAAATTCCTAAGGAAAGATGGCATTGCTCTACACTGAGTTTAAGTCTTCTCCTTCAGGTTAAAACCCTTTCTTCGGAAATTATGGCATTGCTCGGATCCGCGTATCCCAGTTAAAGTAATTCTCCTTCTCCCCTCTTTAGAGATAACAAATTCTCTCTAAAGTCGAGGTCATTCAGCTTCACGTCTTGGGCTTTGAACAAGACACAAATAGACCTTCAGCTTTACATCTTGGGCTTTGAACAAGATACAAATCACCTTTCGCTTCACGTCTTGGGCTTTGAACAAGACACCAAAAACCAATTTCCTCCCATAGAATAGGAGGAACTACGAACGCTCTGATTTCCCTGTTTCGGTAAACGGGAATACGTAGGCATAAGATCGAAAGAAAAGATCTTAGCGAGCGCAATCAACAAAAAACCCAAATCCCATATCTCCATCAATCAAAAGTAGTAACTCAAAAACATCAGTCCTAACATCCTACTCCTTGTTCCCCGCCAGAAACCTTCTGCCCAGGTAAAAAAAAAGAAAGAAACAGTATTGGTGAAAATACAAATAACCAGTACAAAGGCCCCCCACATTGATAGCATCCGTAACCAACAGACCGCTGTTTAAACTCAGTATGCAAGCAGGGTTAATTGGAGACATCTATTTCCCTTCCTTATTCAGCTCACAATAGGATAAAAAATGAATCGACCTGTAGTTAAAGCTCAAACCGCAGAGAGTGACCAGCGCTTAAGAACCGCGTCCAAAATCGCTCGCTACAGTATCATCTCATTGTCGTTCGCATTACATACAACAATCAATTATCATGTGTTTAAAACATATAGAAAAAGTCCTGTACGTTTCCTACATGTGTATAATCATGGTACTAGTATAAGGTATGCATGATTTGTGCCTAAGTTGGTGAAAACTTGTAGAAAAATCAATTTCGAGGGATTTTTGTGACTTGCGTCGACCTAAGTTATGCATGATTCGACTCATGCACTTGTGTCAAAGTTTGTGAATTGCTCGGGTTAGCGCACGCTGACCCTCATTGAGCCTACGGTCGACGCATGCTATTAGGATTCTTCATGCTGCATTTTAAACACCCATGCATCGACGCATGATCTTGTGGCAGTCAGCACATGCTCATCCAACTTGCATAGATAAGTCGACAGGTTAGTGCACGCCGACCCTCATTAAGCGAGCGGCAGACTCTTCGCTCGTTTGACTCAGTTTTTTTTTGTTTTTTTTATGTTCATTTTGCTGCTATTTGAGTTAGTTGGTTTTTGCATTATATATATATATATATATATATATATATATATAGTTGGTGTAATGCCCTGTATAATATATATCTAGAATAATACCATACAAGTGTTTTATTTGGTACTGACACATCAAAAGTGCCTAATGACATAGTTCACATACTCGTCCATTTCTAAAACATAAATACAACACATGGCACAAGTCATGGAACTAGCCAAAATAATAAAAACTAAGAATAATATACAATATCCTCAATTGTATACAACAAATACACAGCGAAAATTAGCTCAACTAAGCTTCTCTTGAAACAACCAAGCATAGCTCCTCTTGTAAATCAAACCTGTACTCAATACCTGAAAATAATCAACAATAGTGGGGTGAGATACATCAAATCTCAGTGAGTTCCCTATCTTATGGATTCTCTCGGCTTTACAGGGTTCTAGCCAAATCCTCACTCAAGTCAAGGGGAAGGGAAATGACCTTGAGTACACAAATTTACACTATATGGAAACACGTTATTAAGCTCGTTACTCAAAATATTCACTTATCGATAACCTTCTCAAGGCATCCCCTTTCTCCCGCCCTCTTCTACGTCTAGAAGTAGGAACAAGTCATGGACCCTCGTAGATTTCTTGGCATACGAAATGGATTCGGAAATAAGGGACACATTATCACCTTAAATCGCCACTTCACACGGCCCGTACACCGTCACAAGTCTCTTTACCCTTAGGCTCCATTTGTACTATAACATTGGGAATCAAACCTACCAAGAAATCGTGCATTCATTACAGAGGAGCTCGTTACTCATGAAATGGCACATAATAGAATAATGGTTACGATTTCGTGATTTCATCTACAACCATAATTGTATTCAACATTTCTAGGCCACATTAGCCTTTAGGCCTCTTTTGCCTTTATCAATATAACATAATAAATACACGTGTTCCATACTAGCGCTCACTCTCTCCTAGACCAATACTCGTCACGGATGCACCTTTCTACACCAAGTTCCCGAGCATCGCTATCTAGGTTATCTACTATAGGCCAGAACTCATCACGGATGCACCTTTCTACATCAAATGCACGAGCATGGCCATACAAAGTTTCTATCAATTCCTAGCCATTACTAGGTTCCACTATCTTAAACTATGCCATTTGTTTTGGGGTAAAGTTTACTCACTCTTCCTAATTCATATTTTAAGCATGCATATTCTTTTAATCAAGTTTAACGTCAATTAGGAAAAGCATATTACAATTGCACATATGAAATACATATAATAATTTCATCACAAGTTATACAAAAGCATGTTACAATTGTATAATAGAATCACATATAATGATTCATCACATAAAAACATCACTTTCGGGTTCCCTCCGATTCATTTAATCGGGTATCGGAATCAATACTTTCTGCTTTTACCCCGTAGGATATTTTCACAGTTTTACATCGGCTATAACTATGCCTCGATCGGATTCTCGATCCAAAAGATATCGATTTCAACATATCACATAACATTGTTATCATTGTTACCAAGAACGTCTCGATCCGAGTTACGGATCAAAAGTTATGGATTTTAGAAAAATAGTTTTATTTTTGTTCCAGGTCGCGCTAAGCGGGCTCCACCCCGCGCTAAGCGCGCTCCTCTTGGCCTGATGGAGGCGAGAATTCTCAAGACCGCGCTAAGCGCGCACTGCGATATGCAGAAAAATAAACCCTTAGACAGTCCTTTCCAAAAATCACCATTTTCATCTCAAATCAGTTCCAAACATCATAACAAGTATCAACAAATGTTCATATGCATAGTGTGATCATTCAACACAGTTTATATCGATTTTTAACCGTTAAATCCATTGATTCCACATTTCTAACCTAAATCAAACATTTTCCAAAAACTCTAAAACTAAAGTTCTAACTAGAACCCACCTTGATGAATGAAGAGGAGTTTGAAGAAGATGATGAATTGATGATGATCCATAAACTTCTCTTGTTCATATTTCTCCACTTTCTATCTTCTTCTTTTCCTTTCTCTTATTTCCTTTTCTTTCTTCTCCTTTACTAACTTTTCTCTCTCTCTTTACAAATATATATATATATATATATATATATATATATATATATATATATATAAACTAATATTATATAATATAATCCAACAGGGTAAAATATCTCCAATTGATATTTTGTCATCTCAACCCAATTGATCAATTATTAGAGTTACCATAAAATACTCCCTTAAACTAATAAATATCACTCTGTCTTTTTAATTAAATAATAATCTCTTCAGAGTCCATCAGTTGCTCTATTGACCCCAAAAGTCAATACTCAAGATACTTGGAGGATTCCATTAATTCAATTTACCCGAGATAGAGCACATAGATACTCATCTGATCTCATCTGATGTCCAATTGAGCATTTAAATAATATGGGGTATTACAGTTGGTTCCTCATTCTTTTTACAGCTAACAAGAACAAGTGAAAGAAATACATTGAACTTTTTCTCTCTCATCAATTTCATATTCATCTTGCACCTTTTTCAACAAATACACATAATCATTTTTGTTGATTTTCTGCATCATGAAGTGATAACGTCCAAAGCATAGAGTTGTATCTTTGTTTAGGATGAGTGGTTTAGTGGGTTTATTCTTGAATAAAACCTCTAGGGTTTTGCCCTCCTAGATCAATTGGATTTGGGGGTTTTTTGGATCAGATTTTGTGTGCATTGAATTCATGCGAGCGAAGGTGATCGAAGAACGGAAGGTTCTGTAAATCTAGTAGCGGTAACCGGAGGATTTTGCAACAAGGTTTGAGGATCAAACTGTGTGTGGATCAAAATCATCCGAGTGAAGGTGATTGAAGACTTGTGTGTTCTTGCAATCTAGTAACGGTAAACAGAGGTTCTTCCAACAAGTTCAAGGCACTTGATTTGACTTGAATCAAGGGAAGAGAAGACAAAGTATCTGCATCAACGAAGTGTTCTTGAGTGTGGGATAGCTAAGTTTTCTCTTGTAAAAACATTTACAAACAAGTTATAGATATCTCAATTCTAGTTTTTAGAATTGGGGGCAGACGTACCCGAAGCGAGGACGAAAGGGGAACTGCCTAAACAAACCTGGTGTCGTTTCATTTTCCTTATCTCATTTATATTTCGAACTATTTATGCTTGTAATTGTTCAATCGATCGATAAAAATTCTGGTATAGTTTTGTGCAGAAAATAAATTTGAAAACCATTGCACAATCTCTTTTGGATTGTGCTTAGTGAAAATTCTACATCAACTATAATAGAAGGTTTGGCTTGGAGTTTTACGCACTCCAAGTGCTCGATACATTAAACGCATACAAGGTGTTTGATATTTTGTCAAGTTTGGTTTAATTGTTGAATACTCATTGGAGATTGCACCTTGTTAAGTGCTTTTGGTAAATTGATTAATTGTTAAGTTGCGATTCTAATTTTTCTCTTCGAGCCTTTCGTTCCATTTGGCTTACATATATCTGATCCTCTCAGTAACTCGGTTCGTGTAGACGAATTATCCTCGGTCGCTTCCGCAAAATATTTTTAAAAATAAATTTTTACGCCGACTCGCATTTATAAAGAAGTGATCTATTCAACCCCCCCTTCTAGATCAATTGCCTTCGTCTAACAAGTGGTATCAGGAGCACCGGTTAATTCTAGTGCTTCAAGTATAACTTTGTAGAAAATGGCAAACGAACCGAAAGGGGCTTATAATAGAGCACCTGTTTTTAATGGCGAGAGTTATAGTTACTGGAAGGATTGTATGCGTGTTCACATCAATTCTATTGATAGGAAGGTATGGAGCGTTATTCAAAATGGTCCAATGGAAATAACCATGACCGATGCGAATAACGTGGTAGTACCCAAGCCTGAAGCACAATGGAATGAAGAAGACGAGAAAAAGTACAACTAAGATTGGAAGGCAAGAAATATTCTGATCTCTTTATTGGGAGTTGACGAATATTATCGAGTTTCACATTGTACGAGTGCTAAAGCTATGTGGGACGCGTTACAAGTTACCCATGAGGGTACTAACAACATCAAGCTAGCTAGAATCAATACATCGACTCAAGAGTTCGACCTCTTTCACATGAAGCAAGGGGAAACCATTTTCGATATGCAAAAGAGGTTCACTCATTTAATCAATAGACTTCATTCACTTGGTAGGCCAATGTCCAATGAGGTTGATACTAACAAAATCTTGAGGTAACTAGGGATTGGCAACCGAAGGTGACCGCCATCAAAGAAGCCAACGACCTAATGACGTTAGACATCACAACGTTGTTTGGGAAGCTCGAAGAACATGAGCAAATGCTCATAAGCTTAGGCCAATTTGAGAAAAGAGAGAAGAGGGAAAAGAACAAGACCAAGGAAGTGGAAAAGAAGTCGATAGCTCTAAAGACTTCTAGTTCAAAGTCCTCTGCATACGAGCTGAGTGAGAGTGAATCTAGTGATGATGAGGAAGAGGATTCGAATGAAGACATGGGATTATTTGTGAAGCGATATAATCGCTATATCAAGAAAAATGGAGTTCAACATTCAGAGAAAAACCTCATCAACTTTCGTAAACAATCAAAGTCTTTCAAGAATGAAGACAAAAAGAGTGGAAAAATTAAGGGTTCTTGTTATAACTGTGGGAAAGTCGGCCACTACAAGTCAGATTGTTCGTTGTTGAAGAAGGACAAAGGTGAGGACAAAAGTCGTCATAGAAAGAAACAATAAAAACCTAGGAGAGCCTATATCGCTTGGGAAAGCGATAGTGAATCATCCAGTGCTGAAAGTTTAAGTGACGAAGGAGAATCCGTCAATCTTTGCCTTTCTGCTCACCAAAGGAAAAAGAACAAAAAGGTAAGACGCTCTAAGTACGATAACTCTAATTCAATGTCTTATTTTGAGCTACAACGTGCGTTTGATACTCTACACCATGAGGCCAAGGAAGCCTTCAAACGGTTAGCTTTAAATAAATAAATATTTTCTTATTTGGAGCAAAAGATCTCCGATTCTGAAAAGGAATTAGAGGCTCTTAAAAAGTCCATGGTGGAAGTAACGAAGGTAGATGTTGGGGAAGACAAAAATAGGTGGTTAAATTTTGGTTGCGATAGGTGTCACATTTGGAAAAAAGAGGTTAGAACTCTTAAGGCCAAGTTTGACAAGGATCTACAACCAAAAATGACTTTTGCTATTGATAAATCACACTTTAAGAAAAGCATGATTAATCCATATCAAAAATATACTTATGTGATTAGAAATCAACCTAGCAAAAGTGATTCTCATGTTAACCTCACTTGATTATATTGTTGCAAAAGGGGTCATACCATTGCTAAGTGTCACTTTAGGAGGTTTTTGGTTCCTAAAGGCGTTTATCAATGGTTGTCCAAATGCAATCCTGTTTTCACTCACAACCAAGGACCCAATAAGAATTGGGTACCTATTTCCCTTGATTGACTATGTAGGTACAACGTCTTGAGACCACGGAAAGAAGATGGGTTCTGGATAGTGGATTCTCAAGACATATGACAGGAGACATATCTATTTTCATCGACTTTGTGGCGAAGAAAAAGGGGTTTGTTACCTACGGAGACAACAACAAGGGGAAAATACTTGGTAAAGGTAGTATAGGTAACCCCTCATCTACTACTATCTCTGATGTGCTTCTTGTTGAGGGCCTTAAACATAACATTTTAAGCATTAGTCAATTATGTGACAAGGACTATAAAGTATCTTTTTCAAAGGATTGTTGCATAATTGAGAATAGTGACAAAAAGGATGTGTTTAAGGGCTTGAGGGTGAATAACGTCTATATGCTAGACTTAAATGAGGTATCGTTGAGTAGCGACAAGTGTCTAGTCACCATGAGTGAAGATTCATGGTTGTGGCATAGACGGTTTGCGTATGTCAATTTTGATTTGCTTAATAAAATAGTCTCTAAAGACCTAGTGATCGGCTTGCCCAAAATCAAATTCACAAAGGATCACTTATGTGATGCGTGTCAAATGGGGAAGCAAACAAGGATCTCGTTCAAATCTAAAAACATTGTTTCAACTACGAGACCCCTTGAGCTCCTCCATATGGACCTCTTTGGACCATTTAGGATTAAAAGCCTAGGTGGTAACTATTATAGTTTTGTGATAGTCGATGACTTTTCTCGGTTTTGCTGGACTATTTTCTTAGCAAACAAGAGCGATACTTTTTCGGCCTTTGAAAGATTTGCCAAGTTATCCCAAAATAAATTAAACACGAACATTATATGAATTAGAAGTGATCATGGGGGTGAGTTCGAAAATCATCATTTTGAAGCATTTTGTGAAAGCCATGGGATTAATCATAATTTTTCTGCACCACGTACCCCTCAACAAAACGGGGTTGTGGAACGTAAAAATAGAATTTTGGAAGAATTAGGAAGGACTATGATTAATGAGAGTGGACTTCCAAAATACTTTTGGGCCGACGCCATAAGTATGGCTTGTTAGGTTTTGAATAGGGTGCTCATTCATCCTATTCTAAATAAGACACTGTATGAGCTTTTAAAAGGGAGAAAGCCCAATGTATCTCACCTTCACATTTTTTGTTGTAAGTGTTTCATGTTGAATAATGGTAAAGAGACACTTGGTAAGTTTGATGCTAAGGCAGACGAGGGTATTTTTCTTGGATATTCTCAGTCAAGTAAGGCATATAGGGTCTACAATAAGAGGTTACTTACTGTTGAGGAGTTGGTTCATTTTACTTTTGATGAGTCTTATCCAAAAAATGTCGAAAAAGGTAGTTCTTTTCATGGTGCAGGTGTATCTTCTGAAGACATACTCAAGGACACTGATAAAGGGACTGATCAACCTGAAGAAGTGCGTTGAGGAGGAAAAATATCACCAACCAGTGAAGAGTGAGGAGGATCATCTGTCTAATAAAGATTACCTTCCTCCAGCTTGGAAGTCTTCCAAAGACTATCCCATCAGGGAGTAACAACTCGTTCCAAGCTAAGTAACTTTTGTTATTACTCCGCTTTCATTTCGCAAGTTGAGCCTAAAAACTCAAAAGAGGTCTTACTCAATGAACATTGGCTTTTGTCAATGCAAGAGGAGTTAAATCAATTTAAACAAAATGAGGTTTGGGACCTTGTCCCTCCTCCGCAAGGCCATCGAGTAATCAGCACCCGATGGGTGTTTAGGAACAAGCTCGACGAAAATGGAGTTATAACTAGAAATAAAACGCGCTTGGTTGCGCAAGGGTATAACCAAGAGGAAGGCATAGACTATGAGGAAACTTATGCGCCTATTGCCCGACTCGAGGCTATACGCCTATTGCTTACCTATGCATGTGCTTAAAACTTCAAATTATTTCAAATGGATGTTAAAAGTGCATTCCTTAACGGTTATATTAATGAAGAGGTTTATGTTGCCCAACCTCCTGGATTTGAGTTCCATGAGTATCCTGATCACGTTTATAAATTAAAACGTGCTTTGTATGGTCTCAAACAAGCCCCTATGGCTTGGTATGAGCGTCTTAACAAATTTCTCCTTGATCAAGGATACTCTAGAGGAAAGGTTGACACAACCCTTTTCATTAAACGTCAAGGAAAACATCAAATTTTGGTTCAAATATATGTAGACGATATTATTTTTTGGTCTACTAACATAAATTTGGTCAAAGAGTTTACTAAGTTAATGCAGGGAGAGTTCGAGATGAGCATGATGGGGGAGTTAAACTATTTCCTCAGATTGCAAATTAAGCAACACGATGAAGGGACATTTGTGAGCCATATGAAGTATTGCCTTGAGTTGCTCAAGCGCTTCGACATGGCTAGCTCGAAAGCTATTGACACTCCGATGCCTACTTGTGTCAACATGAATCGAGATGAGAACGATAAGGATGTAGATGTAAAAAGGTATAGAGGTATGATTGGCTCTCTACTTTATCTTACCGCATCCCGACCAGATATTATGTTCAGTGTATGCATGTATGCTAGGTATCAATCGTGTCCTAAGGAGTCTCATTTAAAAGCAATGAAGCGCATACTTAGGTATCTTTGCGGTACTCCAAAGTATGGGCTTTGGTGCTCTTTGGTTGGATATTCCGATTCTGATTTTACCGGTTGCAAATCGGATAAGAAAAGCACTAGTGGTACTTGTCATTTTTTCTCGAATTCCTTAGTGAGTTGGCATAGTAAAAAGTAAGTTTTTGTTGCTTTGTCAACAGCTGAGGCAGAATACGTTGCGGCCGGTAGCTGTTGTGCTCAATTCATACGGCTTAAACAACAATTACTTGACTACAATATTAAACTTGAACATATTCCTATTTTGTATGATAATACAAGTGCCATTAACTTAACCAAAAACCTGGTATTACATTCTCGCACGAAACATATAGAAATACGCCATCATTTCCTTAGGGACCATGTAGAGAAAGGCGATGTCGCATTTGAGCATGTTGATTCTAAGAATCAACTTGCGGATATTTTCACTAAACCGCTTGCAATGGAACCTTTCTTTCACATTCATAGGGAACTTGGTGTTCTCGATATTTTGGATCGTATTTGATTATATGTATACGATTTGCATGCTCTATTCCTTTTGCTTGTCTTTATTTCTTCTAACTAATAATAAGCGATAAGATTAAGCCATATGTGAGAGCATCCATCATCAATCGTCGGAGGTGATATCGTTCCCTTCTTAGAAACTCTATTCTTGATCAATTATGTTTGTGAATTATTATGGCCAAAATGTGGTTTAAACTGATGTTTAATTAATGATTAGATGTATTTTTGATCCTGTTTTTAGTATTGGCATGTGTATAGCAATGTATTTATCTCTACTTGTTGCATAAATCTCTCAAAATATGATTCTTTCCATGTTTCTCTGGCTTGAGTCGACACAAATGGGGGACGGGTCGGCTCAAGATTTTCAAATTTTTAACACAATGATGCGGGCAAGTGCTCGTCGACCTATGGTCGACGTATAGTTTTCAAAATTCTAAAAATATCCAAATTTGCTCTGTGTGCGTCGACGCGTGACCTGTTTAGGTCGACGCGTCGCTGACGGATTTTGTTTTATTTTTCTTGGGAAGGCGCACGCCGCATCTCTTGTGTTTCAAAATCTGATCCATTAATTGTATTTGTTTAATTTTCCATTACTTGTCCTTGTGCATTGCATATAGAGTCTCCTCATTACTCTCTTTTCCTTCAAACTTCTAAATCCTAAAAACCTATAACTGCTACATTCTTCAAAACCCACAAACTTCACAATCAACTAAGGTTTTAAAAAGGGGTTTTCTCTCTATATTGGAATCAAAGGTTTTCAATCCACTCATCCTCGTCATCTAAATAAGCATTGTTCATCATCTTCTCCAAAATTTGGCACTGTTCATTTGGGTTCATAGAATTGCTCATAAATGGCTTCACAAAGAGTTACAAGAAAGAGGTCCTCCAGAGCTTCAACATCAAGGGCTGGTTCATCAACAACACCGGTAAACGCTCTTTTATTACTATCTGATGATTTATCTGAGGTATTCAACAAAGATTTCTGAAATCGCTATGTGATTAAGTAGTTTGTGTACTACCCATTGAGGGCGGAAAATTATCATCTCTCTGAAGTCATTGAACTGCTTAATGTTAAAAATTTGACGAATTTCTAGAATGTGACACCAAGTACAATGAAACTTGGTGAAACTTTTTTACACTGGGATTTTGGACAAATTTGAAGGTACGAACTTTCAGTATACTATTGGTGGTAAGAACTACTCTATGAATGTTATTGTTTGGAACAGTCTGTTTAAGCTAGTAACTGCAGGTCTTTCCAAGGTAACTGATATTGTATTTGTTGACAACTATGAGTTTAAGCCAGCCCTGAACTCAATGCTACGTGAACCTTACTCCGAAAGCATTGTGAATGGAAACCTATTTCCCAAAACTGTCACAACGGGAACGTTGAAACCAGTTGATCGTATTCTGCAATGGATTGTCGCTCACATCTCAAGGCCTAAGAAAGAAGGTTATTCTCGGGTCGATCAAGCAGAATTCCATCTAATCTATCTGCTGAAGAATAAAATTCGCATTAACTGGCCGCACTACTTCACGTATCGGATGTTTGCACTCCGAGATTCCACAGAGGTACTGCTTTGTGTTATGCCTCCTGTATTCAGTATCTCTTGAAAAAGGCTGGGGTAACGGTCTCGGGTATTCCTTATGTAACCATTACCCATGATCAAGAATTTACACAGAAGACCCTGACTATGATGGGTTACTTTTGGGACTCTGATGACGAGGAGTTCAAATTCAAGCACCGAGGAACATACCAAGATATTCAGTATGATGTTCCTAATGAACAAGTGGATGCAACAGAGAATGTGCAGGAAGGACAAGCTGGAAACAACATGCAAACTGAGGTAAATGCAGTGGAAGAAGACAATGTTGAATGGATGAGATACTCCTCACTGCGAGATCCATATGAAAATCAGGGTTGGGGAGAATGGCAGCACACAGGATGGACCACCCTTGGGTCAGCCTATGTTCCTCCCAATTATGGCTGGCAACAACAAAATGAAGAATATCAATGGCAACAACCCGAGTATTCGACTCCTACACCTCCACAGCAACAGCAACAGAGCAATGAGGAAATCCTCGCCATGTTAAATCAAATGGAGCTGGAGAAAGAGACATTCATGACCACGCAAGAAGAGAGGTTGATAGCTCTCTCAAACCAACTAGAGGCACAAAATCAGACCTTCAATAGGTTTGCTACTGCTGTCATGACTCGTTTTGATAAGTTGGATACTGCTGCCGAGGCTCAGACACGCTGTGTACGAATGGTATCAACACACTTAATAGGGCTGTATTGGAACTGAATGAGCGATTAGAGGAACAACCACTTCCTCCACCACCAGGCCAGTATTTCAGAGGAAGGGGCCACCAAGTTATGGGGAGGAGACCATGAGGATTAGGATTTCTATGTTATGCATTTCATCTAATGGTTTATGTTTCATTTTATTTCTGTCCTATGTAGGTCATTCGTATTGTGTTAACATTTGCCTTTCTATGGAATATATTTTGAGTTTATTTTATGCTCTCTTGTGTGCCTAAGTTTATTTTTTTTCATTAGCTTCATTATATGTGGATGAATGTTAATGAATATTGTTTGCAAATTGTTGAGTGAATCCTCAAGTATCATGATGCTTTCAATTTGACCACCTTCTATTTCTCTTTTTGATGTTGTCAAAGGGGGGAAGGATATATCTCTACAAGCAGCAATTGATTTTTTAAAGACCTCACAAAGATAGGGGGATGATTCAAATTACAAACCAAGCAAAAGACGATTTTGCCATCATCAAAAAAGGGGGGGGGGGGTATGTGAGGGCAAGGTGTTTCTCACTTGGTTTCTATTTTAATGATGTTAACAATGTAGGATAGCTTCTAGTTTGTAATTTGGACGGTATCATCTCATTGTCGTTCGCATTGCATACAACAATCAATTATCATGTGTTTAAAACATATAAGAAGAGTCCTGTACATTTCCTACATGTGTATAATCATGGTATTAGTATATGGTATTCATGAAACTAACTTATCAAAGGTTATTTCAGGACCTTAAAATAACCTCCAACCATAACCCATACCCAATTACACCTAATGCAGCTTCAAAGAGGGTTGTTACACAAGTTTTTACTGATTCAACTCCATCCAGCCAATTATGTGATTGTGAGCATTCCTCCACGAAACTAAATAAGCTTATCAAATTGGAAAAGTAGCAACAATTTTATATGTTTCCTATGTAGCATGTTTCATTTTGGCTTTGTGTTGTATCAACATTATCCTACTCATGTAACTTCCTTTTGAACCAGTCAACTATTTACTTTTAATTTAATATAGGCTAAAATCCAGTTTTGGTCCCCTTGATTGTCAAAACTCACGGTTTTGGTCCCCCCATTTTCTTTTTTAACAGTTTTGGTCCCCCACCCTCACTATTCATGTACTGTTCATGTACGGACATGTACTGTTCATGTACGGACCAGGTGTTGTTCATCATTTTTTTGGGCCAAAATTGGGGTGGGGGACCAAAACTGTTAAAAAAGAAAATGGGGGGACCAAAACTGTGAATTTTAACAAATAGGGGGACAAAAACTGTATTTTAGCCTTTAATATATAAACAGTCAACTATTTCATACGACACCAGTAACAATTTTAAATAATTGTAATCAAGTTTCATACAACAACTCACGTTTTTTTATCCTTGACATCTTATTTCATTTCTGACTATTGTCTATTTTTACATGTATTTTCCATTTTATTTGTTTCTTTTTATATTATAGATATCACTCCATGTTAAAATAATATTTACAAATAACATAAAACTTGTATAGCTTTCATTGTAACACCCACCCTACTACTTCCTTGACATGACATGCTCTCCCTCACTTATCACTTCATCCATTTAATCTCTATTTTTTATACACTTTTGTTATCTTCCTCTACTATTTCACAGTTATCAATACATAGTACAACCATAAGTCAACCTCAATTTTTTCATTATGGTTCCTATCTTAAAATTATTCTAATTAACCGCACCCTTTACTTTTTGCAAATCCAACTTCTAGCTCTTAAACACCTACACATTTCACTGTAGCAACGTTCATGGAAGACACGGGGATCACTTTTTCTTTCTCCGCCTAACTCAAACAATTCATAGTAGTAAGCAATTCATTATTTCCAAGCAAGTATTGATAATTTAAGCATGTCTTACTTGGGGTTCTAAATCCTTTCAAATTTACCTACCAACATTCATCTTCACTGCATACACGAGGTTTGTCATTATTTCACCTTTAATATTAAGTTAATTTATGAAGTCTTGACGCTAACACGAAATATGCGGCTGCAAGGAGGTCAAAGTAATCAAGAAACACATGATAT